>JAUMIR010000002.1:200737808-201987808 GCA_030847615.1 Gambelia wislizenii
TTTCCTGTTGTAACCTGAGAAGTTTGCAATGTGTCTTCTGGAAAAAGGAGGTTCCTTTAAGTCCTTTATTCTTGGAAGACACTATGCCCAGTCACCATTAAGATCTCCTGAAGGCAGGATACCTCAGGAAGGGGTCTCTCCATATTTTATTTTAGAGATGTAGCAATTAGCATTTATTTTGTTATTCCTGCATATCTTCAAATCTTGTACCTGTGTATCGAAGTGTTACACATGATGTTCATGAGTAAAGTACTTTTTATATGATTTTAAGACTGCTGTGAAGTACTTTTTTTGTTTTTGCTAGACACGGTGTGGAAGGGGAGGAAAGATGGGTCAGGTTACTGATAATTGTCTGTGTTTGGAACTGCTATCGCTTTGTTGTGTACTTTTAAAGAGATACTTTGCTAACTTTGCTTATTTTTACCATTGAGGAGAATATAGCCAACTGTTTCTTTGGCACTAATTTTAAACATTCTCCATTAATAACCTGGGATTTTAGCTAGTTTATTAGTTAATTTATTTTCTCTCCTGAAGTTCTAGTTCTGGCCCAGATTAGACTGATTTGTCCTCCTCTGAGATTTCATCCAAAATTTCCCTCTTACTATACTTCAACTAGAATTATAAATTTCCCTGGCACCTCTTCAGGAACAGTAATCTCTGTCACCTCTAAATCTGTTTTCCAAGGAGTCACTTCTTACACCTACTCCATCTTTGTGTGTGGCTTAGGAAAAGATCTTAACACCCACACATGTACATTTTTGGATTTCTCCCTCCCTATTTCACCCTATTCTTTCTAGCAACCTTTAAAATCCCAGATAGATTTGCTCTAACACCCGCCACCTTCTTCAGTCTGAACTAGCCCCCTGTAGTTCCCACAGGCCTTGAAATGGTAGTGTAGACCTTAAAAGCCTCTTGCCCTTCTGAATTTGCTAATATGAGTTAATATTTTCCCATCCTGTAGCCACTATGCTGTATCAGCTAGTTAGCTGTGTTATCCATTTTGTTTGCCATTTACAAAGCTCTGCCATAACATTTATGATGTCCAGTGCAATCAATATAAATATTTTGATTCTTCTGTGTTTAATAAAAATCCCTCTTTTGATAGCTCTGTGTGGAAGTGTATTACTGGTTCCAGTTTGACAGCATTTATACTCAGACCATTTCAAGCTTATGCATGCGCTTGGAGAACATACTTTGCAGAATATGATGCATTTTAAGTACAGAGTATGACTTACTGCAGTTTTACTCATATCCTCCAACTATCCTGATTTGTCAGAGACAGTCCCAAATAATCCCCTGCCATCCCACTTTTCCAACCACCTTTAAAACATCTCAGTTTCTCTCTTCTCCTCTCACTTCCCCTCATTGTTCTGAGTTTACTTCATTTGTTGCAGACTGAGGACATTATCAGACACAGCAAAAAAACGTGGAATTACAACTTCAGGGTAGTGCAAATGAGCCCTGCTATCGCACGTCATCATCGTCTTCACATTCGTACACCATTCTCCAGCCGTGAAAAAGGTGTTATTTACAATTCACAGGACTAGCCGTCAATAGATTGTCAATAGTGCTTTTTTCACAATATTTTTTTTCTTTATTAATTTTTTATTTCTACATATAAACATTTTGTTTCATTTCAACATATCTTACAACATTTCTATAAATGTTTGATTCTTTTACAGCATACATTTTATATTTTCTTTTTTCTTTTTTTTCAAAAAGGAGAAAGAAAGAAACAAAAATAATAGTAAATTACCTCATACCTAGACTATAATTACATAATTACACACATAAATCTACAGAACTGCTTCACAAAAGTTGAAAAAAACAAAAACAAAAAACATAAACAAACAAACAAAAATTCCCATGTCTTCACATTTTCCTTCTTCTATCCTTTCTTTCTTCCTTCTTCACTCCATTACCCTTCTTCCTTCTATTTACATAACCATCCATCATTGTCCATATTCTCAGTTGTACTCTTTTCATTTTACCTATCAATTTTTATAACTTGCTGTATTTACAAACAAACATATTCTATTGATATCTACTACAGTTGGTGCTTTCTGTAAACTTATTTTTTTTCCATTAAATCACTTCGTATATCATGATTTTAAACCATCTCTCCTACATTATCTACTTTATTACTTCCCTCCACTTGTTGCTAAGCATTTCTATTGATTTCCCTTTCATTGCCATTGTCAACTTATCCATTTGTATCATTTCTAATATTTTTGTTAACCATTCATCCATTTTGGGTATAATATTTGTTTTCCAGTATCTGGCTAGCACTATCCTTGCCGCTGTTAACATATATAGTGTGACATCTTTCTTATCTTTATTCATTTTTGTCCTTATTATATTAAACAAACGTAATTCCAGTTTCATTTCCATAGTCTGTCCTAGAATTTTCACAATTATATCATAAACTTCCCTTCAGTATTTTTGTACCTTTTTACAGGTCCACCATATATGATATAATGTACCTTGATGTTCCAGACACTTCCAGCATTATCCATCCCCTTGTTTCTTACTTATTTTGGCTATCTGAATTGGCGTCATATACCATCTGTATAGAACTTTATAGTAGCTTTCTTTCAATTCATTACTTAATGTGAATTTAATATCTTTGATCCACAATCTTTCCTACTCTTCTAATTGAATTGTATACCCAAAATTTTGTATCCATCTAACGATACTGTCTTTAACTGTTTCTTGCTCCATTTCTCTTTCCAATAACCATTTATATAACTTTGTTATCATCTTATTTTTACCATTTATTAGCATATCATCTAATTCTGTATTTGTTTTCTCTATTCCCATTATTTTCATATCTTTCATTACTTTTTCATAGATTTGTTGGTAGGTAAACCAGTGGCATTCATGCTGTTCCTCACATAGTTCTTGTCGGGACTTTATTCTTACTTCTTTCTCTTCCCAATGTATTAAGTCTTTATAAGTCAACCACTTCTGTTGTTCTTTCACTTCTACCCTGGCAAATGCCTCATGTGGAGAAACCCATTGAGGAATCTTATAGTAACATTTTTCGCAATATTGATGGTGTGTGAAACCATGTCCCATTGTAATTATGAGATTACATCATGAATGGGCAGTCCTCAGTGAGAAAACTTCATGAAAACCAAGCGCAGGACACTCTTTTTATGAACTATCCCATTTAGTTTGCATGTTTTTAGGTTTGTTTCAGTGCTTGTGTGTTCATTTACTTTGTTAATTAAGGTTTTTTTTGCAGTTTTGAGCACACTTCTCTTCTTTTTGCAAGAACCGCCAAAATCTTGCCTATGCCAAATTGTGGAAGTAAACTCCCAGTCTTAAAGCGCTAGTGGTGGTCATGCGATAATTCTGTGGCAGTTCTTTCATATGATTACAGCAACATGCGATCATAAGTGTTATAATGCCACGATGTTCCCACTATCTTCATTCATGGGATTACAGCATTTTTAGATGCCGGTCTGATAATGTCCTGAGTTCAAAGTGCTAAAGTAGTTTGCACCCAGTTAATTCAGTGGTGGGGAAGGCAGGGGCAGAATCTTGCTGTTCCCAGTAGGCTCAGACAAAAGCAAACTGCTGCAGCCTCTCCTTGCTCCTGTGTTTTATCTCTAAACATCTAAACCACACTCTGATGTTGATTGGCCACACATGTCTCAGCTTTCATCTGTGAAATATTGGAGAATATGATATCCATGAATGCAACAAGGACCTGTTTTAATATATCCATCCCTAATATATATATATTTAAAAACTAATAAACAATGGCAACCCTAAGGGCCAATACTCCTGAGTATGCTACAGCTCTCAAAATAGTTTTGTTTTGGGGTGGGGGAGATCATTGTAGGTGCATATTCTTAAAAAAAAAGAAAGAAACTTCTGATTATGAAAATGAAACGCTTTTGCTACAACACAGGAAGCTTTGCTCCCTCCACACCATTGGTGTAACTCCAATACTGACACTTGGTTTGAACTATCCTCATTCTGACTTGGCCCATTGTTTCAGTTGTGACTCCAAAAAAGAAGGAAAAGAAAAGAAAAGAAAGAAAGAAAAGCCTATCTTTGACTCTACATTTGGATTTAATTGTCTCATTGGCCAGAGACAAAACTGTGGCATTTAGTTGTATAATTAGTTTACTGACTGGTTTGCTTTTAAAAGACAAAATAAAATGTAGCCCCAGAGACTGTGATCAAGAGCAGCAAGAGGGAAACCTGCTTAACTCTTCCCCTTCCTAACATTTAATCATTAAAGGCTGCATACATGCAATGCTTTCCCACTCACAGGGGAGAAAAATAGACCCCCCACATGCACACCTTGACCCTGTGGGAAGGAAATAGCTTTGGAGAATGGACAGTGGCAGGAAGGGCAGGAATTAAACAGCTCTGCTACTCTACCCATCGAGACAATGCTCTTCCCGCTCTAGATCCCAGCTTCTGGGACTTGTTATGTCATTTCAAGTAATTTCTGACTTATGGCAACACTATCATGGGGTTTTCTTGGCAAGATAAGTTCAGAGGGGAGTTGCCTTTGCCCTCTTCTGTGGCTGAGAGTGACTTGCCCAAGGTCAACCAGTGGGTTTCTGTGGCTGAACCCTGGTCTCCAGAATCCTAATCCTTCTCACCAAATAAAACCACCATGAAGACAGAGAAAAATTCATGCAACTGCACATCACATGTAGTTTGACCCCAAGAACTGGCTAAGAGCCATGTATTTCATTGTTAAGAAGCAGACAAATTTATGACTAGACTTAAACGTTGGTCTCACTATGCATTAGACAACTAGATCAGGCTCATGGAAGGCATCCAACCAATACATTTCATTTCATACCTCATGTAGCTTGCATTCTAGTCCTTGATGCATGGCCAACCACTCCTGTTTAACACAGAACATCTCCCCACATGTTCAACCAAAAATACCCTTGGCTAGGCTACACAAGTAGTAAATCTGATAGCTCAGCCATATGTAAAATATTGGTAGGATAGGACCATATTCCACCATTTAAATCATTTTTAAAACCACACTAAGAGAGATTCATAGCTCATCTAAAAATAAGCTGCTATTAGTCAACTGTTTGACAATGGTGGCCTGGCAAATTCAACTTGAAATTTCTCCTTGCTAGACAAAAATAAAGATTGACACATTCTGTATTTTTCAACTACAAGTACAGGAATTGAACCATGCATTGTGAGGGTAATGCAAATATGTATCTGTCTGAATTTTAAAACAATTTAGGAAGGCTGTACTGTTCCGCCCCCCTCAATCTTGTACCATATGCTATGTTGCACTCTTACTATGCTAACAGAGCTGTATAGGTGTAGATATTTGGTAGATATTCAAACACTTTAAAACACTGACAATTTCCCCTGGTTAATCAGCGGACAGGATACGTATTTGAGGAGCAGTGAAAACAAATACACAGTAATACACAGTCTGGGTTGAATGTTATTAGACTTCTCACCCAGTTAATTCCATCTGTCCTCCTCTTTTTTATAGTAATACAGTAGGAGTCCTGTATCCATGGGGGTTCAGTTCCCAGACTTACCATGGATACCGGAAACTGCAAATAACAGTGAACACAATTGAACTTCCAGTTTAAAATACCATAGAGTTGCCTTGGAGGACTTAGAAAATGTCTAGAGAGGGTGCCCCCCTAGGCATTTTCTAGGAAGACTCTATGGTATGTGTTCTGTTTTGTGTCCTGCGGATAACTGAAAGCGTGGATATTGATTCTGCGGATACAGGGGTCCTACTGTATAGGCAACTAGCTAATCTAGGGAGTCCTGGTGGCACAGTGGGTTAAATGCCGGTACTGCAGCCACAAAGGTTGTAAGTTTGATCCCAGAGGGCTCCAAGGTTGACTCAGCCTTTCATCCTTCTGTAGGTTGGTAAAATGAGAACCCGGCTTGTGGGGACAATTAGCTAACACATTTTAAACCACTTAGGGAGCGCCTAGCACTATAAAGCAGTGTGGAAGTGTAAGTGCTATTGCTAACAATTTGTAAGCCGCTCTGAGAGCCTTTGTGGCTGAAGACTGGGGTATAAATACTCTAAATAAATAAAAAAAATATAAATTAATCTAGACCTGTAATGTCAACTCTGGCCAGTAGCAATGGCTCTCCAGTTTTCAGGCAAGTTTCTTTCCTAGGCCTGCCTGGAGATCCTGGTATAATCTGGTGTTCACCCATCAAGGCACTAATCAGTCCCAGCCTTGCTTAGCTTCCTAAATCAGGTGCATTCAGGATGGTTTGGTGGTATACCACCTTTTCCGCATCTCCCTTCAACTACCAACCAACCAAATCCATGCTTTCTTTAAGTTGTCCGTCCCACCTGCCTTACCAGTCCATGCTCCAAGCGGACCTGCTTTCCTCCTTTACTTAAATATGGTTCATTGCCTCAGTGTTTACCTGTTACTGTTCAAGCTTCTAGAAGAAGAGCACACATTTAGGGGTACACAAGTGACCTATTCAGATGTTATTAAATAGAATACGTGGAGAGGTCACACTGGTACTGCCCCATTACTCCCCACTTTCCATGTTGACCAAGGAAGATATGAACATGCTTACAGTGTTCTGTGTAAGTGAGAACACTTACAAAGCAGAGTAGCTGCAGGGATGCTTTCATGAGGAGGGGAGGAAGAGGACTGGGAGAAGGAAGCAAATGTCTATAGTGGAACAGCTTCACTTTCACATGAGAGACTATAAGCAGAGTTTAGGAAATTATCTTTCACATGATGCCTTGGAGATTCTGGAAGCTATAATTTGAAGGTATTTTTCCAAGCTCTGGTTATACGGAGACTGGAAAAAATAAGCCTTTGGAGGTTTTTTTCTCCAGTCCCCAGGAGCCAGATGTACAAAGCTCTTTGACATCTTTCAAGCATGCCTCCATGAGGGCAACAGGGCCCAAATAGAAATAAAGACTCTGAGGTCCTGCATAATCCCAGAGGCATCCAGTGAATTAAAGATGAACCCACTGTGGAGGAAATCCATCAAAACCATAGTAGATTCCATGTCAATAGGATACTGAATCCATTCCAGGTTTTAGAGGAAAATTTGAAGCTGCTAGCCAAGGTCCTGAATCGCTTTTGTACAAAAGGTTTTGCAACTTGGTTAGCCCCTATAAAGTATGGATTAAAACCTGGAATGGCTTCACTGACCCACTGACATGGAAATTACCAGCTGCCACTGAGTAGAATCACTGTCTAGGGATTCTGTTACCCACCTTGTTACCTCATGGACCAACATTATCCAAGAACATGGGAGATGTTTTGTGCCTTGGCCCAAATCGATTTACCTGCCAACTTAACTGAAACCCCTGAGAAGAACTCGAGGTTTGTTAAATACTTTAACTTTAACATTTTAATTAGTCCAAGCATGGGGGAAAAGATTGAACACGTACATGCTTCTGCTCATGGAGAGTATGACAAAGGACTTTATCAGACCACCCTCCAGAAAAGTTCTTTCGCCAGCATATTTAGAAATACCGGTAAAAGAACACCCGCCCGCCCCCATCAGACCTACCTTACTAGCATCAGAAAGGCATCCCCAGCATAAAAAGAGCATGAATGGAGCTATGTTTACTTCTGGGTTCCAAATCTTGCTGATTCTTGCGAGAAGATGCTAACGTGGCAAATTCAAAAATAAAAGCAAAATCAGGACATAAAATGTAAACACAAGCACATAAACACACTTTAAAAGTTCCAAGTACACAGGGGAGTTCATAAAAAGAGCATTACCTACCTGGCTGTTGTGATGTCTCCCAGAAGTGTTCCGTCATTGACCCAGCATTCATGTGAGCACAATGGTGCAAGGATTCAAACGCTGGCAATGCCAGCAACAAAGTGCCACAGGAGATCTATTGATGGCTTGGGCTGTCAATAAAAAGGAAAGGGTTTTAGACTTGACATGATTGCAAAAGGATGATGTTGTCTGGTATGCACGCCCTTTCACAATCATTAGGCATCGTTATGATGCCATATTTGCCGCATCTGATAAAGTCCTGAGTTATAAAGTACTTGCTGCTGAATGTGAGATCTCATGAAAATATTTTTACCAAAATTAGTTCAACCAATTGGGTTGTTGGTGTTATGAAGAACAAAATGCAGAATTTTAGAAAACAGATTGTTGGAACTATCATAGATTTACAGGAGAAACTGTACCTTTAAATCCTGGAGTTCTGTATTTAGACCTATATGGACAATCTGTTTATTTTTGTTTTTTAATAGATACAAAAATCTGATATGCAAACTACTTATCATATTTTGGATATTTGTTGCAAAACACTAGGGGCTTGTCTACATGAGGCTATAAAATGTGGGTTGATGTGCACTAATGCCAATTTGCAGCAGTTTTCATTTGTCTCAATGATTTTTTGGCAAGATTGCAGGAATGCAAAGCTATCCACATTTGTTGTTCTAATGGGCATGCCTACAAATCAAGATGGCTGGTGCAAGTGAATTACTCACATTTTTATTCCCACCAGTTGCCATTGCCAAACACTATACAGTTGTCCCTCCACATTCACGAACTTGACATTCGCGGATTTGATTATTCGCGTTTTTGGGAGGGCCCCCCGGGCCCCCCCAAACCCACGACACGGGGCCTCCGAAGGCCCCGTGAAAGCCCTGGGATGGAGGGGGGAGGGCCGGGGAGGCTTCCACGGGGCCTTCAGAGACCCTCCAGAGGCCCCCTGAAGGCCTTGGGAGGGAGGGGAGAGGGCTGGGAAGGCCTCCGCGGGGCCTTCGGAGACCCTCCGGAGGCCCTGCGAAGGACTTGGAAGGGAGGGGGAAGCACCGGGGAGGCCTCCGCGGGGCCTTGCGAGGCCCCATGAAGGCCTTGGGGAGGAGGGGGGAGGGCCAGGAAGTCCTCCACGGGGCCTTGCGAGGCCCCGCGAAGGCCTTGGGGTGCACCGGGGAGGCCTCCGCGGGGCCTGGCGAGGCCCCGCAAAGGGCTTGGGGGCAAGGGGGGAGGGCCGGGAAGGCCTCTGCAGGGCCTTGCGAGGCCCCACGAAGGCCTTGGGGTGGACCAGGGAGGCATCCGCGGGGTCTTGCGAGGCCCCGCGAAGGCCTGGGGGGGGAATGGGGAGAGCCGGGAAGGCCTCTGCAGGGCCTCCGGAGACCCTACGGAGGCCCCGTGAAGGCCCTGGGGGGGAGTGGGGAGGGCCAGGAAGGCCTCCGCGGGGCCTTCAGAGACCCTCCGGAGGCCCCGCGAGGGCCCTGGGGGGGAGTGGGAAGGGCCGGGAAGGCCTCCGCGGGGCCTCCGGAGACTCTCCAAAGGCCCCGTTGAGGGCTTGGGCGGGAGGGGGGAGGGCTGGGGAGGCATCCACGGGGCCTCGGGAGGGTCTCCGGAGGCCCCGGGAAGGCCTAGGAAGGGAGTGGGGAGGAGGGGAAAAGCGACTATGGGGCCTCCAGAGGCCCCATGGTTGCTATGGCGGGGGAGGGGGGCAAAAATATTCACGGATTTTTCACATTCGCGGGGGTCCATGGAACGTAACCCCCGCGAATGTGAAGGGACGACTGTATTTTAAAAGCATATCCAAGGTGCGGAAGTGCAATATTTCACTTAAATAAATAGAAAAATAGAAGAAAAAGGCCGTTTCATCGCCTCAGCACACAATTGCTACATATTTGGCGTTTTTGGCCCCCCTCCTTCCGAATATGGCGGATTCATGCAATATCCCATTGGGATGAATCGTATTCTCCTCGAATTCTATGAGAAGTAATTTTGTCGTATAGACAGCCCCTGGGAGAAACTAAGCTTTTCTATTATGGACAAATGGTTTGAAGTTTATAGCAAACTCTTAATATTTTTTAAATTCCCACTTTAAAAGATTTTGGGATATAGACCAGTGGCTCTTAATCTTTTGTTTACCAGGGACCCCCTTTAAATGTCTTTTGTTGCTGTGGACCCCCAAGATTTAACTCAAGATTTAAAACCATAACAGCAGCAACAGCAATAATACCTGATGATGATGATAAGAATGATGATGATACAATTACCCCTCCATTAAACCTTCCCTCAGAGGCAATGGAGTGGGAGGGAAGGCTTTTCTCCTGCTTCTTCCTACAAGTCTGTGGCTGGAGCAGATTGAATGGCAATGCACAGGCCAAGCCAGCCAGCCAGCCAGCCGTTACCTTGGCTCTTGTCATGTGGCTACTCCACTGCAGGGAGGAGATGGGCCAAGCAGCCTTCAAGCCTTTGTGGACCCCCCTGTGAGGGCATCACAGACCCCTGGGGGTCCCCGGACCACAGGTTAAGATCCACTGTTATAGACAATCCATACTGATGGCTAACTGGAGGCCTTTTGCTGTCTTCCAGAATGAAACATACCAAGGAGTGTCAGGAAATTGAATACTTTAAGCACCCCCCACCCTGTCCCCTGGTGAAGTTACAAGAACAATTGTAACAATTGTAACTTTCTTTTTTATTTTATGAAAATAATTAAAAGCATTAAATAAAATGAAAAATATTGGGGTACATTTAAAGATTCTTTCAAAATAGCACATTCCCAATGATTGTGCTGACTAATTCAATGGTTGGTTGCCAAGGTAACAACAACTGGAGTTCTCTGCTAGACACTATATTGAATTGCATTCTGCATTGCTGATTAATTTTTTGCAAAGTATTCTGGTGCAATGAGCCTACTCCCCTCACTGCCACCCCCACCCCACAGACAACTTCTTGATGCTATCAGAGAACAGTGGGTTACTGAAGACATTGGTAATGGATAATTAACCTCACAACACTCAAAGCAGCAGACGTTCTTTTGACAGTTACCCCTTTGTACCAATGGCTGTGGCCAGCAGCAAGGTTTTCTCCAGAAGGTTCTCTCTTCCACATGTCTGTGTACCCTTTTGGATGGCTGTATAAAGGTATTACATTAATATGGGGATTTTTCCCTTATGGGCATAAGTTTGTTGCTTATTAAGACTGCAAGCCTGAGGAGCTCTAATTGCAAGAGGAGTGTGTTTATCAACTCCCCTCCCCTTCTCAGGGCTTAAAAAAAAACCCCTTTAAAATGCAGTAGTATCTCCACTTGAAAATAATGGGATGGAATTAATTTAGACCAGCCTCTGGGCTGCACTTAGAGCTGTTAGGAGCTGAGAAAGGCATGGAGCCAGTAGATCCACATCCACTCATTCTCCACCATCAACCACACATGATATGCCTCTTTCTAACCTAATCTGCTCCATCCTAGCAGAAGCAAAGGAACATCATGGGGACAACTATGTTGACTGCGAGAGATTAGAAGGAGATATCCAAGATCAGTTCTCCCTTTTTGAGATCAGAGGTGGGGGGGGGACTTCCACTCCCTCCTGTGGCCCCATCCAGGTACTATCCAGGAGCCATTGTATTCAGCCTAACCAAAAACACAATACCCCCATAGTACTTTGTCATAACTAAAGGTATACGTGGTCACATGAAAGCTCCCTGCTACCCAAAATATTATGGGAAATTAGCCAATCATGAAAAATTAGGGATGGCTCATAAAGAAATGGCTGTGTCACAACATTTGATTGTCCTGATGTGTAACCTATACTCAAGACAAGAGGCTACTGTCAGGACAGAATACAGAGAACCAGAATAGTTTCCCTTTGGCAAGGGGGGGGTCAGATAAGGCTCCATTTTATCAACCTATTGGTTTAACTTGTACACTGAACATATACATAAAGCAGGATTAGACTGGGAGGAAAGAGGTATGCAAATCAGAGGAATTTAAGATATGAATTTAAGATATGAAGATGACACCATATTACTAGCAGAAAATAGCAAAGACCTGGAACAATGGAGATTATCAGGCATGCTAAATATGGCGTTCTCACAATGCCAGGAGATTGCTAAAAGGCTTCTTTTTCAGACATTGTTGTTCCACTCTCGTTATGCACCTGTGCTGCTGTCGTTCTGCTGGCACTGCTTTTTATTGACGGCCGTCAATGGATCCCCCATTCCATTTCTGTAACGGAGGTTCATGCAGGTGAAAAGGTGTCCGTTTTGCTGGTGTGATCCCCGCATCAATTGGCGGTCCTTGCAAGAACACTTCCTGGTGAGATTGGGACATCCAGGTAAGTGACACACTTTTTTTGTACCCTCTCCGGGTTACTTGGAATATTTTAAGTGTGTTTTTGTGCTTGCTGTCACTTTCTGTCTTTTATTTTGCTTTTAATTTTTAAATTTCCTGCGCTCTCGTCTTCTTGTGAGAACGGCCAGGATTTCAAACTAGGAAGTGAATGGAGCTCCATTAGGGCTCCATTCACTCTTGGGCTGCCTTGCAATGCCACTAAAGGTAGGTCTGAAAAGTTTTTCTTTTTTATCATTACAGGGACGGGAGAGGGTGGGAGAGGAGATTGCGGGATGGGAACATTTGTTTTGTTCCCATCTGATAATCACTAATGACTAAAGAAAGTCAAGGAGGAAAGTGCTAAGGCAGGGTTACAGTTTAACATTAACAAAACAAAAATAATAACCACAGAGGATATACATAACTTTAAAGCAGACAATGAAGATATTGAAATAGTTCCAGATTTTTCTTACCTTGGCTCAGTCATTAATCAGAATGGAGACTGCAGTCAAGAAATCAGAAGAGTAGGACTTGGAAGGACAGCTATGAAGGAACTAGACAAGATCCATGTCCCTGAGCCTGCAAGAGCTGAGCAGTGCTGTTGATGGCAGGGTTACTTGGAAATCCCTCATTCATGGGGTTGCCATAGGTCAAAATTGACTTGATGGCAGTTAACAAAAAAAAAGTGCAATCATAATTTTTATCACTGTATTTTAAACAGTTATGAACAAATCTGCAATTTATTTGCTCCCTTATTTTTAAAAAGTGGATGTCCCACCTTTCTACAGGACATTCAAGACAGCTTACAAGACAAGAAAAGTAAAACAGTACACAACGATAAACAATAACAACCCAAGCAGTGGATGACAACTATGAAATAAAACATAATACTACGGGGCTTATTGCATGAAGGAAGGAAGCAGCAGTGTACCCTAATAATAGTGTCGCCTTCCTTGCCTTATCACACAATGTCGGCATGTTTCAGCTGTTCTCCCATACCAGTCCCATGGGAGACAGTAGTAAATTTTTTGTTAACTGGAAAAATCCATTAGCAAAAAGACCTGCGTTTACCACTGCCTCCCATGGGACCGGAACCAGAGAACAGCTAAAACACGACAATGCCATTCGATAAGACAAGGTGGGATGCACTACTCTCAGACTTTAATTCTGCTTCCCTTTTTTGTTTAATAAGGCTCTGCCAGTTTAAAGCATTAGCAGCACAAAATCAGTGAGAGCAATAATGTACAAAAGTTTGCTGAAATAAAAACTACTTTCAGTTTCCCCATCTACAAGTGTGCAATGGTAAACCTAGCAGACCTCTCTGGAGAGCCTGTTCCAAATCCTTTGTGCCATGGTTGCAAAAACTCTGTTTCAGGTACACACTTGCTATATTTCTGATGGCCAGGGAACTCAAAGCAGGGTATTGGGATTTCATTTAGTAGGATTATATGTTGGTCGATATATTAGGTTCCAGAGTCTAAGCCTTCAAAGGTTCAAAGCTGTAATGATCAAGTACCCTGAAATCAGAAGCAAATTGGGAATCACTATCATTAGTAAGTGATCATTGTAATCTGGCCAGCCAAAACCCCAGCACCTGTATTTGAAACAAATATCGGTGAACTCGCCACGGGTCAGCATAAGAGGGGCGCTCCAAAAAAGCGATACAAGGACTCCCTGAAACAAGATCTCAGGCTTGGCCAAATTGATCACCAACAATGGTCCGCCCTGGCCTCACATCGGGAGGCATGGAAACGCACTATCTACAATGCTGCAGCCTTAATTGAGAACTCACGCTGAGCAAGTCTTGAAGAGAAACGACAACGCAGAAAGAATCACAACCCGGAAACATCACCCAAGGAGACCTTCTGCTGTGCTTTCTGCAACCGGACTTGTTTATCTCGGATTGACCTTTTTAGTCATCAGCGCGCTTGCAGAAAGCGCGGGATGAGTCCTTCTTGAATCTTCATTTGCGAAGAAAAGCAGAGAGAGAGAGAGAGAGAGAGTTTTCAGACTATCTTTAACCCCCTTAAAGCACATTATAATAGTCTAATCTGGCAGTAACTAGAACATGAACTATTGAAGCAAAGTCTGATTCACCCAAGAAAGATTGTGGTTGGCATACAAAATGAAGCTGATAAAAAGTACACCTGGCCAGCATTGCCATTTGGTCATCTAGGAACATGGATGGATATAGGAATACTCCCCAACTGGGAACAGAGGGCCCATCTCAAAAGGGGGGGGGGATCCAAAGTACCTCGTAGTATTGGCATCTCACAGGAGCAGTGACATGTCTAAATGTTTTTTTCTGGCCTTGGAAGCCCCCATAACCCTTGTGTTCCTGATGACGGCCGCAAGTGATTTACTCATGTTAGCTCTTCACCGCCACCATTTAAAAAAAAAAGGCATCCCAAGGTGTGCTGGTGCAATAGAGCGATTTCCCAATGTTGATCGTGTTATCGCCTTAGCAATAAAATGCACTTTTGATCTTTTTAAAATGCCAACATGGTGGCAGCAGGCGCTGCCCTGCTAGCAAGCCCCGCCCCCCTCTCACCAGGCCAATTAGCTTTGTGCTTCTCTTCAGTTTTCCTGCCATTCCATAGTACAAATGAGCAGGAATGTGCACCCCCCCTTGCAGTTTTTGAAAAAGTATGGGGAAATCTGCACAGGCTTTCAGTGTGTCCTTTTTGCTGTTTTGGGCTCCCCTCCTTCTGAATAGTGTAGATTGGCACTGGATCCCATTTAGACAGGTAGGAGATTCCCAGCAAATTCCATGAGGGGTATTTTCACTGTTTAAATGGGCCCCCAGTGCTTCTGTAATAGGGCATGCTCAACTAAATCAAGTTGTACTCTGAATTTTCAATCACCAGAAACCCAGGTACCAGTACCTTTATCTTGTCTGGATTAAACTATGGCTTGTTTACCTTTATCTACTCCAAAACTACTCCAAGACACCGATTCAGAACTTCCATAGCCTCTCCAACAGGTAGAGAAAAATGAGAGCTGAATGTTTTCTGCACAGAAGCGGCATTGATACAGCCTTCTGGGTGACACCCCACCAGCACCCATTTTATGTATAGACTTGGAAAAACCATGAAGGCCAAGATGGCATCAGTGGAAATTAGCCCTTCTCTGGTATAAGACATATGCAAATCCACAAAGAATAGTTTCCATGCAAGTCCTACTCCCACACCATCTGTACACATTAAAAGGACTTACATGGAACTAATGGCCAGAGGACTGCACATGATATGAATCTGGGAGACTATCAATATGTCTATATATTTGTTGTTGTGTGCCTTCAAGTCATTTCCATCTTATGGTGACCCCATCATGGTGTTTTCTTAGCAAGATTTGTTCAGAGGGGTTTGCCTTTGCCTTCCCTTGTGGCTGGGAGAGTGTGAGTCACCCAAGGTCAGTCGGTTTCCATGGCTGGATGGGTATTCAAACCCCCTCTCTCCAGTGTGTGTGTGGGTTTGGTTTTGCCACCTGTTTTTTTTTCTTCCCATTTCTATGTCACCCTTTTCTTAGGAAATTTTCAGATGGGGCCAAAAAGCCCTGTTGCTGTCCTGCCACCTCCTCTCCTGTTCCCGCAACAGAATGGAGGTAAATGTTCAGACACTTACCTCCATTCTGCTCCAGGAACGTGCTCCGGGAGAAATCCCACTCGTTCTTGCGAGAGAACAAGTGGGAGGGAAATTCAAAAAGAACACCACCCCAGCTGTCAAAGGAAGAGAACAAATATAAAAATAAATTTAAAATAAAAAAGGAACCCGGGGAGGAAGAGGGAGAAGGGTGGCACTTACCTGCCTGTCCCGATCGTGGCAGGAAGTGCCTGTCACGGAGCTCCTTCCCTGTGCCTGTCATCGTGGAACAGGGACGGGGCTCTGTTTCCCACGTCTCTGATTCTGTGACAGGCACGGAAGGGGTGTTCTATTCACGATGTTTCCTTGTGAATAGAATATCCCGGAACAGCACAGGGGCAGGATGGGAGCAGGACGGAAGGGGTCGACATAGTCCGAACGACAGCCCCTTTCTCAACCCTGTTCCGTGCCTGCTCGGCAGAAAAAGCCCCATCTGAAAATTATTATAAAAGTAAGTCCTAATGATAAAAGTAAGTCCTGCCTTTCACATTCCTAAAAAAAAGTCCTGTACATCCCCTGCTCAAGAAATTCTGTGAGCATCCCATGGTCATAAAAAGATATTAAATTTGCATATAACATTCAGAAAAGTGTGAGCCAGAGTTTTATACCTGCATAAACCAGATCAATCGCAACCTCTCATGAATATATCCAGGCTGGTTGACCTTTATGTTTGTTACAAGGTACAGAATGGAGGGAAGATGAAATGTAGAACAAAATATGTGACTACATTTGGGGAGAAAAACTGATTCTCATAGAAGAAGAATTTTATGAGCCCCTGGAAGTAGAATAAGTTCTGCTATACCCTCCCCTTCTTCAGTACTTCTGCTATCATATGACAGGTAGAATTCCAACCTCTCCAGGGGCTGATGGTTCTTGGAATGACAATCTTCCCCTGCTCACAACAGCTAAGCTTGCAGAACTATGCACCAGGATCCCAGTATTCACACAAGATCTCTGCTCCCTTTTAAATCAATGCCAGGACCCCTAAGCTGGTACAACACATTCACAGGCTAACCAACAGGGGTAGAACTTAAGAAAATCAAAGTGGCAAGAGAGCAGCATACCCTCCAACTGTCCCAATTTGGCAAGGACTTCTCAATTAATCCTCTGTCATCTCACTTTTCCCCTGCTTTAAAAATGTCCCATTTTCTATCTCTTCCTCCCTCTTTCCCCCTTTGTGCTTAGCTTGCTTCAACTATTACAAACTGAGTTTAAAGCATAAAGTCATTTGCACTCAATTAACTAGCAGGGGCAGAATCTTGTCCTTCCCTGTAGACTCAGGTAAAAGCAAACTGCTGCAGCCTCTTCAAGTTTGTGTGTACCTCCTCATTAATAACTTTTGTCATCTTGACCACATTCTGATATTGCCTGATCATACATGTCCCAAATTTCATGTGTGAAATGTCATATGGTATGCAGTAGGAAATGGTCGATATTTCCCCAGTGGAGTTACACTCCTGAAGATTCAGGTCTGCAGTTTGGGTGTATTCCTGGATTCAGCCCTGAGGAACCTGAAGGCCCAAGTTTTGGTGTTGAACAGAAGTACATTTGCACAGTTAAGCTACTGTGCCATCTGCCACTTTTCCTGGAGATGTTTGATCTGGCCACAGTACCACATGTCTTGGTTACATCCCATCTGGATTATTGTGATGCACTCTACATTAGGGCTGCCTTGTAAAGTGAGTTCAATTAGCCCAAAGAGTGGTAGCTAGAGTGTTAACTAGGGTTGGCTACAAGGAACATCCAACTCTCTTGTTGCAACAGCTCCACTGGTTGCCATTCCATTTCTCCAAAGCCCTATACAGCTCAGCTCCAGACTATCTGAAGGACCATGTTTCCCTATTTGAGCCTGTCTGAAGTCCAAGATCTTTGAGAGAGGCTCTTCTCTCTGTCCCACTACCTTCCTAGGCTCATTTGATGGGAACTAGGAAGGGGACCTTCTTAAAGGCTGCTCATAAACTTTTGAACTCCCTCACTAGGGAGGTGAGGGCAGCTCCCTTCTTGTATTCTTTTCTGCTGACAAGTGAAAGAATTTCCATTCAGTTTTAGGAATTGATTGTGATGGGCTTTTAATGGTGTGCTGTTCAGAGATTTTTAAAATCTTCTGTCTTTTAATGAATTTTAAATGGTTTTAAATGGTGTGCAACTGTGGACATCTAGGAGGCCACATTAGCCCCATAGGAGAACTTGGAGGGCCACACACCCCACTGTACCCAACACACACACAAAGCCCCCCATAATTTTCTTTTGCTCCCAAATGACCTCTAGTGGGCATAGAGGAATTCTCACTGTGTTTTGGGTCTTCCCGGGCCCTTAGATGACACTTTGGGTCATTTTGAGGCAAAAAAGAACATTTTTGACAGAAATTGCAAAACTGTGTTTTGAGCCCTCAGGAGTCCAGGGGGCTTCAAATGTGGTTGAAATGCCCTCCATATCCCCTAGACATCATTTTGGGGCACTTTAGAGCAAAAGAAAAAAAATCTTGGGGGAAAAATGTACTGTATTTTGCAAAAAAAAATTATAAATGACTGGAGGCCTAGGGGCCACAAAAATGGTCCTGGAGATTCCACATAAGGCCCACAGGCCACACTTTGCCCACCCCTGGTTTTAACTCTATAGATGGCTTAAGCTACCTTGAATCCCATTATTGAAGAAAGGGTGGGATATATGCAAATAAAACATAAATAAATACCCCACTTATTATGACTAGGGAAGGTCCACCTGACCTGCTATACCTGCAGCAATATGAACCAACTTCTATAGGTAAAAGGACCCTATAGGATTAGGCTTGTTTACATTATGAGTTGGATCTGGACTGGACTATATATAGATTAAACCTACTGAAATCAATGGGATTTGAATCATGATATCCCCACTCCCAACTTGCCATTCCCATGTGTGTAGTGTGCAATAGAAATAGGCATGCATTCTTTCCAAACTGACCACATTGCTCAGTGCTTCTCACTGCTCTCTGTCAGCTGGGTCTTGCCTGTTTACTTCCAGGTCAACTTGAAGGATATGACCTTAAAAAACTATGTGACATTCAGGCTGGGTATGGAATGACCCAGATAGGCTTTATCTCATTCCAACCCCAATCTATGGGTTCTGGCAAAAATCCATGGACCAGAGCTACTGTGAAATGCATCCACCTGTATCTGCTACTGTCAGTCAAAGCACAGCAAATGGGAATCAACATAGATGCTACACCAGTTGAGGAATTATTATGTTATGGCATCCCTTCATCTGAGGTCACTTCAGCCTAAAGAAATACCTATTTATATCCTGCTCTTGATCAAAAGATCTTAGGGTAGAAGTTACAGGTTTTCCCCATTTTATTCTAAAAGTGACCCTGTTGAATACCAGTTGTGTTTTAGGGGTCAGAATGATGGACAACTGCTGCGGCAACTGGTTTCAAGTCTCTATTCAGCCACAAAGAACACTGTGTATTCTTAAACCAATCATACTCTCTCAGCCTAACCTATCTCACAGGGTTTTAATGAGAAAGATCTCTTCTGTTGTTGTTGTTGTTGTTGTTATTGTGTGTCTTCAAGTGTGTATGTTTTGGTGTACGCAAAGGGATCTTTGAGACTTTGGACATGATCAGATGAGTGTCTAAAAGTGCTATAATTCCACGAGTAAGGAAAGTGGAAACATGGTGGTATGATTACAGTAATTAACACATGTCGGTGTAATCGTGTGATACTAGTGCCATGGAATTATTGCACAACCACCACTAGTGATTTAAGAAAGGGATTGAAGCTCATGCTGTAGTAAAACACTTGTCATCACATTGCCTTCTAATGACAGAGTGACTGGCCAGAGCATGCACCTTTAAGATAAATTTTCTCTTACTTCCATGGGTGAGATAGAGGTGACTTCACTGGGGTGGGAAAGAAACCGCTTAAAACCTGGCTTTCTGTTGGAAGGAAAAGAAGTCCAGGGTTGAAAAGAAGTGTGGTAGGAAAGAAAGGACTTAAAGCATTGCCTTCTATCAGAAGGAAAAGAAGTGTGTGTGTGTGTGTGTGTGTGAGAGAGAGAGAGAGAGAGAGAGAGAGAGAGAGAGAGAGAGAGAGAAGTGGGGGGAAGGAGGGGCTTAAAGCATTGCTTTTTATTGGAAGGAAGAGAAGTAGGGGGAAGAAAGGGCTTTAATAATTGCTTTCTATTTGAAAGAAAAGAAGTGGGGGGAAGAAAGGGCTTAAAGCATTGCTTTCTACTGGAAGGAAAAGAAGGGGGGGAAGAAAGGGCTTAAAGCATTGCTTTCTACTGGAAGGAAAAGAAGGGGGGAAGAAAGGGCTTAAAGCATTGCTTTCTACTGGAAAGAAAAGAAGAGGGGGAAAGGGCTTAAAGCATTGCTTTCTATTGGAACGAAAAGGGGGAAAGAAAGGGCTTAAAGTATTTCTTTCTATTGGAAGGAAAAGAAGTGTGCGGGGGGGGGGGGAGAATGCCCCAAAAGTGCACTGCCCATTCATGCTGGACTCCCGTGATTACAGCAGAATGTAATTATTACACACTTATCAATACTTCAAAAAGAGTGATATTGAGGGCTATTGATGGGTTTAGTGGCACCAAATTAATGGGTGGAGCACGGACAGAGCACAGGAGGGCAATGATGTGCGATGACGGGAACCTATTTGTGCTACTATCCCATCATAATTACATGATTTCTGCCTTGTGTGATAATGTCCTAACTGAGAGAAAGAAGCTGGTAGCATAAGCTTTTGTAGACTTAAGTCTACTTCATCTGATGAACGTGCTACAAGATCCCTTTGCACATTGGTGTGTGCCTTCAAGTCATCCGATTTATGGTTACCCTAAGGTGAACGTATCATAGGGTTTTCTTGGCAAGATTTCTTCAGAGGGGGTTTGCCATTGCCCTCCACTGAGGCTGAAAGAGTGTGACTTGCCCAAGGTCACCCGGTGGGTTTTCATGGCTGAGCGGGAATTAGAACCCTAGTCACCAGAGTCACAGTCCAACCCTCAACCCACTACACCATGCTGGCACCTCCATGAATACCACCTTGAGCTCCTTGGAGGAATGATGGGATATAAATGTAATAAACAAATTTCTGTTGAGGCAAAGTTGTGCAAAGTAACCTTCAGAGATATGTGGCAATCTGAACACAAGCCTCCCTGGTTGAAATGCAACAGTTTACCATACTACATATTGGCTCTTCTGCTTCAAAACAAAAGGACACCAAAATTGCCTGAGTGCCAGATTACCGAGTACAAACAGGGTCTCACAAAAATGATGTACCTTTATGAATCCCACTTTTTCTAGTCTCTCCCCATATGGGTCACAGCAAGGTGGGGGGATTTGGTGGAACCACCACAGATTTTTCTTAAAATATCTTATGCCTAGCATTCACATAGGCTTGTTGTTTGAGATGTTTGTTACATAAGGAGGATTTAAGAAAAAGAACCTCAAAGAGAAACTACAGCAACCATATTGTTATTTGCTCACACCTACACACTGCACTTAATCCAACACAGCCTATAAATACAATGCTGTGTGCACTTCTCTCCTTCAAAATTCTAGTTAAAAACATCTGCCAAAACTTTTACATTGCAGTTGGCAATAATGCTATTAAAAAGGCAAGGATTCCCCCCCCCTCAAATAAACATTAAAAGAAGGAGAGAACAGAAAAAGAACATAGTGTTTGATATATCTTCTAAGTTATAAGATTTGGTACATGATGTGTTTACATTTTTATTTTTATGCATTTATGTATTTTTTTTCTTAAGATCCACACTTTACCAAGAAAGGTAATTGCATCAAGCTAAACCCATTCACCTAGAAGTAAGCCTCACCAAAACACACACACACACACACACACACACACAAAAAGCCACCACTTGAATTTACATCTAACTAACATATGTAACAGATGGAGGGGCATGTTGATGGATTACAGCTACCACCTCCCTGATCACAGGCTACACTGTCTGATGCTAATTGGACTTGGATGCCATTAACATCTGGAATGCCATAGGTTCCCCACTCCGGTGTATTTGAGTGTGAAATATGACACATGTATATTCATGTTATTGTGCTTCCTCCTTTTGCATGAACACTGTACACCCAAGAGCCAGTGTGGTATAGTAGTTGGAGCATTGGACAAAGGACTCCAGAGACCAGGGTTCAAATCCCCACTCAGCCATGGAAACCCACTCTCTCAGTCTAAGAAGAAGGCAAAGACAAAACCCTCTCTGAACAAATCTTGCCAAGAAAACCCCAGGATATGTTTGTCTTAGGGTCACCATAAATTAGACAACTAGAAGGCACACAATACACCAGTGTGCAAAGCAGTCTTGTGGTACCTTCATCAGATGAAGTAGACTTAAGTCTACAAAAGCTTGTTACCAACTTCTTTCTCTCAGTTAGGGCTTCACTACATGGGGAATAAACATCCTGATGGGATTCAGACTACTTTGGCCCAGAGCTGTGGCACAAGAAATTCGGACTATTCTGGCCCGATTTCAGCATCACACCTGCCAAAGCTTGAATCTGCATTGTGTTTTTACTTGGCTTCCTGTCACTCAAGCTTGACTCTGAGTTCTGAGAAATTCACAGCCCCAGCAGTAGTTGCCTTCTCTGAAGCCATGAAGCCAGAATGGGCAGCTTACTTGCAATGGTGGGGCAGGTGCAAAACTTCCAATTGTGCACCAGTGGGACTCACCTGGTCTGAAGGCAGAACGAGCGCCCACCATCACAAGTAAGCCACCCATTCTGCCTTCAGACAGGGCAAGTCCCACTGGCGCTTTGATTTTCCAGTGCACAATCGCCCAGGAAAAATAAAACACCAGCAGGAGTCACCTCTCTAAAGCCAGATTAGGTGGCTACCATAGTTTTCCAGAGCCTGAAGGGGTGACTGTGTGCCAGAAAAGCAAAGTGCCAGTGGAAGTCATTCCCTCTGAAGCCAGAACAGGCAGCTAGCCTCATGATGGCAGGGCTTGCTGAGGGTTCTGATGTCAGAGTGAGTGACTAGCACTGGGGCTCTGCCTTTGGAATGAGAAGTGGTGCCAAGGGGTGGGGGGAATGGCAGTGCCTCAGGCAGCTCTTGTCCTTCCCCTCCTCCCCACTCTCCCAAATCCAGTGTAGATGGATTGTTCACACGGCAGTTTTCTCCAGAGCTTCCAACAAACGCTGGAGAAAACTGACTGAGTTTTCTAAAACCCATGTTAATGAGGTATTCCCTGAATCTGGTGCAAACAGGGCTCTACAGCATGTGTCACTATCGCATCAGATTTGGGTGAAAGGCCACTCATCATGTGGCATTATTGGGCTGGATTCAGGAGGATTGGGGTTTGTGACTGGTGTAGTCAAGCCCTCAGTCTCAAAGGTGGTACAAGATCCCTTTGGATACACCAACACACACTCCATTAGTAATTCCAGGACCAACCTCAACACCTCAAAATGCATGGGAAAATAAAATATACATAAATAAATCCAAATTCTCCAACTGTCCCAGTTTGGCAGGGATAGCCCCCGTTAATGCTCTGTCATTCCTTGTTCTCAGTTGTTTCCAAAATGCCCTGGTTTCTCCTCAGTTTACTTTAATTTCTGCAAAGTAAGCTCAACATGAAAAAGTAGTTTCCATTCAGGTCAGTGGGAGAGAGAGGAGAGATCAGTGTCTTGCCCTTCCTAGCAGACTCGGTCAAAAGCTGACTGCTTCCTAGCTTTAGAACAGAACCCTATGCTGTGTGACTGCAAATTTCTTTTTGGGGTAAGCAAAAGGAATAAACACACCTAATAAAAAACAAAGGAAGAATGCTATGTCCTATTTAAGGGTGAAAGTACCATGGAGTGTATGCCCTTAGCTTGAGAACAAGACAAAGGAGGAACCAAGCCAGCCCAATGTCCTATCCAAAAAAGAAGATGAGCAACCCGAGTAACTTCAAAGCCCAGTCAGGGAGTAACTGAAGAGACAAGTCCAAAAAACAAACCAAGGTTCACAACGGCAAAGATACGAGCTGAACTGCTGTTCTACAACATAAGGTGCAGCCTTTGCTGTGCTAATTTACAGCCAACTGTAATTCAGCACAGCTGGCTTCATTATCCCAGCTTTTTCCTTTTAAAGCAGGCCATACACTTGCCAGTGGCTTTGTTGCTGTTATTTTAGTCTGCAGTATTCCAAAACATGAAGTAGCTTAGCCTCCAAGTCCCTCTTGTCATAGTCAGTACGTGATGATCCAGGCTCTGCCTCCAGGGCAGGACTGCCAACCTACTCTGGCTCTCATTGGGGGCTGTTACCTTGGCTCATCTCTTCCCCTTCCTCATATGAGGAGGCCTCCTCCAGATAGGACATGGAATTCTTCAGGTTAGGAGGTAATTTCCTTGAGGAGATCCCCTTTGAATTTTAGTACTCCCGGAACAGTTCATCTGGTGCTCTTTTAATCTCTCTTTCTTACAAACACATGATCTCTGTCCCCCCGTTTCTCTAAAATAGTATCAATATTGTAGAGGAGCATGCTTGATTTGATTTTTTTCTCCTTCCTCTAGTTTTGATTTTTGTCTAGTTTTAAGATTTTCATAAGCCTTCTATTTTAAGCGTTCGTTCTACTGGTTTTCTTCTCTCCGCCCCTTCCTTTTGATTTACTAATCTTCTGTATGTTAGGACTGTACTGTGCCACAGGAAATAAATAATAACACGTGGAGGTTAAATATTGGGAGAATCATAGAGGTGGAAGAGACCACAAGGGCCATCCAGTCCAACCCCCTGCCAGCACAAATATACAATCAAAGCATCCCCGACAGATGGCCATCCAGCCTCTGCTTAAAAACCTCCAAAGAAGGAGACTCCACCACACTCCAAGGCAGTGTAGTCCACTTCTGAACAGCTGTTACTGTCAGGTCTTGAGAAAATTCCCTGTCTATTTACTTTGAGGGAGGGTGAGATTTGGGGCGGGGGGGCGGAGTTTACTCTCTACTTACTTTGAGGGAGCAATATTCCATTTACATTAACAACGCAATTCTACACATATCTCCTTGGAAGTAAATCTCAATGAGCTCAGTGAGACTTGCTTCTAGGTAAATGTGTACAGGACCATAACCTGAGATACTCTAAAACACCAATGGAGTGCATTTATTTCTTTATTACAATCATGTTTTTTCTAACCATATTATTCTTACAGTTGGGACTTTTTTGGAAAAGTAAAATGCAACGGGAGCAGCTTTGCCACGTTGCGAGACTGCTGCGCTGCAGGGCGTCCCTTTTGGATGACGCCCGTCCCTGCCGGTACTGTTGCGGTACCGCAGGGACATTTGAGTGTAATATTTTGGCGATTTTTACTCACGATCAACTTTCGTGAGTAAAAATCGCCACAATATTACACTCAAATGTCCCTGCGGTACCGCAGCAGTACCGGCAGGGACGGGCGTCATCCGAAAGGGACGCCCTGCAGCGCAGCAGCCTTGCAACGTGGCAAGGCTGCTTCCGTTGCATTTTACTTGTCCGAAAAAGTCCTTAATTACAGTCTATTTCCTGGCGCTAAAAGAATTGCACATTCATTTCCGTATCCCCACCTCCACCCTATCTGTATTCTAAGAACAACCCCATGAAAGAATTAGGCTGAGAAGCTACAATTGGCTCAAGGTGACCACACAAAGGTTACATTAGAGGCTGAGATTTGACCTGAACTATAATTTGCAGTGGGTAAAGGCAGTGGGTATGAACACAGAGTTCATACAGTAGAGCTGAGAGAGAAGCTGTAATTTTGAGCAGTTTCAATAAAGGCATTTTGATTTTAGAATAATGCATTATAGAATATAATCGCTGTTATTCTTGTCTGCCTCAAAATTGTTTCTGAACTATAGTGATCCTAAGGGCACCTATCAGGGGTTTTCTTGGCCAGATTTGTTCAAAGGGGGGTTGCATTTGCCTTCCTCTGAGGCTGAGAGAGTGTGACTTGACCAAGGTCACCCAGTGGGTTTTCATGGCTGAGCAGGGATTTGAACCCTGGTCTCCAATAGTTCTAGTCCAGCATTCAAACCACTACACCACACTGGTTCTTATATAACATTATACTTATAATACATATTATATGCATATTCTTAATCATGCTGTGCTCGTGCATGCACACACACACACTAAGAAATGTCTATATGAGGCAAAAAACCCTGGAGTGTCTTGCAGTAATGGCATCTAGCTGCAGCAGTGACCTGTCTTAACAGTATTTTTGCCCCCATAAGCTTCGCACGCAAGATGGCGGCCATGAGTTATTTACTCACATTTGTACTTACCTTAATTTTCCACCACTGAACTTAAAAAAAACCAACAACAATGTCCAAGGTGTGATAGAGTGATTTTTCAATTTAATATGAAAGCAAAAAAAACCTCACCCCATTATATTACCTTAGCGATCACTCACAAAGGTGAAAATCCAACATGGCGACAGCGGGGCGCTTGCCCTGTTAGCAATCTCTCCCCCTGCACTTACCCAGCCAGTTTTTTTGCTTCCTCTCCTGGGGGAAAGCAATTCATAGCGCAGTTTTTAAAAAACTCTGGGAAAAGCCACAAAGACTTTTCCAATGAATTCCATGAGGTTTATTTTCACTGTTTAGACAACCCCAGAGTGTTACGTATACTGATTTGGTTTTTTTTTTTCCTCAGGTATTCCTATGTTCGGTTCATAAATGCCAAGGATAGCTCTGTTTAAATTAATAGTTTTGTGTGTTTTTCCTCATTAATACCTTTCGCTCTCTTGTTGCCTGGCCACACTCTTTTGCCCACACTCTGATGTTGCTCAGCCACACATCCTGGTTTTCATCTGTGAAATGTTAGACTTTGCAAATCAGGAAGGGAAAAGTTCAGCATAGGGTTTGCCTACATCAAGCTTGTTCCATTTATGTAAAGGTTTGCTTTTAAACAAAGCACCCTTGCCTAAACCTCAGTGGATTTTCTCCCAAGATTTTTAGGTTTTTTTTCTTTTTGGTATCAGGAAGGCCACAACTGGACATGTGATTATAGTGTATTTTTTAAGTTATGGAGCTAACATTACTCTGCAACACCCCCCCCCCTGCAAATAAGACAGGACTAAAAAATCCCATTGCTTTCAGTATGATATGGTTGAGGAATCTTTGGCGGTCCAAATGTTTTTAGCTTACAACTCCCATCAGCCCCACCCAGCCTGGCCAATATTTAGGAACAGTGGGATTTGAAGACCAAAACATTGCGGGGTGGGGGGGGACATTCCCTACCCTGAAATATAATTCACAACAACCAATAGTGAACAAATTCCCCTCCGCTCTGCAGAGGAAGCTGCAGGCCATTGGTCTAACTAGTTCAGTATTTTCCTCAGTATTTTCTACACTGAGGATGGAGAGAGCTGGGACGCAACTCTCATCACTCCCTATTATTGGATATCCTAACTGGGATTGATGGGAACTGGAGTTCAACAACCTCTGGAGAGCCACAGATTGTTCAGCCCTGGACTATATTGGCTGGGAGTGGCTGTCTGGTGTCAGTTTCCGCATGCAAAGCATGTTCTCTATCAGCACTGAGCTATGTGCCCCACTTTGGAGCTGGCTTAGTATTTATGAGCTTACTTAGAAGCTAGAAAAGCAGGGCCACTGCCAAGAGTTATTTCCTGACTCATCATACTGGTGCATGCATGCTGATGCTGCCATTTGCATGTGCTTTATCATACTACCCTGGAAACTGTAGTTCCAAGCACCAAGTGGGACACTCTGGGATTCCACTGGTTTAAGCATCCAGGAACACAGGGGTGGGAGCGGGGTTAGATTTCACAGAATCATAGAATCATAGAGTTGGAAGAGACCACAAGGACCATCCAGTCCAACCCCCTGCCTCTGTTTAAAACCTCCAAAGAAGGAGACTCCACCACACTGCGAGGCAGTACATTCCACTGCCTAACAGCTCTTACTGTCAAGAAGTACCTCCTAATGTTTAGATGGAATCTCTTTTCCTGTAGTTTAAGTCCATTGCTCCATGTCCTAGTCTCTGGAGCTGCAGAAAACAAGCTTGTTCCATCCTCAGTATGGCATGCCTTCAAATATTTAAACATGGCTATCATGTCCCCACTTAACCTTCCCCAAGCTAAACATACCTAGCTCCCTAAGCTGCTCCTCATAGGGCATTGGATAGGTGACATTAACCATGTAAAATGGTTGCAAGAAATCATCAAGATAATTGGCTCCAGATAGAGAGAATATTCTCAAAACACAAAAAACTTCTTGCTCCAGGGATATGGCCCATAATTCTCCACAATGAACAAGTGCTTCATCACAAATAATGGACTAATATTAAAGAACTTCTGCTCATACCACTAGGAAGTTGCTTCTGTAATCAAAATTGCTTGTGAAATTTCCACGCACTATCAAGTTTCTAATATTTTTGGGAAAATTAGCAGTAACTCAACTTGCTAATACAAGAGGAGGCAACAGAGGGGAACTTAACATCTGTTTTTACCCCTACTAACTCTAAACTGACATAGTACTCTATGGTGAACTCGCCACAGGTCAGCGTAAGAGGGGTACTCCAAAAAAAGCGATACAAGGACTCCTTGAAACAACATCTCAGGCTCAGCCAAATTGATCACCAACAATAGTCCGCCCTGGCCTCACATCGGGAGGCATGGAGACGCACTATCCACAATGCTGCAGCCTTATTTGAGAACTCACACCGAACAAGTCTTGAAGAGAAACGAGAACGCAGAAAGAATCACAACCCGGAAACATCACCCAAGGAGACCTTTTATTGTGCTTTCTGCAACCGAACTTGTTTATCTCAGATTGGCCTTTTTAGTCATCAGCGTGCTTGCAGAAAGCGCAGGATGAGTCCTTCCTGAATCTTCATTTGTGAAGAAAAGCCAGCGAGAGAGAGAACTCTAAACTGACATACACACAAATGCAAGACGAAATATTAACAATAATATTTATTAAGAACTTGATAATAGTAACACCAATCACACACACATTCATACAACAGAGCATTCACACAAGACCACTATAAATGGAAGAAGAAGGGTTGACAGAGGGATAGGGAGTTTTTCAGGGGTAACAATGACATCTGTCTTGTAGTCTGAGGTTTCCAAGCAGACTGGCAGCATGGATGGATGAAGCAGGAGTGGCTAACACAGAGAGACGTGGTGTCCTCAGGAATGGAGTCTGTGCACACTGAGGCAGGGTTTTGGGCCAGTAATTATACTCAAAAACATTCCCTCAGGTGATGGGATTTCATGTATTGAAACAATGGATTCCATGTATCTCCAAAGATTGAATAATCGGATCCTGAGTTTGAACAATGGGCTTCCGAAGATGCTAATGTGTTGCAACAACTCTAAAAGTTATTTCTGGTGGTTAAATTTACAAAACATGAGCTGTCTCCTTGATGGCTGCATCTGGGGACTGAGGGAAGAGTGATACCTTCAGACAAAGGTTTACTCCAACCACCAATGATGGGATCAATTTTCTGTCATTAGGGTGTGTGCAGGCAATGTCCTCTTGACCTCATTATGTTTCCTTCAGTTTGGAAATTGTTAATACCCCTTCCTTTGGGTGATATATGGCTTAATACCTGCCTTTGGGATCCTTACGGCAAGTCCCTGAGATTTACTGTCCTCCCATGTGGATGACAACATTAATATGCCAAATTATTAATAAACCAATTTTTGGGGTTCCTGTGGGTGGGACTTGTCAGGGGTGCTACCACTTCATAGATCACATAGGTTCACAACGATCAAGAAAAGTTTCAATAAGAGTTTGGGAAGATGCCATAGCTCAGTAACAGAACACATGGCATATATACAGAAAGCCTTAAAAAGACGGAGAGTGAGAAAAAAAGGACTGTGGTGGCACTTTTAAGACTAACTGGTTTTTATTTTAGCATGAAATTTCATGGATAAAAATCAACTTCTTCAGATTCACTACAGGAAGATATTAAGGCCTCAGGTATAAAGCATGTTTATACAGTTGTAGAAGTGAGACAGAATGTACCGTATATTCCGGCGTTTAAGACGACCTTTGAACGCCAAAAAATTTCCTCCAAAATCGGGGGTCGTCTTATATGCCAGATAAACTTTGCTTCACCCGCTGTCTGATCTCCTGCCTCTTCGCTCCCTTCGCAAAGGGAGCGAAGAGGCAGGAGATCGGGTGAGGGGTGAGGCAAAGTGTTTACCGGTTCATTCGCCCCCCTCCTCTGCCTTCTCCCCCTTTGGGGAGGAACCAAAGACAGAGGAGGGGTGTGTGAACATTGTGGTTTGCTGCGGCTGCCACTTGATCTCCTGTGTGTTCGTTCCCCAACAACGGAGGGAAGGGGGGACGGACAAGGCAAACCGGGTATACCGGTTTGCAATGGTTTGTAACTAGCGGTTTGCCTCGTCCTCCCCCCCTTCCCTCCGTCTTCATTTCCTTCATGAAGGGAATGAAGATGGAGGGGGGGCGGATGAGGCAAACCAGGTATATTCGCCCCTTTCTTCCACCTTCTAGTCAAGGGTGACTGGAAGGTGGAAGAGAGGGGCGAATGCTGCGGTTTGCCACGGACGCCACCCATCCCCTCCGTCTTCATTCCCTTCGTAAAGGGAATGAAGATGGAGGGAATGGGTGGTGGCCAAGGCAAACCGGGTTCATTCGGGTCCCTCCTCTGCCTTCACCCCCTTTGGGGAGCAACTGAAGGTGGAAGAGAGGGGTGAATGTAGCGGCAGGCTGGCTGAGAGAGCCCTGCCAGCTGATCCTGTTCGCTTTCGCAACTGTTGGGAAACAAAGAGGATCAGCTCGCAAGGCTCCCCCAGCCAGCCAGCCAAATTGGGGGGTGGTGGTGGTCTTATATGGTGAATATATGCCAAACTCTATATTTTTACTTGAAAATTGGGGGGTTGTCTTATACGCCAGAATATAGGTCCAGGAAAATGCAAATCATGTCTCCTGCCTTAAATTTTCAAAGGGCTGGGTGAGGTGATGTAGGTCTTTTAGATCTTTACAGTGGTCAGTTAGTGTTGATGTGTGAAATTAATCTGCTTAACAAAAGCCAGTTTCCCTGGGTTCAAAACTGTGGAGGTGTATGACTATAAAATTAAAAATTTATTAAAGATTCCAGGGATCAAGCCCTTTTAGGAATATCTTCTTTAAAAAGAAAAACTTTCAAAGTAAAACAGAGTTAGCATTGGAAGACAGGGACTCAGCTCAATTAGCATTTATATGTGGTTTGATCACCCAGTCAAGTAGACTCAGTAAAACAATGAAGATGTCTGTTTTAAAATGCATATCAAAAGTTTACTGAAGGTGTAGCAATCTTAATCTACATATTAAAAACAAATCTAAGTCCTTAACTAACTAAGAGGATTAGGTTTAGGGTAGAAAACTCACCCGGACTTGAAGTTCAGGTTAGGGTAATCAAATGAGAATTTTCTAGGTCAGTGATGGGCAACCTTTTGAGCTTGGTGTGTCAAACTTCGGCAAAAAACTGAGCATGACTTGGGTGGTGTGTCACCTTGAGGAAAAAACATTATTTTCCGATATTTATAGTTTAAATAACATAAATGTATAATTGTTATATATAATTGTATTTAATAAACCAAAAACTAATTATTTAACTTACCTGCTTAGTGACTTCTTTGTTCATCCGTCAGTTGGTTTCTTTTGTTGGTCTTGATATTATTTAGCTTGTGTGGGGTGCTGTGAACTAAGATAAGTGAGGGGGAGGGGGAATTCTTTAACTAAATTGCCTACAGACCTCCGGCACAGAGTGTCTAACAGGGGAGGATGAAACATTTGCGACTAGAGTCTTAGGACATTTTCAGACACAAAAAAAGTCATCCTGAGGGCTCGGGAGAGGTACAGACCTGTTTAGCGGCAGCGGGCCAGTTTCTGACTATGACGTCCCTCTCCCGTTACCCTCCGTGTTCCTTCCGTGTTGCATGGAAGGAAAAGGCGCCACTTTTTACTCACAGAAGTTCTTCATGAATAAAAAGTGGTGCCTTTTCCTTCCATGCAACATGGAAGGAACATGGAGGGTAACGCAAGAGGGACGTCCTTGTCAGAAACTGGCTCCCTGCCGTGGAACAGCCACGTACCTCTCCCGATCCCTCAGGATGACTTTTTTGTGTCTGAAAATGTCCTTAGAGTTAGACTCTTAACTCCAAGACTCTAGTCACAAATGTTTCATTCTCAGGAGCAGCAAATGTTTCATCCTCGGCTCCTGCACTTGGCCGTGCAGGAGCCGAGGATGAAACATCCTTCTCGGCATGCAGCCGCCTCAGCAGCCTCGTGTCATCAGAAATGGCTATGCGTGTCAGTGCTGACACACGTGTCATAGGTTCGCCATCACTGTTCTAGGTTTTATTGCAGTAATATCCATATCTCCTCAAATAAAGAGATAAGTGTGAGTTTGCAAGAGCTTGCCTCTTTTCTTGGAGATTTTGTAAGTTAGACGCATGCAATGAATCCAAGAAAGGGGAAAAGTGAGGGAAGCATGGTTAAGCTGCAAAAGGGTAAAAAAAATAATGGTGGCGAAGGCCACATGGAGCAGACCCTAAAAAGGGAACTTACAAAAAGAATAATAAAATATTTAAATTAGGAAGCCATGTGATGAATGACTCAGTGGTTACCCCATAGCTCCAAATGGCTGAAGTTGCCTAGGAGAAGAAGGGGGAGTGGTGATATGAAACTCAAGCATGCAAAGAAATTCCTAAACTAAACTTACATGGGATACAAAAAGATTGTATTACATCATAATTTCCCACATTAACTGTCTCTGAGAAGATTGCTTTTGTTATATGTGCAGTAGTGAGGGCTCTTGTATTAATATATGTAGTGTGCCATGAAGCCATTGTCTTTGCTCATACCTTTGCTTAAATGGATTGGAATTTGTGAATATAATTCAAATCAGTTGTTTCTCTTTCTAGTCTTCCTTTATAATTTCCTTGTTCAAGGAGCGTGAACTTTAAATCCCTTACTGTATGTCGAGGAAGGTTGAAATGTTCTGCAACTGGTTTTGGGGTATTGCCATTTCTAATGTCAGATTTCTGTCCATTTATCCTCTAGCATAGAGACTGTCCTGTTCATCCAATGTAGAGTGTAGTGTGGCATTGCTGGCATAGGATGGCATATATCTATACTATTTATTTTTTACTTGTTTTATCATCATTGATTGTTCTTAAGCTTTGTTACCCTTCTGCAAATAGTCAAATAAAGGTTGCCATACTTTAAGAAATTTCTCATTTGTTTTATTATGGCGGTATTGTGCTTTTCCTCCAATGTCTAGCATAAACAATCCTCACTGTTGTTATCATATGCCATACTAGTCTCTCTATAATTTCATTAACATTCTTGTTGAAGTTAAATAGAAATATCTCTGGAGACATATTTTGGAACATATCCAATACCAATTTTTTTTTCCCTATTGCAATCCCACCATTGGTAGGGAAAGGTACCTTTTTCTTGGGATAGCATATATCATGGAGGACGAGCGAGCAAATGCACCTCTGATGTTCTGTGTAATGTTATGGGCCCCTTTAATATAGCTTCTAGAGTACATGTGGGGACAGAATGGGCATCTGGGTTTGTGGCAGGATCTTGCCCTATATTACCATCCATGTTATGTATCTTGTTATAAGTGAGTAGTTGTCTGTAGGCCAAATAAAGCCTGCTTCCCAGAGCTTGTGAAAATACTGTGGGGCTGTCTAAATGGTTAAAATACTCCTCATAGAATTTGAGGAGAATCCTACCTGTCTTAATAGGATCCTGCATTGTATCACCTTATTCAGAAGGAGAGGGACCCAAAACATCAAAAACTCCAACTTTGCGGTTTAAAAAACACCGAGGGGGATGAGCATTCCTGCTTGTTGGGACAAGTGATTCACTTTGAATCGCTTTCCCATAGGAGAGGAAGCACTAACTGATTGGCCAGATGATGTGGGGGTGGGGCTTGCTAACAGGGCAAGCACTCCGCGTCCCCATGTTGATTTTTCGCCTTAGCCTGGCTAGTTGCCCCTCCTCTGAGTGGCTGGCCAAGTGGCTACTGATGTGCCTTTCCAGCCTCAAAGAATGGGAAGGAACGCTAGCCCCTTCACCACTCCTGCCCTGTGTAAGAGGGCATGCAAAGTTTATGTGGGCTGCAGGACCCATTGCGGGTCGCTCTGGGGGTTTTTTGGGCTCGTACAGACAAGCCTCCAGTTACTCTTCAGAATTGATTGTAGATCATTGATGATACATTTGAGTGGTCTCAGCTGGGGACTGTAGGTGACAACTAGGGGTGTTCTGTTATTTTGTATTTTGGGGTCTGTCTTGTAGTAGGTGGGTCATGGGTATTAATTTTGCCTTGTTGATTTGTTTCTTCACCTCCTTAAGTGGGTATCATAGTTTGAGAAATGCCTGTTGAGAAATATCCAAGAGTTTTGAGTCTCTGTCTTGTGGGTCTGAGCAAATACAGGTTTATTAGAAGGCTTGGCTGTAAACAATAGATTTGGCAAAGTGTTCTGGGTGGAAACTGGTAATGTGCTCTGGGTGGGAATTCCAATGGTGAGGAATGCAATGAATGCATGCAAGTATGTGTAGAGATCAGTGCTTTTTCGGTAGAGCATGGTGCTTAGATGTCTACTGTGCAGTTGTACAGTGGTGTCAAGAAAGTGAATTTGTTCTGTGGATTGTCCCAGGCTTAAGTTGATGGTAGAGTGGAAGTTGTTGAAACCCCAGTGGAACTTCTCAATAGCTTGCTTTCCAAGTAGCCAGATTACAAAGATGTCATCAATAAACTGTAGATAGAGGAGAGGTATTTGGGTACATGTGCTGAGGAAGCATTGCTCCAGGTTCTTAGAAGTGCAGCAGTGCTTTACACTAAAGAGTCCAGAATGCCTCAAAGTGGGCAGTAGTAATAGGGTTAGATAGTTGAGTGACCCAAAATGTCCTCCCTCCTTGTCTACCTATCTTGACCCCTCTGTGATGTAAACTGATACTCTTAGGACTTCATCAGATACATCAAATACAACGTCACAATGAAGCCACATAAATGCATAAAGGCGCACATACTAGACGACATTGCCCTTTTGCATTTATGTCTTGTCCATAAGCTGATATATTTTATTGATGGGACAAGACATCAATAGATTGGCTGAGGCAATTTTTTGCCGGCATTGCCAGTTTTTGAAACCTCACACCCTTTTTCACATTATTCCAGCGTTAATGGCTGGTCCGGCCAGAACACTTCCAGGTGAGATTATGACATCCAGGTAGGTGGCACTCTTTTTATGACCCCCCTGTTTACTTGGGATGTTTAAAGTGTGTTTATGTACTTTTGTCAACTTTTTGTGTGTTATTTTTATTTTTATTTTTTAATTTCTCGCGAGAATCCATGGAATTTCATTCCAGGAAGTGTACAGAGCTCCATTCACTCCTCAGTCATTGCTGGGGCTGCCTTTGGATGGGATGCAAGGTAAGTGTGGTAAAGGCAGCTCTTTTGCCGGCATAGAATCTTTATTATGGTCATAGACCAGCACAGAATGCAGCACTTCATTCTTTTGCCGGCATAAAGTCACAAATTATGCTGGCAAAAGAACAGAAAAGGGGGGTGGTTTGATAAAGGAGATTATCAGACATGTCAAAAGTGGCATTACAACAATGCCAGAAGATCACAAAAGGGCTCCCTTACCAGATGACATTGTCCCCTATCTTTATGCACTTGTTCTGCTCCTGTTCCATGGCCACTGTTTTTTATTGATGGGAGAAGCCATCAATAGATTCCCCCATTCTGTTTCTGTCATGGATTTCCATGTGTGCAACAATGGGCCCCGTGTTGCTGGTGAGATCCCAGCATCAGTGGGTGGTCCCTGCCAGAACACCTCCGGGTGAGATCAGGGGTCTATGGGTAGGTGTGTAGAGGATGTTGGAGACCAATGGAGGCTGGTAGCTTCTGTGTCAGTGGGATGCTCAATCTGCTCCAAACTTTAAATTAGCTCTCCAGAGTCCTGAGCAGGGCAGAGACCGGAAACAGCTGGAGACTACCTTTCATTACAAGGATCCTGACTACATGTATGCGTTTACTGCTGCCACATATACAGGCATGTTATATTATGGGCAGGTTTTGTTGCCATGGTGCATGTTGATCTCACTTCCCTTCAGTGCAGATCAGTAGTCTCTTTGGTTGCTAAAACTTCATGCTGACAAGCTGAAACACATTCATGCCTATAGCTGTCCTTCAGCTTTTCAACCCAGCAGCATGAAGTTCCCTGGGGGTTGTCTTAGGAGGTATTTCAGCAACAATGTATGACTGTTTCAAGCAGTTCCTTGCAAGAAATAGCTTTACTTGCCCAAGCAATGATCTTTTACTTAAAACACATAGGTCCTCAAAAAACTACATTGTTTCTTGTACTTTTTTTTTTAAGTTCCTCTTCCTCCTGTTCTTTGGATTGGAAACACTTCACTTGCTTCTTTAACAAGGTATGTATGTGCACACTCGTAAACATGTCAGCCCACACGTGCACACATTCATGTGTGTGTGTCCACACATGTTCTATTGGTGTCACCCTTTTTCTGAAGAGCAGGCTGTAAGGATATTTTTGGTTTTGGTTTTTTTAAAAATGAACTCCTCTTCATGAGTTACCAAAGAATGCCATCAACTGCTTTACAGGGTTGAGGAACAAAAACAAAGGCAGGATACCTAGGTGGCTCCAGAGAATCTAATAAATGCTAAGGTTTCTGCTGTTGAGTGTAATACCCAACCATTGGTACACATCTAATCTACAATATTTTGCACATAGTTTGCAAGTACTTAAAGAAGATGCCTTTCAAATACAGTTTTGCTGAGTACAAACCACCTTGCGTCTGCTAGGTTTGCACATAGTAAACTACAACAAATCTGCTGGGATCGGAACATCTACAAAGAGTACAGCTGTAAAGCAGCCTTCCTCTTTCCCATCTCCACCTCCAGTCTATGCCCAGTTCCAGCATTTCTTCTCCCTCCCTCCATTTTTATAAGGGGAAAAAACCCTGGTCATTTTGTGTATTTAAACCCTGTCATTCTGTGTGCATTTGAGCATTTCTTAAAAAAAAAAATATCTTTTTTTTTTACATGTATTACTTGAACATGTTCCCCTCTCCCGAAAGGAGATACCTTACCCATCCCTATTTAGGCTTGTACTCTCTTATTTTATTAAGATGAACCTTGCAGTAGTTTCAGCTATCATTTAGATGTGTGAAGATGTACCTGTCAAAAGGATATACTGCTGTTGAAGGCTTTCACAGCCAGCATCCATAGGTTTTCCGTGGTTTTTTCCCAGGCTGTGAGACTGTGTTCTGGAAGAGTTTATTTCTGATGTTTCACCTGCATCTGTGGCTGGCATCTTCAGAGAATGGTCTGAAGATTCTCTGACGCTGCCAGCCACAGATGCAGGCGAAATGTCAGAAATAAACTCTTCCAGAACACGGCCTCACAGCCTGGGAAAAAACCACGGAAAACTTATACACTGCAGTGTTTAGGGCAGAGCCATGTGCTTGAAACAGTTTTCCACATAACTGGTTCCAGTAGAGGACACTGTACACAGTCCAAAATATAGTCATTTGCACTTCCACAGTAGACTTATTGTTTGATCATTTACACCTAGATGCACACTTTGTACAGTGGGCCCTTGGTATCTGCTGGGGTTTGGTCCCAGATTTGGATACCAAAATCTGTGGATGCTCAAGTCCCATTATATATAATGGCATAGTAAAATGGTGTCCCTTATATGAAATGGCAAAATGAAGGTTTGCTTCTTGAATTATTATTTTTATGTAATATTTTCAAGCCATGGATGGTGGAATCCATTGATGCCAAATCAGTAGATACAGGGGGCTGACTGTACTCATCATTCTCCTTTCACAAGTTAGCATCTAACATAAATCCTCTTAAATATACCTTGGCTGCATTGACACCAGCTACCTGAATACATTCCTGTGTTCAGTGCAAAGAAAATTAAAAAGGAGCAAATTAACAAAACCAGGTTTAAATGAGTCAACTTTACATAGGAATCTCAAAGATTTAGTGAGTGTACAGAATGTTCATTTTGTCTTGTTTGAACTTTGTTCTGTGCATACCGTATTTTAACTCCCAAACGTTAAGGAGATTATCAGACACATTTAAAGTGGTGTTACAGGAATGCCAGGAGATTGCGAAAGGGCTCCCTTATCAGACGTTGTTGTCCCCCATCATTATGCCCCCGTTCTGCCAGTGCTGCTTTTTATTGATGGGAGAAGCCGTTAATAGATTCCCCCTCCATTCTGTTTCTGTCACAGATTTCCATGCATGCGACAAGGTGCCCTGTTGCGCTGGTGAGATCCCAGCGTCAATGGGAAGTCCCTGCCAGAACACTTCCGGGTGCCATTGGGACATCCAGGTAGGTGACACACTTTTTATGGCCCTCTCCAGGTTACTTCAACATTTTAAAGTGTGCTTTTGTGCTTGCTGTCACTCTTTTTTGTTATTTTTATTTTTTAATTTCCCGCATTCACGTCTTTTCGCAAGAATCCACGGGATTTTGATCCAGGAAGTGAAGGGAGCTCCGTTAGAGCTCCATTCACTCCTGGGCTGCTGGAACGATGATAGAGAAGGTAAGTGTGGTGGGGAGGGTATTTGTGGCAGGTTAGGGATGGGATGGGTGGGAGTGGAGATTCTGGGAGAGGAACGCTTCTTTCCTTCCTGTCTGAAAATCTCCTTAGGCTGCTCCAGCAACACCATTCAACTTTCCTTTACCCAGACCCCAGGGAGGAACTTTCTCAGTCATGCTCTGCAGAGCAGCTGAAGTTAATGAGAAGCTAACATGGCTATCAAATGACACACATAAGCATACCAAAATAGAATGCAGATGTTCACAAAGGTTAGTGGTTCATCTGGCTGTAAAATACCCATTAGAGTAAGACTTGTTCGGCTTGTATCTATGTTCTTTGAATGCTTGACTACCCAGGGTTCAGAACACCACATATTTCTTTTCTGACAGCTGTACATTTCCACACATGATCCCAGAAATATGGAAGTTGCTTCTGTATGGTATAATCATGGCAACATGTAGAAGCAGTTTCTGTGTGACCCAGGAGCACCTCAAGACTTTTTGTGCCTGAAGCAGCTCAGAAAATGATGTTCTTTCTTTCCCCTTATAAAGGTGCATGGCCAACCAACTTATTCTGGCACATGAGACAGGAAATCCTGAAAGCACCATACTTGGCAATAGAAAAAACATTAGCAACAAATAAAATAGCTTAAAATGTGTTGCCTTTCATCACATCCAAAATCTGCTACCTGAGATAGCCATCATCGTCTGCCTAATGACAGGACTGGTCCAGGTACGATCTGTCCTAAATGGGGGTGAAAATCATATTATGTACATTCTCACACTGATACCATGGGAAAGCAGTTCCCATGAATCTGAAGACATGGACAATTTTCAAAGTACCCACAGTTTATGTTGCCTCTCATTAAAAGGGACCTTCTGCAGAAACAACCCATCTTGTTCTAAGCCTACTCCACAATAGATCTACATAAGTCAGACTCTGCTATCACACTGTAAAGAACCAGTGACCTCCAGTGGACAGTTGGTGGGCTAGACTGATTGTAGATGTACTTAAAAGCTGTGATCTTGCCAAGATTGTTTTCCTTTCATAAATAGTTCATAGAAGCAATATCTGTTTAGTGGTGTTCACTATCAATGAGAGATACTGAATTCATAAATCCACATGCTTTTTTTTTTTTTTTTGCATTTGAGGGCAAATCTTTTTATAAATTGTCCAGTCAATTTAAAACTGATTTGTAAGAAACAACAGGAAACTCAATCCTATATACTTACCTGGACATAAGTTACACTGTGCTCAGTGATTTGAACTTGAATAAGCATGCATAGGGAAAGTTAAGTAAATTCTACTGAATTCAATAGGATAAACTCTCTAGTGCACAGGACTGCAGATTTAGGGCTTGTCAACACTGGCAGGAAACCCCGAGCCCACCTTGTAGCCACAGAGGATGTTTTTGATTTGCGGTGGCCCTATAAACGCCACACTCACCGGGGCTTGTCTGATGGGAGACTGGAGTATCCCACCATACTATAATCATAGGTAAACTCACATTGGTGTAGAATAGCAGTCCTGTGCTGATCACATGTCCTGTACATTGCATTATTTCCTGCCACAGGGTTGCTCTGGTTTTTCTTTTTCTTTTTTCCTGTTCACTCATGCATATGAATATACTGTATGTTGTCCCAGAGTACGGTATTACATGATAAGCAGAGATATGCTTATATAGATATGTGCACAATAGAAAATATTAAGTGCCACTCTGTACGCTGGCAAAATGGAGTCCTGTCCACTGGAAACCCCCCCCCCCTGCCCCAGCTTTCCACTGAAGCTGATCCGTGGCCACCCCTCTCTCTGGCTTTTCTTCACAAACGAAGATTCAGGAAGGACTCATCCCACGCTTTCTGCAAGCGCGCTGATGACTAAAAAGACCAATCCGAGATAAACATGTCCGTTGCAGAAAGCACAGCAGAAGGTCTCCTTGGGCGATGTTTTTGGGTTGTGATTCTTTCTGTATTGTCGTTTCTCTTCAAGACTTGTTTGGCGTGAGTTCTCAAATAAGGTTGCAGCATTGTGGATAGTGCGTCTCCATGCCTCCTGATGTGAGGCCAGGGCGGACCACCACATGACAAATAATCCAGGTTTCCCCCTGAAATGTAGAGCAAACTGCAAATCTTTTAGATCTGGATTTAACAACAAAACCCCAAATGTTGCAACAAGTTGTCACGAACATCATGTGACAACTGTGCAGCAAATATGAAGTGAGTGGTGGGGGTTGCTAGTGTAGACAAGCCCTTAGTGTTCAACATATAGTGGGCCCTCCAGATCTGCAGGGGTTTAGTTCTGGAACCACCCCATGGATGACAAAAACACAGATGATTGTGTTCCATATTATTAAATGGCAGCAATATGCACACAAATGCTTCAGCCCATCTGTGTTCACATCACTGCCATTTTAAGTATAGAATGTGATGATCCACAGTCACTCGAAATCACAGATCTGGAGCCTGTGGGTCAGGAGAGTCCACTGTATAAACTTTGTAGTATACAGAGAGGGACTGTACATCTACAGCTGCAGTAACTTTAACATTATGTATCTGTGGACTTGTGCTTGAGTGTTGTACAACACCTATGGCACAATTTGAAAACTTTGTTGATGTGTACCTTCATGTTGTTTCTTACTTATGGTGATCCTATCACAGAGTTTTCTTGGCAAGATTTGTTCAGAAGGGGCTTGCCCTTGCCCTCCTTTGAGGCTAAGAGAGGGTGACTTGCCCAAGGTCACCCAGTATATCCCTTGGCCAAGACGGGATTTGAACCCTGGTCTCTGGAGTCATAGGAGATTATCAGACAGACTTAATAATCTGGGATAGGGATGCCACAGGATTGTGAAAGGACTTCCCTTTCAGACGATGTCATCCCTGTCCTGTTCTCCCCCTGTGCTGCCTCCATTCTGTCCCGATTTTTCTTATTGATGGAGAAAAGTCATTAATAGATCACCTGTTCCATTTCTATCATGGAATCACGGGCATCTGAAAAGGAGCCCCGTTCTGCTGGCACAATGCTAGCGTCACAGGGAGGTCACAGGGAGGTCTGTGCCAAACGCTTCTGGATTTGATCGGGACATCGAGGTAAATGACACCTTTTTTTTTTTACCCTCCCTAGGTTACCTGTTAAGTTTAAAGTATGTTCTGGTGCTTGGTTTTTACTTTTGATGTTTTGTTTTGTTTTTGAATTTCCCGTGGGGTCGTTCTCTCGTGAGAACGGCCAGGATTTTGTTTCCTGGAAGCGAATGGGGCTTGGTGAGAGCCCCATTGACTCTTGGGATGGCGGGGGGGGGGAGGACTTTCAATAGTGCGGCAAGGTAGGTGTCTGAAAAACTTTCTTTTATTGTGTTACAGGGACGGGAGTGGGGCAGGATTGGGGGTTCCAGGACAGAAATGGCTTTTTAAGGACCTGAATGATAATCTCCCCAGTCCAAAGCTCAAATCATTATACCATGCTGGCTCTCCTTGATTTTTGAGAAATAAATAGTTATAGATACTTCAAAAATTATTATACTATGTAATTATTACTTAGGCACAGATCCAAGGCCCCCAAAATTTTGAGTTCATATTAGAATTAAAATTTTTAAATTAGGTTTTATTCTTATTAATCAACAATAACAAAATTGTTACTTTTTAGTGACTTTTGAGGAAGGCACACCAGAATGTTAGAAGTTACTGGTCAGTCCTAAGAAAACGGAGTTAAGTAGTAAGGCCACATATCACTGTAAGTATAAAAGGAAGTAAAATAGTTATACCACAAAAGGTTATCCTTTGTTATGGTATTATAATAATGTGTTTCAGTTATGCCATAGTTACTGTATAAAGCAATTTTTAAAAAGTAGCTCATTCTTTGTAACTCTGGCCTCACACATTCTAGGCATTTTTATTAATTATAAACAATGTTTATCTTTTTTTCAAATTTGATTGCTAATCATTATCATGTATACCAATTTTTTAATCTTAATTGAACTGAATATCTTTGGGATCCTCTGGTTTGGATCCTTGTAAGTGACGGAGGTTCCTAAATAACAGAATTGAACCATCCTACCTGTCACATGTGGCCAGGTGTATATGTAACCCCTATGAGTACTGGTTTGGCCCAGTGGGTGGGGAAACCTTAAGGGCTGTACTTGCTGGTTAAATTCAGAAGGATTGCTGGATCTGCAGTTGCCAGGGCTAAGGAGTGGGAACAGTTTCACGTTGAATAAGGGCTTTAAGGTCCCACAAATTGTTGCAGAAATATTGAGCAACACAGGCAGAGGAGTCCTTTAACCAAGTACTGCACTAACACCTCGTTGAATGCATGGAACTTCAGGATAGTGCATATCTGTCAAACTGAATACTGTATATAATTTGCATTGTTTAATAGAGTGAGGGAGAGACTTAAAGTGCAATTGTACTTGCAATATTCAATTATAGTTGGCCCCAAAGACCCTAGAAATGTACACACCCACACATGTGTTTGCGTGGGCTGATAGCAAGTAACAGTGTGACCACTGTTTAAAGCATATTGTTCTTATCATTATTTACTATACTACTTCAGCAATCTGTATTTATGAACACTTGGACAGAAAAAGATCAGGGACTTTATAAGACGGACAAAATACAGTGTTATAACAACCCACATAACCGTGACAGGGCGCACATATGGGACTACGTTGCTGTTTCGCAGTTATGCCCTGTCAAAATCCCATAGTTTTTCATTGATGGCATACAATAGACCCCCCTGCTGCTTTTGTGCCAGCATTGCTGGTGTGCGAAACCTCAGGCCATTTAACTCTCATCACTGTAGTGAGAGTGGGACGAAGCACTTCCGGGTGAGATTGGGACATCCAGGTAAGTTTCGCTCTTTTTATGACCCTCCGCAGGTTACTTGGGACTTTTAAAGTGTGCCTAGGTGCTTGGTGTAACTTTTTATGTGTATATTTTGTTTTTGTTTTTAAATTTCCAGCATGACTAAGGAGATTTTCAGACCGCGTTTCAGTGTGCCTAGCACGGGAGGAACTTTCGGGAGAGGGACGGCGGTCTTGCGCGGCAGGGGGGCATTTTCAGACGCCGTTGTCCCTCTCCTGAAACCATCCGTGTCACTTCCGTGAAGCTTCGGAAGCCTCAGCGCCATATTTTAATCACGGGCAACCTCCGTGATTAAAAATATGGCTCTGAGGCTTCCGAAGCTTCACAAAAGTGACACGGATGGTTTCGGGAGAGGGACAACGGCGTCCGAAAATGCCCCTTGCTGCACAAGATCGCTGTCCGTCTCCTGAAAGCTCCTCCCGCGCTAGGCACGCTGAAACGCGGTCTGAAAATCTCCAAAGTCTCACAGGATTTTGACCTGTTTATTGCTGGGGAGCCTTTGCCAGGAAAGGAGGTAAGTGCGGAGGGGAACGTTCTTTTGCCGGCATAGAAATGGGCTTTTCTATGCTGGCAAAAGAATGTCTTAAACAAGGTTGCTTGATAAAGTCCCAGGTCATTTGACGTGGAATTGCTTCTCCCAGCCACACCAGGAAATGGGGCATGCAAGCAAAAGGGGTGTGTGTGGCAGATTCTGTTTTGAAATTCTGGTTTGCTCCGACATATTGTTCTTGTGAATTCTGTGTATATTCACACTTGATCACAGTGCAATTCTGTTCCTATGAAAATTCTCATAGCATCTTACCTGCCAGTTGTCCTGATTTGGCAAAGGCTGTCTTGATCAATGCTCTGCCATCCAATTTTTTCCAGCTGCTTTTAAAATATTCCAGTTTCTCTTCCCTCCTCCCCCTTTCCCCCTTTGACCTCAGCTTGCTTCAATTGCTCCAAACTTACTTCATAGTGCAAAAATAGTTTGCACTCAGTTAACACAGGAGGAGAGAAGAGGAGGGGGCAGAGTTTTGCCCTCCCCAGTAGGCTCAGACAAAAGCAAACTGTTGCAGCCTCTCTAGGCTTGTTTTGCTCTCCCTCATAAATAACTTTGCCACACTTGACTACATTCTGGTGTTAGGTATCCAGGTTTTAATCTGCAAAATAATCTGTGGGTATGTAGGGTTTCTCCACAGTGTCCTCTTCTTGCTCTTCTTTTCCTTATCCAGTACTCCGGCTGGCTTGACAAACAGCCCCAACATTCTTCTCTAGTAAGTCTACTCCTTCCTTCCTCCAGTTATCCAATCCTGCTTTGTCTTTATTGCCTTGGAAGCCATGTTCTGCACAGACAGAGACTAACCAACCAGGAGGCTTTGTTATCTGCATCCTAACAGGCCATATAAAGCAAGGCAGTTCTGAAGAATGTTTAGTACCTGCCCTTAGAAGAGTCTCAGATGACTGCCATCTTGGGAAATGTGGCTAGTGATGAGCCTGGAACTACACTGTCTGCTTAGACAGGCCTCTAATGAGCCCCAGGGACATGGGCAATTCCTTATTTTACAGCAGTGCTACTCAAAGTGGTGGTGTGTGAACTGGTGCCATCTGCAAGTTTTTGGCTGCCAATAATTGTCTGAAGTTTCCAGGAAATAAATAAAATTGTAGTCAATGGACATAAATATGATGCTGGCCCTGGCACATTGCGGGGGTGGGGGGACCTTCTGGTTCCTCACATCAGATAGCTCAAGAAACACTCGTTTACAGTATGAGGATAAGCTAATAATAATTTAGGTTTGTTTCCAGTTACAAGTTCTCATTTTGTATCTGTAAATGTAAGTCCCTTAGGATAAGAGTGCAATGCATAGGAACAGCTGGGAGGAAAATGATGTTGGAAGTTAAATAACAAAATGACAGAACATTAGTTTACAACGTGACTAAAATTAGTGCTAGTCTTCTCTCCAGGGCTTCCCCCCCCCTCATTTTTTAAAAAAGAGACAAGATGACAAAATCACTTCTTAGCCTCTTTGAAATGTAACACTAATTTTCCCATAGATCAAAGTGCCCTCTACAAGAGTAGTGGATTTTTCCCCCCGTAGCACTGTTCCCACTCAGGCATCCTACCTCTAACATTTATGTATTTGCATACACATGCATTACGTTGCATATGTAATACAATTCAAAGCTGCATTTTAAAGACTTCAGTATTTCCTTCTAACATCATAAAATGCCTCTGACCTTTTTGTATCTAAATCAATGTGATCTTAGGTGCTTTATGCAGGGATGGGCATAAGGTACCACTACCTGATGACTGTGGCAACATACCACCTCTTCCAGAAATTGGAAGGGCACAGCTCTCCCCACCCAATTTTATAGAAATAACTGGAAAACCCTCTCTGTACCTTCTAGGTGCCATGAAGGCAATTATAATGTGGTCTGGGGCCCCTCTGATCTGTTTTATGCCAAGGAGAGATCCCTCTCAGCTTTGGGATTTTGCTTACAACAAAATTGTTGTTGTGAATGTCACTTTTCATGCCTTGGCAGCTGATAAAGAAATAGTTGTTAGGTCATCAGCTAATGCTGTAGCTGCCCCTTGGCTTGGGTTTTTTGGGGAAAAAAAGGCATCAGGATTTGTGAAACAGAATTCTCATCCTATCGAGGGCAGCATATCAGTGAGGGCCTAAATGAGATGTGGATTTCCTGCATGGCAGGGGGTTGGACTGGATGGCCCTCGTGGTCTCTTCCAACTCTGCAATTCTATGATTCTATGATTCTAATTAAAACCAGGAAGTGACCAGACATGACTTATACTTTTGGGGAAAACACCTCTTTGGCTTGGAACAGCTCACATGGATGGAAAAAACATGGTGATTGATATTCTTCCCCCTCAGTCCTAGAAGGCACTGGTGGGGATTTTTTAGTCAAAAACAAGTAAATAAATATAGCCAATGGGTGCTATACAGGGGTCCCTGCCACTTCCCTCATGAGCTGTACTTACACGTGAGATCTCACATGGAAATTCGTTACAATAACTATAAGAAATATTCTTCAGAGATGTACAGTAATCCATTTGTAAAACCTGCTGTTACTTTCTTTTAATCTGATGGAAATCATTTATCATAGTTTAAAGGAAATGTTACAGAGCGTGTGATCATAGCATTCATCACTCTACAGTTACATGTTGGAAACAGAGACACTGGGCATTTGCCCCATTCAGTCCTCATGACCCCTGGGAAAAATTGTCTCATACCTACAACTTAAGTCTTAAGCATACACATTTGGAAGAAAGTCCCATTAATTTCAGTTAGACATTCTTCCGTGTACATTTGTTTGATAGTGATGCTTTAGGAGCAATATTTTTCTTTCACCAGAAGCCATATGATTACAATATCTAAAAAATATGTTGGCGGAATCACAGTATCAGCCAGTTAAATTAAACTGTATTGATGTCTATAATTCAGCAGTGTATGAGGATTACCAAGATGGAACTTCATCCAAACACAGTGGACCCTCTGTATCTGCTGGGGTTTGGTTTCAGGACCCCCCATGGATACCAAAATATGTGGATGCTGAAGTCTCATTATATACAATGGTGTAGCAAAATGGTGTCCCTTATATAGAATGGCAGAATCAAGGTTTGCTTTTGGGGTTTTTTTGCAGGGGGGAAGGGGGAATATGTTTAATATGTTGAATCTTTGGATGCAGAATCTGTGGATACACAGGGATGACTGTAGAGGTACTATTAGTTGAGAGTCCGCTTAATCTAGGGACTTCTGTAGATGCCCTATTCACCCTGTCTTTGAGCCATGCAGTCCAGACAATGCAGGGCATTTGCCCCATTCAGTCCTCATGACCCCTGGGGCAAAGTGGGGCCAAGACAGGGTAAAGCCTGTTAGACCATTAAAAAAAATACCTGTGAAAAAACACTCCAGCCAGCAAGAAATGGATTGGACCCTGTGTGACCGCAGGAGACCATTCCAGCATGCCGACTTGTCACTGCAGCTGCCATCCACCATCACTCTTCCACATTCAGAAAGCAGGCCCGCAGCATGTGACCAAGCTGGTCACATGCTGCAAGCTGACTTCCTGGATCCAGAGAGCAGGATGTGGGCTGCAGCAACGGACTGGCATGGCGGTCTGGACTTCTTCCCATTTTGTGCTAGTAACAGGAGGAACAGGTCTGATCTGCAGGCAGAATATGCTGGTAGGATGCCTAGGTCAGGGATTAACTTTTTAACATTTTATTGTCATTGTTTTTGATTGACTACTTCTGGAAGCTGCCTTGGTCCCACTTTGGGAATGAAATAAATAGGAAAAGTGCAGATATTCAGATGTTGGTGGACCTGCAGCTCCCAGCATCTGTCACCCTTGGCTGCACTGGCTAGGGCTCATGGGAGTTGCAGCCCAATGGCATCTTTTTTCAAGCAGGCGGTTCATACTGAACAGCTGCATGGCAGACAGGCACAACGTCTTATCCAATCTAGGAATGAATGCACCTGTCAAACGTGTGCTTTTTTTTTTTTTTTTTGGATGCACACCTTAATGCAGTGAGGGAGCTTGAGTTCGTCATGGAAGTCGAGAGTTATACTCTCAGGAGACTAGACTCTATCATGAGTGTAGACTCCTACTAGTGTCACCCAAGGCAGAATGCTCAAAGTGGAGACACCAGACTAATATGCACCCATTCTCTTCAGGGAGTAACAGCAGCAACAGCAGAAGAGAACTAATACAGCCAATGGTAAGGGTGATAGAGAAACTCTGGAAGGGAAGCTACTGGGCAGCAGCAGTAGTGGGTGGGGGGACATTGGTGAAGAATGGCAGTGGCACTTTATCTAAGTCATGTTAGTACTGTGCAGAAAAAGGTCATGGTAAACCACTTCTGAATGTCTTTTACTTTGAAAACCCTATGATGGCACAATTCAAAATGAAGCAAGAGATAGTGCTGGAAGATGAGACCCATAGGTCAGAAGATATACAAACAGCCACTGAGGAAGAGCAAAGGGCAAGTATGATTAGCACTGTGTCTGTTGATGCAACTTGATTAAAGCTGGGGGGGGGGACATTCACCTGTTGATATGTTCAGATGCAAAATGCAAGCCCAAAGCTGCACAATACATATAATATGAACATGGAATGTGAGAAGCATGAATGAAGGGAAGCTGGAAATTATAAAACAAGAAATGGAATGTATAAACATTGCAATACTTGGTGTAAACAAATCAATGTGGATGGGAACGGGACATTTTCAATCAAATAATTATAAAGTGTTTAATCTTGGAAACCCCCTCTCTCTCTGGCTTTAAAAAGGCCAATCCGAGATAAACAAGTCTGGTTTCAGAAAGCACAGAAAGAGCATCAAAGGGCAGAATGGGCTCTCTAGCCTTATGGCAACCATCCTAGGAGAAGGAAAACTCTAATCCCAAACCTGGGCAGATGGTGCTCGTCCAACCCTGTAAGGTCAACCATCTAAGAGAAGGAAACTCTAATCACCGAGGATCTCGCTGCTACCGTCCATGCTTGCAAGGCCACAGCAGATGAACCTTTGGTTTAAAGGGTGAGGCCAGTTCTGTGCACGCAGCACTCCACCAGAAAAATCCATTGCACAGTCTTGAAGGACAAATCCATTCTGAAAAAGCCCTGTAGCGATAGGCGAGGGATGAAGCAGCAGGTGTAAAGTAATCTTGGAAACAACGATTTAAGAAAAGACAGGGTGGTATTAATAGTGAGGTGTGGCAGAGCAATAGCAGTCTGGGGCTATAATGCAAAATCTGGTCAAATAATATCAATAAGATTACATGAAAATATTTATGTTCCAACTACAGAGGTAAAGATTGAAGAAGAGACTGAAAGATTCTATGCAGGAGTCTGGGAAGAAATTGACCACATACCTGATAATAATAAATTAATGGATGCAAAAGTAGCAATAGAAGAGAGCCAAACACTATCAGCAAGAATGGTTTAGGATCAAGAATGAAGCAGGAGAGTGACCTAGTGGATTTTGTGAGCCAGCAGTTTGTTCATTGCAAACACATTCTTCGGGCAACTGAACTGATGACGGTATACATGGACATCACCTGATGGCCAATATAGAAATTAAAGAGACTAAGGACTTTATCAGACCACCCTATTAATGTTCTTTTGCCAGCATGTTTTTTTTTAAATTATGCTGGCAAAAGAACCCCCTTGATCAGATCTATCTTTAGCAGCGTTCACATGCACTAATGGAGAGTGAATGGAGCTCCGTTCAGTTCTTGGTTCATGATCTCACGGATTCTTGCAAGAAGACGCGAGCATGGGAAATTCAAAAATAAAAGCAAAAGTAACACAGAAAAAGTTACAAAAAGCACAGAAACACACTTTAAAAGTCCCAAATAAACAGGGGAGATTCATAAAAAGAACATCACCTACCTGGATGTTGCCATCTCACCCAAAAGGTTCTGGGCAGACCGACCATTGAGGCTGTATTCCCGTGAAAAAGAAAGGTGTGAGTTTTCAAAGCTGGCAAAAAATCGCCACAGCCGATCTACTGATGGCTTGTCCCATCAATAAAATGGAATGGCTTATTGCTAATACATAAACGTGAAATTTGCCAACATTTGAAAAATTCTTCATAAATGGGATGGAAAGAATTTGGGACTGAAAAGCACAGAAACAGGGAGGGTGACTGAGAGATCTGTCCATCCCTAGAAACCCTTTTTAATGAAGGGTCAATATGCCCAATTAAACATATAGGCCAAGATCCTGGATCAGGTGATATGATGCAAAGTTCTGCCAGGCAGAACTCTCTCACATCTTCTCCCTCACTCCCAACTCCTCTTTTACTGTACCTGTTGCAGCCCCACCAGCATTAACCAGCCTGTGGAGAGTGGGGCAGAGAGTAGCAGAGAAGCCAGTTACCATATGTCCCTGTTGCTGGGCGCACAGCAATGAGGCATCCTCCATGACTTCCCAAGGGTCCTTTGGTGGTCTGGGAGGATGATGTCAGTGCTGTGCATTCAGCTATATGAGGAGAGCTGTGCTGCCATCACCACCCCAGCCATGTACATGGCCATATTGGGGAGGGGCTATCACAGATAAAAGGCAAGTTCGGGGGCAGTTGGGTCATTGAGCAAGGTCAGTAGAGAATTCCTCTGCAACAACCCAAAAATGACTTACACAGATGTGAGTTGGACTTAGACCTGTGTTAGTCACTAACAGGATGCCAGCCTTTATATTCCCACCTCCTCCTCCGCTCACTTTTGGTGTTAGAGCTGGACAGGTCAGGGGAAGAAGGTAAAATCTTAAGCAGTAGTTCATCTTCCATCCCAGCTTTACTGACTATGGAGTCTTCCAGCTGAAGCAAATGTATTGAAAGGTGGCATAATTTCTTCCTGAAGTTCGTATTCTTCTTTCTCTCTTTCAGTGCTCTCATTTTTTTTTTTGAGAGGTACAGTTTTAAATGCCCCTTGAAGGAAAGGGTAGCAATTGATACAGGCTTGTTAAACATGTAAAGCCAAAATGTGCTGTTCAAAACAATCCTATTTTAAAATCTGAATTACTGGAGGGAAATTGTTAATGTTTGTATTTCTTGCTCAAAAAAAAAAAAAGAAAAGAAAAGAAAAGAAAACAAGAAGGTCTTGCACAAGGAAACCATTCAAAAGATGCTGCATTCAAAAGTACTATATCCCCAGGTCAAAAGGCTCCCAGCTCAAAAATTTGGGGTAGGGAGAAGGGGAATCAGAGATGAATGGTGCAATTCAGTGCACATCTAATCAGAAATAAGACCTGTTGAATTCAGTGGAACATACTGAGTACAAGTAAACATTCTGAAGAAATGAAATTATTCAAAGAAAGGAAGTTGGGGAAGGGGCCATTTCACAAAAGTGTTACTCCTTACTTGAAGAAACTGAAAGTACCAGGCCAATTCCATGAGTTTCTCTCCATCGTTAGACCAGGGACTTTATTAGACACCCCGCTAAACCCCTTCTTTTGCCGGCATAACTTCTGCTGTTTTTATGCCAGCAAAAGAACTGCCCATACCACACTTACCTCCTATATGCACAAAAAGGCTTCCCCAGCAATGAATGAGGAGTGAGCGGAGCCCTGTTCACTTCCTCTATTGAAATCCCACGGAGTCTCGTGAGAATACATAGTGCGGGAAATTCAAAAATAAAAACAAAAATAACAAAGTAAAAGTTTTTAAAAGCACATAAGCACAGTATAAAAGTCCCAAGTAAACTGGGAAGGGTCATAAAAAGTGTATCAACTACCTGAATGTTGCAATCTTTCCCAGAAGTGTTCTGGCTGGACTGGCCATTGATGCTGGAATGGTCAGAGGACATAGGCGCGAGGTTTCATATAGCTACAGCCAATCTATTGATTGCTTGGGCCATCAATAAAAAAGTACGGTTTATGGCCAGTACATAATAATAAAATAATAAAATTTATTTGTATCCCGCCCCTCTAAAAAATGCAATCGGGGCGGCGTAACATAAACACAAAAGGGTGATCTCGTCTGATATGCATGCCCTTTCATGTTTATATGGTGTCATGACGCCGTTTTTCATGTGTCTGATAAAGTCCCAGCTCAGAATGCAAGTATGCTGAGTGCAACAGAAAAAAAGAGGGGTGCAACAGAAAAAGAATCTCTGCAGTCCTCCCAGAGGGAGGGCTATTCAGTGAATTACACACACAGCTGAGCACTCTGTTTTTTTACATACAAGTAAAGCACACAGGGCTCTGATTTGGACTGCGGCACATGGGTAGGGAGAATTAACCTCTCCCCCAATGTTCATTTTCCTAAATCTTCTCTCCCTGCCACATGGATTCTGGTGCCAATGGTGGATTTAAGAAAATGAATGGCAGGGGAAGGTTTAAACCTCCCCTACCTGCTTGTAGAGGTCCTCATCCATTTTAAAGCCTCACACACTTACTTGCAACAAATAAAAAAGAGTGGGGGAATACATACACACACACATACCGTACACATATATCCTGTATATGTGAATATACAGCCTGGAAAAAAGATGGTTAAGGGGTGATATGATAGCCTTGTTTAAGTATTTGAAGGGGTGTCACATTGAGGATGGAGCAAGCTTGTTTTCTGCTGCTCCAGAGACTAGAACACAGAGCAGTGGGTGTAAGTTCCAGGAACAGAGATTCCACCTCAACATTAGGAGGAACTTTCTGACAGTAAGAGCTGTTCAGCGGTGGAACACACTCCCTCGGAGCGTGGTGGGGTCTCCTTCCTTGGAGGTCTTTAAACAGAGGCTGGATTGCCATCTGTCGGGGATGCTTTGATTGTGTATTCCTGCATGGCAGGGGGCTGGACTGGATAGCCCTTGTAGTCTCTTCCAACTCTTCAATTCTATGATTCTATGAATGCTTCAGTAATTTTTTTATTCGCAAGGTTTTATATTAAATCAATGTAACTATTCACAGTACTACACAGAAATTTCCTTTTTGTTCCTGTAACATATGGCCTCTGTTCTTTCACACACCTTTCAATTGTTTTGATTATCTCAGTGTGAGAGTGGTTAAGGGTACAAATAATAATATGTGATCACCTTGTTGATGTGCTAGTATACTGTAATTGTTCCTCACCCCTTTCTCTATCCCAAATCATTAATGATGCACAAGCTATATGATGCTTTACCAGCCTAATGTAATCCTTTCAATTTAGATTTTTTAAAAAACCTTTGTATGACCTCTCTGTTAAACTTCATTGGTGCTCTGACTTCTCAGGTACTAGGGTGAACTTCCCCCAGTGAGAGGGGAGGCAAAACTGGATTTGCTTCAGCTTACCCATCCCTCTATTTCACACAAGGGAAAAGGAAGAAATACCGTGGGAAAGGAGGAAGCATGCATACCTCCATGCACATATATACTTGCAGTTCACACAGCCTTCCTCATTTCCCCTGGAGAGCTAGGGGGAAGTGGCTGCACTGCTGAAGAAGGGTACAGTCAAATCATTCAGGTTAGGAGACTTGGGTTAACCACCTGCAGTTTCTTCCACTGCGGGCTTTGTCTGAAGCAATCTTTCTCCTACATCTTAAAAGCTGGCTTTAGGTTTCAAAACTATCACTGCACAATAAAACTAAAAGGAGCTCAGTCGTAGAATACCTGAGTCTCCACAACGCTTTCGCCCTTCTTCCTTCATCCTGCAAAGAACCGAGAAAGAGCAAAAACAAAAATCCAGGATAATGGAGTCCTGTGTAACACCCCCCCCCTCTCAAACTGTACACATCATCATCCTTGCTGAGAAATTGCCCACCATGAAAGACAGCCAGGGGAATGTGGCCCCACCTGGCCAACTTATCACATACACAGTCCCTCAGCTTTCCTATTCAAAAGAGACAAAGGTCCACCATGCCTTAATGGCCATGAGGGAAAGGTGGGAAAGCAAGGAGGGAGGTGAAGTGAATGAGTGGGTAGTTGAGTGAGTGATGGTGGGAAGAACCAGGAAGTACTACTACATACACACACACATACCTCTCATGGCCAAAAGAAGTCAGCCAGAAGATGTGGCCAAAACTGGCAATGGAAATGAAGTTAGAAATGAGCTTAGAAAGGACCCAGAATGTCACCAGTACACGGGGGAGAACAAAAGATGCAAGGGATAGCAAAACACACAACTGAAAGAAGCAGCTGCAAACAGAACCAATTTAAATTGTTGCTTTTGTCATGCAAAAGAAAATGTGATGGTGTGAGACTGTGGGAATGTTACCAGTGAGTTCTGATGTTTGTGTGCATCACGTGAATAAAAAATTTAAATGCTGGAACACCAGTATGCTATCAGGCACAGTCTTTAATTAATTAATTTAGATGCTGCCTTTCTCCCAGAATGGGAACGAAGGCAGCTCACAAAAACATAAAATGCAACGGATAATTAAAAAAATACAATTAAAAGTTTAAAACAATTAAAATCATCACAATTTAAAATTATATAAAACTTATAAAAGTTTAAAAATAAAAATAAAAACACACCCCAATTAAAAGCTTGAGTAAAAACGTCTTTGCCTGCTGGGGAAAGGAAAACAAGGAGGGGGCCAGCCTAGTCTCTTGAGGAAGGGCTTTCCAGAGGTCAGTGTAACTTTCACCTTGTTTGGAATCACCTAATATCTGAACACCACATCTTTTCATGAATTGCACAGTTTAGTTCTTAGTCTTCAATAGATCAGCACTATACTGCAAACTGAAAGGAACAAATTACAGTGCCAAGAGTTGTCTTTGCACATCTTTGCAGCATGACATATGAGTGACCTGTGTTGTAATTTTAACTCTACGGCAAGAGTAAATTCAACTAAAATCCAGTGCTTTTCTGTTTGGATGGATTACGTTATCACTCAGATTAAAGATTTACCCTTTGTATCTTTCCCAGAATAAAAAATGTCCATATTCTACTTGACTGAAGCACCTCCAAATGATATTAAATATGATCCAGTTTGTTGGACTCTTCATGAGTCAAAGAAGAAACTTGATCTTTGACAGTCAACTTTTTTTTTTATGTTCCTTTATACCCTGTAGATTTGTTGTGGTTTAAAAGGGTACCTTTTGCTGCTCATTTACTCAAGGTTCTCACATGTTCTTTGACAGTAAAAGTTGGGTGTGTCCAAAAGAAACCTATGACCCATTTCAGCAATGTTGGCTGTAACTTGTAAACCAGAAATGAATATAATTGATCTGTGGGGCTGATTTTTGGTAATTTGTTATCTTCTGCATGCTGTTAGGAACAAAACATTTGGGAATGCACAATGTGAAAAATGCATCCTCACACATATAGGGAAAAACTGTTCCTGTAGAATTCCCACTCCCATATCAACCTGCCTGTACCCTATAGTCATCTTTTGATGCTCCCATTATCAAAGGTGAGCTAGGTAGTACTAAATCGGCTCTTTAGAACTTCCCTGGCACCTACATTTTTATCATACACCAGACAGACTTTAAAAAAAAAAAGATATCCCAGATTTTAAAGTATTTTAAATACCTTTTAAAAATTACTCACTGCTCCCTTCCAGCATTTGCCACTTGAAGTGAAAGTCTCACTCTCCATAATGGTGGGACCAGCCCTAATTTTGTAAACATTTAGGTCAGTGGTTCTTAACCTGTGGTGTATGGACCCCTGGGGGGCTGTGATGTCCTCACAAGGGGTCTACAAAGGTGTGAAGGCTGCTCAGCCCCAATTCTCCCCACAGTGGAGTGGCCACATGATAGGAGCCAAGGCAAAGGTTGGCTGTCTGACTGGCTGGACCTGTGTGTTACTGTTCACTCCAGCCACCAACTGGCAGGAAGAAGCAAGATAAAAGTCTTCCCTTGTCCTCTGGCAACTCTGGGTGGTGTAATTATTAATGGGTTATTGTTGTTGTTTTAAAATCTTGACTTACGTCTTGGAGGTCTACAGCAACAAAAGATATTTAAAGGGGGTACCTGGCAAAGAAAAGGTTAAGAACCACTGGTTTACATGTTAGTATTCTCTGCACTAGTTCTGCTATTGTTTCTCACCAACATTTAGTGGCATGGGAAATGCCTCAGCTATCCTACAGGCACTGCTATTTATCATGCACGCACACACACACACACACACTTTTTGTTAAAGTTTTGTTTTGTTAACTTTATGAAAAGCATTTTACATTTACTTTCCCTCCAAATAGCTGGGAATGGCTTCCATATGATGCAGGCTGCTTAGAGAGCCAGATACATTTTTCAATGTTAAGAGTGGATTGGACTATTTTCTGGGCCACATCAGCCTTTCTGATAGCTTATAGCAGTCTTGGCTCATCATTGAGCCCTGTTGGCCCAGTTCTTACCACTATGTATAATTGTGAACCAGCAGTATTTAGGGACTAGTAGGCAGGTGCTGTGAGCTATACTTCAGAGGAAGGAACTGGCTAAATCATCTCTGAGTATTCCTTGCCTAAAAAAACCCTATAAAGAAGTCATAGGGTTGCCATAAGTGGGCAGGTGATTTGAAGGTGTGCACATGTGCATGTGCACAGAGAAAGAGAGAAGGATTAAGAAATAATAGTGCCCCCAACTGGTCTGGTGCTTTAAAATGAAAAAAGTACACACACACCCCACTTAGAGTCATGCCAGAATATAAAAACACAGCCTGCAAGACTCCTAATGGGAGTTTAAAAATATACATGCCTATAGCTCAGTGAGAAACAGCTAAACAACTTAGCTCATGGTTCTGTTAAAAGAAGCCTGAACTACTCTTCAGACTTTTTGTCTCCAAGATGTTGTGAATGTCTTCTATCAATGTGGTTGGCCAAGAGGGGGAAAGCTCAAATGCAAATACTAATAGCAGCACAAGCATAAATCCATCCTTGTCTGTCGCAGCAATACTTGTTCTGCCAAAGGTCAAAGGAGGGAGTAGATGCCAGTAACACTAGAGGTGCCAGATGCCAGGAAAAGCAGCTGCATACTCTGCATCCATATTCATTTCCTAAGAATCTTAAAACTCTTTTTCATTCTTTGAAACCTTCTAGCTTTTCAATAGCATCCCAAAGTACATACCATTCTTTGAGTGTAGCTCGGGCTATGTGCAGCAATGCCATGCCTTTTGCCTCTGTTGGACTTAGTACAAAGCAATACCATTTTTGTTTCCTCAGCACAACAAAAGCTCTGTCAATAGAAAAGTTTTAACCACTCAGCCTAGGTTCTCCAAAGCAACGTGGGCCAATGGATCTGACCCTCTTTCTTTTCTTCCCTGGAAAATAAATGTCATATACTGTTTGTAAGATTCTGTATTACAGATAAATATTATCTATCTATAAGTATACCTATCTGTGTGTGCATATGTGCATGCACATGAGTGTAAGTGAGTCCAAATCATTGTTAACATCCAGATGAGTTAAAAAAGCAAATCCTCAAATCTCTGAGATCATCAGTTCAAATTGCTCAGATGTTTCTATTTTGCTGTCTCTCTAGTTTTTAAGAGCTGAAGGGTAAAGCTTTACAGATATAGCATTAAACTGCAAATATTGCCATAGGTAGATAGATAGATAGATAGATAGATAGATAGATAGATAGATAGAACATTAAACTGCTAATATTGCCATATGTTTGTTTCTGTGTGTGTGTGCATATATGTGTGCACGAGTGCATGCACTCCTATGAACATCACCGTGATGAGGATTTTACCCTATGCAGTTTCCTTTTATAGTCAGTCTAAATAAAACTTGAGCCTTGACAGGGTATTTAGACATGAAAAGATATATATTTAAACAGGGCAATTACTTCATGATTGGGACTTGTTTAAAAAGGATTTAGTATAGATTAACAGGGGCTAATAAATGTTCCTCTCTCATTAGAGATCAGCTGCTCTGTCTAAATTGCAGTACCCATTCCCCAATCTGAACCAAGTCAAGGCCAGAAGAGAATTAGTACAAGTGCCAGTCATGTCTGCACAGCCGGTTGCTTGGTTTTTATTAGGTAAGTGTGCAGCAAAACACCCTTCTCTAATTTGGAGCCCTCCAAACATTTGGACTACAACTCCCATCAGCATCAGCCATCATTGCCAATGGTAAGGAATGAGAGGGTTGCAGCCCAAAACATGCTGCTGGTGGTAGGGAGGAGTAGCTAGTTGCTTCTCTCAGACCTCTTTTGCCAACAGTCATCTTACGCCTGCCAACACTGAGTTACGATGAAGGAAACTGGCTGGCCCTGTACCAGACATAGGTAACACATGGCCTTCAGCCCTAGCCAACATCGTAAGTGAGGAAGGATAGTGGGAGCTCCAGCCTAACGATATTTGGAGGGCAACACATTCCAAATCCTTGAAAATATGGCCATGCTATGGGTTTTATTATGTGCTGGGGGGTCTGGTTGATATCCTATAAAAACATTTAAGCATGGAGGGACTTGGATGTAGCTGGCAGGAGGTGCCAAGTTTCTAGCATTGCAATAACTTAAAACTTCAGTTGTGCATTTAGAAATACAGTTTAGGAATGCAAAGAAAAATGGCAAGCAAAGTTTCCAAAATAATAAAAACACAGCAAATATGAGTTCTAGGGATGAATGATTTTCAGTGTCTCAGTCTCTGCAATGCTAGAAATTTGGGGACTGAAGGAAAACTTCATGGGGGGAAGAATTCTTTTTTCAAAGGCCAATGACCACATTTTGCCACCACCACTCATCACAGCTACACTCTTGTGGAGGGTTCTGCAAATCGTGTGCAGCTTCACAATAGTGCCATGTGGTGGTGCTTTCTTTTAAAGAGATGCGGCAAAAATAGTGGGATAATGACATCAGGGTAGCGTGAACGGGCCCTACTACTGCATGACGTTGTGATTATCCAACCCCCCCCCCAGCCACAAAACCCCCATCACTTTTAATTGATGGGTTAACCCATCAATAGATCTTCAATAGTGCTATTTTCACGGAATTGAAAGCATGCGAACCCACATCCCATTGTAAATCGCGACATTACAGCATGAATGGGCGGTCATCAGTGAGGAAACTTCCAGGTGAGAACATGGAAATGAAGCGCAAGATGCTCTTTTTATGCACTGCCCCATTTTGCTGGCAAGCTTTTAGGTTTGTTTCAGTGCTTGTGTGTTCATTTTGTTTCTTAATTTAGCTGTTTTTAAACTTTTAAGCACACTTGCATCTTCTCACAAAAAGCACCAAGATCTCACCCATGCCAAATCATGGAAGTAAACTCCCATTCTTAAACCACTAGTGTCATATGCAATGATTCTGTGGCGGTTCTTTCACATGATTATAGCTACGTGCAAAGGTAAGTGTTGTAATGCTACAAAATAATAATACTACAAAATAAGAAATGTAAAATCCAAAGAATAACTGTGTCCCAAAGCATATTATTCTGAGAAAGTTCACATTAAACTTGTGAACTGAATGAAATATCCAAGCATCCCTGGAACCTCTGCAAATACACTCAGGCGGTCAAAGGCAGAAGAGCCTAAGTGCATGTATATAGACAAGCAGCTTAATCAGATTTCTTATTCCATATTCACTGACAGCAAACTTGTGAAAGAGAAAGTTCTGCTATATAAGTGGATCCTAGAGATAAGAGAACAGGCAGAAAAAGGAGTGGAACCCACCTGGGTCAAAGCACCTGGAGAAGTTAAGGGATAGAGCTGATGATAAACTATCTGTTCATCCAAGGCTTGACTGCTCTCACATGTGTGTATGTGCCCCATGCTGTCAAATAATGCCTCTGTACATGGTATCAGCCAAACAAAATTAGCTTCCCACAGTTTAGGCTCAACTGTGTCACAGGTACAAAGCAGCAGCTAAAGAGCTTGGCTATGTTAGCTGCGGGGTTCTGGGAGTCAGGGCCGGTTTAACCAGTCTGCCAAATCAGCATTGGCAGGGGGCCCCAAGGTCAAGGGGGCCCCCTGCTGACCTCCTTATCTGATAAAGGAAGCCAGGAAACAGTCGGGAGGAGCCGCTGCTTTGTAGCCTCCTCCTACCCTCCTCCTCCAAAAACTTCCTGCTAGTTTTTTTAAAAAAACAAAAAAACCAGCGTCTCCCAAACTAGAAAGAGAAAGAAGCAGCAGCCCTCTGTGGCAGAAGCTGGAAGGAGTTTGCTGCTGCAAAAGGAAGCCAGTCAGGCATGTCAGAGAGGGGTGAGTGTGTGTGTATGAGAGAGAGGGGGAATTTGAGGGTTGTCTCTTTCCCTCTGAAAGGGTTTCTTTCTTTCTTTCTTTCTTTCTTTCTTTCTTTCTTTCCTTCTTTCTTTCTTCCTTCCTTCCCTCCCTTTCCTTCCTTCTACATAAATCCCCTCCAGTCCATCCTTCCTGCTGCTCTTAAAATGTCCCGTTTCCTCTCCCCTCCCTTTTCCCCTTGGTCTTCTTCAGCTTCCTCCCTTTGCTACCAACTGAGTTCAGCCTGCAAAAGAAATGTGTGTGTGTGTGCCTATGTGCCTTCAAGTCATTTCTGACTAAGGCGAACCTACCATGGGGGTTTCTAGGCAAGGTTTGTTCAAAGGGGGTGTGCCTTTGCCTTCCTTTGAGGCTGAGAGAGTGTGACTTGCCCAAGGTCAGCCAGTGGGTATTCATGGCTGAGTAAGGATTCAGACCCTGGTCTCCATAGTCAGTGCAATGCTGAAACTTCTACAACACTCTAGCTCTTTTAACAGAAGAATATAAAGAATATACATTAAAATTTGGAGTAATATTACTGAGAACAATGGTTTTATTGTCACTAAAACACCAGTATCCCATTAGTGTTATGTGAGAGGCATTGGCCTAGAGCAGTGGTTCTTAACCTTTTCTTTACCAGGGATCCCCTTTAAATATCTTTTGTTGCCCCAAGACAACTCAAGATTCAAAACCCTAATAATAATAGCTAGGTAATAATATTTTTTAAAAATAATAATAGCTAACAACAACAACAACAACAATACAATTACACCATCCATTAAACTTTCCCTCAGAGGCACTCTTGCTGCTTCCTGCAAGTTTGTGGCTGGAGTGGATTGAATGGCAATGTGCAGGCCAAGCCAGCCAGCCTTTGCCTTGGTTCCTGTCACGTGGCTGCTCCACTACAGGGAGGAGGTTGGGCCAAGTAGCCTTCAAGCCTTTGTGGACCCCCTGTGAGGACATTGCAGACCCCAAGTTAAGAACCACTGGGCTAGAGAATGCTGGAAAAGGAACAATGCAACCAGACCTTGAGAAGGGTGCTGGCAGCGGGATTCTGGGAGGTGTAATCCAAGAGTAACTTTCCCAGGCTCTGAATACAGCCTAGAATCATAGAATCATAGGGCTGGAAGGGATCCCAAGAGCCATCCCATCTGATCGGCTTCTGCCCTGCAGGAACACACAATCCAAGCATTCCTGGCAGATGGCCATCCAACCTATGTTTAAAAAAAGCCAAAGAAGGAGACTCCACCACACTCCAAGGCAGTGTATTCCACTTCTGTACAGCTCATACTGTCAGGAGGTTCTTCCTAATATTCAGGTAGAATCTCTTTTCCTGTAGTTTGAACCCATAGCTCCATGTCCTAGTCTCTGGAGCAGCAGAAAACAAGCTTGCTCCTTCCTCAGTATGATATCCCTTCAAATATTTAAACATGGCTATCAAGTCACCTCTCAACCTTCTCTTCTCCAGGCTAAGCATGCCCAGCTCCCTAAGCCGTTCCTCATATGTTAATTATTTAATACAGTAGGCCCCTCTTATCCACTGGGGATTGGTTGGGGGGGGGCGTGGATTCTGAAAACCATGAATAATAGTGAATACCATTGAAAATAATGGGACTTCTGGTTTAAAATACCATAGAGTTGCCTTGGAGGGCCTAGAAAATGGCTAGGGAGGACACTTTTCTAGGAAGACTCTATGGTATGTGTGCTGTTTTGTGTCCCATGGATGAATCCATGGATACGGGGGTCCTACTGTAATCTGAGCATCCTGTACGGTGAATAGGTTAGGTTACATTGACCTGAGATAAACATATGGGGGCCCCAAAATACTGTAAAGCATTGCTGGGGGCCCCAAAATTCCTTAAACCGGCCCTGCTGGGAGTTATAGTCCGAAAAGTAATGTTTCAAAGCTCTGGCTCCTGCTTTTTAAAGCTCTGATAGAAATTAAAATGGCATAAGAGAGCCAGCATGGTATAGTGGTTTGAGCCTTGGACTACATCTCTGGAGACCAGGGTTTGAACCCCTGCTCCTCCACGGAAATCCACTGGGTGATCTTGGGCAAGTCACATTTTTTCAGCCTCAGAAGAAAGCAATGGTAAACCTCCTCTGAAAAAATCTTGCCACAAAAACCATGTGATAGGTTTGCCTTAGGGTTGCCATAAGTCGGAATGATTTGAAGGTACACAACAACAACAACAAATTCAAGGAGGTGGCACCAACAGCAAAGTACACATCAAATTCAAAGTATGATGTGGGTGTGTGTATATGTGTGTGTGTGTGTATCGGTATGTTACATATTATTATAGAATTAACTAAAGATAAAAAAAATCACTATAGCACTAGACACTAAGGGGAAAGCATAAATGAAGTGAATAACATGTTTTCCCCTCCAGCAATGGGATTTCCCCAGAAATATGTGCCTCAGCAGTCCAGCTTGTAAATTAAGTCCATGTTTACCTTTCAATAATCATTCATAAAACAAAGCACACTAAATAAAGATGTGTAGGTAAGGAAAAACATGTGTGTGTGTGTGTGTGTGTGTGTGTGTGTGGAGAGAGAGAGAGAGAGTCTAGTCTGAAGAACAATCAGTGAACGTGTGCCAAAAAATCAAAACCCGTGCAAGTCAGATTAAACAAGGAAGTGGTCCAAGACATAGGCTACAACATTAAGTTAGTCCGTGATACAGAACCACACAGAAACCACACAGAACAAATCACTTCAAAAGCAAGCCAAATTATCCATAATTTGTAGGTCAAGTCATAAAAAGCATTCTGTGGTCAAGGAGTTAAACATCCAGAAAACATTACACCTGAAATCCTGTTGGATGGTGTAACTATGCTAGCAGAGGCACTGAATGCAGAGGTGGAGAAATACAGAGAAAACCATCTCATGACTGTCTGGAGAGGAAAGTGCTGACTCCCAAGCAGGCTGTTTCTGCAATGCCTTCCTTCCTAGTGGGTCTTGAAAGCTACAGATGCTCCGGAAAAGGGTACTTGGGAAATCTACAGTTCCACACAGGTGATTTTCCAAGGCTGCCTTCCTAGAGTGGCTTTAGCTTTAAGGACCAACCCGGAGACAATGCAGAAACAGGCTGCTCATGAGCCAGCAGCTTCCTTTTTGGGTGTTGCTTTCTCTGCCTACTTCCATTGCTGCTGTATAAACCTGAAAGAGGTACACTACTCCACTATAATGGACTATTATGCAGCATAATGTACCAACAAGATTCTGGCCCAGGCTGCTGAATGCTTCCCTATAACACACACACACACATGTGTGTCATACCCATTCATACACATACTCTCTCTCTCTCTGGCTTTTCTTCGCAAACGAAGATTCAGGAAGGACTCATCCCGTGCTTTCTGCAAGCGCGCTGATGACTAAAAAGGCCAATCCGAGATAAACAAGTCCGGTTGCAAAAAGCGCAGCAGAAGGTCTCCTTGGGTGATGTTTTTGGTTTGTGATTCTTTCTGCGTTGTCGTTTCACTTCAAGACTTGTTCGGCGTGAGTTCTCAAATAAGGCTGCAGCATTGTGGATAGTGCGTCTCCATGCCTCCCGATGTGAGGCCAGGGCGGACCACTGTTGGTGATCAATTTGGCCGAGCCTGAGATGTTGTTTCAGGGAGTCTTTGTATCGCCTTTTTGGAGCGCCCCTCTTACGCTGACCCGTGGCGAGTTCACCGTAGAGTAGTATTTTTGGGAGGCGATGGTCCTCCATCCTAGAAACGTGCCCTGCCCAGCGCAGCTGTGTTCTCAATATCATGGCCTCAATGCTGGTGATCACTGCTTGCTCAAGGACAGCAACATTCGTCACATAGTCAGTCCAGTGTATATTTAGGATTGTGCGTAGACAGCGCTGATGAAAGCGCTCGAGGAGTCGTAGGTGGTGGCGATAGGTGACCCATGTTTCAGATCCATAAAGGAGGATAGACAGTACGATGGCTCTATACACACTGATTTTTGTGCTTTGCCTCAGGTGTTTATTGCTCCAGACTCTTTTGTGAAGTCTTCCAAATGCACTATATGCCTTTGCTAATCTGTGATCGATCTCTTTGTCAATCTTGGCATCTGAGGAGATGATGCTTCCCAGGTAGGTGAACTGCTGAACAGACTTGAGCACAGATTTGCCGACGGCAATGTGGGGATGGTGGTGTTCGTCCTGTGGCGCAGGCTGGTAAAGAACTTCTGTTTTCTTCAGGTTGACTTCTAGCCCAAACAGCTCTGCAGCTGTTGCAAAGCAGGATGTTAGGTGCTGCAGAGCTGCTTCTGTGTGGGCAACAAAGGCAGCATCATCGGCGAAGAGCAGCTTATGGACTAGATAGTTTAGAGTCTTAGTGTGAGCCCTCAGACGGCTTAAGTTAAACAAGCTACCATCAGTACGGTAACGTATATAGATGCCGTTGTCTTCTTCAAGCTCTGCCATAGCCCTTTGGAGCATCATGCTAAAGAAGATTGTAAATAAAGTTGGTGCAAGAACACAACCTTGCTTCACTCCATTAGTTATTAGAAAGGGCTCTGAAAGAGCATCGCCATATCTGACTTGACCACGCTGGCCCTCGTGTAGCAAGATAATCATTTTAAGGAATTTGGGGGGACATCCTAGTTTTTCCAGGATCTGCCACAGACCTTTTCTGCTTACAGTGTCAAAGGCTTTGGTGAGGTCAACAAATGTTACATAGAGACCCTTGTTCTGCACATACAGTATATAAATATACACATAATCATTCACACACAAAAGGACAAGGAACATACAAACACACATTCATGAATGCTATCACTGCTGTAGTTGCTGCCTCTTGAGTGGCCTTTCTCTGCTGCTTACTGCTCTGCCACCCTGTTTTCTTGTCAAGCAACAGTGGGTGGTAGACTAGAACAGCTGTGCTGAAGAGGAACTAGTTGGAGAGTTAAAATGGTCATGCTGTTCAGGGCAAGTAGGTTGTCATGGGCTGGGTGGCTTATGCTTCTTCCATCACTGCCCACAAAAATAGTAGTCCGTCAGCCATCTGAGCCAAGCTAGCTAAGGTAAAACATGGGCTGCCCTCTGCTACTGGTGAATTTCTCCCCCCGCTCCTGGTGATAATATTAGGTACACCCTGAGCCTATATCTGGGGCAAGTGAGGGTCAGCCTGCTGGGCAGGCAGGCTCCATGAATTAGGCTGCAGTGCAATTTCAACACCTGAAACTGAGAGGAACACCTGCGACTGGGAGGAAGGAGATTTTCACACAGGGGAAATAACCCCCGCAGAGATCGGGAGAGAAACGGAGCTGTTCCGCTGCCAGCACTTCATTTCACACAACCCTTCCTTCTCCTGATCTCCCTTCGTTCTCCCTCTGTGCTGCTTCCATTTTCCTTCCGATATTTTCCGATATTTTTTAATTAATGAAGAATTTTCATTAGTAAAAACTATCAGAAGGAAAATGGAAGCAGCACGGAGGGAGGACGAAGGGAGATTGGGAGAAGGAAGGGAGTGTGCGAAACGGAGCACTGGCAGCGGAACAGCTTGTTTCTCTCCCAATCTCCACGGGGGTTATTTCCCCCATGTGAAAATCTCCAAAGACAAAGGCCCTGCTGAGCACCAGCCCATTTCTTTATTATTTTAGTACAGTTATCACTGCCTTCCGTTTCTACAGTGGTTATATTAGGTAGAGAGTCCTGGGAGTTATAGCTCAAAAAAACAATCTTTTCCAAGCCCTGGACAGAACTGGCAAACCTTCCAACTGTCCTGATTTGGCAGGGACAATCCCAATTAATCCTCTGCTATACCACTTTTCAGCTGCTTTTAAAATGTCCCAACTTCTGTCTCATCCTCCCACTTTTCCCCTTTGTCCTCATCTTACTTCCATTGCTGCAAAGTGTGGTATTTTGCACTCAGCTACTCAACTAGTTGGATATGAAAGGGTAGACTCTTAACATTTCCAATAAGCTCAGGCAAAGGAGATTTTCAAATGGGGCCAAATGCCCTGTTCCTGCCCTGCAAGCCCCAATTACGTTCCTGCCATGGAATAAAGGTAAAATGTCCAAACACTTACCTTTATTCCGCAGCAGGAACATCCTCCCTTTCCCCAAGCTGGCTGGCTGTAAATGCAGCCGGTCGTAAGCAAATGAAATCCCGCTCATTCTCATGAAAGAACAGGCAGGAGAGAAATTCAAAAATAACCCCCCAGCTCTCAAAAATACAATCAAAGCACAACCCCTCCCCCAAATTACATGGGGAGTTCATCATGAATAGAATACTCCGGGAGCAGGACGGAAGGGTTGATGTCATCCGAAAGGGAGCCCCTTTCTCAACCCTGTTCCATGCCCGACCCGGAATATTTGCCCCATCTGAAAATCTCCAAAGTGCTGTATCCTCTCCTAGACTGTGTGTTCTTCCTCATTAAGAAATGTGGGCATCTTGACCACACTCTGATATTATTTGGCCACATGTCTCCTGGTTTTCAACTGTGACATGTTGGGGGATATGAACTAGACAAAGGTACCTCACAGTAGACCAGCAACAACGAATCATAAAGCACAAAGTTATAAACCCTTCGCGAACTGTATGGAATGAGACTAGCACTGAAACTGAATTTGGGCCACTTGAATGACACCCATACAACTCATGGTACACCCCCTGCCTACAGTGTCCATAAACAGGGCAGCCACCCATGAAACAAGGAGGTGTTGCATCTTCTAAACTAAAGAATAAATTGCTGCAGGAAAACTGGACAGGAAGTGGGACAAATAGGGCCAGAGGGGAGGAAGCCTATGGTGCTAAACCATTCACAACTATTGCTTTCCAGCTGGTTCTCAGTCCTAATGTTCACCTTTGTTTGTTGACACAACATCTGGCTGACATGACTATTCTGTGTCAAGTACCAAGAAAACTATACTAACTATACAAGATACTGTATTTTGCAACCAGTAATGTCAGTGAGCCAGAGTGGCATAGTGATTTGACTGTTGGACTACAACTCTGGAGACTAGGGTTTGAATCCCTGCTTGGCCATGATAACCCATTGGGTGACCATAGGCACACACTCTCAGCCTTAGAGGAAGGCAAAGGCCTTAGGGTCACCTAAGGCAAAGGTCTTAGGGTCTAATAAGTCAGAAATTACTTGAAGGCACACAAGAACAAACACAATGTCAGGGTTTATTGTTCATTTAATACTAAGGACTTTTTCAGACTGCAGGGGGAAACATGCCATTAGGCTGTGTCGGTAGGACAAATGGCTGAAATTATCAGACGACAACGTCTCTTTCCTGTTCCTGCTACGTCATGCTGGAGTGAATAAGGTGTCACTTAGTCCAGCAATAAAAGGTTACATCTCTTTTGTGCCAGTGAGATGCAGAGGGAAAGGGGAAGTAACAAGGACATCTGACAATGTTGCCTTTGGTGCTATTGTCGCGTCCTAAATGACATGGTTTTTTGGTGATATTAGGCTTGTCTGATAAAGTCCCAAGTGTATTTAATAATAAGAAGAATGCCATACACAGACAAGGGAGGTTCCCCACAGTGATTACTCCCCATCAGCGATTTCTTAGAAAACTGCCTGCCTGCCTGCCTCCCTCCCTCCCTCCTCTGGCTGCACAAGTAACGGGAGAAAAGGTTCCATTGGTGCCAATTGCATTATATACACGCATCCATTAAAGCACAAGGGAGTGGATTTTCCCAGAGATTGCAGCTGAAAAGGAAAGAATGAAATTTCACCTCCTTTATATATTTTAAACTGCCCACCCCAATGTGATTTGCAACATTTAGTTTCACACAGAACTTGGAAATGTTACTTTTTGGACTACAACTCTCAGAATCATGATAATTGGGGGTTTTAGGGACTGTAGTCCCAAAATAACTGTTTCAAATTCTAAGAAACTTTAATGGCACACCAAGTTATAATTTTTGCATAGGAAGGTATCTACACAAGGGAACAAGAGGTAATGTTCTTGAATCTTGTTTGCATTTTATCCCATGCCACCGTGGCTCTGTGCTAATCCTTCATTTGGATAGCCTTTCACTCCCATAGATATTTTCATTGGCTCTAATAGTATTCCTTCAGGCTCATCAAGCTGGAACTAACATGGAGCAACCACAGCCCTAGGATAGAACAAAATGACCTTTTGGGGAAATAACAGAGAAGAAATTGCTCCATTTGCAGGTACATACATCTACCTACAGTTCAGGACAGGTGCTATGGTTCTGCCAAGGTACACATGAAAATACCTTGCCTGAGTTTGTTTGTGTGGTTTTTTTAACATGAAATCTGAGACTCAGGTTAAAAAAAACTTTAATGAGATTGCACTTAAGCCAACACAGTACCTATTACCATATTAACATTTCCAAGTGCTAACAGCTTTCCAAGTAAGACTGCAGCACAGGTCAGTTTGACCGGGAGGATAGCATGTTACCCTAAGAAGTGGGGGGGGGGAGAGAATGTTGGAGTCCCACCCGCAATGCCAGTGTCTCCTTAAAGTGTGGGGGAATTATTAGCTCAAAAGGAAGCCTGCAAGAGGAGGAGAACCTCTGGGATCTTTTGACCTATGTATACCAGTATTAACTGTAGAGAACACTCCAGTTAAAGTCAAACAAAATATTTTATTGGAATTAACACAGGGGATGCACTAACATACAAGAACATACACTCTTAAAAACCACACAAGGCTATTGGAAAGTAAGGAGTGAAGTGCTGTATAAAAAAAAGTCAGGGGTGGAAAGGTAGTAGTTACCAGTCTTGGAGAAAGAGGTCCATGCAGCAGAGGGACTCAGACAACATCTGAGGGTGGCACAGAGGAGTCCGGCAGAATGGAGGGGTCTGTCAGTCTGTGGCACACTTTGCTGGCATCTGGACCTAATATTTATACCCTATTTCATATCCTGAAGGGATGCTCAGATTATGACAAAGCGTGAATGGCTTTCCCACTGGATAAACAAAGGGAACGAAACTCAACTGGTTGCTTTAGTTCTGGAAAGACAAAATATTGATGGTGCTGCAGCAACCTCTTAATGTTGGACATGAGGAGGTATGAGGAGAGATTTCTGTAAGGTATGGAACGAGGAATGGTCACTTGTTTGCATGATTGAATTATTGCTTGAAACACCTGAGGCTGGAAGAAAGGATTAGCACATACCCCTAATGACTGGGTTGCTAGCATAAACCCATTACTATGGGGGATTTCCACATAATCTTAATTTGGGCTTTCCCACCATTATATTTCTAGGCACATCCCAGGTCATCATGACCTTTGACTGACCTCTAGTCTGCCTAACCTCCCAGCCAAAGTGGTCCCTAAACATGTCTATTATGTTCAGTTATGGAATCTCATGGGGAGAGGGTAGCAGAGCATGCTAACAAGCAGCACCCCAGGAAATCACCTTGAGTTGGATAGGAAAATCACCATACATTGTACAGATCCTATTAAGATGTTTCCCTTTACTTTTGTCCTGAGGGGATTGTGCTTGTATTTAGTCCTCACAGAAATGCAAAAAGCCCTCTGCAATTCTTGAAATACACCAAAGAGGATTCTAGACTAAACTCCTTCGCTTTGACACAGTAGCCCTCTAAATGCACAGAGATTTGTCTTGAGTTGCTTGTGGGAACAGCCAAACCTCTGAAACAAGGATTACAAAGGAGTATAGTGCTTTTCTTGAATGTATAGAGTACGAGAAACCTCTCTAAAGAAGGAGAGTTTGGCTACAATCATGTGCATACCTAGCTGGAAACAAAGCTTGAAAGGTCACTTTGAAGAAAAACAAATACAATGACTTAGGACTTTATCAAACCAACCCCCCCCCAATAATGTTCTTTTGCTGGCATAAATTGTGGCGGTTTTATGCTGGCAAAAGACTCCCCCCCCCGATTTATCTTGAGCAGCATGAATGAGGCTTCCCCAGCAGTAACGGAGCACAAACGGAGCTCTGTTTACTTCCGGGCTTGAAATCTCCCTGATTCTTGCAAGAAGACGCTAGCACGGGAAATTTAAAAATTAAAGCAATAAAACCACACAAAACATAGACACAAGCACAGAAACACACTTTAAAAGTCCCAAGTACGGGGTGGGGGGTTATAAAAAGAGCATCCCCTACCTTGCTGTCCCAATCTCAGCTGGAAGTGTCTGCCCGTTGACACTGTATTCCCATGATCACAATGGCACAAAGTTTAAAATGCCAGCAATGCCGGCAACTAAGTGTCATGGCTGATCTATTGACAGCTTGAGCCAAAAAAGTATGGTTTATTGGCAAGATATGATTGCAAAAGGACAAGATCTGGTATGTGTGCCCTTTTGCGATCATTAGGCGTCCTTATGACACCATATTTGCTGCATCTGATAAAGTCCATACTGAAACCATAACTGAGCAGTTGCTCTGGATCCCATTCAGTTATGAATGGCTTTAGCTGGTCATTATATTCAGTTTTCTTTAAAATGTCTTTCCAAGATCTTCCCAAAATAGGAGTAAGCCCCACTGAGCTCACTGGGACTTACTTTCAAGCAGACATGCTTAGGATTGCTTAGGGAAATCCTATGTATGCTTACGCTAAGGTAAAATCCAGTGTATTCAATGGAACATATTCTCAGGATAGTATATACTAGATTGCAACATTAGGTCTTTTAGTGCTAGAGTTTTTCAGAATACTTGAAACACTGATGAAAACAAGTCTGTAGGATATCTGCATAGTTTGCAACCTGGAAAAGTGACTCTTGGTCCCAGAGTCCAACACAACCACTGGCCAAACTGGCTGGGGGTTTCTCCGGCTTAAAGAGACTGGGGAAATGGACAATCTGCTGTTGGCTTAGAATGAGGGCAAAGATGAAGCCAGTAAATCCTGCTGCAGATATTGTGTACAAATTCTCAGGACTATATCAGAATATAACTTTAAAGCATTCTTTTGCTGGCATAAAAAAAAAATCCATTTTTATGCCAGCAAAAGAACGCTTCCCCTACACTCACCTCTAATCCTGGGAAAGGCAGCTCCGACAATGAAAGAGGAAGTGAACAGACCTCCGTTCACTTCCTTCTTTGAAATCCCGCGAGATTTCATCATGTAGGAAATTCAAAAAACAAAACAAAAATAACACGAAAAAGTTTTTAAAAGCACAAAAACATACTTTAAAACTTACAAGTAACCCGGGGAGGGTCATAAAAAGCATGTCACTTACCTGGATGTCACAATCTCACCCAGAAGTGTTCACACTGGACCGGCCACTGATGGGGTAAGTATGGGGACGAAGGGAAGGACATGAGGTTTCACACGCCTGCTATGCCAGCAAAAAAACAGCAAGGGGGATCAATTGACGGCTTAAGCCAGCAATTAAAAAGTACAGGTTTTAGCAGGGACATAACCACAAAAGAGCGACGTTGTCTGATATGCGTCCCCTTTCGTGGTTATGTGGCGTTGTTATGATGCCGTATTTGATGCCGTGTTTGATGTGTCTGATAAAGTCCTAAGAGGCAGTATTGGTAAGAACACAAACTAGAACATCAAGTTCCTGCCCATCCATGACAAGTCAGGCATTATTCTAATGAGCATATGGACACATTTTGTACAATAAGAGAATATAAAATATGCAGTTGGCAATATAGACTTTGGTGAGGAACAAGGCTATTTCTTAAAAGAGACCTCCAACAAATATTTCTTAGAAGAAACAGATGACATAAACAGAAAATTAAAATGATTGCTGTCACCTTTCAGTCTCCATGACCTCATATTAATAGTATATTATTAGGATCAACTGGCTGACTGCTCTGTCTGTGACCCAGGTGGATTCGTGGATGAAGAATTATGTCTAGCTGACATAATTACAAGTGAATTACCACAGCATTGTCAACAGCATCCAGCACACCACAGCTTCAGTGTTCACTGGCACCTAAAAAGTTCTACATTTCATCACCAGATTTTGTAATGACTTTCACTGTTGCATACATTTTGTCAGCTCTGGTTCAGTCCACAGTGTCATTGCATCTCTGAGACAGTACCAATGTATCTTCAGTCTCAATGAGGCTGTCTCTGGCCAAATCCACACTACACAAATAATCCAGTTTGAAACTGGAGTATTTGCCATGGAGCCTTCCTATGGAATCCTGGGATTTGTAGTTTTGCGAGGCACCAGCACTCTTTGGCAAAGAAGGTTAAAGACCCTGTAAAACTTTAAATCCCAGGATTCCATAGGAAGGAGCTGTGGCAAATAATCCAGTTTCAAACTGGGTTATTTGTGTAGTGTGGATTTGGCTTCTGTGTGGTTGTGCAAAATAATCCATGGTACTGGATGGTCAGGGAGAAGTGCCTCTTTGGTACTAGAGCTTTGGCTTCTTATGCAGTAGGGAAAGAAAAGCTTAGAATAAACCCTGTGGAGAGGTCAGGTACTCTCTCTATAGTCTTGTCCTTTGTTAAGTTACTGCTACTTGCTGACAAAGGCTTAGCTAGTGACAAGTTGCTGTAGACACTGTGAAAACTGTTGCTGTTAGTACAGAGGTGGGGAAGGAATGAGAGCATCCAGTTTCCCCCACCCCACTTTGTACAGTACTTGCTTTGGTTGTGCAGGTGGCCAGCTTCTCCTGTTTCCTTCTGGTTTTGTTTCAGCCACCACTGGCATAAGCAGATCAGCACAGCAGGAACAAGGCTCAAGCAGGTAGTTGTTGTGCAAACACAGATATCCTGATGAGGAGAGTGACCACAAATAGCTTCACAGTTTTGGCAGCCAAAGCCAGATTGCTGCTGCTGCTGTTGTTGTTGTTGTTGTTGTTGTCCTACTACTACATTTGCTGATGAGTGTTATGAATCCTGGAGGTCATTTTTGCGGTGTGCAGGAGGGTGGGCAAAAGACCCTTCAATAGAATGGAGTCATGGAGTACACTCTTGAAAATTCCTGGCTGGAGTCTTGATGCTATGATAAATTATGATCTATTTACATGGAAAGTACAATTCCACAGTTCATGCCAGAGAAAATCTTAATAATGACTACAGTAACCTAAATACAAGCATTGCTCTTATGTATATTTTTTTATCATCATTATCTTTGTTCTCATCTGTCTTTAGATTTGTTCCCAGTCATAGAGGCATCTCCTGCCTTGTTGTCTGTAATATTCTAAAAGTGGCTTGTCACACAGCCCTGAATGTTCAGTGATTAGAGATAGCTCTGAAGTGTTGTCATAGTTAAATTCTTACTGATATATTGCTTAGCCTAGCTCTCCTTTTTTGGGAACACCAAAGCAACTTTACTCTCAACAAATGGCTTTTCACTGACAACAGCATCTTGATATATGGGTGGGACAGAGTAACTAGCTGTAGTAGGTGAGAATGAAAATTTTGCCACAAGTGGATAGCCTTACTGTTATTCAAATTGTCATAGACAGCAGGCTTGCTATAGTTAGATATATGCTCTTGTGCAGACAACATAGGAACCCACAACTTTAAAAAACAAACAAACCCTGAAACTATGATCAATACGTTTGTAAAACAGTGCAGGCATGGTGCATGTGTGTGTGGGAGTTTTGTTGCACATCACAACATATAACATAACCATCCAGGGGCTACCTAAAATGCTTGTATAGACACATTCTACACAGCAATTTCACCATTGCTATGAATTTGTTTGTCTAAATGGAAGCATTGCGTTTTTCCAAATAAAGAATTTCATGCTTCAGTTTTGCAGGAAATGACAAGTCCCCACAACATTTTAAAAATAATATTTCTATACCACCCAATAGCTATCAAAGGAATAATGATATATTGAGGGAAATAGGAAACAAAGAGTGCAACAAACAGGAAATGACATCATCCTCATAACGAATACTACTATCATCTTAATGCCCCCATCAGTACTGTATATGACATTTTGAACATTATCAGATGTGGCAAAAATTGCAGGATTATGACATCACAGTAGCATGAACAGGTCCCGCTATCACACAACATCATCATCTTCGTGTGGTTACAATGTCCTCGAGCCGCAAAAAGACATTTCTTCTAATTCACTGGACAAGCCATGTATAGATCTTCAATTTCACTTTTTTCATGGTATTATGGTGTGCAAAACCACATCCCATTATAAGCATGAGATTACAGCGTGAATGGGCAATCCTCCGCAAGAAAACTTCTGGGTGAAAACGTAAAAACAAAGCACAGAATGCTCTTTTTATGAACTGTCCTGTTTAGTTTGCACATGTTTAGGTTTGTTTCAGTGCTTGTGTGTTTGTTTACTTTGTTAATAAACGTGTTTTTGAAGTTTTAAGTGCACTCACATCTTCTCACAAGAACTGCTGAAATCTCGCCCATCCTGAATCAGAAGTAAGCTCTCGTTTTTAAAGTGCTAGTGGTCATCACGCAATAATCCCATGGCAGTTCTTTCTCACGATTACGGCAACATGTGATCTCTCTCTCTCTCTCTCTCTCTCTCTCTCTCTTTCTCTGGCTTTTCTTCACAAACGAAGATTCAGGAACTACTCATCCCGCGTTTTCTGCAAGCACGCTGATGACTAAAAAGGCCAATCTGAGATAAACAAGTCCAGTTGCAGAAAGCACAGCAGAAGGTCTCCTTGGGTGATGTTTTTGGATTGTGATTCTTTCTGTGTTGTCGTTTTTCTTCAAGACTTGTTCGGCATGAGTTCTCAAATAAGGCTGCAGCATTGTGGATAGTGCGTCTCCATGCCTCCCGCTGTGAGGCCAGGGCGGACCACTGCTGGTGATCAATTTGGCCAAGCCTGAGATTTTGTTTCAGGGAGTCTTTGTATCGCTTTTTTGGAGCGCCCCTCTTACACTGACCCGTGGCGAGTTCACCATAGAGTACTATTTTTGGCAGGTGATGGTCCTCTATCCTAGAAACGTAATAAGTGTAATAATGCCACAATGTTTTGGCTATTCTCATTCGCAGAATTACAGCATTTTTAGACCCTAGTCTGATAATGTCCTTTATAGGGCTTCAATGAGCATGAACCTCCCTAAGGTTCTTACAATATTTATAGACAATAGCGAAATCACCACAGAGAAGGGAGGGAGAAACAAGCAAAGTAAAAGATGAGTGAGGACACAGACAAATACATTTGAAGCTGCTTTAAACTAAGGGCTAAATACTAGACCTGATGGGTCATGACATTAACTGCATGATTGCTGAAACCAATATGCAATCAGAAGGGAGAGATCCAGATTGGAACTGAAGCATGGGGGTGTTGACGACAGTGCAAATCCCACAGCTGCTCTTGCCCTCAGGAGAGCAGGTGCCATGGCACCAAAAGCTGTTGGGACTGAGGACTAAGGGGATAAATCAGACTCTTGTGATTCTTCCTCCTGCAACCAACCCAGAAAGTTCAGGGAATTGTGATGATACAGGCAAAATATGGTCACTAGTTCTTGCAGTGTGGCAGTATATATTTGCCAGGCTGTTCTTAAGCGTAGTTTGTTCCTTTCATTTTGTTGGCTCTCAAGATCGTTATGGGAGTTTGTCCTGCTGTTTTTGTGCTTTGATTTAATAACATGCAACTACAAGCTTGCACTCTGAAGAAATGCCCCTCAGGAATACAGTTGTGAGACCAGAGACAAAAGAATATAGCTTACTTGGGGATGATAATACAAATCAGTCCGCTGGGTAATAAAACATCTTTCTTCATGTCCCTCCAAATAACTGAACACATCAATCTCTTTTAATTAATAGTTAGTCCTTCTAAAGCTCCAGCATGAGGTAGAAAATGGATAAATTGTGTTGCTTTTTAATTATTTTAACAACAAGAATAATCTTAAGCATAGACCACCCAATAGGATTTTAAGATAGCTAGCCTAGTTCTTTTCTCCCTGCCCTGAGGGTGAGGGGAAGAATCTTGAAGCATGAGTGCTGCCCTGTTTTTGTTAAAGTATCTTTTTACCTGGGTCCTGCTGACCTCTGCTGCTGTAGGTTGCTTTCAGTGGGTGCTGAGGACTCTCCAGAGGATCCATCTGGCCCCTTTCTCAAAGTTTCTCAAACTGTTGCTGACCCCAGCAGGAGGGAGCAGTCAGACTTTGCTACCTCAGTATTCACTGTCTTGCGGGGAGGGGGGTGTTACTGAATATGTTTCTACAGGACTGCTGCTTTGTGGCTTTTCTTATGTTACTTTTAACTTTCCCAGTTCTGTTCCCATCTTCCTCACCCTGCCCCAAATGGTTGAAGCCTCAGGGGGCCTTCTCTGTGTTGGCACCCCCATTTATAGAATACTCTGCCCTTAGAAGCCCAACGGGTGCCAATGCTGCTCTTATTCTGGCACCAAATCAAAACATGGCCTTTTTATTATTATTAAAGCCTTTGGGGTTTAACTGGTTTTATCCAATGTGCACATGTGGTATGGTTGTCATTATTTTAACTTGTTTTCTATTGCCTGGTTTTAACTGATAAATGATTTCATTTATTTTTTGTCTTTTAAAATTACTGTTATTTATTGTTTAAATTGATTTTATTATAAGCTGCCCTGAGCTCTTTGAGTATAGGGTGGGATATAAATGTTTTCATAAATAAATAAATATCCATACAATTCATTTTCTTGGTCTTGTCTTGTTGGAAGTGATAGACTCTCTAATTGACTGCTGAATGTATGCATTTATCGATCAGGTCTGAGGCATACATAGCTTAGAATCATAGAATCACAGAGTTGGAAGAGACCTCAAGGGCCATCCAGTCCAACCGCCTGCCATGCAGGATTACACAATCAAATCATTCCTGACAGATGGCCACCCAGCCTCTGTTTAAAAACCTCCAAAGGAGACTCTGTCAGGAAATGACATGGATGTGACCACAAGACGGAGCTGTAAGCTTAGTAATGAAAGTAGTTAAGCTCCAGTGGCAGGTGTGTGTGTAAGTCAGCACTTGAGAGTATGCACACCTAAGATGCCTGATATAACAGGCATTGTTTAACTGCCTATAACAAGGAGATGGGAATTATCTCCAGTGTGGGTTTGTTGTGGATGGTGGTTGGCGAAGCAGTTTGTTGGTTCAAGAGAGATTTATGAGTATTAGAGACGGCTGTCCTATACTATGTATATATATTGTAAATATACTGCAAACAAAGATGAAAGCCCTCAAGTTGAGTGAAGGCTGGCCTTGTTGCTGTCTTTATTTGGCAAGCCAGAGCTCAAGGCAGTGTGCTGGGGTGAAGGAATTTTTCCTTCTCAGCCTGAAGTCTTTTGCAGAAGTCTCTCCAGAAAACCTTCTCCTTGGCGTCCTGTTGACGTGGAACAACTCTGCAGGTGGTCGTGGTGGACACAGCGCGTCTTTCTATGCCCCAACAGACCCCACCACACTCTGAGGCAGTGCATTCCACTTCCGAACAGCTCTTACTGTCAGAAAGTTCTTCCTAATGTTTAGGTGGAATCTTTAGCTTGCACCACTGTTAGCAAAATGTGAGCCATGAATGTCTTTCTACTTAAGCTCTGCTTAGGCACTTGATTCCTTTCTCTTATAAATTCTTGATTAAAAGAATTAGGAAAGAAGACGCAAGCGGTATAGACAGGAGTTGCCAGAGAAAAGGGATTAAAAAAAAGAGAGAATTCTTGATTTCATTTCTGTCTTTTTTATCCCCATTTCTCCTGCAACACCTGCCTATGCTCTTCTCCCTTCTCCCTAGTCCCTCTTTTTTTGTCCTGTTACTTCTCCCTTTCCCCTACATCTCCTAGTTGCACATATCTTCTCCCTTCTCTCTTAGCCCTCCTTCTACTCTCTGGTCCTCCTTCTTCCCAATGCTCCTGGCTATATTCCTTTTCTCCCTCTTTCCCCATCTCTCCTCTTTCTGTTTCTCATCTTCTTTCTCTTTCTACTCCCACATCTCTGACTACACTTACCAGCTTCCTTCTCCTTCCCTCCCTGTTGCCAGGTCTTTCTGCTTTGCCTCTCACTAAAAAAACCCCTTAATACCAGATAGGATAAATTCTCAGCATTTTAAAGTTCTAAACTCAATTAAACTCTATAGAGCTTACATCTAAGTAAACATGCATATGTAGGATTGCCCTGCTGTGCTCTCTTCCCTAAAATATTTGATGATTATTAGTAGCATTATTATCAACATTATTGTTTTTTTGGGGGGAAGGAGTATTCCACAAACTGTCTATAAAAAAGAAAAGGTAAATGTGACCAGGCCCTGGTTAATGGCTTTTTTTCCTGTTCAAAGCAGAACTTGGATTTTTTATCCTCTATAGCTTCCATGTGTTGTTAAAATCAATGACCTAAATCCTGTTGTTAGTCCTGACTAGAGTAGACCCATTAAATCAATGGGATTTCCCTATGTGTTGATTTACCCTTCAGCAATTGACTGAATAGGTCTACTCTGATTGGGACGAACCAACAGGATGCCAGTCAATGTTTGTAAAGGTGTTGAATAAAGAGTAGGAAAAGTTGGACCTGTTCAAATGCAGAGACTGGAAAATTTAATTTCTAACCAGAGAAATATTTTCTCATTCATTATACGTTTTTAAGTAAAAAATCTGAATTACAAGCTCTTAGGAACTTTCTTTTATGATTAATGTACCACATTTAATGAGATCACCAGAGGCCATCCCTAGGCAATGGTTTTGGTCCTGAAATCTCAGGGCCTAGAACGTTTCTGGCCTGACAAACTTAACATCCAATCCCTGATGAGGAAAGACAAGGCAGTGGCCAGCAAAACAGCCACAATGCTTCATGAGTGTTCCAGTACTGGCTCACAAGAGATAGTAAGTTTACTTAGGACTTTATCAGACCACCCTCTTGAAATGTTCTTTTGCCGCCATATTATGAAATGTTTTTATGCTGGTAAAAGAACCCCCTTTACCAGACCTACCTGTAATAGTGTCAGCAAGGCAGCCCCAACAGTAATGGAGCATGAACGGAGCTCCATTTACTTCTGGGTTCCAAATCTCACCAATTCTTGCGAGAAGACATGAGTGCAGCAAATTCAAAAATTAAAGCAAAATAAACACATAAAACTTACACGCAAGCACAGAAACATACTTTAAAAATCTCAAGTACACCAGGAAGGTTCATAAAAAGAGTGTCCCCCTACCTGGCTGTCGTGATCTCACCCAGAAGTGTTCTGTCATTGACACTGTATTCCCCATGAGCACAATGGCGCAAAGTTTCAAACGCCAGCAATGCCGACAAAAAAGTGCCATGGGAAATCATAGAATCATAGAATTGCAGAGTTGGAAGAGACCACGAGGATCATCCAGTCCAACCCCCCTGCCACGCAGGAAATCATGATCAAAGCATCCCCAACAGATGGTCATCCAGCCTCTGTTTAAAGACCTCCAAGAAAGGAGACCCCACCACACTCCGAGGGAGTGTGTTCCACTGCCGAACAGCTCTTACTGTCAAAAAGTTCCTCCTCATGTTGAGGTGGAATCTCTGTTCCTGGAACTTGCACCCATTGCTCCGTGTTCCACTCTCTGGAGCAAATCTATTGACTGCTTAGCCCATCAATAAAAAGGAAAGGGGTTTGGACATGACATGATTGCAAAAGGACAATGTTATTTGATATGTGTGCCCTTTTGCATTCATTAGGTGTCATTATTATATATTTGCCTGGCCTGATAAAGTCCTTAGAAAGTTAAGAATGCTCATCTTGATTCTAACAAGGAACATGAGGGGACAACAAATCCAAGTAAACAATTTGATCCAAGTGTTTTAGGACATTATCACATGAGGTTGTGATTGTACGATTACAATAGGATGGTAGCACGAATGGGCTCCCGTTATCACACAACATTGTTGTCTTTTTGTGCTCAGTCTGTGCTCCACTTCAGGTGCCACTTTTAATTAATGGGCCAAAACTGGCAATAGCCCTCAACATCGCTCTGTTTGCAGTATTGACAAGTGTGTGAAATCACATCCTGCTGTAATCACACAGTTACAGCATTAATGGGTGGCCCTCTTTTCCCTCTCCCCTTTCCCAATGCGAACACATACTTCAACCTCTGGGGGAGAACATGAAGAAGACCAACAGGACACTGTTTTAATGAACTTTTGCCTTTGCTTTGTATATTTTTATGTTTGTTTAAGTGTTTATTTGTGAAGTTCTTTCGTTATGTATTTGTTTTTCATGTGTTTGAGCAAAGTCACATCTTTTCGAGAGAACAGCCAAAATCTTGCCCATGCAAAATCCAGGAAGTAAGAGGAAAAAATTCTTAAAGGGAGAGCAGGGCAGCAGGAAGGATTAATACTCTGTCATTAGAAGGCAATGTGAAGACAAGTGCTACTACAGCGCAAGCTGAAATCCCATTCTTAAATTGCTAGTGGTGATCGTGTGAGAACTACTGTAATAATGCAACGATGGACTTTTTCAGACGAGCTAAAAAAAGCCTTGTGGAGGTCGGGAGGAGGATGGCGCTGTCCTGCTTCCAGCGATTGATTTCACACAATGGCGTCCTCCTCCCATCCTTCGTTCCATCAATAAAAGCGGCACATTTTTCATCCCTCCAGCACAGAGGAAGCACGAACGAAGGACGGGAGGAGGACAGCATAGTGCGAAAATGATCGCTGGAAGTGGGATAGTGCCGTCCTTCTCCCGACCTCCGCGGGGTGTTTTTAGCCCATCTGAAAAAGTCCTATATTTCTGCTTTCCTCAGCAGTGGAATTATAGTGTTTTAGACTCTAGTCTGATAAAGTCCTTAGAGTGGACTGAAGGATTTTATGCTCCTGGGGCAAGTTCTCCCTCCCAGGACCTATTTTTCCTTGAAGTGTAGGAGGCCTCTAGCTTGGGGCCAAGCTCTCCTCCTCCTTTCTGGTAATTCCCTCCATGTGTGTTGCCTACAAGGTTGGGTCAACATGGAGATGGGGGTCTCTGAAGCGGGTGGGGTCAGTTCCAGCAGGTACAGACTCTGCGAGGACAAAGTCAAAAAGCTTAAGCTTCCCTGGTTTAATAGCCTCTAATCTGATAGGCTTGAGTTTCCATTCAGGCCTGGTAAAATTCCAGCAAGTACTTCTGCTTCTGGTGCTGTGGACCTATTGGATCCACCCAAAAATCTTAATATCTGAGCTGGAGTGAAAGCCCAAGGGATTCCTGACACTGTTGATATCGCTGCTCACAATCAGAGAACCAACTGAAAATGTCAGTTTTGAATACCAAAAGAATGAACAGTTATCTTATGTAAGCAAACTGAGGGAAGAAAGTAAACAAAGGTGGATGGAGGACACAACTGGCCATGTAAAATAGAAGGGAAGAAGTTTCACACATTACCTAGCTTAATCAGAAACGGAGCATCAAAAAATAAAACAGATTATGCTATTGGATAGACATGACAAATGGAATCGGTTCCATTTAATATATAAAATAAGAGCCAGCGTGGTATAGTGGTTAGCAGGGTTTTAATCCCCACTCAGCCATGGAAGCCCTGGGTGACCTTAGGCAAGTCACAGTCTCTCATCCTCAGATGGAAGCGATGGCAACCCCCCTCTGAACAAATCTTGCCAAGAAAACCCCATGATAGGTTTGCCTTAGGGTTGCCTTAAGTCAGAAATGACCTGAAGGCACACAACAACAACAACAACATATACAGTAGTACCCCCGTATCTGCTGGGGATTGGTTCTGGGTGGGGGGCATGGATATCGAAAACCGTGGATAATAGCTAACGTCATTGAAAATAATGGGACTTCTGGTTTAAAATACCATAGATGACGTATAAAATGGCTAGAGAGGACACATTTTCTAGGAAGACTCTATGGTAGGTGTGCTGTTTTGTGTCCCGTGGATAATTGAATCAGTGGATAATGAATCAATAGATATGGGGGTCCTACTGTAAAATGCACTAGCATTGGGGTTACACCCTGACATGGCTAACTAGAGGCCCATAGAAAGTTCTTTTAAGGCAGTACCCAATAGCTAGATATGGGAGCTGGGGGTTGGGAAACATCTTCATGATAACCAAAGCATAAATCAGCAACAGCCCCGAACTATTTGTTGTAAGTGAAAGCTCACATGCAGTCTTAAACTAGCATGACCAGATATCTCTAAGCCCAAAATAAACCTTTTAAAGGTGCAGAGGCATGGCAGTGGCTGCTGTTTCAAGTTTCTCCCTTCCCTCAAACATTTCTCATAAACTGCAAGCAAAGCTACAGCATGAAGGACAGGGAGCATTGTCTAATTTTTCTCAAAGCATTATGTAACTCAAACTCTCAAGAGAATTACCTCAAAAGATATTTGGAGAAGCTGGTAGCATTTCCTGACATTTTTTCTTTAAGCTTTTAAAAATAATTTTTGCATTTCTCTCCCAAAGCACAGTCAAGATGTTAGCAACTTATGAAATCTCTCTTTATCGGCACTACTGTAAAGATCTGGAGATGTTGCTAAACATCAGATGTGGGTACCTAAACCCTCTGAAAATTCAAAGTATTAAATATTTGTCACTCAATGCAAATCATCATATCTATCACACTCCTCATATTCATGGAGAATAAATATGAGATTAGTAGCACAAATAGGTTCCTGTTACTGCATGGAACAGGACGTTGTCATCCTCCCGTGGTCCATATGTGCTCCACCCATTAATTATGCATAACTTTTCATTGATGGGCAAAACCTGTGAATAGCCCTCAATATCACTCTTTTCACGGTATTGATAAGCGTGTGAAAATTACATCCCACTGTAATCACACAATTACAGCATGAATGGGCAGTCCTCATTTCTTCCTCCGCTTTCCCAACAAGAACACATAATTTAACTTCCAGGGGAGAACCTGAAGAGGACAAACAGGATGCTTTTTTAATCAATTGTCACCCTTGCTTGGTATGTTTTTATGTTTAGTGTTTATTTGTGAAGTTCCTTCTTTATGTATTTGTTTTTGGTGTTTTTAACTGAAATCGTGTCTTCTTACAATAGAATAGCCGAAATCTCGCCCATGCAAAATCATGGACGTAAGAGAAAAAAATTCTTAAACGCACATGCGCGGGCCAGCAGGAAGCATTAATACTTTGTCATTAGAAGGCAATGTGAAGAGAACTGTTACTATAGCATGAGCTGAAATCCTGATCTTAAACCGCTAGTGTTGGTTGTGCAATAATTCCGTGGCTATAGTATTGCGCGATTACAGCAATGTGTGATAATTACTGCGATCATGCCACTATGTTTCCACTTTCCTCAATAGTGGAATCACAGCATTTTTAGATGCTCATCTGATAAGATCCTTAGAAAAGCTGATGATGGCAATTCCCATCTAGGAGGTACCTTTTCTGAGTGCTGATCTAGAGTGATATATGTTTCCCAGCGCTGACATATGGGAGTTATAGCACAGTTCTTTGCAATACCATTAAGAAGATTCAGCAAGACTAGGTTTTGCAAGATCCCACATACTGACAGTGGGCCTAGCATGGACTCCAAATGACTACTTTCTCCAAGAAAATGATACTATGGGGGAGGGAGAATGCTAGTGCTAGCTGGTGGGTTACACATCAGTGGAGTAATGAGTTTTGGTCTTAGTTCCCACTTTAAGGGGGCTATCCAAGTCCTGGACCCTGTTGCCCAAACACTAGCATGGAAACCACCAGTTGCCACTGGAGTGGGCTCATATCACTCGGGCACAGCCGAGAGGAGGATAGAGGAGAATTTCTGTACTCTCACTGTTAGAAGAAGCTCTTCTTTAATCAACAGCTTTAGCCTTTCCCTTCCTTAGCACTTCCCATGTCTACAATGTGCTACAGCTACCTGCCCCTCCCCAGTCAGTAGCAGGGGAGGGAGGACACATTGTGTTAAAACAACAACAAAAGAGCAGCGTTTTTTTTCCTTCAGCAATCCTATGAATGTTAAAATTGGCCCACATGCTGTGTGTGGGGGAGATTATATATATGTTGACTGCATGGGGCAGTCAGTTGGTGTTACAGCTCTTTAGGAAAGACAACTGGAACAAAAAAAACTGTGGGGGGAGAGGGAGGGTTGCCAGGTGAAATAAGGGGCAGGGCTTTTGTACCTTTAATAGCTCTCTGGAAGAGGGAATTTCAAACAGGTGCTGGTTATCATATAAACAACACCTGCTGAAATTCCTTTTTCTACATAGCTGTTAAAGGTACAGGATCCCTGTCGTCCCTTATTTCACCTGGCAACCTAAGTGGGAGGAAATTGAGGTAGGAAAATCTAGAACTTTTTGACATAGAAGGAGGGGAGGGAAGGAGAGAGCATTACATGTTCCCCCTCCTTACTCTATGCACATCTTCATCCAAGCAGAGTGTATTAGATTGCTTTTGAATAATAAATGATGAGTCTTTTTCATGTAAATCAATTTTTCCTCATTAAACATTTATAAAACATAACCTGAATTGTGATACTTTACCCCATTAATTATTCTTCATTAGCACAAAAAAGAAAAATCAATTCTATAACTTATATTTAAGAAATAAATGTTCTCAAAACCCCACAATCAAGTAAGTAGTCCATTCCCCAGATAGCATTCCTGTGGGAACACTTGTTGTAATTAACAGCTGAAGCTCTTGCAAAGCTGCATAACCTTATTGCTCAACTTAGTCGAAAATAACAAATGTTTCCTTAAGCTGCCTTGCCATCTTGGACTGGGCGTTATGTCATGCTCCTGAGTGATGCCCAGTGCAGCTGCTTGAGAGGGTGATGATGAGGGAATATCGTTGTGGACTTTATATATCATGCTGTGTAATCCAAGAAGCCACAGCTGAATTTATAGCAAGCCCTGACATGAGTATCGCATGGTTATATCTGTAAAATGAGAGAAAAGGTGATGCTAGTTCTGATCGTTACTGCAAGGCAGGAGTGCAGTTTAAGCATTTTGCATCAGAACCCAATTCCCTGAAGTAGGGCAATGGAGCCCAAGCAAGCTATAGAACGCCTACTAGCACTGGCAGTCAACCAAGAACAGCCTAAGACATTTTGTTGCCTGACGCAGAACAGGAAGTAGTTCCCCCTTCCCTTAAAGTCAAGGTGCCTACTACTCAAACTCATGCAAGTTATGCAAGGCAGAAAAATCCCACTAACACCTTGTCCCATCCCTGCTGGCAAAAATACAGGGATAGCAAATTAAATGGCTAACAATTTCCTGGCTTTTCATAATACCTGAAATCTCTCATCTGAGACAACTGCTTCATTTTGCCTAGTGTTAGGGCTGGCCCTGCAATCAGCATTTAGAAAGAAAGGGCGTGGGCATGGGGGCTTCTTGCAGCACTACGGTATCTTAAAATCACTTGGTCATGGCCCACACCAACGACAGCAGTAACAATGAAAAGGCAGAGATCTGCATAGTTCAGGGTTTAGGTGAGGAGTTCAGTTGCCACATCACATCCCATGGTCTCTGTTGGAGAGGGTGTCTTTTTGAAGTACTAGAAGATCATAATGAAATCCTCCCTATTTTTAGAAATGCCTCAGAGCTGGTGTTTGATATTTATGCATGTTAAGCAAGGCAAGAACACATTAAGAGGGGCACCCTAAGCTGGCATTAAACAATGGGCTGTTCGCCCATTCCGTCACCTCTCAGTTCACATGCTAGTTGGGGATGATGGGGGTTGTACTTCAACACACCTAGAAGGCTACTCTGCCGTTTCCAGCTAAAAGGGGATCAGTCTTAGGTAACTTGTGCTGGTAAAGAGCAGTGCTGAGTACTGTCCAACAGAATTGACAGCCTTGGCCCAGATGGATGAGTGTCTGCCCTGTGTTTTCAAAAAAAAAAAGCAAATGAGACGTTGAAAGCCATAACTATAAGGATGTTGTCATTGCAAAGAAAACTACTCTAAGCTTTCAAAACCCACTAGAGAACTGAGTTGCCCCTTATGCACCATTAGGCAGGAGAGATTTTACTATTAATAACCGCAGCCAGCGGCAAAGTGCAGAGTTGGGTCACAAAAACATGACACTAAATTTAATGTAATCAGTCCACAGCGTCAAGGACTGTGGGTTTTTAAATTTTGTTTTTATTTTTTTTTTTTTAAAGGGAGTTGAAAGGAGGGAGGGGGGGAAGGGAACACCAACCCTGCCCTTGAAACCAAAGAAAGGATTTTGTGTTAAAAATAGTGACCAGGCTTCCCTTTCCCTTCAGAGTGATTAGAACATACTGTACTAGAGAGATCATCAGCATTGTACACGTCAGCCTGTTTTCCTGGCTCTTCCATGTTGCTGTCAGTTACACTCTCTTCAAATTCTAACAAGATTTTAAGCTCTCCTCTTATCTCCTCCTCCTCCTCCCCCTCTGATTACTGTTGCATCTGTTTGTTTGGTCTATCTTTGGTTCCATCTCTCACCATACTAAGTATTTTTCAGGAGAAGGTACATTAATTGTTTAGAGATTTGATTCTAAGTTAAACCTCCCCTGAATTCCCAAGGTAACTGCATATGTCATAAGCCAGGCTGAGTGTATTTCCACACTATAATTAGCACATAGGAAGTTGCTGACAAGCATAGTTAAGTGGCCTGTAGAGCACATGGTATGTCTCAACAGCCACTAATGTTTCCTTTTTCCATTTCATTTTCCTTTTTATTTTTCAGTGGTTCTGAATGACCCCTGCAGCCCTAAATTCAACAGTTTTTCCTTGCCAGTTAACATACCGGTATCTTTACAACCTATAGAGGAAACCTTCTGTTTAAAATGGTCCTTTCATTCTCAAAAGGACACAACTTGCATTGTTAACAATATCTACCTATGATGCTTTACTAACCACTCACTTATTCAGCAATTTCCTGTGTTTCTATTCAGCATTGGAGTTCAGGTAGTACATGCACAAGCCTCATCCTGTTTCAAAAAACAAGCAACCAAGACAGTAAAGGATACTGAAAGCATACATTAACAATGAATAACCATGGAATAAGTAAGGAATGGCCATACACACAAAAGAGAGCAATTTTCAATACAATCACATGTGAAGCACAAAATCTAGTCTGTATTATAAACTAGGCATTTTTGCAGGCAAAGAGATCCTAGGTACACCAGTCAGAATAAACTATGCAGCTCATTAAGAGCTGAGAAACATTACTCAAAAACAATAACACATTACTCATTTGTCATTAATGTTTGCAAGTAACATGTTACTTGTTAATGTTACTTGCAAACAGTGAGTAAAATTCGGCAGAATTAACACATAATTTTCAACTTTTTTAAAAAAAGCACTAACAATGGTCAACCCTCCCCGCTTTCCCTTACTTGTTATGCAAAATGTGTAACACTTACACTGCTCTAATTAAAACTTTGAAAAGTAGCAACATTAACCCTTACTACTCAAAAAGAAGCAATGTGTTACAAACAGCATTGCCTTTAATGTGTACTTCAATTCTCTGAGCTAATCCCACATTTGTCTCCTTCATATTTTTTTTAAATGAAAAGAGATGGAAGGAAGGGTAAGAGATCATGGGAAAATTTTAAGTAGAAAATGATGCCCCTCGCCATAACATTCTGTGAATGAGGCAGAGGGCTTGTCTAGATGAGTCATGTGCAGTAACACCAGTTCGCAGCAGTGTTCATTTGTCTCCACATTTTTTTGTCAAGATCACTGTTATGCGAAGCTATCCGTCTTTGATGTTCACACAGGCATGCCTGTGAATCAAGATGGTGGCCACAAGTTAATTACTCACATTTTTATTCTCCACAAGTTGTTGCCACCGAAAAGTTGTGTGTTTTTCCAGCGAATCTAAGGTGTGGAAGTACAACCTTATGCTTAAATAAACTTTTTAAAAAAGCTGTTTCATTGCCTCAGCACACGATCACTACCACGAAAATCCAACATGGTGGTTCCAGCCACTCCGTTGCCAGCAAGCTCTGCCCCCCATGCATGCCTGACCAATTCTGCTTCAAATTGCATTTTCCTGGTCCACAGTGACCACACATCTTGTTAATGCTTTATACGTCTTGTTAAAGCGAAAAGAGAACAACATTACCAGCCATGTATTTCCCCTAGGCAAGCTTACTTCAGCGTAAAAGGGTGGTCCTGCTACGATCACATGTCCTATACTTCACATTATTTTCAGGCACACGGCTGTAGCTGCTCCACTTTTTTCTTCTTCCCATCATGCGTGCAAATATGCAAATAGGCAGAAGTCTGCTAATAATGATATACAAGTATCTGCACAATGCACTTTCAAAAAATAATAGTGACTACATGGCGGCCAAATGTAATACAATCAGAGGAAGTAGCCATTCCTGGCAGAAATGATCAGGTGACCCAAACCCCCCCCCCAGCTCCACACCAAGCTAGTTCAGAGGGCCAGCCACTCATACAATTATCTGGATTTTCCAAGAAAGTGCAGGGTAAAAGGCAAGGTTTTAAAAAATGTATTAAAGCCCTCAGGCATCAAAAAGAACCACATTCCAAGCAAATCATCAAGAACTTTGTGTGTCATGATCGCAGAGACTTTGAGGTAGGTACAATTTTTTCAGTAGGGTAGACAAGCCCTTAGTCCTACCCTTTCCTCCTTCCTCCCCCAAATGAAATCTCACTTAACTTTATTGAGATAACAAAAATATTTTATCAGCAGCATGACGGCCTGGGGAAAAGGCAAGCTTAGGGCAAAATAACAAGGGAACTGAAAATGAACCACTGAAGAGCAAAAAGAAGACAGGGAAAAAACACTGCCCAGCTACCAGGCTACGCAAAAAACTAAAATAGTGGCAATTATGTTGCACTCATTCCATATTTCTACAGAGCTGCTCTCTCAAGCATTTAACTAAGCAGCATTCACTATTATGCCTAGTGACAGAAAAAGCACATGGTTTTAATGAGTGCCATAGACAGAATGCCCTGCAGTCTTGGCATTCCAGGGCTCAAAATAGAACATCCACAGCTTGGCCCTAAATACATTGATGTCAAGAACTGAGGTAGTGGCTCCAGACAAAACACCAAAGCCAACATTTCCTCCTTCCATTGAGTATGTTGCCTCCTCTCATTACCAGATTTAACCCTTTTGAGAATAGTTACAGGTAAGCTTGTTATCATGGCATTGTTCTGCCTTATCCACTAAATCTTATGAGGATTTCAAACATTGTCATCCCTCCACTTGTAATCCTCCCTTGTTTTTCTACTGCATCGTCTATCTTTCATGGAAAAGTAATCAAGGAGAAAAACACAGAATAACTGTATCTTGCCTTCTGATAGCTAGCATGAAGAGTCTTCCACCTGAAAACACCCTGATTCTGGGAGCAGAAGTTAAGAGCCAGACTCTCCACTCAAGTACCTTTCCACTGCAGCTCTAATGTGATAGGACAAAAACACCTGTTTAGAATGGGGAGTAGATCACATGCCTCTCCATAGTGGGCCACTGTACGGAACTGAAGGAGAGTTCTACGAAAACCTCTTTCTCTCTGGCTTTTCTTCACAAACGAAGATTCAGGAAGGACTCATCCCGTGCTTTCTGCAAGCGCGCTGATGACTAAAAAGGCCAATCCAAGATAAACAAGTCTGGTTGCAGAAAGCACAGGAGAAGGTCTCCTTGGGTGATGTTTCCAGGTTGTGATTCTTTCTGCGTTGTCATTTCTCTTCAAGACTTGTTTGGCATGAGTTTCAAATAAGGCTGCAGCATTGTGGATAGTGTGTCTCCATGCCTCCTGATTTGAGGCCAGGGCAGACCATTGTTGGTGATCAATTTGGCCGAGCCTGAGATGTTGTTTCAGGGAGTCCTTGTATCGCTTTTTTGGAGCACCCCTCTTATGCTGACCCGTGGCGAGTTCACCGTAGAGTACTATTTGGGGGAGGCGATGGTCCTCATCCTAGAAACGTGTCCTGCCCACTGCAGCTGTGTTCTCAATATCATGGCCTCAATGCTGGTGATCCCTGCTTGCTCAAGGACAGCAACATTCGTCATATAGTCAGTCCAGTGTATATTTAGGATTGTGTGTATACAGCGCTGATGAAAGCGTTTGAGGGGTCATAAGTGGTGGCGATAGGGGTGACCCATGTTTCAGACCTGTAAAGGAGAATAGACAGTACAATGGCTCTATACACACTGATTTTTGTGCTTCACCTCAGGTGTTTGTTACTCCAGACTGCTAAAAGGACAAATGAATGGGTGCTAGAGCAAATCAAGCTTGAACTCTCACTAGAAGCCACTAGAAGCCAAAATGACTAGAAGCCAAAATGACTAAGCTGAGGCTGTTGTACTTTCATGAGACAATATGATTCCTAGAAAAGAAGATAATGGTCAGTAAAGTATAAGGCAGTAGGGGAAAGGGGAGAGCATATTAGAGGTAGATTGATTCATTCAAGGAAGCCACAGCCCTGAGTTTGCAAGATCTGAACAGGGCAGTTGATGATGGAGGCTCTTGGAGGTCTCTCATTCATAGGTAGTAGCTGACTTTACAGCTAATAACAGCATGGAATCTTGGAGAGGGTGAGTTTAGACTGAAGAACTGTTGCCTCCATTCTGTTGTCCATTACCAACAAGTTGGCACAGGGCAAACAAAGCATTTTTAAAGAAAGTTTGGAAGATTTAAAGCAATTACAGACCTCTAAAATTAAAGGAAGTATTTCCAATATTTTGCAGAAGTCGAACGAATGCCTTTGCTTAGGAACCACACATCACGGGGATGGACAGCCTACGGCCTTCCAGATGTTGTTATACTCCCAACTCCCCGAATTCTTCATCATTGGCTCTGCTGGCTGTGGTTGATGGGAATTACAATTCATCAATATCTGGAGGGCAGTATTTTGCCTGCCCCTGACTTATTAGATGTCATGCCTTAAAATGGAAATCATACCAGGAATAGCACAGATATTTATCCCTCAGTGCCTTCTTATTTGTTCCCCACGACCATTGCTGATAACCAAGGGTGCATCTACATGAGCCAGGATATGCCGGCTCCCCACTGGCATATCCTGACCATAGATCAGGGCTCTTCCTCCCCTGTTATCTCTGTGAACAGGGCCTGATCCATGGCCCGTTGCAGCAGCAACTGCTGCCACCATATCCCTGGCTCTCCCAGAAGATGGAAAGCTGGCCTGCAACATGAGACCAAGTCCCCTTGCATGTGACTAGCATGGATCACAAGCTGCAGGACTCCTTCCTGCTTCAGAGAGAATGAGGGATGGGCTAGCCTACTCGGACAGGTTCCTGCAGACACACAGGACCTGATCCATTCCTTCCTGGTGGGAATGGATTAAACCAGGTATTTTTTTTTAAATGTGGTAAAGGGCCCTACCCCATCTTAGCCCCATTTGAGTCCCATATCTCCCCGAGGGGGTGGTGAGGACTGCCCAGAGGCAGAATAGGGCAAAAGCCCTGTGTTGTCAGGACTATAGGGCTTGAGACAGGGGCAAGGTGGGGTATATTGCCCATGTAGACAAGCCCTAAGTTAGTAATCCTCAAGGAGGCATAATTGAACAATAATTTCTAGTTCACTGAACAAGGAAACATCACTCCAGACAGTGTTTCAGAACTGTCCTTGCCTCTTCAGACAAATTTGTATGAAAATCAGTTAAAGGTATCAGATGAATTCAACATTTTTATCAATGACTTGGATGATGGAATTAGGGGCATACTTATCAAATTTGCTGATGACACCAAATTAGGAGGAGTAGCTAATACCCTAGAGGACAGGATCAAAATTCAAAATGACCTGGATAGACTGGAGAGCTGGACCAAAGCTACCAAAATGAAATTCAATATGGAGAAATGTAAGGTACTGCACTTAGGGCGGAAAAATGAAATGCATAGATACAGGATGGGGGAGACCTGGATGAACGAGACTACGTGCAAAAGGGATCTAGGAGTCCTAGTAGACCACAAGCTGAACATGAGTCAACAGTGTGATGCAGCAGCTAAAAAGGCCAATGCGATTTTGGGCTGCAGCAATAGAAGTATAGTGTCTAGATCAAGGGAAGTACAGATGTCCCTCCACATTCACAGGGGTTAGGGGCGTGAGACCCCCGCAAATGTGAAAAAAAACACGAATAAAAACTAGGTCAGGCCACCACCCTCCCGCAACCCCCTCCCCCTCCTGGCCCCAGGAGCAGCAACAGGGCTACCAAAGCCTCGTCACTGCTTCCTCCCACCCTCTCCCCCCCCCCGGAGCAGCAACCCATTGCAATTTTTTGGATGGCGGGGGGGGGCACTCCCAAAACTGCAAATAGTCAAAACTGCGAATCTTAAAGCCGCAAATGTAGAGAGGCAACTGTAATAGTGCCACTCTATTCTGCCTTAGTCAGGCCTCACCTAGAATACTGTGTCCAGTTTTGGGCACCACAATTCAAAAAGGATATTGACAAATTGGAGCGTGTCCAGAGAAGGGTGACTAAAATAGTGAAAGGTCTAGAAACCATGCCTTATGAGGAAAGACTTGGGGAGCTGGGTATGTTTAGCCTGGAAAAAAGATGGTTAAGGGGCAATATGATAGCCCTGTTTAAGTATTTGAAGGGGTGTCACGTTGAGGATGGAGCAGGCTTGTTTTCTGCTGCTCCAGAGACTGGAACACGGAACAATGGATGCAAGCTCCAGAAACAGAGATTCCACTTCAACATTAGGAGGAACTTTCTGACAGTAAGAGCTGTTCGGCAGTGGAACGCACTCCCTCAGAGCGTGGTGGGGTCTCCTTCCTTGGAGGTCTTCAAACAGAGGCTGGATGGCCATCTGTCAGGGATGCTTTGATTGTGTATTCCTGCATGGCAGGGGGTTGGACTGGATGGCCCTTGTGGTCTCTTCCAACTCTACAATTCTATGATTCTAAGAATTCCATTACAGAACCAGATATGTCTGACTGAAATCTGTCTTGTAGTTGTGTATTTCTAGCTCAAATCATATAACTTGTTTTTCAGCTTTTAAGACATTTGTAAGAATGAGATAGGAATAAATCAATGATTATGACCAGGAGCTGCAACAGCAACATAAAAAGTATTTTAACTCCCTTGTTCACTTCTAGCTACACCCACACAATTTTAAAAAAATGCTGAAGTCCATACTTGGGCAATACTTTATTAGAATGTCACACACACACACACATACACACACACACACAAATGCAAGCAAACTCTTGATCAAACTGTATATTATTTAGTGAACTGTGGTGGGGAAGATGTTGCATCCAGAATGTTCTCATAGAGTCATAGAACTTTATCACATAGGCCTTTTAAAGCAGAATTAAAACTGGGTAATAAAACCTTAGGCAATACTTATTGCATGATGTTACCTCCAGATCATTGCTGCTGTGCCTCCAAAGTGTGGTTAGGGTGTCCCTTGCCATTTGCGGGGAACACCTTTCAATAAGCTCCCAATCGCACTGCTGCGCCTTGAATCCTCAGGTGCGATAAATTCCTCTAGTTGCAGTCCCGAGACTGAGCAATCATGTAGTCTCACTCTCCTCCTCTCTCCTCTTCCCCCTCTCTCCAGCTACACCCAAATAGACTGGTTTTCTTCCTCACACGCACTTTCTTTCCTTTCCTTTTTTTTCCCTTGGTTTCACTAAATTGCATTGCCATAATTGCCAAATTACGTTGCAACTAAAAATAAAAATAAAAACCACAAAAGGCATGTTGGGTAGGGCAATAGGGCAGGGAGGAGGGGTTAAGGAAGAGTCTAGAAGAGAGCCAAGGGATAGTCAATGGCTGAAACAGTCCCAGGTGTCCTGTTGAGGGGACATGCCATACTGAGGGCTGTCAAACCAGTTTCTATCCATTCACGTTTGCAAACGTGATTGCAGCGACATCGGGGCTCGTGTGATAATGTCCTTAGTGTAGGAAAAAATAGCTGACTGTGGACTAGGCCTTACTCACAGTGGCATGCCCTCCAAGTGTTTTGGACTCTACCTCACAGTACTCCTGGTGGGATTGGGATCTGTGTCATGCTGGCTGGCTCTGATAGGAATTGTGGTCTATAACATGTGGAAGAGATCAGATTATTTTAAATTGCTCCTGAGTGTTTTTCATATCTGAAAGATTCCCTATATTTTTTTGTGACTAGTTAGTGACTAGAGCTGAGAGATACTGTATCTTAGGATATTATCAGACGACTTAAATATGGTGTGATAATGACACCAGGAGATCACTAAAGGGCTTGATTTTCAGATGACGTTGTCCAGTCTCGTCATGCCCCTGTGCTGCTCCCGTTCCGCCATTGGTTCTTTTTATTGACCGGCTAAGCCGTCAATAGATCTCCCGTTCCATTTCTGTAATGGAATGACAGGCGAGTGAAAAGGTGCCTCATTATGCTGGTGCAATCCCTGCTTCAGTGGGAGGTCCGTGCCAAACACTTCCAGGTATGACGGGAGATGCAGGTAAATGACAAACTTTTTTGTACCCTCCCCGGGTTACTTGTAAACTCTTAAGTACTCTTAAGTCCCTCTGTATCCATGGATTTGGTTTCCATAGATTTAAGTATTCACGGCTTGAAAATATTCTTTAAAAAAATAATAATCCAAAAAGCAAACCTTGATTTTGCCATCTTATATAAGGGACACCATTTTGCTATGCCATTGCATATAATGGGACTTCAGTATTCATGGATTTTGGTATCCACGGGAGATCCTGGAACCAAACTCCAGTGAATATGAAGGGACAAATCTATGATTAGGTGCTTGGTTTTATTTTTTAAGGTGTATTTTTCATTTTACTTTTGAATTTCCCGTGCGCTCATCCTCTCACGAGAACGGCCTGGGATTTCAACAAGGAAGTGAGTGCAGCTTCGTGAGAGCTGCATTGACTCCTGGGCTGCCAGGGGGAGGGAAAGAAGCAGCAAAGGTAGGTGTATGAAACTGTTCATTCTCCTCCCGGGATGGAGCCAGGAGGGGGTCAGGAGAGAATGTAGAGAGATGGGGACACTTTTTTCATCCCAGTCTGATAATCTCCTTAATGTGGTTCTTCTACACATGCACATGGAGCTCCCTTTGAGATGAGAGGAGGAAGAAAAGGAGGAGGAGGAGATAAAATTCATTTAACTGTCAGTGCTAAATACAGCACTCAAATCATACTAATCTAGATCAACCTCCTAGCACAATTCCTGCTTTTAGCTGGATGGAGTGGGTAGAGGGAACAATTATACTACAGGAAGATTGCCCACTGCCCACTCCCATCTTTACTCTTTCTAAACTACAGTACACCCAAAGGTGCTTCAGCTCTGCAAAGAAAGGGTTCCTGAACTAGAGTTACTTGAAAAAACACATGAAAGACTAGTATCTGTAAAGGAGAAAGAAAGGTTAATCAAATAGCAGGCATGGGAGTAAGGTGATCATGTTCTCCTGGAATTTGTTATAGAATGGAAAGGAGAAGCCAGGCATAGTCAGACACGCATTCTCGGCTTTAGGAGAGCTGATTTCAATAAACTCAGGGAAATAGTGGGGGTGATCCCATGGTCAGGAATACTAAAAGAGAAGAGACCTCAAGATGGATGGGACTTTCTCAAAAGGGAGATACTGAAGGCACAATTTCAAACAGTACCATTGAGGAAGAAAAATGGGAGGTGTCTCAAGAAACCAGGATGGATGACTAAAGAACTTTCAACGGAGCTAAGTTTTAAATGGAACATGTATAGTAAATGGAAAAAGGGGGAAATCACCAAAGAAGAATTCAAACAGATAGCGAACACATGTAGGAGTATAGTCAGAAAAGCTAAAGTGCAGAATGAGCTCAGGCTTGCAAGGGAGGTTAAGAACAATAAAAAGGGGTTTTTTTGGGTATGTCCGCAGCAAAAGGAGGAAGAAGGAAATGGTAGGGCCACTACGCGGAGAAGATGGCAAAGTGCTAACAGGGGACAGAGAAAAGGCAGAATTACTCAACACCTTCTTTGCCTCAGTGTTTTCAGAAAAGGAAAAGAGGGACCAACCTGAGGATAAAGGAACAGAGGACACAATAGGGGAAATCCAGCACAGAATAAGCAAAGAGGTAGTACAGGAATACCTTCTTAATCTAAATGAATTTAAATCTCCAGGACCAGATGAGCTACATCCAAGAGTATTAAAAGAGCTGGCAAATGTGATCTCAGAGCCATTGGCAATAATCTTTGAGAACTCCTGGAGAACAGGAGAAGTCCCAGCAGACTGGAGGAGGGCAAACGTAGTTCCCATCTTCAAAAAGGGGAAAAAAGAGGATCCCAACAATTATCGTCCAGTTAGTCTGACATCAATACCAGGGAAGATTCTAGAGCAGATCATTAAACAGAGAGTCTGTGAACATTTAGAAGGCAATGCCATAATCACAAAAAGTCAACATGGGTTTCAGAGAAACAAGTCATGCCAGACTAATCTGATCTCTTTTTTTGATAAAATTACCAGCTTGGTAGATGAAGGGAACGCTGTGGATATCACATACCTTGATTTCAGTAAGGCCTTTGACAAGGTTCCCCATGACATTCTTGCAAACAAGCTTGTAAAATGTGGGCTAGACAAATTAACTGTTCAATGGATTTGTAATTGGTTGACCGACCAAACCCAAAGGGTGCTCAGCAATGGCTCCTCTTCATCTTGGAAAGATGTGACCAGTGGGGTGCCACAGGGTTCTGTCCTGGGCCCAATGCTATTCAACATCTTTATCAATGACTTGGATGAGGGAATTAGGGGCATACTTATCAAATTTGCAGGTGACACCAAATTAGGAGGAGTAGCTAATACCCTAGAGGACAGGATCAAAATTCAGAATGACCTGGATAGACTGGAGAGCTGGGCCAAAGCTAACAAAATGAAATTCAATATGGAGAAATGTAAGGTACTGCACTTAGGGCGGAAAAATGAAATGCATAGATATAGGATGGGGGAGACCTGGCTGAATGAGACTACGTGCGAAAGGGATCTAGGAGTCCTAGTAGACCACAAGTTGAACATGAGTCAACAGTGTGATGTGGCAGCTAAAAAGGCCAATGCAATTTTGGGCTGCATCAATAGAAGTATAGTGTCCAGATCAAGGGAAGTAATAGTGCTGCTCTATTCTGCCTTGGTCAGACCTCACCTAGAATACTGTGTCCAGTTCTGGGCACCAAAATTCAAAAAGGATATTGACAAATTGGAGCATGTCCAGAGAAGGGCGACTAAAATGGTGAAAGGTCTGGAAACGATGCCTTATGAGGAGAGACTTAGGGAGCTGGGTATGTTTAACCTGGAAAAAAGACGGTTAAGAGGCGATATGATAGCCCTGTTTAAGTATTTGAAGGGGTGTCACGTTGAGGATGGAGCAAGCTTGTTTTCTGCTGTTCCAGAGACTGGAACATGGAGCAATGGATGCAAGCTCCAGGAACAGAGATTCCACCTCAACATGAGGAGGAACTTTCTGACAGTAAGAGCTGTTCGGTAGTGGAGCACACTCCCTCGGAGTGTGGTGGGGTCTCCTTCCTTGGAGGTCTTTAAACAGAGGCTGGATGGCCATCTGTCGGGGATGCTTTGATCGTCATTTCTGCGTGGCAGGGGATTGGACTGGATGGCCCTCGTGGTCTCTTCCAACTCTGCAATTCTATGATTCTAAGGTAGCTTTTCTGCTGTATGCCAAGGTTAGTTATATGCACACAAAGAGAGAGACATGAACATGTTAAAATGTTGCAATGAAACCTCCTTCTATAGTGATACAAAAAAGAGTTATTGGCTCCTAAAAGTGGAGAAATAAAAGAGTAACTTCAAATGCTTGAAAACCCAGAATACTGTAGACATGTAGGTATCAATACCACTGGTATCCCAAACGTTAGTTGAAAAGCAGATATTGGAGCCTCTTGTTATTACAGATTCATAATAACTGCAAGATTTATATGAACTCTGAACATATAACAGTTTAAAAGGCATTGATGCAGTAGCTAGGGGAAGAATTACATTTCCCCTAGCAACAATGTACTTTATTTTATTGCTATGTAAATGTGATTGTTCACCTCCCTTACCCTAACAAAAATTCTTGCAGTGGGAAAGATGTTTGCATCTGGACAACTGCTGGGTGAGGACTATGCACTCTTTTGCAAGAAGGTTAACATCAGGAGGATGGGGAAGACTAGCACAGGTTCTACCCTCTAGCCTTCAGACTTTTACATATATTTTGCATAATTGTTTCAGACTATTAGGGCAGGATTACTTGCTCAAAATCAGTTCTAAGCCAATTGACAATACATCTCTGTATATTTTATCTCTATCCCACCCACCCCTTAATTCTTATTCTGCAGCTGAGAATGGAAAAGCAAATGCCAGAGAGAGAGGGAGAGAGCAAGAGACTCCATATTTTCCTATGTACCCATGGGGAGGAAGGTACTGTTGTGCTTTCTGTAATGTAATTTCTGATATGGCATGGAAGCAGACCATTTCAACCAAGAGAAGAAAGGAGCACATTAGCAGCACACTTATGAATTTGTAATAACAAGAGGCCCCAATATCTGCCTAATTTGACATTTCACATGTATTACACATTAGTAAACAAAATTTCTGAAAGTCCATATTAATAGACTGGATGATAAATGTTGAATCCCTCTCATCATAGTGACAGCGAATTAGTGAACTGCAGGATTGTATTGATCCTAAAAAGCATCTGCTCCAATTCCCTGCTTTAAGCCAAGATATTTTATCCCCTTTGTTTTTAGCAGTCTAAATCATATTTTGATTCACATAAGGAATAATAAATTTGACCTAGGTGAAAATTCCTTCCTGTCCACAAATATAATGATTAGTTAGATCCTGACAATGAAACAAAGCCCATCTGCATGAGAAATTAAAACCTCATCGTTGAGTAATGGTATTGCTGGGAATACTGCAGGCCAGCAAAGTCTAACAGATTTGGAACTCAAAAGTGAATCATGAAGCAAGCAGTGAATCAAAAATGTGTTTCAAAATATGTGTGAAGTGCTTCAGTGTTTTCCCCTCACTAAAATAATGAATCTGTGTGTGTGTCCATATTTTTGCTCACAATGTTTCAGAAAAATATAACAAGTAAACTTGACTGAAACATGTAAAAAAGAGGGGGGAAGGGAGGAGAGACAAAGACACCTAGGTGTTTGTAATAAGTTCCTTCCTCTTCCTGTAACAATGGTACAACCATGTCAAAATACAATTATAGCTTAGCAAGGGATAACTTCATTCTCTTTCTCAGCTTATATAACTTTTCAAGTTAATTATAGGAGTGTGTCCTCCCTACATGGTGAAGGAAATTGGAGTGCTGTGCCCAATGCTGCTGCCTCACACTGCTGCCTCATGTTCTGTTTTGAAGCAGCAATGAGGTGGCTGAGTGAATTGTGTCCTTTTTTTTTAACCACAGGTGAGATGCTTATAACATTCAGACTTTTTAAATGAACTTAAAAGTAATAATTTTAGTTGCATGTGAGAAATGACAAACAGTTTTCAAGAGAAAAAGTACAGAGGGATAAGGTGCCTGCATACTTTGGAACAACTCAGAAGATTGGCCATTGTGGTTCGACAGAAGGAGGTGGTGTTGTGGAAGAAAGCAAAAAGCTCCAGCCAGGATGCACAAACAGGTTCTTTAAAAAAAAACCAAAAAAATTTACTGAAAGTAATATAACTTAACAAAATTCAACAGAAAAAAATAAAATTTACAATATTCCTTAGCAAAATATATATGCATTTACAGATGTATTTATTTATTTATTGGCCTTCAAGTTAATATGTAACATGAGAATCAGGTGGATCAAGATTACTTGATTACATTACATTGAGCCCCATCCTCCCTGGCTTATTAAAGCTAGCTGATTGGGTCTGACCTGGTGGATCTAGGGTATAGTCAATGTGCCTTCCCCTGAGGGAATCATACCTGTTCTCCTCACAAGGAGACCACTTTTGAAATTATCTACCCTGGAGTCATTGATTAATGAGAGCTATTGAGCAGTTGCTAACTAAGGGCTTGACTACACAGAAGGTAAACATCCAGATGAGATTTGGACTACTTTGGCCTGGAGCTGTGGCGCATGAAATTTGGATTACTGTGGCCCATATTTAAGCACCACACCTGCCAAAGCCTGAATTTGCATTCAGATTTTAATTTGGCTTCCATTCAAAGCTATTACTCATGGTTGACTCTGAGCTCCAGGAAAAGTAACTTGCCAGCAGTAGTCGCCCTCTCTGAATCCAGAATAGGCAGCTAGCCTCGTGATGGCAGGATGGGGCACCCATTCTGGCTTCAGAGAGGGTGGATACTGCTGACGCTTTACTTTTCCCGGAGCTCCTAGGGGTGATTATGCACCAGAAAATCAAAGCCCCAGTGGTAGTTGCCCTCTCTGAAGGGAGAATGGGTAGCTAGCCTCATGATGGTGGGGCTTGCCGGGGGTTCTGACCTTGGAGAGACCGTCTACTACTGGGTCTCTGCCTTTAGAATGAGAAGTGGTGCTGAGGAGGGGGGGAAATGGAAGCACCTCAGGAAGCACTTGTCCTTCCTCTCCTACCCACCCACCAACCCAAATCCAGTTCAGATGGATTGTTCATATGGCAGTTTTCTCTGTAGTTTTCAGCAAATGCCAGAGAAAACTGAATTTTCTAAAACCCAGATTAAGATGTTATTCCCAGAGCCTGGTGTGAATAGGGCCATACATCATATGTCACTATTGCATCAGATTCAGGGAAAAGGCCACACATCATGTGGTATTATTGGGCCAGATTCAGGGTTTTTCACTGATATAGACAAGTCCTAAGAGAACTGTGTCTGGACAACTGCTAACATTCCTGGAGCATACTGTTTACTAACATGCATTTCAGTCTGAGTTCAAATCTGGTTTTTGAACTGAATTAGCCATAGTCACCCCAATGGATGCCATTTATCAAAATAAAGTTAAGGGGACCATGTACTTAATTCTTTTTCATTTCTCTATGGGTTTTTACACCATCAACTGTAGTATACCCCTGGATTGACTCTACAGTTGTCCCCTCATATTTGCTGGGGTTTGGTTCCAGGACCCCCTGTGGATACCAAAATCCGTGAATACTCAAGTCCTATTATATGCAATGGCATAGCAAAATGGTGTCCCTTATATAAGATGGCAAAATCAAGGTTTGCTTTTTGGATTATTATTTTTTTAAGAATATTTTCAAGCCGTGAATGCTTAAATCCATGGACACCAAATCCATGAATATGGAGGGAAAACTGTATAGAATGGTATGGCAAGCACTGTACTTCAGCAGTTCTGTTCATATTTACAGTGTTGGTTCCAAAAACTGGCACAAGGGAAGTGCTATTCACACCCTGTGCCATGGAATGTTGCAAGAAACTGCTTTGTATTCAGTACCGTTCAGCATCTATATGAATCTACTGGGAGCAGTCATTCAGAAATTTGGAGTGAAGTGATAATACCAAACTCCATTTCTCTGTAACATCCGAATCAACTGTGGCCATGTAGCCTCTTGGATTGGCATACTCCACCACCAAGACAGAGTGCCATCCTGGTTCAATAAATTGAATTTGAATGCTGGCAAGATGACATTGCAGTCCCCAGCAGAGGCAATCTGCCATATTTTCCTGAGGTCTGCCTTATTACAACTATCAAGAAGCTTACTTCCAGGCTGCTTGACTGTAACTGTGGTTCTACAAGTGGTTCTCTGTGAACTCACACATATGGGAATTCCTACACCTGCACAAAGCATTTTCAGAACCTTCTATAGTTGAGCAGTTGTCTTTTTTGGAGTGAGCCCCTACCCCTTAAATGCACATTATCTATACCAGGAGTGGGAACTGTGTGGCCCGTGGGCTACATGATGATGCAAGGGGGCCCTTGGGTTGGGAGGAGCCAAAAATAGCCCTCCAGACTCCATGCACACTCACTCCTGATTTAAACAGTTCCCTCCAATTTCTGTAATTCTGTCTCCATCACACTCCACAAAGGGATATCAAACATGGGAAGGTGGGTGTGTAGTATAAGTTTACAGATGATCATTTGGGGAACAAAGCTACTGATGGTCTTTTTGACTCACACATATGAGAGACTAGCTAGTTCACCTGATGGAAGTGGGAGATGACTTCGCACTAGAACTGAAGACAGTACAGCACATCCAAAAGACCTGTCATCTCCACCCCTTTGATTTATATGGTATTGATATATATGTGTAGAAGGTTATGACCCCATAGCTGTTTTTCAAATGTCTGAGACAGGCTAACTGCTTTAAAAGGTTGTAGCTGAAGCAATTGCCTTTGTAGAATGACCCTTGAGAGCATCAGGAAGCATTTTTTTCACCAATTTGTAACAAAGAGCAATCACAGAAATAACCCATTTGGCAAAAGGGTGATGAAGCAAGGTAACTTCAAACTGTCTAGTATTTTGGTCAAGACTTTGGTCCCAAAACACCAGTACTCTTCAGAGATCTAGAGAGTGATGAGCAACTTGTAATGACAAAGTTTATTGCATGAACATAAGAAGAACACCATCATGTTGAACATGAAAATGAGAAACTATGGTCTTGTCTATATGAGGGGGGGAATACGAATACGTCTGGAAAAGCAGTCATTTGCAATGATGCAACCTGTCTTCATGGTCAAAAGAGCCCCCCTAAACTCTGCATGACCCCCTAGCAAAGATGGCAGCCATGAGTGATTTACTCATGATTTTAAATCTGCCACTGCCCCCCCCCAATTTTTTAACTTTCCATGATGTGCATAAACAATAGTTTATATTTTAAAAAAAGAAAGAAAAAGGGAGAGTATAAGATCACCATTTTATTGATTTACCGGACCCTCACTTAGCTGAAAATATAACATGGCAGCTGCAGGCACTTTTCCTGTTTCCTAGCCCCCCCAATGCTCATCCAGACAATCAGATTATGCTGCCTGTTCGTATCTGTGTGAATGCACATGTTCGAATGCTCACACATGCACATGTTGTACAGAGCTTTTTTTAAAAAAATCCATACGAAGCCCTGGACGTGATGCACATGGACTTTGTGGTGGATTTGGCTGCCCCCCTTCTGAATGACACGTATTTATGTGCATGTCCATATTAACGGATCACCATACGTTCACATGCTGTTTGGATTATTTTGATAGTATAGACAAGACTTATCTTAGATAAAAAGGAGATGACTGTCTGAAGCAGTTTTATCCTTATATAAAAAAAACCAAGTAAGGTGAATCAGAACATGACGTACACATCTCACCTATGCTACATACAGACATTATGGCTGCTACAAAGACAAATTTAAAGGTAAATAACTGAAGTTCACCATTGCCAACAGTTTGAAAATCTTCTTGAAGGTGGAAAAGAGTTGCTCAAACTTGTTATGAACCAAATGACTTGGGGATGTATGAACCAAGTAGAACCTGTAAAAGGGAAAGAATATGCCAAAACAGTTGCTAAGTAAACTTAAAGTTGTTGTTGTTGTTGTTGTTGTGTGTCTTCAAGTCATTTCTGATTTATGGTGACCTTAAGGTGAACCTATCATGTGGTTTCCTTGGCAGGCTTTGTTCAGGAGGGATTTGCCTTTGCCTTCTTCTGAGCAAACGACTCTCTTCCTCTGAGAGTCACCCAGGGGGTTTCCTTGGCCAAGGAGGGATTTGAACTATGTATCCAGAGTTGTAGTCCAACACTCAAACCACTACACCACACTGGCCCTCTGGTTTTAAATTGCTGTGCACCAAATCTTTGCTTTTCAGATGCATCAGAAAGCCTAAAACTGACAAAATCTGAAGAAGCTGAAGATAATTTCCAACTAACTTCAAATACTTTGAAAGGAATACCAGTCAGAAGCACAGGAACAACATGTACCTAACTTCCAAGATGCTTCCACTGTTTCAGGAAGAAATGATTCCTTGACTGAGAGGCTTATTGCATGAGGAAATAAAACAGAAGTGCAACTGGATTGTTTCATCTTCTGTTCTGCCTTACTGCATGATGTCTTAGTTCTTCAGTTCTGGTCCCATGGGAGACAGTTGTAAAAGCAAGTCTTTTTTCTAACTGGAAAAAAAATCTATTAGGAAAAAGAGTTGCTTTTACAGCTGTCTCCCATGGGAGCAGAACTGAAGAGCTATGACGTTATGCAGTAAGGAAGAACAGAAGGCAAAACGATTCGGATGCACTTCCGTTTTATTTCCTTGTGCGATCAGTCTCTGAATCTTCCAAGCTGTAAGCTTCATAAGATACTGGGGTGATACATTTTTTCATTTTGAAGTGTTAAGAAGTCCACTACTGGCCATTGATAAAACATTGAATGTACATGTCTTACCACATTGGCCCTGAGCTCCTGGCATTCTCTTTGTCTGCCAAGTAAACAGCTACAGGATGAATGCAACTGAAGAGGCATTACTCCCAGAAGTATAGGACACAGTGAAGAAGCACTGCTGATCTTTTACCCCTGTTTCCTCACAGTTTGTCCCTTAGAAGTTTTTTAATGGCCACAAAATCATTGCCATAAATTTCAGCCAATTGATACAACAGTCCTTCCTGTAGTCTAATCAGTCTTTGATGGATAAGGACTCCATGGGGATCACTCTAAGTTGGAGGTGCGGGTTGTCTCTCACTGTTCAAAACAGCCTGAGTGGTACAAAAAAAATACTTCTGGATAGATCATGTGGTATTATCTGTTTCAGGCCTCCATATAGGCAGTTGCTTCTGTGCGCTGGCACCTGCTTCGTGGTGTCAATACTTGCATTGCCCACAGCTGCAATCTGCAAATTATGGCTCCTGGTGAGTCAAGAAACACACATTCACCAAGAGCTGTGGGTACACTTAGTCAGTAAACCAGAACTGGCTATGGGCATCTCTCTGTTGAGTACACAATCAATAACAAGCATGGATTTATCTCCCTGCAATGTGTGAGATAAGCCTGAAACAACTCTTGGGTATGATACATTTCAGAGCTTGGAAGAGTTGTTTATTTGGATTACAAATCCCAAAATACCTAAACAATGGAGAATGGAAGCTGTGTGTGTGTGTGTGTGTGTGTGAGAGAGAGAGAGAGAGAGAGAGAGAGAGAGAGAGAGAGAGAGAGTTTTAGTCCCAAAAGATAACATTTCCAAGTTTGAAATACCCTCTACATAAAAGGAAATTGAAAATGACAAGTGATATTGAAGAGTTAGCCTATGTCCTCATCCAGGATCAATTCTTATTATTTGGTAATGTAGAACAACACTAGACTTGGCTTCTCCTATTCCGGCCCTTCCCTCAGTAGGATAATTGCTTGCAAGTGGCTTTGCTTATCTGAGAGGGAGACTGTGGTTCATAAACTCCATATGAGTTAACAAATATGATATGACTTCAGCTGGACAAGTGGTTGAAAAACTGAAGGTTACTTTCTCCCAGTGCCTTTCACTAAAGAAAACCACTTCAGAACATAGAACTGATAGTTTCAAAAGCGTCAGGCTCTGTCTCCTTTACCTTGGGAACCAAACCAATTATGTTGCGTTTCATATACCAGCACAAAAGTCTAATTCTTTCTTTTTTCCCCATTCCTTTTGAATTGGCTCCTCATATTCTGATGTGATGACTGGGAAATGGACACATTTATAGACTTATGTTTTGGGGATGTTAATATTATCAGTGGTACTCCACAAATTAATAACTTGCCATAGCAGGAGTTTCACAGCCACATTTCACAGGAGCTATTACAGAGAGGGTTTTTTTGTGTTTTTTTAAAACTACTTACACTTTTTGGGTAAAGATTGCTGTTTTTCAGCCAGAAATAATCACCTGAATAGTGTGTCAACCAGCCATCATAATTTCCATTTGATTTCAGAGGATTTTGTGAACTTCAAGACCTGCTTCTGTTATGAGCAGGCATCAAATTACTCCCAATTTTTAATTACGTGTTTCTGATTATTTTTAAAAATAAATTTTTATTTACATTCAAAAGGAATCTCAGTTACATATATAATGTTCCAGTATAAACAAAAGCAGGAAAATAAACATAAAATGAGGGAAAATAATAACATTAGTCATAAGTTTCTATAAAAGCTGACCAAATGTCCACATATAATTCCATTTGTAAGTTTCATCTATACATCATTCTTTCAAATATTGCAAGCATTGTTGATCTTCTACTCATTTGATCATGGGTGGAGAAAAATTATCGTTCCAGTAACGAAGTATCAATCTTTTAGCAGTCATAAGGGCATGAAAAATCCACATCCATTGGCCATTTGTTAATTTCCAAGAAACAGGTAAATAAGTCAAAAGAACATGCACATCCCTGAATATCAGGGAACTTTCTAAAACCAAATTTATTTGTGTTATTACTTCCTCCCAAAATGTAGCTACTATGGGACAATTCCAAAACACATGCATTAAGGAAGCATTAGCAGTATTACATCTCCAACAATTTGCTGGCTTAGGACTTTATCAGATGATCCCCTTTAAATGTTATTTTGCTAGCATAGAAAAAAACCATTTCTATGCTGGCAAAAGAACATCCCCCACTGCACTTACCTTCTCTCCCCGTCAATGGCTTCCCCAGCAATGAAGAAGAAGTGAATGGAGCTCCGTTCACTTCCTCTTCTGAAATCTCGCAGATTCTCGCAAGAGTTCATCGTGTGGGAAATTAAAAAATAAAACAAAAAATAAAAACATTTTATTTATTTATTTATTTATACCCCGCTCTTCAGCCACAAGGCTATCAGAGCAGCTTACAAATTGTTTTAAGCAATAGCTATTTACACATCCACACTGCATTAAACAGTTTCCAATGTGTGTTAGCTAATTGCCCCCACAAGCTGGGTACTCAATTTACCGACCTACAAAAGGATGGAAGGCTGAGTGAACCTTGGAGCCAGCTGGAATTGAACTTGCAACGTGGTGGCTTGCAGTACTGGCATTTAACCACTGCGCCACCAGGGCTCCACATTTTAAGTTACACTAAGCACCTAAACACACTTTAAAACTTCCAAGTAACCCGGGGAGGGTCATTAGACGTTCATCACTTACCTGGATGTTGCAATCTCACCCGGAAGTGTTGTGCCCCGTCTGGCCATTTACTCTGCAGCAATGAGACCTAAAGGGCAGGAAATTTCACACACCGGCAATGCTGGCAAAAAACAGGCACTGCTGATCTATTGGCAGCTTAAGCCGTCAATTGAAAGTGGCACCGTTACTGGCTAATTGACAGACTGGCCATGGGCTGTCACTAATTAATAGGAGTATAGTGTGTAGATCAAGGGAAGTAATAGTGCCATTCTATTCTGCTTTGGTCAGACCTCACCTGGAACACTGTGTCCAGTTCTGGGCACCACAATTCAGGAATTAAGAAGCTGGAACATGTCCAGAGGAGGGCAACCAGGATGGTGGGAGGTCTGGAAGCCATGCCCTATGAGCGGTTTAGAGAGTTGGGTATGTTTAGTCTGGAGAAGAGAAGGTTAAATATTTGAAGGGATGTCATATTGAGGATGGAGCAAGCTTGTTTTGTGCTGCTCCAGAGACTAGGACATGGAGCAATGGGTTCAAACTACAGGAAAAGAGATTCCACCTAAACATTAGAAAGGGCTTCCTGACAGTAAGAGCTGTTTAGCAGTGGAATGCACTGCCTCGGAGTGTGGTGGAGTCTCCTTTGGAGGTTTTTAAAGAGAAGCTGGATGGCCATCTGTCGGGAGTGCTTTGATTATGTATTCCTGCATGGCAGGGGGTTGGACTGGATGGCCCTTGTGGTCTCTTCCAACTCTTTGATTCTATGATTCTATGAAAAGAACAATGCCATCTTATAATGACAACCCGTAATGTTGTTATCATGTATTTTTGGCACCTTTCCCCCCTCATCTGATTAAAGTCCTTAGAAAGCCCTTTCTTGAATAGACACTGTGTCGATCAATATACCTGAAACAGCAATTTCTACAGTATAATACATAGTCAAAGATCTATAGCCATATTAGTTATAGATGTTAAAATAGGTGGCCATTGATTAGTCAGAATTGGGTATTCCAGTTCTCTATGTCATTCTTGCAGTAAACCTGGCATGCCATATTTATTTGTAGATAACAGAAATTTATATATATAAATTATTGTTTTGGATACTTGGTTGGCCTCAAATAATGGAGATTATCAAATGAGGCAAATATCCCGGAGCAGGAACGGAACAGGGGCGAGAAAGGGGCTCCATTCAGACCCTCCATGATGCTTCCGTTCTGCCCTCGTTCTGCTCCCAGGGTATTCTATTCACAATGAAAAATCGTGAACAGAAACCCTTTTCCATTTTCTTCCATGCCTGTCACCGAATCAGGGACGTGGGAAATGGATCCCCGTCCCTGTTCCACAATGACAGGCATGGGGGAGGAGCTCCATGGCAATCACTTCCTGCCACAATCTGGACATCAAGGTAAGTGCCACCCTTCTCCCCGGGTTGCTTTTTTAAATTTTAAATTTATTACTGCCTTTTATTTTTCGATTTGACAGCTGGGGGGTATTTTAAATTTCCCTCTCACTTGTTCTCTTGCGAGAGCAAGCAGGATTTCCCCCACCTGGGCGTAAAGGCAGCCTTACAATGGCTGCATTTACGGCTGGCCGGGCAAGGAGGCAGGGAGCCCATTCCTGGAGTGGAATGGAGGTAAGCGTGCGAACATTTACCTCCATTCCGTTACAGGAACGGAAGAGGAGGTGGTGGGACAGAAATGGGGCATTTTGGCCCCGTCTGATAATGTCCAAAGTCTCTAATATTAAGGGAACCTCAGATGTGCTTAAAGCTGCAGGGAAAAATCTGAATTATAACAAATGTTTCAGTTGTAGATATTGCCATTTAACTGACAGAGGTAGTTTAAACTGCTCTTGTAAAATTGAAAAGGGCAAAAACCTATCATCAACACCAAGTATCTGACTTAAGGTAACAATCCATTTGCCCTGACATACCTCCCATAAAAATGGTTTCTTACCAATTTTCAAATATGGATTCCCTCATAAAGTCAATTTGACTTGAGCATGTGGGTCAAATTGCAATTGATAAGATAATATTTGCCGCACAGTTCTAACAGCTGAAAACATTGGCAAAATGCTGCCCTTTTTGATAAAACAAGAACTAAGTACTGTCCATTTGAATAGGGGGGGGGCAGAAATGCAGGCAGCAAGGCTGTCCATGGTGGATCACTTTATTTTAACTGGATACAGTACGTCCAAAAATTAATACAAGATAACAGACATGCCTGATGCTATGTAAGAAGATCGGGAAGGCTGAACCCTCTTCACTCTTTGATTGGAATTTGCATCCTTTTCATTGAGATTCTAGAAGCTGATCCTCCCCTCCATCTCCTAAAGAATGCATTTACGGTAGTTTTTGAAAATACTTGCAAGGTATGAGTAGAGGAATTCCATAAATAATATAAACAATTCTAGGTATAACATTCATTTCTATCATGTTTACCTTACCCCACAGACTCATCTTTAAATCTATCTGTCTCGAAATCTTGTGCAATATCTTTTATGAGCTTACTTACATTAAAATTAATCATCTGAGGCTGCTGAGACACTGCAGAAATAATGCAGTTTGACACTGCTTTTACTGCCATGGCTCAATGCTATTGAATTCTTGGATTTAAAGTTTTGTGAGATATTTAGCCTTCTCTATTAGAGAACTCTGGTACCACAGCAAACTCCAAATCCCAGGATGGAGCCATGATATTTAAAGCAGTATCAAACTGCATTAATTCTTCAGTGTGTCAACAGCCTGAAATAAGATTCTAGAGTTAATTATACTCAAATAAGTAATAGAATTTGAGCAATATTAAAACTGCCATACTTTAAATATGCTAGAATCCATCTTGTCTCCCACTGGCATATTGCTGACTTGGATCAGTTAATTGAATACCCAAATATTTTAGCAAAATTATTAGTCGACTGCTTCAAAATAAAGATAGACTGCTGGGGCTTTGAAATCAACAACAAAATATCACCTGTGAAAAGAAGGTTTTTATATTCTAAACCAGCATGCTCAAATCCATTGATCCTGTAATTTTGTCTAATAGCACAAGCTCAGGGTATCAAGCAGAAACTGAAAATTAAAGGAGGCAAGGGGCATCTCTGCCTTGCACCCCATTTCAATGTTAAAAAGAATTATGGTGATTAGTCATAAACTGTGCTCTTGATGCTGAATATAACATTTTTATCCATTTCAAAAATATTTTAGGAAACCACAAATTATCCAATCCTGTGAAAAATAAGTGGCCAGTAAATGTTATCAAAGGCCTCCTCAGCATCTAAAGAAATAGCGGCTGGCTGATCAATTCCATCCAAATTTAAAACAATAAAATCCACAACCAACAGAGCAGTGGCTCTTAACCTTTTCTTTACCATGGACCCCCTTTAAATATTTTTTTGTTGCTGCGGACCCCCAAGACTTAACTCAAGATTTAAAACCCTAACAACAACAACACCTGATAATAATAATAATGATACAATTACACCATCCATTAACCCTTCTCTCAGAGACACTGGAGGGGGAGAGAAGACTTTTCTCCTGCATGTGTGTAGCTGGAGCAGATTGAACAGCAATGTGCAGGGTCAAGCCAGCCAGCTTTTGCCTTGGCTTCTGTCAGGTGGGCTGAGCAGCCTTCAAGCCTTTCACAGACCCCCTGTGAGGACATCATGGCCCCCTGGGGGTCCACAGACAGGTTAAGAACCACTGCAATAGAATATTATCCTCTCCCTGCCTGTTTTTCATAAACCCCTTCTGGTTAGGACTTAACAAAGATGAAATGACTTTTTGTAACCTATTAGCTAAAACAGTTGTCAATATTTTGATATTAACATTACATTAAGGCTAAAGGGTAGTAGTTACTACAGCAAGTACTGTATGATTCTTACCAGGGCTGCATCTGCACTGCAGAAATAATGCAGTGTGACACCACTTTTAACACCATGGCTCATGCTATGGAATCCTAGGACTTGTAGTTTGGGCACCAAAGCTCTCTGACAGAGGCTAAATAACTTACAAAACTACAAATCCCATAATTCCATAGCATTGAGCCTTGGCAGTTAAAGCGGTGTCAAGTTGCATTATTTCTGCACTGCAGATGAAGCCCAGATTTGGATATCAGGGTAATATAGGCATCATTTAATAATGCAGGCAGAGAGCCAGATTCTAAGATATGTTTGTAAAGTTGGAGCAGTCTTGGTGCTAACCACAGGCTTTTTGAATAAGTATGGATAGATATAGGAATCTTTTCATTTCTCTTTTCGTGCATAACTAGATGGCTGTGACTGTTTATGATTGTTAGAAACAAATGGATTTAAAGTGACACATTAATTGGCTTACTTTTCTTATTCCAGGTATTCCTGTGGTGGGAGCCACCATTATACACTCTCACGTTAAATAAGGTGGCACGCTGGTAGGGGCATAACCAGAAAAATAAAAGAGCTGCTAATGTGCAACTCTTGCCACCATTCAATACGTACAGCCATCTGTGTGAAAATACATTCTTCAGCCAGTGTAGAGCAACATTTTATGGTAAGTCTCACTCAGAGTGGTAGCCTTACCTTAAATGGCTATTATTTTTCATATACCCCCCTCAAAAAAATGGTGTTTGGAATGAATTGTGAATGTGATATGTATTTCCCCCCTATTTTGTCTCAGGAATTAAAATTAGCATCTTATTTTCAATGTAAATGTAATTAATATGGTTGTTTGAGCGGTTGTTTTTTTTTTTAGCTTTTTGGTATAAACATAACATAGGCCTTTATCAGACAAGTGTCTAAAAACACTGTAATTCCCCTATTGAGGAAAGTGGAAGCATAGTGACATGATTACAGTAATTATTGCACATTGCCGTAATCATGCAACACTACTGCCATGGAATTATCGCACAACCACTACTAGCAATTTGAGAACAGGGGTGTTCTCTATATGAGGGGGGGGAATACAAACACGTCTGAAAAAGCAGGCATTTGCAACAATGTGACCTGTCTTCATGGTGAAAAAAGCCCCCTAAACTCTGCATGCCCCCCTAGCCAAGATGGCGGCTGCGAGTGATTTACTTGCAATTTTAAATCTGCAGCTGCCATTTTTTAAAAAAAGTTTCCCATGGTGGATACAAATGATAGTTCATATTTACAAAAAAGAAAGAAAGAGTATAAGATTGCTGTGTTATCGACTTACTGGACCCTTGCTTAGCTGAAAATTTTATATGGCGGCAACAGGCACTTTCCCCGTTTGCTAGCCCCACACCCCATACTTGTCCAGCCAATCAGATTACACTACCTGTTCGTATCTGCGCAAATGCAGGTGTTCAAACGATTGCACATTCTCATGTCGTATGGAGCTAGCTTTTTTAAAAATCCGTATGAAGCCCTGGATGCAATGCACACAGACTTTGTGGTGGATTTGGCTTCCAAATGACACATATTTATGTGCATGTCCATATGAACAGATCTCTGTAGGTTCGTATACCATTCGTATTATTTTGACCGTATAGACAAGACCATGATTTCAGCTCACACTATAGTAACAGTTATCTTTGCATTGCCTTCTAATGACATAATATTAACACTTCGTGCTGGCCCACACATAGAATTGCAGAGTTGGAAGAGACCACGAGGGCCATCCAGTCCAACCCCCTGCCATGCAGGAAATCATGATCAAAGCATTCCCGACATATGCCTTTAAATTTTTTTCTCCTACTTCCACAATTTTGCATGAGCGAGATTTCAGCTGTTCTCACAAGAAGACATGACTTTGCTTAAACACACCAAAAACAAATACATTATGAAAGAAATTAACAAATTAACACTTAAACATAAAAACATACCAAGGAAAGGAGACAGTTCATTAAAAGAGTGTCCTGGAGGTCCTTTCACATTCTTCCCTCGAAGTTTAATTATGTGTTCTCATTGGGAAAGGGGAGGGGGCGGGAAGAGGACCACCCATTCAAACTGTAATATTGGAACTACAGCAGGACGTGATTTCCACATGGTCATCAATACTGTGAAAAGAGCTATATTGAGGGCTATTTGAGGCTAATTTTGCCTGTCAATAAAAAGTTACACATAATTAACAGGTGGAGCACACACGGACTACAGGAGGACGGCAATGTCATGTGATAACGGGAAAACATTTGTGTTACTATTCTGTCATAATTCTGCTATTGAAGCCCCGTCTGATAAAGTCCATAGTGGCAATTTTTTGTTAACTTGCCTATCTCTGACAGTGCTGACAGAAGAACTCATGACCTCCAAGTTCCCAGCACAAAATCCTTGCACCACACCCTAATGCCTCTTGAAAGTAAGACAAAAGTCAATTAATCACCTTCAAGACTTCAGAGATATTTTGAATTTTATTGCTGTATAGCAGTAACCTAAAGTCTTCCTGACAATGATGAAAAAGGAACCTGGATTTCCCCTGCATGTGCATTTCCTAATGACAGTTTTTATAGTGCTCATGCCAATCTGTTTGCAAAAATATAGGCTTTAGGTAATTTCTACTATGAAAGCCTTTTGAGTGGGCCATAAAACTTGTTGCTCCTGGATACTAAAACCTTTAAAACCACTGACTCTTCAAAATAATGAAAAGTCAGCTAATTTTCCCCCCTCAAAAGCAACCATCTAGACTTCATCAGCTGCAATGTATTGCTGCTTCCCAAACGCAATTACAACAAGGCCACGAGACAGCCATTCCATCTCTGCCTCCCAAGTCAAAGGTGATGCATGGTGCTGACCAAAAGCCACTATTTATGGCATACACCAGTTTTAGTGTAGTACCTTTTCCTGCCTGAACCGATCCCATTATTAATGTCCCTGGATTTATAGAACATGTCTGTAAGCAGAGAAATATATACATGAAATGTTTAAATGTTGATGGTGCAAGCAGAGTGTTTTAGAGAACAGTACCTACAAACTGGTGAATGGGTTTCATGGGTTATTCCAGTCACATAGTGTATCAAAAGAAAAAGAAAGAAAGAAAGGCCATAAAATCCAGGAAATAAATGTGGATTTATGGCCAATAAAATGCTTAGTTGGAGCTATGACCTACTAGGTTACATAACTGCCCTTATATGTGAATTTGCTTTTCAAGCAACCTGCTAATCTTATTCTCTAGCATTCTGTTTATATCCTCAGTTAAAAGCCCAGAAACAATGTTAATCATGCAGCCATTTTAAAGACTTTGGTGAGGGGTTGCACTGAGAACTAGAGAGACAAGAAGCTATTAGCTTCCACTGGAAAGGTTTGCTGAAAAGAGTGAATTGGGGAAGAGAACAAATGGTGCTTGTGTCTTTTAGTTCTTTAAATATACAGCCATTCAGGTCAGACTCGGAACAACTTGCCCTTTGCAGTTCCAACCAAGTGTCCCAAATGAAGAGAAACAAGTAAGCTTGTGCATAGGGTGCAGATTGCTCTCTGCTGTCAAAGAGGCTGTGATTCAAATGGTATCCTTGACCTCACAGGAGGAATCCTGTAAATTACTTCTTAATATATTTTGGCTGCTTTTAAAGTTCAAGGTAGTTAAAGTAATATAAATATAAATATTTATCCCTTACCTCCTAAAAAGCATTTAAAGGGCATAACAACTATTCTAATTTGAGCTGGTGGCCTAAATCCTGTGAGTCCTAACTAGAGTAGACCATTTGGATCAGTGGGATTTACTTATGTGTTGACTCACCATTCAACAATTGAGTGAATGGGTCTATTCTAGTTAATCTAGATGTAAAAAACCTGGTATAATACAGAATTGTATGAAATTGAGACAGGAATTGAAGGAAGCTACATTAGATGTTCCCATTTCAGATGGCATAGGCTGCAGCCTACACAATCAGAAGGTAGGGAGGTATACAAACCAAGGTGTTGTCTAGACGATGAAAAGGCTCCTCATAGAATGTGAGGAGAATACCTTTTGTCACAACAAGATCCCACAGTGATTTGCCGTTTTCAAAAAGAGAGGAACCAAAAACTGCAAAAACTATGCAGGAGAAGCCTTCACGGCTTTCCCCGTATTTTTAAAAATAATGAATGGGAACGTACATTAGCGCTCACTAGGACAACCAATTCACATTGCTGTGCATTCCAGAAGTCAAAAGCTGATTGGTCAGTCTTGCATGGGGGACAGGCTTGCTGGCAACAAAGTTGCCGGAACCGCCATTTTTTAGTTTTGTGGTAGCAATCGTGCACATTTTTTTCAGCAGCGAGACAATCAAACAGCTTTTTTAAGCAGAAGGTTGCACTTATGCACTTTAGATTTAAAGTTTGTTTTTTTAAATGTGCAGTGGCAATTTGTGAAGAATAAAAAGTTTCTGGAGTTTTAACTACCAGCTAAGCCAACTCTTTGAACCAGGTAGTGTTACACAACACTTAGGCATGAGGTGAATAACAAGGCCTAAGATAAAAGTTTTTCCCAAACAAATTCTGTGTTTACCTAAAGATCTAGTAAGGTAATAAGGTAAAGAGTTGTTCACAAGTTATTTTGAGAAAGAAACATTTGTTTTATTGTTTCATTTTTTAATAAGTATTTATTTAAAGCAAATATAGTTATTTACAAGGCAGACATATATTAAAGCAAAGGAATTAAAAAAGGAATAAAATAGAAGATAAATTAAGTAAAATTATGCAATCAAACAATATACACCGTATTCTAGTTAACTTCTATTCTATATGATTTCACATGTAATACCATCTTGTAAGGATTGTGTTATGGTTTTAATCTTTCAACTTCATTTCAATTACATTGTGATAATTTCTACAATGGTACTTATATTGTTAAAAAATTCTAAGTTTAAATGTGTTAATTTTACACCCGACTTGTCTTATCTCAATGTTAGTTTAACTATGTTTTGTTTGACATTCTCCCATTCGTCTAATTCAATCTTTTGTCCAATTTCAGTTGCCCATTTTATCATTACTTCTTTAATTGTTTCTTGTTTAAGTTCTCTTATTAAGAAGAATTTATAAAAAATTTGCAATTGTATTTTTTCCTTCAGTCCAAATTAGTTTGTCTAAGTCATTTTCTTTCTCTTCAAATCCTTCCTTATCTCTATCTTCTTTGAATCCGTCTTTTCATTGACAGTAAGTAAACCAATAAATTTTGACCCCCGTCATTTTCTTTTTCTTCTTTGGATTTCATTTTGTATTCTCCATCTTGTCCCTTAATCAGTATGACTTTATATTTCAACCAATTTTCTTGTTTTAGAACACTTTGAACAGTTAGGCATGTAAGCAAATAACGATAAACAGAAATAAATACATCTGGCTAAACCTTGTTATCCAAATTGTGTGGGGTCAGTGAGACCCACTCATGACACTCAAATTATGATATTAAATCGGGTAATTTTAATTAGCTCAAAATATGGCAGTGAGAGGATGGTAACTTTGGGATCTTTACACATGTGTATACCAGTACTAACTGATTAGACTCCAAACCAAAAAGTAAAATAAAATGTTTTGTATTGGAAAATAATCACAGAACTACTCACACATGTGTTCATGCTTCAAGCAATCACACAAGGCTAGCAAAGAATCAGAGGAAATATTGGGACAGAGGAATAGATTTCAGGGATGGTGGGCTATACTTTACCTGTCCGAAGAGCAGAGATTTGTGTAGCAGAGAAGACTCAGATTTGGTTCTGAGGGTCACACAACAAACTGGCAGAGTGGCGAGGTGGAAGGAGCTGTGCATGTTTTGGGGTAATATTTATACTCAATATTGTACCCTTAAGGGGCGTTGTGAGTGGAGAACAACGTTTGAGTGAGTTTCCCAGACCTAAACAATGGAAACTTAACAGATTAATTAACAGATTAATTAACAGATTAATTGCTATTAATGGCTGGATCATTAAAAATGATGGGTTTGAAGGGACCCAACAGGGCTGCCCCTTATCTCCCCTATTATTTATTTTGGCAATAGAAGTATTATTACGTAATATTAGGAAAGAAGAACAAATACAAGGGATGAAAATTGGTAAAGATGAGTATAAAGTACGAGCCTTTGCTGACGATATAGTTATTTTCCTGAAAGATCCACTTCCAAGACTAGAAATATTGAACAACATATTAAAAGAATTTGGTCTAGTAGCAGGGTTTAAAATGAACCAGTCAAAAACAAAAATATTAACAAAAAATATTAAGATGAAAGAGAAGGAAGAACTACAGGGAAAATTCGGAGTAGAGGTGGCCAACAAGATTAAATATTTAGGTATTGAATTAACAGCAAATAATAATCAACTATTTCAAAATAACTATATCAAGACCTGGAAAAATATGAAAGAGAATCTGAATAAATGGAGTATGATTAATTTATCTTTTTTGGGCAGAATTGCTGTAGTTAAGATGAGTGTTTTGCCCAAGATGATATTTCTCTTTCAGATGATTCCAGTACTTAATAAAGTGACGTGGCTGGACCAATGTAAAAAAGATATTTCAAAGTATGTCGGGGGCGGGGGTGGGTAAAAAACCAAGGATTAAATACAAACTTATGACAGATAGTAAAGAGAAAGGAGGATTAGGCCTACCAGACCTCAAACACTACTATGAAGCTACATGCTTGGCATGGATAAGACCATAGATACTTCTAGATGACTCTAAACTACTATCACTAGAAGGGCATGACCTATACTTTGGGTAGCATTCCTTCCTATGGTACAGTAAAGTTAGCGCACAAAGATCATTTAACAACCATATAGTTATGGGAGCTCTTTTTAAGATTTGGAATAAATATAGAAAAATCCTCTACCTTAAAACACCCCCATGGATATCACCTATAGAAGCCCTGTCTTTAAAGGGTCTGAGAAAGCAAGAGGAATGGATAACAAAAGCAAGAGAAATGAATTAGCAGAGATGGACAAACTTACACATAAATTGCAGGGTAAACCAAGCAAAAAGTTTGTAAAAGACTGGGAAATACTATGGAAATATTTATACAACAACTATGGGGAAAATATGACTTTTGGATTTAAATATTAAAAATTCATTTAGATTATTCATATGAACTATGCTGCACAGTGATTGGGGGGGAAACCCTAAACAATGGAAGAAGGAAATGAGGAAGAGTGGATTTCTCTGTTAAGACACTGAAAGTTATTGGAGGGGAGTTAGAAGCTGAAACCTTGATTCATGGGAAGAACCTATGCATAAACAGGATGAATTAAAGTGTTTGTGTAAATGAAGGAGGGAGGGAATATGGGAGAAACAGAAAACCTATAGATATTTTGTAAATATGTGCTCTGAAAGTTATGCAGTATGATTTATTATATTTATGAGCAATGGACAATGGATGTTGTATGTAATTATAGTAATAAAAATCTTTTTTAAAATGATGAGTTTGAGGCAGCCATGTATTGTTGGATAGGCAGAGGTGAGAAGGAAGACCTTTGCAGAATAATAGGTGTTCTGATCACTTGTTTGCTTTAGAGTATGACTCATGGCCAGGGGCATCCAGAGTTGATTAGCACATTCCTCCCTAACAACTTGTTTAAGGGGGGTTTGCATAACCAGACCTGGGCGTGACTGTTCTTGGAGAATTTCTAAGACAACTTTGTTAGGTCTCTGGGTGACCTTTACTTGAACCTTTCTGTGGGTGGTTTAGTCTACTGTGGACATATGTGAACTGTCATTTCATAGAATCATAGAATTGCAGAGTTGGGAGACCACGAGGGCCATCCAGTCCAACCCCCTGCCACGCAGGAAATCACGATCAATGCATCCCGACAGGCTTGGATTCTTTTTTATAATTCAAAGCCAATTTATGAATTATTGCCAATCTGTTAGAATGTAGGGGGTGTAAGGGCATGTAACAGCCTGCTCTAGGCCATCTCTCTACTCTAGCTGATACTTATCAATAATAATAATAATAATAATAATAATAATAATATTTTTTTATTTTTAACCCACCCCTCTGCTCGGCAACTGGGGCTGTGTAGAACAGGATTAAAACAACAGCAAGTTAAAACAATCTTTCTCAATCCTAGCCCTCCCATCCCTTAAAACTAAATTAAACCAGTGGAAAATTAAAACAAACATAAAGTACAATACAATATACAAATTACGACAAAAAAAAATGGCAATAGCGGCAGGGGGGCAGGTAGGCAATCAACTCCACTTGTGCCGGGAAGTTATTCCGAGAAGGCCTGCCAGAAGAGATCTGTCTTTAGCACTTTCTTGAAGCTATCAAGAGTAGTGATAAGATGGATCTCGTCCGGCAGGCCATTCCAAAGCCTGGGAGTCGTAGAAGAGAAGGCCCTCTGGGAGGTCTGCGACAGCCTAGTTTTCATAGGCTGCAGCAGGTTCCTACCAGAGGACCGAAGTGCACGGGAGAGATCATATGGGATGAGGCGGTCCCGGAGATAAGATGGACCCAAGCCATGTAGGGCTTTAAAGGTTAAAACCAACACCTTGTACTGTGCCTGGAAACTGATCGGCAGCCAGTGGAGAGACTTAAGCACAGGTGTTATATGCTCTCTCCTAGAGGTACCCGTAATTAACCTGGCTGCCATATTTTGTACCAGTTGAAGTTTTCGGATTAGGCATACAAGAAAAAGGGAGCAAAATCTGATTGCTCAAACTATCGAGGCATAACACTGCTCTCTATTGCTGGAAAAATCCTTGCAAGGATACTCCTGAACAGATTAGTTCCTGCTGTTGCAGAAGAACTTCTTCCTGAAAGCCAATGTGGCTTCAGAGCCAATAGGAGTACTACAGATATGGTATTTGCCCTTAGACAACTGCAAGAAAAATGTAGGGAGCAGAACAAGGGTCTCTATGTAACATTTGTCGACCTCACCAAAGCCTTCGACACTGTGGGGAGAAAAGGTCTGTGGCAGATCCTGGAAAGACTAGGATGTCCCCCAAAATTCCTTAAAATGATTATCTTGCTACACGAGGGCCAGTGCAGTCAAGTCAGATGTGGCGATGCTCTTTCAGAGCCCTTTCTAATAACTAATGGAGTGAAGCAAGGTTGTGTTCTTGCGCCAACTTTATTTACAATCTTCTTCAGCATGATGCTCCAAAGGGCTACGGCAGAGTTTGAAGACGAAGACGGCATCTATATACGTTATGGTACTGATGGTAGCCTGTTTAACTTAAGCTGTCTGAGGGCTCGCACTAAGACTCTAAACGATCTAGTCCGTGAGCTGCTCTTTGCTGATGCTGCTGCCCTTGTTGCCCACACAGAAGCAGCTCTGTAGTGCCTAACACCCTGCTTCGCAACAGCTGCAGAGCTGTTTGGGCTGGAAGTCAACCTGAAGAAAACAGAAGTTCTTTACCAGCCTGCACCACAGGATAAACACCATCATCCCCACATTGCCATTGGCAAATCTGTGCTCATGTCTGTTCAGCAGTTCACCTACCTGGGAAGCATCATCTCCTCAGATGCCAAGATTGACAAAGAGATCAATCACAGATTAGCAAAGGCATATAGCGCATTTGGAAGACTTCACAAAAGAGTCTGGAGTAATAAACACCTGAGGCGAAACACAAAAATCAGTGTGTATAGAACCATTGTACTGTCTATTCTCCTTTTTGGATCTGAAACATGGGTCACCTATCACCACCACCTACAACTCCTCGAATGCTTCCACCAGCGCTGTTTACGCACAATCCTAAATATACACTGGACTGACTATGTGACGAATGTTGCTGTCCTTGAGCAAGCAAGGATCACCAGCATTGAGGCCATGATATTGAGAACACAGCTGCGCTGGGCAGGGCATGTTTCTAGGATGGAGGCCCATCGCCTCCCAAAAATAGTACTCTACGGTGAACTTGCCACGGGTCAGCGTAAGAGGGGCGCTCCAAAAAAGCGATACAGAGACTCTCTGAAACAACATCTCAGGCTCGGCCAAATTGATCACCAACAATGGTCCGCCCTGGCCTCACATCGGGAGGCATGGAGACGCACTATCCACAATGCTGCAGCCTTATTTGAGAACTCACACCAAACAAGTCTTGAAGAGAAATGACATTGCAGAAAGAATCACAACCCAGAAACATCACCCAAGGAGACCTTTTGCTGTGCTTTCTGCAACTGGATTTGTTTATCTCAGATTGGCCTTTTTAGTCATCAGCGTGTTTGCAGAAAGCGTGGGATGAGTCCTTCCTGAATCTTCGTTTGCAAAGAAAAGCCAGAGAGAGAGAGCCCCATGTAGAGTGTGTTACAGTAACCCAGACGTGAGGTTACCAAACCATGTACCACAGTTTCCAGATCCGTTGTATCCAGGTAAGGGTGCAGCTGGCGTATCAGCTGAAGATGATAACAGGCACTCCTGACCATCACACTCACCTGACTACTCATGTGAAGCGACGAATCTAGGAGTACCCCCAGACTGCGAACACAGTCCTTAGAGGAGAGTGTGATTCCATCCAGGACTGGAAGTTGTATTCCCAGACCTGGTTTTGGGCCTGTGACTGTCAGTACCTCCATTTTGTCTGGATTTAGTCTCAATCTGTTTTTCCTCATCCAATCTGTTACCGCTCTGAGACAGTTATTGAGAGGAGAGATGCCATCTGAAGTCTGAGCTGACGATCTGGTCATGGAGAAATATATCTGATTGTCATCAGCGTACTGATGACACCGAGCTCCATGCCTCCGGATGATCTCTCCCAGCGGCTTCTTATAAATGTTAAATAGCATTGGGGACAGGATGGCACCCTGAGGGATGCCACAATTAAGCTCAATTCTGGAAGAGCAACTGTCCCCGAGTCTCACCCTCTGGGATCTGCCCGTAAGAAAGGAATGGAACCACAACAGAGCAGTGCCTCCAATTCCAAACTCTCTCAGGCGATCCAAGAGGATGGAATGATCTATAGTGTCAAAGGCCACTGAGAAGTCCAAGAGCACCAGCAGGGTCACACTGCCCCTGTCGATGGTCAGGCGGAGGTCGTCGGTTAGAGCGACCATAGCAGTCTCAACTCCATATCCTGTCCTGAAGCCAGTTTGAAATGGATCAAGATAATCGATTTCATCCAAGACAGCTTGGAGTTGGGAAGCAACTGCCCTCTCGATCACCTTGCTTAAAAAAGGTAGCAAGGACACTGGTCTGTAATTGTTCCTGTCCAGGGGGTCCAAGGAAGATTTTTTCAGGAGTGGCTTAACCACCACCTCCTTTAAACAAGATGGTATGATACCTTCCCCGAAGGATGCATTGATTGTGTCCCACAGGAATACTCTCAACGTGTCCCCCCCCCGGACGACCAGCCAAGATGGACAGGGATCAAGAGGGCAAGTCATCTTCCTCAATCTTCCAAGGAGCTTGTCCATGTCATCGGTACTCACAGATTGAAGCTGATCCAGTAAAATGCCATCAACGGAGTTGTTGGACGCCTCATCTATGGATTCTGTCAGAACATTGGCATCCAAGTCGGCTCTTATCTGAGATATTTTATCTGCAAAGTGGATGTTAAATGCATTACAACAGGCTGTCGTCAGGTTAAGTAGGGGGTTTGGCGCAAGAGGAACCTGCATCAGCTCCACCACCACCTTAAATAGTTCTGCTGGACGGGACTCTGCAGATGCAATACATGCAGAGCAGAAGGATCTCTGTGCTGCACGTATTGCCTCCCAATAGGAATCAAGATGCTTCCTATGGCGAGTTCTGTTGGATAAGAGTTGAGTCTTCTGCCATTTGCACTCTAGCCATTGTCCAGTTCGCTTCATCCTCCTAAGCTCCTATGTGTACCAGGGCTTACGATTAGAGACGGGCTTGAAAAGACACTTGGAAGCGATTGTGTCGATAACCTTGGTAAGATCAGTGTTCCAGATGCTGACCAAAGCCTCAACAGAATCACTGGCGTTACCAACCATTAAACCCTCTAGGGCTTTCTGGAAACCAATTGGTTCCATTAGCCTTTGAGGGTGGACTGTTCTAATGGGTCTGCCACTCCTGGAGGGGCAGACAGTGGCTCTTAGTTCCATCTTGACCAGGAAGTGATCCGTCCATGACAATGCGGAGGTTTTTGTAATCTCCATGGATATTCCTGTTCCATACTGAAGATTGCATCGAGGGTATGACCTGCACAATGTGTAGGCCCGTCAACCAATTGGGATAGGCCCATGTTTGTCATGGTTTCCATGAACTCCCGAGCCGCATTGGTTAGATTTGACACACTGGTCTCGAGTGGAATGTTGAAGTTACCCAAAACCAAAAGTCTGGGTGACTCCAACAACAACTCGGAGATCAGCTAGGTCAGCTTGGTTAGGGAGTCTGTTAAGCAACGGGGTGGCCAGTATACCAACAGAATCCCCAAACTATCCCTGGTTTTCAGGCTAAGGTACATGCACTCGATGCAAGCTGTTTTCCGGATAAGCTTCCTGGTCAAGGTTAAGTTGTTTCTATGAACCAAGGCCGCACTGCCCCCCTGCCCACTTTCCCTTATCTGTTCGCTGACCGTATACCCAGCCAGGAGAGCCCGTGTCAGCTTCTTTCCTCACACCACAGTGAACTTCTGTTCAGCTTTTGCAGTTTGGACCCTCCTATTCCTGCCCTCCACTTTTATTTACATTGGATGGCATCCAGTGAAGCCTTCCCTCTTTATGGAATACTAGTACATATTCTCCCCATCATGACCTTTCCACACATAACACACACTGGTATGTAGAGTTCTGCCTAGGATCTGCCTTCTGAGGATGGAAGAGCTCCATTCATGGAAAGTACCTCTGTCAGATTTGGGGGTATGCTACCCTCCTCCCATATGATGGATGTTACTATTCAGCTATTTCATCCTCCCATGTGAGAATGCAAGAGAAAATGAATATTTTTAAATAGATCTTGCCCAACATTTGCACATCACAAATTTTGAGGGGGAAATTATTCTATGCAGAAAGAGGAGCAGGACAGTTTGTGTAAAAATCATTGGGGGGGTTGTGGGGGGGGGAGTTTCCAGATAGACACATGATTTCATGATTTCTTTTCTGCACAACTGCTGACTTTTGTGCAAAACAGCAATCTTGTGCACATGCACTCTCTCTCTTTCTCTCTCATACACACGCACACACAATGGCTATTTGGAAACAGCCTTTAAATGCGAAATTTATAGTTGTGTATGAAAAAAAATTCATGCCAAAAACACTGTTTCAAGAAATCCATGTGGAAAGCTGGGGGTACAAAATTATTGGGTTTTGCACAGAAAACATTATTTTTGCCCAAAAAACCCATGTGGGTTTTTGGAAAGAGGTTTGCATGAAAAAATAATGGGGTTTTTCAACAAAAAACAACACGATTTTCATGCAACAACAACAAATAATGATGGTGTTCTCTTAGGCAATGATGGGTTTTGTTTAGGCAAAGAATACTCAGAGGTGGTTTTGCCAGTTCCTTCCTCTGAAATGTAGCCTGCAGCACCTGGTATTCATTTGTGATTTCCCATCCAAGTACTAACCAGAGCTGACCCTGCTTAGCTTCCAATATCAGATAGGGTCTGGTGCCTTTAGGGCAAGTAGGCCCTACTAGTTGAACCCAGAATACCATATGCTGTTAAAAAACTCTGAAAAAAATGCCTGGTAGACCTCACACCCGGTGGCCTGGGTCCCATTGCAGCAGCAGCAGCGGCTTCCCGCTGCCACTGCCACCAGTTCACTGCCTGGGTCCTGTTGCAGCAGTGGCAGCAATGTCCTGCCACTGCCGCCATCAGTTCATGGCCTGGGTCCCATCACAACGGCAGCAGCAGCATCCCCCCACTGCTACCATTGCCAGTTGACTGCCTGGATCCTGTTGCAGTGACAACAGCGGCGTCCTGTCACTGCCGCCAGTTGACTACCTGGGTCCTGTCACAGCAGAATAAAAATGATATTACTGTGTAGACTTAAAACATAAGCAGGAATTGTGCAGCCCTGAGGCATTGGTGAACTGGAAAGGCCTGCAGCATTAGTAACTATAGTCAACACTGTAGTACTGTACATTGTTTGGTCACTCACAGTATGCAGATTGGCCATGAGTAGCAGGAGTGGATTGTGAGGTGGAGAGGGAATTTGCATGTGAGTGGAGATTTGCGTGTGGGTGGTGATTGGCTGAGGGAGTGACAGCAGTAGAGAGAGTGATAGGAGTGGCCAGTCAGCACAGTGAAAGAGGCAATATACCTAAACACATTATATATACCCAAGAGGCAACACACGTACATACCTACGGCTATTGTGCATACCCAAGAGTTTTATATACCAGTATATATCAATGGCACACTTTACTAGTGGTTAAAGATCCCCTGTGGTACCTTCAAAACTGATACAGAGCTTGTAATGGAAGCAACTGATCCTTGCATTATTGTTATTCGTTTTAATTCATCTTACAGGCTGACAATGCCAACAGGTAAGGAGTCATAAAGATGGAGAATTTTGACTTATGGATGTAGGCATGCTAAGTGGGCAACTACCAACAGCATACAAACCATGCTAACCTTAAGACCCTCTAGTAGAAAGAACAGCTGACCAAATGGATTGACCTAACCAAAACTTTCTTTAGATCATGTTCCAAATTAATCTACTATTTGTAGTGTATGATTCAGAAAGGTTTCTTTTTTAGCTACTTAATCTGTTCAGAAATGGCTCAGTGACTGATAAAATGAAAAGGGCAACTAACATAAATGAAGGAAATAATGCTTGCTTTAACTAATTTGAACCTGAACTAAGATAAACAAGTGACAAGTAGCAAACCTTCCAGTTTGGTAATTTTAAAGCACTTGCAGCCAGGTGTGATTCAAATGAGATGAAAGAAGGTGATAATTAAACGAAATAGATCCTACAGAGATATTTCCAGTCCTGACAGAACTTTCCATGACTACTTTAGCTTAATCACCTAGCCAAATAAACAGCTTCTTTCCTGCAGGTTCCTCAATTTTCTTTGCTCAAAGTATTCAGACTTTCAGGGTCAATGTTTTTTTGCAACAAATTCTTACCCCAAAGCTCCTGGATATAACAGTTGTTCCTCCATATCCACAGATTTGGTATCCACAGATTTAAGTATTCATGGTTTGAAAATATTCTTTAAAAAATAATAATCCAAAAAGCAAACCTCGATTTTGCCATCTTATGTAAGGGACACCATTTTGCTATACCACTGCATATAATGGGACTTTGAGTATTCATGGATTTTGGTATCCACGGGGGTCCTGGAACCAAACCCCAGCAAATATGAAGGGACAACTGTATATATCTTTCATAAGTTGTGGGCTATGATAGTCAGAGAAATCAACTAAAATTTTAATTAACAATATCAGAGAATCTGTGTGTGAAGAAATAACATTTTGAATCATTTAAAAGTCAAGTAACTGTTTACAAAATTTTGATATTTTGCCACTCTAAAAGAAAGTGACAATAAATTTTAAAGCACATTGAATTGCTGATTTATTAAACGGGGTGGGGGAGGGGCCTGTTCAAAACCTTGTTTGGAAAGAAGAGATACTATATAACAAGCCCATGGAAAATAATGTTTTCATTGCTTATAATGTAATTGAATGGTGCCTTCTCTCTAGTAATTACGGACTTTATCAGATGAGCCCCTTAAAGTGTTCTTTTGCTGGCACTAAAAAATCCATTTTTATGCCAGCAAAATAACGCCCCCCCCCCGCACTTACCTCTAATCCTAGCAAAGGCAGCTCTGGCAATGAAAATCCCGCGAAATATTGTAATAATAATAATAATAATAATAAAATTTATTTATATCCCACCCCTCTGCGAACAATCGGGCGGCTTACAACAATAAAATAGTACACAGTATAAAACAACTCAAAATCCCTCTCCCCCTTAAAACATTATTAAATTAATACAAATTAAAATCAGCACATAATACAATTTATTAAAAACCCTTCCGAGCGAGCAGCATCAGTTTGGAGCTCCAGAAGCAACCTCCAGAGGGGGTTCCTGAGAATTTTGTGAGAGTTCATCACACGGAAAATTAAAAAAAAAACCACTTAAATAGTTTTTAAAGCATAAAAACACACCTTAAACCTTACAAGTAACCCAGGGAGGGTCATAAAAAGTGTGCCACGTACTTGGATATCACGATCTCACCCGGAAGTGTTCACACCAGACCAGCCACTGATGGGGTAAGAAAGGGGGGGGAGATGCGACTGGCAAAAAATGAAAGGGGGTATCAATTGACAGTTTAAGCCGTCAATTAAAAAGTATGGGGTTTGGCAGGAACATAACCGTGAAAGGGCAACATCATTTGATATGTGAAAGGGCAACGTCATCAGATACGTGCAGCCGTTCGCAGTTATGTGGCATTGTTATGATGTCGTATTTGATGCATCTGATAAAGTCCTACTGTAATGTCCAGCCAGGACTGTCTGAATCTCCCCTGCATTTTCCTTCGTTTTAGTTCAGGCCTTAGTATGTATGAGCATAGGAATGTTTTATTGTATTAGAGTTGTGGGAGGAGCTGAAGAATTCCCCTGCATTTTTCCAGGTTTGGTTTGTCCCTTCCCAGCAAGCTCTGTTTAGCTAGACGTTTCTTAGTTTTTTGCTCAGTCTTTGCTGTGAGCTTGCAGGGAGCTGTTTTATTGGTGGCAAACAGGCCCAGACAGCCGGGAAGGGCATTTCTTACACCATTTAGCCAAAGTAGTTACCAACAACAAATAAGTCAAAGGAATCAGGAGCTTGAAAGACCCTGCACCAGCTCCATTGAGTGAGGAGATCAAACCAAGATCAAATCCAGAGAGATGACACCCTGAAGATTGCTGAAACTCCAACTGTAAAGTACCTTTTATTTCAAGCTTTTAGAGCTGGGGAGGAGAAAGCCCTTTATTTTTGTTCTTTAAAATAAACTTCCTCCTTTTTTGAACTTTATATTCAGCATCAGAGCCTTTTTGGGTAAAAGAGTTTGGTCTCACTAGGGTACTGGCGTTGCACAACCAAACCTGCCACCACCTTTAGTTGGGTGTGTCTTCACACCTACATACCCTCCAACTTTCCTGAATTGGCAAGAGCAGTCCCAATTAGTCCTCTGTAGTCCCACTTTTTCAACTCCTTTTAAAATGTCCCAGTTTCTCCCTCCTCTTCCCCCTTTGTCCTCAGCCTACTTCAGTTGCTGCAAACTGAGTTCAAAGTGTTATAGTAGTTTGCACTCCATTAAATCAGTAGGGGGAACAAGAGAGGAAGGGATGGAGTCTTGCCCTTCCCAGAAGGCTCTGGCAAAAACAAACTGTTGCAGCCTCTCCTAGCTTGTCTGTTCTTCCTCATTAATAACTGTTGACATCTTGGCCATACTCTTAATGTTGCTGGCCACATGTGTCCCAGTTTTCATCTTTGAAAAGTTGGAGAGTATGCAATAAATGATAAAGTCATAGTTCTTGCCCTTCTCTTATTTAGTTCCTGAAAGAAGGAAAGAGACCAAATGCAGAAACAAAAGGGGAGGTAGAAGCCTCAAAGGCTCACAGAATACAATTTATACATTTTAAGCATTGCAGGTTTTCTTTGCACTAGTACTGATCAACTTCAAAAAGAAACCAAAGCTAGCTACAATACTGTCCCAGATTAAGTTGATGTGGCAGATAATTTTAGTTTCTCTTTCAGTGATCATGATTGGAGACTGTATCCAGGCTAACAGTTCCTAGAACTACCCAATAATTGCTCATCACTAGGAAGGGATAAATGGAATTGCAATTGATTTCCCACACTACTAGGTGTATTATATTCTCTCTCTCTCTCTCTCTCTCTCTCTCTCTCTCTCTCTCTCTATATATATATATATATATATATCCTGTTATGTTCCACCTGCACCAGTCTATGACAGAACGAGGGAGGGGGGTTGAAACTGAAGTCACATTCACTATAACATCTGATGAGCCTATTTATTTATATTTACTCTATCTTTTAATTGGAGCTAAAATGCTTTCTCAGCTATCTTTTTTAAATAAAGGACAGAGAGAGGAAAACACTCAGCTCTCAGCAACAAAATCCAGGTCACCATACCCATCCAGAGTCAACTTTTAGGTGCCAGCTGTTTTCCATTCACTGACATTTTGCAGTAAGCAGCTATCTTATGACCCAATAGGTTGGCAGCATAGTGATGATGCGGACAAAAGCTGTGAAAAGTTTTTGGACTATAATTCTCAGAATCCCCAACCAGCATAGCCACTCCAGAGTTGGAATGGGGAATCGGTAACACTCTAGGGATTGCTGGACTAGAATTATAGAATTGGAAGGGACCCTATAGTTCAACCCTCTGCCATGCAGGAGAACACAGCTAAGGCATTCCTGTCCTTAGAGATGCCACCTAATCTCTGTTTAAAGTCCTTCAAAGAACAAAGAGTTCACCATCTTCCAAGGCAGTCTATTCCTCTGTGGCTTACACACCACTGCCTCTGCTCCTCTAAGCAGGGAATCACCTACCACCAGCACATGACTCTTCTTCCTCTGGGAACTAACAGGAACCCTTCCATCCACGTAATCCTCCAAGGCCACCTCCTTGTCCTCTGAGTATTGAGACTGTTGTCCCTGTTCTTGTGCTTCTTAATCATTGATCAAAGGAAGAGTTTGCAGTTGATTATGTAGCACCAGACTGACAGTCCTGATAGTTCTGCTCCTGTGTGTCACCTTCTTCTAAGTGTATGCCTCCTATGTTTGTGAATTGTCCCTTCCCTAGAGGCATTCTCTGTGTCTTGCCCTTTCAGGAGAGTCTGCTCTGCACTGTCCAAAGAGGGTTCATCCTCCCAGATAGGTTTAAGTGTAGATATGCAGGCCTCACACTGTTGCCTCTTCCACCAGTTCAAATCAGCTTGCACTTGCTGCAAATCCTATAATTCCCAAGAAATGGCCATGAAGACAGGGACGTTATTGCTGATAGTCCAACAATATCTGGACAATCACTAATTCTCCACTTCTGCCTGAAGATGCCTAATTCTCCTTTATTACCTCATTTGGCCAGGTAATCCTCAGCATTGGGAATATCCAGAAAATATTCGCCACGTTCCCCATACGTTCCAAATGGTGACTTCCTAGTCACCGAGCTGCCCATGGTCAGCCCATCAGGTCAAGTGTTCAGAGGCATATCTGACACTCAGGCAGTAGGACAATCACACACAAATTCACTGCCCACTAGACTTAAATTTTCCACCCTACCCATCACAGTTTCACAATTTGGTTCCCCCTCCTTCAATAGATTTGAATGTCCCCACCTGTGGCTAAATGTTCTGCTTGAAACTGCATTATTATCTACTAAAAGCCAGAACTTAACTTAGTAAAATTTCTCCTCCTAATTGGTGATTGTTGAAATTGGGGACATTGCTGAATAAAGAATGTCTTTTGGCTTGCCCAGGGCCATGCTGATATATATTTTGTAATTACTGCAGGAGCTATTTTGCTGGTTTGGCAAGAATGCTGTTTCAATTAATTTCTTGGGGAGTCATTTATTTGCTTTGTAAAGAATGTTTTGCCAAGGAAATCCAGGTAGGCTTTTTTTTTTAACTCACCACACATTGTCTCCATGTGCTGGGCCAAATTATATTTTACATAGAAGATCTGTGAGTGAGTCTCCCAACTTTTAAAATTTCCTCTTCCTGAAATACAGCAGAGGAGGAGAAGCAATTTATTGGACAGCAGCAGGCAGAGAAGTTAAACCATCCTCCTCTGTGCCATTTTTCCAATTTGTATCAATCATATCCTGGTCCTAACCCTGTGGGTACAAGAACGCAATTCCTTCCTTCCATCCATCCTTTCTTGAATTTATAGCCCACCTTTCTCCCAAGATGAGATACAAAAGTTAAAAAAGAATTAAGCAATAATATTATTTAAAAACATGATTAAAAACAGTTAAAACACTAAAATATATTTAAAACATAAGGAAGCATCATCTCCTCAGATGCCAAGATTGGCAAAGAGATCGATCACAGATTAGCAAAGGCACATAGCGCATTTGGAAGACTTTACAAAAGAGTCTGGAGTAACAAACACCTGAGGCGAAGCACAAAAATCAGAGTGTACAGAGCCATTGTACTGTCTATTCTCCTTTACTGGTCTGATACATGGGTCACCTATCGCCAACACTTACGACTCCTCGAACGCTTTCATCAGCGCTGTATATGTACAATCCTAAATATACACTGGACTATGTGACTAATGTTGCTGTCCTTGAGCAAGCAGGGATCACCAGCATTGAGGCCATGATATTGAGAACACAGCTGCGCTGGGCAGGGCATGTTTCTAGGATGGAGGACCATTGCCTCCCAAAATAGTACTCTACAGTGAACTCACCATGGGTCAGTGTAAGAGGGGTGCTCCAAAAAAAGCGATACAAGGATTCCCTGAAACAACATCTCAGGCTTGGCCAAATTGATCACCAACAATGGTCTGCCCTGGCCTCAAATCAGGAGGCATGGAGACACACTATCCACAGTGCTGCAGTGTTATTTGAGAACTCACGCTGAACAAGTCTTGAAGAGAAACGACAACGCAGAAAGAATCACAACCCGAAAACATCACCTAAGGAGACCCTCTGCTGTGCTTTCTGCAACCGGACTTGTTTATCTTGGATTGGCCTTTTCAGTCATCAGCGCATTTGCAGAAAGCGTGGGATGAGTCCTTCCTGAATCTTCATTTGCAAAGAAAAGCCAGAGAGAAAGACCAGCAAAAGATTAAAAAAAATACAGCATATCACTTTACACACACACACTTTGATGTTGTGTGCCTTCAAGTCTGACTTTTGGCGATGCTAAGGTGGCCCTATTACAGGGATTTCTTGGCAAGATTGGTTCAGAGGTGGTTTGCCTTTTCCTTCCTCTGAGGCTGAAAGAGTGTGATTTGCCCAAGGTCATCCAGTGAGTTTCCATGTCTGAAGTGGAATTCGAACACTGGTCTCCAGAGTTATAGTCCAAAGCTCAGACACCTACACCACTCCATAACTGAAATTCAAAGGCCTGAATGAATAAAAATGTCTTCATTTGCTAGCGGAAAGAGAGCAGGGAGGGGGCTAATTGGGCTTCCCATGAAGGGAGTTCCACAACCTGAGAGCAACCATGGACTAGGCTCTCTGCCAAGTCCTCACCAAATGCACTTGTGAATGTAAGAACATGGAAGGTCCAGGTTACCATGGCCAGGTATTCAGTAGGATAGGCAGAGAAGGGAAGGAGCCAATTATGACATTCAGATCTGGCCAGCAAAACAAATGACTTTATCACACATCAGAATAGTTTAACCCTACCTTTTAACTGAATGTTGATGTTTTTGGCTTTACTGGAAAGTGTCACGGTTGCCATGGTGAAATGACCTTTACATAACAAGAAAAGTTCAGAGACCTGGCAGCCTGCCTTACTATTTCTACCTGAATGAAGAACAACTGAATAAAGTGGCTTTTCCAGTAGATGGAAGGGTTGGGTTTTTTCCCATTTACAATAACAGAATTAAGAGCATAAAAAAAGATCATATAGCCCCAAAGCTTGCCTTATCGTTCTTCTTCTTCTTCTTCTTCTTCTTCTTCTTCTTCTTCTTCTTGTTAACTGCTGTCAAGCCAATGTCAACTTACGGCAACCCTATGAATGAGAGACTTCCAAGTCACCCTGCCATCAACAGCCTGGGTCAGCTCTTGCAGACTTAGAGCCATGGCTTACTTGGTTGAGTCTATCATCTGGAATGCAGTCTTCCTCTTTTCCTCTTGCCTTCCACCTTTCAAAACATTATTGTCTTTTCTAGTGGGTCATGCTTCTCATGATATAGCCAAAGTATGACAGTCTCAGTTTAGTCATCTTGGCTTCTAAGTTCAGGCTTGATTTGCTCTAGGACCCATTTATTGGTCTTTTTAGCAATCTACAATATCTGTAGAACTCTAATCCATCACCACATTTTAAATGAGTTGATTTTCTTTCTATCAGCTTTCTTCACTGTCTGGCTTTCGCAACTGTACATAACAATAGGAAATACGATGGAATGGACAATCCTAACTTTAGTATTCATTTACAGTTGTCCCTTCACATTCGCTGGGGTTTGGTTCCAGGACCCCCGTGAATACCCAAATCCGTGAATACTCAAGTCCCATTTCATGCAATGGCATAACAAAATGGTGTCCCTTATATAAGATGGCAAAATCAAGGTTTGCTTTTTGGATTACTATTTTTTAAGAATATTTTCAAACCATGAATACTTAAATCTGTGAATGCCAAATCCGTGAATATGCAGGGACAACTGTATATATCTTGACACTTCAGGATCATGTCTAGTTCCTTCCTAGCTATCCTTCCAAGTCCTAGTCTTCTGATTTCTTGACTGCAGTCTCCATTCTTATTAATGAATAAGCCAAGGTAGGGAAAATCTTGAACTATTTAAATGTCTTCATTGCCTGCTTTAAAGTCATGTAAATCATATGTGGTCATTATTTTTGTTTTCTGAATGTTCAGCTGTAAACCTACCATTGCTCTTTCTTTCTTGAATTTCTTCAGTAATCATTCCAAACCTTTGCTATTTTCTGCTAGTAGTATGGCGTCGTCTGAATATCTTAAATTGTTGATGTTCCTTCCTCCAATTTTCATGCCTCCTTCCTCCAAGTCTAATCCTGCTTTACATATAATACATTCAGTGTACAAGTTAAACAGTTAGGGTGATAACTGCCTGGCCCCATTACAATTGGAAACTATTCTATTTCTCCATATTCTGTCCTGAAGGTAGCCCCTTCTCCTGAGCACAGATTACACATCAGGACAATCAAATGTGTGGCACACTCATTTCTTTAAGAGTAATTCATAGTTTTTCATGTTCTACACAATCAAAGCCTTTGCTATAATCTAAAAAGCACAGACCGATTTTCTTTCGTGCGCTCCATTTATCCAACAGATATTTACAATCTACAGAATATTTACAGATATCTACAGAAGCAGCTCTGCAGCACCTAACATCCTGCTTTGCAATAGCTGCAGAGCTCTTTGGGCTGGAAGTCAACCTGAAGAAAACAGAAGTTCTTTACCAGCCTGCACCACAGGATGAACATCACCATCCCCACATTGCCGTCGGCAATTCTGTGCTTAAGTCCGTTCAGCAGCTCACCTACCTGTGAAGCATCATCTCCTCAGATGCCAAGATTGACAAAGAGATCGATCACAGATTAGCAAAGGCACATAGCGCATTTGGAAGACTTTACAAAAGAGTCTGGAGTAATAAACACCTGAGGCGAAACACAAAAATCAGTGTGTATAGAACCATTGTACTGTCTATTCTCCTTTATGGATCTGAAACATGGGTCACCTATCGCCAGCACCTATGACTCCTCGAATGCTTCCACCAGCGCTGTTTATGCACAATCCTAAATATACACTGGACTGACTATGTGACGAATGTTGCTGCCCTTGAACAAGCAGGGATCACCAGCATTGAGGCCATGATATTGAGAACACACCTGCGCTGGGCAGGGCATGTGTCTAGGATGGAGGACCATCGCCTCCCAAAAATAATACTCTACGGTGAACTTGCCATGGGTCAGCGTAAGAGGGGAGCTCCAAAAAAGCGATACAAGGACTCCCTGAAACAACATCTCAGGCTTGGCCAAATTGATCACCAACAATGGTCCGCCCTGGCCTCACGTCGGGAGGCATGGAGACACACTATCCACAATGCTGCAGCCTTATTTGAGAACTCACGCCGAACAAGTCTTGAAAAGAAATGGCAACACAGAAAGAATCACAACCCGGTAACATCACCCGAGGAAACCCTCTGCTGTGCTTTCTGCAACCGGACTTGTCTATCTCAGATTGGCCTTTTTAGTCATCAGCGCGCTTGCAGAAAACGCGGGATGAGTCCTTCCTGAATCTTCGTTTGCAAAGAAAAGCCAGCCAGAGACAGACATTTACAATATGATCCCTAGTGCCTCTTCCTTTCCTGAATCTGGTTTGGACATCTGGCATTTCTCACTTCATATATGGTAAAAGTCTGTATTGTAGAATTTTGAGCATCACTTTGCTCACATGGGAAATTAATGCAACAGTCCTATGGTTACTGCAATCCCTGGTATCCCCTTTCTTGGGAACTGGAAAGTATATTGAGCATTTCCAATCTGTGGGCCATTGTTTAGTTTTCCATATTTGTTGACAGCTTTTAGTTAGAACTAGAGTAGATTCTGTCTCTGTAACTTGAAGCATCTCTACTGGCATGCCATCTGTTCCTGGTGATTTATTTCTCCCAAGTGCTCTGAGTGCACCTTCCACTTCACTTCCTAAAATCAGAGGTTCATCTTCAAATGGTTCTTTCTTGAATGAATTCTTTCATCTCTTTTATATAGTCCTTCCATTTATTGTATCAATCGCCTCTTTAGTTCTGCTTGGTCATGTAATGTGCTCCCCCACTAGTTGTAGAACATCCCTATTCTTGGATTAAATTTTCCTTTGATTTCTTGCATCTTGTGGAAAAGGTTTTCTGTTCTTCCTTTTTTGTTGTCATCTTCTATTTCTCTGCATTGATTATTATAGTAGTTCTTGTCCCTGCGCACGACTCATTGAACAGTTGCATTCAGGGTTCTGATTCAATTTCTGTCAGATTTTACTTCTGCTTCTCAATTGTTCTTAATTGCTGGAAGAGTTTCATCTGTCATCCATTTAGGCTTCTCTTTCTTTTTGGCTACAGATAATGTAGTTTTGCGTTCCTCCCTGACAATATCCCTGGCTTCAATCCAGTGTTCTTCTGACACCTGGTCAGTTTGACTTAATAGTGCAAATATATTGTTTACACTATCTTTAACTTCTATGGGGATGTTCTTCAGCTTGTATTTTGGCACAATGATTGATTTAGTGTTCTTCTTTGGCTTTACTCTTTAGCTTTACTTTGGCTTTTAACTTTCAACATTAGCAGTTCATGGTCTGTGTCACAATCTGCTCCTGGTCTTGTTTTTGCAGGAAGAATGGAGATTCTCTATTTCCAGCTTCCAGTTATATAGTCTATTTGATTTCTGTATTGACCATCAGGTGATGTCCATGTATACAGTCACTTCTTGGGTTACTTGAAGAATGTGTTTGCAATGAACAAACTGTTGGCCTTGCAAAATTCAGTCAGTCACTCTCCTGCTTCATTTCTTGATGTTAGGCCAAATTTTCCTACAATCTTTGATTCTGCTCTGCTTCCTATTTTTGCATTCCAATCGCCTATGATTAAACAAAGTGCTATTTTGGTGTGTGATCAGTTTCTTCCTGGAATCCAGCATAGAATCTTTCAATTTCTTCTTCTTATGCCTCTGTAGTTGGAGCATAGATTTGGAGTATGGTTATATTGATGTTCTTTCTCTGAAATCTTATTGATATGATTTGGTCAGACTTTGACTGCTTTTGCTACATTTCTCTTCACTATTAATGCCACCCCATTTCTTCTTAGATTTTCATTTTCTCAGTAAAACATTGTTCAGTTATTTGACTCAAAATGCCCCATTCCTGTCCACTTTAGCTCACTCTCCCCAAATTATATGTTTGTATGTTCCACTTCTTGTTTTACTATAGCTAGCTTCCCCTAATTTATGCTTCTCAAATTCTATATTCCTATAATAGGTGTCATGTAGCTTCAGACTTTCTTTTCACCTCTGAGCAAGTCAACAGCTGAACATCATTTTAGCTTGAGTCCAGTTGCATCATTCGCCACAGTGCTACTCATACTCGTCCTCTGTTGTACTCCAGTAGCTCATTGAGTGCTTTCTGATCTGGGAGTTTCATCTACTGGCACTATTGTCTCATCATAAGGGTTTCATAGTAAAATACATTTAAAAGGGGTTTACCATGCCTCCTTCTGCGCAGTACTAACAGGCATTAGCTATGGTGCCCCTGCCATTGTCTCTGAGAGATTCTCCACCAGTTCCACCCTCCACTACTGCTGCCGCCCAGTAGCTGTTTGGCACATTTAGCCTGGCTCCTCAACAAAAGCCTTTCTGAAAATATAGGTATACTTTTTATTTGTACTACTCAAGAGTAAAAATACAAGGAAGCAGGAATAAGTTTAAAGGTGTGGAAAAGATTAAGAAATATTTAACTGAATCCCTTTAAAAAGGATTTAAAAAAGGTAAAGAATGTTTGAATAAAAGCTGTTACATCGACTCATGGGAAGTACATATAAGTCAAAAATTGTAAAATTGGACAATATTCGATTTTTGGGATGTGGGTGTATGGGCAAGAAAAGGAGAGGAGTAGTGTTTGTATTTGTGGGAGTAGTGAATGGGAGTAGTGTTTGTATTTATAAATATTGAACAATTAATGATATATATTAGACGTTTTTGTATGGAAAACTGGAAATAATAATAATAATAAAAAAAGCCTTTCTGTCATGGTAGACCCTACCAGCAGTACTTTTGCCATCAGCATAGCCTCTTGCCCCACAGGAGCATGCAGTCCCACCACCATGGATGGGTAGTTATCAGATCTCTCATCACCTAGCAAAGCTAACTTAACCTCTCCTTAGAAACCTCCAAGGGAAGGGCTCCCACAACCTCTGCAGACAGGATCATTTTAGTTGCTGCTTATTATTAGATAGTGAATACTTAATCTAATATAATAGTCGAAACTTAGTTTCTTGTACACTTGGTAGGTAAATAATTGCTGGCTGTATCTTTCTGATGGCCTCAAATATTGAAAACTTTCCATATTCCTTCTTATCTTTTCTTGAAGATACACCAAGTTATTCCAGCCTTTCTTTGTACAATTTGTTTTCTGTGTCATTTATCACTATCATCATGGTCTAAATCTTGTCAGACTTGCTGACATCCTTGTTGGACTTTGGACTCTAAACCTAAAGCCAATATTTCAGATGAGTTCTTATACAAAGTTAATGGATAACTACATATTACAAATAAACACACCTAACAATCTCCACTGGCTGGTTGTTGCTGCTGCTATGGTGGTTTGACATGAAAGCTATTTGACCCTTTCTCTGCTTCCTAGGTCTCGTTTAAAAATGTACCCCATGTCACTTCCTTTCCTCATAATGTTCAAATATTGGGCTTATGTGTCAGTGCCAAGGAACCTTGCCTATATATCCTGTTTAGATATACCGGTGGCTGAGAAGATATTCCCAATACTGTTTTTCCACATCTGATATTATTTAAAATAAAGCAATCAAGGCTCTAGAGTACAAATTTGTGTGGAATATGTAAGCACCCCTTAAGTGGTACTATAGCTATGAAACAATACTTCAGTTAATATATATCCCACCATAGTACTGGCCTTATGTGTCATAATGTCACACTGTTGATTAAATCATGCTCAGTTTGTTATCCACTATGCTCGCTAAGACATGATCCACCAGGAATGCTCTTATATAGCTCCTATTTCTTTCTTCAGAATTGGTCCAGGAGTATCTCATTGAGGATTGTGTCAACTTAATCTTAAAGAAGCACTACTGCCTAGGTAGCTACTAATCTTTCTTTCCCCAGGACTTCTATCATCTCAAGCATATGTCCACACTATCTTCTATATATATATTGATCTTAGATATGTTTCCATTTCCAGTGTGCTGATTGATTGCTTAGGGAACTGACCAACCAATCAAAGCTCAGTTGGGGCAGCCAATCAACACACTGGGGGCAGGACCATGTGGAAGTTTCACTCCTTTCTAAACATGGCTGAGGCAGAGGGGGTGTGAGTAGCATGGAGGGATGTGGTGTGTGTGTGTGTAGCATGGGGTGGGCCTGAGCAGGGTGGGGAGGTGGCGGGGGGCACAATCCTGGTGGGGGGAGGGGTGCAGTCCTGGCAGGAGGAGGGGGCATGAACCTTGTGGGAGGGGCAACGGGGGGCAGGGGAATTTAAAGGTGTATGTTACCCTGGGTATAGCTAGTTATAAAAAATACCATAATTTTCATATTTCAGAATGATGAGATGGTGGTGGACAGTGGTGGTCCTACTGCTGTGACACCAGGGATGAACCTGAGTTTAACACGAGGTTTTCCAAAATTTCATTGAGTATCAGACACTATTGAAATGCTAAGGATAGCACAAGCTAGCCTATTGTTAAGTATAAGGGCTCACAGATACAATATAGGGGGAAAAGAGACAGGGCAAATGTTGCTGTAGGTTGAAGTACGTATATAGAGCTGTGGTTATTAGGAGTTTGTTTTCTAAAAGGCCCAAACAATAATGTTGTTGCTGCTGCTGTTGTTGTTTTATCCCTGATTATTTGCTGGCAGGACCCACCTGCAACTTTGTATTACTACCCTCCAAAGTTTGGTGTTTTTTTTTTTAAATTCTGAGATATACTAGATCAAAGAAGCCCCAAGAGGCATGTGTGCCTCAGTTGTTGTGGCACATAGGTCATAGATCATAGAATTGTAGAGTTGGAAGAGACCACAAGGGCCATCCAGTCCAACCCCCTGCCATGCAGGAAATCACGATCAAAGTATCCCCGACAGATGGCCACCCAGCCTCTGTTTAAAGACCTCCAAGGAAGGAGACCCCACCACGCTCTGAGGCAGTGTGTTCCACTGCCAAACAGCTCTTACTTGCAGTAAGTTCCTCCTAATGTTGAGGTGGAATCTCTGTTCCTGGAGCTTGCATCCATTGTTCTGTGTTCTAGTCTCTGGAGCAGCAGAAAACAAGCTTGCTCCATCCTCAATGTGACACCCCTTCAAATACTTAAACAGGGCTATCATATCGCCCCTTAACCATCTTTTTTCCAGGCTAAACATACCCAGCTCCCTAAGTCTTTCCTCATAAGGCATGGTTTCCAGACCTTTCACCATATTAGTTGTCCTCTGGACATGCTCCAATTTGTCAATATCCTTTTTGAATTGTGGTGCCCAGAACTGGACACAGTATTCTAGGTGAGGCCTGATGAAGAATACTGTGTCCATTGAGGTTTTGGCCTCTCCTCCAATGATGTGCATCCTAACTTAGGCTGCAGCATTTGCATGATGGGTGGTTCCAAGATGGATGGTGGGAAAGGTAAAAGTGATTCTTCTTGTATCCTTATCTCCCCTTTACTCCATTTTTAATATATATATATATATATATATATATATATATATAAATTATAGCATCATAGTGCATGACTGCATCAGTGAAATAGCAAAATAGCACTTTAGCATGGAAACTATGTCATAATACTATGACTTGAGGGAAAATAATAACAAAAAATACAAATCAAAATTGAGAGTGGAGACCATTTCACAACATAAGACTATACCCCAACCTCAGCAAACCATGTCCTCAGTTTAAAAAACCTTCTAGTGTGGATCCAAGAAATTGCTATTGCCAAGCAACTGTCAATCCCCCAAAAGAAAAGAACAGAATGCACTGATAGGAGGGAATAAGGATATGTGGAGGCAAGAGCAACAAAAAATGAAGGCGCTAAGCAGCAAGAGCTTGTACTTCTTTAGACCAGTCTGGAAGAGCCCATAGGCAGTATTTCTTAGGAGATGAATGTCCCTCTGTAAGCTTTAAAACCATGTAAGTAATGTTATTACCACAATTTGTTTTCTTAACCACTTTCCAAAGCGGAACTTCAGACGGAATGTAAATAACCCCTAATCCTTTTATCCACTCGTGGGCTGTGCTCAGGTTTAAATAACACTGAAGAAATGCCTCTATGTGGTGTCCAATGAATAAATACACATAAGTACCATGTCCAGAATTACTTATTTTAAAATGTTTGCCATAGCTGTAAAATACTTCCAAGACAACAATATAGTTTTGTCCATTATTAAAAATGATACCACAGGCATAAAGCAGGGATTTGTTCTTCATGATTTCCACTCTAACCAGAGCTCAGATTTTGTTGCCAAACATCTTGGAGAACATTTCCAGGTGGTTAAGAAAATAATTTCTAATACAAATTTTTAGAAGACATATTTATTACTTTTATACCTCATTTTAGTCTCATTATGTTTTTCATGGCAGTACACAGAGAGTTCACAGGTTGTCTCCTTTCCACATGCTGACCAGACTGGCTGTTTTACCCTAATCCTTTACGCCATGCTTAAAAGTATCAAAGCAGTTGCTGAATTCTTGCTGGGAATGCAGGACTCCCCACCCCCACTTGCTTATCATTGTTGGTTAACTGCCATCAAGTTGACTTTTGACTTATGCATTACATGCTTCAAAGACCTTGTAAGTCTTTGGAAACTTCAGTTGACCTGGCATACACCAGCAATGCCAGTTGTTGTTGTTAACTGCTGTCAGGTTGATTTCAACTTATGGCAACCCTATGAATGAGAGACCTCCAAGGCACCCTATCATCAACAGCTCTGCTCAGGTCTTGCAGATTCAGTGCCATGGCTTCTTTGATTGAGTCTATACACCTGCAATGCAGTCTCCCTCTTTTCCTCCTGCCTTCTATCTTACCAAGCATTATTGTCTTTTCTAGTGAGTCATGTGCTTATCTACTGCTATGAAAACTTTCATTGCGAAGGGCTGTTGTGCTGATGTCATGTGCACCTTTTGCTCCAAGTCCATAATATAACTCCACCTTTCCCTATGGCACCCATTTTCTAAGCATTCTCTCATTCCCATATCTGGGCACTTCAAAAATTTTAACTTTTGTATTCTCATTAGGAAAAAGTAAAAGCTTTGTCTGCAATACCTCATTGTCAGAAATCTGGTGAAACTAACTCAGGAGAGGATTTCTGAGAAGGAGAAAAGCTTGAAAAGGCAAAGAAGCATCCAGAGAACAGCAGCCCCCAGAAACCCATTTCAGGGGGATTGAATCTTGTGTGACTAGTAATAAGAGGCTAGAATGCTATTGTAAAATAATACATTAGCATTAAGTGCTTCTTTTATCAGAGTTCTGACAATAGAGAGGTGAGAGGTGTGGGCTTCCCTTGGGGGCAGGGATGGTATTGCTGAGATTCCAGGGATATCTCTGATATGTTAATGTCTCCTTAATATAGTGCACAGGAGCATGTGAGAGCAAAAGCATGAGACATTTCTACCTCCTCCTCCTCTCTCCTATTTCTGGGAGCAGAGAGAGAAGGAGCATGGCTGATTCCTTCTTCATCCCTTGGAACTGCTGTGGAATATGGGACATCATCCTTAGAATCAGGTTCCACAAGGTAGTCTATAGTCAAACTCTATTGCAGTGCAGTTTAAAACAAATTAACTTCAGTCCAGGAAGTTCATTGTCAGTGGTCTGGCATAGGTAGAGAAAGCTAATACATACATGATAGGCTGGACAGCTTTATTGTCTGCACCTGTATAGAGCTGGTCTGACATGAGAATCATTGAATCATAGAATCATAGAGTTGGAAGAGACCACAAGGGCCATCCAGTCCAACCCCCTGCCATGCAGGAACACATACTCAAAGCACATCCAACAGATGGCCATCCAGCTTCTATTTAAAAACCTCCACAGAAGAAGACTCTGCCACACTCTGAGGCTGCACGTCCCACTGTGGAACAACTCTTACCATCAGGAAGTTCTTCCTAATGCTTAGGTGGAATCTCTTTTCCTGTAGATTGAATCCATTGCACCGTGTTCTAGTCTCTGGAGCAGCAGAAAACATCGCTCCACCCTCAATATATTATCCCTTCAAATATTTACACCTCTTAACATTCTATTTCCTCCTCTCCCCCAGGATAAACATACCCAGCTCCCTAAGCCACTTCTCATGGGGCATGGTTTCCAGACCTTTCACCATTTTGGTCACCCTCCTCTGAACACTCTCCAGCTTGTCAATATCCTTCTTGAATTGTGCTGCCCAGGACTAGACACAAGGTGAGATCTGACCAAAGCAGAATAGAGTGGCACTATTACTTCCCTCGTTCTAGACACTACATGCCTATTGATACAGCCTGGAATCACATTGGTTTTTCTGGCTGCTGCATCACACTGCTGACTCGTGTTCAGCTTGTGATCCACTAAGACTCCTAGATCACTTTTGCATGCACTACTATCAAGCCAGGTGTCACCCATCCTATATTTCTGTGTTTCATTTTTTTTCTGCCTAAGTGTAGTATCCTACATTTCTCACTGTTCAAATTTTGTTAGTTTGGGCCCAGCTTTCTAATCTGTTAAGGTCAGTTTGAATTCTGATCCTGTCCTCTGGGTTATTAGCTACCCCTCCTAATTTGGTGTCATCTGCAAACTTGATAAGCATACCCTCTATTCCCTCATCCAAGTCATTGATAAAGATGTTGAACAGCACTGGGCCCAGGACAGAACCCTGTGGCACCCCACTGGTCACTTCTCTCCAGGATGAAGAGGAGCCATTGGTGAGCACTCTTTGGGTTCTTCTTCTACCTGCCTCCACCTGGGATTGCTTAACCCACCTGTAATCCAATAAGCACCCTTCCCCCAGCCCACCATAGTGACAACTGTATAATCCCACATGGGCTCAAATCCATTGCATGTTTTCCTTGCCATCCAGAATGAAGCAGGGTCACCAGCCCCCAAACTTTTCCTGGTCCTGGCCACTCAACTTATACAATCCTTTAAGGGAACTCTCTAAATATGGGAATGAAGGACATGAAGACCTTCATTCTCCCTGAACAGGATTTGGCCCAGCCACCCCACCCAAGGTTGTGATAGAAAACATTAAAAGGAAGGGTGGGAAGGCAGTTCAGGCCAGAGTGCCAGAGGAACTGCTGGAGAAATCACTTTCATCTTTCCCAAGTAGACCAAAGCCTTGGCCTGGTGGTGAGGTCTCACTGACCCCAAGCACTGGCCATCCCTCCCATTGGCTGAGCTTCTGGAGGACAGTGGAAGTTTGTGGGCCTCTGGGAAGGAGACTGGCACTTCTGGAAGAAGATGGCAGCACCCTGCCATATAACTCAAACACATAGATTGCAAACAGGTCTTCAAGTAGGGCTCCCAGATCTAAGGGCTTGGTCCTGAGTCTCATAATCCTCTTCTCCAGTTCTCAGGGTGAGGGGAAGGAATCTTAGAATAAGAATGCTGCCTTGAAAAGTGCATTTATATGTTTTCTTCATTTATTAGATGTGACTTTAGTTATTTGAATGGCTTACTCTGCAAGTGTGGTTGATGCTTGAAGTATCATGCCTAAAGACACCATCAGGGGTGTCCCTTGTGACATCATCAGGGACAGTGTCTAGGTCTCAGAGTTTGTTCCTGAAATCTCAGGACCTGGGAAGCTCCTGATCTGGCAACCCTTAGCTTCAGGTGAGTCCGGGATGCTAGCTTTCACCACATTCAGCAGCTTGACGGTACATATTGGGATAACCATAATACCCAGAATTAGGCATGTTTTAAATACAGCCAGGGTTGCACAGTCTCATCTGGAGCCAAAAACTTTCATGGAAATAGCCACTACTTTGGGGGCCTTGCCTATAATGTTCATTCATCATACACAGGGGAAAGTTATTTACAAACCATTATAGCATTGATTTTCTATGCTTGGTCCTCCAAATGTGTTGAATTTCAGTGCCTAGAAGTCCCTGCCAACCTGGCCAGTGATAAGGGATTCTGGAAGTTGGTTCAAAACAGCTGGAGAGCCCAGTGTTCAGAATTACTGTTCTATAGCAACATTTTAGAACACTGCAGTCAATCTGAATATTTATGGGCACATACTTATTGTATCCTCCAACACCGGGACATGGTAACCAAGCAACATCAGAGCATGGTCAAGAAGGCAAAAGGTATTCAAGAGGAAGAACAACACAAGCTAGGAGAGGCTGTAGCAGTTTGCTTTTGCCTGAGCCTACTGGGAAGGGCAAGACTCCACCCCTTGCCCTCTTCTCTTCACTGCTAATTGAGTGCAAACTACTTTCGCACTTGGAATTCAGTCTGCAGCAATTGAAGTAAGATGAGGACAAAGGGGAGAAAATGGCAGGAAGAAAGAGAACTCAAACATTTTAAAAGCAGCTGAAAAAGTAGGATAACTGAAGATTAATTGGTAGTGTCCCTGTGAAATCTGGACAGTTGAAGAGTATGTACTATCAGATTGTTCAAATACATTATGTGATAAGGTAGATGCCAGGCCAGGGTGGATGGATGCGCAGGATTGATCCTGCTTGAGCTATTATTCTTGGCTGCGTCCTTTTGTCAGCTATTAATTTTTTTATATTTGGCTGGGAAATAAGGAAAATCCCCATTCAGCTGTTGTGTACATAAGGTCATCCATAGTAAGTTAAAATGTTTTCAGTCATAAGAAAGTTCCTCAAGCTGCTGTGATAATAACCATGTTTGAAAATACTAGACAGAAATTGTATATGCTGTCTTGTTTGCAAGCCTGACAAATACTGGTACATGGTTATCACATTTTGGAGATACCGTTCCTGCCCTTGCTCCCATAACAAATGGCCACAACAGTTAAAACAGGATTTAATTTTTAAAGATCAAATTACAGCATATGGATTAAGCTTGTAGGCAACATGAAACAGCTTAAGAAAACTGTTTTGCCCTCCCCATCTAGCAGAAAATTAAGGTGCTAAGGGCTACAAACAGTAATGATTTAACAGTCTCTTAACAAGTGAATTTACAGGGCTGAGCTATGAATTTCAGATCCTATTCCAACTTCTGAAAAGCTGTTAAAGGTGCCATCACAGACAGATTGCTAAAATGTATGCTTTTTTAATGCAAAGTTTTGTAATCGTTCACTCTTTATGATTTAATTAGAGTAGGCAGCTTGGTTGAGTCTATCTACAGAAAAACAATTCAGGCATCCCCTACAGTGGATATGTGGAACCTTTGACCCTTCAGATATTTTGGACTTGCCTCCCAAAACTGCATGCATCCACCATGGCCAGTGGTAAGGGACCATGAGAGCTGTAGTCCAAAACATCTGGAAGAGAAAAGGCTCCCCACTCATGCTCTAATAATAATGATGACATATGACTTGGGGGGCATTGCCTCTAGTGTTCCTTCACCAAACATAGGGAAAGTTATTTAAAAACCATTACAGCCATGATTTTCAACTTTTGTTCTTCCAAAAATGTTGGACTTCAAAGCCCAGAAGTCCCTTTGTCATGCCTTAAGACTTAGGAGATTATCAGATGGTTCAAATATCCCAGGACAGGGACAACCAGAGATCACTAAAAGGCTTTCCTTTTAGATGATGTTGTCCCTGTCCTGTGATGATCCCAGTCTGCTCCTGGTCCCCCCCCACCTCTTATTAATTATTTTAATTGTTAATAAGGCACCCGTTCCATCTCTGTAATGGAATCACGGGCATATGAAAAGGTGCCCCGTTATGCTGGCACGATGCCAGCCGTGGTGGGAGGTTCCTTCTGAACACTTCTGGGTGTGAGAGGGACAAGGAGGTAAGTGACAGCCTTCCCCCATCTCCCCGGGTTACTTTGGATTTTTTAATTTTATTTTGGTCCTTGCTGTCACTTTTTTTCCTTTCGTTCCCTTTTAAAAAAAATTCCCGCATGTTCATTCTCTCGCGAGAACGGCCCAGGATTTCAAATAAGGAAGTGAATACAGCTCCGTGTCAGCTGTATTCAGTTCCTTGACTGCCGGGGGGAGGGGGAGCCGTTTCTGTCATGGCTCCAAGGTATGTGTGAATTTTTTTAAAAAAAGTGGTACAGGGATGGGAGTGGGGCGGGATTGGCGTCCTGGGACAGGGTCGCGTTTTAGGACCCATTGTGATAATCTCCCCTGTCAACCTGGCCAATGATCAGAAAGTTGGTCCAAAACATCTGGAGATCCCAGTGTTTATAAATTAATTAATTAATGTGTGTTTATTTATTTATTATTACAATATTTATATTCCACTCTATATCTAAAAGATTTCAGGATGACATACAGTAAAAACAATTTAAACAATTTAAAACAGTAAGAATAAGTTAACAGACTACAAACATATTAAACATTTGAAACAAGACAGTTTAAAACTGTATTTAAAAATTAAGATAATTGATCTCTTATTAAAAATTATTATTAAAATTATTATTATCATTATTATTAATTATTAAATTAAAACTCTTATTAGTCTGATCCCTATCCAGTATTTTATTGTGTTGTTTTTTAGTATTTATTAAGTATTTTAAAATGTTTAATTATTTAATTGTATTTTCAGTGGGGGTGGGATGGAGGGTTTTGTATGTATATTTTAAACGCTGTACGCTGCGCCGATTGCATTTTGTAGAGGGGCGGGATATAAATAAATTTATTATTATTATTATTATCATCATCATCATCTCCAATGCAATATAGATTACAGTATCTGGAGTTATTTATGGAAAAACTATAATTTAAGACTTAAATTGTCAATTTAAAATGCAAGAATTTACTAGTTATGGGAGCCTTCAATGACCATGAGATCAGCTTGGAGATTAACTCTGCTAAGCAGAAGCTATCCAACAAATTCCTGATGTGCCTTGCTGATAATTTCTGATTTCAAAAGGTGGAGGAAAGAACAAGGAGATCTGTAATCCTGGACTTGATCCTAACCAATAGGCAGGAGTTGGTCACTGGAATAAAAACATTTGGTACTTTAGGGGGAAGTGACCATGCAATGCTAGAATTTGCAATTGTGGGGTAGGCCAAGAAGATTTTAGTCAAACACCAACCTTGAATTTCAGGAAAGCTGATTTTAACAAGTTTAGGGAAATACTCCAATATTGAGACACCCAGCAAGGGTGGGAGTTCTTGAAGGAGTTGCCAAAAGCACAATCACAAACAATTCCATGGAAGAAGAAAAATGGGAAACATCTGAAAAATCTAATGTGGCTGCACAGCAAACTAAAGGAGGGTGTGAAAAGGAAAAAAGTATGTATAAAGAATGGAAGAAAGGATGAATCACCAAGGAAAAATATAGATGTGTAGCCCAAGCTTGGAGAAATATTATAAGGAAAGGTAAAGCTCAGAGTGAGCTGAGACTGGCTTGGCAAGCAAGGAGTAACAAAAGGAAGGGGGGTGTTGGGCCTGTCTATATGAGCCTCAAAAAACTGGCATGCCCCACAGTGATGGCATTTCACAACAGCTGTGACTCGTCTTAATGGTTTTTTTTTTGGCCCCCGAAAGCTTCACATCCCCATTAGTCAAGATGGTGGCTGCGAATGAGTTACTCACGCTTTTACCTACTGTAATCTGCTGCCACCAAACTTTTTTAAAAAACTATTTCAACTGTGTGCTGGAGTTCTATTTTGCCTTTCCAAAAAAGGAGGGGGAACAATACCCTGTTTTCTCATCTTAGTGCTCACTTGCTAAGGTGAAAAAGCAACAATGCTTTCCTCTGAGGTTGGTGAGAGTTTATGACTTGCTCAAGGTCACCCAGTGAGTTTCCATGGCCGAGTGGGGATTCAAACTCTGGTCATCCAGAGTCCTAGTCCAATATCCAAACTACATCATAGTCCCTACTCATTTAAAAAGCCTAAGAGCTCTGGCCCTGTGAGACCTGACTCCACTACAAGACTGCAACCCCCCCCCCCTATTTTGTACAGTCTGTCCTCTGAAAGCAAAAGCAGTTAAAATCTTTTAAGTCTCTATCTAAAAGTCCTGATTAATTAGTTTTGCTGCACACTACAATTGGTCTGGCAGTCATTACACTTTGGGAAAGACTAAGTAGGGTGGGGACTTGAAATAAACTTTAATCTAATTTTCTTCCCCACCTTTCTTTCTTTAAGGATCTATTCAGATATAAAGAAAGCATTGCTAGCACTGATCTTGAGAGCACATTATTAAGAGAAGCAGCCCTGCAACACATTGATAGTACTAGGAAATCTCAGGCCACAGTTTGGTCAAAGGGAGGGATGAACATATAATCAGCTACTACAGCAACTGTCCCTTCCTGAAAACAGGCTGAGTGAGGAACCAGTAGCAAGTAGAAGTACTTTATGATCTGATAGACCCCATAATTAAATAGAGAATAGATCTGCTCAAATCATTAGATTGTAATTACTAATAAAAGTCACATTGATTTCAGCAGATCTTCTCCAGGTATGACTAAGTCTAGATCCAATCTACAGGCTGGCCATGCTCCCCGGTTTCTCTTCCCACTGACTCTTAGTGTTACCCTCAACACTTGGGGTCTTGAAGACCCTCAAAATTTGGGGAATTAATGTACTCAGCTTGGCTATGCAAGAGGGGGCAACAGATAGCAGATCTTTTGACCTTTGTATACTGGTAATCGGGAGGAGATATTAAACTAGGTAGTACAGTAAATTGATCTTTATTTGGAAAAACAACAACAACATTCACGCACACGTTCAGGCTTCAAGTATTCATATAAGACTAGTGATTAAAGTGGGGAGTAGCGAGGGAAGTGAGTAGTGGGTGATATGACACCTTTCCTGTAGATATGAAGTCACAGAAGAAACCAGTAGAGTGGTGGTCCCAATCAGGAGCAGCTGCACAGATGAACATAGTGTCCACAAGAAGGGGATCCATGAGTACTTGAGTGGAATTTTAGAAGGGTTTTTATAGACAATATTTGCCTTCTGGGAATGGGATTTAGGGCAGAAGACAATGTTTTGTTGTGTTGGTCTCTCTCTTTCTTTCTTTCTTTCACCCCTCCCATGTCTGTTTCCTCCTCTTACCTAGTTGGTGCATTTTCCGCCTATTTCTTTTAGAGGATGCTGCAGTTACACCAAATATCTGGGCTTCATGTTCGTGTGGTGTTCGTGTTATATCATCCCTGACCAGCACAGCCAATGGTGAGGGATCATGGGAGCTGCCAGTACAACAACATTCAGAAGCCCTGTGGAGAGATGAAGATGCCGGGCTGACGAGAGGATACTCTGCAGTGTTCTGAACTCTTCTAAATGTCAACTTCCACCAGGGGAGCAGGGAGGCCATGGTGGAGAGGTTGAAAACAAGTTTTAAGAGAAATAGCAGGAGGAGGGATCTTCTGAATGTCATTATTTAAATTGTGGGTGTGTGCATGCACACACGCACAGGCATACATGTAGGGCATGATGATTTGGAGGTCCTATGGGGCCCTGAACCTATGCCTGATAGCCTGACCCCTGTAGCATTTTTTGTCACAAAAGTATGATACACTCGTAGAGACCCTGTGATGCCTCAGAGAAAGGAGAAAGATATCTGGAGCCTCAGCCCTGAAATGTGAATGAAAATGTAATTTTTACTAAGCTAGTTCAGTCAACCCAATTCCTTGAGGTATAATCTGTGCTGTGCATTTTGTCCAACTAAAACTTGGAGGGGAGGTGGAAATTTGATCCTAAAATTTATTTTTTTATTATTTATTTATTTATTTATACCCCGCTCTTCAGCCACAAGGCTATCAGAGCGGCTTACAAATTGTTTTAAGCAATAGCAAATTTACACATCTACACTGCATTAAGCAGTTTCCAATGTGTGTTAGCTAAAAGTAAGGAAAAAAGAGGGAAGGAAGAAATGAGAGAGGATGAGTAGAAGGGACACACTCTCTGGTACAGCAATCCTTTTTTAATTGGGGGAAAGGACCATCTAAATCCTCCATAAATGTACAATAGTCATTTCCTGATAGGTGCTAGGACAGTCTTTCTTGCTAGCTAGCTAATCTATATTTTAATTGGTTTCATGCACGATGTAATTTGCCCTTTTGTCTCAGGATTTTTCCATTATCTACTGTGACAAAGAGCTCCACTTTCTGTATCATTAGCATGCATGCACACATGAGTTGCTTCACAGTAAGCACAAAGACTCCACACAGACACACACAGACACAGAAGCACACACACACCTCTCTCCCAAGCTTTTTGCTGCAATCTCAGTCACGTTTTACTCAGCTTTTTTGCTCCAACATCAATGCCAAGGGTGAGGAGGAAACTTCTTAGGTACAATGACAATAAACTTCTACTTATGCAAAAGGAGTTTCCCTTCCCCTCCTCACCTTGCACTGCATCCCCCTTTCACATACCCCACATTCAGTCTGATCAGCCTGGTGCAGATTTGGGTGAACGGAGGGAGAGGGGTGATTCAATCCACCAATGAGTTGAATAAGCAGATAGTTATACCTGCAGTTAAAACAGAAGAGTGGTAAGGCCAATTTTAATCAGTAAAGTGTTTTCCACCCTCATCATAGCAAGCCAATGAGAGCTCCCATTCACCATTCTGGTCCCAGAGCATAATGATCCCTTCAGCACCTGAAATATCTCAGCAGAATGACACTATGCTGACACAATTCTAATAAGGCATCATATGTCCACTTCCATCACTGTCACAGAAGAGGCCTTGACATGAGTTCTAAACTATGTTCAGTCGAACTGATCCTGACTACCTAAACCTATACAACCTATTTCCCTAAGTCAGTGGTGAATAAACTACAACAGGCCTCCGGACAGTGAACTGCACTAGGTGTGTTTTCTGTTGAAAATTGGCTGAAACTGGAAAGTGACTAGCTAATTTGCCTTTCCACATTTTTCTGATGATGATTAGTTGATTTTTTGGATTGTCCAGAATTTGGCAAACTAGGAGTTGTTTAGGTGTACTTCTGATTGAAGCAGTGTCTGAGGCATTTGGGAAGCAAATTTTTACCCCCAAAAATCATTTTATGGGGTGGAGGGACTTGGTGGCCCACAAAAAAGGAGTTGAGATCCTAATATGGTACACAAGACACCTTCTCTGCCCCTGTCCTTAATGTTTCATTGTCCTTGCTGGGAGAGGAGAGATCTGACTGACAGATTCAAGGCAGACCAAAGGAAGTACTACTTTATATCATGCACAATTACTACAATTAATGGAACTTACCGCCACAAGATGTGGTGATATCCACTAACTGAACTGATTAGATAAATGCATGCAGAGCAAGTCTGTCAATGACTCTTAGACTCTGGGTCCAATGTCTCTGAGTTCCTATTCTGGGAGCAACAATGGGAGAGTGCCGTTGCCTTCATGTGCTGCTTGTGGCTGAATGCTGTGGAAAACAGGGTCTTGGACTAGAATAGTGATGCAATCTTTGTAAATTTCATAATTATAGTCATGAATAGTTTTACCACTTTTGTCATTGTGTCAAAAACTGTGTAGTTTTCAAAGACTATTCATAGTTCAGGACTTAACTTTTTTTTTTCTTTTGGTACAAAAAAACAGCATTTTCTGCAGAGACCACTTCTGCACAGAAAAAAAAAAGTTTCCTGGCACTCCTGCATGGAAAACAGCAGAATTTGCAAAAATGTTATTACAAACATACAAAACAACAATGGGGTATTGCTCCTGCCCCCATATGTGGATATTATATTGTTGATTTTGAATGGGAGGAATTTGTGAGGTGACAATTTGTGTGTGCATGCCATGAAGTCACCTGTTGACTTATGGTGACCGCATTATTCCCCCCCCCCCATTTTATTCTTTATTAATCAATTCTTTTCACAGGAAATTTTCCGCATGAATTTTTCATAGGGTTTTCTTAGGTGAGGAATACGTAGAGGTAGTTTTGCCAGTTCCTTCATCCGAAATATAATGTACAGCACCTGGCATTTGTTTGTGTCTCCCATCCAAGTCCTAACCAGAGCTGGCACTGCTTAGCTTCCAAGATCAGACAGGATGCAAAGATTTAAAAATAAATAAATAAAAGTGTTTGGAGCCTGCATTCACTATTCATCTGGATAAGTTCTCAGAACGTTCACTTCTTTCAAATTATCATATTAGATTTTGCATTTTCTCAGCATGAGCTCTGGGCTAAACAATAATGAAAGTTAAAAGTTAAAAGCAGATGTGCTGTTTGGGATGCTGGCCAAACAACAAAAGGGGGGTGGGTATTTGAGATTTTCTAGATTTGCCACTTTTAGCCACTTTGTCTGTGTAGTCACTGGCAGAATATCATAAATTCCAAACAAGAAAGAGCTAAAACTGTGAGCTCCTGCTCTGCCCTGCTTGCTCTGTAAAGCCATACACCTGGGAAAATATATTTAGAGCCTAGTCCTTCATGTTTATATTGCAATAGAGAGCAATAGTTGAAAAAGCCCTTTTGCAACCATCAGTGCTGAATTACCTATAATGCTAAGGCTGAAGCTAGACATGACCAAAGATGGGAGGCAACTAGTTAAAAAGAATAGGTTACTTGTAATACTTTCCTCCCCTCCCCCCAGTAACTGAAGCATAACTGGGCTGCACTGCAGTGGTAACATAAGGAGGAGGGACACCTTCATTTCATTTGCAGTTTAACTCTAACTGGTTTTAGTTAGTTTTCTAGATGCAAGTTGTGTGTGGCCTCACCAATTAGAGAAGTTCTATATTACAGGCTAGCAGCTTGCAGCATCTTATTTTTTTAAAAGATGACTTATACATAAAGTTTTGTACTTTTTAATAATGAGAAAGCACAGTTACTTTTTTTAAAAAAAGTAAAAACAATAGAAACTAAGTTGGGGGGCTGGAACTAATTGTAATTAATTACTTTTAAAAGTAATTTTTAAAAGTTCTGGACACGACACATAGATTTGTATGACTTACTTTGCAAAAAGTGGGATAGGAGCGTCAGGAAGCAAAGAGTAAAGATGCTCAAAACCTTCTCTGACAGATACTTTACACTGAGAAATCACATGTACGGTATGCTGAAAGTATTTAAGATGGAGCTGAAAAAAGAAAATGCAACCTGAAACCCACTCTCACAAAAAAAGTGGGCAATAAGATTACACAGAATTGCATAAAATTGGTATATTTATGTGCACTGTTAGAGGCAAAAAAAAGCATTAAAATGCTTTTATATACAAATCTAAAAATAAATAAAATAAAAACAAATTGAGGGGAAATGATATAATTTTAACAAAAAGAGATGCCACTATTGTAGAGCGACCAGGTGATGTATGAGCCTAGCCAGTTGGCTCTATAACTGCTAATATGATGCTTAGCTTCAAGACCCCCAGCTCTTCCTTCTCATGCTTCTTTAAGCTGGATTGAACAGCCCTTCAAATAGAAGATTCCTTCAAACAGAGTACTGTACTGTCCTCTGAAGGCATTTCCAGTAGTGAGGCTCATGTCTATAAAGTACAGGACCAGCCCTACTGTGAGACAGCTGATGCTGAGGGGCATAGAATAGAGGTCTATGTGCTACGTGATGAATAGCTCTACCTCTTCCTAAGCTATATGGTGGCTCTCTACTGCAGTAGAAGGTGCTTTCTTGTCAGCACTGTTGAAACCAGAGTGTAGAGATAATGCTCTAAAAGCAATGTTGTTACTCACTCACAACATTTCCTTCTTATAGTAATAAGTAACATGTTGCTTTTTACAGTAATAGACCCAAAGTTCTGGTTGAAGTAAGATTCGACTGCCAATATGTTTTGCTTTGCTTTTGTACACAGCATGAGGAAAGCACTATTTTGTCCTTTGCCTCCATCAGCAGCAGAAGAATAGAATAGAATCTTACTTATGGTCATAGACCACCAACACAGGTAAAAAGGGGATACAGAATAAAAAGAAGGTAAAAACACAGGTTAAAAACAGTATATAAAACTTCCCTTCAGGTTGGAGAGCTCCAGTATAATAAGGCAGGATTGGTACTAGTCTACTGCGGAGGTCAATGTCTGACGAATTTTAAACACAGCTGCATAGAATCTGGCAACATTATATGTTGTATTTTATCTCAATACCCACCACAGATGGAAAGTAATAAGTCACTTTAGTTGTCTCTGTTGTTTTTTTGTATTATTCCTGTTTTTTGTTTTTGTAGTATATTTATAGGTAGATGTGTTTGTGAATAGGTGTTTGTTTAATCTTGTATTATTATAAGTTTATTTTATTATTTAGTTGATTTTTTTCTGTTTTTTCCTATTTTGTATTGTTTTCTTTTCTGTTTTGTTGATAATTTCAGCTATGAGAGAGAGAGAGCAATTGATATCTGAAAGCAACAGAGAAGTGTAGAATTGTCTAGTGTGTGCTTGGTATTTATGCAATAGGGGTGAAATGAGGCTAAGGCAGATGTCCCTGTAGTACAGTGGTTCTCAACCTGTGGGTCCCCAGATGTTGTTGAACTACAGTTCCCAGAAGCCCTCTGAGGTCTCACCTTGACAGCCAGGTGATCCTCCCAGTCATTAGTGAGGCTGTGAGTTCAATCCTACAGCCTCACTAATGACTGGGAGGACCACCTGGCTGTCAAGGTAAGACCTCAGAGAGCTCCTGGGAACTGTAGTCCAACAACATCTGGGGACACACAGGTTAAGAACCACTGCTGTAGTATGAGCGCTGGAGTAATACATGCTCTGTTGTTTCTATTTGGCCAGAGTCACAGGGGCATAGTCTGTCTGAGAAGGGGATCTTCTTGTATCAGCCTTCAACCTACAATCAGCAGTATGTTTGGGCCTGGCTCTGGTAAAGTAGGATGTCACATGGCCACCTTAATGCAGCCGCCTTGCAAAAAGCTAAGCAGTTAACTTAAGAATGGAGAACATCACGAGCACTGCTGTCTGGAGTGCCACAACAAAAGGCAGGATACTGTGCTGCATGATTAAGTGGAGGCAACCCTTATTAATTGATTTAAAAAGTAAGACTCAGTTGGTCAAACTGATCAATCAGACACAAACTGCAGCCTACAAAAGAACAAAGAAATAGCCCAACAAAGAAATGTTGGTTTCTCACAGCATTACTCTTACCTTGCTCTCCACTACTGGACAAGATATACAGGGAGCCTTTGATTGTCTGGATCTTTTGGACTACAACTGCAGTTCCCTAACATCAGTCATGTTTTCTGGGTCTTCTGGGTGTTCAAGCATTTGGAGGGCCAAAATTTCCCCACGCCTGTACTGCAGGAACAAATCAGGCCTGTGATTGTGTTCTTTTAGAGCAAGTAGAGCCATTTTTTCAGTTTATTCAAAAAGTGCACAGATATATCTGATTTTGACCAAAGCCTAAAAAAAAAAATTGTTTTAACTACAGCTCCCAGAACTCCAGGTAGCAAACATGGTCATTGGCTATGCTTGTTGGGGCTTTCAGGGAGCTGTAATCCAAAAAAGGTAATGTTCCCAAGCTCTGGTTTGACACAAGCAAGCAAAAAAGCAATGTGTATAGAACAAGTCACATTTTTAGAATATGTAATGAAAACTTCCTATTTCCTCTGATACGTTTGGCTCTTAGGTTTGGTTTAGTGTTTTGTTTTAAATGTTTTTCTGGAAATCCCACCCTGGTCCTTTTTTGCTGGAATGCATGTCCTTTGGTCAAAAGGCACACTTATGCCATAATGAAACAGCCAGCCTACAGACAATTACTTATACATATTGCATCAGGTTTAACAAGGCAGATAAGTTGTAGGAGACCCATCTCTCTGATCTTGCAAAAGTGGTGCAGAGGATAAATAATCCTAAAAGCGGGAAGAACATTTCCCCACTTTCTGCGCTGCTACAGGAGTGGTTGTGCATCTGCTCTTAGACAACAAACACAAGAGATATTTCTGAGTCCTGCTCATTAGCAGGCAAAGAGACAATGTACACCAGATTTAAAGAAGCAACAATCCATGTGGTGTTGTCTACTAGAAATTTGGTCAAAGTGTGATCCTGTGATTGTACCAGCTGCAGTGAGTTTGACTGCCACATTCTTTGAGAATGCAGTTCAAAGTGATGCTGGTAATTAACTTTAAAGCCCTAAACAGTTCAGGACCAACCTACCTGGTAGACCATCTCCTCCCAAGGTCAGATGGCACTCAACGAACTACTGGGATACCGCAGAGAACAACTATGAGTAACGCTGTGGCTAATGATGCAACTGGACTCAAGCCGAAAGGACGCTCAGCTGTTGACATGCTCAAAGGTGAAAGAAAAGTCCAAAGCTGCACACCACATGTTACAGGAACAATAGAATGTGATAAACATAAATTAGAGGAAGCTAAACATAGTAAAACAAGAAATTGAACATACAAACATTGCAATACTTGGGGTGAGCCAGCTAAAGTGGACAGGAATGGGACATTTTTCAGTCAGATCATTACACAGTGCTTTACTCAGGAAATGAAAATCTAAGAAGAAATTATGTGGCATTTATAGTGAAGAGAGATGCAGCAAAAGTAGTCAAAGGATATAATGCAAAGTCTGACTGAATCATGTCAATAAAATTTCAAGGAAAACCTATCAATATAACTTTAATCCAAGTTTATGCTCCAACTACAGAGGCATAAGAAGAAGAAATTGAAAGATTCTATGCTGGATTCCAGGAGGAAATGGATCACACACCAAAACAGCACTTTGTTTAATCATAGGCAATTGAAATGCAAAAATAAGAAACAGCATAATCAAAGATTGTAGGAAAATTTGGCCTAGGATCAAGAAATGAAGCAGGAGAGCGACTAACTGAATTTTGCAAGGCCAACAGTTTGTTCATTGCAAACACATTCTTCAAGTAACCCAAGAAGTGACTGTATACATGGATGTCACCTGATGGCCAGTATAGAAATCAGATAGACTACATAATTGGAATCATAAGAGGAAGAAGCTCCATTCTCTCTGAAAACACAAAACTAGGAGTAGATTGTGGCACAGGCAATGAAATGCCAATATCAAAAATTAGAGTAAAGCTAAATAAGAACACTAAACCAGCCATCATGCTGAAATACACCCTGAAGATCCCTGTAGAATTTAAAGATTATGTGAAAAATAGATTTACACTATTAAGCCTAATTGACCATGAGCCAGAAGAACTCTGGACTGAAGCCAGGTACATTGTCAGGGAGGAATCCAAAAAGACACTATCTATAGCCAAAAAGAAAGAGAAGCCTCAATGGATGACAGATGAAACTCTTCAAGCAGTTAAGGACAGATGAGAAGCAAAAGTAAAAGGTGACAGAAATCGAGCCAGAACCCTGAATGCAACTGTTCAATGACTTGTGCACAGGGACAAGGAGAACTACTATAATAATCAATGCAGAGAAATATAGGGTGACAACAAAAAAGGAAGAACAAGAAAGCTCTACCACAAGATCGGAGATATCAAACAGAAATTAAAACCAAGAGTGGTGATGCTGTACAAGAAGCATGGGAACACATGACAAGGCCAAGCAGAAATATTTCCCATGCAAGCAAAGTGATGCTCAAAATTCTACAACAAAGAGTTTTAACAAATATGGAGCAAGAAATGCCAGTGTCCAAGCTGGGTTCAGGAAAGGAAGAGGCACTAGGGATCATATTGCAAATATATGTTGGGTAATGAAGTGCACCAAAGAATTTCAAAATAAAATCACCCTGTGCTTTATAGATTATATATATAAAAAAACTATGGATTGCTCTTAAAGAAATGGGTGTGCCTCAACATTTGATTGTCATAAAGCATAACTTGTACCCAGGAGGCTAGAGGCTACTGGTAGGACAGACTATGGAGAAACAAAATATTTTCCAATTGCAAGAGGGCAAGGCAGTTATCACCCTATTTAACTTGTACACTGAATGTATTATACCTGAAGCAGGATTAGACTCGGAGGAAGGAGGCACAAAAATTGGAGGAAGGAACATCAATAATTTAAGATATGTAGATGACACCATACTACTAGCAGAAAATAGCAAAGGTTTGGAACAATTACTGAAGAAAGCTAAAGAAGAAAGTATAAAGGCAGGTTTACAGTTGAACGTTAAGAAAACAAAAATAATGACCACAGATGATTTATGTAACTTTAAAGTAGATGATGAAGACATTGAAATACTGTAGTTCCAGATTTTCCACACCTTGACTCAATCATTAATCAGAATAGGGACTGCAGTAAAGAAATCAGAAGAAAACTAGGACTTGGAAGGACAGCTATGAAGGAACTAGACAAGATCCTGAAACGTAAAGATATTTAATTGAATACTAAAATTAGGATTGTCCATGATATAGTATTTCCCATTCTTATGTATGGTTGTGAAAGCTGAACAGTCAAGAAAGCTGATACCTCTAGGAAGAAAATCAGCTCATTTGAAATGTGGTGCTGGAGAAGAGTTCTACAGACAGCATGGACTGCTAAAAAGACCAAAAAAATGCATCCTAGAGCAAACCAAGCCTAAACACTTCCTAGAAGCCAAGATGATTAAACTGAGACTGTCGTACTTTGGCCATAAGATGAGAAGACATGACTCACTAGAAAAGACAATAATGCTTGGAAAGGTGGAAGGCAAGAGGAAGAGGACTGCATTATAGATGGATAGGCTGAATCAAGGAAGCCACGGCCCTGAGTCAGCATGACCTGACCTGGGCTGTAGATGGCAGGGTGACTTGGAGGTCTCTCATTCATGGGGTTGTCATAAGTCAAAGTCAACTTGATAGCAGTTAGCAACAAATAGGAGCCATAATTTCATCTTGTGGTATTGAATTCCACAAGGTAACCATAAATATCGTAAGGTGGGTAATGCAAAGTTCTGGTATTGTGTGAGGGAGGATTCTTTTTCTGCCCCCATCATCCATGCTTTTATAAATATCTAACCTATATAAATATATCGTCGTCACATTTCATTTAAAGTTTTTACCCTCACTCACCAACATTTTAAGCTCTCTCATAGACAATGTGCTCAGGAAACATGTGGCGTTGTGACCAACCATGCTGATATGAAATATTTTTACTTCCCATAATGGATAAGAAAGCTGTTCCAGCTTTCCCACTTGCAATTAAGTGTCCTTTCAATTACACCCAATCTCTTGGTTACTTTTCCTATTCTATCTACTTTATGTGCACACATCTTTCAAGTGAGTGCACCAGCTAAAATGTATATTTCTTTTTATCTTACCATCACACTGGTATTCCCTGGCATGGTATAAATAGGCCAATCCATACTCATATCTCCCTACCTTGGTATGAAAAGAGAGAATCCATGAATTAGAAATAGGAGAGCAAGAAAATGAACATAATATATTGTGTACCAAACTGCAAGAGTGCCATCTTGTGTTCAGTATGGAAGACAATGATCTTAGCTGTCTGCTTCCCAGATATGTGTGCATATGTGTATGTGGCTTCAAGTTGTCCATTGACTTACGGTGACCTCATGAATTTCATAAGGCATTTCATAAGGCAAGGAATACTCAGGTGATTTTGTCAGTTCCTTTCTTTTGAAATATAGCCTACAGCATCTAGTATTCACTGACAGGCTCCCATCCAAGTACTAACCAGGGCTGACCCTTCTTATCTTCCAAGATCAAACAGGATCTGGTGCCTTTGCAGTATTTATAGTATACTTAAATCTTCACTGATATTATTTATAACTGCTGATATTATTTATAATCTTATTCTAGCTACACTTTAAGGCAGGGATAAGGAAAGGGTAGACTATGGTCCACCATTGCACCATCAGCCCACTTCTGATGGGCACCCAGTGCTGGTATTTTAGCAAAGAATGCTGGACCACACAGAGTTTAGCCTGTGCTACATTAAGATACCTAAATGACTTCAAGACACAAAAATCCTGGCTGATCTCAGAAGCTAAGCAGGGTCAGCCCTCATTACTATTTCGAAAGGAGATCACAAGACAAGACAATACCACATGCTGTAGGCTACATTCAGAGGAAGGCAATGGAAACCACCTCTGCGTACTCCTTGCCTAAGCAAATGTTATGAAATTCATGGGGTCACCATATATCAACAAGTGACTTGAAGGTATGTTAAGAGCGTATGCTTCTTTATCATTTTTATTTAATGTATATCTCACCTTGATCCCAAATGGGACCCAAGGAGTCACACATGAATTTAAACAAGGTTTGTTGTTGCTTTGTGCCTTCAAGTCATTTTTTCAACTTATACATCCAATCTCATTAAGATATATCCAATCTCATTTTCAACTTATCTTTTCAACTTATGGCAACCCTCATGGGGTTTTCTGAGGCTGAGGGATGTGACTTGCCCAAGGTCACCCAGTGGGTTTTCATGGTCAAGTGGAGATTCAAACCCTGGTCTCCTGAGTCGTAGTCCAACACTCAAAACACTATGCCATGCTGGCTCCTTAAAACAAGGTACTTTAATTAAAAATTAATAATAAAAAAGTTTTAAGAAACAATTAAGAAAACTATAGATTTTCCTTGTTTTTTTTCCGGGCAGTGAGGCCGTGTTCTGGAAGAGTTTATTTCTGACGTTTCACCTGCATCTGTGGCTGGCATCTTCAGAGAATGGTTGGGTAGGAGTGTGTGTGGAGTTTATATATTGTGAATCCCTGTTGGGGAGTACATGTAAATGTGTGTGTTTGAATGGTTAATTTCTGGGTATAGAAATGCAAGGAGGATTAGTGTCTGTTTGGCTAATGGTTGGTTGATGGCCCATTATCTGCTGGAGATCCACCTGTCCCTGGGTGGAATTCCTTTGTGAGTGTTGAGTTTTCAAGAATCAAGGAACATGAGAGACACTGCAGACTGGGTCAACCAGAAAAATCAGCAGTAGCAGAACATGTTATATACCAACCTGGACACAAAATGTTCTTTAAAAACACAGAAATTCTGGACCAGGCCAACAACTATCATGTCAGAATGCACAGAGAAGCTATTGAAATTCACAAACACCTGGACAACTTCAACAGGAAAGAAGAAACCCTAAAGGTAAACAAAATCTGGCTGCCAGTTTTGAAAAACAATAGAATCAAAACTCAACACTCACAAAGGATTTCCACCCAGGGACAGGTGGATCTCCAACAGATAATGGGCCATCAACCAACCATTAGCCAAAAAGACACTAATCCTCCTTGCATTTCTATACCCAGAAATTAACCATTCAAACACACACATTTACATGTACTCCCCAACAGGGGTTCACAATATATAAACTCCACACACACTCCTACCCAACCATTCTCTGAAGATGCCAGCCACAGATGCAGGTGAAACGTCAGAAGTAAATTCTTCCAGAACACAGCCTCACAGCCTGGGAAAAAAAAACAAGGAAAATCTATGGGTGCCGGCCATGAAAGCCTTCGATTTCACAATTAAGTAAACTGTTATGTTAAAACAGCAACACTTTTAACCAATACGCAATTATTTGTGTTCCTAAGCAAGAATGCTTACCCAGGGTCACATAACATAGATCACTTGTACCTACCTTCTCAAGAACTTACAAATACCCCCACTGGATCAAACCAAAGGCCTATCTAGTCCAGTCCACTAAGTTGTCAATGAGATGCAAACAGTAAGCCCACAAGCAGGACACAAGGGAACATTCTGTCTTATGTTCCTCAGCAACTGATATACAGAGAGCTACACTGCCTTTGATACCTTCCATGAATATGTCCAACTCACTTTTAAAGCCATACACATCAGTGTCACTACATATGGTGGTAGCAAATTCAATAGTTTCAAGGGTACTGTGTGTGAAGAAATGTTTCCTTTTGTATCTCCTGAATCTTTCTCCATTCAGCTTCACCAAGGATGGTCCTGCTGTTTGGCCACCCACCCACCTAAATCCCAACACCCTTCCCAGACTGCATGAGGACACAAATTGGATACAGAAGGATAAAATGTATATCTAAGATCTTGCAAGAGATGAGGCTGGACAACAAGTTACTTCCAGTGACCCTTTTCCTGCAGCTCTGATAATCACACTCCCCACACTCCCCATCTTGCCAGCCTTGGTGGGCAATTGCCATCACTGTGTTTCAGTAATGAGCCTGGGCTATAGTGACATGAGAGGGGGGGAAACTTTTTCTAGGCCATGCATAATTTTACACACCTCTAACATGTCTCCCCTTACTCACTGTTTTTTTTGTAAGCTAAACAGCTTCAATCAGTGCAAATGTTCCTCATAGTAAATTTTCTCCAGAGCCTTGCTTTGTATATTTAAGAAACTGTGAACCACAAGAACCACTCGTTTAAAAAACAAACAAACATGCAAAACCTCATTCATGCAAGGCCGGTCAGACTACCCCTGCCCTAAAGACACAAGGCATTTCATCAACAGAGCTAGGCAATTATTTACAATCACATACTGCAAACCTTGGGGTACAGAGCATGTACTGAAACAATTTCCAAGTACAAATGGACATTGTCATTTATTAATGGCATTCCTGCATGCAAGATACAGTTTTAATGTATGGAATAGACCCCTCATTGTTTAATCCCACAGTTATGTTTTTATGCTGATTAATTTGTTCTGTGTTTGCTAAGTATAATACAGCATGAGTTTTCTTAATTAGATTGGATATATATTTCAAAAACATACATTACCAGGAAGCACAGCCAGTCCTTGCCAGCTCATTGCACACATACATTTAGCTTACAAAACCTAGAATTTATATGTTGACTAACAGAAACTACACTATTCAGGTTATTTTGCGCTTGGAATTTGCTACAGATATAAAATAGAGATACAGAAGTTATGAAGGGTGAAGCAGAGTGGTCTTGCTGGGAGCAGGGAGGTCTATGCAATATCACTGGATTACATGGAGGGCCATAGTTCAGTGATGCCAGGGATAGCATCAGTACTAGGCAGAAACTGGAACATTAGAAAAGACTGGACACATTTTGTTCACTACTAGTGAGCTCAAAAATCTAATTTGTTTACATGAACATTGGGTGGGTGGATTTTTCATTTTTAAAAAATTAAATAAATACTAAACCATGCAACAATAAATCTTGTATAAAAATATATATCATTATATGGATGGGGGAAATTTAATATGTTCACTTGCCTTCATGTTAATCATTAGCCTTAACATTCACATCCATAGGAATGGAATACAAAGTGGTACTGACATTGTCATCCATAGGTTAACACATGTTGTTTGCGTCTGCAAAAGTAGTTTTTGTGCAGTTTGGGGCAATTAGACTATAGTTTAATAGTTTATAGCTTAATATATTGAACTATATTGAATATATTCAACTATTTATAGTTTAATTATAACTTATGTATGTTTTAATAATATGGAATTTTATTGATACCTAGCAAATTCCACTTTTACTCAATAGTCCAGTTTTACTCAATAATCACCTTGGAATACCTTAAGCAAGCCTTACCTTAAATCACTTTTTACATAAGCCATGGCCTCTTCGAACTGTAACTTATTAGTTTAATGAAGTCTTAACCTTCATCCAAATGTTCAGGTTAAATTACAATCTCAAGAGCAGAAAAATGTGAGTGTTCTTTCATTTAGAAGACATATTGCTACAAACAAGTGAAATCCCTAAAGAGCTGCTTTTGTCATTTGTCAAGAGACGACTTAAGAATACTGAGATACTTTCAATGATTGTACAAAAATGGAAGTTGTTGATCTGGGCTGACTGCTCCCATAGGCAGGGTGGTTGAATGATATTTAAAGATTCTTCAAATAAGCATTTCCTTGTGTGTGGATCCTGTTGATGACAACCTGAAAAGCAAACCAGATTTTGAAGTCACAGGCTCTCAAGATTGGAATAGGACATGAACTGTATGTATGTACTCACCCCACCCTCCCATGTAGCCTCACTATATTACCCAACCATGCATCTCTCTCCTGAACCTTACCATATCAACAAAATTATTTTAAGCCTCTCTAAACTATGGATTTTATTTTATTTTATTTTATTAAGTTATCCTTGGATACATCTTTACAAATTGAAGCCTTGCCTACCACAATGCAACCTGTGTATTAGGGGACTGGCTGTGTAATTGTGTAAAAGGCAGATTCTGCCCACCTTTTCTCCTTGTTCCCTTTATCAGAGTCATGAGAGATATCCTAGCTTAATCCAATTTAGGAAGAAATTATTCAACAGCTAAACCTTATCACAACTACTTTGTGCGAGGAAAACATAACCAGCTTTGGGAAGATGTATGAATGGCCTAGTCCAGTTTCTTAATACAAAAAAACAGCTTTTTAAGCTAAAACTGAGGGTGTGAGGTCAAGGCCTTTAAGAAAGGCTTTTGAGATACCATAGATATTTTCCTCAAAGATTCCAGGAATCTTAAGTTTTTAAAAAATGTGTGAAAAGTCTGGCAAAGAGGGAGCTGCATTTTGGATTAGTCTACAAAGGTCTTCGTAAAATAGCAAACATTCTTTCATGGTCAAAGGCTACCCAAAGACTGCACAATTCTGGAGGATGTAGAGTCTTGCCTTCTAAAATACTTATGGTAGGTAGGAGAGACTCAGCCCTATCAAATTCTTAACTTTGCAAAAAACAAAACAAAAACACACACACCATCCTTAGAAACCTGGGCTCAAGCTAATTATCATACTAAGTGTATTTTGTATGCCTCTTTTCCACAGGAAGCCAAGTTCACACAACTTGAGAGTTTATAACAACAGTTCAGGATAGTTCAACATTTACAAAAATATTAATAGTCTCTAATATCAATACAGATACACTAATTAAAGGGGCTCAGGAATGCTGCTTTAGTTTAGGCGAGTTGCAAAAATAATTGTCCTGTCATTATAAATCTCAAAAGTCTACTACCTATAAGACTGCCATCTACTGAGCTAATAATTTTATACCACCTGTTGACCTACATGAGGTCTACAACTATCAAGTTACAAACCAAACCAATGAAAATTGCCACTGGTACAGGAAGATTGAAAATTGATGTATTTACCATTTTTACACCAATTTTCAAACAATATTATATAATTATTTCAAATTTTGGTGAAAGCTATTGCTGTACTTTACTCTGGCTGCTCAAGGAAGGCCCCCAATTACTGGTCTTTCCTGATGTACAATTGGGCCTGGCTGGGAACACAGCTGTAGGCCTCAGCCTGTCACTCAGGTCTAAAAACTGTTGCTTGAGGAATGCTGTGTGAGGTGGATTGGTTGATGTTCTCTTCTTCAGTAACATCTGTTTGGTGTTTTTTATTACACATTTCCTTATTTACTCTGCTTGTCTCTTCCTTTGTCCAATTCTACTACTTTCCCTCCAAATCCACTGACAAAGAACTCCCCTCAGAACCTCCTAGGGCAACTTCTCATGGCTAAAGTATAATGCTTTAGGCATCCTGCAGTTTACAACATGCGTATTTTGTGTGTCAATGTACTCTCACATTTTGGCAGAATGTTTTAATGAAAAATCTCCTTAAAAAAAACAGAGTTCAGTGATTTTTAAAAAACCTATCTGCCTGAGACTAGAGATTTGGCTACCACATTGTCTCCACAAAACCAAGAAACTGCATGCTAAGGCTAATGCCTTAGCTTTAACAAACGTGTTCCATGATTAGTAACAGTGTTTTGCAATGTCAGAAGTTGTGCTTGCTTACAAATTGCCCTCAATGTGTTCATACATTTCCTTAATGTTTAAGTCCCAAATCCAAATAAGGAGATTTGTCTGGAACCTTGCTTCATTCCTTCAGCAATCTTTGTACTTCCATTCCTTCCTACAGCCCAGTCTTATGGGAAACTAAAAGATGCCTATTTTATGCATATAACCAAGATGAGATGCAATATTGTTTGGGTCCTGTCCTGCAAACTGATGTCCCAGACTCCAATAGGTACATTATGGGGGAAAGAGGTTGCTTTTTAATTTGAAGAACATATTCTCTAACTGTCCCAAGTCAGGAAGAAAAAAGCCCTTTGTGGGTAAGCTATGAGACATGCTGGAACCCTAAGTAGCTTGTGACCCCTTCCAAAGTTGCTCAAGGGCAAACTTAGGTGTAGCTGCATTGTGTGCATCTTTATAGCATTACATGCCTATATTTAAGAAAAATCAGAGTAGAATTAAAAGGAGGTCTTAGCTCTTTCCTCACTAGGCATTTTTCTGCTCAAAAATATTCAACAGTTTCTTTCCCTCAAATAAAAAACAATTCAAAATAGCATTTTAAATGCAATTCCAAATACATACACACTTAAAAATAATTTTGTCTTCATAACTTTCCAGAAAGAAGATGGAGTTAAGAGATCCTAACATTTGGACTACTTATTAAAAAATAAAATGCTCATGTTAACAGATGATGTTCAACAGAGAAATAAGAATTTCCCTCTTGTCAAGCATGAAGTCTGTGATATCAATAATAATTTGAATCTGATTTATGGACTTAGAGTCTTCTACTGATAATAATTTGTTTTATATGTTAAACTTATTGGCTTCCAACAACCAATTTCACAAATTGGCATAAGTGTCCAAACACTTGGCAGTGTGCACAATAAAAACTTGAAAGTTGACGCCCAACTCTGATGACTTTTCCATTCCGGCTACAGTCATGAGGAAAATCCTATCCATTCTTAGGCTGTGAATCATCGGCTAATTTTTGGAATGCAAGGTCTAGCTATTCAATAAAAATAAATGGTGATGTCAAAAGCAAAACACTAATAGAAATGCCTTTTTAAAAAATACAAACTGGATCCTGCTGACAGAATTGTACAAAAGAAACTAGTAAAATACTGAAAATAGAAACAATTTTTGGGGAAAAGGCAAAACTATTATTAACAGCCATATCTGAGCAGTGGAAGTTATTAACTGGAAAAGGAATACACTGTTGTGAATGGCTGTTCTACTAGAAGTAGCAATCCCCTTTGTTCAAAAACAGGCAACGGAAGCTATTGCTGTTTTTGTTCACCAATCACTAGTTCTGGACATCCCTAGGCAAAGCAGTGGCACAACTTATGGTTGTTACCAGAAAAGAGAGTATGGTTGGTAGTATATGCACATATTTCTGGTGATCCTATTCTGCTCCATCTACTTTGAAAAGCAGGAATGGGGGAACCATTTACCATATAGATTTTTTTGGACTATAGGTCCCACAATCTGTTAACATTGGCCATGCTGTCTGAGGTTTCTAGGTTCTGAGTTCAAAAACCTCTGGAGAACCAAAAGTTACCCACCTTGCTTTACAAAGTAGATGAATTAGAACAGGATTACAGTGCTGTTTCACCATCACCATCAGTCACAGAGAACTAGAAGGCTTCTAATGTCCACAGGGATACGTGGCTCTATGACTGATAAGAATATTGGTCATCTTTCAGGTCTCCAGATTGCTTTTGCAATACCTATCGGAGGAAAGGAAATCTAGCATTAACCTGTACTTGCAGTACAGAACACCAGACTGAAACTGTGTGGTATAAGTGGAGAGCAGATACACCTGAACCAAAGAAGCATAGGTGGCATCTCAATGCTATGGAATTCTGAGATCTGTAGTTTTGTGAGATAATTAGCCTTCTCTGCCAGAGAGCTCTGGTGCCACAACAAACTACAGATCCCAGGATTCACTAGCATTGAGCCATGGCAGTTTAAGTGGTATCAAACTGGATTACAGTTGTCCCTTGACATTCGCGGGGGTTAGGTTCCACGGACCCCCGCGAATGTCAAAAAACCGCGAATATTGATTGCGCTCCCCCCACCCTCCCCAGGCCTTTACTGAGCCTTCCAAGGCTCCGTGAAGGCCTCCGCAGCCTCCCCCCACCCTCCCCAGGCTTGAAGGCCTCCCCCCATCCTCCCCGGGGCCTTCACGGAGCCTTCCAAGGCTCCGTGAAGGCCTCCCCCCAACCTCCAACCTCCCTCCCTGGGGACTTCACGGAGCCTTTCAAGGCTCCGCGAAGGCCACCCCCCTCCCTCCCCGGGGCCTTCACGGACCCTTCCAAGGCTCCGTGAAGGCCTCCCCCCAACCTCCCCCATCCCCGGGGCCTTCACGGACCCTTCGAAGGCTCCGTGAAGGCCCCCGCGGCCTCCCCCCACCCTCCCCAGGCCTTCACGGAGCCTTCCAAGGCTCCGTGAAGGCCTCCCCCCACCCTCCACCCTCCCTCCCCGGGGCCTTCACGGAGCCTTTCAAGGCTCCGTGAAGGCCTCCGCAGCCTCCCCCCACCCTCCCCAGGCCTTCCAAGGCTCCGTGAAGGCCTCCGCAGCCTCCCCCCACCCTCCCCAGGCCTTCACGGAGCCTTCCAAGGCTCCGTGAAGGCCTTCCCCCAACCTCCACCCTCCCTCCCTGGGGCCTTCACGGAGCCTTTCAAGGCTCCGTGAAGGCCTCCGCGGCCTCCGCCCACCCTCCCCAGGGCCTTCACGGAGCCTTTCAAGGCTCTGTGAAGGCCTCCGCGGCCTCCCCCCACCCGCCCCAGGCCTTCACGGGGCCTCTGGAGGGTCTCCAAAGGCCCCATGAACGCCTCCCCGGCCCTCCCCGCTCCTTCCCAGGGCTTTCATGGGGCCTCTGGAGGCCCCTTTTCGCGGTTTTGGGGGGGCCGGGGGGGCCCTCCCAAAACCGCGAATAATTAAAACCGTGAATGCTGAGTTCACGAATGTGGAGGGGCAACTGTATTTCTGCAGTGCATATGCAGCCATGGCATCACATCTCTGCTTAGCTACAAAGCTTAGCTGGTAGATTTGGACCAATCCCTATTGCTGCTTAGGTTATGTTTGTTATGAAGATTGGATGGCTAGAACTCTTTGGAGGAAATATGGGATAAAATAAATTAAAGCTTAAAAATGGCTAATGAAATTCTGGATTAAGAACAGAGATATGCATGTCAATACCTACCAGATGTTGTTGGACTGCAGCTACCATCAGCCACAGCCAGCAGAACCAATGTTTAACAACATTTGGAAGGCCACAAATTGACCATACTGATGAATAGGAATCCTGCAGGATGAAGGATGGATATAACTACTGGGCTTTCAAATTAGCTGCATGCTACCTAACTACAGTGAGATCATGGTGAGGGAAGGCTAACTGCAGAGAGAAAGAGACACAGACACAGAACTCAAGAGCATTAAATGATGACATGAATCATCTTTCCTTCTTGCACACAAACCTTACATATTTATTTCAGAAACATTTAGAATCAATGGATGCTTTATCTTTCCTTTCCCACATTAATGTTAGGGTGATTTCACAAGTGGCCAGCTTGACTGAGTTAAGTAGGGGATTGTCCACATCTCCTGAACTACACAAAATCTAAGCTGCTGAGTATGTGACACAGTAAAAAAAACCAGTATGTAGTAAGCCTCGTATTGGTTTAACAGGAAGCTGATTTTCACCACATGATTACAATCTGTGATCACCACAGGAATGTAAAAAAGACACTGAAACAAGTGTGCATTTCATATACATATTTATATATATTTCATGTACAAAGTTACATTCTGAACCCCCATGGATTCAATAATAAATACTGAAATAACTTCACTGCTATATGAGCTTTCTGGCTCACAGAAAAGAAGCCTCAAGTTTTAAACAGACAGCAAGTTTAATGCTGCAGTATCCATCTCAAGGTTACAGAGGCAAGTAAAATTCAGCATAAAGTGTCTAGACAACATTTTCAAAAAATTAATGACTGTAAAATGTTTTAAAACATGTTTAAAAGATTAAGAAGTGTGCAGTAATGAAATTGTTAGAGGAAAGGAAAATATCTAGTGTACAGAAAAATGTTCTGAGGTGCAACATAGGTTTGTTACAAAATGGCATAACCCTGTTAGGAAGATGAAGTCAGCATCCACAAAGAACGGTGTTTTTTAACTCTTGTCATTTTTACAAACTAAGGATCTTTACAAGATCCTTTACACACAGGGTCAACTGCAAAAATGCCAAGTCAGTATCAATCCTTTGGTAACTTTTGTAATACTCACATGGAAATAAATATTCAATTAAACATTTTCTTCAGGACACCATATTCTTTAGAACAGTTAGCAATATTAGAAGTATTATAAAACATTTCTTAGTTACTAAGGCAGCCTATGATAAAGTGTCTACACTCTGCCAGCTCTAACTGATCCAACGAAGGAAGACCTTACAAGAAATGAACAATATGGCAGGATATATAAACTTCATTTTACCTTTTTCCATGCAAGACACATTTACCCAGACAAATCATGTGCTGCATATTTTTTGTGCTTGAAATGTTCTCTCAAACTATTAACGAAAGCTGTTATATATCAAGAGATTCACTCCTGATTTTAGAACTATGAGTACGTGGTACATAAGACATTCTCAAAACAGATTTATTCATTTTTTTTAGGCAACCACATTTGATGCATGAGATTTAGTGAGCTTTATCGTCTACCATTAAAAGTGCTCTGGAACAGGGAGTGTATAAATTTCAGTGAATCTGCTATTTTTAGGACAAGGATACTTTTGAAAATGATGAGGGATAGGTGAATATGTGCGAGCCCCTTCTTTGCACATGTAATAGTCTCTGTTGAACTCTTTTCTGCTGTGACCAGCAACTGACTGAATGAGAACAGAATGGTAGTTTACCCAGTACATCTGGTAAGTCATTAAACATGCTACCCAGACACATCTATTGTCTTGATAGCAGTGAAGCACTTCAGAGAAATAGTTCACTGATTGTTTTAAAATAAAAGCACTGTGAAAATCACAAAAACCTTTTTCTATCTTTTTCCAAGAATGCGAATGTGGCAATTCAACTACCCAAGAAAGATCTGGAGAAAATACTCCAATTAAAAAAAACAACACACACAATCAATTCACCGAGCCCAGAAGGGGCAACAAAGGTGATGGGCTCATTCATCTGTGAAGAGACAGCAGGCATTTCATCTGGACACCCAATATTAGCAGTGGGCACATATAGCTCAGAGTTTGTGGAGGGTGTTACAAAATCATGTATCTTTGACAGCTATACTTTAGGCACACACTGTGAAGCTTTCACTGTTTCTTCTAAAAACCCTCACCAAACCATTTTTAAAATTCTCCCATACTAGAAAGGGTACACCTTTTGCATATGCACATGCGTGGGGCACAATTTGGACAACAAAGATTTTTAGAAAGCCACAAGCTTCTCTGGCCCTTCCATACTGCTTTTAGATTACAGTTGATTTTCTTAAGTTTTCTAAACTTAGCTGAGTAAGTTGAATATTTTAAATAAAACTGTGATTATCATGTTTGGCATATTGGAGGGAAAGAATCTACTGTCAAAGAATTAGACATTCAATAATTTTAGCTCATGGTCTAAATAACTACTTACCAGAACTTATCCATTGTGTACAAAATATGATGCTTAAAAAGTATTTATACATATAATCTATAATGAATAGTCCTGAATTGAATTTTATTGATATTTTCCATCAAGTTAAGATACTCATTTGTTTTTTTAAAAGCTGCCTAAATAAATATTTACACAATAGACCTCAGCTCAACATGGTTTTTAAAAAATTAATATATATATATACATGTTTTCTTGACAGATTTCAAACTGCTCCTATTGCATAAAAATTTTTAGGCAGTTTTTCAATATGGTTTCTAGTGTTTTTCAAGTTGTCATTTCAAACTGTTTTTAAATTTTGCTATTCTATCACTTAAATGTTTATTATCTGCTCCCACGTAATGGGAAAAGACCAAGTGTCTTGGTGGGCTACACCTAAATGTTACAATTTTAATCCATATTTTCCAAGAAATTAAAGATTGGGAAGCTGATATACCTTTTAAAGAATTAAAAATATAGCATTCAGCTTTGTTTGCCATCAACTGGATAATCAGGAGCAAGGGAGGACACTCAATCCAAAGTTTATAGTGAGGAGACAAAATGAGTGTTTTTGGAGTTATTTCATGTTTTCTCAGATTGGGGCTAGACTCCCAGACCTCATACAGTGTTGCTGTCACATTAATGTCAATGACTATATGAATGCTAATAACCTGCAACTCCCTTTATTAGGTCCACAGAAGAAAAATCTCTTAACATTTTCACTAGGTAAATGGGCTATGAAATATATTTTTAAAAGACTTAGGACAATTTTTCCTTCACTGTTACTTCTGAAGTTAAAGGGCTCAGCTACTTTGTTCCCTGTTTGAGTCCCTCTACATCAAGTGCCATGAATCTGACCAGTTAAGGTCCAAGATGGTCGGTGTGCAAAAGTAACCTCTCTTCTGCTCAAGGCGTGTAAGAGAAGATTGCAAATCATTCTAAGAATGTCATTTGGAATTAATCAGAACGTTTCCAAGAATTCTCAAGTAAGGAACCTGGAGCAGAATTTCTCCCCCAAAATACCATAATTGACATTGTTAAGGACAGTATTTTTCATTTTAGCGTCATTAGCCATTAAATATTAAACTTATCATCAGTGTATTTCTGTATTATCTCCTTTTCATCTCAGGGATCTTGATATGAATAAAGGACATTCAATACACCAAAGTAAACAAGACTGGTAGGATTTAGAATGGAAAAAATAAAGACTTACAACTTATTTTAGTCATGACTAAATGTACAGAATGTAATGTAAATATAATTCATCTGATATTTTCAAAATGCTATTTTGGAAATAACTTTGCCGTTTTACTCAATAAATGTTGTGGACATGAATTCAAAATGTTTGTTCTAAAATTTAACTTCAAATTGTGGTGCAAAGTGGAAGGAAATGAATGTTGTGGAGATTAATTCAAAACACTGGTTCTAAAATTTACCCTCAAATTGTAGTGCAAAGTAGAAGGCAATGAATTCTGTTACAGACTGCAGAGGGAGCTACAAGAAGCTGCATTTGAGAGAGTAAATACAGTATTTCTCTGTCTGGGGAAACGGATTTGTTCTTGCTATGTAACACTGATGCAGTAAAACAGCATAAGCTAATTCCTGTATTGTTAAGGTCTGCGAGGTTTGTGATATAAAGTAAAAAGGCAAAACAAAAGCTTTATGCAATGAAATGGGAGCCACAAAAATAAAACAAAATTCAAAGACATGCAAAGGGGTTTGCCGTCTCAAGCTGCTTTCTGGGGGCTCATTCGGGGCCACACATAACTTGCCACACTATGAGATGGCTCCTCTCAGCTTTGGCTACAGAAGGCTCCAGCTGCAGTGCCTCTCCAAGAAGTTCTGATTCACCAACTTCATCACCTGGAATGCAAGACAGAATAGTGGAGGTGAGCAGGCTAGAACCCATGTAGAAGGAATTATGAGGAAGGGGTGCAATTCCCTATTAAACTTTGGAGATCAAGAGAATATATAGATGCTTGCCCAAGAACTGAGATATATCAGAGGGGTTCTGATCTGTGTCCCATCAGTAGGGAAAATACATTGTGGAAGGACATGGGAGAGGGTCTTCTCTACAGTGATACCCTAGTTGTTGAATTCCCTCCCCCTAGAGGCCCGACTGACACCAACATTGGGATCATTTCAGAGCCAAGTTAAAACATGGCTTTTTATTAAAGCCTTTAGGCCTAGCTGATTTTATCCATGCTGCGCATGTCTTATGGTTACATATTTTAAATTGTTTTAACCAGATTTAAAATGTCTGTTTTTTAATTGATAAACTATTTGTTATATTTTTAATCTTTTAAAATTATACTTATTGTTTATTGTTTAAAATTGATTTTACTGTAAGCCACTCTGAGATCTTTGGATATATGGCAGGATATAAATATTATAATACATAAGTAAAATAAATATTTGTCACCTACTTCTGCAGTTCAAGAAAATGCTACATTCTCAAAATACACTGAATTGCAGGCTGTTAATAAAAGCTCACATTCTTAGCACCTGTTGACTTCTGCTGCCCTCATTTCCTACAATGGTATTGCTAAAGGTACCAGCTCACAAAGGAAGACTGACTCTGGTTTAGATGAATTCTTATTAGATGGTGGCTTAGAAGTAACCCTGAATTAACAATCTTCTAAAGCAAGGACTATAACAGAATTATTAGATAAATATAATCAAATTGCCAAGCTAGTTCAACATAACCTAATTTATAAAATGGGAAGTATTCAAATAATCACAGCCCTGAACAGATGGGAATATATTTTTTTTCTTTAAAGGTTTTGTTAAGTTATGGGGAGGGGATGTCATACAATCTCACTGTATCATTTGAGGTTATAGAGCCAGTTTCCAGTCTTCAGCTCTGCCTCACTCTAAAATAGGGGCAGGTGACCTGTGCCTTCCTGCTGCTTTGAACTAAAGCTCACATAAGGCCCAACAACATTGCTGTGGTGAGGGATACTGGTAGTTGTAATCCAAGACAAAGGATGGTAACCAGGTTTCCTCCCCCTGCCCTAGCATGATTAGGCAACAGAACCTAGGGGGCAATGAAGCAGGAAATGGGGTAGGCCTATACCAATAAGATCAGCTCCATTTCCAACAGCCTATTGTCAAATTTCATGGGGATAAAGTAAAGTGGTTGCATTCTGAGACTGCGGAGGATAGGAGAGAGTAAAACCCAATTCTTACTGATAACATCTGGCAGCATATTGGGCTAAAGCAGATTTTTCTCCCTTCAAACATGCAAACAATTGTTTTTGACAGTTTGCACTGTCTAAAGGGCAATGGCCCAGGCTCACTTTTCTAGAAACATGAACAAATACAGTTGTCCCTCCACATTCACAGATTTGGCATTCACGGTTTTAAGTATTCACAGCTTGAAAATATTCTTTAAAAAATAATAATCCAAAAAGCAAACCTTGATTTTGTCATCTTATATAAGGGACACCATTTTGCTATGCCATTGCATATAATGGGACTTGAGTATTCACAGATTTTGGTATCTATGGGGGGTCCTGGAACCAAACCACAGCGAATGTGAAGGGACAACTGTACAAAAATATAGGTAGAGAGAGTTTAAGGAAATGTCAAATCAATTTGCAATGCAAGAGGAAAAGAAAGAAATAATAAACTATACAGTACTACTTTTCAGTAGTTTTACTAATCTAATAAACAGGACCATTTAGGAACTTTAAGATACCTACCCATCCTGAAGTCAATGTACCCTTCTCCTCCACTTATCACTAACATAGATTTTAAAAGAGCCTGGCTGCTTGACTCTTGTGTAGAAAGAGTAGTTTTATCACTGGATGGTTCTGGGCCTCCTCCTGTCTGGGGACAGATCACCTGACCTAGATGTGAGAAAGAAGATCAACAAGATTGAGAAGTTAAACTTACCATTAGGATGGCCTGAGGAACAATCCGCAACGATTGGGTTAGTCCTCACATGCCAACTGATCAAGCAGGAGTCCAGAATCTTCTGTTATAGCTGTTAGGACCCTCTCCCTTCTCCTTCAGTTTTGTTATCTAGCCCTGACAACTGGACCCTAAATTTATTTCTTATTCCAAAATGCATCTGGTTCTGCAGTCAATTTTTCCACCCAACACAAACTCTCCATTATCAGTATATATCTGGGGGTGTGTGGACTGTTCCTCCGGCCATCCTGGAATGAACCTTCACGGTAAGTTTAAGTTCTCATTCTCAGGATGGGACAGAGGACCAATCCACAACGATTGGGATATACCCAGCCAATCTCCAGGGCAGGCATTCTGTCTTACACTACAGACTGCAATACTACCCTACCAAATGCCACCTTGGTGAACTTGAACTTATCCAATTTGTAATGTTTTATGAACGTGCTGAGTCCTTTCCACCCAGCAGCATCACAAATGCCTTGTAAAGAGTTAGACACTGCAAAAACTACACTTGTTGCCATTGACCTTGTAGAATGTGCCCACACAAGGTTTGGACGAGGCCATTGCTCATAATCGTAACAGTGGTAAATACAGGTGCCAATAATTCTGAAACCCTTCCGGCTGATGTTATTGCCACTAAAAACACAACCTTAAATGATAGCATGCAGGGGCTCGAAAAGTGGCCTTGTTTAACCTGTTCAGCACCAAGTTAAGATCAAGTTGGTTTTGCTATTAGAGCTGCACCCCTCACAAACCTCCTAATATGTGGATGTGCTGACAACCTATCTGGCCCCCACTGGAGAACCACTGACAGTGCTTCAATTTGTGCTTAAGTGTATTTGGTCTGAGTCCTTTTTGGAATCCATCCTGCAAATAGTCCAAGACATTATTGACTCTTAAATCACTAAACTTTAGCCCTTTGGCTAAATACCATTTCCAAAAAGATTTCCAAGTCCTATTATATATAGGACTGAGTAGATTGCTTCCTAGATGCCATCATAGCATCAATCACATTTTCTGAGTAACCCTGTAATCTTAATCTTGACCTTTCAATATCCATGCAGTCAGAGCCAACCACTCTGGATTTGGATGTAAAACTGGACCCTGGCTCAGCAGATCTATCCTGTTCAGCAACCTCCATGGAGGTTGTACAGACAGTTGCAGCAGCTGTGGAAACTACGGACGTCTGCCCCAATATGGAGCAATCAGGATCACCTTTGCCCTTTCCTGTTGTATTTTCGCAATCATCCGTTGTAATATCTGCACTGGAGGGAAAGCATACAACCACCCCTTTGGCCATTCTGTTGCCAAAGGTGTCACCTTTCTCCACATTTCCCTTTCCATTTATGGAAAAAATCTGTTTAATTTGTAATTCCTTGTAATTCCTTGTAGAAATCTACCTACAATGGGCCAAATGCTTTATTTAACTGATTGAACACTTCCATATCCGGAGACCACTCTCCCAGATGAATACTGTGTCAACTCAAATAGTCTGCAGTTATATTCAATTTGCCCTGCAGGTTTATTGCAATGATTGATTCCAAATTTTTCTCTGCCTACCTGAACAGCTTTTGTGACTCCCTCAGTAAAGGAACTGATCTCAAACCTCCTTGATTGTCATATAGGCTCTCACCATGGTATTGTTTATTTGGAACCAGACGTGAGTGCCCCTGACTATCCATGCAAAGCTGATCAATGCAAGTCTCACTGCCTTTAGTTCTAAAAAAAATGTTCTGCTTCCTGTCTGCTAAACTCCATAATCCTTGAGCAGAATTCTTCCCAAAGTGTGCCCCTCCCCAGCCAGTCAGGCTGGCATCTGTTGTAACCTATATCATGTCATGTTTCTTTAACGGTACTCCCTTGCTTACATTTTCATCTGTTAGCCACCATGCTAACTCCTGCTTCACATGTTCTGGTATTGGTACTGAATAGTGACTGGTGTTCCCTATTGCTAACTGATGAGGCAACAGTAACCTCTGCAGTTCCTTCATGTTGAATCTCCCCCATGGAACCAGTTGGATGGTTGATATCAATATACCCATTACTCTGGCTAGGGCCATCAGATCCACCAACCTGGCTTAATATAAGCTGCCTTATTTCCTTCCTCAACTTCTCCTTTATCTCTTCTGATATACTCAAACAACCCAACTTGGTGTCTATCCTTGCACCTAGATGTGTTAATGTTGCTGTTGGCATTAAATGACTCTTTCCCCAATTTATGAGAAAGCTGTAGCGCTGTAACACCCAAACTGCTAGTTTCATGTCTGCCAAAATAAATAAATAAATAAATAAATAAAATTAAAAAATTCCTTGGATTTTGCCAACACCAATATGTTGTCCAAGTAAGGGTGTAATCGTACCCCTTTTTGCTTAGAAATGCTACAACTGGAATCAGAATCTTTGTAAATACCCTTGGAGCAGATTGCATCTGAAAGGCAAAGGTAATATTTGTGGTGGAACAGAAATCTTAGGTATTGTTTCCTTGTTTCTGCCATCGCTTCCCTTAAATCAATTGACATCATAAACCATCCCAATTGTAAGCTCTCCATTATGGTCTTTAATATTTCCATTTTGAATCTCCTGTACCTTACAAAGATGTTTAGGTACCTGAGGTTTAAAATGGGGTGGCAAGACCCATTGCTTCTGGGCACTGTGGACAATGTCAAATAAATTCCTGTAAACCAAAGATTCATAGGAACCTCCTCTATTGCCCCAATAGCTAATACATGTTGTGTTTCCTGTAACACAATTTCTTTTCTGGATGCTTCTTTTATCAATGGGGAGGAAATAAATCTGCTCTCTGGTCTCCTTTGGAATTGAATTCTGTAACCTGATGATACAACATCCAGAACCCATGTGTCTGATGTAATCTCTGTCCAAAGATGACCAAACTGCAGCAGTCTTCCCCCACCAGAATATCCCTCTTGTCAGTATTGAGAACTACCTCTCCTCTGACACGTATTTGATCCTCTACCTTGTCCTGGTCTATTAAAAGATCCTTGTCTGCCAAACTGAATTCTAGTTCTATTCCATTGCTGTCTACCTAGACTGTATTCCAATTGTCTATAATTTCCTCTCCCTCCACAAAAGGAAGGAAAGGAATTATAGGTATTAAAACTACCTCTAAATTTTTTTCTTTCTAGCCTCTTTCACTGAAAAATTGGCATAACTTGTTTTTTATCTCAACTTTCTATGAGTACCTTCTCTAAAGCTTTCTTACCGAACAACAATTTCCCAGTAAACAGTACAAAGGTTAGATTATTCCAAGATTTCTGATCCACCTCCCAATGCCTCAACCACAACTATCTTCTTCCAATTGTTATGGCATTAATAGGTCTCAATGAGAAAGCCACAGAATCGTGCCCCACATCCACAGTGAACTCCAAAATCTGGTTTATTCTTCCTAATGCCTTATACAGCGAAACTACTGAAAGATCATCTGATTGTAAAATTTCCTGAATCCAAAGAACTGCCGCCCTGGCAAACATTGAAGATGTCACTGAAGCTCTGACTGCCAGGGCTTCGTGAGTTTTCTTGAGTGCCGTATCAGCTTGTTTCTCATCTACCTCTTTTAGTGTAGTTCTTCCCCTTCCTGGGGAACTATAGGTCCCGGGATTAAAGCTGAGAGGGTCCTAACAGCTATAACTGAAGATTCTAGACTCCTGCCTGATCGGTTGGCACATGAGGACTAACCCAATTATTGTGGATTGGGCCTCTGTGCCATCTTGAGAATGCATGAATCTCCCAAAGTGATTAAATAGATGTTTGCAAAATGCGCAACACAGGCAGACTTAACATCTCAACAAAATTAACCTCTCCTTATAATACAAGAGACTGACTAAAATACAAAGTCTCTGCCTCACTACTGGGGATTTCCTGACAGGCAGCCATGTTAGTCTATTCCAGCAAGAACAGAAAGTCTTGAGGTACCTTAAAGAATAACAAGTTTTATTTCACATAAACTGCTGCATACTATAGCCCACATTTTCAGATACATCAAGACAAGTGTCCATAAAAGTTTATGCCAAGCAGAACTTGTCAGACTTTAAGGTGCCACAAGACTCTTGGTTGTTTTTCTACTAGAGTGTTTGATTCTATTGGTGAGAACCTCTTAAGCATGCTTGTGAAATAAACATCTTACAAAAAAATGACATGCCTTGGAGCATGATCTACTGCAAAAATGACAAAGGAGTCTATTGCATTTGAAACAAGCAGAGAAATGACTAGGCAAGTACAGAACTAAGGGCAAGTTTAAATACTTAGTACAGCAGCTGCCTCTCATGTGGCAACTCCCATACTGCTAAGACAGGAGACAGAGCCTCTGGACAACAACTGAATAAGATGGATGGAACCACAGGAGTGGCAACATATATCTTCCTATATGATATGATATAATTCAGGCCCATATTTGAAATGTACAAATATTCCTTAGTGCATTGTTACAATCTTAAATTCTGCATTGTGTACATAGTTAATTTAAAGTAACAGCTGGTAATTGTATGGAAAAGAAGAGATTCAGCAAAACTGGTTATCAAACTTCTCTCTCTCATTAAGCATTAGCTCAATACATCTGGTTAATATTAATGGCTAGTATTCAAAGTTGCCCAGAAGGATTGATAACTTTATTTTAAAATGACACCTTGCTGGTGCAACTGGTTCAAGCAGTCTTCATATAATTTGTTGTACCAACATAGTATGGTTTGTTCTCATATACAAGATGATTAAACTGACAATCTTGCCAATGCTGTAGTCATTTCTTGTCTAGACTTTGGTAATCTCCTCCTTGTTGGCTCTTCCAGTGATTCAGAATATTGATAGTAAACCTGCCCATTAGAAGTTCCTATGGATATCAGTTTCAAGCTTCTGATTCTTCTGTAACAGGACTGGAAAACCTGTAGTCCTTTGTAATTTCAATTCCTATCAGCCTGATACCATTAATTATTGTATCAATCAGACAAATAGAGAAATAATATGGGAATAGTAGTTCCATCAGTTTCCAGAGATTCTTCACCCCAGGCTCTATAATGTGGTATCTCTTTCCCACTCCACTATAATACTTCTTGCTTCTTCCTGCTACCTGCTAACACTGTTTTGTTGCTCCCCCACAGCCCTTGTCTTCTTAGACTTCTAAGTGTGTGCATTTAGCCATGATCCCTGTAATTAAAATCTGTGCAATAACTCTCATACACAACTGGGAGTTTCCACTTTTTCTGGCAGTGTCCCTTTTGAAATCTAACTGCTTGTCATATCATCATCATCTTTATTTCTATCCCACTTTTCCCCCATTTTGGGACTCAAAGCAGTGTACAATAAAAAGGCATTGTTAAAATCAGCAAAATACAAAAGTTAAAACACAATTAAACAACTAAAAAAGTGAAAAACAGCTAAAATTCTAAAAACACACACATGTACACAACACTCACATGTACCCTGGCACTGCCATTAGCAAAGATCGGCAAAGGCTTGCTGAAACAGGAAAGTTTTTACTTGGCTCCGGAAGGAAGACAGGGAGGGTGCCAATCTGACTCCCCAGCAGATTTAAGAGCCCAGGCTGTTTCATAAGGGAGAAGATGGTCCTTCAAATAACCTGGACCTGAGCCATGTAGGGCTTTGAATTGTGCTTTGAATTGTGCCTAGAAACTTTGAATTTCCAGGCACTTTGTGCCTGGAAACAGACTGGCAGCCAGTGGAACTGCTGTAACAAGGGGGGTGTATGATCCCTGCCATACCGATTCTGGCAGAACAAACCTCAAGATGCCTTGCATCATATACAGAGGTCAGAACCTACCATCCTAACCCTGCCTAAGCGCAGAAGTGCCCTTCATCCATGACAATGACCATCTTGGCCTTTCCTGAAGTCTGCATTTCAGAAAAAGTTTTTCCCTATAAACACTCTTCTCTCATCTTCAAAGTCACAATGACTCACCTAGCAAACTACTGTATGTATATAGCCTCTGGTCCCCAGTTTGTCCTCCCACATGTATCATGTTCAATGTAGCCTTCAGGAACAGAGCCTTGTGTCAGTGACTAATAGCTTACACATTTTGTTCAGTGTGCAACACCCTGCTGGTTCTAAATAACAGTCTGTTAGAAGCACCTCTTAGAAACTGACAGAAAATATCCTAGTTTGGTAGAGGCCATGAAGGTAGCATGGTGAATGAGAGAATCCAAAAGGAAGTTGTTCTTAATAAAACCTTGCAGGCAGGAAAAGCATGTGCAAGAATCTCTGCTCAGTGGCTAGAAGGACAATTGTGACAGATTCCATAGCATGAAGAAATTGTAAGGACCCTGAATTCAAGATTCAATAATAGTTTTAAGGTGAGCATGGGAGAATGATTTCATACCATCACTGGAACACAGCATGGCTGGCCTTAAAATGATATTCCAAGGACAAGGCAATTTGTAGCACACAGACAAGCACACTAATGAAATTTTGCCTTAGAATACCTTTTTAAAAAATTCCTATTATGTTTGTTTTTGTTACATTGCTTCAGTTTTTTTGGAGGACAAATGTTCATGCCCCTCATTTCAGCGAAGTAAACAATCCTTATTTTTTTTTAACAAGACCAATCATGAAACTTTTAGCACAGCCTCCTCTCAAACTTGTGATCCCTGATGTATTGGACTATAATTTCCATCATCCCTATTCATCACGGTGGGAGGGGAGTGGGAATTGTTCTCTAATACATCCGACGTGGCACCAGATTGAATGAAGTAGCTTTAAGGGTTCCATAAATATATCCAAGGGAGTACAGTTAATTTCCTCCATAAATGCCAAACTCATCATGTAATCTCTTCAAACTGAAAATGCAGGGAAATAGTTATACCCAAAGCTTACCAGGTACTGCAACAAAAAATTTGACAGCATCACGATGCCCATGGAAACAAAGCTGTGCGTGTGCCATTGAACAATAAGGTATGAAGGTTCCAGGTGTCACTTTGTCACTGTTTTCATCACCATATACTCGTATTACACTGCCCGGACGGTTGCCAGAACCAGCTGCTGCTTTGTTAGCTACAATGAGAGGAAGAGAATATTTTCCACTTGAAATTGCTAGCTGCAACAATGATCATTCATCAAGAAGCCTCATGGTACCATTCTAGAAGCTAAAGCCAACTTAGATAAATGAAACAGAAGGGGCAACAAAATGCCAATTCAAGACAGAGCTGAAAAGGAACAAAAGACAGCATGCAGTAGTTATTTGAGTACCTTAAGAAAAAATGGAGTAGATTGCTAGTCTAGCATAAATGGACTTTTTTTACCAACCCCCTCCCTCATAGTCACAAAATAGCATGCAAACAGGGTTTTTTTTCACACTGAAGACATAAGCTGAGGATATCAGTTAAATACCAAAATACTCAAAATAAATCATATTTATGTTGTTTAAAACACAATTCCAGGGGCAGCTGTATTAGTCTAACACATTCCACAGAGTTCTACGGCACATTAAAACAAGCATGTCAACTGTGGCATTAGTTGCCATGGATGTATCCACAAAGGCTTATGTTGCAGTACATGTATGGTAGCCCAAGTTTAAAGCATCGTTAGACTCTGTTCTTTTTAAAGGAAGTTCTCTGGAGCAGCTATGAGTTTTGGATCTCTAAAGTCAGGGGTGAGTTCAGTGGGTGGGAGGAAAAGGCAATGAACAGCCACTGGTGGCTTCTGGGGAGCTGCATTTCAAGTGTGTGTTTGTTTGTTTTCATCTCCGGAAACTGATTTTAAAATCTATAAATCTTCCTGGAATTTCACATGCTAGACACACAAAACTATCTCCATTTCAAACATCATCAGAGGAAGGAAAGAAACATGATTTGTAACAAGAGAAAATGATGTGGATTAATGACAATTACAAAGTTATGGTATTACAAATGGCGCTGGAAGAAAAACAAGAAGCTGGCATGAAAGTTCAGCTGCAACAAAATATGAAGGCACTAAACTGCTGAGCAGGATTGGTGGTCATTTAGCAAACATAAAGTACTGCAATGCAGGTAACTGCAAGTGAAAAAACGGTTTAGGAACATACAAAGGGGCAAGGAGGGAGAATTTAGAAAGGTGGGGAATGGCCTTAAAGAGGCTATTAGAGAAGCCTGAGAATACAGAACTTTTTTTGTTTGGGATCAGCACTTACCCCTCAGCCCCAGTAAACGTCCCTGGTGGAGGATTACAGCTAAAGTAAGAAAGGAGGAAAGGGGACAATGGATAGGTGTGACAGTAGAGAAGGATTAATGAGAACCCACCACTCATGTTCGGGTATTTAATAAGAGCTTTATATATTAGCTCTGAATTACAGAAGGTACAATTAAGTGAATATTATTAACCATGTTTTCAGCTTAAGTGGGGAAAAGAAAGCAGTAATTATAAATAATGTGATGCATTGCCAAACTGTGTTTCCCCTTTATCTCTTTTCTTTCAAAGGGGCACTATCAAATTTGATAGGAGTAAAGCTGTCATTTCCTCCTTCAGGAAAAAAAAAATCCATCACCCCTACAGAAGGAGCACTACCCATCAAATGTCAGACTGTGTGCTAACCAGGGCATTCAGCTTGTTTGAAACATGTTTGCTGTTAAGCCCAACAGCATGGCATGGCGTCTTGAGTAAGGAGTGGCTTTCAATCCAGGACCTCCCTCTACTACTACTCATACTTACCTAATTTTTGCAGCTTCACGAAGCTGTTGGCACTTCTCGTGTTCTAAAGGTAGTGTTCCAAACATTACCATCACGAACACCTGAACACCTTTTACAACAGAGGTGAAGAACCTCAGACCTTCCACATCCAGATATTGTTGGATCGCAAGTGCCATGGCCCCACACCATTTGCTATGCTGGCTGGTTGAAGCTGTGGTCCAGAAACATCTGGAGGGCTGTACTTTTACCACTGCTGTTCTATAGGGACATACTAATACCTGATCATGTGGAGTGGGAAGCATCTGCTGCTAAGGGAACTGGTGAGGGGTGGGTGAGGAATAACTGCAAAGCTCAGCAATTCCTGCAAGCCACTGCCTAATTTCTAAAGATTCTGGTAAAAGAACATTTGAAAAGCCAAATTCTCTCCCCTCCATTCTATAAATAATATTCCTTGCATTTTAAAAATCCTAGGAAATTAATTTCAGGAGCATTTTCACCATTTAAAAACTTTTTGTGAGAATTGGTCTTAACTGAATACAAACATATGCAATGCAAAACCAGACATTTAATGGATGATCAATGTAATGGCACAGCATGAAAAACAATGTGCATGGTGTTCAAAGCAATTAATATGAAAGAACTCACTACTAACATTATCTTCCAGCAATTTAATATGCTGTAACACCCTACAATAATTTACCCCACTGTGTTACCAATACTGCAGAAAAAGTAAGAAAGTTGTATGTTATCTCAGCCTGGTAAGAAAAACTCTGTATAGATTTAATGTGATTAATTTAATTATCCATATACAGAAGCCCAAACAAATTTGTTTAGTTAGGTTTTATGGAATGAATTAAGCTGAGAATTAAACAAAATAAAGCTAAACCCAAAATAGATTTTAAAATTCCTGCACTCAAAACAGAGGCTCTTTTGTCTCCGTGTCTACTTTTTTCCAGCCAGATGCTGGGACTATAGAAATCAGAGAAGAGAAAGTGGTCACTTCTGTGGTCTATCAGGAATTTCAAATTAGACAGGTGAAGCAGTACAGTCCGGGGAGATACTGAAAAGGTGGGGGTGATGTAGAGAGAAGCTAAGGAAGCAGGACACTGCTAGGTAAGTACCTCACCACCTACCCTTCCTAATGAAGACATTTAGCAAGATATCTATTTTGGCTCTGTGTCGCTAAACAATCTACTTCAAATTTTTAATGGGGCCCAATTGTCCTAACTGAAGACCAAAGAAGCATTCTTATACACATGCACAGAACTTAGCTGTAAGATCTTGAATTCCTTGAGTTCCTAAATTTCCTCACAGTTCTATATTCTTGTACCTATCAAGCCTGCAACAAAGTTGCCTTGGTATTCATGTGTGAAGTGCCAGTCAAACAACACTGGCCTACACTAGAGTTTGCGCTTGGTATGAAATTATTGGGATTCTTGCAGCGTATGAACTTACTTTCTGTTAAGGGTATGGAGATGATGACACCATTTCCTGTCCCGACCCACAGCCGATTACAGGATACCATAAGAGCTGTGATTCTCACAAAGGAAAATCCTAGTTTTCCAGTACCTGGAACAGTGCAGCAACATTTATTAGAAATTAAAAAACAGCTATTTGTACAGAATATAGAAAACTTTTATTGTAGCTCTAACTTCATGTCTAATTCCATGTTTTGTAGGCAAACAAACAAGATTTGCAAACTATTTATTTTAAAGAGTCTTGTTTCTAAAATCCCCAGAGGTTTTTCAGCTGGTGTTTTGAAATCAGTGCCCTTCTCATTTGCTGAGATCTAGCAGAGACTCCTCCTGTGGCTATTAATCTTTGCTGATTTGTCATTTGCCGTGCAGCCCCCAGCGCCACCTCCAATGCTACTTGAGGGTCCCCTGACTCTCCATAATAGCGTCTCATGAGCACAGGGAGTTGCATGGAGAATTGGCCAAAAAAGAAAACAAAAAACCAACTTTCCTACTCGTTCCTCCAAGTAGGAGAATCCTGTAGACAGAATTCTGTCCATACAAACTCTGGATTCAAGCCAGGAAAATCAAGTTTCATATGTCCTTGATTGCCTCATTGGCATTAGGGGTGGTGCTATACTAGCAAATATTCTGAACAAATGCATCAAGATCCCTTCTAATTCAAAAATATTCAAGTATAACTGTCACATGGAATACACATATTAGCTGAAAAAATTAGAGTGGGCAGCACAAAGTCTGCATTTGTGTGAATTATAGCCTATTCAGTGTGCATACTCCACAACGGAGAAAATGACATATAGCTCATTGCACTTAATTCAATGTAAATCTCTGTATTTGACTTTACTCGACTGTAGGATGCATACCCAGGGATTTACCATGACAACATGGGATCACTCACAGGGAGGCTTCTTATTGGGGTGTGTACATTTAAAAAAAAACACTTTTGTGTGCTTTAAAAATAATTTTATACTGTTTTAATGAAGTGATTTTAATTGTTTTTAATATTTTATTGTCGTTTTAAAAATATATTTTATTGGGTTTTAATTGATTCCTTTTGTGAGTTGCCTCAGGTCCCACTCCAGGAGAAAGGCATAATATAAATGAAATAAATAAATAATAAACAAGACATCTAGATTTCTTATTTCCCTGTCCTCCTAATGAAAATATTTCTGCATTTCAAAAGACAAAATAAAGGCCTTTACTCTGTACTGATGCTACAGTCAGCTGCCTTTCCAGTGTTATCTTCTCACAAGAAAAAGTAAACAAAGGCACAATGTTGGCTTTTACAAACAGCAATGCATACCATTGCTAGATAGATAGATAGATAGATATAAACACACATTTTACAATGATTTGTTGTTGTTTTTAAATAGCAACACTACCCCTTGTATCATTTCAGCTTATCTGTAAAAGAAAATTACAATTTCTTAGATATAAGGCTAAATGACTTACCGAGCATTTTGCTTACATAGGGCTCAATATCGACATCTTGCAGATGCTGGTAAGTGTGTGCATGATAAAGACGGAGTGTAGAATCTAAACGAATGGACACCCAGACTCCATCTCCCACCCAAGCAAGCTGTCTGACTTGGCTCTCCTTTCTTGGGTGTGCATCAAATGACTTCTAAGATAAATTATGGCTTGATTAAGACTTTGCAATAAAATAATCATCACTATTCCCATTTATACTTAAATACACACAGATGACTGCTAGTCTTCCTTGAAAATCAATATAAGGACAAATACAAATTTATTTTCTTCAACAATGTTAAAAGGGTGAACAAATGTTTCTTCCTAATATCTATTATTATAGTGTTCTTGTGCATTTGTTCAAATGGACTAAATTCAGATGTTCTGTTAAATTAATTATTTCCCACTATGCTTGCTGCTATTGGAAAGTGCTATTTTTAAACGACTCGTTGGCATGTCCGGTTTTGTTCCTGGTTGCTTGGTTGTTACTGATATTCTCTCTATGCCATGTGATCTCATTTTTCTCTAATCCAGTTCTCACCTAACACTTTCCCTTCTTTCTTAAGCAGTTGAATCTATGGCCTCACAAGAGCAAAACTGATTCACTGCAACAAGGACTCTATGACTTGGCCATCCTCTAAACATTGAAGTCTAAAGCAGCAGGCATCAAAATTGCCAAGCTGCCAGATGATTTCTACCTCATTTTGTCTCTACCAATCTTGAGGCCACTAAGGGTATGGTGACAGGTACACAAAATCTTTTCTGCTCTTCTGCCCATTCTAACTTCTCTAAATAATCCTACTCATGGGAACAGACACAGATTTGTATTTATACAAGAGAGAGAGAGAGAGCAACAGACAGACAGCAAAACAGAGCTTGCATTGTGAATGTGGATGGTGCTTTGAAAAGCAAAGTGTGGGGGGGTCTTTGCCTTTAGGAGCTTATAATCTAAAGTTTTACCACAAAGGGAAAAACAGTGGAGGAAGAGATGGGAAGGCAAAGCAAGGGTTAACAGGAACACAGGTTCATGTTCTTAGGCTTAGCTATAGGCTGAATTACAGTAGGACATGGGATCTAGTATGGGTGTTAAGGAAGGACTTGAGGAAGCAGTAATACAAATTTTTGAGGCAGTTCCAAGTATTGCAGGTGACATGAGAGACAAGGCAGAATCTTCTGAAGGAACAGGAAATCTTCAAATGGTATAGAACAGTATAGCTGGAGAAGCAAAAAGCATGAATGGCAATGTGTGTGAGGATACAGAAGCAGACTGATGTGTTGAGGATCATGTGGGGCTTTAAAGGAAAGGATAATGGGCCTGTGCTGGATGGGAACAGCCAATATTCTTCTAAAGAGGACTGTCACATTTCTTTCAAGTTACTATACTGGAATCTCTCTATATATAATTCTCTTAGGTATGCTGCCGTTTCCAGTGTGCTGATTGGCTGCTTAGGGACCTGACCAACCAATCACAGGTCTGTTGGGCAGCCAATCAGTACACTGGGGGCGGGATCATGTAGATTCCAAACATGGCCACAGGAGAGGGAGAGGGAGTACAATGGGGGTGGATGTGGTGTGTGCTAGAGTGCAGGGGGTGGGGGCCAAGGGGCAGAACGAGCAGAGGGGGGTGGCTGGGGGGCAGAATGAGCGGAGGGGGGCAGAGGGTGCAGAACGAGTGGAGGGGGGTGGCAGAACAAGTAGAGGAGGGGTGGCAGGGGCAGAGTTTTTTAATGGCATATGGTACGCCGGGTCCAGCTAGTAGTGTCCTGTTACCTAAGTGGTGCTTCGGTATTAAAGGCGTTAACCATGGGATGATGAACACTGATATAGACGAGTACCTGGCAGTATATTCCCTGGTTTTCTGGTTTAAACAGGTATTGAGGAAACAGAAACATTTTAGTTAACCTATTCTGATGAAGCATAATTTCAACTTGCCTCTATTTTCATGGCTTTTGGCTGTACCACATAGATTTTGTTTCTGTAGCCACACCAGACTTTATCATGTACCACAGTCATGCACCGAATTGAATGATGAGGTCGGCCCAGATCTAGAAGGTGATAATTTGTCAAATCCCACTGTCCATCTTTAAAAGAGAAAAAAAATGAGGGATCAGAAAAAAATGTTTATAAATGTTAGTTTGTGCAGAAATTGAAAAATTACTTCTATGAACTACAGCTCTCAAAATCCTTCATGTTGTTTGAGGCACTCTAGGAGTTGTAGTCCAAAAAGGAACTTTTCCAATCTCTTGAGTTTCTGTACTTGGCTACTTAATAATTATAGAGCTACAGAGCTATAATAACTGTAGAGCTGGAAGGTCCCTCAAAGGTCAGCAGTGCAGGAAAGCCAGTACGGCAGCAGAACATTTGCTCAAATCAATTAATTATGAAGAATCAATGTCCAACAAACACTGGCCTTATTTTTAAGGAATGTGAGTAAGTGGTGTATTGGATACTGTCATTCAACTACATGAATGTGCAAAATAAACAGCAGAAACAGCAGATGCTTAGAGATCAAGAACATTTTTTTTAAAAAAAAGAAAACCAAAGGCAATCTGTTCACATTCAGTCATCCTTCCAAATACTGTTTGGAGCACCATCTCTTAAAAGCAGGCTCCACACAAGTCAGTAAGTATTCACTATTGCCAATATGTCCAACAGCAGCAAAGAACTCCAGGCTGTTTACATTAGGATGGCTGATTTAGGTCTGCATATTTTGAAGTGGAACAAAAGTGAACAAGGAAGAAAGTTCACTTTGATAAAATACATCTAAAAATAGGCTCTTATGTAGGGCCATGGGCTGCATGTGGTCCCTGAATTCCCCACCCCCACCTGTCAATAAACCCTGGAATTTAAAAATATCCATTCAATTTTTGGACATTCCCCCCCCCAAAAAAAACTACACAGAAAATCCCCCTAAATTGTGAAGTCGGAGGCTTTCACAGCTAGCATCCATAGGTCTTTTGTGGGTTTTCCCCCCTAGGCTGTGAGGCTGTGTTCTGGAAGAGTTTATTCCTGATGTTTCACCTGCATCTGTGGCTGGCATCTTCAGAGAATGGTGGCTGATTTTTCTGGCTGGCCCAGTCTGCAGTGTCTCTCATGTTCCTGGATTGATGTTTGCACACCGAGGGACAGGGGGATTCCCAGCAGACAATGGACCATTAGCTAAATAGACACTAATTTATCTCCCCCCAGGAACTAGCCATCCAAATATACAAAGGTACATATCTTCTCCAACAGGGACTCACAGTATATAAACCCCACACACACCCTACACCACCATTCTCTGAAGATGCCAGCCACAGATGCAGGAAAAACATCAGGAATAAACTCTTCCAGAACACAGCCTCACAGCCTGGAAAAAATCCATGAATCCCCCTAAATTTATGAAAGGAAACAAAAATACTTCCACCCCAACAAGCAGCCCAGAACTCTGTCCCTCCTCCATTTCTCTCTCTAGTTTTTTTCTGTTTCTGGTGGCAGGAAGTGATGTGACATGACTTGCTATTACCATTTTGATAGGGACTGCAGAGGAAAACAGAGCTATTTGGGCTTGTGGCAAGGAAATCTGGGAGGGGAATTGGCCACTGATCCCCATGCAGTTTTCCAGCCCTGTCTTAAGAGGAAATAAGGTAAGTTATGCATGGTCTGGAAACAGAATGGACAGTTATTTTTTAATATTGTCACAAGAACTACAAAACCTTTCACTAGTTTCTGATCAGTCTCTGAAAATAAGCAAGGTTATGCAATATTAAAGTCTTTCTGGAGCACATCAGAGACACAGGAATGTGTGAGAGTTCTAGGCATCTAAGTAGAATGCTTACCTACTCCTCTGTGAAATATTGCTAAAGTTCCATCTGCTAGTGCAACTAATACTATTCCTTTTACATGCCTGTAAAAAGAGAAAGGCAAAATGTATACAGTGAGGGAATTAGAAGCACAAAAGTAAAATACTGTGCTTGTTAAGTCATCTTGACACCACTCTCACAGCCACTCTAGTGCCATCTTTGTCAGAGCCAGGGTAATGAACATTCCAGATGTTGCCAGAATGCAAGCTCCCCATCAGCCCAGCTACCATAACCAATAATGCGGAATGCTACAAGTTTCCAACATCTGAAAGGACACAAATTGATCACTCCTGTCCTTAGGTAACAGGTGATCAGTGCTGTCAGAATACACAATGCATACCATCTGTCTAACATACCCATTAAAAATGTTTAAAACAGTTAGTTTCCCCCAAAATAACATAACTCACAACATATTGCTGTGCAAACAAGTGAAATATGCAGACCCTGAAGGGCTATTCCTCACATACTCTGCAGCTATGGAAAGTTGTCATACCCGCAGCATCATTTCATTCTTGCCATGGTGATTGTTGTTGTTGTGTGAATATACATCTCTCTCTACCTACAGACCTGTCCTGCTGCATTTTGAAAGTAAAGCATATAAGAAAATCTGCTGCAATAAAATCTCAGCTATAAACATCTCCAGGAAAGATCCTTGTGTCACTTTCATGGTTAGAAACAAATCCTTTTTGAGTTCCTTGTTGACAAAATGCCAATTCATCATTTTCTCTTTCAAAATTTAATACTAGCAGCAGTTAACAAAAAGTTGCAGATAAAGCCAGTGTGATATAGTGGTTTCGGCACTGGACTAGACTCTGGGCTCAATCCCAGAGTCTGGGCTCTGATTTCCTGCTCAGCCATGGAAATCTACTGGGTAAGTTTGGGCAAGACACAATCTCTCAGCCTCAGAAGAAGACAAAGACAAAACCCCCTCTGAACAAATCTTGCCAAGAAAACCCTGCAATAGGTTTGCCTTAGGGTCAACGTAAGTCAGAAACAACAGAAGGCACACAACAACAACAACAAGAGAAAGTATTTTTATGATTATTATTTTTCGTTCAGCAAGTCTAATAGAATTCATTATGAAAATATAAACTGATTTTGTAGCAACTTACACTATACTGAGTATAGAATCTTTAAGTTTAATTGCATGAACACATTTTCTCCACTGAGCCACTGAAGAATGAACATATAAACTGCAACAATAAAAGCAGAATTAATTAAAAATCCAACATCTCCAAATCCATATTAGCATTTACAAATCCAATATAATTTATGGCTGTAAGTATAACAAAAACAACATTGACAGAAGACAGACAGCAAGTTGGCTGAAACATTTTTGGTTTGTTTGGTCAGCTTTGGATTTCCCTGGTAGCTTCTCTACATTTTTGCTGATGCCTTATCTAGGACACTTTATCTTGTTTTCAGTGCTTAATTATTCCTTCAATTTACACTGTAGATGCTTAACTTTAAAGCCCTTTGTGGTTTGAGATATAGGCATTCACAGGCTTCCTCCCTCTCACATGCACTCGCCAATGAGTTAAGACTGGGTTTGGAGACTTTTCTTTAGATGCTGAAGAGATCTGGCAGACAACAACCATGAAAAGGGGCATTTCTGCCATGATGTTCCGTTAATGGAACATTTTCACCAAGGAGATATCCTGGCTCTAACTCATGGTTTTCTAGTAAGTCTATTCCCTAGAGTTTTCTCTAATTGATGCTGCCATCTGCTGGCCTAAGTTTGAAATGCAATGTATATCACCCTCCCAAAATGGCAGTGCATCTGTGAAGGAATCTTGCAGTAATCATATCTAAATCACATGTTCCCTCGTGTCTTTTCTATGCAGGAGGAGACAATAACCCACAGCTCAATGACTTCTTCACATCAAATCAAAAATCATGCTGCTGTGGCTCCACATCATCTTTACTATCTCAGTAAGAACCAAAATCTCCATACCATATACCATAAAACCTGTTATCCAAACTGTATGCCCAAATACCAGTTTTAGTTGGTTGGATCTCACATCACTGACTGCACATGCTGAACACTGGTTGCCAACATGGGTAAGTGATGAGTGAAACCCCCAATTAAAATTAATGAACTGAAAACCACAGCAGAAGCTATAATTCAGGGAAGACGTTAATGTTCATGTTTCATTTTCAAAGAAATATTTACCAGTCTTAGAAAAAGAAGAACTGAACTAATCACTGAATCATTTCTATGAGCAAAACTGTTTGGAATTAAGGTTCTTGCTTTACCATCCATTCTGTGCTCCAAGCCACATAGTGGGTAAAAGGCTGCTCATTTTCTGTGCTTCTTCTCTTACGAGATCCTGTTCATTTGGCAATACAGCAACATCTTTATACAACTCCGCTTCATTACTAAGTGGAGGGGGGGGGGATCAAGTAGATAAAAACATTATGAACAAGTAATTGTTCAAATAATTAATCTGCACAGTCTAATTACAAACTGAATGTATGCGCATGTGATGGGTAGTTTGGTTCTAATGCACATACAATTATACTTTCACATTCCATGTTGTGAAACTTTAAAAGGTTTCCTTTTAGAGGGTGGTGTGGTTGGGCGGGGGGGTGTGAGAATTCGTGACAAGTTAATCAATTTGAAGCAATCTAAATACTGTCTGAAAAGATCTCAGCATCTCAAAGTTTAACAAAATCATTATTAGAATGCTGAATAAACCCTACTCTGTTTAAGAACTATACAAAGAGTATAGTTGGGGGGGAAAACTTAAGAAACTAATTCACAGGGAAAACATTTTGGCAATGGCTGCAAAATCATTCATATCCAACAGTTAACACCCCCGCATATCTGTGTGCTATTTAAAATCTGAGAGTTTACAATACTGGACCAATGAAAAACATATTCTTACTAGGCATGCAATGTGATCTAGTTTTGCCTTTACCAGATGACATCATCTTGCTGCTAATGAAAAGACAGGCATACCTAGGCTGAAATGCTGGAGAACCCTCTACTGTATCTTGAACTCCCAAAGGATCTGTGAAGACATGTTCTGTGTAAACTCCACTCTGTGCAATATCTGCTACATCTTCTCCTGAGCCAGCATTCTCTGTTGCTTCAGTTGCTTCCTCTGCTGTCTGAACATTTTCATCTACTGCATCATTTTCAGCTGCAACATCTGGAGGCAGATTTTTCATTTAGCTCTCACATATGAAGAATGAATGTGCATTAGTCACACCCAGCTTCTTCCCATTTCCCTTTACTAAAAAGCCACATTTAAACTGAGGATATGTGATGCATATGGTGCACCGAAGCAGCAAAATAAACTTCCACTGTCTGTTTGCTAGGTAGCATCACTGTATTCCTGCTTTATGCCTGTCACAAACAAATGTGCTTTTCTCTAACAAAACATGCTTATTGCCCTTTCATAAGTCCAGAAAGGGAATAAGCATGTTGCTTATCTTTTGGTCACAAGGTGCTTGTTCGTGTGCTGATTGTATAGGAAGAATGAGACTATGCTTATAACATCATTAACACTCACTTAAGGAAGCTAAGGTTGGAACCCTGTTGGGGAAGTACCAGTTGCTTACCTCTAACTATGGTTCTTCAAGTGATCATCTGTGAACTCATGCGTATGGCTCATTTTGACCATGCACAGAGCTGGTTGGAACCTTCTAGCACTGGCTGAGACATTTTGGTGGGAGCCCCACTCCTTGAGCACACCTGTACATTCAGGTGCTCACTCAAAGCCCTCAATTCCTTTCTGTCCGTTACATCAGAAGCAGCTTGGGAAGCAACCTCCAGTTTTTCCCTAAGAGATAGCATTTCTTTGCCCCTTTTCTTCATTTATTTCCATTCTCCAATCTACAACTGTGTTTCTTTAAATTCTTCACAGAATTACCCATGTATGGGAGTCACAAGAGACCACAAAGAACTATGTTAATGTAGAAAAAAGTTCTACAACTGCACTTTCTCAGGGGGTTATGTAAATGCCATCCATAATGTAGCCAATTACTTCACAAGCACATGCACAGCCTTATTTATTTTTTTACTTTGTAAGTGGGGAAAGATTCAACTGCTATGCAGGTGAGCTCAAGCCTTTGCCACCTGTTGTATAACCATGGGATTCAACATAACTAAGTTAATATGTATGTATGCTATCCTTAAAATGTATAGGATCACAGTCTGAGTTTATTTTACCATTCTATACTGTTCTACCCAATATATGTCTATGCCTTTAGGAAAAAAAGTATCCATACTCTTTCAGTTCACCAAATGTTATTTAACAATAGAATTTGGTTTCTCTTTCTGATTTCAGCCTCTCTGAGTATCTGTGATAATTAGCCCCAATAATATTTGTAGAAGAGTTTTACTTGAGAAGTACAAGCTTTTATCTAAGACAAACAGGCTGTGTTTATGGGAAACTGAGTTATTATGGTTTAGTACTAAGTGCACATTTGGGGGATGTGCAGTTTGATCTCCAGTACAGTAACAATTAGCTTCCATTTTAAAACTAGCCAAGGTTTATGGGTGCCTCCAAACCTAGACAATCCTTAGCTAGTCTAAGCTACAGTTTATGGAAGCAAGTCAAACCACAGCTTATTGTACTGGCTTGATTTTCAAAACCATAGCTAAAATTAACCCAGTTTTGGAAAGACTCAAACATAAGCCCTATCTACACATGGATAAGTAAGCATGGTCAAAGTAGCCACAGCATTGTGTGTTTAGGGCTGTATCTGCACAATTCTTCCCACTGTTTTCAACATAAATTTGGAAGTAGGGAGACTGTTGTACCCCTGGAGACTCCTAGCATTAGACTCCAAACTCTATAATGTTTATTCTAATTGAAGTATCAGTAATAGATGCCTTGCACCCTCTATTGACAATGCTGAATGAAGTAGCTAAAGCCAATCCTGCATTTTTCCTGCTGCAACTCCCATATCTTTGATAGGAAGGTATAAGATTTCCCTTCATACATATTCCAGTCCTCAGAATGAAGACGGAAGAATCCCAGCAACATCCAGCAATATGAGGATTGGCCCAGACCCACTTCAATCTAGCTTCAGGCCTGGTTTTAGTACTGAAACCACCTTAGTGCATCTGCTGATTACCCTTATCAGGGATTAACTGGGGGAAGAGTAACTCTGTTGAATTTTCTTTGCTTCTCAGCCTGTTTTGATTCCTTCTGACCATGTTATTCTCACGAAACATCTCTAGGGGATGGGAGTTGAAGGCAGCACTATATTACAATGTATCCATCCTTACCTCTGGGGCTGTTCCTTTAATAGGCAATCCTATTTGGCATAATGGGACTCCTATCTGGCACAAGGGGAACTGACCTGTGACACTCTGTGGAGGGGTTCAACTTGTCCCCCATGCTATTTAGCATCAATACAGTCACTGGGAGACGTCACAAGAGCCTCTTGAGCAAGGTGCTATCACTGTGTTGATGACACCCCACTCTCTCTGTCTCTGTTCCACCTCAATCAAACAATCAGGATGTTAGATTTTCCTTGTTTTTTTTCTGGGCTGTGAGGCCGGGTTCTGGAATAGTTTCTTTCTGATATTTCACCTGCATCTGTGGCTGGCATCCTCAGGGAATGGTTGTGTAGGTGTAAGTGTGGAATTTATATGCTGTGAACCAGGCCAACAACTATCATGTCAGAATGCACAAAGAAGCTATTGAAATCCACAAACACCTGGACAACTTCAACAGGAAATAAGAAACCTTAAAAGTAAACAAAATCTGGCTCCCAGTTTTGAAATACAATAGAATCAAAACTCAACACTTACAAAAGAATTCCACCCAGGGACAGGGGGATTCCCAGCAGATAATGGCCCATCTAACCATTAGCCGAACAGACACTAACGAGCCTTGTATTTCTATACCCAGAAATTCAATTACACAAATTTACATATACTCCCCAACAGGGGTTCACAGCATATACACTCCACACTTACACCTACACAACCATTCCCTGAGGATGCCAGCCACAGATGCAGGCGAAACGTCAGAAAGACATTATTCCAGAACACGGCCTCACAGCCCGGAAAAAAAACAAGGAAAATCTATGGATGCCAGCCGTGAAAGCCTTCAACTTCACAAATCAGGATGTTTTCTGAAGATAATAAGGGACTAGATGAAGGTCCATAAATTTAAGATGAATCTGAAGGAGACAGTGGTACTACATGTTCTGAAGTCTTGAGTCTAGGAGGTATGGAAATGGCCTTTTCTCAATAGGGCTGGACTCCCCTGCAAGGAGCTTGGAGGTATGCCTTGATCAGAGATTATCACTTAAGCCCCTGGTGTCTTCAATGGCTAGAAGTCCCTGTTTCTAGCTTTGGCTGGTTCACTATCTACAGCACTTCCACTTTAGATACAATTTCGCTATAGTGAACCATGTTCTGTTAATCTTCAAACTGAACTATAATAATATGCTTAGGGGTGGGGGACTGAAGATAGTTCTGAAGCTACCATTGTTACAAAGTACAGCAGCTGACAGATAGCACCAACAGGACTTGTCACTCCAGTATGAAGAAACTACAGAACTGCTAATTTGCCTCCAAGTCCAATTTGTGCTAGTATCAACATATATAGTCCTAAATAACTTGGGTCCCAAATACAGATAGACCGCTGTATCCATGGGATCCATATCTGTGGATTCACTTACGGTACCCATGTCTGAAAAAATATGTTCTCTCTATGGTATGTTTCTGCTGGAAGCTAACCATAGTTTTGCTAGAGGACCTAGAAGATTCCTAAAGAGGTGATCTCTCTAGGCATCTTCTAGGTCCTCCATCAAGTTCTATAGTATGCTTAGGCCCAAAGTAATTCATTTTAATAGGGTTTGCTATTATCCACGGTTTCCGATATCCATGTTAAGTCCGGGGACTGCAGATGCGGGTGTATCTGAATGAGTATCTCCTACTCTATAGACCAACCTGGGTCCTAAGATCAGCAGAAGTTGTTTTGTTACCTAAGCTGCTACCTTCAGAAATTTTTGAAGTGTAATGCATGAAGGGGTCTTCTTTGTCATGGCCCCTTAGTTTTGGAACTCCCTCCCTCCCCTTGAATGTTCATCTTCTGCATCATTACATGCATTTTGTCAGCAAGGCAAGACACATTCATGGTGTATGACTGTGCAGTTTCACACTTGTAGTGAAGTTCTGTATGGAATTACTGTGCTTTTATAATGGGCTAAACACAGTTCTTAATTCTAACTAAAATAGAACTGCACAATCACTATGAGACACATGAGTGATGACTTACTAAATTCCATTCAGCAGGCCTATCTAGTTGGGAACAACAACTGGATTTAGCACATTGTGTTAGTGATACATATAAGATAAAGTGTGGACAATACACCGAAAAATGTAACTAAATAGTCTTATTTGAGAAACACAACCAGTATTTACTAATTATTAATAGAGCCATATACATGCTGTGTTACTCATGCCTTAGCAGTTTTTTAGGTTGCATCAAGCTACATTTTGGATAAAACACTGAGTATTTTCCTACCTGGCTGTTTATTTGCCTCAGAAGAGGCACCATTGGCACTGTGAGTAGCAGAATGCCCCGTAATACCCTCTGCAGTACAACCAACTACTGTGATTCCTCCTAACAGACTGTCTGTTTCTGCTGAACTGTTGCTATTCATACTGCTACACAAGGATGACTTGTCCACCACACCCGAATCTGGTTCTTGTGACCCTTCTTCTCCTGTAGGATAGTCAGTTTCCCGAGCCCCTGAAAGAAAATAATGGATTACTTTCAGTAACGTGGATGTAGTCAACAGTTCTGTGTTCTTTTAGGGGTGGAGATCATTGCAAAGCTCCTGGTGTCTGGGACTTGCAGTATGCAGTAAGTGAGCTAAAGAGAATTTCTTATTGGAACCAAGGTATTATTTCACCTAGGTTGCCTACCAATGGCATGCTAAAGAAACAAATCTGAAAACTGGGTGTTAAGGAAAGGTAACAGGCACATCTCTGATTACTTTAACATAAAAGTACAAACAAAGTGACTAGTTTGTACAGAGACATAAAGTCTGTTCCAAACACTTACTCATTTAAGTTTATTGCTCCTATTAATAAGAACATTAATACAGCTAAATTGTAATCCTATTCAAAGCTAAATGTACAAACGCCACTTAATTGAGTATTGGGGATGGATGGGACTATACATTTTAGTTTCTCTGTTTTTCACTTTCTTCATCTTCAATTCATTCCATCCTAATTCCACATCAGTTTCCAACTTTTTAAAATATCAACATGGAAACATGTTTGCATTTTTAATCTATGCATTTTTTGCACATTTACACTAACTTATATACTTTTGTACATGTTCCCTCAATAGATACATTTTTCTTCACTTTTTGGTTGTGATAACTGCACTACAAAATTCTGAGAAGTGCTAATGCAGAAGGAATACATAACGATAACCTGGTTCATATATTAATACAGAAGCACGAGTTTGGTAAGGCTCATATTAAAATGCAACTAAAATGAAATTGTCTCCATTCATGCTCAATGGGGATTATCTCTAAGTGGATATGTAAAGGACTGCATTGTAAAGCCAGCATCTTTGACAGCAAAGAATTCAAGTGTGAATGTGATGACAATACTGCTGTGAACATTTCCCTTGAAGAAAAGCCACATTATGAACAGAGATTCAGCTCCACAGATTAGCGGAAGCCAACATATAGCCCTCCAGATGTCGTTGGACTGTAACTTCCAACACTAGGATTCTCCAGCATTTCCAAAATAAGGTAACCCCACCCCCACCCCAAACCTTATGTTAAATCTAACAAATGTTCCCCTGAATCTCTTACCTGGCACACTAGCTATACAGAGTACATGAGAATTGCAAACAATGAAACTATCTAGGATGTTTCCTGGCTGGTTAGCATCTACAATGATAACTTTTGTAGCAGAGTGTGTACTAGTACAGATCCAAACGAGGCTTGATAGTTCTTCCTGATTTTTCAGCTCTTTCTGCTGGTCCTGTATAGGAAAAACCAAGATCAACCAATGTAAATGTACAGCTACAGAACAAATGGTGTAACTAAAAAGTGTGCTATACACACTCCATTTTACAAGAATGATCATGTATTGAATTTCCAGATGTATTTGCCACAGGTACAGTCCAAAATAGAACAAATACAGAAATGTACATACAACCAGAATTACTGGATACGAGGAATGCTACAAACAGGCTTTTCACATACAGTATGGCTGTCAGGATTGGTCCCAGACATGACCTGTTCCTGCCAATTTCAGTGTTTCTTTGTAACCTTGCTGTTAATGGTGTTTTCATTTCTTTGTGCTTGTTAACAAGCATTCTGTGATGACTATGGAAAGGGAGGACAACGGTCAGTAATGAGAATGGAGAGATAACCCTGCATATGCACATTCGGCTTGGGAGAAATGGGATGGACATTAACATTGGAAGAGGGAGGTCTGTGGATGATAGGTAACCAATAGTATTGAAGCCCACCAGATTTCATAGAGTGTAATATGCATTTAGTATACTGTCTACTTTCTAAGTTTCATTTCCAAGCAACAACCTTGTAGGATATGCTTTCTGGATTACTGTGCCAATAAAGTTTTCTGTTTAACTCTGAAACTGCTGGTCACTGCGTCTGGGAATACAAGTACATGACAACTGCTCACAAGACTTGCATAACTATGTTAAGTTTTATTCCAAATATACTTTCAACAAACCCAACTGAACAGAACAGTTTTGTATAACTAGATACTTTGCTGGGTGTTCAAATGTTCAAGGAATATAAAGGTTTGGAAGTACAAAGATTCTTGTGGAACCTAGAAATGGGCAGGACTGACCCAATACAACAAGATATCATAAAAGTGAGTGAATGAATCAGTCATTGAGCAAGTTTATATAAAAAGTAGTGTTAAGATCTAATAGTAGTTTTCACTTTAGTGTGATATATTCTATGTAAAATTTTGCAGCAAATTGTTAGGTTCATCTTGAAACACTTACCCAAATCCACTGTAGACCAAGTGTCAGGTAGTTGTTGGACCTGTTTGAGGGCAGTGGTTTGAAGAGACAGTAATACTGCTTCTTTACCTTTTAACTATCAGGAATATTCCAAATCCTTCATTAAGCTAATTGTGACATCCATGTAAGTAAAAGGGGAGCTATAAATTTCAGGGTATGAAAGTGGAAACCTGGTGCCAGTTGTGTCTGATCCACACTGGGTGCCCATGCATCATATTTTGTGTTAGAACATTAAGCTGTTTAGATTTATTGAAGATCCAAAACCATTGAGCAAACACTCATGATTGTTTAAACTCGTGGTCATGAACTAGCGCATATATACATATATATATATATATATATATATATATATACACACACACACACACACACTCATGTATAAGTCAAGGGCAGATTTGGGGTCCAAAATTGTAGATTTTATATGACCCATGGTTAAGTTGAGGGTAAAACTTTGGGGCTCAGCACAGGGCTGCTCAGATCCATTCTTTGAAGATGCAAAAGCAACAGTGCTGCCTCAAGGGGCCAGCTGTCCCTGGCTGCTGTCGCTGCCATTTTCTCACCCAGGCATTGCAAAAGGCCGCCAGAGAGAGTAGAGGGGGTTGGTGCTAATTTTAGATTCTCCAGAGACAGACAAAGAAAGGTCTCAAGGCAAGAACTTTGTCCGTCCATGGAAAACCTAAAAGAAGCTCTGACTTGCTCTGCTCTCCCTGCCCTAGCAGGGAAGCGCCAAAGAGCTGCCATGGTGGGGGAAAGAGCAGAGAAGATCAGGGACTTTTTTCCAGCTTCTCCCAGCCCTCTCTAATCTCCCCATCCTGTCAGGGAAGCACCAAGAGTTGCCACTGCAGCAGAGAGAACAAAGGGGACTGGGCTTTTTTTGGCTTCTCCCAACCCCTCTAATCTCCCTGCTCTGGTGGGAAAACACCAAAGAGCCGCCACCACTGCCATTTTTCCAAGCAGGCATTCCAAAAGGTCAGAAGTGGTGCTGCAGAGGACAGAAGTACCTCACTCATCCATGTATAAGCTGACTCAGGGTTTTTTTTGGGTGGGGAGGGTTTGATTTTTTTGGTATAAATGTTTTGACTTATACCCAAGTATATACAGTAAATATCTGTATTTTTAAAATTATGAGCACAATACTGATATCTACCATTCACTTGGAGTATTAATAAGCTTTCATAAATGTGTCCATACTTTTGATTTTATTTCTGGCCTTACCTTGAGCTCCTGATCTAATCTATCCAAACTACTCTGAGATGCACTTCTCTGTTTGTTGCTCTCCGAATCTACAGTTGCTACATCATTGTAGAATACGCTGGCACCAACTACTGACCCTCCGTCTCTTGTCTTCCCTCCAGACAAGTTCACTCCTACAGCACACCACAGCTTAAAACAAAAGAGAGATTCATAAAATGTTTGGTAAACCTCATGGCACTGCCTCTTAGGAAAGTAAGTGTTGATGAGACAGAAGACACAATGGGCCTGTTTGACACCATTTTATCCACCAGAGTTGTATCCTATGGAATCCTGATATTTGTAGCTTTGTGAGGTATTTAACCTTTTCTGTCAGAGAACTCTGGTGCCTCACCAAACTACAAATACCAGGATTTCACAGGATAGACTTATGGTGGATAAAGTGGTGTCAAACCATACTAGAAATACTCTGTATTTCTGTACCACTGTATTTCTGCAGTGTAGACAGGCCCAATAGCAATGTTTTACAGCAGTCAATTACACATAGACTTTTAGGAAAGGAAAAACAGATACCAGCATTTAAAGGTCAGAAAGCCTTTAAAACAGTATTTTATGAAGCCAAACCATACTAGAAATACTCAAGATCTAAAGATCTTCCTATAAAAGTGATATATCTTGCCCACACAGTGAGAATAAATTTGAAATCCATGACTGTGGTACTCTCATACATACATACACGTACAGAGATTTTTTTAAGAGGGAGATTTAAAAAGGAAAACAGATGTACCTTCATAGATGTATCCTTCTCGTCAAGCGGTCTCAAGTAAACAGGCACAGGTAAATTCTTCATTTTGTTATCACTCTGACCACCACCATTTACAGACTAAAAAGTGGGAGAGAACAAAATACTCATCACTGGTTTTCCTCATAAAGCCTACAAACAGTACTTCAAGGGCCCGCTCAATCTCCACATGCACTACTGAAGATTATAAGGCTAAGGATGCTATCCCTAAAAGTAGCTTTTCTTTTTTACTAAAGCGAGACCAGAACTGAATATTTTACCCATTAAGGATTGCATGAAAACAGAATATTCCTCTGCCCTGGTCTTCTCTTTATACCTCAAGTAAACATTTACTTTGATAGATTTAAAGAATTTACCTTATCCTGATTCTGACCTAAGTTTTATTACCAATCCAAGCAGGTTTGGCATGAGCTGGATGTGGGTAGAATGCTCCAGAACTACAACCATCACACAAAATCCTTCAAGCACACTGACCTCATTCGTTTCCTTACACCTTACTTCCTATGCCACACCATGTAACACCTCATTTTGCCACAGCAACAGCCATAATGTCAGCCTTCCTCATGAATGTGTTTACTTATGGAACTACCAGAATGTTGTTGCAGGAAAAGTCTAATACATATTTAAAGCAAAAATATGAAGATGAGTATTAGCAAACCTACATATACACTAAAGTATCAGTGTGGTGTAGTGGTTTGAGCATCAGTCTATGTCTCTGGAGACCAGGGTTTGAATCCCCGTTTAGTCATGGAAACCCACTGGGTGACCTTGGGCAAGTCATACTCTCAGCCTCAGAGGAACGCCAAGGCAAAACCCCCTCAGAGCAAATCTTGCCAAGAAAACCTTGTGATAGGTGTACACCTAAGGGTTGCCATAAGTCAGAAATGACTTGATGGCACACAACAATAAGACAGGTTTCTTACTTTTTTTAAAAAGTTATTTATATGCCGCTCTTAACCACAAGGCTATCAGAGCGCCTTACAAATTGTTTTAAGCAATAGCAATTTACACACCTACACTGCATTAAACAGTTTCCAATGTGTGTTAGCTAATTGCCCCCACAAGCTGGGTACTCAATTTACCAACCTACGAAAGGATGGAAGGCTGAGTGAACCTTGGAGCCCGCCAGAATTGAACTTGCAAAGTGATGGCTTGCAGTACTGGCATTTGACCACTGCACCACCAGGGCTCCTGATACCTGTAACGATAGATCTTCGAGTGATCTTCTGTGAATTCACACAGCTGGATTATTCCTGCGCCTGCGCAGAGCACTTGGAACCTTCTGGAATCGCTAGGCAGAAGATTTTTGGCAGTAGCCCCGCCTACCCTAACGGTCTCTACTGAGGCACTACTGCCTAATTCCTCTCAGTTCCTTTTCGCCAGCTGAGCAAGCACACATAGAAACCTTCTCTCTTCCCTGAATCTCTTTCGCTTTTGTTCTGACTGGATTTTGACTTGGACTGGATTTCTGACTTTGTCTTCGGATTATCCCTGATTATTGTTCATATTTTGGCTCTGAATTTGGACTGGTTGACTTCGTTTCTCTCTTTCTCCTCGGATTTGGCTTTGGACTCTGATTTTCTGTTACAACCCAGACTGTCAGACCTCTCCTTTGCTTGTTACTACTGTAAGAAATGGCATCGAAATCTGCTGCTTTTAAGCGCTGTTTGATTTGCCAAGCCAAATTGCCAAGTTCGGGTGGTCGCTCCAGGTGCCTAATTTGTCTTGGTGAAGCTCACAATGTAGATGCCTATCATCGGGCCTTTACTCCTCAGGCCCGGAAACATCGCCTTTCTCATTTAAAATCGTTTTTGTACAAGAAGACTTTGTTTCCACAGAAAGCCTCCACCTCTGGAGACCAAGGTTCTGCTCGTCCTTTGCCTCAGCAAAGAAGAGGTTGCTCTCCATCGGTTAGTCCAGCCACTAAACATCGGCACCGATCCCCCATTCTGTTTCGGCATTGGTCAGTTGCATCAGACATGGAGGCTATGACTCGGAGCCATAAGCACTCGAAGATCTCAGACTTGGCTCGGGATTGAGAGTCAGCCAAGACTTCAGGCGAGAGTCCTCTAAGCCGTCGGAGGTGAGTCAGGACCGTGACTCATCCAAACCTTTAGATGCAAGTCAGGACCATGACTCCTCCAAGCCTTCTGGCTTCGGTCAAACACATATCTCCTCGAAACCTTTGAGCTCGAGTCAGGACTGGGACTCTTCTGCATCTTCAAGAGACAAGGCTAAGGAGAAAAAGAAGGACAAGCGTTCTTCGGGGGAGCATTCTGATCACCCTTTGTCCACTGCGGTGGCTACTGTGGTGCAAGAGCCGATGGAACACCAACAGCTTTCTGAGGTGGCCATGGGAGCAACTGAATCCGTTGCAACTCCAGCCCAAGCTGTGTGCCCTGAATCCAAGGCCCATGCTCTAGCTCGTGCTTTGTCCCATGAGGCCTCTCCGCTCCACGTCATCATACTCCATCCCGTGAAGCCTCTCCTGCTTCGTTGCTGGAGACTGTTGAAGTTGAAGTTGGAGAGATGTCTGAAGGAGAATTGGAGACCTCCCCGGTGAAGCGGGCTCAGTCACCCACTCTCCTTGTGTCTCAAGAGGAACTTCTTGGGGATGGCAGTTCTGGACGATGTCAGAGAGCAATACCAAGGGATGACTGAGAAACCTGCGACCCCTTCACCTCATGTTTCTGATATCGGCCGTTACTATGGGGCATACGATGTGGCTCGATCTGCATTTTCAGTGCAGATACTGTCGCCCCCATGATCTCATGGCCTCACATTTGACCAATGCCCGCAGTTTACACAGGGTACCAGTACTGGTTGGAGTTTCTATCTTTCACCTCTCCGTCTTTCGCTTCATATGACAGAACACGAACAGCTGCATGAGTAGCAATCTGTTCTACTACGCACTAGGGATGCGGGCAGTCAAGTTTCTCCAATTCAACAGGAGTTCCGTCCGTTACCTCCTCTGCTTCCAGTGCCGCCTCCGCATATAACTTCATTGCATCCAGCTCATAGTCTATCTTCCTCATCTTCCTTGTCAGTCTCTTCAAGTTCACCAAGTTGGTATGCGCCCAGGCTTCCATCTCCACCGCCAGATCTTCTCGATGAGGATTCCTCCTTGCCTATGGATGATGCTCGTGCTTTTTCTGAACAAATGATCAGGATGTCCCATGCCTTGGATCTATAGGTAAAGGAGGAGTCTGTTCCTGTGGCTCCTATCTACCATAGGACCAAGTCTAAGGTTCCTCCAATTGCCAGCATTCCTATGTTGCCTTTTCTTCTTAAGCTAACCCAAGGATCATGGGAGAACCCCTCTTCGATGCCATCTACTTCGAAGAGGATTGTTCAGCTGTATTGGATTGCAGAGGATGACATAGATTGTCTTCGAGAGCATCCCCGTCCGAACTCCGTGGTGGTGGAGGCCTCCCAGCACAGGAGAAAATGTCAACCTCAGACGACTCCTGCTGATCCTGAAGGGCAGAAGCTTGACATTATTGGCAAGAAACTATTCGGCTGCTGGACTGAGCTTCCGTATTGCAAATTATTCGGCATGTATGGGGGCATATCAACAAGTCCTTTGTGAAAGGATGAGTCCCCTTCTTCAAAATCTGCCCGACGAATGCAAGAGGCTGGCAGAGGCAATTCAATTGGAGGCCCAACTCCTAGCTGGGCAGCAAATGAACTTGGCAAGGCATGTGGTGGACTGCATGGCAAAGACAATCACTGGATCCATGGCACTCTGCAGACATGCTTGGCTTTGGTCCTCAGGACTGGCTCTGCAGGCACCTTCGACAATTCAAGACGTGCCTTTCGACCACTCCAATCTATTCAATAGTTCCACCAACGAAAAGGTAGAGTTCAAGCAGAAGATGAGGCCCACCACATGCAAGTATGGTATGCCATCAACCTTGTCTTCTGTGTTTCGGTCGAGGGGTCAGTCTGGGTGGCAGTCGGCATCCTACAGCCACTCTTACTGGAGAGGTTTCACGCCCCAATCCTCCAGGTGTTCCCGGTATCAGCTGCCTGCTTCGACTGCTTCCACAGTGAGAAGTCAATCATAGAATCATAGAATTGCAGAGTTGGAAGAGACCACGAGGGCCATCCAATCCAACCCCCTGCCATGCAGGAAATCATGATCAAAGCATCCCCGACAGATGGCCATTCAGCCTCTGTTTAAAGACCTCCAAGGAAGGAGACCCCACCACGCTCCGAGGGAGTACGTTCCACTGCCGAACAGCTCTTACTGTCAAAAAGTTCCTCCTAATGTTGAGGTGGAATCTCTGTTCCTGGAGCTTGCATCCATTGCTCCATGTTCCAGTCTCTGGAGCAGCAGAAAACAAGCTTGCTCCATCCTCAACATGATACCCCTTCAAATACTTAAACAGGGCTATCATATCGCCTCTTAACCATCTTTTTTTCAGGCTAAACATACCCAGCTCCCTAAGTCTCTCCTCATAAGGCATCGTTTCCAGACCTTTCACCATTTTTGTCGCCCTCCGCTGGACACTCTCCAATTTGTCAATATCCTTTTTGAATTGTGGTGCTCAGAACTGGACACAGTATTCTAGGTGAGGTCTGACCAAGGCAGAATAGAGCGGCACTATTACTTCCCTTGATCTGGACACTATACTTCTATTGATGCAGCCCAAAATCGCATTGGCCTTTTTAGCTGCCGCATCACACTGTTGGCTCATGTTCAACTTGTGGTCTACTAGGACTCCTAGATCCCTTTTGCACGTAGTCTCATTCAGCCAGGTCCCCCCCATCCTATATTTATGCATTTCATTTTTTCACCCTAAGTGTAATACCTTACATTTCTCCATATTGAATTTCATTTTGTTAGCTTTGGACCAGCTCTCCAGTTTATCCAGGTCATCTTGAATTTTAATCCTGTCCTCCAGGGTATTAGCTACTCCTCCCAATTTGGTGTCATCTGCAAATTTGGTAAGTATGCCCCTAATTCCCTCATCCAAGTCATTGATAAAGATGTTGAATAGCACTGGGCCCAGGACAGAACCCTGTGGCACCCCATTGGTCACATCTTTCCAAGATGAAGAGGAGCCATTGCTGAGCACCCTTTGGGTTCGGCCGGTCAACCAATTACAAATCCATTGAACTGTTAACTTGTCTAGCCCACATTTTACAAGCTTGTTTGCAAGAATGTCATGCGGAACCTTGTCAAAGGCCTTACTGAAATCAAGGTATGCGATGTCCACAGCGTTCCCTTCATCTACCAAGCTGGTAATTTTATCAAAAAAAGAGATCAGATTAGTCTGGCATGACTTGTTTCTCTGAAACCCATGTTGACTTTTTGTGATTATGGCATTGCCTTCTAAATGTTCACAGACTCTCTGTTTAATGATCTACTCTAGAATCTTCCCTGGTATTGATGTCAGACTAACTGGACGATAATTGTTGGGATCCTCTTTTTTCCCCTTTTTGAAGATGGGGACAACGTTTGCCCTCCTCCAGTCTGCTGGGACTTCTCCTGTTCTCCAGGAGTTCTCAAAAGATTATTGCCAATGGCTCTGAGATTATATTTGCCAGCTCTTTTAATACTCTTGGATGTAGTTCATCTGGTCCTGGAGATTTAAATTCATTTAGATTAAGAAGGTATTCCTGTACTACCTCTTTGCTTATTCTGTGCTGGATTTCCCCTGTTGTGTCTTCTGTACCTTTATCCTCAGGTTGGTCCCCCTTTACCTTTTCTGAAAACACTGAGGCAAAGAAGGTGTTGAGTAATTCTGCCTTTTCTCTGTCCCCTGTTAGCACTTTGCCATCTTCTCCGCGTAGTGGCCCTACCATTTCCTTCTTCCTCCTTTTGCTGCAGACATACCCAAAGAAACCCTTTTTATTGTTCTTAACCTCTCTAGCAAGCCTGAACTCATTCTGTGCTTTAGCTTTTCTGACTTTACTCCTACATGTGTTCGCTATCTGTTTGAATTCTTCTTTGGTGATTTCCCCCTTTTTCCATTTCTTATACATGTTCCGTTTAAAACTTAGCTCTGTTGATATTTCTTTAGTCATCTATCTTGGTTTCTTGTGACACCTCCCATTTTTCTTCCTCAATGGTACTGTTTGAAATTGTGCCTTCAGTATCTCCCTTTTGAGAAAGTCCCATCCATCTTGAGGTCTCTTCTCTTTTAGTATTCCTGACCATGGGATCACCCCCACTATTTCCCTGAGTGTATTGAAATCAGCTCTCCTAAAGTCAAGAATGCGTGTCTGACTATGCCTGGCTTCTCCTTTCCATTGTATAACAAACTCCAGGAGAACATGATCACTCTCACCTTAGGATCCCACCACTTGCACCCCATTAACCAGGTCATCCCTGTTGGTTAGGATCAGATCTAAAATAGCTGACCCCCTTATTGCCTCTTCCACCTTTTGGACCATGAAATTGTCTTCCAGGCAAGTCAGGAATTTGTTAGACCTTGAAATTTTGGTTTAGTTAGATTGCCAGCAAATATCAGGATAGTTGAAGTCACCCATCACTACTACATCTCCCCTTTCTGCGTGTGTGTTCATCTGTTCTAGAAAGGCATCATCCAATTCCTCCGTCTGACTTGGGGGTCTGTAGTAGAGTCCCACAATAACATCCGTGTTGTTTCCCTCCCCTTTAATTTTTATCCAGATGCTCTCCACCTGGCTTCCAGTATTGATGTCATGGATCTCTTCATTGGTGTAAATATCCTTGACATATAATGCTGTTCCTCCTCCTTTCCTGTTTGGCCTGTTTCTCTTAAAAAGGTTATACCCCTCTATTCCTACATTCCAGTCATGAGGCTCATCCCACCAGGTTTCAGTAATGCCTATTATATCATATTTGTTTTGTAGTGCTAGGAGTTCAAGTTCATCTTGCTTATTTCCCATGCTCTGTGCATTGGTGTAGAGACATCTAAGACCATGTGTTCCCTTTACATGCTGCCTGTGCAAGTTTTTTGCCTCCCACTATTGGGTCCTTGCGCTGTTTGCCTTGTTCCTTCTATGACAGCTTGACTATTTTCTCCAGCTCTTTTGCCTTCCAGAATACTGTCTCCCACCCCCATATGACTCAGTTTAAAGCCCTTCTGATCAAATTCTTTAGGCTGTAGGCAAAAATGTTTCTGCCAACTGGTGTGAGATGCACCCCATCTCTTGCCAGAAGTCCCCCCTCATGGAAGCACAGCCCATGATCCAAGAATCCAAATTGTTCTCGGCGACACCACCTACGGAGCCAGTTGTTTACGTCAGCTATTTTCCTCTCTCTTCCTGGACCATGCCCTTCAACTGGCAGAAGAGACGAGATGACCACCTGTGCATCCATTTCTTTCAGTTTCCTCCCCAGAGCCTCATAATCTCTTCTGATCTTCGGAAAGCTGTGCCTTGCCGTATCATTGGTTCCCACATGGACCAAAAGGGAGGGGTAATGATCCGTAGGCTTGACGAGTCTTGTTAGCCGCTCCATCACATCACGGATCTTTGCCCCAGGGAGACAACACAAGCTTCAACTTCATGGTACCGACTGCCCTCCAAGCAAAGACCAAAGGATCAAGGCAGGAGACAGTTTTAAACGTCTGATTTTCCTTTTCTTTCTTCTAGACCCTTCTGTTTGGAGACCACCTGTCAGCGTTCCAGGATGCCTGGTCCTCGATAACATTGGTCCGCTGGGTACTTCGCACTGTCCAGGAAGGTTACTGGACGAGTTCAAAACACTACCTCCGGCAGGTTGGATCCGAAAACGTTGCTCTCTCCTCCTCAAGGAAGTGCAGGCATTGCTTTAGAAAGGGGCCATCGGACCAGCAGCACCTCTGTTTTTTCTCGAGATACTTCCTCCTGACCAAGAAGGACAGAGGCTTCCACCTGATTCTCGACCTCCGTGGGGTGAATGAGTACATCATCCCAAAGAAATTCAGGATGGTCACACTGGCTTCCATCTTGTCTCTTCCACAGCAGGGCGACTGGTTTGCATCGATTGACCTCAAAGAAGTGTAATTTCACATGGGTATCCATCTGGCCCACCAACGGTTCATGATGTTCCAGATTGAGGATGAGGTCTTCCAGTTCCACATTCTTCCCTTTGGTCTGGCTACGGCCCTGAGGGTCTTCACAAAGTGCATGGTAGTTGTGGCTGCTTTCCTCCGTCAGCAGGAAACAATAGTCTTCCTTTACATTGATGACTGGCTCCTCGTTGCGAATTCAAACCAGAGGCTCCTGGAGGACATTGACCTGACCCTGGACTTACCGTATGAACTTGGTCTGGTTGTCAACCTAGGTAAGTCTCATCTCAAACCCAAGCAGTTTATCTAATTCATCGGCGCCTGCCTGGATTCAACAACTGCTACTGCCTACATTCCAGAGACTCGCTTCGAGACCCTCAGAAGTCTGATCCATCATTGCTGCCGTTCCCGACGCATCTCTGCCCACACTGTTCAAGTTCTTCTTGGACATATGGCAGCTACTATGTTGGCCACCCACTTCGCCAAGCTGCATTTTCATCCGCTTAAGTCCTGGTTCCTATCCATCTTCGACCCATTCCGGGATCTGCCTTTGAAGCTTCTTACGATGCCCCGCACGGTCCAGCGGTCTCTGGACTGGTGGCTGAACCTGAAAAATGTGTTGTTGGGCATGCCGCTCAAGCCTCCACAGCCGCAGATCTCCATCACCACGGATGCGTCTCAGTTTGGATGGGTAGCCCACCACGAGTTGTACATCATCCAGGGCACTTGGAGCGCACAAGAATAGGAGCTTCACATCAACATAGGGAGCCCTGGTGGTGCAGTGGTTAAATGCCAGTATTGCAAGCCACCATGTTGCAAGTTCGATTCCAAAGGGCTCCAAGGTTCACTCAGCCTTCCATCCTTTCGTAGGTCGGTAAAATGAGTACCCAGATTGTGGGGGCAATTAGCTAAACACACATTGGAAACTGCTTAATGCAGTGTAAATGTGTAAATTGCTATTGCTTAAAAACAATTTGTAAGCCGCTCTGATAGCCTTGTGGCTGAAGAGTGGGGTATAAATTAATAAATAAAATAAAATAAAATAAAAACAAATAAATAAACATGCTGGAGCTCCTAGCAGTCCAGAAGGCTCTTCAGGCTTTCAAGACATTGCTTGTAGACAGGACTGTCCTACTGGTCACGGACAAGACCGCCGTAATTTACTATCTTAACAAGCAAGGTGGAACGAGGTCTCCTGCTCTCGCTTACACTTGAGATTTGGGAGTGGGGCATCCAGAGAGGGATTCTCCTTCACTCCATTCATCTGTCAGGGGAGGAGAATACTCTTGCCAACAGACTGAGCCGATCAACCTCACTCATCCATGAATGGATGCTGCACCGGTCCATCGTAAGAGACCTGTTCCAACGCTGGGGCACTCCAGAGGTGAATCTCTTCATGTCGCCAGTCAACAGGTAGTGTCAGCAGTTTTGTGCCAGGTCTTAGATTCGGGGACCAAGAGGGGATGCATTCCTGTTTTGGTGGAACAGACCACTACTGTACCTGTTTCTTCCGTTCCCGCTCTTGACAAGAGTACTGTCCAACCTCCGCCATGACTGATCGAATGCAATCCTCGTCGCCCTGTGGTGGCCTTGGCAACCGTGGTTTGCTCCGCTTCTTCGCCTGGACCGTCGACGCTTCCTTCATCTTCCAAACCGTCCTGACCTCCCCACCATGCAAAGTGGCAAGGTCAGATACCCAGATCTCCACATGCTCCGGTTGACAGCATGGAGGATCGAGATCTGAACTTGTTGTCGGATCCCAAGCAATCTATGGCTTCTCCGTTACCTCCTGAGATCCAGGAGGTGGTAAAAGCATCTTTCAGGCCTTCAACTCATCGCTCTTACTTTTACAAATGGAAGCGTTTTGAATCCTTCTTGTTGGACCGTGGCTTCACTGTCAAATCCTCCACAGTTACCACTGTTCTCCAGTTCCTATTACATCTCTCGGACTCAAGGTTGTCCATTTCTTCTATCAAATGCTATCTGGCAACCATCTCTGTTGAATTCCAAGCACGGGGTCAACCTTCTCCATTTTGAGATCCAGTGGTCAAGAAGTTCTTGAAGGGCTACATGAACGTCCATCCACCCGTGGTCAAGCCCACGCTGGCAAGGAGCCTCGAACTTGTCCTTTCGCAGCTTTCGAGGTGTCCCTTTGAGCCCATGGCTACCGCGGACCTGCGACTCTTATCTTGGAAGACGGCCTTCCATGTAGCTATCACCTCCGCACGACATGCTGGTTTCTGACCCTCCGTATTTGGTTTTTCACAAATATAAGGTGGACCTCAAACTGGACATACCCTTCCTTCCAAAGGTGGTCTCCAGCTTCCATCTTAACCAATCATCATGTTTCCTTCCCTGATGCAAGATCCAAAGGATGATTTCGAGTGGGCCCTCCACTCCTTGGACATCCGGAGGGCACTTGCATTCTACGCTTAGAGGACAGCTCCAATCTGTAAGTCTCCGAGACTTTTTGTGGCTTATGCGGACTCGAAATTGGGTAATCCCATTTCTCCACAGCGACTGTCCAAATGGGTGGTTTCGACCATCTCTCTGTCCTACGAACTGGCTCGTAAACCGTTGCTCTCTCGGATTTGTGAGCATTCCACCAGAGCTGCTTCTACTTCAGCTGCCTTCCTCTCCAGGATGTGTGCCATGCAGCCACATGGTCAACATCACTGACATTTATCTCACACTATAGACTGGACACCCATTCTTGAAGCGAGGCTGCCTTTGGGGGGGGGGGCTGGTCTTTTATCTTCAGTTCACTAATTGACTTGACTTGAAATGGTTTTCTCACATGAGTTGCATTGCCCTTGCTTCTGGTTATGAATAAATGCTGTGTTGGTTTTATGAGGCCCATAGTTGTCCTTGTCTTACATCTTTGCATGACATACCCTCCACCTAGGGGTTGAGCTTGCTAAACCACGAAGAAGATGGACAGGTTTCTTACCTGTAACGATAAATCTTCGAGTGGTCTTCTGTGAATTCACACAGACCTGCCCATCCTCTCCTCTATGTCCTGCTATGGCATGTGTTTTAATGTTCCTGATGCTGCCAATTGCGGCGTCCTCAAAGGAACTGAGGGGAATTAGGCGGTAGTGCCTCAATAGAGCCCATTAGGATGGGTGGGGCTACCACCAAAAATCTTCTGCCTAGTGATTCCAGAAGGTTCCAAGTGCTCTGTGCAGGCCTTGCCAAGAAAACCCCATGATAGGTATACAGCTTAGGGTTGTCATAAGTCAGAAGTGACTTGAAGGCACACAGCAACAACACACACCTAGCTAGCAACCAGGATGCTGTAGCAACCAATAACAGCACCAGTAATCTCCAGCATATATGTCCCAGGCCAGCTACTGATACCAGGCCCATTTGCTGTAGGTCCCAACACTTGCTACACACTGGGTGGTTATTTTAGACTATGGAGCCCTCAGCTTTGGCCTCAAGGCTCAATCCTTGTTGCATCACTGGAAGGGAGCAACGTTATTTACTTTGCATCCAAGTACCAAAGCACATATTCCTAGTACCACAAAGAACAGTTTGCCACACACATCTCAGAGTCTGATGGGTCTGGCAAGAGGATCAGAATATCGGACTGCTGGGCAGCACAAGGCAGGTAGGATCACAGATCCACTTTGAATGGGATAGCGTTAATATTTTGTTGTAAAATGCCTATTACACTAGACTAGCCAATAATAAGCTTTCACAGCAACAAATACAGAAATGATATACAAAATATATACACTATTATCTGCTTAGTTCTTTTGCTTAGCTCTCAAAAATTTTTGCATACCAAGTATACAGGGTAGTACATGGGCTTTTTAAACTTCAAGAATGTGCAGCAAGAACATTCCTTTGTTGTTGTTGTTTTTTAAAAAAAGGTCTATACATGCAGTCACCCTACTCTTCCTATAGCCCATGACTTTTCATTGCTAGCTTTTTCTGAACAGCAACATTTATGGTTAAATGGGGAGAAATGATATTTTTTCATAAGCAGGATATGAATGCCTGACCTCTTAGTTCTGAATATCTCCAGATATCATGTTTAGAGTAAAACTTGACAGCTATACAAGATGACCATTTTGCAAGTATTTTCAGCTCTTCACCACATGTCCTTCAAATGTGCAATACTGTTCACACCAGCACTAAGAAAATAGTGTTAGGGTTTTTGTTCAGTTTAACAGGTTTTAAAATTTCTGTATCCCCTGCTTAGTGTATTAGCCTTCACAGTGATTTGTCTAATACTCTTTGCTGTCAAACCAGTATCCACCCAGGTCTTTAGCTATATTTTCCATGTCTGAGCCCATAGGTGAACACCCCTCTGGTGACCAGCCACTACAAACAGCCCCATGTTAAACAATGAAATAATAAGTGAGATTCTCTCTTCTTTGCTAGGAGATTAATGTCTGAAGCACATCTTCTGTTATCCAACCATGATACCTGCTTATACTTCTGAGGAAGACTCCAACCAAAAGCTTGTACTCTGCCATCTTCCTTCTGGACATGTGCTTTCACTTGGCGGTATTGTTCTCTCTTCTGTTCTCTGCGTGAGGCAAGGCTGGCCTCAGACCTGGGCAGAAGGGAAAGAAATGTATGTCCCAAGTCATTCTATTGGCTTCCAGTTCCTATTTGTTCACATACAAGTTTTCAACATTATGGAGCTGTGCCATAGTTAAAAGGAGGTGTCCTTTCAAGTTAATAGATACATGACAATGACACTGATGATTTGCCTTCTGTTACCTAAAGATTAAATATTGCAATGCTCTCTACATGAGGTTGTTTTTCAAAACTGCAGAATGGCTTCCATTAGAGCTCCACACAGGGTACAAACCACTGGGGGGAATACATTATAGCAGCACTCTGAGGTAACTGCACTATCTCATCCCTATTCATTTCTAAACACAGCTCAAGCTGTTGCTTACCATCAATTCTGTTCTAAGTGTCCCAAAGCAGCTCAAAGAGACTCCTTCCATTCACCTTCCCAGTTTTGACTACTGAGATCTCATTAGAAGAAATGAGCTGAAGACAAGAAAACCAGGGGCATCTGACTCACAATCTCTTAAAGAAACGTCTTGAAAATATATTTTAAAATGGGACAGCCAGTTTGGGACAGCATTTGAAAATATTTCAAAAAGAGAAGGAATGTGGTTGCACAGAGAGTGGGAAAGAGCTATGTTCATTTGAAACACCACAAGCTGCACCTTCAAATATTCACTAAAATCATGCCAATATTCCAAGTTCACATAGCTCTACAGTTACAAACAGCTAAGTTATGTAAGGCTGCACTGCACTTTTCACAAAATCTAGTCCCTTGAGTCTTTGTGATCTCGCTTCAATAGGAGTGCTACCTGGGCAAAACATACGCAAACTATATTCTATGAATGGAAACAATGTCAAAGGGGGAGAAATCATTGTGCAGAACAGCTCTAGGGTACTTTTGAACAAAACTTAAACCAGAATCAAGTAGCACAATGAGGGCATTATAGTTTTTTGCTTTATTGTTGTGTGCCTTCATGTCATTTTCAACCTATGGTGATCCTAAAGAGAGTCCTTCATGGAGTTTTCTTGGCAAGATTTGTTCAGAAGGGGTTTGTCATTGCCTTCCTCTAGGTCTAAGACAGTGTGACTTGCCCAGGATCACACAGTGGGTTTTCATTGCCAATTGGAGATTTGAACCCTGGTTTCCCAGAGTCCTAATCCAACACTCAAAACCTTGGTTCTCCACTTTAGCACACATGATATGAGCATTTTAGACTAGCATCATGAAGGGAGGACACAGCTTTATCTTGGAAAACCTGGGCACTTTCACAGAAATTATATTTGCTATATTCATGTTCACTACACAGGAAACTATGAAGTCACAAAATGTAGCAGCCAACATCTGACCATAGTACTCTGTTTTGATACCTGTTTTTTAACAAAGCTGCATCAATCTGGAGATTATTTTGATACCTTTACTATTACATGCCATCAATATACATGCCAGCACTGCTGATATAGTTAATTAATTTTACAACTATCTGCCTGCAGTTTTATTTTATAAGCAAAAGGAGGCTTACTCTTCACTGAGGAAATCAAATGCTTTTGATTTGTCACTTGGTAGCTGAGATAAAGTGCTGCTTCTTTTCTTGACTGACGGAGTAATGTGTGAAGTTGGTGCATTGTACTTAACATTAACTGGTGGCTCTGGTTTCTTAGTAGTGTTGCCTGATGAGCTGAATAGCCGGCTAAAGCTGGAAATAAATAAAAAAGAAAAATTGTATGAGTACATAAGAACACCTAATTTGGCTTTCAGAGTTCCATATGCAGATATGGCAATCCACACACTGCTCTACTCAAAGTAATAAGTAAGGATGAGTAGCAGAAAAGGAATGGGCCAAATACAACAGCCGTTAACTGTCCAGCACAGCTATGATCTCAGAACATTAACATATCTTTATAACATAAAGATTACTGCATGCACTTTCAAACCAAGACGACAAGGGAGATTGGACATTTATATAAAGGGAATGAAAAACAGCCAGGTATCTGAAAACATTATATTAAAAATGGAGACAATTTTCTCTATAAATACAGAGCTGGTACCTAAAAGGAAATGCTGGGCCCTAGAAAGTAGACTTTAGCACCAAGACCTTGAAAATGCTTTTCAGATTTGCTTAAACATAGAGCAAATTTCTATCACTGAAGTAGTTAATGCTTCCAAAATTTAGAGAACCCTACTCTTTGGTTCAGGGTCCACACAATGCAATCAATTGATAATATACTGAATTTTCAAATATCTAGCAGTGCACACGCTTTGATGAACATCCAAGTTGGTGCACCATGGTGCTTAAAGGCATGCCCTCATATCATATCATAGGACTTATTGGGAATCTCAGGGCAAGACATGCTCTGTGTCTCATTTATAATATGGGGGTAATACTAGCCTAATATGTAAAATAATCCTCATTACAGACATAGTTTGCTCAAAACACATCACATTAATGCACGTGGCATCATATCTATGCAGGCTCACTAGATTCCATCAATCAGACCAAGTATGGAAGATCAATAATCCAATATATACAGTTCTCTCACAGCAGCAAAGAAAACTTAGGTTCAGAATGTGAGCTGCAATAAATCTTTCGGAAGTCTAACTGAGTCAGTAACTTAGCAGGCTAGCCCTAGATTTAGTAGCCCAATCAACTTTATCAACGGAATAAAAACCCAAATATTCCCATATTGTTTGCAGCAGTTATAAAGCTCCAGAGATAAAAGGCCATTCAAAAAAATCACTAGTATACAATTTTAGTAATTTATCATGTTCTCATGCTTAGTAATCAGAATATGAAAATTAAATTAGCACTTCATACGTTATCACATGAAAAGCTTTGTTAAACTGAAATCAACACAAGCCACACCAGAAGCTACTGAAATTTCAGTTTAACAATCAGAGAACAACTGCTACACAGAGCTCTGAATTACTGTATCAGGAGTCTGGTTTCTTTTTTTAAAAAAATGGCACAAATAGATTAAGGCAATTACATTTCGCTGCCAATTACTCCTAAATATTGCAAGATGCAGCTTACAATACAATTTGTCTTCAAGATGTGTCTTACCCAGGTGGCATACTAGATAGCAAAAAGAAAAAGAGGTTTGTGGTTATTAGTTCCTTTGCAACTGAAGAAACACAAAACACGAGTACCTGATTACATTTCAATACTTACAACTGCCAAAGACTTGACCGCTTCTTCTCTTGCATGGCTGGATTTTCTCTCGATGCCCTAAAGAAAAGATACAAACACTAATTAGTTGAGCAACAAGGCAAGAGATAATCTAGAATACTCTGCATTGCACTTTAAAGAAATGGTTCATGTCAGATTGCAAGCCACACTATGCATAGTATGAAATTTTTTAGAGGAGGAAGGGTATGCATTGTATTAATAAGGTTTCAGAGTCAAGCCCTCAAGAACAGAATTCTACATCACTATACTTCATACATGAAGATGGATGAAAGAAGAACAAGTACTCAGGTACACTTGTATCTACTCCTAATTAAGTTACATCTCCTGTTTTAAAAAAGGTACAAGAAACTATTAATGTAACCAGGCATATTACAAATTCTTCCTTCAGAGAGGAAGAGCAGCTATGATTTTAAAAAATGCATACAGAGTATGCTAGCTTATTGAATGGAAGCAAAAGCATATGAGGCAGGGTGTGGTGAGGCACAGAAAAGGTTAAAATCATGTAAAAATTGTGTTACCATTTTTATGCTTCTCTCACTGCAAAGCATGCTGACATTTAGTTTTCAGCCATCCTTTGCCTATTGCTGAAGGGTAATCAGAGTAAAAGCAGCACAAGATCAGCCCTTAAACAAGGGTGATATTGTAAAAGCTATAAATAGGGCAAAATAGTGGCTGGGTGTTGAGCAGATGGTTGAAATTCCCATAAGAACATCAGCTACCATCTGAGCACCATTTTGATCATCTTGTCTATGCACTATGAAATGAGGCCAAGGAGCTCCAAACAATCTACAGTAGGTATTATACCAGCCATGTGTGCAAGGAAAGAAAAACCTGCCTTACTCTAGAATGCAGCTGCAGGTCTGTCTCATGCAAAATAATCCACCTTAGTCACAAAGAATGCAAAGAGTCTTCTGTAATTATTGTATCATATTTGTTGTAACTAGCAATTACATCAGGCCATTAGATGGCAGAAAAATTGGGATGCTAAATATAGGCAAGCCCTGAAAACTGAAGAGGGCCAGACTAACAAGACAGGGAAGGAGGAAGCAATCACACACACACACACACACAGAGCAAAAGGTCATGTGAACAAAAAAGTTCAGTACCCCTCTCCTCATGTACAGGGTGTCTTTCTGGAATGTATCCTATCACATATGAGCTACAATATCACACATTGTCTGTCTCAGAGAAATGTTTAAAGAGGGCTGTGAGGAGCTAAACAGATATCTGCAGAAGCATTCTGTCCTCCCATGTCAAAAAGGAATAGATACACACAGAGACACAAAACCCAGAGAGAGAGAGAGAGAGAGAGAGAGAGAGATTCATGTTCAACGGTGACTGAAGTAGATTCATGTTCAACAGAGAGATTTGCCATCATCATGCATATTTTGGTCCTACATTATTTTGAAATTCAGGGAGCTAGGAAAGGAATCTCAAGTTATTCCACAGCAGGATGGACGCTGGGCTATATTACAAAAGAATAGATGCCCAGTATTTGCACATATGATATGCATCCATATTGAACAGCTGTGGCTCATACATGCATGCTTCAGCTTGGCACACTTAGGAACACATCAGTGACACAGCCAGATGTATAAAGGGACAGTAATCTGACATAAGCCAAGTTTACCATGATCTAAGAAAAATAAAGGAAGATTCAGTAGGATTGCTAATGTATGAGTAGCCAAGGACTTTATAGCGGTATGGACCCCACTGCTTCAACACCACGCCTCACCTACATCTCAAAGCCAACTGTGACCAGGAATCACCCTACCATCCATTCTGTACCTTGACCAATATCCTAACCAAGATGACACCTTGGCTGACCAAGAATTCGCACGAGTTGCCTTATATACAGGCACTCTTGCTTGCCACACACAGTCCCCAAATCCAGGGCTTAATCCACAACTAATTTGAACAAAGCAGCATACAAATCAATTTCGATAAACACGAACAACTTTTAGGCCAGTCCACTACAACTGGCACTCTGTTTCATGGCATCACCTCTGTTTAGAGCCATAACACATACTGAGAAGCCAGATCTCACGTATGATGGGAAACTGCTTCCCTTCACACTAATACAATGTGTGTCATGCTTAGAATAAGCAACTAAGGAATTAAGGAATCTGGCTAAATAAAGTGATTTCTCACTTTCACGTATGCAAGCAAATTATGGGAGAGATTCCCCTGGAACTTTTGTTGCCTTACCCATTCTTTCATCAACAAACAGCAAAGTGCAAACCTATAATACATTCTTATTTATAATAAATACACTTCACACATACCTGTAGACATACAATGCTCAGATTGATACAATGCCCTTGGAGATGTCTGGATACTTAAGAACTCCATTTACAAACTTCAGAATTCCTCAAATGGTTATCCCCTTATAAACTTGTCTTTAAGGTGCCACAAGACTCTTTTGCTAAAACGGCTACTCTCTGAAAATGGTTTATTTCAAAGCAAAAATAGATGAGGTAGATATAAAGAGTTTTATTGGTAATGAAAAGTAAATTAGACAGATGGAGAATTAGAAGAAGGAGAAGAAGAAATTCAATGCTCGGGATTGAAAGGAGAAAATGGAAAAGAAGAGGCGGAGGAAGGAAAAGAATAAGTGGTAGAATTAGAACAAGAGAACTAAAAAATAATTATTATTATAAATTAAATTTAAGAAGTTAAATTTGAAATATGGATCTTAATTTGGTGTCATGGAATGTAAGAGGGATGAACTCCCCACATAAAAGAAAACAGGTATTTCACTACTTATAAAAAACCAAGGCAGATGTTGTTTGTATTCAAGAGACACATATAAAGGGGAAATATAAAAATTTGTTAAAAAATAGGAAATTAGGTCAGGAATTTATAAACTCAATAGTGAAGAAAAAAAGAGGAATTGTGATATATGTTAAAAGAAATTTAAAAGCAAAAGAAATAATAAAGGATGCTAATGGTAGATATATTGCAATAGAGTTACAGGTTATGGACAAAAAAATCTTAATAGTGGGTATTTATGCCCCGTCGGAGAATAGAGACAAATTTTACAAAGGATTAATGAGTTCAATATTGGAGATAGACTATGATAGTATAATTTGCCTAGGTGACTGGAATGGGGTTGTGGACCCACTGAAAGATAGGACATCAAGAAAAAGAATAAAAAAGACACAAGGTAAATTACCCAATTCTTTTTTTGATTTTCTGGAAAATTTAAACTTGATAGAAATATACAGGTATCTATACAATGATATTAGAGAATACTCTTTCTTCTCTGATAGACACCTCTCACTCTCTTGTATTGACATTATTTATTTATTTATTTATTTATACCCCGCTCTTCAGCCACAAGGCTATCAGAGCGGCTTACAAGTTGTTTTAAGCAATAGCTATTTACACATCTACACTGCATTAAACAGTTTCCAATGTGTGTTAGCGAATTAGTTGTTAGCTAGTTAGTTGTATTGACATGTTCTTAGTTTCAAGAAATATAGCCGGCCAGGTAGCATCAATGGAAACATATCCAAGGACAATATCTGATCACATTATGATAAAATTGATGCTAAAAATAGAAGTTACAACTGGAGGCTTAAAGAAACATTATTACAAGAAGAATCTACACAGGAAAGGATAAGAACTGCTTTGAGGAACTACTTTAAAGAGAACAAGGAAGGAGAAGTCTCAATTCAGACTGTATGGGATGCGAGTAAAACTAATTAGAGGAGTTTTAATGCAAATAAACTGTGAAAAAATTAAGAGAACACGGGAAAAAATGCAAGAATTGCAAGACGCATTAAAACAAAAAGAAAAGGAATTGAGAGAGAATCCAACAAATATGAAAGTGATACAAGAATCTTATAAAAGCAAATGGAAACGGATATAGCTAAAGAAATCTATAAGAAATTAAGATTTATGAAACAAAGATACTATGAGCAAAGTAATAGAATAGGAAAGTGGCTAGCATATAAAGTGAGAAAAACCCAAGAAAGACAACTAATTCTGAGAATAAAAGATAGGGGTAAAATAATGACGAGGGATACAGAAATCAGAAGAAACTTTGAAATTTTCTATACAAATCTCTTTAAAGAAACAACACTGAAGCACTCAATGATAGACCAGATTAGAAGTTACCTTGATGACCAAAATATTGATAAAATAAACGTACAGCAGAGAGAAGATTTAAACAAAAGAATTACTATAGTAGAGGTAGAGCAAGCAATTAAAAAATTGAAAAATGGTAAAACACCAGGCCCAGATGGCTTCTCAGCCTGCTATTACAAGATTTTTGGTGAACAATTAAAGATGCCATTATGCAAGTTATTCAACAAAATAACGTTAGGAGAGGATATACCACTCTCTTGGACAAACGCTAATATCGTTCTAATTCCAAAGGAAAATAAAGACTCTGAGGAGATGAACAATTACAGACCAATCTCTCTGCTGAACACAGATTACAAAATTTATGTGACAATTTTGGCAGAGAGGTTGAAAAATATCTTAAAAGATTGGATAAATCAAGATCAATCTGGTTTTTTACCAGAAAGACAGATGAGAAACAATATTAGGAGAGTACTGAATATTATAGAATATGGAGAGATGAACCCCGGGAAGAAATTAGCTTTAATTTTGTTGGATGCCGAAAAAGCGTTCAATAGCGTGAGATGGCAATACATGATAGCTGTTTTGGAGAGAATTCAATTAGGAGAAAATTTTATACAAGGTGTTAAAGCAATCTACAAGAGACAATCGGCTCAAATTATAGTTAATGGACAAAAAACATCTGAGATAAAAATAGAAAGGGGAGTAAGGCAAGGATGTCCATTATCCCCACTGCTTTTTATTTTGAGCTTGGAGGTTCTATGCAGAAATATTAGAGAGGACAAGGAAATAGTGGGAGTTAAAATAAAGAAACAAGAATATAAAATAGTAGCATTCGCAGACGACATAGCGTTAACTTTGGAGAATCCTGAAAAGTCACTTGGAAAGCTGCAGGAAAAGTTGCAGGTATTTGGAGAGGTCTCTGGAATAAAAGTTAATAAAGAAAAAACGGTATTAATAATGAAAAATTTACAAAAAAAGATGATGAAGAGTTGAGGAGAATATCACACTATAAAATGCAAAAGAAAGTGAGATATTTGGGTATAATTGTAACAAATAATAATCTTGATTTACTGGAAAACAACTATAATAGAGTTTGGAGACAGATAAAGGAGGATGTAAATAAATGGGGAAAATTAGATTTATCAATTATGGGGGAAATTGCGGTGGTAAAAATGATGGTCGTACCAAAGTTATTGTTTTTAATTCCAAAACCTCCCAATCCTGTATAATGGTAAAATATTTAAAATATGGGAAAGAAGTATATCAAAATTTATACGGGCAAACAAAAAACCAAGGGTAAAGTGGAAAGTGCTACAAGAGGAAAAGGATAAAGGGGGTTTGGGCGTTCCAAATTTGAGAGTGTATTATAATTCATCTGTTTTAATGTGGCTATATGATTGGTTTCGATTAAGTAAGGATAGGATATTAACTTTAGAAGAGGTAAATATGAGATTTGGTTTCCACGCATACCTATGGTATGATAAGGATAAAATCGATAAGAATTTCAAAAATCATATTTTTAGGAGATCAATGCTAAACGTTTGGAAAGAGATAAAAAAAGTTATATCTAAGGCTTCCATTATGGACATCCCCTCAAGAAGCATTTAGAAGAACACAGATTCTGAATAAAGGAGGGTGGTGGACTTATAAAGACCTGTTGAAAGTAGAAGGAAATAAAAGTAGGCGAAGAACAATAGAAGAACTAAAGGAAAATGAAAAAGAATGCAACTGGTTCCAACCTAGACAAATGTTAGAGAGATACAAGATAGATAACAATCTATTGGGAATAGAATATAACCAGACGGATTTAGACAAAATCGTGATACATCAGAAAGCATTGAAAATTTCAAGAATATATAAAATATAAAAATATATTATTGAATTTAGAATTAGAGTCAGAAACTACTAAGGAGTATATGGTTAAGTGGGCACAGAACATTGGGTATAATATACTTTTAGAAGATTGGGAAAGATTGTGGAAAAGAAATATTAAATTTATGCCATGTATGGAACTGAAGGAGAACTGCTATAAGGTAATGTTTCGTTGGTATATGACACCACAAAGATTAGCTAAAATTTACAAGAATAATGAATCCAAATGCTGGAAATGTGGGAGTGAAGTAGGATCTTTCTACCATATGTGGTGGTCTTGTAGCATTGTAAAAAAGTTCTGGATAAACATTTATAACTGGATTAAGAAAATATTAAAAATCTCTCTCTCTCTCTCTCTGACTTTTCTTCACAAATGAAGATTCAGGAAGGACTCATCCTGTGCTTTCTGCAAGTGCGCTGATGACTAAAAAGGCCAATCCGAGATAGACAAGTCCGGTTGCAGAAAGCACAGCAGAAGGTTTCCTCAGGTGATGTTACCGGTTGTGAGTCTTTCTGCATTGCCATTTCTCTTCAAGACTTGTTCGGCGTGAGTTCTCAAATAAGGCTGTAGCATTGTGGATAGTGTGTCTCCATGCCTCCTGATGTGAGGCCAGGGCGGACCATTGTTGGTGATCAATTTGGCCGAGCCTGAGATGTTGTTTCAGGGAGTCTTTGTATCGCTTTTTTGGAGCGCCCCTCTTACGCTAACCCGTGTCGAGTTCACCGTAGAGTACTATTTTGGGGAGCCGATGGTCCTCCATCCTAGACACATGCCCTGCCCAGCGCAGCTGTGCTCTCAATATCATGGCCTCAATGCTGGTGATCCCTGGTTGCTCAAGGACAGCAACATTCGCTACATAGTCAGTCCAGTGTATATTTAGGATTGTGCGTAAACAGCGCTGGTGGAAGCGTTCGAGGAGTCGTTAAGTGGTGGCGAATTTAGATTTAAACCAGAGATATTCTTACTAAACTTAGTCGACAATGAAATTCCAAAGGAAGAGAAAATTAATGCTTTTTATGACCACCTCAGCTAGAATTGTTCTAGCCAGATACTGGAAACAAAAAGGGTTACCAGATATAGAGGAATGGTTTTTGAAATTAGAGGAAATTATGAGAATGGAGAAACTCACTTCGTGGATTAGATATAAAACTACGAATAGATTTAGGAAGGATTGGGAGAAATGGATAGATTTTTTTGAGGTCAGAATGGTGTGATTGTGCAGCTATTTGGCTCACGGATTAAATGAAGCTAAATGTATAAGGTATAATAATTAAACTCAGTAGTAGGAGATTAGAATAGAAGATGGATTAATAGAATACAGGGTTCAAGTAAATGAAATTAGAAATTGAATTAACTCTGTATGTACATAGATACTGTGTAGAAACAATTAGCAGGGGTAAGTGAACTCAGGTTCATGTATTAAAGAAAGGTTATATGAACGGTAGTAGCAAGTTCTTGATCCAGAATGGTAAGGAAGTAAGTAGATGTTTTTTATAGATTTATGTGTTTTTTTTTCCTTTTTCTTTTCTTCTTCTTCTTCTTTTTTTTTTTTACTTATTGTTAAATGTATTGTAATACTTGTGAGTGTTGTTTTATTTTTCTGTGTAGGTATTTTATTGTTTGCATTGTACTTTTATGGCGCTGTATTTTGTCTTATATTTTCCTTTTGTCTTGTTATAAAATTTTAATAAAGAAAATAATAATAATAATAATAATAATAATAAAGTAAATTATCTGGGATTTTTTTCAGGCTTAGACAACAAGAAGCCTTCAGATGCTTCACTTGTGATCTACAATGCAATAAAATATTTACAACATTTTGAAGTAATTGAATTATTTTTCTGGAATTAGTTATTAGAGGGGGAAATTGCTAGACAATGAATTCATCTATTCATTCACCACAGTGTCTCAAACATACCACAAAAACAAATAAACTGCACTTGCCGTATCATCTCAGTCCATCGCACTGCTTCCTGGAGCTCCATCAGCCTCTCTTTATACTGATTTCTTTCCATGAGGACACGGGCCATCTCAACCCTAGTGAAGCGCTTCCTCTGGGCTGTAGGAATATCACTCTGCACAATGGAGGTAGGGGAGGGGGAATAAGCATGTTTCATCTACTGGATTTGGGAGTATGACTGTTTAAGAAAAAGTTACAATAGTTCATCCTCACGAAACCATCCATGAGGCTTTACTCAGAAGAATTCAGTGGCCTTTATAGCTAAGCAAAAAGTGCAGTAATGGATAATGCAATGGAAGGAGCCTCTCCTCACCCCACCTGGATACAAAGAGGGTAGGGTGCAAGCAGATTAAGCACATGTCCCCATGCACAAAGCATTTATTCTCTCTCACAATCCATTCTCCAGTTGCAAAACAGTTTCCAGGACAGACATACTTAAGGGTGAGTAAATGCACATCTCTCCATCAACCCTTCCACAAGACTAGAGTACTTAGCCCATTTCAGAATAGTATTGCAAAAGCCAAGAAATGACTACATAAAATGTAATGCCAATGCAGTTACATACATCATCATCTTCCTTTGCTTTTTGCCTTGCTTCCTCTGCTTCTGCTCGGGCTCTAGATAAGATGCAAGAAGTATCAAAGAAATTAGTCACAGAATCCCTCTCTGGAGCCTCTCTATCACATGCAAGCAGGGCATGGCACTCACTTTCTAAGTTCTTCTTCCAGTTCCTTGTTCTTCTCCTCAAGCTTTTGCTTGGCATGTTTTACAGCTTCCAACTCTCCTTTTAGCACATCCTTCTCACAGGTCAGTTCATCTACTTTTGCTATCAAGTCATTCTTCACCACATTCAAGGCATTTCTAAAAGCAAATACCACTGCAATTAGTTCATTTCTAACACTTCCTCAGCAATTACAAATAAACTGTCAGTTGTACATTTCACTCCTGGCACAAGCCATGCAAGGAAAGAACCTTCCCTCTGACCACCACCATTGATTTTATACAAATCACAGTGAGGAAAGAACTATCAGTATCAAGATCACTGGGGGAGGAAGTATAGAAAAGGTTCTCTGCCCTGCTGTAGGCCAATATTCCAACAACTGGCTAACCAGACCCACTACCAAAACGAAGCAATAAATCCAAGGCTATGCTCATGATAGTTTAAGGACCTTCTTCTCCCCCTTTCTTCAGAAGTCAACTGCAGTGGTAAAACCCTGCTCCAGAGGGCTTCCAGGCCCTCTTGAGCAGATTTTGAGGATGTGTGAGGGACTGCAGAAGGGAGGGGTTGCTCTTTCTCATTCCCATTGGCAGAAGCATCCAGTACCCATAATACTGGGCACTGCACCAGTTAAGTTACGTATCTCATATAATATACTAGTATATGTGGAACAAGCATTGGGTGGGGAGTTTTATCCTTCATCAAACAGCAGCCCCCAGCATCATGACTGATTTAAAGATCAGGTGAGCTGAAGCATTTCCAAATTTGAAAGCTGACAAATGATTACTCACTTGGTTTCTAGCAGCTGTGTGTTTTCTAAGATGAGGTTTTCAACTTCACGACCCATTCCTTTCAGAAACAGAACAGAGGGACAATTTTAAAACACCGACACTGCCACTGCAAGCATTTGGTATCAAACGTGTGGCCTAAACCAGGTTTCAGTGCATACCCTGTGGTTCACACGGAGCTACTGAACAAGTAGGTTTTCACATTCACTTCACTGTAAGATAGTGATCTTCACACACACAAGATAGTACACCTGCAGATTAACTTCCTCCATTGCAATAGAAACAGGGAAGTTTTGTGTCTATATCAGTACACATAACTGCTAAACTGCAGCAACTTTCAAATATAACTATAGTTTGCTGTCAGGTTTTTAAAGAATTCAATGCATGGGCTTTCTGAAGCCACAAAGAGACATGCAAAACACTTTCAGTCTAAATATCTAATTCCTTCAGTTTAATTGTACTTTTAAGTAAATTATACTAAAGCATATAACAGTTGTAAATTAATGGGTGTTCTAATTCTATGCAGTTGATGCCCAGACATGTCACTCACACCACACAGTAGAGATGCTTAACATGAAAAGCTCAAAGACAATGCAAAGCCCTTGCAAAGGTCTCCCAAATGAGATGACACCTTACCCAAAAAATTATGGTCTTTAAAGCCCATGCATCCCATGAAGAGCAAAAAGAAGAAGAAACATTTCACATAAGGAGAACAGTATAGATGATGTACAGTACAAGACTAGAGATTTGAGAGATATGCATGATTTCAAAAGCAAAGCCAACACCAGAAGCCAAATTATGTTTTGATTTTAAGAAAGCTGATAGCAAGACAAACAGTTAAAAGAAGATAGCGTCAAAGGTTGCTGACAACCAAAGTGCAGCCTTGCTGGAATGGTCCAAAGTTTGGAAAAATTAGGTTTAGACTATAGTTCCCATAATACCCTAGCCAGCACAGACATGCTAGGTGGGAGGTATAGTCTAAAAAAGAGTAATGTTCTAAATACAATATTCATGGCAATGAAGATCCTATCTAGCCACTATGGCTGACAGATCTATCTTCTACAAATGTAATTATTTCCTCACTCTCCCCCACCCCACACTAAGCAACAGATAAACCCTACAGCCTATGGCAGGGAATTCAACAATATGGCTGCATAACATGCTAAGTTCTTTATTTTGACTCTGCTTAATCACACCTCTCCCCAGAACTTTTGTTCAAGGACGGTATTTATTTCCTCAATAATACCCTTAATAATAGCTTTCATCAATTTCACTAAATTATTCCAAAGCCATTAAATACATACATACATAAAATTTTCTCTCCAGTCAATCCAAGTCATGCTTACTTTTAAAAGCCTATATCATTTTGTCCCTTTTCCTTTTTCTAAACTAGAAAGCCCCAAATGCTTTCGCCTTTCTTCATAATGGAATATGGTCTTGATTTTTATAGTTGCCTTGTTCTGAACTTCTCCAGCTTTACAATATCGTTTTGGTGATGAGCAAGTCAAAACTGTACACAGTTTATCAGAATGAAAAGTATTAGGAACAGTGACATTTACTACTTCATTAGATTTTAGGGGGAGAGAAATTTAAACCATCAAATTCCAAGAATTACATTTTTAGCAAGATGGCAGAAACACTGCATCACACCCACCAATGAAAACCCACCCTCCAATCATGCATCAAGTCCTATTTTTGCATTCATTGCTCAGGCTGAAAGAACTCGCTGCTTACATTCTGCTAGGATAGCAGTTGTTGTTCTTGTGCACCTTCAAGTCATTTCCAACTTATGGCAACCCTAAAGTGAACCTATCACAGGGGTTTCTGAGGCTGAGAATGTGTGACTTGCCCAAGGTCACCCAGTGGGTTTTCATGGCTGAGCGGGGAATCAAACCCTGGTCTCCAGTCAAACTCCAACACTCAAACCACTACACCACAGTGGCTCCACAGGGTGGCAGTACTGCACTTCATTCTTTACACTCTCCATATAGCCAGCAGTATGGGGTTGCATCCTACAGTATGTTTGCTACAGGCTTATGTTTTAATGAAGATAAGAGAAGTGTCTCTTTTGATCAAGAAAAAAGTGAAATTAATGCAGAAGGATTACTCCTGGTTCTGAAATTATTCTCAACCATTTCCCCATATATAGTTTTCACATGGAAGAATTTGGACCACTACCAACATTCAGAGTGTAGAAATGTTATTTTGAACTACAGCTCCCAGAACCCCAGCCCGCCAAGCCTATAGTCATGCTAGCTAAGGATTTTGGGAATTGTAGCCCAAAAAGAGTCATGTGTACAAATGAAGGATATTTTCTTCTTCAATGGCTGCAGTTTTTTTAACAATACTTTTTGACAATACTTTCACAAATGCGGTTCAAGACAGAAAGGCCCACTGCAGTTATTTCTACTGTGCTTTTAACTGCTGGTGTCTCTCATAGAGAAACAAGTATCAAGCAAAATTAAAAGAGGAAAAAACATACCAAGCAGGGCAAAATATATATGTATATATGTGTGTATGCAGAATACATGTTATGATAGCGGCAGCCAAAAATACTGAACTTCAAAGCAAACTTTCAAATGTATAAAAAATATACACACCAGAATATTCCCCTGGGTATGCAGCCCAAGAGAAAGCAGATTGGAGAATCCCATTTAACTAATTATTGTCGAATTGTGCACCATAAGTCAAATAGCCAATATGCAATATATCAAATTACTAACACAAAGCAGTTCATACAAAATGTACACTTCCTTCAAGTTAAGTCACATTAAACTCAGCAGGGCTTCTGTACAAACATGATAGAACTGTGTTGTTAGTTTCAATTACACTGAACATGTTACCAAAAACCAGATAATCAGTAGAACAATTAACAACTGAGCAATAACAGAAATGGTAGAATGACTAAATATCTTCTCTTAGAAAAAACAATATTAGCTCAATGTTAAGAAAATCTTAAAACTGACATAGTTTTCCCTCTGTGTTTTCTTAACACAAAGGGGTGACAAGGATATCTTTGCAAAATGTTATCAACTTTTGATGCTTGTATGACAATCAGCAACAACTGAGGAAGTGGACAAAAAAGTGGCAAGCTCCTGGTCACATTCCATCACAAGAAATTCTGCTCCACCTTTTGTCTATGCCCACTTTATCCTATCCCTCCCTTCAGTTCCTGAACAATTGTTAACCATCTTTGTGGTCTGACTAATGAGATGTCTGATACAGCTGCATGCATAAGGACAGCAGCAGCAAAGTGGTGCCTTTGTGACAGCTGTAGCCGTAACACAAAGCCACACCACTAAATCATGGCACACAGGAGGCTGCCTTACAAAAAGACAGACCAGTGTTTCACTTAGCCCAGTGGTCCCCGACCTCTGGTCTTCTAGTTATTTTCGACTCCAACTCCGAGAAATCCAAGCCAGCTTGGCCAATCATCAGGAATTCTGGAAGCTGAAGTCCAAAACTTCTGGAGGACCAAACAATGGGAACCACTGATCTTCTAGAAAGACCCTTATCGTCAATTCTGATTGATAACAACCACTCACCAGGGTTTAAGCAAGATTCTTTCTGTGCCTGGAGATCCCTGGTAACCCTTGGTAGACTACCATCCAAGTACTCCCCACGTCTGACTCTGCCTAGCTTCCAAAATCTGGTGAGTTTGTAGTGATATGGTTGTCCAGACTCCTATGTTCCTTTCATTTCCTGAGGTCTACTCAGGGTGATGTAATGCAATGGATAACTGTGGTGGGTCCAGGGTCCAATATTCTGCACCAGCACCCCCCTAGGGCTGCATGGACTGCCATAAATGAACCCCAATCATCAGAAATGCTTGGTGTTTTTTTTTTGTTTTTTTTAACTGAGAAACAGAGTGAAAGGCGGCAACCTCACAAGCTATTTAAAAGGTGAGTTTCACTTCCCCATGTAATGCCCAGGTGGCCAGAACATTTGAGAAGCTCTGTCTCTAGTGAAAGGCTAGAGACTTCCCAAACAAACTTCAACATTTTCCTCCTTCTCTCTCTCTCTCTCTCAGCTTTCATATGATTCTTCTCACTCAGTCAGGCAAAACAGGCCAAGAACACGATGGAAGCAGAGAGAAAAACAAACTCACAGAGATGTAGAGTCAATGTTATAACCCAAATGATGATATACAACCTCTCAGGGTTAGAGTGTGAAGACTTTTTGATTAGCAGGGACAATGCCATGGTCAGGCACTCCCGTCAGGTTTCCCTGTTTCCTCTGAGCTTATCCATAATCTTCACAGTAGCTTTGTGGTGGGGGTGATTTTCCCAGTAATCCAACCTCTGGCTCAGTTATAATGTAAAGAATGGTCCTGAGTGAACAATTGATGCCCATTAGCTTTATAAAATACCTACTCCTGATGCTACTCCTGATGGAGATGGAAACCTACAAGAACTGCATTACTGGTATGGATCGACAAAACTAACTGGATTTTTGGATTTTACTTGATGACAGAGCTATTGGGGCCATCATAAAGAGCACATGGACTTCAAATTTTACTACTACCCCATTAATGATGCAATGCAAGTTTTTAGCCTATAAAAATCAGAAAAACCTCATCATAATGATCACAACCACAGTTTTTATCACCATGTGGAGTTTCAGTTGTAACGCTCATAGACATTCAGAAGAGTGGCCTACAATGGGAGTTTTGACCAATGGGCATTTGTTTTTTAAAATAATTAAGTATCGACAGTGTGCCTTATTTTGTCATTTCCTTTTATATGTTAAATGTTCTAAGCTAACTGTTCCCAAGCTGGTGTCCTCCAGACTGGTTGGACAAAAACTACCCGTCAACTCCCTGTGCATGCTAAGGATGGTGGCAGTTCAGACCTAATACATGCAGGGGGCATGAAGGTGGGAGGATGATCTTGGCTAAATTAGTTGTTTGCTCTTAAAATGGATACACTAAATTAATGTTAAAGAGCAGTCAACTAATGAGCCTGTGGAAAGGATACTGCAAGACACAATCTTTTCCTTTAGCAAGATGCTTCACAGCAGTTAACACCACCCAGAATGTATGAAAGAATGAATGGCAGACATTTAGAGTATTCAGTTAATTCTATTTCAAAGAACAAAGAACAGAAAAGTTTTCTGCTGAAATTGCATAAGCTGATGTGCTTGCTAAAAAGCCAAACAATGGTAAGGGTTTTGATTTTTTTTTAATGCTAAGATCAAGTCATAAATGTTCATACCACCCACTTGAAAATTCACTGGAAAATGTAAAATGTACACGAGCATCTGCAGCAGAAGACTGCTGGCAACAAATAACTTTAGCTAGGCCCTTCATTGGACTGAACCAGAGGATGAAGCCTGCTCAACTCCTTCAACAGCAGAGTTACTAACAAAACCTTTATTCCTGTGAGTGCATCTGGCATGTACAGTGGTTGCTGGTGTTACAGCACAGAGTGAGGGAACTGTACAGAAAATATAAACGTTACACAGTTCAAGCATGTACACTAAGTGAAAATGAGGATGCTGGTAAACTTGAAAAACTCCAGCTGTTACTCCAGGATACAACCAGTTCATAATTCTGATTCTGGCAACTAGCTCAGAGGTTTAATATAACTTGGAAGTCCTCCTTTTCTCATCAGTTGGCAACGCTATTTATAAAACATGGGTTCCTTATGGGAGTATTTAGGAATCTTCTGTTAGCTAAATTTAAATGAATGTAAGGAAGTCTCACTTCTAATTCTACAAATAGGAAACTCTACTGTCCTTCCCTTCATCTGAATTTCCCCATTCCCACAGCAGGCCCCATACTCCATCTTCCAAATTTCAGGAGGACTCCCCAAGCCACCAGAAGCAGCTTCCTTGAAAGAAAAAAAGGGGGGGAGGCAAAAAGAGAAAGGCAAGTCCCCTTCTGTCCCCTTCCTTCTGCTTATGGTTCTCATGATCTAAACCCTTATCGTTTGTTGTGTCTGCAGTTAACTGGAAACCCAAGTTCATTAATCACACCAATATTTGGAATAAGCCACACATATCAAGTCTGCTTGTTCTATCAAAGGGCCTTGTCTTTACATATAGATGGATGGATAGATAGATAGATAAGATACTGAAAAACTGCTACTCACCCAACAAGTCTGCTCCTTCATCCACATCCCCAATCAGACCAGAGCCAGCAGAAGACAGCTCTTCAAAGAGAGACTCTGTATTACGATCAAATGCTTTGTTCTCTATACCTTTGGTAGGAGTGCTGCACAAGTAGAATATGTAAGTCAGGACAAGAAGTTTTTAAGATCTCTCCAATCTGGAGATGTGCATGTGCATGCATGCACATGCAGTATGTCTGAATTATTTAGAAAGTTTTATGTGTGTACACATGTATATATGTGTACATGACACACACTTTACCATTCAGACATACAATGTGAGCTGTAGCCTATAATGGCTTTATAACACAATAAACTGGTTACTCCTTTAGATACTACAGGCAGGAATGTCTCAAAAATTATGAGTAAGAAACCAAAAAATACAAGCAGCTGGTAAGAAGTAGAAGGGTCAGGCACAGAAATCAAGGAAACACTCCCCTCCCTCAATATACACATCACAGGTGCCCTCATCATTCTCTCATCCACAGCCATGCCTCACCTTTTCTCCCCATTGCTTCTATATATGCTTACAAGGTAGTCTTGCTTATCTTATCATTCCTATACACACTATGCAGCCCTTTGTTCTACTCAGAGCATTCAACAATCATAAATAGCACAAGAGCGTGTCACACTGCGCTTCGCTTCCTGGAAGCCCTAAGTACAATGATAACACTGACACACAGCAACACTGCTTTACTCTCTTGGCTGCCCAGGACTTTTTGTGTTGGCGGAACAAGGGAAGATCTAAGGTAGGAAAGTGACCCTAGTGCTGCTTCTTGCTCTCAAGTCATTCTGAGCAAAGTGATAATAGCAGAAAATTTATCTGGTGGGCCTGAGCTCTGGCATTTCTCCACACCTACTCATAGCTACAAGACCACTGTGGCATTTGCATTACTCCTGAGCTCCTAACTGACAGATTGATTGTCAGCAAATACCTTGATCCTTTATATCCACTAAGGTCTTTATCCATATCCAGCTCTGGGGTGGATTCAATGATTGCCTGAACTTCCGATTTGTCTTCATTTTCATTAGAACCTTGAGAAGAAAGCAGTAAATATTATTTCATAAGCAAGATAGAAAGAAGAGGGGAAGTTTGCTTGCAACATGTTTAATTTTTAAAAGTCAGATACAAGGCTAATTGATAAAGCTCTTAGATGATACAGGTTGAGTCTTCCTTATCCAAATGCCTGGGACCAGCAGTATTTCGGATTTTGGAATACTTGCATATGCATAATGAGATATCTCCGAGATGGGACCCAAGTTGTTACAAACTTCTGTGTATTTTGTGACAAGAATATTTTGATCCAGAGAAAGAAAACAGAGTTCAATCACCAGGACTATAAGAAAAAGACACATACTTGGTTTTAAACACTCATTTTGTGTAACATTTATTAGACATATATTAGATATGGTATTAGACATTTATTAGACATGTACAATCACATGTAACAGTATTATGCAATCACACAATAACTTTTGGTAACAAGAGTTTCATTCACTCACACATTCAAAAGGACAGGTTGCTTACCTGTAACTGTAGTTCTTACCTGTAACTGTAGTTCTTCTTGGGAGAGGCTGCTTGTTGCAGAGCGGTGGGGCTGGCTTCTGTGAGTTGGAATTTTTTTAAACTCTTGGGAGAGGCTGCTTGTTGCAGAGGGGTGGGGCTTCTGTGAGTTTGAATTTTTTAAACTCTTGGGAGAGGCTTCTTGTTGCAGAGCGGTGGGGCTTCTGTGAGTTTGAATTTTTTTAAACTCTTGGGAGAGGCTGTTTGTTGCAGAGTGGTGGGGCTTCTGTGAGTTTGAATTTTTTTAAACTCTTGGAAAAGGCTGCTTGTTGCAGAGGGGTGGGGCTTCTGTGTGGAGCGTGGTGGGGTCTCCTTCCTTGGAGGTCTTTAAACAGAGGCTGGATGGCCATCTGTCGGGGATGCTTTGATCGTGATTTCCTGCATGGCAGGGGGTTGGACTGGATAGCCCTCGTGGTCTCTTCCAACTCTGCAATTCTATGACTCTATGATTCTATGATTCTATGAGTGCTCATCTGTGAATTCACACATAAAGGGTTAATCCTGTGCAGAGCACTCAGAAAGCAGTTAAAACCTCTATTCAATTTTTGGTGGTAGCCCCATCCCCTCCCTTGCCTGTAGCCTCAGTTCTGAAAGCCGCTAAGAATGCAGCTCATAATTACATAGTAACATGCTAGGACACAGGAGGGGAGGATGGGCGGGATTGTGTGAATTCACAGATGACCACTCGAAGAACTACAGTTACAGGTAAGCAACCTATCCTTCTTCGTGGTCTCTGTGAATCCACACATAAAGGGTAGACTAACAAGCTCATCACCCAGAAGTGGGCGTGTCCACATGGCATGTGCATATTTGCTATCAAAAAATTTCTTTTTCTTTTTTTTTTAAATAAGGACGGAGGACAAGAGAGTGGATGAAATTCAAACAACCAATTTATTGAAAACACGCTCATGTCTGTGTCTGGACTAGAGAAGAAAAAAATACAGCTCTGCCAAGGGCTGTACCTGAGTGAGTCACAGAGTCTATGTTGTAGGTCTTCACAAAAGTGACGGGAGTAGCCCATGAGGCCGCTCAGCATGTGTCCTGAATAGGCACTCCGTTCAGGAAAGCCATAGAAGTAGAGGTTGCTCTAGTTGAATGGCTGTGGATGCCCCATGGGGGTTCCTTTCCTGATAACTCATAGGAGAGTTGAATCGTGGAAGCGACCCAATTAGAGAAGCGCTGGGAGGAGACAGTGTCACCCTTGTGATTCCCACCATAGCAAACAAAGAGACGCACAGATTTTCTAACTTCAGCGGTTCTCTGTACATAAAAGGGCAAAGCCCGTCTGACATCAAGGGCATGCAAGTTACACTCAAGGTTAGTAGTGGGATTCCATCCAAAAACGCCAGAAGGACAATGTCTTGATTGAGGTGGAAGGATGATATGACCTTAGGTAAAAAGGCTATGTCAGGGCAGAGGTCCACCTTGTCTGGGTGAAATCTGGTATAAGGAGGATCCATGCGAAGAGCACACAATTCACTTGCTCGCCGTGCTAAAGTGATTGCCACCAAGAATGCTGTCTTCAACGACAAGTCAGTAGTCACAGGTTTGAAGGCTCGAAGGGAGCCTTTGACAAGGCAGTCAGGACCAAGTCCAGGGTCCATGCCAGGGTAGGGCCCTGGGTTGGTGGGTGTAGGTTTTTGTAGCCCTTTAGGAAATCTTGGGAGTAAAGGATGTTTGAAGCAGGAGGGTTTACCCTGTCTTTGAAAATACCAGGAAGCTGCTGCAACATAGCCCCTGATCGAGGAGATAGATAGTTGCTGCAGAGATAATGTGAAAAGAAAGTCCAGGAATTGTATAATGTCAGGCGGGACTCGTGTCTGACCTTCCTTAGATCTGTAAGCTTGGAACTTGCCCCATCTGTACTTGTATGCCCTTAAAGTGGTGGCAGCTTCTATAATAATCCTGGTTGGACGTGAGACACTTCCGAGGATAGGATTAGCCATGCCGCTGGGTGAATTGTGGCCAGATCGGGGTGTCAGACTAGTCCGCCATGGGTGGTCAACAGGTCTGGGAGCAGAGGGAGCCGCTCGAATGTGCGGTTGGACATCAGTAGGAGAGGTGCAAACCACACTTGTTGAGGCCACCATGGTGTGATGAGGATGCAAGTCCCGCCATCCTGCTGGAGTTTCAAGACCACTCTGGGCAGAAGTGGGAATGGGGGAAACACATACAGAAGAGGGCCTAACCAGTGGTGAAGGAAGGCGTCCCCCAAACAGTTCCATGTCCGTGGGCCCGTGGAGCAAAACAGTGGGCATTTCGTGTTCATTTTCGAGGCAAAAAGATCAATTGACGGGGTTCCCCAATTGCGGAAGAGACCGTTCAGGATTGTCATGTTTATTGACCATTCGTGGGTGTTGGAGCAGGTCCTGCTTAGTGCATCGTCTACTGTATTCTGGTACCCCGGGAGGTAAACTGCTGTGAGGGTGATGTTTCACTCCACACATCAGTGCCATAGTTGTAGAGTTAAGTCCAACAACTCTCACGATTTCGTGCCTCCTTGTTTGTTTATATAGAATACTGTTGTGGTATTGTCTGATGTCACTTGGACTTGATGTCCCAGCAGGGAGGGCTCAAATGCTTTTAGGGCCTTGAAAACACCCAGTAGCTCCAGTAGACTGATATGACACATCCTCTCCTGTGCAGACCACTGTCCTCTGATTGTCAGGCACATGAAGTGAGCTCCCCAACCCGTCAAGGATGCGTCCGTCATGATCAATCTTGTAGGATGCTTCTGAGCAAACGGTATTCCTGCTTGAACCTTCTGTGGATTGCACCACCATTGCAGGGACGTGCGCACTGTGCGTGGGAGAGTCAGGAACTTGTTGGGGCCGTCTCAAAAAGGGCAATACTTGGAGATGAACCATGCTTGCAGCGGCCGCATCCACAGTCTGGCAAGCGGCGTCACTACGGTTGTGGATGCCAAGTGCCCCAATGTGCGTTGGACTGTGTGTACGGTGGACTGTCAGTTTCTGATGCACCACACGACCATCGGGCGTAGAGTCCTGAATCTGTCGTCTGGGAGATAAGTGGCACCTGTAATTGAAGCTATGGTTGCACCGATGAAACGGACAGTCCTGGAAGGTTGTAGGGTGGACTTTTCATAGTTGACCCAGAGGCCAAGTTCCTCCAAGAGACTGAGGGTTACACGTAGGTCCATTCTGAGCTTTTCTGGTGAGTGAGCTGCAAAGAGCCAGTCATCTAGGTAAGGAAAAATGGTGATACATTTCTGTCTGAGCCATGCTACCACCACAGCAACACATTTTGTAAACACCCTGGGAGCAGTGCAGAGGCCAAAAGGGAGGAAGCAGAACCGGAAAGCGTAAGGACCTGTGGTGAATGCCAGGTAGCATCTGTGTGTCTCGGCAATGGGGATATGAAATTAGGCGTCCTTGACGTCTAGAGTTGCGAACCAATCCCCCTCGTGTAAAAATGGGAGGATGGTGGATAGGGAAACCATCCAAAACTTTTGGGGCAAGATGAAAGTGTTGATGTCTTTTAAATTTAGAATTAGGCGAAGGCCCCCATCCTTTTTGTCTACAAGGAAGTATCTTGAAAAGAATGTAGTTTTTCGTTGGTGCGGTGGAACAGGTTCTATAGCTCCTTTTCGTAGAAGCGTGCTTACTTCGTCCATGAGCAGAATAGAAGGTGTGGTAGCCCAGCAGAGTCCACTGGAAGGTGGTAGGGCAAACTCTATGAAATATCCTTTAAAATGTTTAGGACCCAGTGGTCCAATGTAATCTGGCACCAATGGTAGTAAGCATTTGAGAGACAGTCTGCTGGTGACGTGGGGGCTGGTGGTGGTAGTGGCAAGAAGTCAAACTCGTTGTTTAGAGGGTTCCTGCTTTTTCTTGTTGAACTGAGCCTTGGGCCAAAAGGAGGGATGGAACTTTCGGTGTGTATGGTATGATGAGGAAGATGGGCATGGCCGCATCGGAGGAGGGCTAAACCTTTTCTTATATGAAGAAAGGTAGCATTTGCTGGTAAATCTTGAGCATGGCAGTTGGTAGTGACTGGGGAGTCCAAATTTCTGTGCAGTCACTCTCATCTTTTGTGTATGTTCGAGCTTGGAGTCTGTGTCTGTGTGGAAGAGACCCAGCTCGTCAAAAGGCAGAACTTCAATCATGGCCCTTGCTGCATGTGACAGGCCAGACCAACGGAGTCATGAGCGGCATTGCACTGCGACAGAACTTGCCACGATTTTCCCCACGCAGTCTCCCAGATGTTTAGACCTTTGCCTCTGATAGCTTACTAGTGAAAGGCCTTCTTCTCAGAGGGAACTGACTATCCTTTGTTCTTGTTCAGGTAAGTCAATGGTGTGAGGGGCCAGAGCATCCCATAAAATTTTTTTGAATGCCCCCATGCAGGCTGTATAGGCCATGATCTTTGTAATGAGGCATGCAGATGAGTAAAACGTCTGGCCAATAGCATTGAGTTTTTTGCCTTCCTTATCCATAGGAGTTGACAATATCCTCTGCAAAGTTTTCATTTGTGCGGCGTCCACCACAACAGAATTAGGCTTTGGGTGTGTGGTGAGCCAAGGCACTGCTTCTGCAGACACCCGATAGAGGTGGTCTAACCTGTGTGACGTTGGAGGCACAGATGAGGGGGTTGTCCACAAGCCCTTCAATATCTGCAGCAAGTATAGAGAAATAGTCAGAGAAGGAATCGACAGAGAACATCTTTGATGTCCTCGAAGATGGGGTCGTCCACTTGTTTGACCTGTCTATCTACCTTGATTCAAGGGGGCCCCCGCCATTTGAAGCATAAAGTCTGCAAACACTTTGACATTGTCTGTTGGGGATGGTGGGTCTGGATTGGCACCTCTTGGCTCTGGTGATATCTTTGGAGATGGTGATCTACCAGTTGAGGTTGTAGATGCCACTCATGGCAACCTCGAGGGGGAACATCTAGGGGCACGTTTATGAGTGGTGTGGTGTATCCCAGTTGGGCTATGCGGCTGCTCCCTGCGGCGCTTGGCAGTCAGAGAGCCACTCGGTGTGGGCGACTTACATGGCACTTCGGTACCATGTCCGGAATCTGCATGTGTCTCCCTGGGCGAGCAAGACTTTGATTTTGATCAGGAGCGAACAGGGGTATTATCCCTATGATGGTGTGGAGACCTGTGAATCGGAGACTTGATCTTGTGAGTAGGGGACTTGTCCTTATGTGCAGGCGAGCGATCTCGTCTATCCAGGCATTTTGAATCTCCATGTCCGTATTCACCTGACCAACGGTGGCGTAAGTCATCATATGGGTAGTGGTACCGAGGTGACGTCTTATATAGGTGGCAGAATTGTCGCGTATAGGGGAATCCTTCATCCCCAAAAGCAATCCTGGTGTCCGGATCCCAGTAAGAGTAGGGGTCCCTATGGTACCGATGACGATAGAAATCATGCTCCTGGTCCCAGTACCAGTCTTCCTCCGAAGAGCCTGAGCCCGAGGAATAAAACTCTGCTGGTATCGGGGAGCGGGACCGTCGATAAGAGTGGGACCGTGACCAATGTTTGGAGTGGGACCATCGAGGAGACACCAAACAGGATCGCCTTCCTGATGGAGATTGTTGATGTGATCAGGAACGTTCACGTGATTATCTGTTAGGCGGTGTCGGAGAGCGGGACGGCATGTGTAAATTGCAGTGCATATCCAACTGGAGGGACAGAGAGCGTGACTGAGAATGGGGTTGACAGGCAGGAGAGTCGGCGCACCTGATAGAATCTTCGTGATCAGAGCCCGACAATACCTGAACTATTCTTACGTCTGGTGATGACTCCCAGAGTTCCCCTTCTGACACTGAAGTAGTACCGTGGGCCGTCGATCTCGTCAACATATCATCCTCAGCGGAGTCACTTGTCCTATGTGACGGGATCTTAATGCGGATTGGGGAAAACAGTGGAGCTGGCCGTCCCTGAGAAGTGGATTGTCTGCTGCAGTCACTCCCTCACTCACTCTGCTGACCCCGGTGAGTCTCCTTCGTAGTAGCGTGGTCTTTCTTCCCTTCAGGGTCGGGAAGGTCTCTCCCTCCTTTTACCTGGGGGGGAGCCTGGTATCATAGCAGTCTCCTTACCAGGGATCGGAGGAGAAGTTAGTCTCACCGATATCTGCCTTTCTTTAGGAGATGCATCCGGTAGGTGCTTGGTGCTGGTAGCGTGGGGGACGGTTTCAGTGGAGGTACCGTGTTTTTTATGGGACACGGTAATGTCCTAGGATCTTATCAGTGGTACTGCCATGGTGCTTGACCACCTTCATGGACTGCGACTTCTGTGAGCGGTTCCGCTCATCCTGGGGTACCGTCTTCTCAGCCAGTTTTGATCCCGAAGTGCCCAAGAGGGCATGTTCATACAGTTGGGCTTTAAGGCTCTTATCCCTGTTCCTCCGGGTGTGTGAAGGCCTTACAGTGCCTGCATGACTGAACATCATGGCCCTCTCCAAGACAAAATAGGCACTTTGAGTGTCCGTCTGACTCCGGCATTTTCTCAGAGCAGGATGAACAGGTTTTGAAGAACCCTGTTGATGAAGCCGAGACCATCTCACGCTATCGAATCAGGCGGTACCGAAGCATGGTACCGATGATAATCCTGGCGTCGATGCAGAGCAGTACCGACGGTACTCTCAGAGACACTGAGGAGCACAGGGGACGGAACAACCCTGAGATGAAAAACAACCAGAATTTAGTCCAAACCAGGGTTCTCCTGAGTGACCCAAAAGAGGGGTCCTGAAGCAAAAACACAGACTGAACACTGTAGAAGTCAAAGTTACCGTACAACCAGTCCAAGAAAGCTGTGAAGATGAGGGAAAGTCCAATACCGATCTGAGTAAAGCCAAAAGGGTTTCAAAATCCGAATATCAATCCAAAAGGGAGGTCCAAAGAGCAGAAGTCCAAAAAAAAAACCAGTCCAAAAGTCCGAAGTTCAAGAAAAAGGTCCTATGAGAGAGGTCAAACTGCGTTCCTTGTGCTGCTTTCACAGCAGAAAAAAAATGAACTGAGGCTGCAAGCAAGGAGGGGGCCTTTATAGGCCGCTGAGGAGGGGGCGGGGCAACCGCCAAAAATTGAATAGAGGTTTTTAACTGCTTTCCGAGTGCTCTGCGCAGGCACAGGATTAACCCTTTATGTGTGGATTCACAGAGACCACGAAGAGGACATGGCATTAGACATTTATTAGACATGTACAATCACATGTAACAGCATTATGCAATCAAACAGTAACTTTTGGTAACAAGAGTTTCATTCACTCACACATTCAAAACCCCATACTCACAAACAGGCACCTCAGGGAAACTGATCAAATTTTCCATAAGGCTAATGGATGCAAGTTTAGTGCTTAGTGCTTGCATGCCCAATGGTTGAAAAGTCTGTTATTATAGTCCTTTTCAGCTGAATTACACCTGGGCTGTTGTTTGGCCAGCAACTGCCCACCACATTCCTTTGCAGGCTGATGCATTCCTTATAGAATCCTAGAATCATAGAATTGCAGAGTTGGAAGAGACCACGAGGGCCATCCAGTCCAACCCCCTGCCACGCAGGAAATCACGATCAAAGCATCCCCGACAGATGGCAATCCAGCCTCTGTTTAAAGACCTCCAAGGAAGGAGACCCCACCACGCTCCGAGGGAGTGTGCTCCACTGCCAAACAGCTCTTACTGTCAAAAAGTTCCTCCTAATGTTGAGGTGGAATCTCTGTTCCTGGAGCTTGCACCCATTGCTCCATGTTCCAGTCTCTGGAGCAGCAGAAAACAAGCCTGCTCCATCCTCAGCGTGACATCCCTTCAAATACTTAAACAGGGCTATCATATCGCCTCTTAACCGTCTTTTTTCCAGGCTAAACATACCCAGCTCCCTAAGTCTCTCCTCATAAGGCATCGTTTCCAGACCTTTCACCATTTTAGTTGCCCTTCTCTGGACACGCTCCAATTTGTCAATATCCTTTTTGAATTGTGGTGCCCAGAACTGGACACAGTATTCTAAGTGAGGTCTGACCAAGGCAGAATAGAGTGGCACTATTACTTCCCTTGATCTAGACACTATACTTCTATTGATACAGCCCAAAATCGCATTGGCCTTTTTAGCTGCCGCATCACACTGTTGGCTCATGTTCAACTTGTGGTCTACTAGGACTCCTAGATCCCTTTCGCATGTAGTCTCATTCAGCCAGGTCTCTCCCATCCTATATTTATGCATTTCATTTTTCCGCCCTAAATGCAGTACAGTACTTTACATTTCTCCATATTGAATTTCATTTTGTTAGCTTTGGCCCAGCTCTCCAGTCTATCCAGGTCATTCTGAATTTTGATCCTGTCCTCTAGGGTATTAGCTACTCCTCCTAATTTGGTGTCATCTGCAAATTTGATAAGTATGCCCCTAATTCCCTCATCCAAGTCATTGATAAAGATGTTGAATAGCACTGGGCCCAGGACAGAACCCTGTGGCACCCCACTGGTCACATCTTTCCAAGACGAAGAGGAGCCACTGCTGAGCACCCTTTGGGTTCGGCCGGTTAACCAATTACAAATCCATTGAACAGTTAATTTGTCTAGCCCACATTTTACAAGCTTGTTTGCAAGAATGTCATGGGGAACCTTGTCAAAGGCCTTACTGAAATCAAGGTATGCGATGTCCACAGCATTCCCTTCATCTACCAAGCTGGTAACTTTATCAAAAAAAGAGATCAGATTAGTCTGGCATGACTTGTTTCTCTGAAACCCATGTTGACTTTTTGTGATTATGGCATTGCCTTCTAAATGTTCACAGACTCTCTGTTTAATGATCTGCTCTAGAATCTTCCCTGGTATTGATGTCAGACTAACTGGACGATAATTGTTGGGATCCTCTTTTTTCCCCTTTTTGAAGATGGCAGGTGCCTGTTTGTGAGTATGGGGTTTTGAATGTGTGAGTGAATGAAACTCTTGTTATCAAAACTTATTGTGTGATTGCATAATACTGTTACATGTGATTGTACATGTCTAATAATTGTCTAATAAATGCCTAATAAATGTCTAATACCATGTCTAATATATGTCTAATAAATGTTACATGAAATGAGTGTTTAAAACCAAATTTGGTGTCACAAGTATGTGTCTTTTTCCTATAGTCCTAGTGATTGAACTATATTCTCTCTATCTGGATCGAAAGAACCTTGTCACAAAATACACAGAAGTTTGTAACAACTTGGGTCCCATGAAATTCATTTATGTTTCATATACACATAAATGTATACACATACCCTGAAGGTAATTTTATACACAATATTTTTAATAATTTTGTGCATGAGACAAATTTTCTGTACACTGAACCATCAGAAAGCACAGTTGTCACTATATCAGCCACCCATGTGGACAATTTTGATTTTGGAATATTTTGGATTTTGGAATTCTGGATAAGGGAAACTCAACCTATATAAGACTTCAAATTCAAGAGCAAAGTACCTTTTTACTTCCTCCTCTCACTTTCTGCAGTCTTTTAAATTATACAGATGACTTGGGTATAAATGAAACTTATCAAAATATCAAAACTGCTCTGGGGATGATTCTGAAACACCTCCTAAGGAAGCCTCCCTAAAACTGGCGCCCTCCTGCTCTCCTAAGCTTTCCAGTGCCCAAATGGGCACTCTTTAGGGATAACTTTTCATAGAACAAAAATCTTACATAGAATTACATCGTCTAGAAAGAATTTTGTGGTGCAGGAAGTGACATTCAGGCTGAGAATATTAACTGAGAATTCCCAACTATGTTGGCTATGTAGAACAAAACACACATACCACAGTTCCCAATAAATTACACATGGAAGTCAATTTCACGAAAACCAACAAAACAGCCATATATGCACTCTGAATCAAGATGTTAATCCTTCAAAGGTTTGCTATCATCATCAAACCTTAGCAATGATTCTAGATGTCAACAGACCCTCATATGTAAAAAGTACACTGATGCTGCCTTGGAATACTATGAGAATGAATGAGGTAAAGAGAGCAAAACATTTTTCTTACCACATAGATGAGTCCATCACTTATAATAGTATTATCCCAAGGACATCAGTGGCAAAATGTATTCCCTTTTCTTTTTTGCCACGTCCAAGGGTTTAACTGAATTATTCTATATCCTGATTTTATTTCACTTTTTATTTTAGTAGCAAACTAGTGGGACAATGGTTATGCTACAGGACAAAGAATTGCCCAAGCTCACACATCTGATGAAGTAGACTTACATCTATGAAGCTTATGCTACCCACTTCTTTCTCTCAGTCTCAAAGGTGCCACCAAGATTATCCAGGCTGTGGCTAAACAGGGAATTCATGGCTGAATAAGGATTTGAGGAAAAATATTCAACAGCCAAACCAAGCTTTTTATCTACTGGATACTGCTGGACAGTCACTAAACTGCATCTTAAAATTACAATATATTACAAAAAAACAACAGCCACATGGGTCATGTTTTCTATTCTGGAAACAAGTGCATATAAGAAGTACTCCAAAATTCATCTTTATTAGAATAAGCCACATATGCACAGATTTGTGGGCAAGCTTTTGAAATTTCCAGAACACCTCATCACACAAGCTGTTATAGTGTTTCACAGCATATGGATCTTTAGATATGACAATCATACACATTTATACTTTACCCACTAAATTTGAAGGCTGTAGATTATTTTGATTTCTCAAGTGTACAATACTGAAATACACTTGTGCCGAATTGCTTAAGACCATATGGATAAAAATCTCATAGAAGTATCTGTAATGTTGCTTCCCATGCATAATATGTGGATTGCTCTAAATATTCTCTAATTATTCCTCTGGAACTCAGTGTGCATATATAGATATAGTACACCCCCATATCTGTAGGGGATACATTCCTGGACTTACTGTGGAAATGTGAAACTGCAGATAATAGTGAACCCTACTGAAATGAACAACGTCTGTTCCAAGAATACCATACAACTGCATTGGAAGAACTAGAGATTCCTAGAGAGAGCACCTCTCTAGGAATCTCTAGGTCCTCCAGCACGACTCTATAATCAACTTCCATTGGAAGCATACTATAGAATCGCGCTGGAGGACCTAGAAATGTCTAGAGAGAACATATTTTTTCAGATGCGAGTAAGTGAATGTGGGTACTGGTCCCACAGACATAGGGGTTGTACTGTATATCGATTTCATAACACATTTATGATTGGATAAATATGAATTTTAAATAAATCAAAATACTATCTCTTGAGTTTAGACAATTTAGACAAACTCTATCTCTAGAGTCTAGACAAACCCACACACCCCCTATGCCACCATTCTCTGAAGATGCCAGCCACAGAAGCAGGTGAAACATCAGGAATAAACTCTTCCAGAACACGGCCTCACAGCCCAGGAAAAAAAACCCACGGAAAACCTATAAACAATTTATTACAGAAACTTACCAATTGATACGCTTCTTGTTTCCTGGGCAACCTGCACTTCAATGTGCTTGCTTATATCTAAGTCCTTGTTTTCAGTTTCAGAGTTCTTCACAAGTCTTTCATTATTTTCATTTTGGAGAGATTCAGCAGGCACAAGTGCATCTGAAGCGGCAGTTAAGATTGGTGTAGTCGATTTGGAACCTGCTTGGCTAACATCAGAAATTTCATCCTAAAGTGTAGAGAAGTTTGCAGCAATTACAGGATTTATATAAACACATTCTGAGCCCCTGGACAGTTACTAAACTAGCCAAAACCTCTTTTCTAGCCCACATGTGCATATTACTGCTGGTCACAAATCACTCTTGTGACCAGTTACACTTGAGGGCCAAACAGGAAATTAATTCATGGTTAGTTAATCTTGATCCAAGCAATGATACCCACCTAGAGAAAGTTTCCCTTTCTCACACTGAGCAATGTCTTATCCCTGAAGGTCTCTACTCTTACACCAAAGAGCCCAAGTCTTCCTTCATCTTCCTCCCTTCCCCAGGCTCCAACAAAGTCAGTCCCTTAGTTTCTTAACTGGTCAGTTACCAGCACTGTTGAAAGGAGGAAGGAGGAATTCATGGGAAAACAAGTCATATAGTCCCAAAACATGCTCAGTTTCAGCCAACTCCCAATGGGAACTAAGCAGTAGTGTTTGGCTACCTACCCACCAGAATTTCTCCATTCCTTTCATTCCATGAACTTAGCTTACATCAACTTCACAACAAGAATGTATGCAGCAGTTTAAGCATATTTGTGCATGTGCTGTATCTCATGCCATGTTTTACTGTATATTCTGAACACAAAAGACTTCCAGGTTCAGAAGAAGATGTCTGTATTGACCCACTGTTTTTTAAACCAAGTTCTTTCACAGGAGCACTAGGTATATAAACAATATGAAACTATATTACAGGCTATTTGTGCTAATGTTAATGATTAAACATAACAAAACCTAAAATGACTCCATTTTAAAACATTAGCAAAGCTTTCTTTTTATTTCTTTATTAAAATCTACATAAATGGCTCATAATGCAGTTTCACACTGTTCATATTCATAGCACCTTTGAAGAAGACATCAACCTGAAATGGACTAGGCTCAATTTAAAAAAATAAAATAGGTTGTGCACCTGAAGGTCTCCTTATTTTCTTCTTTCTTCCTGGTGCCTTCCCATGTTTTTGCCTTGTACAAAAGGCAAAAGATTTGCACACCTAACAAGCTCTCTCTTCATAATGGAAGCTGTTACTCCCATCTCCTTCTGCCCCAACTCTTAGTCTAATACCAACTCATGGGAAAATATGAAAGGTTACAGCCATAAGAGAAGTAGCCGCATGTGTTTATCCACATGTGTTTCTTTCACATAAAAACAGTGAGAAGGATGATGCTTTATTTCATTTCTCATCGAGTCTAAGAGAGATGGAGGTGGTTGTTACAGATATAGTACACCAACCTTACAGTTGTTCTGTACTAACATTTGGCAAAGTATTTACTTTATCTAAAGGTATGGCTTGGAATCACACTTTTAAGGACAGAGTGTTTCTATTATCTTGGTATCTCAGTTACAGACCATGAGTAAACTACACTTGAATGAAAAAACTTTAGTCTTAGAAGTTGGAAAGCAAAGGTTTAGATTATGATAGATACAGGTATTATATATACACATATACATACATCCACACACCAGTTGACTTTTTCCAAGTTACAGCAGTTTGAGTTTAAAACAAACCAAGGCAACAGACATACATTAACAGAGATTCAGTGCCAAAGATGTTTTCCCCATTACTTTACGTCATCCCAACTGGGACTGTTAGTAGAAAAATGTAAGTTGCACCACAATACATTGCAATCAGAAAGCATGAATTTAAAAGGTTTTTAGCATCAGAAGTAATGTTCACTAACTGAAAAACAACACACATCTCTTCCCAAGAAATGGGGGGAGGGCCAAGCCAAGCCAAAGGACTAATGAAAAGCTCATTTGCATTTCATTGTCTGCACAAGTCTTTGCAGTGTTCTGATACGCTCTTTACAAAGAGACAAAATAGAATACTGGAACAGATTTCTTCAGATTCAGATCAATGTGTTGTTACTACAGTGCAATGTCAAACTTTAAAGCTTTAAAACACTTGCTTAATGTTTGTAAAACAAGTATATTAAAGTGGTGTTTCTAAAACATATCCATTTCTATTGGCATATGAAAATGCTGAAAATATCAATTTTAAGGCAACTACAAGAGGCAAGAAATTGCCAAGAAAGCTTCAAGAACATCTTACACTCACATGTCAGTACGTACGTATACACACACACACACCTGACTCCAAACATAAATAGAAGTCAACTCCATCAATAAAAGGTCTTGAGCTAGATAGTACAGCCAAACTTGTATGTGACAATGGCAGACTACATCTTTAAATGTACAATCACTTCTAAAAATGGGATGGCTGTGCATGTACAGTTTAAAACTCAAAAGGAACATAGGCAGAACTTACTTAAGCATGTAACTTCCCCATCACCCACAAAATCTGTCTCCCAAGGTAATTTTTCCATCAACAAGGCTGCCCATACCTCCCTTGAAATTAAAACTGCATCCCATCTTTACAATTGAATAACAGATATGCTGATCTATGGACACTGACTTCTGCTGTCATCATTTTTAAGCCACTCCCATACTTTTTAAGCCACTCCCACACCCCTCAGGAACACCAGCTGGCCAGTCAGAAGGACTCCAAGCCTGCAGGAGCCTCTTTCCCTACTCCACCGGGCTAGAAGGCTGCAGAGGACCCTGAGGACTTTTGGCAACAGGGTAGCAGCGAGGGGGCATGGCTGGTGTTTTAAGCCACTCCCACACCCCTCAGGAACACCAGCCTGCCAGCCAGGAAGACCCAAGCCTGCAATTGGAGTCAGCTGAGGCCGGGAATGGAGTGGGGGCGGAAAATGGAGTTGTGCTGGGGAAAGGGAGGTATGGTCGGAACAGAGTCAACAGATGTTCCAAAAGAAGTCGTGATCACTGTTTGTTAGCTATCCCACCTTCAGTTCACCCTGTTTCCCGGAATGGATTGGAGAGTGTACCAACCATTCAACAGAACCTTACTTTGTTCCTCTGCAATGCCAGGTCGGTTAAGAATAAAACACACATTATTTATGATCTTCTATTGGATGAGAATGCCAACCTGGCCTGCTTCACAGAAACCTGGCTGGGAGAGGATAGCGCTGTCATATGGACGCAGGCTCTCCCAGCCAGGTATTCGGTCAGTGAGCAGGTGAGGGGAAGTGGGCGGGGGGGGGGAGTGGCTCTGGTTTATAAGGACAATCTGACTTTGACCAGGATACCTGTCTGGAACACAGTCCACTTTGAGTGTATGTACCTTAGCCTGAGGACCAGGGATAGTTTGGGGAATCTGCTAGTATACCGGCCACCCCATTGTCTAGCAGACTTCCTAACCGAGCTGACACAGCTGGTCTCAGGGTTGCTGTTGGAGTCGCCCAGCCTTTTAGTTTTGGGTGACCAACATTCCACTCGAGACCAGTTTGACAAATCTGATTGGTGCTGCTCGAGAGTTCATGGAAACCATGACAAACATGGGCCTATCCCAAATGGTTGTCGGGCCCACACATTGTGCAGGTCATACCCTCGATGCGGTCTTCATTACGGAACAGGAATATCCGTGGGCAGAAGTTATTAAAACCTCTGCATTGTCATGGATGGATCATTTCCTGGTCAAGACTGAACTAAGAGGCTCTTCCTGCCCCACCAGGGGTGGTGGACCCATAAGAATGGTCCACCCCCGAAGGCTAATGGAACCAATAGGATTCCAGAAAACCTTGGAGGGTTTAATGGTTGGTAATGCCAGTGACCCTGTCAAAGCTTTGCTTAATACCTGGAACACCAACCTTACCAAGGCTATCGACACGATCGCTCCCAAGCGTCCTTTCCAACCCGCTCCTAACCGTAAGCCATGGTATACATCAGAGCTTAGGAAAATGAAGCGGGTTGGACAACAACTAGAACGCAATTGGTGGAAAACTCGACTATTATCCGACAGGACTCATCATAGGAACTTTCTTTGGTCCTATTGAGAGGCAATACGTGCAGTGCAGAGATCCTTCTCCTCTACACACATTGCATCTGCAGAGTCCTGTCCAGCAGAGCTGTTTAGGGTGGTAAGGGAGATGACGCAGGTTATACCTGCGCAGAACACATTGCTTAACCCAACAACAGCCTGCTGTGACACGTTTAACAACTTCTTTGCAGATAAAATCTCTCAGATAAGAGCCAACTTAGATGCCAGTATTTTGACAGAAACAATTGACCAGGTGTCCAGCAACTCCGTTGATGTAAGTTTACTGGATCAATTTCAATCCATGAGTACCGAGGACATGGACAAGCTACTTGGTAGGGTGAGGAAGACGATTTGCCCTCTCGATCCTTGCCCTTCATGGCTGGCCATCCGGGGGGGGGGTGCCTTGATGGTGTTCTTTTTGGACATCATCAATACATCCCTCAGAGAAGGGTGTGCTCCATCCTGTTTAAAGGAAGCGGCAGTTAGGCCGCTCCTGAAAAAAACCTTCCCTGGACCCCCTGGACATGAACAACTATAGGCCAGTTTCTATGTTACCGTTCTTGAGCAAAGTGATCAAGAGGGCAGTTGCGCTTCAACTCCAAGTGGTCTTGGATGAAACTGATTATCTAGACCCATTTCAGATTGGTTTTAGGATAGGATTTGGAGTTGAGACTGCCATGGTTGCCTTGACCAACAACCTGTGTCTAAGCATCAACAGGGGTAGTGTGACCCTGCTGGTGCTTCTAGACCTCTCAGTGGCTTTCGATACGATAGATCATAGCATCCTCTTGGATCGCCTGAGTGGGTTAGGAATCGGGCACACTGCGCTCCAGTGGTTCCAGTCCTTCCTCTCGGGCACGTCCCAGAGGGTGCTGCTCGGGGACAGCTGCTCCAGCAGAAAGAAGCTTACTTGTGGCGTTCTGCAAGGCGCCATCCTGTCCCTAATGCTATTTAACATCTATATGAAGCCACTAGGTGAGATTATTCGGAGTTATGGGGCTAGGTGTTATCAGTACGCTGATGACACCCAGATCTATTTCCCCTTGTCCCAATCGTCAGCCTTGAATTCTGATGACGTCTTTGTCTTAAAGCAGTAATGGGCTGGATGAGGAAAAACAGATTAAGATTAAATCCAGACAAAACGGAGGTGCTCACGGTAGCGGCCACAAAACCAGGAGTTGGGTTGCAACCTCCAGTCCTGGACAGGGTCACGCTCTCCGTTAAGGACTGTGTTTGCAGTCTGGGGATGCTCCTTGATTCATCGCTTCAGATGACTAGTCAGGTGAATTGCAATGACAATGAGAAAGTGCAAAGTAGCAAGGAAGAATAACTAAGCAGGTGGTGAGAGGGAGGGTAACCTCAACATTAGGAGGAACTTTCTGACCATAAGAGCTGTTCGGCAGTGGAACAAACTCCCTCGAAGCATGGTGAGGTCTCCTTCCTTGGAGGTCTTTAAACACAGGCTGGATGGCCATCTGTCAGAGATACTTTGATTGTGATTTCCTGCATGGCAGGGGGTTGGACTGGATGGCCCTCGTGGTCTCTTCCAACTCTACAGTTTTGTGATTCTATGATTCTATGAATGCGACGGTCAGGAGCGCCTGTTATCAGCTTCGGCTGATACACCAGCTGCACCCTTTCCTGCAAGTAAGGGACCTCAAGACTCTGGTGCACGCGCTGGTAACCTCTCGTCTAGATTTCTGCAATGCGCTCTACATGCTTGGTCCGGAAACTTCAGTTGGTACAAAATATGGCAGCCAGAGTGGTCTCGGGAACATCTCGGAGAGACCATATAACTCCAGTATTATGATCTCTCCACTGGCTGCCTATCAGTTTCTGGGCCCAGTATAAGGTGTTGGTTATTACCTTTAAAGCCCTAAATTGGGTCCAACTTATCTTTGGAACCACCTCCTCCCATACAATCCTCTCCGCGCACTCCAGTCCTCTGGGAGGAATTTGCTTCAGCCACAAAAATCTAGGCTGTCTGCAACCTCCCAGAGGGCCTTTTCGGTAATTGCCCCCAAATTATGGAATGGCCTGCCGAACGAGCCATCAGATGACGAGCCTCAGTAGCTTTAAAAAAGCACTAAAGACGAATCTCTTTCAGCAAGCCTTTCCTAATTAGATCCTGGTCCCAGGAATTCCTGGCCTCTTTTAGTCTGCTGGATATCTATTATTTTTAATGTGATTTTAGATTAGTTGTTTTTAATTTATACTGGTTTAATATCTTTTTATGGGGATGGGTGGAGGTGGGTGCTGTTTAGGGATTTTAATCTGTATTTGTATTTTAATTTTTGTAAGCCACCCCAATTGTTTTTAACAGAGCGGCGGGGTGAAAATAAATTTTATTATATTATTATTATTATTATTATTATTATTATTATCATCATCGTCATCATCATCATCACAAATATAGCAGCCTTTCCAAACATGGTATCATCTAGATGTTCTGGACTTCAACCCCCATGAATCCTCAACACAGACTCTGTTAGCAGGGGCTGATGGGAGCTGCACTCCAAAACATCTGGAGTGCACCAGGTTCACATACAGTTTGGTTCTAAAAGCACCTTGTAATGGGCAGACTTCAGTCTTATGAAATCTATTTTTTATTGGAACCTCAGAACATTCCAGTAGGAGCCAGGTAGAAAAGGCACAAATGAGAATTAAAGAATATAGAGCCCAGGAATTTGTTCTGCATGTCAAAACATAATGATACACTTTCCAGAACACAAGCCACTTCTGGTTACTACCCTGTCCTAAGCTTTCTTCATTTCAGTAATATAACTGAAGAAGAGTAAAGAGACATCTTGTTGTTGAACAACTGAGAGCCAGAAACATCTACTAAAAATCACCCTAATACTTATCAGCAGGCTTCAGCCTACCTTCTGCCCACCTCTGATATAAATTAGACAGGTCGCAAAGCAAGGTTAGGAAAAACGAACGTAAGCCTAGTTCACCACCATTCAGAATTCTGATTTGAACAAAAGTGTCTACCAAGAAACTGATAGAGGCAATGGTCTGATTCCTATTGTTAAGCCTTGATTAGAGTAAACCCATTGAATAGTATTTACAGATGTATTTACTCACCATTCAACAATCGATTCAATGAATCTACTCTAGTTGGGAATAACCAATAGGATTCAAGCCAGTAAGTCCAGGATAGAATATTCCTTTGATGCAACAACATTACATTTTCACATGCAAATACCGGTACCTCACCTGCATGTCTTGTCAGTGGTGAACCTGCAGCACCATGGAAACTTTTGTCCCTGCTGGCTTATTTTGCTTTACAAACACCAGATTGGTTAGCCCTCATATTCTTCTAGCCATTCTGCTTCCTCTTCTCCTTCCTGACCAATCAAATAGCTGTTAGAACAACTCTCTCTCTCTCTCTCTCTCTCTCTCTCTCTCTCTGAAAAATACCCGTGCTTTCCTTTTTTCTGTCTAGAGTTCAGCTTAACTGACTCTAGCCCCCTGAACTTCCTTAGTCTAGCTTCTTTCTAGGCCAGTCAGAAGAGGAGCTTTTATTTCATGCATTTTTGTGGAAAGCAACATCTCCTCTAAAATATGAGGAGAAGTGCTGATGTGACAATGTAATCTCTACACATATTACTACTCCATTCAGTAAGACTTACTCTTCAGTAAATGCAGTTGGAATTACATTTTCATCTTAAAACTTGATTAAATGCTACCTCAAGAGAAATGCTTTTTAAATAATCATGTGGATTGAATTTCTGTCCTGAGATCACCCAATCAAAACGTTAAAATAAAACCTGAAATCAAATCAGTAAAATGCATATAAATTGCCTATGTACCCTATTTACCCCAGCCACCAAAATTCTAGACAAAACAGAATGGCTTTACAAAACATAAAATCCCAGGTAAAGACTGCAGTGGTAAATTCATTAACCGATGGCAAATGCATATTTTACTAATAGATGTAGACAAAGCAGGGAGCCTTCCCTGGCCCATATAGGGAAAGCATGTTTGCTGCATGCATGTTTTATATTGCTGTATGTGATATTTTGCATGTCAATGCATCCAAAGTCTGTGAAGAGAACCTCTTGACATGTTCATTTCATAGCTGTTTGAGGCATAGCTACTCCTAAAACGGTTGACATGGAAGATATGAAGTCATCCTGTAAGGTTGTAGAACTCAAGAGAAAAGTCTTGCCCCATTATCTCTGCATGGACATTTTTATTTAGCAATTGGGTCGGCAGGTACATTGAAATTCACAGTACAGCAGCAGCTACGTAATAGTGTACCACATACTAGTTTTGTTGCAAGTACAGGCGGTCTCTTGTATGGTGTCTGCATACCAGTTGCAGAGATCTGTCACCGTGCATCATATCTCTAGGGACAAGATCAGAAAACTTTAACTCATGGAACTTCACTCATCTTACATATTTTTTAATGTACTGTTTGCACTAACCATATAGAAAAACTAGGTATATCTAAAGGAATAAACACAGTATCAAAGAACAAAAAGCAGCATTTAGATTACCGGCACTTTTTTCTCCATTTGTAGATCCTTTTGTTTATGATATATCACAAACTGCTTTTACAATTGCTCTCAGTTCCACAAGCCTTTTTAGTATCAGAGAGGGTAGGGGTCCCTTGATCAACAGCAGCATATTCTTAGGAACACTGAATGAGCTAAACAGATTACTAGATCCTGCTTTAAGACTGCAGCCTCCCAGTCCCACGCCAGTGTTTCCCATCACCATGATGCCAAAGTACTCCAGCCTGTGGATTCACTCCATACTAGAAGGACATAAAACCTATGTGGATCTCCATTATGCTCTGCTTGTTTGGCCAAGAGACAATAGGACTGTCCATTATTATTCAGTAACATGCTTCCACATGCTGTTCCGGCAAGGCACTTGTAATTTTAACTATACTGTTGATTACAATTGCTCCCCTCTTCCCACCATTGAGCTTCTGATGCTCATTTCCCCAACTATATCCCATCCTCAAAAACAAAACAAAACAAAAATTCTTCAGCAATGCAATTCTATCTTCAGTAAATAATGTATCTATCAATCAACCACTCATAAAAAGAGAGGAAAGGGCAGTCTTATCAAGTGAATCCAGAGCAATCTGCAATCTTTGAATAAAAGCTTGTCTTTGTTTAAGCATTTCTCAGCCTCAGTATTCCAACTGCATCCACAAAAGAATGTAGCACACAGACCACTGACCTTAGCAGACAAAAAGCTCACTACAAGCGGCCTGACTGCCAACAGAAAAGGGCCAAGGAAAATCTCAGGGCTTACTTTGAACAGCTTAACAAAAGAAACAGACAGGCTCAGTTTCGTAATTAGAATTCTACTGATCAACTGCCATTGTTGCATTTCTATTTTTGCATTTGAAATATTGCATTGTCTGGGAGAATATTAGCCTGTTCAAAACTGCCTATGGATTTGAATAAGAAAGTTATGAAGGATATCTTATTAAGATTTGATCACTCTATTGTGGGCTCCTGCAGATCCTGAGTTTTCCCCTTTCCTTTTCCCTGTGTCCCAGCTATCCTTCCCCCTGGCATGGCAAGTGGGATAACTATGTAGCATAGACAGAAAGTGTGGTTTAGTAGTTAAAGGTAAAGATATAAAATTTCCAGAAATGTTGATGTTTTGGAAATGTCAATGGAAAAAGTATTTTCCCCTATTAGTTTTTTTGGGGTGTGGGTAGAACAGGGGAGAGAAAAGAAGTCTGGGGAAAATTAGAATATGGAATACCTACCTGCATCTCAAACCTAAACTTCTTTTACTCCTTTAGCAAAATAAAATACTTAATTCCTAACTTAGGTCTGGAAATAATTGGACACTGACACAATTTTCATAATTTTGGCTCTGTAAGCCACCACAATGGATTTGAAATGAAACAACTGAGATGCAATTGAAGTGCAGACTTTCAGCTTTAATTCAAGGGATTGAACAAAAATATCATATGAAACTTTTAGGAACTGCAACCATTGTCATACACAGTCCCCTTATTTCAGGGGCAAATATAATTGGACAAATTAACACTATCATAAATAAAATGTTCATTTTTAAATACTTTGTCAAGAATCCTTTTCAGGCAATGACTGCTTGAAGTCCGGAATGCACGGGCATCACCAAATGCTGGGTTTCCTCCTTTGTGATGCTTTGCCAGCTATCTTCAGTTGTTTGTGGGTCTTTCTGCCTTAAGTTTTGTCTTCAGCAAGTGAAATGCATGCTTGATCGGGTTGAGATCAGGTGATTGACTTGGCCATTGCAGAATATTCCACTTCTTTGCCTTAAAAAAACTCCTGCGTTGCTTTTCGCAATTTTGGGTCACTGTCCAGCTATAAAGTGAAGTGCTGTCCAATCAACTTGGCTGAACTTGGCTGAATCTGAGCAGACAATATATCCCTATACAATTCAGAATTCATCCAGCTGCTTCTGGCTTCTGTCACATCATCAATAAACACTAGTGACCAAGTGCCATTGGAAGCTATGCATGCCCATGCCACCACTGTGTTTTACAGATAATGTGGTATTATTCGGATCATGAGCCGTTCCAAGCCTTTTCCATACTTTTTTCTTCCCATCATTCTGGTACAGTTTGATCTTAGTTTCATCTGTCCAAAAAATGGTGTTCCAGAACTAGGCTGGCTTTTTTAGATATTTTTTGGCAAAGTCTAATCTGGCCTTTCTATTCTTAAGACTTATGAATGGTTTGCACCTTGTGGTGAACCCTCTGTATTTGCTCTCGTGAAGTCTTCTCTTTATGGTAGACTTGGATAATGATATGCCTACCTCCTTGGAGAGTGTTCTTCACTTGGCTGGATGCTGTGAAGGGGTTTTTCTTTACTATGGAAAGGATGCTACAATCATCCACCACTTTGTCTTCTGTGGACGCTCAGGCCTTGTTGTGTTGCAGAGCTCACCAGTGCATTCTTTTTTTTTTTCTCAGAATGTACCAAATGGTAGATCTGGCCACTCCTAATGTTCCTGCTATCTCTGATGGAATATTTATTTATTCATTCATTCATTGGCAGTTTAAGAATGGCCTGTTTCACTTACATTGAGAGCTCCTTTGACTGCATGTTGTGGATTCACAGCAACAGATTCCAAATGCTAATGCCACACCTGAGTTCAACTCCTGACCTTTTACCTGCTTAATTGATGAAGAAATAATGAAAAAATAGCCCACACCTCTCCATGAAGCAGCTTTTTAGTCAACTATCCAATTACTTTTGGTCCCTTGAAAAAGATGGGGCTACATATTAAAGAGCTGTAATTCCTAAACCTTTCCAGCAATTTGGATATGAATACTCTCAGTTTAAAAGTTGAGAGACTGCACTTCAAGCCCATATTCATTATTTAACTGTAACTTTAATTTATTTTGGTAAACAGCTGAAATAACAAAACTTGTGTCAGTATCCAATTATTTCCGGACCTAACTGTATACAGCATAGAAAATATAATATCTGGCATATTTAGAAGTATAAAAGCCTTAGTTTTGTACAAGCAAAACTGAAATATACCCTATATATGCACAGGCAGATGCAGTAGATGTAGTCTTTGGTCCTTTTTTAGAGCTTAGTTCATACATGAATTTTCAGATATTTCCTCTGAATTGTCTGCACTTTCTGATCCACCTTCTCCTCTCTTTTTTATCATCCAGCAAGGCAGGGCAAGAAGATGTCTGTTTCCCAGTGTGTAGTAGGGTGTCTGTATCGTAATCATTTGAGGGGCGAGGTGAAAGGATCGACTGGGGCCAGCTCTGAATTGCTGTATATACTTTTTCCTACTGTGTCTCTACCAAACTAGAGTGAAGGCCACCACAAGAAGGCAAGCAGCAATTAAAAACCACTTCTACAGAAGAGGCAGGAATCATGCAGCCCTCTAGATGATGTTGGACTGCAACTCCCACTATTGCTCACCCTTGGCTAAAGCTGCTGGGACTTGCAGCAGAGGGGCGCATGATTCTCACCACTGGCCTACAATATGTACAGGAATTGTTGTTCTCTACTTCTGCAAGCTCTCTGACACACCAATCTTTGCATTACTCAGTTCTGAGTGTAAAATCTTGTCTAAAACGCATTGTATTCATTATAAAACAGAAAATATTTAATTGAATTGTTTCTTCTGTGGTTCCCAAAGGTCTTTTTTTTTTTTTTTACAGGAAAAAGTAAAAATGTATGGGGGAGGGGGAATCCACTCCAGCCCACTTCCTTTTTTGTTCCTGAGCTCTCACATCTCTTGTTAAGACTGCCAAACTACAGCAGTGAAAAACCTGGATACAAATCTTCATTCAACCTAACATAACTCACAGGATGGTTGCTAGGAAAAAATGGGCAGTGGACAAATCAAGTAGATCACCATCAAGGGCAGGAAAAAATATGTAATCTAGCAAAATGCTGGGTAGATACCAAACAACTTTGCAATGTGTTTGTGGAAGAATTTGCTAATATCTAAATTGAGAGCTGGGAAGAATCCTCCTCTGCCCATCCTCACCACTTAGCCTGGCAAAATAGACTAAAGCATGGTTGTTTTACTGTCATGTTCTGTAAGCTACAAAACCTTCATTTGATTGTGCATTCTAGCCAACTGTTCTTGATAATCTCTCCCATCTTAAAATATTTATGTATGACACAAACAATGAAAGAAAAGTTCAAACTCAAGAAAATAACTTGAGGAAGTTCTTGAGCAAGTTTAACGCTAATTTTAAAATTTTATTTATTTTTATTTACAATATTTTTACCTAATTACATATTGTAAGATCTTTGGGAGGCTTACAATAAAATTACAACAAATGCTAATAACCACTTCAAAAGTAAGGAACACATGCCTTCTATACCATACTTTCTCTAAACTGTAATAACTGTGAAGTTTAAATGAAATTTCTATGCCTCCTTCCTTCCATATGCAATGAAATCTAGATTATGTGGAGGGTGATGACTTGATCATGAACCACACACTGCATTCAATTTAAGGGAGGCTGTGAAGAGATGCAAAACAAAGCTGCACAGATCTACTCCAGACATAGAAGAACAGATGGTTTTAGAGTTGTACAGAAAGTTAAAGGATAAATATCTACCATCTGTCTGGAGGCATTCTTTATCTACATTTACCTTACAATATTTCTAACTTTCCTTTGTAGTAGTTTTAATCTGCACTTCAGCACCCAGATATATAACACCTTAGATAAGAGCGTAAAGGGTGTACCTTCACCTGAGAGTGTGACTTGCACAGAATCCACATAGCAGAACAAACAAATATGGAAGAATGCTTAAGAAACACCAGCTCTTGATCTGCTTCATGGGTGGCCAACCCCAACCCCTATAACAACTGCTCAGGATTTAAGTTTCCAATAGCCTAAAGAATCTATAAGCAAGCAACTGTAAGTAATTTAAGACCATTATAAATGCCTGCTAGGTGGACAGAGTACAATTTAAAAGAAAAGATGATACTATAAATGTCTCTAGAGGATACAGTGCTATGGCCTTGACAGATCTGCTTGATGAATAGATCCATCAAACAGCATTCATATTATTTAACACAGATGAAATGTATCACTCAAATACATTAGTTATCTTAAAAGTACTGTTTAGTTTAAATGAAAAAACACATTGCTCTTATCCTGTACACACTCATTTTCTTAAGGGCCCTTCCTGCATAGCGCATAGCCCTGACCTCACTGATAATTCAACAGAAAAATGTTGCTTGATATATTAATTTGTAAAGGCATCATATATAGGCCTTAGGAAGCACTCTATCCATCCAGAAAATTAATTTAAAAAGTGTATCAGAAAAACCAGAATTGAGGTCCTGGCCTTCCCATTCTCCCCAAATGAATAAGATCCACTATTGAAACACATGGACGAAAAAAAGACTCACCTTTGACTTACCTGGAATGATTCTCACTTAGAAGTATAGAAACTAAAGAAAGACAGTTCAGGGTTTAGGTTTCAATCACACACATAACATATTGTAAGAAGCCTATTACTAAAAATGCTCCACACATGAAAAATAAACCACTAGCTCACCTTTAGGCTGGTGCGAGAACGTGGCTGATTTATTTCACGGAACTTCCAAGTGTCTGACCCAGGAGTTTCCACTGTACCTCTCTGAGTGTCAGGTGTAAGAATGGCATCTCCTGGAGGTAGTGGGAAGATGCCCAGTGATATAGGAGGCTCCTTCCTGCACAGAAAGAGAGAAACATTAATCTGCTTTAACAACAAACACTGGCTGCATTCACAAATAACACTAAGCCAGGGTTAGTCTGAACAAATCTTGCTAGTGAGTAAAGTAAACACAGCTAATTATTAATTTCTGGCTAGTTTCCTCAAATTATTAGCAGAAGTAAAGAGCTGGTTTACCTGTGTGATTGTGGATGTGGAATTTGGTTTTGTTTAGTGGGCATGTGGTTTGTTAGTTTTTTTCTCTGTGTTGGTTGTTATTGTTATTGATTTGACAGATATGTGCATTATGAGCTATATGTATTCCCTGTGTTTTTTCAAAAAGTTTTGAGGGGGTGTTAAAGAGGGCTTGTTTTAGGGGTAGAAAGTGTTTTGCAGGAAGCTTGGGAGGTATTTTGACTGTGCTGGTTGCTTTATAATGTTTGTAGAGTTGGTGGCAGCAGCGTTTTTTTGTGGGGTTGTGTTCTGCCCGTGTTTGTTTCTGAACACCACCGATTTTCCTTTGTGGGTCAATTATATGGCTTGGCATTTAGAGATAAGACTCCCAGCTCTCTCTCATTTTTAGAGAGCATGTAAGTGTCGAAAGAAGACTACTGCCTGAGACATTGAGAAAGAATGAAGAGTTTAAGATAGGAAACAAGCAAATCAGCACAGTCTGAGGCAGTGATGGCGAACCTATGACACGCGTGTCAGCACTGACACGCATAGCCATTTCTGATGACACATGGCCATAGGCCTCCTCCCCCCGACCCACAACCTCACCACCCTCCCTAAAGTGATGATCAGGGCTTCAAAACCCCGGTCACCACTTTCCTCCACCCCCCAACCCTCCCTAAAGTGGTGATCGGGCCTTCCAAAGCCCCGGTCGCCATTTTCCTCCATCCCCCCATCCTCCCTAAAGTGGTGATTGGGGCTTCCGAACCCCCGGTCCCACTTTCCTCCCCCCTTCCACCCTCCCCAAAGTGGGAATCCTGCACACATACATGTTTTTTCCTCAAAGTGACACACCACCCGAGTTATGCTGTTTTTTGGCACACCAAGCTCAAAAGGTTGCCCATCACTGGTCTGAGGGATGTTTGCTTTTTTAGCTGCTTGTGGTTCACACATCTGTGGCTTGGTGTGAGACTTGTGAAGGCGTAGAAATAAACCACAAATAAACCAGAGTGCGGGGTTCAAGTATAAGGACAAATTGTAGTTAAAACAAACCTATAAGCCATCTTCAAACCATGGCTTCAAACTGGGGTTTGCTGCCAAAATACAGACATTGTTGGTACCAGGTGTGGGTTCAAGCATTCACAGAAACCACACCTAGGCTAAACAAATCCTGACTTAGTGTTATGTCTAAGCAAAGTCTCAGTATGAAATTTTCAATCTCGGCGGAATAGGAAACACCAATATTAAGAAGACATTAAACATAAGGTACATGCAAGACAAAACTTTCTTACATGTTTCCACATGTAAGCAGTACACAAAATGGATCATACCCACTCACTTTGTGGGAAGCTGTTTGGGAGTTTTTTTAAAAAAACAACAACTGTGATTTAAGTTGACTTATCAGTAGCTAGGGTTAAAAGATCTTAGTTTACAGCAACACTGTGGAGGTGGTACACAAATTTACAGACATGATGAAATCAGGGCAAAGACTCCCAAAGTCCAGAAGGAAATAGAAGAACTAAACATCAATATTTGAAAACAGTCAAAAAATGTTGAAGGATATGGATTAAACACATTCTGTCCTAACTAACCGATTATTTGCAAGGTAGTTGGTTTCAAACAGTGTTAAATGAAAATACATAGCAAACCAACATTGCAAAGGGAGAACTTAACTGTGAACTTCATACCTTGACTGTCTGCAAGACCCAGTGCCCATATTTGCTTAAGAAAGAAGTGTTGTCATTGTTTTAAAAGCCTCTTATTAGAAAAAAATATCTAGCATTTTTAAACTTATATTGGAACAATTCAGGGCACTTTCAGGTACCCACTTCCAAGAACTGCAATCACCAGTGCTAAATTAAAAGGTTTCCTTTTTCAACATTAGCTTATACAAGACTTTAAAAAAAAAATACCACCAGCATGACACAGGATTTAGTTTGAGAGTACAATCTCCTTCCTTCTCCCAGTACAAGCAGACTCTCATATTCCTCTTCCAGGAGATTCTTGTCATGAACAATCCCTAAAATGATACAGGTTGTCCTCTTCTAAAAACGTCATATATGGTGGATAAAAATCAGTGAGTTTTTTTTAAAAGTCAAAAGCACTGAATTTAATATAGTTTTAAAAAAATAATTAAGTCCTAAGTCTCCCTTAATATTACTTTCCCCTTAACAATACTAAGTTTCTGTTAATATTAAGCATCCCAGATATAACCATGTAGCAATTCCTCTACCACATATATGGATCTAAGGAATGGTTAATTTGCCACTCTCTAGATGTTGCTGGACTTCATCTCCCATCATCCCTCTCCACTGGCTATGCTAGTTATAGCTGATGGGGACACCCACACAACAACCTCTAGACTGCCAGTTTCCCCACTCCTGACGAAAATGAACAACTAATCAGATTCTCTCTCTGATGTGAATATTTTCACCCTACCTATCCAACAGAGGCATTTCATTTTTAACTGACAAAAACAAGAGGCTGTAGCCTACGCAGTAACTGATTGGCTGAACTTCTAGCTATCAGTCATGGACATTATATTGTTTGTTGCTTTGTTTTTGTGAAGATGTCACTGGACCAAAGCAGAATGAAGTGGAAAGGGCAAAACTGTGGAAAGAAGATGACAAATATGTACAAGTATACAGGCTGCTATATTTCATGTTTAACATCACAGAATGCAGTGAGTGCTGTTCATAAAAAGACTGTATGTGTGGGAAGGGAGTAAAGACATCCCTTATGTAGTTAAAAAAAGGGAAGCATGCAAAATGCATTCAGAGAAATGCAAGGGTTGGTTGTAAATGTGAAACAGTGTAAACAATACTTCATTTAACTGTGAGCCAACAGAGTTCAGTGGTCACATTTTCAACAGTACTTAGGAAAGATATGAAGACATATTAATGGAAAGCTTGATTTAAATCAGATTTTTTTTCTGTCTGATTTAAATTACTGATTGAAATCTCTTTGATTTAAATCAGTCTATCCTGGTCTGATAAAATTAGTGCCAGGGAAAAGCAATACCTGTTCAGTGTCCTTACTACGGTTGGCATTGGGCTAATGATAAAGAAGAATGGGGTTAATTGGCCAATCAAATTTGTATTAAAACGTTAACCTATTAGAACTACAACAAACATACAGACTAATTACAATAACCGTTTTCCTGAAGACTCCAAATTATATAATTTGCACATGCATAACTGGGAGTCAGTGGGTGGATATATTGGCATATGGGTGGAACATAACCAAAGCAAGGTGGGTTGATAGGCAGGTATGCTGATATTGACAGCAGTTATAACAGAGTGCCACACATTAGTGGCATGAAGGAAAAACCCCAAAATACACATTCATGCAGTAGATGGTCACGTATAGCAAAGAAAGATACATTGAGTAAATACTCATAACTTTATCAAGTCCAAAGTAAAACAGCAGCTGATCAATGAACTGCAATAACTGGAAATCTGGTAATTTATATAAAGGCTCTAGTTAAAAAAAAAAACCTCCAAAGTATTTACCTCTCATTCCATATACTGGAGGATAAGCTCTTGCAAAACCAAGGTAGATTATCATCATGCATTACCTGAACTGCATTTGGAGCAAATACAAATTGACAAATAACCATGGTCTTGACTACATGAGGGGGGTGGGGTAAAAATCTGAATGAAATTCAGACTACTCTGGCCAGGATTTAAGCACCACACCTGCCAAAGCCCGAATCTGCATTTGGATTTTTACTTGGTTTCTATTCAAAGTTGTTACTCATGCTTGACTCTGAGCTCCAGGAAAAGCAAAGCCCCAGTGACAGTCACTTTCTCATAAGTCAGAATGGGCAGCCCAGCCCACCATTGTGAGGCTAGCCACCCATTCTGGCTTCAGAGAGAATGACTATCACTGGGGCTCTGCCTTTGGAATGAGAAGTGGCGCCAAGGAGGGGAGGAATGGCAGCGCCTCAGGTAGTGGTTCTCCTTCGTCTCCTCCCCACCCCCATTCCCCTGAATCCAGTGCAGATGGACTGTTCCCATGGCAGTTTTCTCTAGAGTTTCAAGCAAACTCCAGAGAAAACTGCAAGTTTTCTAAAACCCAGATTAAGGTGGTATTCTGAGCCTGGTGAGAATAGGGTCATACAACATGTGGCACTATCACACCAGATTCGGGGAAAAGGCCGCACATAGCATGGCATTATCAGACCAGATTTAGAAAAGATCCAGGGATTTTCACTGGTGTAAACAAGCCCCAAGAGAGACGAAATGGAAAATTATCATCCACAGTAATAATCCACAAGTATACCAACTGTACAAAGGAAGAGTCTTTTCCATGATGCTTTCCCTGGAGAGACATGCTTGTCCAGTTCACTGAACTAATTTAAGGGCATTTAAAACCTCCCTTTTTAGAAAAGCATTAGGTGATTGGGCTGCTGCTCCTGATTCGATTTGTTTTGTTGCTGGACATTTGATTTGGTGACTATGTGTGCTGCCACAACAGCTTTGGGCTGAATAGTGGGATAACATTTTCAGTAGGTACGCATGAATGACTGAAACAAATCACCACATCAATGAAGGTCACAGCACTGCAGACTTTGAGAATAATGTGAAAGTGACCATTTTAATAGAATAACTGCATAACAGAACAGATCTTTTGATATAAGGGGTAAAAATCATTTAAATCCTTTCAAGTAGCTTATTTAACACATTTACAAAGCCCTGGCGGGGCACACCAGAGGTGGGGAGGAAGAAGGTTCATTTATATTTGCACTATGCCTTCTTCAAAAGTTTCCAATAATTTTTCAGTATACTACATTTGAAGCAGAAAAGAGGTGGCAGGACATTTCTGTGAGAGAAGTGCTAAGTGAAAAACTCTTGCCCCTTTAGGGTACAAAATACTTGTTTACAACAGGATATAATATCAACTTTTTTACAACAGGGTGTTAGATAAAGCCAAATTGCTGCCAAGGATTACATATACATACATATATTTACAAAGAGAACTCATGTTTTTAAAAAGGATTCAGTCATACAGAGCCAAATTTAGCTCAGATTGATCATATTATCCAGTTCTGTTCACATTATAGCTATCCAAAAATTCAACTTTGAATCAAGCTGAGGGATCAGGGATCCTTTTGGCTTAATCTAAAATGCATGTCTGCAGAGGAATTTTGAGAGCCACAGACAAGCATCTGCCAAGGTGTAGTGTGACCTTGGAAAGATTTTCAGGTTCTCTGCATAGCTGTGCCCTTTCCCATAGCTCTAATTACTCTCTTTGCCACTTTAGCACTTCTATAAATATTCTGAATTCTGTAGACATGTAAGGACTGCATACTAAATAATCAAAATAAAGAAATATATGAAAAAAAAATCATTTAGCCTGTGCACAGAATTTGTATTTCCTTACTGTGACTGCTATACCTCTCAGCTGAAATCCAGTCATTGTAACAGGATCATTAAGGCAGTTTGGGATTTTTCACACATGTGCATGCCTATATTTTTCCTCTGAAGAGCAAATGCTCCCTCCACACCATTAACAATCACCAAAGTTAAAAACTGACCTTGTAACTTAAAAAAAAAAAGTAACTGTTTGGTGAAACCCTCAGTTTCAAGGAAATAAATCAATGAAGCACTCTGTTTTCTTAAATATTACATGCATTTGTCTGTTGCTGTAAGTCAACTCTGACTTATGGTAACCCTATCCTAGATTCTTCGTGGCGAGGTTTATTCAGAGGACATTTCTTTCCTCTAAGGCTAAGAGAGTCTGACTTGCCCAAAGTCACACTCTTACCCACTGGGTTTCCATGGCTCAGCAGGAATTCAGATCCTGGTCTCTCAGAGTCCTAGTTTAACCTCCAAATCACTACAGTAGGACCCCCATATCCGTGGGTGATTGGTTCCAGGGGGGCCGTAGATACCGAAAACTGCAGGTAACAGTGAATGCCATTGAGAACAATGGGACTTCTGGTTTAAAATACCACAGAGTTGCCTTGGAGGACCTAGAAAATGTCTAGAGAGGATGCCACTCTAGGCATTTTCTAAGAAGACTCTATGGTAAGTGTGCTGGTTTGTGTCCTGTGGATAACTGAATCAGTGGATAATGAATCAGTGGATACTGTACATTATGCTACAAATACTTTAGAATTTACTCTCATTTCAAAATAGTTAACCAAAGGAGTTTAAAACTGGCACCAGCCTGTTACAGTTCAACCAAATATTTTAAAACACTTGCTCACAATTTGACTACATAGCTAGCTTACATGCAGTGCCAAACCAGAGTCTGGCACATATCGAGAATTAGCTTTGTGCTTGCATACTTCCTCTGCTTCCACATCACAAACACACAACTATAATAAATCTAAATTACAACTAAGCTAGTGTTGAACACCTGCTGTATGTGGCCTGAAACAATGTTTCCATCAACTTTATATACTCCTACCCATGCAGTTTGGAGTTTTTTTCTCGATCTTCACATATCCATATTCACCTTAATGTACCAAAATATGAAATCCGTATCCATATTCAACTTAATATACCAAAATATTTCAACATGCAAAGGTACCAGAGGGCTACACATTAATATGGAAAAAATAATTTTTGTGAATAATTATTTGACACAGTCAAAGACACTGCCTTCTTCAAGCCTTCTTCACTTCAGTCTGTGAGATCTGTTTTCTTCTACTATTAAATTAAATCTACCAACCAGATTGGGTTCTTAAGATTTCTGTGGTGCTACCAAACACTTTCAACCAATTGTGCACTTACAGGTTAACATAAAATCTGATGTCACATAGGAGGAGCCTATACTGTCTTTCCTCCCATTGTGAGTATAAATGGAAGATTTAATTTTAGGACAATATCATGGTACATGCTTTTCTGATCATGTTAAAGGTCTGTCAAAGACACACACAGCTCTCTTAATTTGTATACTAAAATTTTGAAAAAGTGGATGTCGCTAGTTACAATACACATAATTTGAAAATTAGCTTTGAACAAAATTATATCGTATAATATATTCTAATCAGAAAATGATGTTGCTCAATTGTAAAAGTTGTACTCCAGTTTTTAATTTTAGGGCAAACACTGCCTTAAAGCTGAATTAAAACATACAGTACATGATGATGTTTTGTGCTGTGTTGAGTTTTATGTTTTTTAAAAAAAATTCAGAAATCAATTTTTTGGGATGTAACAACCTCATACAAACACAGCTTTGCTGTCTTGTAGTGCTTTAAGCCATTTCTAAAACACAGAGATAAAGAAAAACAAATCACATGCAACTTGTAGGCGAGGAGAAGCACACTACTAAGCACATGTTTATAAATAAAAGGGAGCCCTGGTGGCACAGTGGTTAAATGCTGGTACTGCAGCCACAATGTTGTGAGTTCAATCCTGCAGGGCTCCGAGATTGACTCAGCCTTCCATCCTTCCATAGGTCGGTAAATGAGCATCCAGCTTGTTGGGGGCAATTAGCTAAAACACATTGTAAACCGCTTAGGGAGTGCTTTGCGGAATATAATTATACAGTAAATGTTATTGCTAATGATATTGCTAAATGTGTATGTGAATCCCATTTTTTCACTTCGGTATACTAAAAACACCTTTGCACGTCAGAAATCAATTTATAAACAAGATGCAAAGACACAATTGGAATAGTTTGCATTTGAGAGGCCACCCACCAGCAGATTCTGCAGTAAAATACAGACTGAACGAATGAAAGGCCTAAGCTATCGCAGAAGCAAGGCTGCCCAGCATCAGTTGAACACCTGATAATACAGTGAATATAAGCTTCATCTATAATAATTTTACTCAGCCTCTCTTTTTATTTCTGTATCGTAAATGACACAAAAGTGCTAGTAGATTTCTCAAGAATATAACTGACTTTGTAGTTTCAGAGAAAGCACAATGGAAATTTCATTTATATTTTACAATGGCCATTTCTGTGATTTTAGACAGTCAACAAATGCCAAATTTAGACTTAAGATAAGCATCGTACTATGGTGCCATCTCTCCCCCCACTTCTCCTGAGAAGAGAAATAACAGGGAGGCTAAGAACAAAGAACAGAAAACCAGCAGAGATTCCACGGACTGAGTACCTGAGAATCCTTGGTAGGTTCTGCGTCAGGGCTGGCACGCCAGTGGATATAGAAAAGTGCACAAGCAGCAAAACAGAAAGAGACACTAGTATCGCTGAATTAATGACCACCGCCCCGCCAACGAAGCCAAACACAAATAGCAGCATGCATCCAGGACTCATGGCGCTGTGCTGGCATGGTGAAATGCAATAACCAAGGCTACACCGGGGACAAAGGAGTATCTTTGTAGTGAGAGTCTGTCATTCAGACGCTGCCACAAAAACAATGCCATCAGCAGCAGCTTTCCACTCTCTTCCGCAGCAGCTCCAAAGCAAAATGACATCACCTCACTCTCCTCCCCCACCTACCAGGGGAGAAAAAACCACCCGAGCAAGCGGCTTCTCTTCTTGCTGGCATCAATGCTGCAGCCTAAAGATACAAGCAAGCTTGTTTGCAGCTTTCTCCTCCCTGCTACTTCAAACCTTCATAGCTAGGCTTGAGTTCATTGGATGGGAAGCTGTGACATTTACATAATGTAGTCAGAAAGCTATAATTAAAGATGCAGTCTTGTGAACATGTGCCCAAAAGTAGATGAAATCATGCAAACATAATTCAATTATTAAAAACCCTTTAAAGGCTGGTGATTTTCTTGCTGCTTGCGTCTTTATTTTGAGAAGGTGGGGGAGAGAAATATGTCCCACCAGACCTGTGTGAACACACCCTTTGGCCCAAAGAAGAGAGCAGATAGTTGAATCCAGGCCTTGAACTACCCCAACAGTAAAACCTTTCCCTGCTCCAACTTCTATATAACCCGTAGCTCTCCAGCAATATATAAAACTGTTCCAATGCAGCCTCACTGTGGTTGAAAACAAAGAAGATACAGTGATGCAGAAGACAGAAATGGGCAGGTTGCCTTCAAACAAAGATAAGTAGAGCTTACCTAATCCTACTGTGCATGATAGGCTCTAGCTGATCACTTCCTGTCAGCTGGTGAAGTTTGGCTCTTTCCAGGTGCTCCATGTAATTATGAATCATCTGTTATTGAGACAGGGGAAATAAAACTAAGAATTATTTTTAAAACATACCTATTTAATAAACATGTTCTCCACCTTCATCTCAGGGTACTAGATGTATTCCATTTTATGATGTATTAATTTAATTCAGTTTATAAAACATTTTACCATTGTATTTAATTTTGTTCCTTATAGTGCCAATGTTATTTTTCCCCTTCCAGCATACACAGCAACTTAACCTTAATAGTCAACCATTATAAAGCAATTAACTGATCATTTACTCATGTATGCATTAGTCATAAGGGGTCTTAAGGTTATTATTTCAGTGTAAGCAGTCAATTGCTATTCCAAAACTTAATACAAAAAAGTACAGTTCCAAAGGACAATATACAAATAGTTTGTCACCCAAGTGCAAGTCAACAGAATAAGAAATCAAGAGACAGAGTGAAGTAGATGCCACAGTAAAGTGATAAAACTTCCATGAAATAAGTATTTTCACCACATGTGTCTACAGACAGAAGTTCAGTTCAGACAAAGCAGCGAACCCAATTCCTACTAGATGAGCGAGCCAGGATGGGTCTCGGATACTCTCCTTCCTCCTTCCACATCTGTGAGAAGATCAGAAGCTTTCACTTCCCACTTTAACCATTTCACAGTTCCCCATTAGTACCTGAATCTGGCAAGCTGAAGTTTGTTCTGAAACCATTAATATAAACAAATGACAATTATTTGAGTTTAGAGCAAGAGTGGGGAATTTCTTTTAGCCTCAGTGGTAAATTCAATTTCAGAGCAGTTCTTAACTTCTAGTGGTGGGCAAGTCAAATGTGTGGGATAAAACATATTGCCATATTTTAGCTTAAAGCTTTTACTATCAGTAACTAAGCCTTAGGAGAGGCATTCTAGCCTTTAAGAATGGGAAGGGGGAGAATCATACAAACCCATACAAAATCTGGGAAGCCATCATACAACAATCTCAGTGGGAATGGGGAGTGGCCATCTATGGAATCCCAGAGGGAATTAAAATCCAAGGATTGAGCCCCCCTCCCCAATTTAGACATTACAGAAGTGGTTTCCAATCTCTGGCACTTCTGATGGATTGGACCTTAACTCCCAGAAACATCAACCAGCATAGGCAGTGATCAGGGATTCTGGGAGTCAACATCCAAAACATCTGAAGGGCCAAAGGTTAAGAACCAATGCATTACAAGGAACTTTGGTATAAAGGTCACCTCCCATATCCACAGAACCAATATCTGAAGTTTCAGTTATCCATGGCTGAAAGGACAGGCACAGAGATGCACTAGAAAATAGGAATCACTAGGTCTTCCAACACAATCCTATGGTATGTTTGTACCAGAAGTCCTTCATTTTAATAGAGTTTGCTATTATCTGCGGTTTCACTTATAAATGGTAAATCGAGGAACACATCCCCCACGGATACAGTGGGAACACCTGTATTTACAATGCAGTCTTGATCTCTGCCATGCAAAAAGAGGAGAGGGGATAGCATAACACTACATCTGACTGGAGAAATACAGTATGTAGAGAGCCAAAGCTGCTCTCCTCCGCTCTACTGACAGAAATCGGAGTCTGAGAACAACTCCACACAAAAGTAGCCATCTGACCAGCCCCCATATTGCATTGTTTCTTAAAGCCGTAAACATTTAAAGTGTGGAAATTAAAAAACGGTTTCTTCACAAATGGCGAATTTATTCTCAGTGAATTTAGCAAGCTATTTATCATCTGCCGTCTCATCCTACTGCTTTTGTGTGTCATAATCTCAGTCATACTGGACCACTTCCAAACCAATTTCACATAAATGTACCCTCTGAAGTTCCACTTCACTGGTTTCTACACTAAAACATCTCAGTTCCACAGAAAACTGGAAAGCAAGAGGAATATTTTGTAATCTCAATAAATAAATTAAATTGGAATTAAGAGAAACATATCAGGTTTCTCTTACAGCAGGTTCACCTACATCATTAGGCAGGGGTACAGCAGCTATGCACTGTTTGCCTAAATTGAATGTACAAGAGACTTAAATTCTTCCACACAATAGATAAGAAAACCCTATACCCAGTCCAAATATACATTTAAACTATTTATAGCTAGATAATCCATCACATCAGATTATCTCACACTGTGATCATTCAATATGCCACAACATTGTTTTTCCAGCCTTCAGGGTCAGTTTAGATTAAGCTCTAAAATGATGAAAAGCTAGCTCTTCATTACCAAGGTCACAATAAATGAGAGAAGAAACCACATATAGCATCATCAGTAACTTTACTTTTAAACAAAGGTCTTATCTGGGTGATACTGCAAGGTTTTGTGGGCACTGGTTGCCACTTACCATATTTAAATGATGAATATTCTGCATGTCAAGAAGGCACGTCCTGCGACTGTCTTTTCCCCCCTAATAAAACACCATTATATATGGGGCCCTCTCCATTGATGCCCCCTTGTCATGGGAGAGGGGCTTGCGTACCCTAATGATGTTTTGAGCTATACTGGCGGTGGCACAATAGCCACCGGTAGGGTCTCCCATGCCAGACAGGTCAAAACTGAAGGGTCTGACAAAGAGCGTCAAAGGGCAGGATGGGCTCTCTAGCCTTATGGCAACCATCCTAGGAGAAGGAAAACTCTAATCCCAAACCCGGGCAGATGGTGCTCATCCAACCCTGTAAGGTCAACCATCTAAGAGAAGGAAACTCTAATCAAACCTACGACCCGAGGACCTCGCTGCTACCGTCCATACTTGCAAGGCCACAGCAAATGAACCTTTGGTTTAAAGGGTGAGGCCAGTTCTGTGCACACTGTGCTCCACCAGAAAAATCCATTGCATAGGCTTGAAGGAAAAATCCAACTCCGAAAAAGCCCTGTAGCAATAGGCGAGGGACGAAACAGCAGGTGTGAAGGTGCACTGGAAGCCGCAGACCCAATCCTGCATGCAGGCGGTTCAGGACTTTGGTCACTTAAGGCTGACCCGGGAGATGACAGTCTTGTTTGGCAGCATCCTGAACAACCAAGCAGCCTTATTTAAGGAGAGCACTGCTTGCTCCATATGGAGAGGGGCCTAGAAAAGTTGGCCTAACGAAAGCTCATCCCCATCTACCTGGTTGGCTAGCCGCGGCCAACGGGCATTTTCTGATGTGCTCAAACCAAGGCAAAGAAACAAAGGCACACACCGGCCTCCAAAGGTGTAAATAAACTGACGCTTACATGCTGAAACATCAGAACCATACGAGACTCTGCAGATAGTGGACGGCCTGAGAGTCGTTCTGCCCTAATAGCCCATGAACTATCATGACTTAATATTGACATCGCTGCTCTTAGTGAAGTTCGTCTCCATGAGGAAGGCAGCCTTAAAGAACACGGCGCCGACTACACACTTTACTGGTCTGGCAAACCCAAAACCGAAAAACATCTTTAAGGAATAGGCTTCATGATTAAAAACTCCATTGCCTCCAAAATTGAAACCTTGCCAACAGGACACTCTGATCGCATTATATCCTTACGCCTCCTACATGTTGTTCTCTTCAGTATATATGCCCCAACTATGCAAGCCGACCCTGTAGAGAAAGACAAATTCTACACAGACCTACGCCAACTCATACAAAAAGTCCCTGTAGAAGATAAAATTATTATCCTTGGTGACTTCAATGTCAGAGTAGGGAAGAACTCCGAAGCCTGGAAAGGTTTCTTAGTCAAGCATGGTGTTTGAAATTGCAATGATAACGGATGCCTCTTGCTAGAGTTCTGTGCAGAACAGCTGACTATTACAAACACGATCTTTCAGCAGAAAGATAGCTTGAAGACGACCTGGATGCATCCCCGATCCAAACATTGGCACCTTATTGACTATATTCTAGTCCTCCAGAGAAACATTCACGATGTCCGTCATACCCAAGTGATGCCCAGTGCAGAATGCCAGACAGATCATCGCCTCGTAAGATGTAAACTAAACCTTCATCTTAAGTTCAAACCTAAGAGGGGTGGCATCATAAAGAGGAGACTCCAAGTCAACAATCTTCAACAAGCTACCATGAGAGACAACTTCCAGGCAAATCTGCAAACAAAACTTGAAGACCATCCTACAGATCCTTCTCCCACAGTGCTTTGGCAATATATCAAAAACAGTATCCTCCAGTCTGCGGAAATATCCCTTGGGTTCTCCCACAAGAAAAATCAAGACTGGTTTGATGAAAACCAAGAGATACAGGAGCTGTTGGCAAAGAAGAGAACTGCTCACCAGGCATACCATGCCCAGCCAACTTGTCATGTAAGAAAAGCAGCTTTCCGCCTCACATGTAGTAAACTTCAACAAAAACTCTGCGACATGCAGAACAAGTGGTGGACCAATATAGCAGAAAAGACACAACACTGTGCAGATCTGGGTGACCTTAGAGGATTTTATGAAGCTCTTAAAGCAGTGTTTGGACCTACGTATCAGGTCCAAAGCTCCTTATACAGTACAGATGGTCAAACATTAATCACTGATAAAGCCTCCATCCTGAATCGATGGGCTGAACATTTTCAAAGTCTCTTTAGTGACAACGGAGTAGTCCAAGGCTCAGCTATCCAACATATGATACAAAAACCAATGAAAAATGAATTGGACATAGCTCCCACTTTGGAAGAGACCCTTAAGGCCATACAGCAGATGAAAAATGGCAAGGCAGCTGGGATTGATGGAATTCCACCTGAAGTTTGGAAACACGGAGGTCATGCACTCCACGAGAAATTCCACAAACTCCTTGTGAATTGCTGGGAAAAAGGGCACTGCCATCAGATCTCCGAGATGCAGTCATCATCACCCTGTACAAGAAAAAAGGAGCAAAATCTGATAGCTCAAACTATTGAGGCATAACACTGCTCTCTATTGCTGGAAAAATCCTTGCAAGAATACTCCTGAACAGACTGATTCCTGCTATTGCAGAAGAACTTCTTCCTGAAAGCCAATGTGGCTTCAGAGCCAATAGGAGTACTGTCTCTTTCTGGCTTTTCTTCGCAAATGAAGATTCAGGAAGGACTCATCCCGCGCTTTCTGCAGATGCACTGATGACTAAAAAGGCCAATCCGAGATAAACAAGTCCGGTTGCAGAAAGTACTACAGATATGGTATTTGCCCTTAGACAACTGCAAGAGAAATGTAGAGAGCAGAACAAGAGTCTCTCTGTAACATTTGTCGACCTCACCAAAGCCTTCGACACTCTGAGTAGAAAAGATCTGTGGCAGATCCTGGAAAGACTAGGATGTCCCCCAAAATTCCTTAACATGATTATCTTGCTACACGAGGGCCAGCGCGATCAAGTCAGATATGGCGATGCTCTTTCAAAGCCCTTTCTAATAACTAATGGAGTGAAGCAAGGTTCTGTTCTTGCTCCAACTTTATTTACAATTGTCTTCAGCATGATGCTCCAAAGGGCTACGGCAGAGCTTGAAGAATAAGATGGCATTTATATACGATACCGTGCTGATGGTAGCTTGTTTAACTTAAGCCATCTGAGGGCTTGCACTAAGACTCTAAACTATCTAGTCCGTGAGCTGCTCTTCGCTGATGATGCTGCCCTTGTTGCCCACACAGAAGCAGCTCTGTAGAGCCTAACATCCTGTTGGGGACGGAGGAGCATGTGTGTTTATGTGTGTGTGCGCACGCGTAGGGGAATGGGGGATGGCAGGGCCACGGTGGGGGGGCAGGTGTTGCGTGGGGGGAGGGAGGCAGCAGTGTGTGTGCACACACAGGGGGCAGTGGGGGGGCAGGTGGCGCATGGGGGGAAGGGTGGAGAGGGAAGAGCGTGTGTGTGTGTGTGTGCGTGCGTGGGGGGGGCTCGGGGAGGGCAACAGGGGGGACGGTGTATGCTACACTGGGTATATAGCTAGTGTCTTATATAACAATACGCCTAAACTTGCTTTATAGTCTATGAATCAAACAGCATCACAAAGTGACTTACAATCATAAAACTAATATCTTAATTGAAACTGTATACTGGGTACTGTCTGAACTTGCTGTGTTTTAATCTTGTTGTACGCCGTCCTGGTTGCCGAGCAGAGGGGTGGGTTAAAAATAAAAAAATGTTAATATTATTATTACTATGAAGAGACACTATTTTAAAGCATTTGATTGTAGCAACAGGTGTTTCTGATTAATTTGTAACTTTTAAAAATACATTGAGTTATTGTGTTCTAAGGTTTCTTTTACCAGGTACTCAATGTTCTTCATCACCTATATAACACAACACTTCTGTCCATGAAGTTTAAAAATGACTTCAGCTGTGGCACAGCCAGAGGGGATGTCAAGAGTTAAGTTTCATTTCAATTTTGGACAGTTCCAGCTGTCTCAGACTAAACAAGCCATACACAGTGGGACCTCCTGATCCACAAGCTCCAGATCCATGATTTCGAGCGACCACAAATCATCACATCCTATAATTAAAATGGCAGCAACGTAAACACAGACATGCTGAAGTGTCCACATGCAAGTCACTGCCATTTACTAATATGGGACCCAATCATCCATGCTTTGTATCATCCACGAAGGGTCCCCAAACCAAACCCCAACAAATCCAGAGGACCCACTGTATTACTATGCAGATTTCTGAAGGCATAAATATAAACATAGCCTTACCATTCCTAAAAAACAATGCTGCCCACTATCTTTGTTGTTCATCAGATTACACTTTACACCTTACAGATATTTATGTACTCTGCACTGCAAGTACACATTAAGTTGCCTCTGACATTAACAAACAAGTACAGTATATTCCTGCATACAAGACTACTTTTTAACACTTGAAAATCTCCTCAAAAGTGGGGTGGTGGTCTTATACCCCAGTAGACCTTTTCCCCTGCTGTGAGAATGATTGAAGTGTAAAATGGCCTGGGCATTTTTCCCAGCAGATCCTTCCTCCTGCTGTGAGAATGACTGCTTTGCATTTGAAGAGTTAAATGGCCCTCTATTTAGCTCAGGAAAGTCAAAATGATGTTTCTTTTCAGGACAAGTTAGCCTAAAATTAGAATTTCTGGATTCAACTTCTCATTTTGCATCAAGCTTTGTCTATGGTGAAATTCTCTTGTCTGCCAGTGTGGCTCTAAAACCATTAATGTGCTCATTCATTAATGTGCTCATTCAAAAATTTGGGATTTGATAGCTTCATATTAACCAACTTACAGTATTAATGCAACCTTACTTTCCAAAGATTGAACACCACAGAGATTTTTCAAAGTATCCCATGCTTTTTTAGCTGTTCTCAGTCCTTTAATTTCACAGACTATTCCATCATCTACAGCCACTGAGCTGGCTGGCTGGTGGGGAACAGGCTTTCCAGCCAGCTGGCTGGCTGGCTAGCTGGCTGGGGGCGGGGGCAAACTCTATATTTTAACTTAAAAATTGGGGGGTAGTCTTATGCGCCCAGTCGTCTTATACGCCGGAATATATGGTACAAGCCATAGGATCCAGAAAATATGTATTTTTTCAATAAATCAGTTCATGTTCCAGCTTCAGCTATCATAACAGTGTGTGTCTTGGGGCAAACACCTTCATAATGAATGAAGACAGGTCTCTTCTCAGTATTCAAAAGCTTTCCAGGAGCCTCTCCTGCTTGAAGCAAAGCACTTCAGGCTTCTTGGGATGCAGTACCCCACTATGAAAAGGATGTCCACCTGCTACTTTCATGCTAGAGACCATTAAGTTTGTTTAGCACTACAGATACTCATTTACATCAGACAAATGTTGGAAGGGTAGCACATACTCCCTTTGAAAACAACCAACAAATGGCTTAAACTACACAGATGTTAATACAGCAGAACTATATAGTTCCAAAGACAATCATGCATTTTTGTTCAGTGCTTTGAATAGCAGCAATTACAATATTTTAAATCTATCATGTGCTTTGTACTAAATTACAGAACCAATATAAATAATATACGGTAGTATAATTTGTTTAAATTAACTACCCAGGATATTAGCTACTATTGCCCAAACTTCACTTATGTTGACACAAACAATATTAAACAGCAAGATGTTCCATTACTAACAGCTGTACTATTTTACAAGCAATAATTTATACATTATTTTATTCTAACACATGCCCCATACCACAGAAAACTAAAATATGGAAATACTTTTCATTTAGTGTCTTCATTCATACAATTTGTCACATAAAAAATCACTAACACAACAGTATTCCACTACTCTTTGAAACTTACTCTTTGATTCTAAGACAGGGTAAGTAATGATCAATAATACAATTATCATAGTTCTAAACTGTGGGGGGAAGGATTTGTGTCAATTACAAAGAACTTTTCTCCTAACAGAAATCAAGCAAGAAATCTATTAAGTATTTTCCTCCTGCTACTTCCATTTACAAGATCCTTTTATTGAAAAACAAATAGTTCTACAGATACTCAGATGATGTCACAGGACAGATACCAAACTTTTCATCTTCTAAATTGAAGTTAAATTTTGAACACATTTGTTCAGGAAATCATATTATATGTCCCCTTGACAAAATAATCAGGTCATTTAAAAAAACTTGATTTAGGTTACTGTCAATATAGGATGTCACAACATCACCAAATGTAGCATTTGAGCTCTACAGCAGCCTATACAGCAGCAAAAGAGCAGCAACACATGTCCTGTTTTCATGCAGTCTGCTTCCCTCCAAAATATTATATGAATATTAGATTTCTGAAGTTATCTTGATCAGGTAGCAAAGTAAGTAGCCACAGAATTCAGGTTCAATTGTTTCTCGCAGGGCTTGTCTAGATGAGAAGATAAAGTGCTGACTGTTGCACATTAATGCCTCCACAGCCCTTTGGCAAAATCGCTGGAATGCACAGCTACTCATATTTGAAGTTCACATGCAACCATGCCTGCAAATCAACATGGTGGTGAGAGTGAACTACTCGTATTCTTATTCTCAACAAGTTGTCACCACTGCACAGAATTTTTTTTAACTCAAACCAAAGGTGTGCAAGTGTGACCTGCAACCTAAAAAAGGTGTTTGATTGCCTCAGTGCAGCAAAAAGGCACACATCGGCAATGCAACACTCCAAAATGGCACTTCCAGCCACTTCATTGTCAGCAACCCGCTGTCCCCCCCACACACGTCAGACCAATCAGCTTTCCACTTCTGCCCTTGCCAAGAATATGCTGCGATTCAAAACTGTTGTCCAAATGAGGGGTAATATGCCTTTCCGCACACTACTTTAAAAACCTCGAGAGAAAAGTCACAAAGGCTTTCCCCACCAGTTTTTGGAGTTTTTGCCCCCCTTCTGAATCACTGCGGGATTTCACTGGGACAAAATATATTCTCGCATTCTATGAGGAGTATTTTCACCATCTAGACACCCCCACAGTAAGATGTTACATTTATGGTCAATAGTCATTGGAAAAACAGAGATGACTAGATGTGAACCACTTCCTTACTGTCTTCAATAAAAGCTTAACCTGTCAGTCCCTTAAACTTTTCTAAATATGTAAAATCAAATTGTATGCCAATGATTTCCTGAAGGCCTAGATGCTTCAATTTCACCAGCACAATGAAGAATGAGTTACTCCATTAATAATTTTACTCAGTTTTTTAGGAACAAATGCTAGATCAAGGAGCCTAGTCAAGGAAGAGTTCAGCCCAGCCTAGAAGAATTTAAAGCCTTCTCAGCTCTAGACAGTCTTGAAATTCAGTCAACATGCCAGAGTTTGCACTACTGCATTTGTTAAACAGACAATTGAACCAATGTAAGACAAAACTAATGATCAGACAAGCAAACAAGGAACACACCTGATGTATTGTTCCATTATAAGTTCCTGTTCATTTTCAGAACAAATATATTTTCAAATATTGATAATATAAATAAATAATACATAAATAAGTGTCTCTAGGAGCCATAGAATTGCTGCTGTATGCTATGGTTTTTCCATTACTCTTCTCCAATCTTAATCAATACTTAATCAAGGTAAACATATTTATTTATTTATTTATTTATTTATTTATACCCCGCTCTTCAGCCACAAGGCTATCAGAGCAGCTTACAAATTGTTTTAAGCAATAGCAATATCTATGCCCTTAGCTTGCTTTGAAGTTAAGAATGTATATTACACGTTTATCAACATGAGAATCATCATCAGAATACTGGCATGGTCAATTTCTGGCAAGATATAATCAAATTATGCAAAGATGGGTGATAGCCTTCTGTCATTACAATAATTTTCTTTGAGCCTACTCTTTCTGGTTTTAAAAAGTTACAATGACTCTTCAATACAGGCTCCATATCTGAATGTATGTTTACTTGGGGGCAGGCAGAGAGAGGGTGTGTAAGAGTATGTAATTGTATGGGGTCTTCAAGTTGCCTGTCAGTTTATGGTGACCCCATGAATTTTGTAGGGTTTTCTTAGGCAAAGAATACCCAGAGGTGGTTTTGGCCATTCCTTCCTCTGAAATATAGCCTAGAGCACATGGTATTCCTTGGCAGTCTCCCTTCCAGTTACTAATCAGGGCTTACCCTGCTTAGCTTCCAAGATCAGACAGGATCTGGTGCCTTTAGGGTATTTATTTATTTAGGTATTTCTACCCTGCTCTTCAGACACAAAGGCTCTCAGAGGGGCTTACAAATTGTTTAAGCAATAGCAATTTACACATCTACACCACATTAAGCAGTTTCCAATGTGTGTTAGATAATTGCCCCCACAAGCCGGGTACTCTATTTAGGCCCTCAAGTACAAAGTACACAAAACAAGTCTAAAGAACTGTAGTCCTTTATGAGCATAAGACTCTCCCAGGACTTTTCAAGGTGTGTTCTTTGTGGCACTGAGCAGATCAACCTACCGGTAATCCAGCCTACCTGGTACATGAGTTAAGTGTGTGAATTAAGTAGCCACAAAGCCCACATGTAATGTGAAGTCGAAGGCTTTCACGACCAGCATCCATAGGTTTTCTGTGGTTCCCCCCCCCCCCCGGGCTGTGAGGCCATGGTCTGGAAGAGTTTATTCCTGACATTTCATCTGCTTCTGTGGTTGGCATCAAGCAAGGACATGATTCTTCCCCTTGAGCCCCCTCCCCTTTCTAAATTCCTTATAAATTTAGGGAAGGGGGCTCAAAGGGAAGAATCATGTCCTTGCTTGATGCCAGCCACAGATGCAGGTGAAACATCAGGAATAAACTCTTCCAGAACACAGCCTTACCGCCCGGGGGGAAAAAACCCACAGAAAACCCACATGCAATGCTTACAGTAGCAGACTGTTATGTTATGATATTCAGTTATATAGATAGCATGTCAAAATTACATTTCAAGCATTTCTGAGTATCAGCTCACCACATGGGTTTACCCCTCCAAAACGCATGAAAATGCACAGCAGCATCTTCCCCCACTTCCATCCCCTAAAATACATCCTTTCTCGGCCTTCCCCTACCAAAAGGCAATTAGAAGTGACACAACTTTACTTCTGGTTTACATTTTGGCCACGATTTGGCCAAAGAAAAAGAGCCATTTCTGGACAACATTGTGAGGGGTGCATTCCATGGTGGGTAGGGATGCTGTGGTAAACTGCTCCCAGTCCATGCACTGTTGCCCATACCTGACTTAAGAGTATAAACATAAAAGCTGCCTTGAGTACCGTCTTGGGAGAAAGGCAGGGTATCAATCTAATAAATAAATAAAAACGTGATGGTCAATGTTGTCTACAACAAATACCACAAACAAATCTAGAGTGGGCAGGGGAATTATGTGTTGTCTGGCTGACAACTGCTTATTATTCATAGATAAGAACCTCATGATATGATGAGCACAAGTAAAGCACTTTCAAATGTTAAAAAGGAATCTTGTTCCAAATTCGTAATATATGTGTACAGCACATGCCAGCTGAACTGGTGCATGACAACTGCTAGTTTGTACTGAAGCTTGCTTTTCTTTACTACAGCTAGACTTATCTATTCTACTTTTTAAGCATGTGTATAAGCAGTGAAAAACACAGCCAGCAATGAATAAAGCAAATTTAAAACTAAATTCTTCTGTACTGGAAATGCCTTCAAGTCCAGATGCAGACCTCTAGTTTGTGAGGCTTGTTGAATTCAGAGTTTTTCTTTAAGTGAATTGTTATTATTATATTGTAATGTTGATCTTAAGGCTTGTTGTAATGTTATGATTCTTCCATCACAGCTCTGACTAGAGAGAGAGCAACTCTGCTTTTCCGGCACACAATCACCCACTCTGAGCTCCAGGAAAAACAAAGCCACAGTGGTAGTCGCTCTCTCTGAAGTCAGAGTGGGCAGCTAGGCTCGCTCTGGTGTTCTGACTTCTGAGTGAGCGACTACCACAGGGGCTTTGCTTTTCCTGGATGAATTTAGTCAAGTAAAAATCCAAATGCAGATTTGGGCTTTGCCAGGTGTGGCATTTAAATCCGGGCCAGAGCATCATCCAGATTTTAGACCTAAAATGTATTTATTAAATATGATTAATTTAGATAATCCAGTTGAGAAAGAACATAGATCCCTAATACTTTATTTGATTACAGCAGCAAGGTTGGTTCTAGCAAAAAACTGGAGGAGTGAAAATGCCCCGTCAAAAACAGAATGGTTAGAAAAAGTAATAGATTTAGTGAAAATGGACAAATTGACAAATTGGATGAGAAAGAGAACAACGGAAGAATATATAAAGAGATGGGAACCATTTATAAAATATTACAAATAAAAAGAGGGAAACATACTGACTCTGGGTTTTTATTGTTAGACAGATTGTATGTATACATAGCAAAATATCTTTTCCTTCACTGTTATATTTAGAGTAAAGAAGTGATACTGAAGGGAATATGTAAATGAAATAAAATAATTTGTAAGATAATGTTATTACATAACAAAAGATTATTGATTTGAGGGAAAGGAAAAAACTTATTCTCTGTTTCACAGTGGAAAAAATAAATAAAAAAGGAAGATAATGTAAGATTATTAGAACTAAAAGTCAAGTAATTGTGGTATAATAGTTTATATAGGAGGGAAATTTCGAAACGTATCATAAAGTCAAACAAGAACATGTGGGAAGACTTTTAATATTTTCTGTATAATGATAACTATATGTTTAATGTGATTCTATTGCTGAGTTACGTATTTTTCTTTTGTTTATTTTTTTCCTATTTCTTTTTTGTATATGTTTTTTGTCTTATTGTATGTTGTTTGCTTTATGTTATATTTATCCAATAAAATGTTAGTATCTTGTCCCGCTTTTAAAAAACAAAAACAAAAACAAAAAAACCACAATTTCATCCAGATTTTTACCCCCATGTAGTCAAGGGCTGAGAGAAAGGTATTTGTAACATAAGTGTTCATAGATTGAGACTATTTCATCAGATGCATGTTTTAGAGATTCCAAGACCTCTCTGAGATTAATTAATAGAAGGAAACAAGTGTTCTTTCCCTCAGTCTTAGTTTTTTTCTCTCAGTCTCAAAAGTGCTACAATATACCTTTGCATACTGATCCAGACTGACATAGGGAAGAAGAATGCTATTACTCATTTGTTCATTCATTCATTTCCCCTGGTTCCCAGAAGGCATTTTAGATCTTTCAGGATGTACAAAGTAATGCCATTAGGAAGGACTTCCAATCATACCAGAAGTCTTATTGTACCAAGAAAACTGCAGCACATACGTGTGCACACAGAAACTTTGCAGAGAGAAAAATACAACACTCCTGTGCTGTTTGGTAAACCCAAACACTACTGCAGCAATATAAATTCCCTGCTGTGGAGATATTCAGCGGGAGGTTACCCAGATTAAGTGATTATTTCCCCATGCTCTCATACAAGCTGGGACAATAGTCACCGAGTCACATATTAAGTTCTAAAAACAGTTTAAGTCTTAGAGCAAGATATTGGCTCTGCCACACATTTCTTCTTGCCAACTGCACTCCCACACATTCCTTCTTGCCACCATATTAACTGATATGGCTCTGAATCAGAACTAGACAACTTCTAGAGAAAAAACAACCAGAAGAGAAACTCTCCTTATTGGTTCTCTTGGGACCTCTCAGCAGCATTTACTACCATCAATGATCTGTCTGGATAGTTTATCTAGAGCACACAAAGGCAGCAAGGTTATTCAAGGAAGTTTAGGAAGCAAGTCATCTCAAGAGCACTTCTGTGACAGTCCTCAGCCACTGGTCTATAGCAGGAGATAAGCAGCATGCAACCTTGCCTGTGCTTGGCCACAAATATACCCCAATGGTGGTGGTGGCAAAAAATCCCACCTCCCCTGCAATTTGCCTTTGAAATAAGAAGCATGTGCCTTGTTTACAACTTGATTAATGGTCCTAGGGGACTCCTGGAAGTGCTAATCACCTTGTTAACAAGGCCTGAATACTTTATTCCAGAGGGGGGTTTGCCCTCTCCTACCAATTGTTTCCATCTATTAATTAATCTCAGGAAAGCCACACCCTCTTCCCGTCTGTATTTGGAGGCAATTTCAGTTTGGATGAGGACAGATAAGATGCCAATGCTGAGGGTAAGGAAGGCTTACAGTTTCTACATTTCTAGGGTTTGTATGTTTGAACACTGAATTACAGTTTTGGAGACCAGAGTTCAAATCCCCACTCGGCTATGGAAACCCACTGGGTGACCTTGGGCAATTTACACTGTCTCAGCCTCAAACAAAGGTAAAAACAACCCTCTTCTGAACAAATCTTGCCAAGAAAACCTCATGATAGGGTCACTTTAGGGTCTCCATAAGTTGGAAATTATTTGAAGGTACACAACAGCAATATGTGCTATTATCATGATGGAATGTGCTAGACCAATGGGCAATGTCCCAGGTTCCTTATGTTTTAAATACATGAAATGGGAAATGGAAGAAGAAAAGCAACTTCAAGAATAGTTACTAGAACCTAGTCCACACCCACTCTTACATTTGTGCTAAAATAACCCAAAAAGTTATCACAATGCTTGTGGCTCTTTTAACTCTTGTGAAGTCTTTTGTATAGTCAGCCCTCTGTATCCATGGGTTTGCATTCCAGAGATCCCACCATCCATGGCTTGAAAATGTTCCCCCTTGATTTTGCCATTTCATATAAGGGACACCATTTTACTATGCCATTGTTTATAATGGGACTTAAGCATCCAAAGATTTTAGTATCCATGGTGGATTCTGGAACCAAACCCTAGCAGAAACCAAAGGCCCTGTATGATGAACTTGAGAAGAATGGACTATGCTCGCATCCTCTGCTCAAGAAGGCAAAATGTCCCATACTCTCCTTGCCACTAAAGCTTAACTACACTGCAACATCTCCACTGAAGACTATAAGTACGGCACCTCTGGTCGACTCACAACTCACATCCCCTCTTGTCCACATTGCATCTTCTCTCAACACCAAGCAGATGCCTCTGCTTGCCAACTGATTATGTGCCAGAAGCACAACTACCCCAGAACCAGATTCAGAACAACTCAAGGCTACTTTTTCTTTGGTTTTTAAAGTGTTGTTTTCTAACTAACACCCTTCCAGGGGAAGATAACACATGGCTGCCTCATGACTATAGCCCTCTAAGGAGTAAAACTATAACCACTATAAACTCAGAAAACAGATCATTTGCTTATACTGTAATGACAGCCTGCATGTTGTCCAAGAAACCAGAGGGTTATTCCAATTTATGTGATACTAAAACTGTGGATTGGGTGAACAAGATAATATGGGAAGCCATACAGGAACTAAAATCTAAGAAAAGGTAACTGCTGGTCTTTGGTCCCAGTCACACACACCCTTTAATCAGCCCTGAGTCTCCCTGTGACCATTATTTAACCATATCTTCATTTGTGCAGAGACAGATATTATTCTCATTTCCTAGTAACATTGTGACTCTTGCCAAGAAACGTCTTTGTGCATGCAACTATCTCTGCACTCTCCCATGCGTGTTCTAATTTCTTAATTAGTGAGCCTGAGGGCAGGTCCTTTGCCTCTTATTTATTTATGTCTAGAGCTTGCTACTCACACTGTACAAAATGATGAACATGAGCCATTTGGGAAGACAACCATTTTCTGAAACGCAGGATTAAAATAAACATAATCCCACGCAGTATAGGATGTTGCCGCTCTGATCCTGATGGGAGAGGCGGGATACAATTAAAGCTGGTGGTAGTAGTAGTAGTATATCTCTTAAGGCACAACAAGGGCTGGCAAAGAACAATGTTCACTGCAATTTTCAAACTGAAATGAGGTGTGTGACCACATACAGGCACACACCATGTCCTCACTCCAGCTTTCAAGTAAAATACCTTAACAGAACTTGTATTTTTAGTATGTCCACCTTGATTATGCCAAGATTTGTAATCAGGCTATTCAATGTATAAGGTACTTAGGGCTAGTTTGCTGGAGTTATGCAAGAGGAAAGAGTTTGATTGGTCACTGTTATTATGAAGAATGCATGTATTTTTCTTTCATAACTATTTTTAAAATGTCTTCTTTGTTTCTTACAGGGGGAAAAATATAAAGCCGCCTTAAAATACTTATTTTAAGTGGTGATGTTCATGCTCACTGAATACACTACACAGTCTTTATTTCTGTTGAAAGCCTGAACAATGCTAAAAAATGAGACTGCCTTTCTTGAGGGGAGCAGTGGAGAAGATAGGTTAAGAAAATAATAGGTGCAGAAATTTTGAGATAGGGATGTTTCTCTAGATCCCACGCGTTTCCAAACAACTGAAGCATTCAAGTGTGTGGGAATGGCTTCTGTTGTCTTTTAAAAGGGTAGTTCTTCTACACCCATGAACCCTCATCTCTGATTCATTCATGAGTGAGTTAGCAAGAAGTGCTAGAACAAATGCTGAAGGATGGCAGAACTCTCATTTGGCCTAATCCAGAAATTTGTTAAGTCAGAAACCCTTAAAATGGCAAAAGGCTGTTTGTCACTTAACAAAAACAGAAAAACAAAAAACAAAAACACATATTGCATATTTAAATAATAAATAAGATCATGGATTTCAGCTATGCTTGGTGCATAATCTGTGTTCCCCTGGCAGATATTTCTTATTTTAGTTTTCTACACAGTATACACAAATCTGACCACATTTAATTTGCTGGATTTGTGTTTACAAACATATAAAAGAATAAAGAATAGTTGTACAACAGTAAAGCCTAATGTAACATAATATTCATGTTATAGAAATACAGACAAAGAGCCTATACTGGGTTACACTCCTTAGTCAGGTGTGAGCACAGTCTAAAAAGAATGATTCCTCATTACCAGGTGCTTCTCTGAGAAACTTTAAACAGAATAGATGTCATAAATATTAAAAATTCCAACCTACTTTTTAAGCAAAGAAACAGATAAAATGAACTGATCCCATGTGGTATGGAGGCTATCATACAAATGTGTGTCTGTTCACACAACAAATAAGCATTCAATGTTATTTGCCTCCTTTCCCCAGCAACAATCAGTAAATCAGCTGGAATTTGAACGCTTAATGTGATATTGTAAACCACGCACCCAATTAGTTGCTCTCCCAAAATCTTAAACTGAGATGACAACCCTTGTCTACAATCCTATATTGTTAAGGGTGCCACCAGGAGCGGGGGGGGGTGTCTGGATGCCACAGTCAGCTTTAAAATTCTGGTTAGCTTACCCATACTCACTACCTAATCAGAGGAGCACATCTGAACTTTAGCCATGCTCCAAAGCCAAGTAGTGGAAGTCAAAGTCCAGTAACATGTTGAGAGCCAGAGGTTTCCCATCTGTGCTTGAGGCTGTTTCCAGTAGTTCTCCCAAGGGGTCATCCACAGGCAAAAGAATTAAGCACACCTTATGAGCAGGTGTCCTTTCCCACCCCACATTCAATCATTTCAATGAATGTGATACAAGGCAATTTAAAATATATCCAGAGGACTAGCTTCCAATAAGCTTCTAATAGCTCATGGCAAAAATGCAAAGAAATCCTTTGGTGAAGTTTGATACAGAAGAAACTGTCTTGATATCCTTATCATCAAGTCTCTGAGTCATAACTGCCTATACATCAAGTCTCCAACATAGCTCAAAGGAATATTTAGTTACCTACCTCTGTATGTCTTGAATGAAGAGCATTGTACTCCTTCTTCAGTTCTGCTTCCCTCTCTTCCAGTCTGCTAACTGAAAAATATAATTAATTTACTCAAAAGAGACATATTGGCAGCAAAATTAATAGAGGCCATTTACATTTGCTCCGCTTTCTATAAACCAAAGTGATTTATTTACCCAGAAGACAATTTCACTTTCTTGTGAAGGAAAATATGCTCATCTTATTGTAAACATTTTGTTCAAGCAAACACTGAGCAGGTCAAGCTGTGGAGCATTTGGAGGGCACACCAAACCAAGTCTCATCCACAACTCTTCATCCATTTTCCTTCTTACCCTTGTGAATCAGTCCAAGCTGCCCCCAAAATGAAAGAAGAATGCTCACGAAAGCCCTCACTAAAAGAATGGTACTCATTAAAGACCACTGTAACCCATAGGAAAAGAGCAAGACCCTGCCTTGCATGGTAAGTCTTAGAGCCATGCCTGACTTCTCTACCACCAGTGTTCTGAAAATTACGGTATGCAGAAAGCTAAGAGACAAGGCTATCAAATCAATGGATTTCCAAAATGCCATTACCAGACATATTAACAATCAGCAAGGAAATATAAGACACCCCTAATTTTTAAATGCTATGTTAAAAAGATAACTACTTAAATCAATTAGAGAACCCTGTTTGAGTATGTCTGTAGAATCATTAAAATGTACTTCGGGGGGAAATCTGGCTGGTACCTAGACTTCCCACCCACAATTCTCTACACTTGGTAATGAGAAGATAACATACTATACCTCACTACATTATACTAGACAGTGGATATTAAAATTATCACTTGACACTTTTTCTCCTGAAAATGGTAATAGTTCTTTTAAAAAAAAACACCAATGAGCCTGTAATCTAAAACAGAGACTGAACAGCATTAAACAAAGTACATTTACAAATATTAGCATATGCCCACTTCAAGCCATTCTCCCCATGCTTTGATTAGCTACACAAACACAGGAAACAAGCAGGCAGTGTTAACAGACCAATTTCTCTACTTCTTTTCTTTTCAGTCTCCAGTTCTGTAACATGACTATTTCTGTCTACTGAGCCATCTGACAAGTACAGCTTCTGCTCCATCTAGCGGACTGATTTAACATCACAGACTCCTGCAAAGTAAAGGTTGTCAGTAATCAAGCCCACTGAAATAATTTGACAACTTTGTCTCCTAAACAGAATTAGGCATTCTCTGGATATGTGTTTTTGGTGATCAGTCAATTAACATATATGTGTGTAGTTGCATAGCTGGGCCTGAATCATTAGTGAACACTCATTGACACTGCTTTAAAAAGTCACTTCCTGACATTATTGACCAGCCACCTAAGCCCATGTGCTAAGCATCACCTAGGTGCCTGTCTATAATACAACATTAAGCTGATATAATCCTCAACTCCTTTTTTCAAGGTATCCTATTGAACTGTAGTTCAGCAGAGTGGACTAGGCTGCAGGTTTCTTATTATTTGGTCCTCTAGATGTTTTGGATTTAACTCCCAGAAGTCCCAGCCAGTATGGTTAATGTTCAGGAATTCTGCGAGTCAAAGTCTCAAGCATCTGGAAGACCACAGTTTGAGAACTACAGGACTAGATCTCCCTAGTATAGAATGCTAAGAGCCTCACCAAACTAGAAATCCCCATATTCTGTAGAATGGAGCTACAGCAGTTATAGTGGCATTAAAGTGCTATAACAATGTAGTGTAGACACACTGCAGGTCTTTGGCATTCTTCAAAATCAGTACTTTAGCCTCCACAGCTGAAGCTGCAAAATTACTGTATCAGTTTACAACAAGTTAAGTCTGCACTGAGAAGCTACCAATGAAAAAAAAGACATGAGTAGAATCAATGGGAGCACTATGAACCACCATCAAGGAGGCTTGTAGTTTATGTTTTTTTTGCTAATAAGAAAACAATGAGCATTTGTTACTTCCACAAGAAACTTGAGGTGGAAATTGGTTGAACATATACACTTACCACCATATACAAAAAAGGAAGTCCAAAAAGGGCAACCACACAGTTTAGCCTTTCCTTGGTCTGACTGTGAAGCAGGGCAGAAGGAGCAATAAGCAAAGCATACTTTAACAGCTGGTTAAAGCTTTTCATTAAACAAAACTTAATACGAAGAGCTAGAAGAAGTACGAAACAGAAGTGAAGATTCTTCTTACTTCAACTGCCCAAGGAAGAACAACAGAAGACCCCACTCATTGTTCCCTTCCACAGAAAGATTTTCCTCAAGCGTGGAGGAATGAATCATCACTCAGATTTGTTTGTGTATATTGGAGAGATAACACACACACTTACCACACATTACACAGACAGAAAGGCCCACTGAATCTAGTCAAATCTAGTCCAACCTCAGTTATTACCTTTGGCTAAAGCCCTCACAAAAGCCTGTCTGCCCCACCTTTTCTTTCAAGCCTCATTTTATTGCTCATCTACTAAAACTGATCACCCTGCAGTTTAGTTTCTTGTCATATTCTCTGCTTATCCTTCTGACTGAGAATCTTCTTCCTCCTTTCTCCTGAGATGTATTACATAGTTTGCTAGTGTCCGAATAAGCAGACGTCCATCCCTTTGTCTGAGAGTATGTATTCATTTATTTAAAGCATTACTATCCTGCTCCTCAGCTGAAAAAGGATTCTAGAGCAACAATCAACTGTACCATCCCAAAGCAAAAATCATCAATAAGAACACAGGGCAGTAAGTGGACTTTTGAGTAATGATAAAAGCATTTTTTTAAAAAAATACTGTACAGAAAGCCCCTGCTTATCTGATGGTTTAGGGACTGCAGCCCTGTTAGAAAGTGGGATCAGCTGAAAACTGGAATCCAAGAGTTTTTTAACTTGCAAACAGAAGACTGAAGATTACATGGCACCATAGAATCATAGAATTGTAGAGTTGGAAGAGACCATGAGGGTCATCCAGTCCAACCCCCTGCCACACAGGAAATCATGATCAAAGCATCCCTGACAGATGGCCATCCAGCCTCTGTTTAAAGACCTCCAAGGAAGGAGACCCCACCATGCTCCGAGGGAGTGCGTTCCACTGCCGAACAGCTCTTACTGTCAAAAAGTTCCTCCTAATGTTGAGGTGGAAGCTCTATTCCTGGAGCTTGCATCCATTGCTCCATGTTCCAGTCTCTAGAGCAGCAGTAAACAAGCTTGCTCCATCCTCAACGTGACACCCCTTCAAATACTTAAACAGGACTATCATATCGCCTCTTAACCATCTTTTTTCCAGGCTAAACATACCCAGCTCCCTAAGTCTTTCCTTATAAGGCATGGTTTCCAGACCTTTCACCATTTTAGTCACCCTCCTCTGGACACGCTCCAATTTGTCAATATCCTTTTTGAACTGAGGTGCCCAGAACTGGACACAGTATTCTAGGTGAGGTCTGACCAAGGCAGAATAGAGTGGCACCATTACTTCCCTTGATCTGGACACTAGACTTCTATTAATGCAGCCCAAAATTGCATTGGCCTTTTTAGCTGCCGCATCACACTGTTGACTCATGTTCAACTTGTGGTCTACTAGGACTCCTAGATCCCTTTTGCACGTAGTCTCATTCAGCCAGGTCTCTCCCATCCTATATTTATGCATTTCATTTTTCCGCCCTAAGTGCAGTACCTTACATTTCTCCATATTGAATTTCATTTTGTTAGCTTTGGCCCAGCTCTCCAGTCTATCCAGGTCATTTTGAATTTTGATCCTGTCCTCTAGGGTATTAGCTACTCCTCCTAATTTAGTGTCATCTGCAAATTTGATAAGTATGCCCCCAATTCCATCATCCAAGTCATCAACTGAGAGAGAAAAATTGCATGCGGAGTAGACTGAGAGAAAAAACAGTATGCCAAGTCAACTGAGATCAAAAGACTGGAGGGGGACAAAAGTGTGGTAGGTGGCTATAATTTAGAAACAGCTGAACATTGGATAAACAAGTTGTTGAGAAGTTGCAGATGCCTGTAACTTTGTCACCATTTCAACTACCAAAGCCTACTAGCTGGAGCAAATGAGATTAGTTCCACCTCTCCCTTAATGCCCAAGCAACATGAACAACTACTGTGAATTTCCACCACCACCATCACCCTGCTAATCAACCCTGTGTGACTACACCTCAACCAAAAAGTGCCCTGGGGGCAGCTGGTTCCAAGTAATGGCTGCATTTGCACAGAATGGTAAGACAGGATTCTGGAGAATCCTGGCTTCCTATGAACAAACTGCAAGCTAGTATCTGCAGTTCATTGGCTCCCACTTGGCTCCTCCCACCATGATAAGTAGCTGAAGAAACCAGAAATTAAACACTCGTTATAATGTCCAAACACAGTTTCATGGGTTGCTGCACCTTTTACAAGTCAGGATTCTGAAGCAGAATTTGTTCTTCTTCTTGGTATATGAGCCCTTGCTTTTTTGAGTGCAACGAAGAAGGAGTCCAGGTTTGCATATAACAGTAACCACTTGGTTTCTGGTTAGTTTGGTCACTGAGGAGGAGCCCAATGGGACTGAACAGGCTGCATACACCTTGATCACGTTAATCATGGTTCACTAAAATCCTGGCTTCCCATAACGAACAAATACTGTATAACCAACACCAGTGGATGTTAGCTGTTTGGAAGCAATTTGGGAAAAGGTGTTATTTCATTTATTTCAAAACAGTTCCCAGGCAATGTCTAATTTTCAATAAAGCAGGGCATATTCAAAGGAAACCAGTAAAGCTGGAATATCAGCCTCTAGAGGGTCACAAAAGCTTCAAATAAACCTACTAATAACGTAACTGAAAAAAGCAACTCAGCGAGATCTTCTGGTAAAGCACCATGTTAATATGCAGAGTTTCAGAGTACGCATAGGAGAAATTCCTCATTTGCATTACGATGCATTATTTATTGAATATACAGTACATCTTTTGAGTCTGAGAAAGGCAAGGTAAACATTTTCTAAATAAATTATTTAATACTGACTTGAGTCCAACAGGAACAGAGGTTCAACCAGGTTTAAATACAGCAAGAAAATTTCATACTTATGGTTACAGGGCAAACTTGATTTCAGGCATTCATTTGGTAAAACACCAGTCTTATTTTTAACCTATACTCCACCCCAGATGGATTGACTCAATAAAGGAAGCCACAGCCATGACGAGACCTCAGCTGGGCTGATGATGATGAGGGCCCTTGGAGGTCTCTCATTCATAGAAACATCATATGTTGAAGCTGACTTGACAGCAGATAACAACAAACTCAAAATATAAAATTTATGTGTAAGTCTTCTATAAGAAAGCAAAATACAAGACAAAGTGGGTGCTTAAGATGACTTTTTAACTTAATAAGATGGTCAAAAATGCTGAAAATTTCATAATGAACAAAAGGTAAGAAATCATTTCTGAAGACCACTGTCCCAAGACACACGCATATATAAACTACAGCTGTCCCTCCACATTCGTGAACTTGACATTCGCGGTTTCGGTTATTCGCGGTTTTGGGAGGGCCCCCCCAGGCCCCCCCAAAACCGCAACACGGGGCCTCCAGAGGCCCCGTGAAAGACCTGGGGAGGGGTGGGGAGGCCTTCGCGGGACCCCCGGAGGCCCTCCGGAGGCCCCGTGAAAGACCTGGGGAGGGGTGGGGAGGCCTTCGCAGGACCCCCGGAGGCCCTCCGGAGGCCCCGTGAAGGCCTGGGGAGGGGTGGGGAGGCCTTCGCGGGACCCCCAGAGGCCCTCCGGAGGCCCTGCGAAGGCCTGGGGAGGGGTGGGGAGGCCTTCGCGGGACCCCCGGAGGCCCTCCGGAGGCCCCGCGAAGGCCTGGGGAGGGGTGGGGAGGCCTTCGCGGGACCCCCGGAGGCCCTCCGGAGGCCCCGCGAAGGCCTGGGGGAGGAGTGGGGAGGCCTTCGCGGGACCCCTGGAGGCCCTCCGGAGGCCCCGCGAAGGCCTGGGGAGGGGTGGGGAGGCCTTCGCGGGACCTCCGGGGGTCCCGCGAAGGCCTCCCCACCCCTCCCCAGGCCTTCGCGGGGCCTCCGGAGGGCCTCCGGGCGTCCCGCGAAGGCCTCCCCACCCCTCCCCAGGTCTTTCACGGGGCCTCTGGAGGCCCCGTGTCGCGGTTTTGGGGGGGCCCGGGGGGGCCCTCCCAAAACCGCGAATAACCGAAACCGCAAATGTCAAGTTCGCGAATGTGGAGGGACAACTGTACTGTGTAAGACAATGTATGTACCCTGCCCCGATCCTAAGAGGAGAGGCAAGTAATAAATAACAATTATTATTAGTAGTAGTAGTATTAATGTGTGAGCAGGTAAAGTAACACATGATCATCAGTTTGTATAACAAGACAAGTTCTACACAAATTCTAGCACTATACACAAAGCCTTGAAGAACTGGAGAAAAGCTTGAAGAAACATTCCATAAAATTTCATTTGTGCGAATCAAAGCAAGCTACTTTGAAAATAAACGTGATGGCCATTGTATAAAGTAATACAGTCGTCCCTTCACATTCACAGGGGTTAGATTCCACAGACCCCCGCGATTGTGAAAATTCCGCGAATAATGACTGCCCTCCCCCGCCAAAGCGACCACGGGGCCTCCGGAGGCCCCGTAGTCGCTTTCCCCCGCCTCCCCCCTCCCTTCCAAGGCCTTCACGGGGCCTCCAAACAGCCTCCCGAGGCCCCATGGATGCCTCCCCAGCCCTCCCCCCTCCCTCCCAAGACCTTCACGGGGCCTCCAGACACCCTCCCGAGGCCCCGTGGATGCCTCCCCAGTGCTCCCCCCTCCCTCCCAAGGCCTTCACGGGGTCTCCAAAGGCCCCATGGAGGCCTCCCCGGCCTTCCCCCCTCCCTCCCAAGGCCTTCACAGGGTCTCCAAAGGCCCCATGGAGGCCTCCCCGGCCTTCCCCCCTCCCTCCCAAGGCCTTCACAGGGCCTCCGGAGGGTCTCCGAAGGCCCCGTGGAGGCCTCCCCGGCCCTCCCCCCTCCCTCCCAAGGCCTTCTTGGGGTCTCCAAAGGCCCCATGGAGGCCTCCCCGGCCCTCCCCCCTCCCTCCCAAGGCCTTCACAGGGCCTCCAGAGGCCCCTTGTCATGGTTTTGGGAGGACGGGGGGGGGCCCTCCCAAAACCGCAAATATGCAAAACTGCAAATGCTAAGTTCGCGAATGTGGAGGGGCAACTGTACTTATCAAAAGCAAATTGAAACAGTTATTTAGTAAGATAACCAGTTAAAGAATTCAAGTTTAACTAAGAGCAAAAATATTCCTCCTGCATAAAATATACATCTGAAAGACTTCATTGGTGCAAGAGCTCAATACTGATACTACAAAGAAGGTTTTGAGCTTAATAAAAACAGAGGGAATACAGTACAGTAGGCCTCTGGGGACACTGTAAATAATTTTTGTCCTAGGCAAGCAGTTTTGTGGACCTGAGGGTTTCTTTGCATTATACTGAAGATGTGCATCTGCATTTTCCTATGTGTTGTCCATATTTCTTCTGTAACAGCAGAAATATATCTGCATGTTTAAAAAACAGAGCCCAAGAAAGTTAATGTTTTGGACCACTAGCAGGGGATTGCTGGGGGTTGTAATTCATGGAATAACTTCTCTGACCTTTTCTAAATATATGCTAGGCAACTCGTAAAGGATTTACTTTTATTTCTTATGATGAATCCTATTTTTTGCAAAGGTAATTACAGAAAGTTCTCAACATCACTATGTCTGGACTGCAGCAGGAAGAAAAAAAGGAATTTAATTTTAATTAAATGTAAAAGCTGTCTTAAGCACCCACTTTGTAGATGCTTTAAACTTTAAAATCTCCCCTTATTTATAACCATGCAAAACAGAGAAACCCAAAAGACAACCCATGTGGCATTCTGAAGTTAATCCAATACACAAATTCTAAACATACACAATAATAATCAAAAACACCAAAGAAGCCCAGGAGATAACCTGGAAAGAACCACTGACTTCTACATGTAGACATACACAAGCTTAAGCACACCCTGCTGCTACCCATACAGCCCACACTGCATTACAGGCTGAGAAAATATGACAGCCATAGAGAAAGATGCCTCCTTTTCCCTAATGTGATTTGGAGATAAACCTGCATAAGATACAGTACAACAATTAGATGTATGATTAATGCCAGTTATGGTTGATTAATGAGTAAGAGTGCTGCATATTATTGGCTGTTTCTATTAGCTGATGTTCCCATGTCCATTCCTTATTACGGTACCTCCACTGCCCAATACGTTCATACTGGGGTGGGGGGGCAGCACCAAAGAGCAGGTGGACAGCAGCAAGGGGTTTCTCCCACCTGCAATTTTAAAATCTGCAAGCAAGGATTTCATATTCTTGATCCACACGCTGAATCACTGCATTGGAATACTTTATGACAGGGCAGGCAACTATCCAAGGACCACACATTCCTCACTGGACTAGGCTGCAACCTCTGCTATATCCCACACCTGTTTTGTTACTTTAAAAAAATTACTCAGAACATCTAACTGCATGCTACATGGAACATTCCCCCACCCCCGACTCCATTGTTTTAGGCCCAGGAGAGGCCTAAACCAGAAAATACATAAGAAATCACTAAAGCAGCCCAATGGTAAGATTTTCCCCATACTCCCTAGAGGGGACACTGAGTTAAAAAAAAACAAAACAGAAACACGTTTAAAAAATGGGAGTGGAGGCCCATGGTGGCTTCAACCATGGTCTTGAGAGGAAGCATGCAGCTTGTGGGCCACATATTTTCCAACCGTGTCTTATACTAATTGCTAACAGGAAATTACAAAGTTACATAAGGCACCTTTAAAACTCATTTAATTCATCAAAATGCCAAGTAGCGTTGGCATTCACAGATATAAAACATGTATTTAAAATATTGCTCTCCTGAGCTTCAGACATTATATAAAATACGTTTAAAGATTATGAAAACTGGCAGCTGTCAAGAAATACAAAGCAAAAGACAAAACACAGAAACCAGAGCATTCCCTTTAATTGGGTGCAACCTGACTTTCAACATAGGAGCTGCAGGGTTGCTTCACAAGTGATGGCTATCATACTACAATATATCAGTATCCTTAACAGTCTAGTACAGGGTGGTATCAGAAAGCCAGCCGATTAAACTCAAATTCCACTTTTAAACATGCATTGTCCCAAACTCACATTCTAGCACTGCAGTGTCAATTTCAGACTCAATTTCAAATCGCAATCTAGCTCTAAACACAACTTATAAAAAGTTAAAATATATTTACATATATAAAATTAGGGGATCTAAATTAAGCAGCAGCATTAACTTCAGTAATAAGAAACTTTGCATCTTTTCTTCAAATTTAAGCCTTCAAGTTCTACTCAATCATTAGGATTTGAAACCCTGAGGCCCACCTTGAAAAATCTCACCTCAGTAAAAATACCAAATCATACCAAGTACGTTCTGTATGAAAATAGTGTTTTCACGAGCTGTAAACACACAGTAGTGCTTTATCTAAGAGGAAGCATCCTAATAAACAGACTTGTTCTTAGTTTCCATTTTCCCCTTTTCCTGTTTTTTGTAACAAACCTGCACTGCCTGTGATAGTCGTAGAATATGCCCTGTAACAGATGTTTAAAAATTCCACCTTCCACCAGAATCTTTTTATGCAAAAAACAAATAAACAATCCTAAATCTGGTACCAGGAATAAGTAATCTTGCGAGAAAATCAATCACTAAGAGAAACTTAAATAAATTCATCAGTTTCCACAATTTAGATATCAACAGGTCCTGATGAATTAACCATGTTCTGAGTTAAGACCCTTCCTTCTTCTAGCTAGCACATGGGGCACTTCTCACCCCTCTTGCCTTCTGGCAGGACACAGCTACCTGTGTGGGCCACACTAGAAGTGATAGGTCATCAATTCCCACTATCATCAAAAATCAACCATTTCTGGAAGCTTGATGTGTGTGATAGGAGGTCTAAAGGCCAAAATGAACCAAGCCACCATACGTTCATAGTAATTTGGGTGGCTTTGCCAAAAAAAAAATCTCTATTTGGGGTAGGGCTGGGGGGCTCATACAAACTGGAGCCAGCATTTTCTCCACCTCTGTTCTAGCATGTCCTCTTGGATATGCATTTCTATATACTCCTTGGCCAGGTAGAAGCTGATGTTTTATCTCAGCACCCACATTACCATGGTTAACATTAATCAGAGATTCTCTTCGATAAAATCTGAAGCCAAAGTTTGAAGCCAGTTTAAAATCTTAGTCCTATTACATGCTCCTTTAATTATGGTTAAGAGAACCGACTGCTATAACTGAACAACCTGCAGAATTACTTTGGGACCATTATTCCACTTTGGACTCACAAGAAGAAAGATGAATAATAATGTTCATCATCATGCCAATTCTAAATCAAATTATTCACTGCTGATTTTTTTAAAAAATTAAAAGCACACTAACTAGCACCCAAGGAGCCAAGAAACTATCAGGACTTTAGACTTTATTTTCTCTAACAGCAACTTCATCTCCCACTCCTTATGCTACATGGCAAAGTATTTCTGAATAAAAAAATTAAAAAATAAGTTCGTGATATTACATAGAAGTCTGCTGCACAAAATCAACAGTTCTACTGGTCAGACACAAGCCACTTACATGGGCCTAAATGGCTCTTTGGTTCCTAATCATAGCTAACATTAACTGAACAATTTTAGAAAAATCTAAGACATGCTATTAAGCCTCTCTAGATTTGGGCTTTGTGAAATTTTATTTCAACCAAATGATGGGAAATTTCAGCTAAGACGCTTCCCAGTGGACAGCTGGCTTAGAGCCAACAGACAGAAAAAGTCACATGGCATATTCTCCCTGGCATTCTACAGCTTCAAAATGCAGGTGGGGGACTGCATGGACAAATGTTTTGCATATCAAAGGCTTTCTGACTGTGGAAAGTTAACATATCAGGTTGCATTTTCCCACCAAGTTAACAATATACAGTATTTACATCAAGTTTTTGAAAATCCAAGTCACTGTTCATATTATTTATACTACATCAAGGTAGCATACACAGCACATCAGGGTCACCTCACACACAAGTACTGAACAGACCCAGGCCTGTTGAGTTTTAGAACAACTGCTGTATCATGTGTCTTCAAAACACTGCCAATATCATGGCAATGATTAAAGAAAGAATCCTTATAAGGACACTGTAAGTCAATTCAGTGTTATTCCTGTAGTGAAACTATGGAGACTATGGAGAAATGTGTGAGAAACTGCATGAGTGCGTTCAACGTATAAGTGAAATTTGGGGGAAAGGAACTCCTTGGTCTTTATCTCTTTATCTCTTCACCCCATGCTAGACCAGCACTCACCAGAGATTTAGTGTGAGAACAACCCTCTCACATTTACTCAGAAGCAATCTTCACAAGATTCCATGGGATTTACTAGTAAACCAGTTAAGGCTAAACTGGGGCTCTTGCCTTTGAACCCCCAGATTAGCTCCCCTGTAGAGGTAATCCTGAGTAGTCTCACTCCAGGGTGCCCCCTACAAGCCAAAAATGCTAACACCACTCACTGCAGTGTTTATAACCAGCCCAGTGAGAGACTGGATACCCAGTGGGACTACCCACCACTGTGAACCAACTAACTCTTCCATCCTATCCCCAGAGACACAGAGAAATGTAGCAAAACCAAGAGGTATAGACACATGCAGCATCAATGTATAGGAAGATTAAGAAGACTTATTTTATTCAAGCAAGTTCAAATTATATCAATCCCCCATGAGGCTGGCTTCTTTCACACCCCAGGCATGCTTAAAGTTACAGAAATAGCAAGGTATTACAATCAAAGCATTCAGTTATTCTAAGTTACAGTCAGTTACTAAGTTCAGCTATATCCAACCAAAGTGGAAGAAATTAACATAATTCCCTAACGTGATCCTAAACAGGCCCTAAAGGTTCTACTCACTACTTTGCAATCTGTTGGCTTTCAGATTGTATCAGGGAAGCTGTGAACTAAGCCAGGCGGCCTGCTCTAACAGCCATTCCCCCCAGCCTTGGCTCTAACATGCTGGACTATAAAGAGCCTCCTTAGTCCTTTCCAAGCTGCATGGCCTGACTCTGCAATGGCCTCACAAAAAAGCAGTTATACCTTTGTTTGGGATTCCCGGTTCAAGAGTTGTGATTGGCCATTTCTAGTCTGGTGATGTCATGTCGTTGATGATGCCATCTCATGAGCTCCTGTGGACGTGGTGTTTTAGAACCTCCCTTCCAGTTAACCCTTTCCTTACCTGATGCCATGTTGGCAAGACAATACTGTTTGCAAATAAAGGGAAATGTAGTTCTCTGGCAGAATGATGGGAGTTGCAATCAACCTCGAGGCAGGATGATGAAACCTTCATCATGACAAAACCTTACTGAGTTCCATTAGACTTATAGTAGGACCCCTGTATCCACTGGGGATTTGTTCGGGGTGGGGGGGCATGGATATCAAAAACTGTGGATAATAGCAAATACCATTGAAAATAATGGGACTTCCGGTTTAAAATGCCATAGAGTTGCCTTGGAGGACCTAGAAAATTGCTAGAGGGCACATTTTCTAGGAAGACTTACTAGTAAGTATGCTGTTTTGTGTCCTGTGGATAATTGAATCAGTGGATAATGAATCAGTGGATACAGAGATCCTACTGTATTCCCAGGAAAATATGCATAAAACTGTATTTTTAAACCTGAAAAACTCTACTTGAATTTCAGGATGTCACGGTCCCAGAAGGGCAGATCAACCAAATCAGAAGCCAATTAATGGTGATGAGACAAATTTGTGGGAAATCTGTAAGTTCTCTGTAAGATGCACCCAATGTTATTTTACAGAACAAAAAAGAAATTATAACTAAACTACTAGAAAATTCAATTAACCATTCAATTACACACATTTACATATACTCCCCAACAGAGGTTCACAACATATAAACTCCACACACACACCTACCCAACCAATTCTCTGAGGATGCCAGCCACAGATGCAGGCGAAACATCAAAAAGAAACTATTCTAAAACATGGCTTCACAGCCTGGAAAAAACCCTAAGGAAAATCTACTAGAAAATTATTTTAAATGTTAACAAGTCACTGAACATGTGAACCAGTTAATGTAAAAGAAGGAGTATTCATATATGAATAAAGCAAATCATGTCAACCAGGAAACTATCTTGGCCCCAAACCATCAGGAGCGTTTTCATACTAAGATAGAAATGGGGGGGGGGGTTGTATGAGTTATTGCTGTGATTGTCCAATTACAATCTATGGACATATTGCTACTTACTTTGATCAGCATAGTTTTTTGCTTTCAGTTCAAGCTGCCGAGTTTGTGACTCTAGTGCTTCCACTCTTATCTGCAGTTCTTTTTTTTCTTGTTCCTGAGAATCTTCAAATTCAATAAATTTCTACAGAGAAAAAAAAAAGAAAAACAAGCTCATAGGCATATTTAAATACACATATTTTCATAATAAAGCAATCCAGGATGAATTAACATCTTTTCTGAAATGAACTTGGCTGTACAAGGAAAAGCCACTTAACATTATTTCTATCCATACTCTTAGTGTTTACTGTGGTTTCCATGCAGAGGGAAGATCGCATAGACTAGGTTTCTGTGTCCTCCATTATCATCCCAATAACTTTTAAGGGGGCTATTCTAGGTTTAACATCATGGTTCTAACCTCAGCCATTAAGACTATAAAACAGGAGGCTGGATTAAGATGTAGGTGTGTGCAATGCAGCCGACAGAAAAGGTAATCTCTGCTTCCACATCTTCACAATAGCTCTTCATTTCCCCCAATGGCAAACACAGAGGGTCAGAAGTCCTTGCTGAATAGGCTAAGCTGTTGTTCCGGGGGAAGGTCATCAGTAATTACATGATCCACCAACACAACAAACTGCATACATATTATTATTTGTTGTTGTTAACTGCCATCAAGTCAACTTCGTCATATGGTGACCTTGTGAATGAGAGACCTCCAAGTCACCCTGCCATCAACAGCCTGCATCAACATGCATACATACGCAGTCACTAAAGTCATTTTCAGAAGTTGTCACTAGTCTGAGCAGTATCCTGGACAGCCAGTCCTGATCAGATTAGTGACTGAAAAATTCAAGCTTCTAAATTATAAGGTACCGCTTGCAGACCAAACTAAGAGAACTTGGAAGTATTTTATCTTTTTTACCCACAATTAGTCTACGCAAATAGTTTTCATAATTTCACCCACTTTCCTTTTATGCTTCTAATTTAATACTTTGGACTCATCAATGCAAATATTTAACCTGAATTTATGCCACACTGGTAACATAAAGCTACAGTTAACCAGTACTACAAAAGATACAAATTGAAAGAAAGTGGTAACCTGAGGTCTGTTGCTGGCAGTAAACTTCATTTAACTCACAGGGGTGTACTTCCAAGGAAAGTAATGTCTGAGACATCTTTGTTAACACCGTAAATGAATATTACACTGAATTGGGTATAGACCAGAGGCTGAAAAAATTACTGTCTGGGACTACAGCTCCAAGAATTCTCCAGCCAGCATGGCCATGGGCCGGATTAAGTTAGACGAACTTAAATTCCTGACTAAATTAACAATTTAAATTCCATTGGTTTCAGTGGGAAGTTAGTAATGAACAACTTGATCCACTGATTTCAGTGGGAACTAAATTCAGTTCACATTCTATATTCAGTCCACTGAAAACAAAACAGCAGAAACTAGTCATAGCTGGAGATAAGACCACAGTGTTGCTGGTTCTGGAAGATGGTTAGAAGAATCATGGTTTGAAGGAACAAAGAACTTCCCTTCTGCACTGGACAACAGTTTCAGGAAAGCCTATATGCCAGGAGCACAATACAGGAAAAAGGGACCAAAGAAAACTCCTTCCATTTACTGCAGTGTCAATCCTAAACTACTCAGAATAAGCAAAAAGATACGCAACACTTTACAACTGAGGTATATCGTATTTGATCACTACAAATCTACCCAACCTTTTAGAGGCAGCAACAGCAATCTGGCACATTGAGGATGCCAATTTTCTACTATAGATTCCACAAAAGTTATATCCTTTGCTTCTCATGTGTTATTTCTGACATAACCTACTCTTCTCTTCTGTCTACTGCCTTGTTGGCCTTTTATATGGCATCTTTTATCATGTCAACCATTCTAGCATAGACCTCTATTTTAAATCTTTATATCTTAGTGATAAAGAAAGACATCATCCTGGACACACGTTTTCTTTCCTAAAACTATCTCATTTTACTTACTGCATGCAGGGCAACTCTCAACTAAAAAAACTCTTTAACCTTAAAACTGGAGTAGATGAGCTCAGTTCCTCCTCCCTCAATTGCTATTTCTACTAATATAAATGCATTTATTGTCAAGATGGTAACTATCCATCCTATAAAAACATCAAGCTTGTGAAGAAAGTGATTAATTCCAAAGACACAGGTCAATAAAACCCAAAGCACGAAAGATCATATGCTTTAACTCTGCTGGTGTACAAACCATTATAAAATACATATTCACTCATAACTAGTAATACAATAAGCTAACAGAGCCAAAAGAAAATTACTCTGGCAGCTGACTGTTACCAATATCAGATATGTCGGTATTTGCTAAAAACACACACACACAGCCAAACTTTGCTTTCCATAGTGGTTCAGCGCAGGTTCACATCACTTTGAAGCATAACATGACTTTCCAAAAATAATGTTATGATAGTTGCATGCTAAACTCATTTGAACATTGGCAGATCTTCTTGTTTGTAGATACTAATAACTCAGACATAAATGTGGAAAAATGCACATACTGTATATTGTTAGTGTCATCACTGGTAAGTCTTCCCTATGTTCTTGCAAATCTGTTTCCCTGTGCCTGGCCTCTCCATAACTGTTAATCTCAGTTCAGTTAGCAAGGGTAGGTGCTGGGGATCTCTCATATTTTGCACATTCACAAGATAAATGGGGGGAATCACTCTAAGGATGTGTACTCCAAAGCAAGTGACTGAAAAATACACAACTCTTTCACAACTCTCATGATGAAGAGAAAGAAACCTAGGGAAATCTAAATCTGTAACACATCCCTTCAGCTAGAAGGTCAGGTTCTGCCAGAATAACCAAACATTTGCAAAAAGCCAGGAGGGAATTTCTATTGCAGATTCACTCGGAAGAAATGTGGCCACATGACTGCTAAGCAATATAAAACACCACACAAGGCAGAAGCAAAGATGACTGCAACAGTACAGAATACACATGTAAGAACAAATACTTTCTGCCCATGTCTTTATTTTGGAGAATTTTTGAAACAATTACTTTTTCAACTCAAAATGTTTTTCTCAATGTTCATTTTATGAGAACAAGTTAGTATTTAACAGTCAAATACAGATCAGATTTCTCAATTTTCAGAAGGCTTACAATGTAGCAAAATTAACTTTCATTCTCTGAAGAACTGAAGACACTACATCATACAAGTCACATGCATTAAAAGACTACTGAACAAAAATAATGTTTGTCAAGGCTGCTATATAAACGTCCCTCTCCACTGATGCCCCCTTGTCGTGGGAGAGAGGCTTGCGTACCCTAATGATGTTTTGAGCTATGCTGGCGGTGGCATAATAGCCACCGGTAGGGTCTCCCATGCCAGACAGGTCAAAACCGAAGGGTCTGACAAAGAGCGTCAAAGGGCAGGATGGGCTCCCTAGCCTTATGACAACCATCCTAGGAGACGGAAAACTCTAATCCCAAACCCGGGCAGATGGTGCTCGTCAAACCCCCTGTAAGGTCAACCATCTAAAAGGAGGAAACTCTAATCAAACCTACGACCTGAGGACCTCACTGCTACCGTCCATGCTTGCAAGGCCACAGCAGATGAACCTTTGGTTTAAAGGGTGAGGCCAGTTCTGTGCACGCTGCGCTCCACCAGAAAAATCCATTGCATAGCCTCCGAAAAAGCCCTGTAGCAATAGGCGAGGGATGAAATGGCAGGTGTAAAGATGCACTGGAACCCGCAGACCCAACCCTGCATACAGGTAGTTCAGGACTTTGGTCACTTGAGGCTGACCCGGGAGATGACAGTCTTGTTTGGCAGCATCCTGAACAACCAAGCAGCCTTATTTAAGGAGAGCACTGCTTGCTCCATATGGAGAGGGGCCTAGAAAGGGTGGCCTAATGAAAGCTCATCCCCATCTACCTGGTTGGCTAGCCACGGGAAACGGGCATTTTCTGATGTGGTCAAACCAAGGCAAAGAAACAAAGGCACACACCGGCCTCCAAAGGTGTAAATAAACTAATGTTTCAATGCTGGAACATCAGAACCATGCGAGACTCTGCAGATAGTGGACGGCCTGAGCGTCGTTCTGCCCTAATAGCCCATGAACTATCACGACTTAATATTGACATCGCTGCTCTTAGTGAAGTTCGTCTCCATGAGGAAGGCAGCCTTAAAGAACACAGCGCCAGGTACACACTTTACTGGTCTGACAAACCCAAAACTGAAAAACATCTTTCAGGAGTAGGCTTTATGATTAAAAACTCCATTGCCTCCAAACTCAAAACCTTGCCAACAGGACACTCTGATCGCATTATTTCCTTACACCCCCACATGTTGTTCTCTTTAGTATATATGCCCCAACTACGCAAGCCGACCCTGTAGAGAATAATAAATAATAATAATAAAATGTATTTATATCCCGCCCCTCTGCGAGCAATCGGGGCAGCTTACAACAATAAAATAGTACACAATATAAAACAACTCAAAATCCCTTTTCCCCCCCCTTAAAACATTATTAAATTAATACAAATTAAAATCAATATATAATATAATTTATTAAAAACCCTTTCGAGCAAGCAGCATCAGTTTGGAGGTCCAGAAGCAACCTCCAGAGGGGGTTCCTGAGGCCGGGGTTAGCTATTCTGGAAAAGTCTGCCTGAAGAGAACCGTCTTGACAGCCTTTTTAAAGCTGTCTAATGATGTCAATAGGAGGATCTCATCCGGCAGGCCGTTCCACAATTTGGGGGCGACAGCCGAGAAAGCCCTCTGGGAGGTGGTCACCAGCCTAGGTCTTTGTGGCTGCAACAAATTCCTCCCAGAGGACCAGAGAGCCCGGGGAGGATTACAAGGGAGTAGGCGGTCCCTGAGATAGCTTGGGCCCAAGCCATTTAGGGCTTTAAAGGTGATAACCAACACCTTGTACTGGGCCCGGAAGCTGATAGGCAGCCAGTGGAGGGACCTCAGAACTGGAGTAATGTGGTCCCTCCTAGATGTCCCAGAAACTAGCCTGGCTGCCATATTTTGTACCAGCTGTAATTTCCCAACTAAGCACAAGGGTAGCCCCATGTAGAGTGCATTACAGAAATCAAGATGTAAGGTTACCAGCGCGTGCACAACGGTCTCAAGATCCCTTACTTCCAGAAAAGGGCGCAGCTGGCGTATCAGCCGAAGCTGATAGCAAGCGCTCCTGACTGTCGCATTTACCTGATTTGTCATCAGGAGTGACGAGTCAAGGAGCACCCCTAGACTGCGAACACAGTCACTGGAGGAGAGTGTGACCCCATCCAGGACTGGAGATTGCAACCCGATTCTTGGTTTCGGGGCCACTACCGTGAGCACCTCCATCTTGTCTGGATTCATTCTCAATCTGTTTTTCCTCATCCAGCCCATTACTGCCCGAAGACATTCATTGAGAGAAGAGATGCCGTCAGAATTCGAGACTGACGAACGAGATACGGAGAAATAGATCTGAGTGTCATCAGCGTACTGATAACACCCAGCTCCATAACTCCGGATAATCTTACCCAGCGGCTTCATATAGATGTTAAATAACATCGGGGACAGAATAGCACCCTGTGGTACTCCACAGGTAAGCTCCCTTTTACTGGAGCTACTGTCCCCGAGCAGCACTCTCTGGGTCCTGCCTGAGAGGAAGGACCAGAACCACTGCAAAGCAGTGCCTCCAATGCCTAACTCCCTCAGGCGATCCAGAAGAATGCTGTGATCTATCGTATCAAAAGCCACCGAGAGGTCTAGGAGCACCAACAGGGTCACACTACCCCTGTCAATGCTCAGACGCAGATCGTCGGTCAAAGCAACCATGGCAGTCTCAACCCCAAAGCCTGTCCTAAAGCCAGTTTGAAATGGGTCTAGATAATCGGTTTAATCCAAGACAGCTTGGAGTTGAAGAGCAACCGCCCTCTCGATCACCTTGCTCAAAAATGGTAATAAAAAGACTGGCTTATAATTATTCATAGCCAGGGGGTCCAAGGAAGGCTTTTTCAAAATAGGCTTAATAGCCGCCTCCTTTAGACATGATGGAATATATCCTTCCCTGAAGGATGCATTGATGATGCTCACAAGGAACTTCCGCAATGCATCCCCTCCCTGGACAGCCAGCCAAGATGGGCAAGGGTCGAGGGAGCAGGTTGTCTTCTTCACACTACCAAGGAGCTTGTCCACGTCATCGATACTCACAGATTGCAGCTGATCCAGTATAATTACATTGGCGGAGTCGCTGGACACCTCGTCCATTGTTTCTGTTACAATAGTGGCATCTAGGTCGGTTCTTATCTGAGAGATTTTATCTGCAAAGAAGTTATTAAATGCATCACAGCAGGCAGTCGTCAGGTTAAGCAGGGGATTTGGCGCAGGGGACACCTGCGCCAGCTCCCTGACCACCCTAAACAGCTCTGCTGGACAGGACTCTGCAGATGCAATACGTGCAGAGGAGAAGGATCTTTGCGCTGCGCGCATCGCCTCCCAATAGGACCAAAGAAAGTTCCTATGGCGAGTTCTGTCAGATAAGAGTCGAGTCTTCCGCCACCTGTGCTCTAGTCGTTGTCCAAACCGCTTCATTTCCCTAAGCTCAGGTGTATACCATGGCCGACGGTTAGAAGCGGGTTGGCAAGGATGCTTGGGAGCAATCGTGTCGATAGCTCTGGTAAGGTTGGTGTTCCACATATTAGCCAGAACATCGACAGGATCACCGGCATTTCCAACCATTAAACCCTCTACGGCTTTCTGGAAACCCATAGGTTCCATTAGCCTTCGAGGGCGGACCATCTTAATGGATCCACCACCCCCGGTGGGGCAGATGTAGGCTCTAAGTTCCATCTTGACCAGGAAATTATCCATCCATGACAAAGCAGAGGTACTGATTACCTCCGCCCACGGATATTCCTGATCTGAACAAAAGACCGCATCGAGTGTATGACCTACACAATGCGTGGGCCCGTTGACCAATTGGTCAAGAAATTCTACAAATTCTACACAGACCTACGCCAACTCATACAAAAAGTCCCTGTAAAAAGATAAAATTATTAACCTTGTTGGCTTCAATGCCAGAGTAGGAAATAACTCTGAAGCCTGGAAAGGTGTCTTAGGCAAGCATGGTGTTGGAAACTCCAATGTTAACGGACGCCTCCTGCTAGAGTTCTGTGCAGAACAACAGCTGACTATTACAAACATGATCTTTCAGCAGAAAGATAGCTTGAAGACAACCTGGATGCATCCCGATCCAAACATTGGCACCTTATTGACTATGTTCTAGTCCTCCAGAGAAACATTCACGATGTCCGTCATACCCAAGTGATGCCCAGTGCAGAATGCCAAACAGATCACCACCTCGTAAGATGTAAACTAAACCTTCATCTTAAGTTCAAACCTAAGAGGGGTGGCATCTTAAAGAGGAGACTCCAAGTCAACAATCTTCAACAAGCTACCATGAGAGACAACTTCCAGGCAAATCTGCAAACAAAACTTGAAGACCATCCTACAGATCCTTCTCCCACAGTGCTTTGGCAACATATCAAACACAGTATCCTCCAGTCTGCGGAAGAATCCCTTGGGTTCTCCCACAAGAAAAATCAAGACTGGTTTGATGAAAACAACCAAGAGATCCAGGAGCTGTTGGCAAAGAAGAGAACTGCTCACCAGGCATACCATGCCCAGCCAACTTGCCATGTAACAAAAACAGCTTTCCGCCTCACATGCTTCACATGTAGTAAACTTCAACAAAAACTCTGAGACATGTAGAACAAGTGGTGGATCAATATAGCAGAAAAGACACAACGCTGTGAAGATCTGGGTGATCTTAGAAGATTTTATGAAGCTCTTAAAGCAGTGTTTGGACCTACGTATCAGGTCCAAAGCTCCTTATACAGTACAGATGGTCAAACACTAATTACTGATAAAGCCTCCATCCTGAATCGATGGGCTGAACATTTTCAAAGTCTCTTTAGTGACAACCAAGTAGTCCAAGGCTCAGCTATCCAACATATGATAGAAAAACCAATGAAAAATGAATTGGACATAGCTCCCACTTTAGAAGAGACCCTTAAGGCCATACAGCAGATGAAAAACAGCAAGGCAGCTGGGATTGATGCAATCCCACCTGAAGTTTGGAAACACGGAGGTCATGTACTCCATGATAAATTCCACAAACTCCTTGTGAATTGCTGGGAAAAGGGGGAACTGCCATCAGATCTCCGAGATGCAGTCATCATCACCCTGTACAAGAAAAAAGGAGCAAAATCCAATTGCTCAAACTATCAAGGCATAACACTGCTCTCTATTGCTGGAAAAATCCTTGCAAGGATACTCCTAAACAGATTAGTTCTTGCTACTGCAGAAGAACTTCTCCCTGAAAGCCAATGTAGCTTCAGAGCCAATAGGAGTACTATAGATATGATATTTGCCCTTAGACAACCGCAAGAGAAATGTAGAGAGCAGAACAAGAGTCTCTCTGTAACATTTGTCAACCTCACCAAAGCCTTTGACACTGTGAGTAGAAAAGGTCTGTGGCAGATCCTGGAAAGACTAGGATGTCCCCCCAAATTCCTTAACATGATTATCTTGCTACACGAGGGCCAGCGCAGACAAGTCAGATATGGTGATGCTCTTTCAGAGCCCTTTCTAATAACTAATGGAGTGAAGCAAGGTTCTGTTCTTGCTGCAACTTTATTTACAATCGTCTTCAGCATGATGCTCCAAAGGGCTATGGCAGAGCTTGAAGAAGAAGACGGCATCTATATACGATACCGTACTGATGGTAGCTTGTTTAACTTAAACCGTCTGAGGGCTCGCACTAAGACTCTAAACTATCTAGTCCGTGAGCTGCTCTTCGCTGACGATGCTGCCCTTGTTGCCCACACACAAGCAGCTCTGCAGCGCCTAACATCCTGCTTCACAACAGCTGCAGAGCTGTTTGGGCTGGAAGTCAACCTGAAGAAAACAGAAGTTCTTACCAGCCTGCACCACAGGACGAACGCCACCATCCCCACATTGCCGTCGGCAAATCTGTGCTCAAGTCCATTCAGCAGTTCACCTACCTGGGAAGCATCATCTCCTCAGATGCCAAGATTGACAAAGAGATCGATCACAGATTAGCAAAGGCATATAGCACATTTGGAAGACTTCACAAAAGAGTCTGGAGTAATAAACACCTGAGGTGAAGCACAAAAATCAGTGTGTATAGAGCCATTGTACTGTCTATTCTCCTTTATGGATCTGAAACATGGGTCACCTATTGCCACCACCTACAACTCCTCGAACGCTTTCATCAGCGTTGTCTACGTACAATCCTAAATATACACTGGACTGACTATGTAACGAATGTTGCTGTCCTTGAGCAAGCAGGGATCACCAGCATTGAGGCCATGATATTGAAAACACAGCTGCGCTGGGCAGGGCACATTTCTAGGATGGAGGATCATCGCCTCCCAAAAATAATACTCAACGGTGAACTTGCCATGGGTCAGCGTAAGAGGGGCGCTCAAAAAAAACGATAGAAGGACTCCCTGAAACAACACCTCAGGCTCAGCCAAATTGTTCACCAACAATGGTCTGCCCTGGCCTCACATCGGGAGGCATGGAGACGCACTATCCACAATGCTGCAGCCTTATTTGAGAACTCACACCGAACAAGTCTGGAAGAGAAACAACAACACAGAAAAAAATCACAACCCGGAAACATCACCCAAGGAGACCTTCTGCTGTGCTTTTTCAACCAGACTTGTTTATCTCAGATTGGCCTTTTTAGTCATCAGCGCGCTTGCAGAAAGTGCAGGATGAGTTCTTCCTGAATCTTCGTTTGCGAAGAAAAGCCAGAGATTTAAACGTCACTATATAGAAGAGGGGCCACACTAGCTCTTTTGCCTCATACATCATCACCTCAAAGCAACAATGTAACCAATCTGTAAACTTACAAATACCTAAGATAGGGAAATTCAGCACCTGCCCTGCATTTATAGCGAAAGTAAATAGGATGTAGTGGTGGCAGGAGTCAAAACTATGTACAATAACACATACAATCAAACCTCCCCCAAGACACCCCTCAGTCCATTTAGCTCGCTACAATTATTGTAAGGGTCAATAGCTCCATGGTCTCCAACAAAGATCTCTTTGCCAACACTATTTTTGAAAACCATTTTAAGATGCACAGAACTATGAACTTCTGCATGCAAAGCATGTGATTTGTTGCTTACCCTTAGGGCCCAACCAATCAGGAATACTTCACTGTAAATATGTAACTATATGCAACTGTGTGCCACAAGATGCACAACTGACACCACTGAAGAGAAATCACCACTGGCTATTTAACATTTACAAATATATTAATATTACATATTAAGATCATATTTTCAAAGTTTGCTCAATACAGATATGATTTTTTCCCATTTTTAGCATCAGTACTGTCACACAAACACACCTCAAGAACAGATTTTTGCTACTTTAAAGACCACACAAACAAGCAAAAATTAGTCAAACAGTGTGCATGTATTTTATTACCCAATTCCATTTATGGAAGAACAAGAACAATACATTGCAGCTTATCTATTCTACCTTCTGCAGGTCTGCTAAATGCCAAATACATAACACAATAGGGGGGATCTTTTGCTCACTATTTTGCCATCCAATATAAATTTAGATGCTTGACACATAGGCAGTGAAGAGGAAGAACTAAGCATAGACATAACTAATTAAAGATAATTTATAGACTAGTCAGAAATCTATATGTATATTGCTCTTAGGTAAGCTGCCATTTCCAGTGTGCTGATTGGCTGCTTAGGGAATAGACCAACCAATCAAAGCTCTGTTGGGCAGCCAATCAGCACACTGGGGACAGGACCATGTGGAAGTTGAAATCCTTTCCAAACATGGTGGCTGGAGAGGGAGTGTGAGTAGCAGGGGGTGGATGTGGGGTGTGTGTGTGTGTGTGTCGGAGTGCAGGGAGTGGTGGGAAGGGGGCAGTTCGGTGGCGTGGGGAAGTTTGGGGGGTGAATTCGGCAGCGTGGGAAGAGAGCTTGCCAGAGGGATGGCAACTAGTGGGGGGGGGGGACAGGAGTTTGGAGGAGGGGAGCCAGGGCAAGCAACGGGGGGCAACTGGCAGAGAGGGCGAGTGACAGGACAGGACGAGCGACAGGAGGCAGAGTGACTGTGGGGCGGGGGAGATCAACGGGGGGCCAGGGCAAGCAATGGGGAGCCAGTGGCAGGGGAGGTGAGCAGCGGGAGCCAGGGCGAGCGGCAGGAGAGGCATGTGACGGGGGCCCAGGGCGAGCGACAGAGAGGTGAGCAATGGGGGCAGGGCAAGCAATGGAAGGACAAGCGGCAGGGGACGTAAGCAATTGGGGAGGCAGGGCGAGCAACAGGGGGGTGAGTTAAACCAAACTTTAAGGTAGCTTAAAGGGTTGTCATGAGGTCTACTGGGCATTGGGGGGGGGGGTTTTAATGGCATATGGTACGCTGTGTCCAGCTAGTTGTAAATAATTAATTACCAACTTTATGTTTAACTGCAGCACAATCTTCTTCTTTTTGCTCCTTTAAAATACATGAACCTGATTTGTAACATATTTTACAAGCAAGGCATTTTACTTCCTCTGCTAATCCTATAGGCCTGGCCATCTTGCAGAAGAAAAAAATTGTTCAGAAATGAACAGGTAGAACATGAAAAGGCAGATACGCCACAGTTAAATTAATTGACAAAGTACTGAAAAGGCTAATTAACTATTTATTTTGATCAAGATATATGTTGGCATTTTATTGCCTCTCAAAGGAGATCTGTATTCCAATGTATCTTTCATTCTCAATGCATATCAGAACCAGGACTAGAAAATGATTTCCCACTTGTAAACACCAGACCCAACTATTTTTTTAAAAAATGAAGAACCAGATGCCTGGAATTTCCCAGTCCTGATCATATACTGAATATCAAAAATTTCCTTCCTCTTTTGTAGATTGGTAACATAACCAATTACACCACAATAAAGCTTACTTCCGCTTTCAGTACTATAAAATGTGTCACTAAAAGTAAACAAAACCATGTGAAGAGCCTATGAGCTCAACAGCTGTGTAGAGTTTTAGTTCAGCCATCAGGGACATTTAACTGGATGTGGCAACAACTGAAACTGGAACTGCATGTGTTCAAAGCATATACCCTGCCAAAGACCAAACCACAGATGACACTAAACAGTATTATTCTTTTCCTTGAAGTCTGACATTGTTTAATTAAAAGCAGTCCTGAAGACTGTGACCAGAAGAGCTATGTGGGTAACATACGCCTTAATCCTTTCTCAAACTTGCATTTGTTCATTCAAAATCTTCTCACCACTCAAGCTGGCTTTCAACCTATAGGAGAAAGATAAACAGGACTACAGTATTTGCTTCACATTAGCAGTACAATGAAAAATGATATCTACTGAACGTCTAGAAAGACTGTGACCCAGCCTGATGGAAATAGTACAGACAACAACAATACAGTAATTCTATTTTTATATGCAGTACTTTTATATACAAATAAGAGCTAGTGTGGTGTAGTGGTTTGAGCACTGGAATATGACTCTGGAGACCAGGGTTTGACTCCTGACTCAGTCATGGAAACCCACTGGGTGACCTTGGGCAAATCACACTCCCTCAGCCTCAGAGGAAAGCAACGGCAAACCCCCTCTGAACAAATCATGCCAAGAAAACCCTGTGACAGGGTTGCCATAAGTCAGACATGCCTTGAAGACACACAACAGCAACCTTTGTATATATGATACTGGTCTCAAATGTATTAAAACTGAATTAATGATACCACACTCACCACTGATATTTGGCACTTTGGATCTTCACTGAAAAATGCTTGTCTTACACTACCTGTTGCTTTAAGAGACTGATTAAATCTGTCAGTCCTGAGAACTTGTAAGTCCAGACACTACCAACCCCACAATTTTAAGCAATCCTGCCTTTCTTCAGGTCTTAAAGCTGCATGATTATCATGTGACAGTTACCCATTACAGAAGCTCTCAGGCCCTAGGGAAAAAAGCCCTGAAAACAATATGCTGAACTTTTTCAGTAAGTTCAGCCCAGCCAGGCACTGCATCATAAGATTCGTTTTGGCCACAAGTCTGACTCCAGCAGCCAGCCAAGCCGCTCGCAAGCAAAGACTGGACATGAAAGTACTGCCAGATCTCCCTCAACAGTACCATTTATCTTCATAGGGAAGAGACAGGGAGCTCTGCTGCGGAGATTCCACTGGCAGCCTCGGGTCCACCTCCATCAGAACCCCAGCCTGGGCGCTCAGTCTTTTTCCCTTTGTTTTCACCAACTTTCTTTCTCTGCCCTTCCCGCGGGACCCGCTGCTGCCCTTCCTCGGGCTCCCCCGCCGCCGCCACACCCAGATTAGCATCACTGAAGTCCCCTCATCTCCTTCCCAACAACCACCCACACACCACCCCATGGAAGGCGCCTTGGCGGCCTCTCCTCCCCGACCACTTTAAGGGGGGGGGCAATCTCTGGGGACTCTCCCAAAGCCCCTGCAGCACCCTCCCCTACCGCCGCCCTCGGTCCCCACCAGGACCCGTTTAAGGAATTGGGGGGGCTGCAATCCTTTATTTTGGGGGGCCTGTATGTTTATCTCAGGCCAATGTAACCTAACTCGACCTAAGCTATTCACAGGACAGCTATTCAATTATTACTAATCATGTTTTTTTGCAGGGGGAGGGTTACGACAGGGCCCCCACAATGATGGGGCGCCCTGCGGGTGCTGAGGCCGCCGGTGCCTTAACCCGGCCCTGCTCCCCACCTACCCGCCCGCCCTCACCTCCTCGGCCTGTTTCCGCAGCGCCTTCTCCCGCTCGTACTGGGTGAGGAGCTGCTCGTTGTCGTCCCGCAGCAGCTCCAGCTCCACGCTGGTCTCCTGGCTGTGAGCGCAGACCGAGTCCAGGTTCTCCAGCACGGCCACCACCAGCGGCATCAGCTCGGCCACCACCTCCTCGTCGTAGCGCCCGATGAGCCGCTCGAACTCGCGGTAGATGGAGCCCGCCAGACCCGAGACCCGCTCCGACATCATGGCCGGGCCGGGCCCGCCGGGGTCCTCCTGGTAGACCACGCCGTCCGCCAGCTCCATGGCCTCGGAGCGCAGGGCAGCTAAGGCCGACGGGCCGGGCGGGCGTCCAAGGCTCCCTTCCTCGGCGGCAGAGATAATAGCAGCGTCTCCCCCTCTGCGGCGGGGCCTTGACTACACCTCCGCGCCAACAGGAAGGAAGCCTGGCTGACAGGCGCGCACCACTGACCTCACCCACAGCGCCGGGGCGGAGGGAGGGAGGGGGCGCGGGGCAGTGACGTCGACGGTGGGCGGGGCTGAGCGCCGGCTGGAGATGCCGGAGGAACGCCACGCCCGTAGGCGGAGCATCGAGCTTGACTGACGTGACGCCGGGAAGAAAAATAGGGCGGGGCGGGGCGCCAGACTGTAGGCGGTTCAGGGAAGGAAAATAGGACAAGGTGGGAAGGGGCGAGGCCGGCGCCTTTGGTGTTCTGATCTCAGCTTTGTCGGGTTGTGTAGGGCGGTGGCTCTTAACCTTTTCTTTACCAGGGACCCCCTTAAATATCTTTCGTTGCCACGGACCCCCAAGATTTCAGTTAAGATTTAAAACTGTCAACAACTGATGACGATGATGATAATAATACATGATGATGATACAATTGCACCATCCAGTAAACTTTCACTTAGAGGCACTGGGCTTTTTGGCAGTCCACAATATCATCTAACTCAGTGACTCTTAACCTTTTATTTACCAGGGGGCCCCCTTTAAATATGTTTTGTTGCCCTGGTCCTCCAAGACTTCACTCAGGATTTAAAACTATAATAATAATAACTAATAATAATAACTAATAATAACTGATGATAATAATAATAACTGATGATAATAATAATAATATAATCAGGTATTATTATTTTTAGTCATCAGCGCACTTGCAGAAAACACGGGATGAGTCCTTCATGAATCTTCGTTTGCAAAGAAAAGCCAGAGAGAGAGAGAATTGTAATACAATTACACCACCCATTAAACCTTCCCTCAGAGGCAGTGAAGGGGGAGGGAAGACTTTTTTCCTACTTCTCCTTGCAAGTTTGTGCCTGGAGTGGATTGAATGGCAATGCACAAGCCAAGCCAGCCAGCCTTTGCCTTGGCTCCTGTCCTGTGGCCGCTTCACTGCAAGGAGGAGGTGAGCTAAGCAGCCTTCAAGCCTTTGCGGACCTCCTGTGAAGATATTGCAAATCCCTGGGGGTCCCCGGACCACAGGTTAAGAACCACATGCGTAGGGTTTACTACTTAGTAGTAGAAGTAGGCTGGGTTTTGGTATATAGTTGTCTCTTCATATCCGCTGGGGTTTGGTTCCAGGACCCCTGTGGATACCAAAATCCATGAATACTCAAATCCCATTATATGCAATGGCATAGCAAAATGTTGCTCCTTATATAAGATGGCGAAATCAAGGTTTGGTTTTTGGATTATTATTTTTTTAAGAATATTTTCAAGCCGTGAATACTTAAATCCGTGGATACTAAATCCATGGATGTAGAGGGACAAGTGTATTATATTTATATTAGCTAGAAAACTCCCCCCAAAATGCCCAGGAGACCTCATGACAAGCCTTTGAGGTAAACTGGTGGGTTTAACTAACCCCCCCCACCATTCGTCCTGCCCCCCTACTGCCTCCCCCACTGCTCATTCTGCACCCCCACCACTCATTGCCCCCACCCACCCCTGCATTCGGGCACACAGGCACACACCACATCCACCCCCATGTTACTCCCTCTCCCTCTCCAGCTGCCATGTTTGAAATCTACATGGTCCTGCCCCCAGTGTGCTGATTGGCTGCCCAACAGACCTGTGATTGGTTGGTCAGTTCCCTAAGCAGCCAATCAGGACACTGGAAACAGCAACATACCCAAGAGAATTTTATAGAGAGAGATGGAAGGAAGTGCCTCTGAGTTCCATGTGAGAGACCTTGTGTTGCAGCATCGGGCCCACGCCACCAGGGAGGGAGGCAATGATGAGCTGGGGGGTGACTTACAAGCGAGCAGGCAGGAGATGGGACTGTGGTACCCCACTCATCGTCCCTGGATTCGGAGGGGTTCTGTGGAGAAGGGTTGGGCTTAAGGTGGGGTGGTCTGTTTGAGGTTGCAGTGCTGGCCGAGGCTACACTGCTGTGCAAGGATTCCTTGTCGCCAAGGCAGGCAGGCACTTGATCAGGAAAAGTCCTAGTAATGTGGGTGCAGGGAAGCCAGAGTTTGCATTGCTTTTCTTTTAAAAAGTTATAATTTCAGGCACTCCGAAAGATAAATGACTTTTATAGATACAAATATAAATGCACTTTGCTGCCATCTTTCTCAAAAATGCCTGAAGCTTATACTGCTTAAATTAGTTGGGGAAAAAACACATTGGAAGGATAGTGTGTCTCCTCTGAAAGAATGCTTGGATGTGTTGGATGAAGAAAAACAACTTGAAACTGAATCCAGACAAGACAGATGTGCTTACTATTAAGGATCCTAATCTGGAGTTGGAGGTGTGTCAACCAGTTCTGGATGGTGTACTCTCCCCCTGAAATACTTGTTTCTGCAGTTTGGGGGTGTTCCTGAATTTGTCTCTCTAAAACAACAGCTGAAATAGATGTGATGGTCAAGAGTGCTTATTATCAGCTTCAGTTCATACACCAGCTGCACACACCTTCCTAGAATTGGAAGACCTAAAAATGATAGTACACACCATGGTAACCTCAAGGTTGGACTTCTGCAATGCACTGTACATTGGGTTACCTCTGTACCGAGTTCAGAAACTCCAATTAGTTCAAAATATGGCAGCCAGATTGGTTATAGGTACATCCAGGAGTGAGCATATTAAACCAATATTAAAACCACTTCACTGGCTGCGAATTAGTTTCCGGGCAAAGTACAAAGTGTTGGTTATTACAGATTTACTGTGGTTATTTTCCGGGCTGTGGGGCCGTGTTCTGGAATAGTTTCTTTCTGACATTTCACCTGCATCTGTGGCTGGCATCCTCAGAGAATTGTTGTGTAGGTGTGTGTGTGGAGTTTATATGCTGTGAACCCCTGTTGGGGAGGATATGTAAATCTGTGTAATTGAACGGTTAGTTTCTGGGCATAGAAATGCAAAACTCGTTAGTGTCTGTTTGGCTAATGGTGGGTTGATTGGCCATTATCTGCTGGGAATCCCCCTATCCCTGGGTGGAATTCTTTTGTAAGTGTTGAGTTTTGATTCTATTGTATTTCAAAACTGGGAGCCAGATTTTGTTTACTTTTAAGGTTTCTTCTTCCTGTTGAAGTTGTCCAGGTGTTTGTGGATTTCAATAGCTTCTCTGTGCATTCTGACATGATAGTTGTTGAGCTGGTCCAGAATTTCTGTGTTTTCAAATAGCATTTTGTGTCCAGGTTGGTTTATAACATGTTCTGCTACTGCTGATTTTTCTGGCTGACCTAGTCTGCAGTGTCTCTCATGTTCCTTGATTCGTGTTTGCACACTGCGTTCTGTGGTCCCTATGTAAACTTGTCCACAGCTACATAGTATGCGGTAAACTCCTGCAGCTGTGAGAGGGTCTCTTTTGTCCTTCGCTGAGCGTAGCATTTCTTGGATTTTTCTGGTTGGTCTATAGATTGTTTGGAGGTTGCGTTTCCTCATCAGTTTCCCTATTCCATCTGTGACTCTCCAGATCAGACATCACAAGAGCAGCCAGACCCAGAAAAAAACACAGGAATGAAGAAGAAAAACAGCCACCCAAAGGGAAGATATTTTTACCATACATCAAAGGAGTCAAAGACAGAATAGGGAAACTGATGGGGAAACACAACCTATCACCATAGGGAGTGGTGGGGGAAAGTAACATCTGGTGTCACAAGTTTCAAAGTTGAAGGGCATTCCTGCTGATCTAACACAGGATATGATGGATCTATTATAAAATTAACCTTCCTTGTTTTTCTTTCTCCAGATACAAGTTTAATATACCCCATAATGTTATTCATGCAACACAATTAGTGTGTATTATTCATTGCAGAATCACATCTTAAGTTCTTACACAAAGACCTCTGCTGTGTAAGGAGGAAACAGTTAACAACAATGAGAATATCTTGTGAATTTTTTAACGGATGTAGTCTGTAAAGTCCAGGAGGAAATTGTCTGCACACCAAAACAGGACTTCTTGTTAATCATAGACAATTGGAATGCAAAAGCAAGAATTGGAACACAATCAAAAATTTTAGGAAAATTTGACCGAGGATAAAGAAATGAAGCAGGAGAGTAACTGAATGGATTTTGCAAGGCCAACAACTTGTTCATCACAAGCACATTCTTCAAGCAATGAAAGAGGTGATTATATACATGGACATCACATGATGGCCAATATAGAAACCAAATAGACTACATAATTGGAAGCAAAAAATGGAGAAGCTCCACTCTCCGTGCAAAAACAAGATCAGGAGCAGATTGTGACAAAGACCATGAATTGCTAATATCAAAAAATAGAGCAAAGCTAAAGAAGAACCCGAAATCAACCATTGTGTCAAAATACAACCTGAAGAACATCCCCATAGATTTTAAAGATAATTTTTAAAATAGATTTTCACTATTAAGCCTAAATGACCAGGATCCTGAACAAGTCTGGACTGAAGTCAGGGACATTGTCAAGGAAGAATGGAAAAATACACTGTCTGCAGACAAAAAGCAAGGGGAGCCTCAACAGATGACAGATAAAATTCTTTAAGCAGGTAAGGACAGATGAGAAGCAAAAGTAAAAGGTAACAGAAATTGAGTTAGAACCCTGAATGCATCTGTTCCGTGACTTGTGCACAGAAACAAGGAGAAGTATTATCATGCAGAGACAAGAAAAGGGGAAGAACAAGAGACCTCTTCTACCAGATCCGAGAAATCAAAGGGAAATTTAAACCAAGAGCGGGGAAGCTCTGTGACCACAGGGGAACACATTACATGACCGAGTAGAAATAAAAAGCTGATGCAAACAATACATGGAAGAACTATATAAAAGAGATGAAGGGTAACAGATTCATTCAAGGATGTATGAAGATGAACCTCCAGTTTTAGAAAGTGAAGTGGAAGCTGCATTCATGGTACTTGAGAGAAGTAAAACACCAGGAACAGATGGTCTACCAATAGAGCTGCTTCAAGCTACAGAGGCAGAATCTACTCTAGTTCTAGCTAAAATCTGTTAACAAAATGGGGTGGGGGGGAAACAATGGCCCACAGATTGGAAATACTCAATATGCATTCCAGCGGGTGTGCCACAACATTTGATTGTCCTGGTATGTAACCTGAGTTAACACTACAGTGAATTCTGTGGGATAACTGGTGATCTCAAGCCATTTGCTTTCTAGAAATCATTGGAATGTTAAAATCTCTGGCATTTCCTAACTCTCCAGTTTAATTAAAGTAACTTCTTGTGAAGTCTGAGAATTTTTCCAGTTAAGGTGTGTGACAGTAAGTTGCAAGTTTGCTGTACTAATTATTGGTTGCACTGAAACCCTGGTGTCACTGGCAACTGGCAAGAATTCCAAGAGCAGGCAACTGTTATGTGTTTAGCAGGGCTTTGGGGATGTCTTTCTGATCACAGACTCTGTGCTGCCTGACAAGTAATGCCCCTCAACCAATCTCAGGTTCACCACAAAAAAAAGGGTGATTGGAAAATGTAAAGCCCTTTGGATGCTTGTGTGATGTTCTTTCCATTCCTTCCTGTATTTCTTAAATAGCTGTCAGTGTCAAAGGAGAACAAGTTTTATAAGAGAGGGAACAGGGCAGCCCGCAGAAGCCAATCGGAAACTGATTAATGGGGCAACTGCACTATTCTCCACAAGAGAGCAGCAAAGAGTCAATTTATTTATAGTGTTTGTTATGTCGCCTGTGTGTTGCTTTCAAGTCACCTGTCTATTTATGGAGACCCCATGACTTTCATAGGGTTTTCTTAGGCAAGGAATACTCATTGGTGGTATTGCCTATTGGTATTCATTGGTGTTCTCCCATCCAGGTTCTAACCAGGGCTGACCCTGATTAGCTTCCAAGGTCAGATGTGATCCGGTGCCTTTAGGGCATTTAGACAGCTCTGTTTATAGTATATTCTTATGTATTTTAATCCTCAAAGTGTCACTGCATTCAGTAGGACTTACAGTCTAAGATGATGAGATGCCTCCCTGAACAAATCTTCCTGAGAAAACCCCATGATTGGGTCACCGTAAGTTGGAAATGACTTGGAGGAACACAACAGTAATAACAAAGAATGCATCAGACTCTAGTTCCAAGAGGGCATTCTAAAAGGTGGACAGAGCCAAAAAAAACACACAGGGCCTCAAATATAGCGATGGGGTTCTTTTGTGCACCATTCAGAAAAATACATTGGCAGTGGAATTGTATTGAAATTCCAGTATCAACTTTTGGTGAGTACAGTAATATTGTTTTTATTCTCCGTTGAAGGCACACAATAACAACAATGTATACACCATCTGTGCAGAAGCTAGAAACTTTCAATACAGTATTTTGCAAATGGTTTATCCATGTACCCAGAATTAGAAGACACGTGGATGACTTCTATGGCAAAAATAAATTAATTCCTTCCTAATAAATCACAGACATCTATGTTTTCATGCCTATGTATTTTCATGCTGATGACCAGAAAACATGAGTACTGTATTTACTGTCATCTACCACTTGCTTTATGATTAATTTAACTATAATTGTGCTGACACTAGTTGAAGGAAAGGATCAGAGCATCATGTTTTCTTAGACCATGCCAAAAATGCAGTGTTGTCCCAGATTTATTCTCTGGTAAGAAATTATTTAAAGATATATATGCACCATGAGGTTTACATTCCCTGTAAATGTACATGTGTGGCAAGTCAGAGCAAGATTTATTCATTAAGTTCATAATCATGGATCAAGGTGCTTTACAAGCAGTCATTCACAAGGGCTATTTCAGGCCATTTGGACTGCACAGGTTGATCCTATGATCCTTGTGTGCCAGACAGCCTTGGCACCAGCTTAATGAAGCCATATTTTTGTGCACTCCCAGTAGCAACCTAGAAAGGAAGCTGTGTTGTTTATAAAACTAGTATGCCAACACTTTGAACCCATGACACTCAGGCAACTCTGTGGTCAACCGCCAGTTATGATGCCACTTGCTAAACACCATCATTTCCTGCCCCCTGTATCCATGAGGCAAAATGCCCTGTCATTACATAGTGACAATATGAATTCCCTGATGATATCATAGAACATAGCCCATGGTCGTCTTCCCCACATATAATACAGTAGCACACCCTAAAGTGTAAAGAAAAGCACTTGTCCTCAGGAAGTTGACTTGCTACAGGGATGAGCAACTGTGGCACTACTGATGTTGCTGAAGTAGAGTTCCCAACATCTTCACCATGGGCTATGCTGGCTAAAGCTGATGAGAGTTACCATCCAGTAACATACGGTCCACCCACCAGTTGTCTGTGTTAATAATACAGGTGTACCTCAGATAATGAAGTAGGTGTATTCTTGGGTATTACTTTTTTAGCAGAAAGTTGCCAGAGGCAGAAATAACATGGAAAGAATAGGGATAGGTTCCTACGCCTCAAAATAAAATAATAATAATAATATTTTTTTAAAAAAAACAATAGCTTTAAAATTTTTCAGCAGACTTTTTATTCTGAACTAAAGATAAGCACATGTGAAATGAGGCAACCAAGTCAGGTAAGCACTGCATGAGTAAACAAAAACATTTGGAATCTTCTAGAGGCTACTTCAAGGCTTCTTCCAAAACACATCAAGGGATTTTTCTTTCTTTCATCAGCCTCTGCTTTTCTAATTGTTTCCATTTTGGTGGCCAAATTTAAAGATGTGTGCTTTTTAAACATGCTTGAGGTAGCTAGTGAGGCTTATCTGCTCTCCCCTTTTCTCTCTGTTTTGCTGCTGGCTTATGCTTAGTAAGGGATTCCAAAGAGAACTGCTGTTTACCTTGCCTGTTATAAGGAGGCACACATGGCTACAATTGGATTGGCTAGAGTACAATCCTGCTCTTTCCTTGCTCAAGCTTTATTGCCTGGTTTACTACACGCATGCTTCTACAACCCAACACCAAAAGTGTGTGTTTCTCCAGCCCTCCTTCACCATCCTCCTAGTGCCAATGCTGCTAACAAAATTCTAGCTAGGCAGAGGACAAGGAGGAAAGGGGGGCTGGAGAGGCATAAAATACTTTGTAAAAAGAAGCTTCTTTCTCAGAGGCTTTGTTTACAGGTATGCCTGTACTATACATGTTGTGTATATAAAGAGAACAAGCATACTCTAATGTAGTGAGAGCTTGGGCCCCCTTAGAGGTACACATTCCATGGGAAGATAATTGCTCTGCATCTCCCACCCCTCCTTCCCCCTCAAAGGTAATAAATACCAGAGGTCTATAAATGCCACATGGTGACCCACCATTATATGAGGGAAGATGGGCACTTATACAAGATAGATCAATGTCAATGGACCCTTCCCCTGAATAGCAGGGATTGGCTCAAACAAATGCCTGATTTCAGACGTCATAGCTACCTATAAAAGGGTTGTTTTATAGTTCTTTGTCCCTAATCTGGCACCCCAAGCGCGCTTGGCATAGTTTTGGATTCTTGTAGTAAAAGTTTCCTGATTCAAGAAACTCTCCTGTCTTTGTCTGTCTGTTCAAAGCTGAGGTTGTTCATCTTAATGGGAGAGTGAGGTGACAGCTTCAACTATAAAGAGAACAAGCATACTCTAATGTAGAAGGAAAGAAGACTCAGGATCATAGAAGGATGCCCGTTTCAACAACGTTGCAGGAGGAAGCACCACATATGAGCAGAATGTTTAATTCTGTAAGTAAGAGTGAAGCAACAAGAAGAGAGAGGCAATAAAGTAGCCACTGCATGGAAAAAGCTCATCTCTTAGGTGTCCTTCCAAATGAGAACAATTGCTCATTGAAAAAGAGGCAGCAGAAATAGAATCCAGACCTTACTGAACTGACCACATGCTTTATTACAGATAAAAGGGAGAGGCCTCGTGTGGGCTTTGCCATCTGCTAGGAACCCAGCCTATGAGATATCATTCACACATACAAAAAAGACACAGAGCCAGCATGCCCTTTCTCTGAAGAGAATCTGGAGATCCTAGCCTTGAGGGGCCATGTTTATCAAGCTGCAGCTCAGTGAAACAGTACAGACAAGTGTGTTTGAGAGGTCACAGGTTTTATGTCTCAGTTCAAGGAGGTTTGAGTGAGGCAAGCCCTTTGCTGCCTAGAGGAGTATTAGTCAGGAACAGGTCACATTTTAATCCAATTTTGCAGTTGACTTTGAAATAGGACACAACAGCTATTCATTGCAGCAAAGGGATGTGATCCTGACAGTATTGTTATGAAATTAGTAAAGAAATATTGTTTCCCAAAAGGGATGGGACTGTTCTCTCCCAAATTAACTATCCCCATGGTATTACACCTCATACTGATTTGCAGCCCTGCTTTTTAAAATTAATAACAAAATTGCATACTTTTCAAGCTAATTAAAGGTCTAGTGAGGGAAATGGATATACTTTATCAATTAATATTTTATAAATTAACATAAATATATATTTTAAAATATATTATTATTCCAAAGGGGGAAAATACCTTGCATGTAGGGCAGGGGGAAAAATCCCTATGAAATATTTTGTTTTAGAATTAGGGGGAAAGAGTATTCTTAAAGACAATGTTTGGGTGTAAAAAAAAATCACCCCCAAATCAGTCCATTTTTAAAAAATGTTAAGAAGGCTTTGGGGGATTCTGGGGGATCTTACAGGCCACATTTAGGGGTCCCAAAGGGTGCATGCAGACCACAAACTGCACTTTGCCCATCTCTGATTTAGAATTATAAGCTACCCACGAAATGAAAACAGAGCAAATGTAAGAGTTTTAGGTGTAAAATTTTCCAGTGACTCACTCTCTGCAGTGCTAAAAATTTGGAGACTGTAGAAAAAATTCATTGAGGAGCAGAATTCTTATTTATGGGGACAATGCCCTCATTTTGGCCCCTCTGACAGCTGCACCCCTGGAGGAGTCACTCCAAATATCTTCGTGACAGCCTCCCTCTGAACCAATGGATGATGACATACCTCCGGGGACCTTTTCAAAATTTTATATTTGCCCATAAGCAGACAAAAGTTTCTACGGGGTGGGGATATGCTACATATTTCAAACATGTCTATTAGTCAATGGGATTTGCTGCTAGCAGGGTGTTTATTACTGTGAGCTATTGTCAGCTTTGAGAGGTGGGGGCTGGTTGTTGTTGTTTTGTCCATATCACAGAAAAAAAGGGAAAGGATTCCTGATTCTGCTCAGCCCCTTCCCCCTGCAGTTGCTGTTTTAAAAACAAACAAAAGATGTAAATGGATTCACACATTTTAGTGTATTATGTAATATGACTTTAAGCAACAGCCTCTTGTTCATCGGCCTCCCTTTACTAATGGCAACTGCTGAGAGAAAGTGACTTGTCAGAGGTGAACGAGTGAGTCAGTGGTGGCAGAAAATTCCTCAACACATGGCTAAGTATACATTCCTGTTTACAAAATTAGATCCAAATCTGAGAAGATTCACACTTTGCTGACCTGCCATCAAAAAAGATGAACATCCAGTGGTGGTGTGGGAAAATATATCATTAAAAGTTGGTCACTGTGGTAAAAGTGGTAGAAGGGAAGAGAAATGCAGATGCTAGCTATACTGGATTAGCATACACAGCCACTCTGAAACTTATGCTGGTACTCCTGTGTCTATAATCACAGCTAGGATGTTAAAGGGTAAAGGATAAAAGGATCAAGAGTATCCGCAGGAAGAAAAAAAGACAGGATCAGTCCAATGAGAGGATTAAAAGACAAATGTCCAGAGGCTGAGGTATAAATAAAGATTATAAGAAGGGCATAGTGAAAGGATAAGAGAGGTGAAGAGACTGAAATTATATTAATGATATGTGATCTTTTGCATTGAAAGGCAGTGTGGTGTACTAGTCAAATGAGTTGTTCCCAAACTTTGGTCCTTCAGGTGTTTGAAACTTCAACTCCCAGAAGCCCCAGCCAGTTTGGCCAACAGTCAGGAAATCTAGGGGCTGAAGCTCAAAACAACTGGAGGACCAAAGTTTGGAAACCATGGAGTTAGAGTGGAATTTGACTGGAATTTGAAAGATCCATCTTCAAGACTCTGATGAGCCAGGAAACTCACTGACTCACCCTGAGAACAGGGTGTGTCAGGGTTGTTTTGAAAGGAGGGAGATACAAATGAGAATGAAACAAAGAAATAGTCTAGAAAAGCAAGAGCAAATTCCCCATGAAAATGGGAAAGTGAGAAGAGCCAAATACAGCGAACTTCGCAAGAATGCAAAAATGACATCTGTGGAAATAGAAATATTATCTAGAAATTCCTCCTGCTATGTACAGTAGGACCCCTGTATCTACTGATTCATTATCCGCTGATTCAATTCTCCACGGGACACAAAACAGCACACCTACCATTGAATCTTCCTAGAAAAATGTGTTCTCTCTAGCCATTTTCTAGGTCCTCCAAGGCAACTTTATGGTATATTAAACCGGAAGTCCCATTATTTTCAGTTGCATTCACTATTATCCACGGTTTTCAATATCTACGGGGAGGGGCAGAACCAATCCCCAGTGGATACGGGGGTCCTACTGTACAGTACACTGATCAGCCATTGTCAGCCTTGTGTTATCACTACAAGGAAAGCATAGATTCCTTAACTTCTATGGGAAAGAGAGACATGTGAGAGTTGCAGTCCAGCAACATCTGGAAGGCCATGGAGTTTTCAGTCCTGTGACATTAATAGCCTTATACTGAGACTCATTTAGCTCACCTTCATCAACAACCATAAATAGGAGCAACTTTCCAGCACTCCAGACAGACGTGTTTTCTAGCAGCTTCCCCAGGGATGCAGCTATTAGGGGGGAGGGGGAATGAGGACATTGCCCCCCAAAAGAAGAGTCACCTCCCCCTGAGATTTTCCTTTGGTCCCCAAATTTTTAGCATTGTGCTAAGAATTTAATCTGAGCATTTAGAAAAGGGGCAGGCAAAGTTACCAAGGGATATATGAGTTCTAGGCATGAACATCTTTCAGTGTCTCACTTTGCAATGCTAGAAATTTGGAAACAGGTCAAAAATTTAATTGCGGGATATAAAAACTAAGGAAGGGGGAAGGGGGAAAAAGAAATGTGGAACACCTTTAAGACTGATTTTTATTTTCACATGAGCTTCTGTGGCTATAAACCCACTTCTTCAGATGCAGTACCGAGCAGGGTAGAATTCTTAATTGGGGAGCAATGTTCTAAATGTGCCCCCCCCTTTAGTAATTAGACCTCTGAGCTTCCCTGAATTTAATGAGAAGGTTTTAGATAAGGGAAGGAAATTGGCTATGCTGGCATGGGCTACTGGGAGTTACAGCCCACTGATGCCTGGAGGGATGCTTTATTCCTACTCCTATTTTAAACTAAATAGATTGTGGGCTGCATCCTGCTAGATAGTTTTTTATATGCCACAGAATTGTCTTTCTGGACCAGAACAAGGTCCATGTGTACAGCATCCTATCTTAGTAACAGCCTTGGGAAACAGAAGCAGGATGTAATGACATCAGCCATCGTGTGTGGTTCCTACCTTCTCACATTTAGAGGTATGCTGATTCTAATATTTAAAAGTAAATAAATGAATTATTGTGAAGATGTTGTTGTTGTTGTTTACCTTCAAGTCATTTCTGACTTATGGCAAACCTATCACAGGATTTTCTGAGGGCTAAGAGTGTGTGACTTGCCCAAGATCACCCAGTGGGTTTTCATGTCCAAGCACGGATTTGAACCCTGGTCTTCAGAGTCATAGTCCAACACTCAAACCACTACAACCACACTGGCTCCCTTCATGAAGAAAAGGAAAGGAGAAGGGAAGTTGTTAAATGATATGCCAATGAAACTGATTAGTACTTTTCCTGGTGTTAATCCATTTAAGTGGAGAGCAGAGGAAGGTGATGGAAATGGACTATTTGTCATAAGGAGATGGGAAAATGGCTGCATCCCCACTGTTTACCAGGGCTCTGGTGACCATTAAAGAGAAGAAAACATGTTTCTTTATTTTTATTTTGGAGAGAACACTTGATAGCATTAGCTGAAGTGGGGAATTCCTGAGTGATAACACTAGCACTTTTAAAAGCATGTATGATTTTCACCTAATTCTTATTTGTGGCTTGACTCACCCATGCATTTTCTTTTCTTGGTGTCATTGGCTTTATAGTAATTTAATAATGCTTTGCAGTTTTTAAATTCATCTAGTTGCAAGATTAGGTGCATCCAATAAACATATAGATGGCACTGTTTGCTGACTGTGGTCCCAGAGGAATACTACACGACCAGTTGTTGCACTATGCTTCAGTAACAGTATCGAAAATAAAACTATTCTGATCAGATGATGTTGGCACCTTCAGTGCTTGCAGCATTTGTGCGGAGTCCCAGAAGCTTTTTTTTTTTTTAATTCACGGGCACTTGGTGTCAATAGAAGTAATTCCGACGTGAAACCAGCATGATTTATTGTGCAGTAGTAACTTTCCGCAATTGCGATGAGATGATGTGAGCAAACGCAACTGCTCCGCCCATAGTTCCCCCCATTGGTTGTTCCTCCTGCTTCCCTGGCATTCAGCTTCCAGTGGACTCACAGGCTAATAACTTTATTCCCATTTATCCACTAACTTTTTAACCCCAAATTCGTGAAATTCCGCTGCTGCTTAATTTACCAATACTTGCATTTACCAATACTTGCATTTAATGCATTTAATATAATGTTTCCTTACCATTAAAAATAGATTCCTTCTCTGCTGCTTTGAAACCCTTGCGCCTTCCCCTTCCCAGGTCAGCTAGCTTCCCTTGGGTTCCCCTGACCTGTCAAATCTGCCAAACTATGCAAATTGGGAGGCTCTGGGCATTTCAATAAACAGAGACCTCTTGCAAAAATGTAACAAAACAGAGGAGTGGCACTCCACGAATCCTTCATTCAGCTGATATGATGTTCTGCTGCCTCACCCTATATAGGCCTTGTTAGCAAAGCAAATAGCAGGTTGGTCTCATAATCAAGAGGTTGTAAATTTGAGGCTCACATTGGGCAAGCTTTTGCTTCTTCATTTGTCATTTTTAGCATTTTAGCATTTCCTCCCCTCTCCTCTTCTTTCTTGGCAGTGCAATTAAAATCCCTTTTTGCTCCCAAAGGGGTGAATGTGGGTGGGTAAATCGCTCAGATTTTTATAAGGCCAGGAAAAAAACAGAAAACATTAACAGTCGCTTGGATGCAATGTTTGATTAGTTAGGAAAATGCCTCCTTGAAACTAAAAGTAGACTTTTAAAAAGTATTGGCCGGAATCTTGTATCAGCTACTTAGTTTAGTATCTTAAATAACAAAGTCTTTTGGGGCGGGGTGGGAAGAGGAGGGGGGGAGTAAACGCTAAAATGCTAAAAATGATGAAAGAAAAGCTGCCCCAAGTGAGCCTCAAACTCATTACCTCCTGATCATGAGATCAACACTCTGCCTAGTTTGCCTACAAGGCTTATACAGGATGAGGGAGCTGAACACCATCTAAGCTGAATGAAGGATTCACAGAGTGACACAATAGATAATATTTTTTAAAGGGGTGCATGCGCAAACACAGTAGAGGAAATTATATTCTAAAGATGGAGGAGGAGATTGTGGGGAGGCATGGTTATCATATGGTATGCAGTGTGCTTTCAGCACTTTGAAAACCTGTCATTCCATTTCAGAAACAGAATGGAGGGCACTGTGCAGTAGGTAAGGCTTGTAAAGTGGAATACTTCCGCTTCGTTATGCCATGGTACAATCACTGGAAAATACCCTCGTGTAGTATTCCTCCCAGTCAAACTACATATTTATAGTGCTATGATTCTACTTTAACTGCCATGATTCCATCCTATGGAACCATGGGACTGACAGATTGGAGGTTCCAGAGGTTCTCTGGCTGGGAATTCTAAAGGTCCCTCCCAAGATTCCATAGGATTGAACCATGGCAGTAAAAGTGGAATCATCGCACCATAATTCTGTAGTGTGTAAAGTCAAGACTAATACAAGGACATACAGGAGAAGAGAAAGAGCTGGTGGGGAGGGGTAGTATTTAGTGTCAACAAAATATCCTTTACTGGTCCTGAACCTTGTACAGGACCTCCAGAAACATTCCTATTTGAATTTGTATATTTTTTTAAAAAAACTTGTTCTAGGCAGTAACATGAACAGCCTTTAGAAATATAATATTTTTAACTAATTTGTTATTAATTACACTTTTTGAACAGGCACAATGATTATTGTGTCCTTTAGTTTATCTAAAATCTGTTGAAAGCATTATGCTGTTTAGTTCCAAGCATGTCCCAGCTGAACAACAAAAGTCAAAGCAACCACACTTTTTAGCAACAAGGGAGGTGATGGAAATAACCTGTTATTGGCATCCCAGTCCATGAGTTTTTTTTTAAACACTATAGGCTAGATCCTGCATTTATCCTGTCTAAAATACATCAGTTGAGATCAATAGGAACTAAGGTACTTGTGACTAACAATTCGGATTCATTGCATTGGATCTGCTCTAGATAGGACCAATGTTAGGTTTAGTTCAATGTTATTTCCTATGGAAAGAACAGCTCCAAATGCCACTTACAGAACTGTCTACGAAGGAGAGTTGTCTGCTGAAGACATATAAAGAAGGTCATGTTGGGAGTTTCATGGCATGCTACTGACTTCCTAGAGATAATGTGGTGTAGTGGTTTGACTTTTGGACTACGACTCTGGGAGACCAGGGTTCAGATCTTTGTTCAGTGATGCAACCCCATTGGGTAACTTTGGGCAAGTCACACTCTCTCATCCTTAGAGGAAGACAATGTCAAACCTCTTCAGAATAAATGTTGCCTGGAAAATCCTAGGATAGGGTTGCCTTAAGTCAGAGCTAACTTGAAGGTACAGAACAACAACAAACTGTTTTGCTAAGGGTAGCCATGGCAGCAAAAACAGTTGCTCTGTGGTATCACTAATATGTTAATGACAACTAGTATTTAAGGTCCCCACATAAGTCTGTGTTGGTTTTGGTGGAGAACTGAGCAGCCTGGATATCTGTTATATAGAAGTATACAAAGCTGTCTTTGAAACCAACAGCAGATGGCGTCCACTGAGCCAAGAAGTTAGTCCTGCATTTGGCAAAAAAACTAAAGAGGAAGCGACACCAAAGCAGCCAGCTAATGGGCACGTGGGGTCGAGCCTCCTGTTGAAAAGAGTCCAGCTGTGAGGCTGGGCTTTCGCCAGGCTGGGGGCTGCAGTAGTGGCAGTGTTACCACAGCCTCCGCCAGCACAAGTAGCTCAGCAGCAACAGCAGCAGCAACAGCTCCCTGGCAGGTATGATGGATGCTTTGGGGATCTGGAGGTATCTCTGGTGACATAAGGGATGGTGATAGAGGCAGGAGTGAGGAAGCTATCAGGAAAGGTATTCCAGTTTGAATGCATAGGGATGCCTATAGATAGGAATTGGCTGCATTTTCTGTAAGCAGAAAAGATGTAGGAAGCACCTGGGCATTTGAGGAGTATGTCCCAAGATATGTCAGATGATTATAATATGGCTACACAAGATCATTGCTGTTGGAGCTATAGGAAATTGAACATACACACTATCCAGTAAAGCCATTTGAGGTCTGAAGATTGCTATAATGTAGTAAGGATAAACTGGTAGATAACTACATAAGCTATTTATTGTCAGCATGACATTGCAGGTAGTTAAAGATAACATAACTTTTGTTTTTCTAACGCTATGTTCCTAAACACACTTAACTGAAGGAGATTTCAAGGAAATCAACAGAATGTTCCAAATATATTTGTTTAGGGTGCGAGACTGGTATGGTATGAAGATAGTCATAATATGTGATATTAATCTACATTCAAACATTGTCTATATGCAATGCAATTACTTCAGGTATATATAGAAAGAGAAGTAAAATTATCACACTTCAACCTGTGAATTGTAATGGATATCTTTGGTCTTGTAGGAGAATAACTTTTGAATATCATAATGTTCTCTTAATTTTCCCAAAATTTTGTTATATGGACCTATGAATTATTCCTCATATCCTAAGTAAAGATTATTAAAGCATTGTTTCAGTTTCTTTATTGCTAGATCTTGATTGCTCTTAATTTACTGAATTATTTCTGTATCTCTCCTTATCCAAATGGTTGTATAGCAAGATAATTATTATATAATGTCCAAATTATTCATCCCCAAATGATGGCATATGCTCAGTATACTAGTGATTTGAATATTCTGTATACACGTGTACCTAATCCATTCAGCAGATAGCTAGTTCTCAGTCCAATACTATAGCACAATGCTGTGGCAGACTGTGTGTCTCCCATCGAGACATGTAGCTGGATTTAATCCTTGCTTTCTATTGCAGTAGGACAATGAGTGAACGCACCTTCATAGCCATCAAGCCTGATGGAGTGCAGCGAGGCTTGGTGGGAGAAATTATCAAGCGATTTGAACAGAAGGGATTCAAACTGGTAGCCATGAAATTCATGCATGTAAGTTTTCTTTGCCAGTACCACTTCTGATAAGGTAGTCTATCATCCATCAGAAGTGCTTGTTTAACCAAAATGTTTCCAGCACTTAGCATTGCCAATTCTTCCTGCTTTTTAATGAATTATTTTTAATGGACTATTTTATTATTTGTAGTAACTGGTTTTATTCCACCTTTTTAATTGTAAACCACTTTGAAGTTTTAGAAATGAAAGATTTCATTAAAATTCTAATTGGTTCATCGATTCATAAATAAATAAAATAAATAAAATTAAATTGCTTCTCAACATGGACCTCAAGCAGAAATATCCATTCTTTTTCAAGATAGCCTAATATTTTGGAATCTTTCCAATATCTAGCAGACGACAAAGCCACACTGAGTACTCTAATTTTAGTAAGTGGTGTCCTTAGTCTGAAAGGTGTGTCCTTAATGGTAGATTTTAAACTTAAAGCTTTGGCTATTCTTGGAGCTGCAAAAATGGTTTAACCATGAAACTGAGCTAAGTAGAAAGCATCTTGACAAACAAACCAAAATAAATATTTCAGACTGGCATTAGCAGCTTCTCTTCTAATATAGTGCTGGAACCTATATTTGAAAATGAAGCATGCAAATCAAGGATTAATAGTCCTCCTGTGGCTAATGTTATGTGACATAAGATGCTCTTAAGTTCTTATGCTAAGCATTTTGTTCCTGCAGGCCTCCGAAGATCTCCTGAGAGAACACTACATTGACCTGAAAGATAGGCCATTCTATGCTGGTTTAGTTAAATATATGCACTCTGGCCCTGTTGTAGCCATGGTAAGTCTTCTTCAACAAACAGAAGTCATTAAAATATATAAATGTTTTTTATGTGCTTACTGAAAGCTTTAAAATAAGACAAGTTATCTAGATTACACTTGGCTTAGGGCTTCTTAACACTACTAATATTTATATATATTCTTGTGGCTGTGGAGAAAGCTAAGGAAACTGTGGATTAATATGACTTTAATCATGAGGTCCGTATTCTGTTCTCAAATAGCAATTTGGCCAGAACAGCAAAATACAAATAGTCACCATAAATGCACAGCTCCTTGATCCAATTGTCACCTTTTCACAGCTTCCATAACGTTATACCTTAAAAGTACCCATCACCATATTATTTTAAGTTAATCTACTTTCCTTGCATCTTAAGGCAGCCAACATAGGCAGAGTCCTTAGGTAGTCTCCCATCCAGACACTGATCAAAGAACGTATAAATGTGGTTGTACATTTTAACTGGTATTATTTGGTTTATGTTTTAATAATATGTTTTAATAATATTATTAAATGTTTTAATAATAATTTTTAAAAATCAATGGAATTAAAACCATTTTAAACAAATCCATGAAAGACAAATGAAAAAAAGGCAGTAGAGCTATTCAACACACTATTCAAGATTTCACTTGTCAACAGAAGGACAGCAAGGAGGGAGCCATCCTAGCCTCCTTAGGGAGGGAGTTCCAAAGCCTGGGAGCAGCCACCAAGAAAGTCCTCTCTCTACTTAGGTCCTGTCTAAATGGTCAAAATAATTCTCATGGAATTCGCTGGCAATGTGATCTATCTTAATGGGAACCCACATCGATGCGTTGTATTTGGAAGGGGGCAGCAAAAAACTCCAAAAACTGCACGTAAGAGCCTTCACGGCTTTTTCCAGAGTTTTTAAAAAGCTCCGTAGGGAATGCACATTCTCACTCATTAAGACAATCACATTTGCATCACTGTGCTTTCCCATATGAGAGGAAGTGCAAACTGATTGGCTGGACAAGTGCAGGGGGCAGGGCTTCCTAACAGAGCAAGCGCCCACTGCTGCCATGTTGGATTTTCGCCTTAGTGAGCAATTCCTAAGCTGATAAAACAGCAATTTGTATTATCTCTTTCTTCTTTTTTATAAACGTGAAATATCGCTTGTGCACACCATGGAAAAAGTTTTTTTTTTTAATTCAATGGCAGATTTAAATAGGTGAGTAATTCACTCGCAGCCACCATCTTGCCTAGAGGCCATGCAGAGTTGATGGGGTCTGTAAAACTGTTAAGACAATTTGCAGCTGCTGCGAATTGCTATTACTGAGGAGCAATCTTTTTTTCAGGCTCTTATAGATGAGACCTTAGCTTCAGGAGATAGGTAGCTTCACCAATTATCCTCAGGCCAGTAAATGCTATAAATGCCAGGCAACAGGGTTAGGGGCTTTGTAGTTCATCTGGAAGAGAATTCCACATTGGGAGAAGACAATTGTAAAACAACAAAAGGAGAACTTTCAAAGGAGACAATAACAAATCTTTTCGTGTTTTAGTTTTCTAGTTTTTATTCAGAAGTATCTGAATAAAGTAAACTGTGTACCAAGGATACTGTGGAATCACTGAATTGCAAAATGGGATATGGGAGATTTTAGAAGGTTGTAAAATGGCATAAGTTATCAGTGACATCACCAGGGATGTTGAATGGCTTGTCCATTCAGCGGTGGATATGGGATCATATTCCACACAGTAGGTTTCATTGTAGAGGCCCTTCTGACTGAGACACCTTGGAAATCTGCTCTTCTTCTAAGTATCGTAGACTCTGTTAGAATACGACCACCCTGAAACATTGAAATAGATGGAGATCACGGTGATCTCAATAAGTATATGGCAATAACATTCATCCATTCGATGCTCAAGAAATTGTCTGTGATACAATTCACAGTGGCATACCATATGCACATAGTGGAGGTTAAGTGTGAATAATACTGTTCTGGGATCTCACCATTGTTAATTGGTAAACAGAGCTTTGGAAAGCTTTGGAACTGGGTGCCTATTTTAAATTAACATTGCCTTTTAATTCTGTGTACAGATTAGGTACTATTCATACTGATGTAAAAAAATAAGAATGTGGCCTTCATTTTTTACATTCAGTTTCTATAACCCAATGGCCAGAGCTCCCTGAAAAAGCTCCCTGTCTATATACCTGCCAACCAGGGAACCTGCTAATAACCTTCAAAGTTCATAAAATAGAGCTAGGCCTACAGAATATACAAACATTAAACATATTAAAATTTAAAAAACATATACAAATGTTTTTTAAAAAACCAAAGTAAAATCAGCTGCTTTGATAGGATCTTAACAAGTACAATGCCGTTTTTAAAAACTGGAGGACTAAGAAGTCTGGGGGGCCGTTTACATGATGAAAATGTCCTGGGAAGAATTCGTGTCGATCCCTGGCAGTTTACACGTACATCGGGTCGGGTACGTGATTTTCGGAAGGGGGGCCACCTTTTATCCCTCAACCTGCGGGACTTCCAGTCCCGCAGGTTGTGCCGGTTTTTAAAAAAGTCACTGGAGGATTCGGAAAATCGGAAATGTAAACAGCGTGGGACAAAAAGTCTCGGTACTGGGATGACCGGAAATGGTGACTGGGGGCGGGCTTAGAGCTCAGAGACCAGAAAAGGAGGGGTCAGTCACCCGTTCAACAGATCCAGCCTCACCAGCCGAAAACAAAGGCATCCCTTCCAGCTGCATGAAGGTTGATGTGTGTGTGTGTGCGCACACGCGACTGTACTCAATCACCTTTTTAAATGGATTTCTACACTGCATGCTACAGAGAGATCATGGTGGGCAGATCCTCCCTGGTTCTGAACAGAGAGATCGTGGTGGGCGGGCACAGTAAAATATTCCAGCCTCTGAGCGAATGAACATCTCTTAACTTCCCCCTCTCTGTGTCTGTGTGTTTCAAAACAGCCTGTTTGTAGCTGGTTTGAAGCATGAACTCTGCAGCTAATCTGTGTTGTAAGGGTTAACATTTTACAGAGGCAAGGGGAATACGATACCTCCCCTCCCCTCCCCCTCACTTGGCTTGATTTCAAATGGAAAGCATTCTTTCGTTCCTGCGTCTGAGCGAAAGATCTCAGTCTGGATCTTTAAAAATGCTTTCTGCCTCTTCTGAAGGGGTTAAAATGTTCAAGAAGCAAACGGGGAATAACAAACCTCTGCCCCCCCTCTCTCCCCCCCCAGCCAGCCAATAGCATCGCTCATGGCACGGAACTCTAAGGGAAGTGCGTCACCGAGGTTGTGAAAACACGAGTAATCGCATCTTTGATTGACAGCCAAAAAAAAAAAAAAATTAAAACCTAAACAAAACCGGAACTATGGACGTGTAAATATCAGTCACGGGACCACACGGGATATCCATATCAGAGACATAAATCGTATAAACAGCGAGGGGCGGATTCGTGATCACTTTGTCCCGGTAGGCAACGCGACAATTTCTGTCGTGTGACTGGCACCTGGGAGAATAAAAGTGTCTTAACTTGGTGCTGGGGGGAAAAAATCAAGACAGACAAAAAACCAAATCTCAGGTTCAGGTTTTGTACAACCAGGATGCTACCACTGAAAAGTTTTGCTCTATAACAGTTATCAACTCACCTCATTTTGAGGGCATTCAGAAGAGGAGATATTGTAATCTTAATATCTGAGCAGGAGTATATGGGATTCTATTCTTACTATGGCAGGGTTGTCTTACTATGTACTAATTCTTATTATGCCAGTTGTTTTCATCTCAGTTCTTTGGATGTTGAAGGTATGGGAAGGCCTTAACGTAGTAAAGACTGGGAGAGTAATGCTGGGAGAAACCAATCCTGCAGATTCCAAGCCTGGGACAATTCGTGGAGATTTCTGTGTGCAAGTTGGCAGGTAAATTCTGAACTGTTCTCTTGTAAAATTAAATTGCTGGCTAGTTGTAATCTTCATTAAGCCTGAGTACTAAAAAAAAGAAGAGTATATCAGATTTTTTTGGATCAGTCATCAGTTTGTGGTTTGAATCTAGTGTCTTTGAATCTCTTATGATATAGGATGGGATATAAATATTTTAATTAATAAATAATGTATGTGCATTTTTAATTAAAATTTGTACATCTGGGATGTAAAAGAATAGTTACAAGATCTGAACTTCTGAAGTTTCTCTTAGTGCAGGATCAGACATCTTCTGTAGGTTCAGGGCCAAATTTTGTACCCCGTGCCCCAGGGAGTGAACTCAACCACTGAAATCAGGTAGTACAGTTGTAGTCGGACCCAAAAAACATTTCCTTTTAAGAACAAGGAGCATGAGGTGCATGTACCTAGTTTCCAAGCACAATTACTTCTTGGAGGATTCTAGCAGTATAACTGTGCAAGAAGATGGTGGCATGGGTGGGTGGGTTACAGGTTACGCTTCAGGACAATAAAATGTTGTGGCACACCCATTTCTTTAAGAGTGATTCATAGTTTTTATGACCTACATAATCAAAGGCTTTGCTATAATCTATAAAACACAAGCAGATTTTCTTTTGAAATCCTTTGATGTACTCCATTATCCAACCCATGTTTGCAATATGATCCCTAGTGCCTCTTCCTTTCCTGAATCTAGCTTGGACACTTGGCATTTCTCATTTCATATATGGTAACAGTCTTTGTTGTAGAATTTTAGCATCACTTTTCTTGCATGGGAGATAAATGCAATGGTCCTGTGGTTACTGCAATCCCTGGTGTCCCCTTTCTTGGGAACTGGAATGTATATTGAGTGTTTGCAATCTGTGGGCCATTGCTTTGTTTTCCATTTTTGTTGACATAATTTAGTTAGAACCAGAATAGATTCTGTCCCTTTGTTCTTGCACACAAGTTGCTGAACAGTTGCATTCAGGGTTCTGACTCTGTTTCTGTCACCTTTTCCTTTTCCTTCTTGTCTGTCCTTAACTGCTTGAAGAGTTTCACCTGCCATCCATTGAAGCTTATCTTTCTTTTTGGCTGCAGACAGTGTCTTTTTGCATTCCTCCCTGACAATGTTCCTGGCTTCAGTCCAGAGTTCTTCTGGCTTTTGGTCAATTAGGCTTAATACATGGTGCAAATCTATATTTTAGATTATCTTTAAATACTGTGGGGATGTTATTCAGGTTGTATTATGACACTGTGGTCAGTTTCGTGTTCTTCTTTAGCTTTACTCTAATTTTTGATATTAGCAGTTCATGGCCTTTACCACAACCTGCTCCTGGTCTTGTTTTTGTAGGGAGAATGGAGCTTCTCCATCAATTATGTAGTCTATTTGATTTCTATATTGGCCATCAGGTGATACCCATGTATAGGCAGTCACTTCTTTGGTTGCTTGAAGAATGTGCTTGCGATGAACAAACTATTTCACCTCACAAAATTCAGTCAGTTGCTCTCCTGTTTCATTTCTTGATCCTAGGCCAATTTTTTCTACAGTCTTTGATTCTGCTCTGTTTTCTACTTTTGCATTCTAATTGTCTATGATTAACAACAAGTCCTGTTTTGGTGTGTGGTCAATTTTCTCCTGGACCCCAGCACAGAATCTTTCGATTTCTTCTTCTGCTGCTTCTCTAGTTGAAGCATAAACTTGAATTATGGTTATAGTGATGTGTTTTCCCTGAACTCTTATTGACATGATTCAGTTAGACTTTGCATTATATCCTTTGACTGCTTTTGCTATATCTCTCCTCGCTATCAATGCCACTCCTATTTCAGATAATTGCCATTGTGTATTTATCTGACTCAAAATGTCCCATTCCTGTCCACTTTAGCTCGCTCACCCCAAATATTACAATGTTTATGCATTCCAATTCTTGTTTTACGATGTCTAGCTTCCTGATTCATGCTTCTCACATTCCATGTTCCTATAATATGTTTTGTGCAGCTCTGGACTTTCAGCTTGAGTCCAGTTGTGTCATTAGCCAGTGTTACTTGTAGTTGTCCTCTCCTATACCAAATAGGTTGTTGAGTACCTTCCAACCTAGGAGTGTCACCTTCTGACACTATCTCGTTTCATTTTGGATTGTCTCTTCATGGGGTTTTTTTGTGGCAAAATATATTCAAAAGAGGTTTACCATGTCTCCTTCTGTGCAGTACTAACACATGTTAGCTATGGTAACACTGCCGTTGTGTCTGAGAGATCCTCCGCCAGTGTTACCCTCCACAGTTAGTCACATTGAGTCTGGCTCTTCAGCAAAAGTCTGTCTGATAAGGGAGACCTTATCACTAGCACTGCTTTCATCAGCATAACCCCTTGCCTCGGAGGAGCATGCAATACCACCACCCACCACCCACCATCATAGAAAGGTAGTGCAATGGTGGGCTTCAAGACTATAGACAAGATTAAAATGGCAAAATAATTTTTCTTGTCTTTTGGTAAAAGGTGATTAATTAAAAGCTATTATATCATTCCTGTATTTGTTTTTTTACTTCTGCTTGTTTAACATAATTATCACCATTTAATAAATTTTATTTATTTATTTTTATTTAGAAATATAATTCATGGCAGTGACTCTGTAGACAATGCTGAGACAGAAATCAACTTATGGTTCACTCCTGAAGAACTGGTTGACTACACAAGGTGTGATCACGGATGGATCTACGACTGAAACCTAGTATGTTACCCTAGGTTATCCCTTTGTTCCACTAACTATTGGTCTTTAAACAGTCCCTACTGCCATTATTCTTTAGGGTCGTTCCCCGCACTGCTCCACCCCACATATTTTCAAGTATATTTTTGGAAGTATTATCTGTATTTTAAGGTATATATGTAATCTTGTTTGCTATTCTGCCTCAAGAAAAAGATTCTAATTATTGAATTATTATTTCTTATTTATGTACTGTCTATTTATTTTACTACTTGAGGTGAAGTAGCAAAATGCTGCCCCCTCTCCCTTGCCCCAGCCAAATCATAATGCATAGTACGAGAGAATAGCAAATCTATCGTATTTTTTGGTTGAGGTAAAATTATTTTAGTATTGTGGGTAGAAAGTCTCAAAAGAATCTCTTCCTGAGAATAAGAAAAAAGTACAATAAAATTGATTAAATAAAAATGAATAAAAATTTACTCCACTTTCATGACACTCAAAATCAACTGCCTGGGACAGCTGCCTTGCTCTGCCCAAAAGTAGTGCTGGCCCAGAATGCAGATACTTAATTTTATGATCTTAAACTGATTGCATTAATTAAATTTTAACTCAGTATTTGAGGCTAAGCTTGTGCTTATGTGTTTCGAAGATGATACTGTATACCTTGGTTGCAGAATAGGCTGTACAAGTGATTTGGCATAAGCAATATATTACTTGACATTGACCAGTAGAGCAGCTGCTTTGTTTAACTTTAAAATGTCAAGCGATAGATGCTCTAAGGCAGTGGCTCTTAACCTTTTCTTTACCAGGGACCCCCTTTCAATATTTTTGTTGCTGCTCGCCCCCAAGACTTAACTCAAGATTTAAAACCCTAACAACAACAACAACAACAACACAATTACACTGTCCATTAACCCTTCTCTCAGAGGCAATGGAGGGGAAGGGAAGACTTTTCTCCTGCTTCTTCCTACAAGTTTGTGGCTGGAGTGGATTGAACAGCAATGTGCAAGGTCAAGCCAGCCAGCCAGCCTTTGCCTTGGCTCCTGTTATGTGGGCTGAGCAGCCTTCAAGCCTTCACGGACACACACACACACCCCCGTGAGGACATCACGGCCCCCTGAGGGTCCGTGGACCACAGGTTAAGAACCACTGCTCTAAGGTAAACCACCACATTATAAGGTGATTGAAATAACATGTAAATAACTGCATATTGAAGAATTATAAAAATTTGTACTGTAACGAGTGTAACAAATGTTGGTAAAGATAGCTGTGTTAGTCTATTTCAATATAAGAAGGACAAGTCTTGTAACACCTTAAAGAGTAGACAGTTTATTTCAGCACAAACCTTTGTTGACCTAGGACTTGTTTTGATGCAACATTCTTCAAATGTTAAATTGAACATTGGTGTTTTCTTTTCTTTTCTTTTCTTTTTTTTTTTGCTGCAAATGGAAATGCCTGAGTTACAATATCAGTTTAAAATAAAGCTTTTCACAGATGGTTATTCCTTTATCTTGTTCCCCCTCCCTCACCCTAGCATTGCTCACTTGTGCCATTTTCAAGTAAGATAGCTGCTTATGAAATATGCTTTTACGAGAAAAGAAGATTAATGTGTGAGGCCATTCAGTAAGCTCTGTCCTTCTGTTACTAGTTTCTGTCATTTTATTTGATGTTGAAAATAAGGGTACTATAGAATTGTTTATTCAGCTGAGCTATCCATTTTCTTTATTAATCTGCATGCATGTTTCCTTCCCCTGATTATCTGGATTAAAAATAAAACATACACAAACAAGTCCAGTCCAGATAACATGCCAAACCAGAATTGAGCAATCTGAGCTATGGTTTGAGATGGTGTCTGAAATGATAAACAATGATTTGTAGTGTACTAGGAAACAAAAACTCAGAAATTATGGCTTAAAATGAGTTTGCAAATCATTGATGGAGTCAGGTAAGCTGAACTGTGCTCCCATTGCAAAAATTTCCAGAGGGATAGTCATGTTAGTCTCTTGACGAGGAAACGTTTTAAGAGATACCTTAAAAACTGACAGCTTTTATTTGGGACAAGCTTTCATGAAGTAAGCCTACATTTATGCCTCTAAAAAAGTGTGTTGCAGTCTGAAAAGTATATGGAAAATAAAAACCTGTTAGTCTTTAAGGTGCCAACAATGTCATTTCCCATTTAAATTGATGTGATAAAGATAGTTATGCCTTAAGTCCCATTGATATCAGTGGGAACTAAGTTTGCCTAGCTTAGGATCCAGTGCTATTGTTTATGCTAGTTAGAGGTTCAACTGGTGTGTGAATTACTCTGCTGAAGAGGCTTTGGGAGACTGAAGTGCTAGGCTGATAGAAAATGAAAGCAAATGGGTGGCTATAAATATGAGTTGCCTGTGCATTTGGAACCATGTACAGTAGTTTAATTTCTCAGTAATGAACAGAAGAAATGTATACTAACCTGTCACAGCATTGTTGGTTGTGACTGGCTCCAACTCTACAACATCTTGGGAAAGTCTTTCCTGTCATCTGCTATTTGATCTTTTTCACTGGAGATGTTGGAACTGAACTTGGGACCTTCTGAACGCAAAGCACATACTCTGGTCTTTTTACTGCTGTAAACTATAGGTTACCATGTTTGAATACCAAGCTACATTTAATGACTGGATCAACTGTACTCTCTCTCCCTGCCAAACTTAAAAGTACCTGTATATCTCTCCAAATTACAGCACTGGGGTAGAGAGATGCTAAATAGTTTTCCTGCTGGTAATTGCCACCTTGAGTCTCCTCTTCATCATGGGAGTAGTATATCTATATTATGTCTGTTACCTCCACCCTCAGTACTAATAGAATGTTTGGAGGGGTGGATTTTGAGCAGGGAAATGGTACAAGGTGAAGATGACAATTAATAACCTAAGGGACTGGTGATCTCTTCCAGGAGGCATGTGAATACTTTAAGTTATGGGGAAAAGTCATGGGGTAGTTTTGTTTTTGGAAATCCTGTTTAGTACAAAACTACAATTCCAGCTTTTTGCTGTCTCAAGAATGAAGACTTCATCAGATTTTGGTCAAGGAATCAACCCTGGATAGGGACAAGAGGAACACTGAATTAAATGCCAAGAAAATGTGTTTAGGATTAGAGTGCACATATAATTTTGCAAGATCTCTTTGCATTCTGTTGGGGTTCTGGGTCATCTAAAGAAGAGTGCTGTTCTTCCAGGAATGGGGAAAATGGACTGACCACAAAGTATCTCCTTGGCTCTTTGGAGTAGGTTTTCAGTGTGATTATTTGTGGGACTCTTGCACTTCTTTGGAATATCCATCTACTCCTGTAGATAGCTTGCACAGTACAGTGGGTAGTGCTGGACTAGAAATGTTTATGTGTACAGATCAAGACCTATGTTAGCAGGAGCCCTGGAACTGTTTTTAAGGGTGGGGGTGGGGACTCAAAATTGGCTGGCAGGCAGTCCGTTATTAATTTTGCCTACTTTCAGGAGGGCAAATTACTTTCCCCATGTATTAACATTCAAACATCCTTAAATAGAAAGACTCATACAAACACAATGTATACTTAGTGTTCTCCATGTGTTTAGTGTAGCTTATTACTAAGTAAGTGTACATACAGTAGATTGCAGGCAGTTTGTATTATTTCCAGGAGGGCTCAATGAGCATCACTGTCTTAATATTTCTTGGTGCTTGGTCATTTACTACAATTCTGTTTCATAATGCCTGTGGGGGAGTTAAACTACATAGGAGCCTTGGTGGCCCAATTTTGCCAAATTATTTGGAGAGGGCTTAGCCCCCCTCCAGGTCTTGAGGAAGGCTTGCCTCCCCACTCCCATTCTTGGTCCATGACACTTAGTCCAGCCACTAACTCTCATCCTATCCTACTTCACAGGTATGTTATGATGATAAAAGTATGGATAGGCATGTAGCTTGAACTCCGCTGAGGAAAGACTACATAGAAATGAAACTAGCAAACATACTTCTGTGACTATTCAAAAGGACAATTTCATGGTCCAAAAGGTGGAAGAGGCAACAAGGGGGTCAGCTATTTTAGATCTGATCCTAACCAACAGAGATGACCTGGTTAATTGGGTGCAAGTGTTGGGATCCTTAGGTGAGAGTGATCATGTTCTCCTGGAGTTTGTTATACAATGGAAAGGAGAAGCCAGGCACAGTCAGGCACGCATTCTCAACTTTAGGAGAGCTGATTTCAATAAACTCAGGGAAATACTGGGGGTGATACCATGGTCAGGGATACTAAAAGAGAAGAGATCTCAAGATGGATGGGACTTTCTCAAAAGGGAGATACTGAAGGCACAATTTCAAACAGTACCATTGAGAAAGAAAAATGGGAGGTGTCTCAAGAAACCAGGATGGATGACTAAAGAACTTTCAACGGAGCTAAGTTTTAAACGGAACATGTATAGTAAATGGAAAAAGGGGGAAATCACCAAAGAATTCAAACAGATAGCGAACACGTGTAGGAGTAAAGTCAGAAAAGCTAAAGCGCAGAATGAGCTCAGGCTTGCTAGGGAGGTTAAGAACAATAAAAAGGGGTTTTTTGGGTATGTCTGCAGCAAAAGGAGGAAGAAGGAAATGATAGGGCCACTATGTGGAGAAGATGGCAAAATGCTAACAGGGGACAGAGAAAAGGCAGAATTACTCAACACCTTCTTTGCCTCAGTGTTTTCAGAAACGGAAAAGAGGGACCAACCTGAGAAGAATGGAACAGAGGACACAATAGGGGAAATCCAGCTCAGAATAAGCAAAGAGGTAGTACAGGAATACCTTCTTAATCTAAATGAATTTAAATCTCCAGGACCAGATGAACTACATCCAAGAGTATTAAAAGAGCTGGCAAATGTGATCTCAGAGCCATTGGCAATAATCTTTGAGAATTCCTGGAGAACAGGAGAAGTCCCAGCAGACTGGAGGAGGGCAAACGTTGTTCCGATCTTCAAAAAGGGGAAAAAAGAGGATCCCAACAATTATCGTCCAGTTAGTCTGACATCAATACCAGGGAAGATTCTAGAGCAGATCATTAAACAGAGAGACTGTGAACATTTAGAAGGCAATGCCATAATCACAAAAAGTCAACATGGGTTTCAGAGAAACAAGTTATGCCAGACTAATCTGATCTCTTTTTTTTGATAAAGTTACCAGCTTGGTAGATGAAGGGAACGCTGTGGATATCGCATACCTTGATTTCAGTAAGGCCCTTGACAAGGTTCCCCATGACATTCTTGAAAACAAGCTTGTAAAATGTGGGCTAGACAAATTAACTGTTCAATGGATTTGTAATTGGTTAACCGGCCGAACCCAAAGGGTGCTCAGCAGTGGCTCCTCTTCGTCTTGGAAAGATGTGACCAGTGGGGTGCCACAGGGTTCTGTCCTGGGCCCAGTGCTATTCAACATCTTTATCAATGACTTGGATGAGGGAATTAGGGGCATACTTATCAAATTTGCAGATGACACCAAATTAGGAGGAGTAGCTAATACCCTAGAGGACAGGATCAAAATTCAGAATGACCTGGATAGACTGGAGAGCTGGACCAAAGCTAACAAAATGAAATTCAATACGGAGAAATGTAAAGTACTGCACTTAGGGCAGAAAAATGAAATGCATAGATATAGGATGGGAGAGACCTGGCTGAATGAGACTACCTGCGAAAGGGATCTAGGAGTCCTAGTAGACCACAAGTTGAACATGAGCCAAGAGTGTGATGCGGCAGCTAAAAAGGCCAATGCGATTTTGGGCTGTATCAATATAAGTATAGTGTCTAGATCAAGGGAAGTAATAGTGCCGCTCTATTCTGCCTTGGTCAGACCTCACCTAGAATACTGTGTCCAGTTCTGGGCACCACAATTCAAAAAGGATATTGACAAATTGGAGCATGTCCAGAGAAGGGCAACTAAAATGGTGAAAGGTCTGGAAACGATACCTTATGAGAGACTTAGGGAGCTGGGTATGTTTAGCCTGGAAAAAAGACAGTTAAGAGGCGATATGATAGCCCTGTTTAAGTATTTGAAGGGGTGTCACACTGAGGATGGAGCGGGCTTGTTTTCTGCTGCTCCAGAGACTGGAACACGGAGTAATGGATGCAAGCTCTAGGAACAGAGATTCCATCTCAACATTAGGAGGAACTTTTTGACAGTAGGAGCTGTTCGGCAGTGGAACGCACTCCCTTGGAGCGTGGTGGGGTCTCCTTCCTTGGAGGTCTTTAAACAGAGGATGGATTGCCCTCTGTCGGGGATGCTTTGATCAAGATTTCCTGCGTGGCAGGGGGTTGGACTGGATGGCCCTTGTGGTCTCTTCCAACTCTACAATTCTATGATTCTATGACAAAGGAGTTATATAGTCACATCAACAGGAGTGGGGCTACAGCCATTTGCAATCACATCCCATGCATGTTTGGTCACATACAGGTCCAGGGAGTTCAGTGGGGCATCCTGGTAAATAGTTGAATTGTAAGCCGAGAACACTGCAAAACAGGCAGCAAAATATTTTCTCCTACAGCCAATAGAGTGAACAATGCATTGCAAAGGTTTTAGGAAAGGATCTGTTTTCAAATTGCAGTCTGAATCTGCACCCTTAATCAGCAGGGTACGTAGAGAGTAGGCTGCTTTCATAGCACAGGTAGCGATAGTTCTTAATTTCAAGGTGGAAATCTGTGGACATGTGGCACTTCAAAAGTCTGAGTTTGCTATATTAGAGGAATGCAACCGACAAACTGTTGACCCCACGAGTTATATTCTTCCAGATTGGTCTAAACATGAGTCTCCCAGTATAGTTCCTTGGGTTTTGCCCTTATGTTTTATGCCAGTCCTCATTCTGTGGCTCATGGGCATGGGACCTAATCATCATTGCATGCATGTGGATGGCAATATGATTCCATGCCACATGTGCGAATGAGCAGACATCAAAGAGTTAACAACACACTGCAAATAAAAGATATATGTGTGATTCATTTCTTAAAAATGAAATTCTTCAACACAACACCTGCCTTCCCACATTATGTTGCCCATCTCTCATTGAGGAGAATCCAGGCCTGTTAAGAATCCATTTCACTTCATTTGAGGGAAGTAATAGTCACCCTATATTCTGCATTGGTCAGGCCTCATCTAGACTAGAGTCCCATGTTCAGTTCTGATGGCTTAATTATAAGAAGAATATAGATAAGTTGGAGTGAGTTCAGAGCAGGGCAACAAGGATGATAAGAGGTTTGAAGAACAAAGGAGAGGTCGAAAGATCTGGGCATGCTGAGCTTGGTGAAGAGACATTTGAGGGGTTACATGAATATACTCTTTAAATACCCCAAGAGCTGCCACAAAGAGGAGGGTGACTGCTTGTTCTCTGCTGTTTCAGAGGGCAGACCTAGATCTAATCGTTTTAAATTAAGATTTTGATTGAACATTAGAAGGAGCTCCATGACAGTAAAAACCAGTTCAGCAATGGAACCAATTGCCTAGAGAGGTAGTTCTTAACCTGTGGTCCAGGGACCCCCAGGGGTCTGCGATGTCCTCACAGGAGATCCAAGAAGTCTTGAAGGCTGCTTGGCCCACCTCCTCCCTGCAGTGGAGCAGGCACATGACAGGAGCCAAGAGAAAGGCTGGCTGGCTTGGCCTGCGCATTGCCATTCAATGCACTCCTGCCACAAACTTGCAGGAAGAAGTAGGAAAAAAGTCTTCCCTCCCCCTCCAGTGCCTCTGAGGGAAAGTAATGGATGGTTTATTGTTGTTGTTGTTTGGTGGGGGCAGGGCAACAAAAGATATTTAAAGAGGGTCCCTGGTAAAGAAAAGATTAAGAGCCATTGGCCTAGAGAGACGATGGTGTCTCCTTCTCTGGGCTCTTCCAAAACAAGGCTGGACAGTTCCCTGCTGGGGATGCTGTACCCGTACATGCGGCACTGAGCAGGGGGTTGGCCCTGGTGGCCCCTTCCAAGCCTGCAATTCTATGGAACCTCGCCCAGCGCTTGCCCAGCTCGGACTGCCGACCGAGTGGGGGAAATGGAGGAGGAGGCGGCGGTAGAGAGAGCGCCTCCTCCTTACTGGCGGCGTCAGGGGGAGGCCCTGCTCGGCTCCGTCTCGGGCCTACGCCTGCCCTCGCTCCGCCTCTTCCCCCGGAGGATTTGAGGGAGACGGTCGCTGCAGCCACGTTATCCAGGCCGGTCGGGACCCGCTGCGCTTGAGGTAAATGGCTCGCCTCCCTTCGGCGGAGAATAAAGGAACGAAAGAGAACCAGGGAGAGAACGAAGGGAATCAAGATGGAGGGAAGGGCGGGAGGAAGAGTGTACGGTGTGTGTGTGTGTATATATATATATATATATATATGAATGTGTATATATATATATATATATGAATGTATATATATATATATGAATGAGAGTGAAGCAGCTTCGCAGCCTGCTGGCCGGGAAGGCAGAGGCGTCCTCCGCCGTCCCCTCCGCCCTTGGAGGCGCCTGCAGCCGGCGGGCCTTGCCCTCAAGCGCCGCACAGAGCTGGCTGCCGAGATGGCGGCGGCGTGGGCGCGGGAAGGAATCCGCCTAGAGGAGCCTCCTCTCCCCGCCTTTCCCCCTGGAAGAACCCTTGAGAGACCTTTCGGGTCTTAGGGAAGCCCTGCCTCGACATTATTATAGCCACGCCTGGAAAGAGGGTTTGGAAGCCGCATCTCTCAGGGAACCCTGGCTGGCCTAGAGCGCCTCGACTCGGAAGGACGCCCCCCTTGGCTTCTTAGCGGGGCTGGCCTCGGGGTCAAGGGGGGCCCCAAATCCACGCCGTCGCCGCGGAAGCGGGAACAAAGAGCTCCCGGCCGCCCGGGGAGGGACACGTGGACGGACGGACGGGCGAGGGAGGGAGGGAGGGAGGGAGGCCGCTGCGGCGTGGCTCCCCTTGGCGGCGGGCTCTGCTCTCGCCTTTGGAGGAGACCCTCCGGCTTCTCTCAAGTGGGCGGAGAAGGAGGAGGACGCCGCGGGCCTCGGGGAGAAAGGCGCTTCCCTTGGCCCGGAGGGGGAAAGGCAGCCCTGGCTTGGACTCGCTTCGGTCTGGCTGTCAGGCCCCAAAGGATAGGGCTGTATGGATGGATGTAAAAAAAAATCATAGAATCATAGAGTTGGAAGAGACCACAAGGGCCATCTAAATCCAACCCCCTGCCATGCAAGAATATCCAATCAAAGCACTCCCAACAGAACAGTATTTGTATTTATATTTTATAGAAATATGTTGTATTTATATTTATATTATTTGTGTGTGTGTTTGTTTATTTATTTATTTATTGGATTTATATCCTGCCTTTCTCCCAAGGGTCATTTTATTTATTTATTTATTTGTTGCATTTATATCCTGCCTTTCTCCCAAGGGTTTATTTCTTTATTGGATTTATGTCCTGCCTTTCTCCCAAAGATCGTTTTTTTAATTTATTTATTTGGTTTACATCCCGCCTTTCTCCCAACGATAGTTTATTTATTCTTTCTCCCAAGCTGGGATACAAGGTGGGTTACAATAGTTTTTTTTTTTTAAATACAACTAAAACATCACGAATTACAGAAGTTTTTTAAAAATTCAATTAAATTTCCATTATTAAAATACAGTTAAAAACACATAATTACAAACATAAAATCGATTAAAAATAGAACATTAAAAAATGGTGCCTTTTAAAAGAACACATCATCACAACCACAACTGCCCACTACAGTTCTCCCCAAGGAGATTTGTGAGGCACTTAGTGGATACAGCACTCAGCTCTCTTAAGACATGTAACATTTCTATAAGCTGACACAGCTGTTCATGCAAAGTTAGACAATTGCTAGGATTCAATCACATTTCTTTGACTGCAAAGCAGTCTTGACTGGTTTCACTACCAACCCACCCCAAATAAAATAAATTGCAATTAATTTGCACCCTATTGCAGAATACACAAGGCAGACATTCATTTTCAGGGGCAGTTAACTTCCAGAGGTGTGAAAAATGAAAGACTGGTTGATAAAGTTCTGTCTCATGTGTCCAACCAATTAAAAATTGAAATGTCTACATCATATTGGTGTCAAGAAATTGGCAGAATACTAATCCAAGCCAATCCTTCATTTCTTTGCCCCATTCATCAAATTCAAAATGCCATAAAACAGTGAGGGTGGTCAGATGTTTCAAAATGGTGGGTTGTTACAGAGCTAGAGGATATAGGAGGAAGGGAACAAGAAGGAAGGTTTGGCAGGAGAATAGAGGTGGAAGGAACAGATAGGTTTTTTAGGGTGAGGATGAGAAAGAAGAGAAGGCTGGATGGAGTAAGGCTGGGATAGCAGAGAGGAAATGGTGAAAACCTGGAAAGAGAAAGGAAAAGAGTGGGAGGACTGGTGAGCAGGTGGTTCCTTTGCTCTGCAGTTTCTGGGGTGGCTGCTCCACATGATGAGGACTTGTGACTTTCCCCTATACAGTTGTCCCTCCATATCCACAGATTTGGTATCCACAGCTTTAAACATCCACAGCTTGAAAATATTCTTTTAAAAAATAGTAATCCAAAAAGCAACCCTTGATTTTGCCATCTTATATAAGGGACACCATTTTGCTATGCCATTGCATATAATGGGACTTGAGTATTCATGGATTTTGGTACCCACGGGGGGGGGGTGTCCTGGAACCAAAGCCCAGCGAACATGAAGGGACAACTGTAATTTCTTTCCTTGCACTGTTGTTCCATCTTTTTTTAAAACTTTTCTTTAAAGTAAAGAAAATGGCACTGCTGGCCTTGGCTGGCTTTTGATCTCTTACTGGTTTTTCTTTGCATTTTCTTGCAGAAGAATAATGGCACCAAACACAGAACGCACGTTCATTGCCATCAAGCCTGATGGAGTCCACCGGGGATTAATAGGTGAAATCATCAAACGATTTGAACAGAAGGGCTTTCGTCTGGTGGCTATGAAATTTTTGAATGTAAGTTTTATTTGATGTGCTTGTAGTGATGCAGCAAACTTTAGTGTGTAAAAACTTGTGAATAAGTGCACAAACTTTTTGCCATCATTTGAAACAAGGCTGCATGCACAACATCTTGGCAGCTGTCTTGTGTCAATATGGGAATGGGTCTATAAGTGGAGTCCTGCCATGTTATCCCAGAAAGCTCTTCTTTGTGCACGTTTTTTGTATGAGAGAGAGTTACGCAGGGAGGTTAGTAGAGACAGCTCAAAATCAAAGGTAGCTATGAAGAGGAACAAAGTGTGGTTTGGTGAGTGCTTAAATTGATTATTTGTGCCATAGCTTGAAACAATTCAACATGTGCTGATGGTCATATAGTTTTAAAGTATCTGTTGATTTGTATTGCATATTCTCTTACTTTTAGAGACAAATATTGTATGTTATGGGCGATCCGGTGGTCTGTGTGTACAGTTGTCCCTCCGTATCCACGGATTTGGTATCCACTGATTTAAATATTCATGGCTTGAAAATATTCTTTAAAAAAATAACAGTACCACAAGGGGCAAAACGGATGAAAGGATAGCAATTAAGAAGGTTGTTGGTATTAAAGAAATTTATTAATCTTGACGCACTAGGGAATAGGGTAAGGAAGTTAGAACAGGAATTTGAAGATGATTGAACAAATGCAAGATTTATGAATCTGTATATATATAAGTAACTAGGAAAACAGAGAGTATGTTTCTTTTTACAATGGAAATGGAACATGTATGTATTGATATTACTTTAATAAAAATTAAAGTTGAAAAAAAGAAAAAATAATAATTCAAAAAGCAAACCTTGATTTTGCCATCTTATGTAAGGGACACCATTTTGTTATGCTATTGCATATAATGGGACTTGAGTATTTACGGATTTTGGTATCCACGGGGAGCCCCAGCTGGCACCAAGCCCCAGCGAATATGAAGGGACAACTGTATATCACTGTAATTCAGTTCATAAGCATTGTACGCCCTTGGCACATATGTGAAGGTAGTTAAAGAGACCAACACAAAAATGTGTCCCAATTATTTTTATGTAGTAGCAGTGTGGCCTTTAAGCTGATTTAGTTTTATGTTCAGACTGATCAGTCTGGTCATCTTCCATTTCTTCTTAAAGCAGCTTGTATAATCCAGTACAAGCTTTATGACTTTGACTTGAGGATTGTACTGGGCAAAACAATACATTGTGTGTTCAGCAATAGCCTTGTTAGATCTCTTGAAACTGACTACCCAAATATAGGGTGCCAGTAGTAGTTTTCTTACAACCCTAACTATGAGTTTAGTTATGTGTGTCTTATTGCAGTTTGACATAGTATTCTTTCAGTCATTGTAGAAGGATTTAAAGTGGGGGTAATGAAGAAGCTCCTTTTTGCAAAAAAAAGAAAAAAAAGAAAAAAAGATTGGGGTATTAATCCATTGCTGTCCTTTTCCTTTCTAGGCTTCTGAAGAACTCCTCAAACAACATTACATTGACCTGAAAGATAGGCCATTCTACCCTGGTTTGGTTAAATATATGAATTCTGGGCCTATAGTAGCCATGGTAAGTGCCCCTATATGAACTTACAGCCACATTATGGATGTTAACTGTTACTCCCTTAAGACCTGGGGACATGAATGTATGGCCCTCAGATGCTGTTCCAGCTGCAACTCCCATCAGGCCACACATGGTCACATCATCCTTTATCAAAGGGAAAATACAGAACAATGAGTCAGTTCAGGAATGTAGTCATTTTGGAACATGAATATATAAATCCCATTCCCTCTCACTTTACAATCTGTCTCTTACAGCACAGTAGAATAAAATTTGTGGATGGTATACCTTAGCAAAGCAGGTGGTGGCCATTGTGCTGTTTTCATTCTTTCTTACCAAGCCTTAGAAGGATGGAAATAAATAGAGTTGTGCTCTCAAGCGATAATCGAAATGAAAAATATTTACATTTGCACATGGTGGCTTAAAATTGCAAAGAAATATGTGACCAAGAATTACTTTGGATATTGATGCGTGTAGCATTGTAGGAAGACTATAACTTGCATTACTGTATTTGTGGGGAAAGTAGATACTAGTATTTAGGTACACACTGTAATATTGATGCAATATTACTTGAACATATTTTATGACTTGTACGTTATCAGATCATCTGTTTGATACATTAAAATTTGAATAATTTTTCTAAACATGTAATTTTCTTACAGTTTTGTAGTGCTAATCAACTACACCATCATGCTGGCACAATGCAAGTCAAACAAAAATGTTACCCTTCAATTCTGAATTCCTTTTTGTAGGAATTATCTAACATTATCAGGGTTTGGCAAACTAAATGGTTTCTTCATGAATAATCTCCACTTGTTAACATTTTTTTCTTTGCCATTTCAAGTTGAAAGATTAAGGGGAAGATAGATGGTAAGTTTAAAAAACTTAAGGGAAATCTCAGTGCAATTACGGTAGCTTCTTCAAATGGAGGAATTTCTGAGACTTAACTACACATCTGTGATGTAAAAGTGTTTTGGAAGACTGGAGCTTAAGGGAAACTGTTGATGCTTGTTTAGAAACCCAGCACCTTATGGAAAATAAAAACTTAAATAGTGTCTCCATTGTTCCTAATTAGTTCCAGGGCATTAACTGCTAAAACAGTAAGCCAGGTCATCCATCTCTAGTGGCTTTAAAACCCATACCACAGGGCTTTTGCAAGTTTACTGTTCATCTGTAGTTTACTCTTCCTCTGAATTAAGATACTTTGTTTTCATGTTTATTAAATGTCAGAATTTGCTAGCAAGGACACACAGGTTATCCCTCTCTAGATGATGCAGGGCTTTCAGTTGAAGGGGACAGTATGGGTATGTTTAGGGACTGCTTTATATGCTTGTACCTTCAACCCTCTTCAGATGGAAGACAATTGTGTGGTATGTAGGCGCCAGGGCTAGCATATACATTCAGTACACTGGGGATGTATCTTTCACGTAAGTACCACTGTGTACCTCCATACCACTGGGGATGTAGCTCTAGTGAAAAGTAGTGTGTGGTTTTTGTTTTTTCAAAAAGCTGTTTTTATCGTATTCAGTATTTTTACCAGGTAGCAGTTTGGAGCTTGGTGAAATAGGTTTTAATAATATAACAATAGTGTGATTGGGAAATAATCTTTTCACATAACTTGTTCTTACCTTGTTTTGTTCTATAGCTTAGCAAGGACTTCCCTAGCTTTTTTTTAATTTCATTGATCAAAAGTCCATCTTTTTCACCATAAAACTTGTGGGTAGCCATACTTGCCTAAGAAAACATTATGAAATTCATGGGGTTGCAATATGTTGACAGACATTTTGAAGGCACATACATACAAACACATGAATTAAGCAAGTGTATTCTTACAGGTTTGGGAAGGGCTCAATGTTGTGAAGACAGGAAGGCTCATGTTGGGAGAAACTAACCCAGCAGATTCCAAACCTGGCACTATCCGTGGTGATTTTTGCATTCAAGTAGGCAGGTTGGTATGGGATTTTACCCTTTTGCATGCTAGAACATTTGCAAGCTGCTATTGAAATATTACTAGCTTTTAAACTCTTTAAAAGAAAGTGTATAGGATAAGAAGCTTCAGTCCATTAAGGAGATAGCGATAACCTGTCTACATTTCTCAAGTAGAAGACTGTACTTCTCTGTTACAGGATGGGCTAAATTGCTTGTTCAAGGCTACTTTGATCACAGTGTTTACAATTGTTCATTTTCTTTCAGGTCTTGCTGATAGAGCTGTTCTATGTTAGTATAAAGAGCTATGCTACAATTACATTTGAGCAGTCACTCTTAATTGATTGAAGGTGATGTGTCTATTTTACATGTGTGTGGTTGAGAAATTGTTGGGCCATAATTGAATCATGTAGGGTAGTAGGCTTAGCTGTGCTGTAGGCTTAGCTGTGAGTAGTCCATTCCTGACTCAAAAAGGAGCCAATTCTATACAAGCCTTGTAACTCAATTCTTGTTTTTTTCTGAAGGAATATAATTCATGGCAGTGATTCTGTGGAGAGTGCTCAAAAAGAGATCAACCTGTGGTTCAAGCCTGGAGAACTTGTGGACTTCAAACCATGCGCTCATGACTGGATTTATGAATAAAACAGACCTTAAAATGAATTGCGCCTTCTTCCAATGAAGCATCAAATTCTACTCAATTGTTGACATGGGAACAATTATCACGGTTATCTTTGTGATTATTGGCACTAATAAAATATCAGTGAACAGAAAAGAATGTATGTGAATGGTTCTACTGAAAAAAATATGAGAAATGTTAAGAAATGATGGAATTGTAAATATATTAACATTGCAAAAAAACTCAAGCTTTTTAGCTGTAATACAGGCGAGTCTCAATTTGCATTGCCTTAATTTATAATGTTTCTCCAGAAGTAAATGAAAGTCTCACACACAAGGCATAGAAGGAGAAAGGAGCTGCCATTTTGATGTTGCTGGAAGGTTGGCATGGGGTGGGGGGGAAGAAATTAGAATCAACTCTCTTGTGGGAATGGGTTTCCTTTGTCTATTAGAATGGGGGCATCTGAAGGGAGTTAAACTGTAAGCTTTGGAGTTTTAGTGTGACAGGAAGAGGTTACTTCTGCTTGCTGAGGTGGGGGGTGATCAAAAGGAATCATTGTTGGAAAGGGAGGGTTTTCTTTAGGCTGGAAAAGGTATGCTCTAATGGCTTATGCTCTAAACCTCTAAAATTGGTGGAGCATTGAGTAAATCACTAAATCTGTGGTTACTTCAATGCCATCAGAACACATCTCCCTGGTTTTCAATAATTCCCCATGAAACTGGTTCTGTTCATTTATATCCATCTCAATTACATCATTAGTCCAGGAATGCAACCCCCATTGTAAACTGAGACTCACCTGTATAATTTATCTGTACAGTGCTGCACAGAAGGTTTTACTTGAAGATGAGTAACACGCAATCTGCATAGGCTCAAAGAATCCAAAAGGAAGGGGACATTTTAATGTTCCTTAACAACAAAAACTTGTGGTCTTTGACAAAAAGGGAATAGTCCTTTATTGATAGTAGCATGGAGAGTAACTGGTATAATCAGGCTTAGCAGCATTTTTTAAATGGTGCTATAACTGCAGCTGATCAACTTCCGAGGGGAGTGAGGAACAAAGTTTTCATCAGCATCAGTTAAATGGGTGGGAAGAAGAGATTTCTGTGATTAGAACAGCAGGGCTTGGATCCAGACTTAGTTACACATAAGAGTAGATTGAGTGAAACGTGTTAATCTAATTGAACAAAATTTGGATACAACTCCAGATGTAGCCATAATATTTACATTCTATGAGCTATATTCCAGAACATCATAGGTCTTGCTTGTGAAAAGCAGTGTTTTAATACCTTTTGACTCTAGGTTTAGATGGGGTGTGGGAAGTATTTTTAACTGCAACTCAAAGCAGCCATAGGCAACACAGTTGTCTTATAACTGACCACCCTAACAGAGATGCCTCTAGAGCAGAACTGTAGTTTTTCATGGGTTGTCCTCCCCTTGTAATATTGGATAATGGTGGGATAACAAAATGCTATGTGGACCTGTGAGGGTTTTCAAGGATGGGATGTTCAACTGATTAGTTTTCTAACCAGCTTTGTCTCTGCATATTGTCTTACTGCACTCTTCTATAAAGACATCAGTTGAAGCACGTACCAACAGTAACTAGTTTACTGTAGGGCTTCGTACCACTATTTTCCCTTCTTGCTATTTTGTGATTTCACGTACCTGTGCTTCAGATTTGTCCCTGGCCATATGTCCCACAGTAGCCATTTTGTGACCATAGGCCTACAAAGGTTTAACTTTTGGTACAGTAAAATAAAAACCTTATGGCTGAAGAATACAGAATTAGTTCTTAACACATTCAGCATTAATTACTGCTGCTGATTTTCCTTTCTGACTGGAAAAGGATTTTTGAAATCTTTCTGAGGGGTGTATATATATGCACATGTGTGTGTTTCACTTAACAAGCTGAATCACTGGATACTTGCTATGAAACTTCTATCCCTGTAAATACTTGAGTTAATATCCTAAATCTATGTTTGGAAATTGGTCACGTGGATGAGCATTCACTGAATGAAACTGAATCTAGACAAGATGAAGAGATTTTGCTTATGACCATTTCAGATTTGTGGTAATGGGTAAAATTTGCCTAAAATAAGGTTAGTTTCTGTTTTGTGTTCTATAGGCCTAGCACTGCTTTTTTGTGACCAAATTACTGCAGTAGCTAGAAACACAAATATGCTTTATTAACAGGGAGAAGCAACAGAAAATCTCTGATAAAAGCCGGTGTTTTTTAAAAAAGAAATTTCTGAAAATAGCCCAAAAGAAGACCATATAGCTGGTTTTATTTTAACATTTTATTTTGTGTAAAAAAAGGCAAATTTAGTGAATTATTTTCATCTTGTACACAAAGTTATATTTTTAATGCTTTTTTCCCCACATCCATGCTTGAAAATCTGCAGTCTGGTAAAAATGAAACTAACATTAATTTTTTTTCAAAAGCATTTTTCACTGAATTATTTACATTTCATTAGAGGTTTTAAAATGCTCCCATTTGACCACACAAGTTACCAGAAAATAAAAGATTAAATTTATACAGATATTGATCTATATATCAAATACATACAGAAATGATGTAAAAACCCTATTCAATTTTTTTAAAACTTCTGCCCTGAAACAGTTTTCCCAAGCAGAAGCTGATGCTTTTTTTCTCCTTTTTTTATAAATGGCTGAGGCCTTACTTAAATATGAAAATTAAAAAGAACAAATCAATTTAATCACAGTTTTAATCCCTTTCCAATAAAGGATTGTTACCAAATATATTAGCACCATAATACAAATAGATGGGAGGTGTTCACATCACATAAAAATGACAACAATAAAAACAAACAAACACTGAAACCCGTGTTAGTATCAATAGAACAAGAAGTTGATAACTGCTTTTGCTTTCCTCAGATTCAGAAAAAAAAATGCAAAACATGAATAAGTGGCAGCAGTAAAAATCTGAGCTGTAGAAAGAAGCACTTGCAATATAACTCAGCTGTGGTGACTTCTTAGATTTTTATTTTTTTTAAACTTGCCTTGGGTGCCAAATACTGAAATTATTAGTTGGACCTTGCCATCAATACAGGCCTTAACCACCTGACTAACCCCCTATCCTGACATCCTCCTGATCTGTGTTAATTTGTTCACAGTAAAAAACAGAATTTTCTTAAAGTAAATTATGTATACCAAAATGCATGCATACCAAGGCAACTGAACCAGTACTAAGAAAGCTCACTATCACCCAGTCATCTGCTGTGTTAAAGAGGCCACAAACATTGCTTAGAATCAACACTGAAAGAACAAAAATTACAGAGGCAACTAATTCAGAACAAGGGCTCATTCAAGAAAGCTTCATGGCATTTAAATTAGAAGCCATTTTAAGAACAGAAGTTGAGTTTCCATACTTAAAATTTCTGTCATACACACACATATATATTAGGATGTACTGTCCTACCCACAGGTAGAAATGGAACAAAGCTAGAAAGATTGGCAGTGCCACAAACGACATAAATATGCAGAGCTACCTTCAAAAACCTGAGGACTAGCAATATAGCACAACTCAAGATTTATCATCCTGCAGCATGATTCCATGTCTATAAGGTCTGGCAGGATATTTTGAGACTGGTTCAGGTTCACTTTCCAGGCTAATGTGGCAAAGATTAAGTGTGGCTGGCTATATATTTTCCAGGAGCTGCCATATTGAACAGAGGTAGAAGGAGTGTTGCCACATTTGATCTTGACAAAGGCTCTATGCCTTTTTACAGTCACACGACGCAGAAATTTAGTAGGTAAAATTTTCTTAGCATAAAATGTGCAGTGAAAACAAAAGCTGAGCCTTGTGAATTTCTGCCCATCAGGCAAGTGCTCAAGATGCAAGATTCTGTCAGGAAAGGGGGAGAAACTCCACCTAGAAGGTGTGTTGTGATGGTTCAAGCTCAAGTTTGGATTTTACAATGATAAAAAGTTATAGACATGTCCAAGCTTTCATGCTGTCCTGCTTTTCATGAAAGAGGACACAAGTATATGCTTTATTGTGTATCTCTTTTTCACATTGCAAAGAATTAGGTATGCAGATGGTCCCTACTGAAATAAAAAGAAATACTTGTATAATTGCTAATTAAGTTCTTTCAAGTGAAACACTCTGTAACAAACACAGGTAGCACATGCTTGGCCCTTGGGCACTAGTTTTGACGCCAGTCCTGTGAGGAGTTTATCACCTTTATTATGTGTGGACAAGGTTGATGGAATCCCACCTTAATATGGGAAGAATATTAGCTTGCATGTTTTAGTTATAATTCTTTCTAGGGTCTCAGTTTGCCTTTTAGGTCATTCTACCCCTAAACATGGTGGTCTTATGGTAAGGTTCATCCTTGTTTTGGGAAGCACTGGCTTAAAAGAAATATTGTTCTCAAGTAAAAATGTTTTAGAAGACAGGCAATCCAATGGAAGAGATCTTAGGGCAGCCTCAGCTATAATTTTTGAAAGCATTGGATGTAATCTAGTGAACCTGCATGTGCGTGTGTGCCTTCTGCTCTCCTCCTCTAAGAGCAGCCCTCTTTGAGGCATTATGAACTGCTTTTAAAACTGGAGAAGTTTACAAAACAGCTGCAACACAGCACTTGTAGCCTAGGGAGAGCATTCAACCCAAGAGAAAGGGATAGCCTAACCGAGACCAGATCTTTTCCTCACTCCTGTGAATCATGAACATAATCTTTTAAGAGACGTAACATGTAGTAGCCACCTAAATTCACAAGTATTTGACATCCAATACTCAGTTTTTAAAATATGTATACATGAAGCAGTTGTCAAAAATGGCCCAGCTATATGAAAAAATGGCTAGAAAGTTCATACATTCCTATACTATACAGAAAAAAAAGTACTTCCAGTAGTTACTACAAAATTTTACACCATTATCCCCTCTTGCATAGAATGTGGTAAACCTTTGCATATCACCAATGGTATGTACCCAACAATAGAACAAGATAATTAAGAAAAGAATCAAAATTGCTGGTTTTCAACTTTCTATGCGTTTTTTTTAAATTCAAAACCTTTATATGCCAAAAAAATGTTTCTGGGGCTTTGCAAATTGCTAGTAATAAAGCCTTAGGCTTAAAGGATGTAGAGGTTAATCTACAGGATTCATTTTGTCTAAATTCTACCTTAAAGAGTCAAGAATCTGAGTTATACTACTCTAAGGAGAACTTACTATGACCCAGAAGCAGTTACAGAACATAAGCAGTTAATTCCTGAGAGTTTAGTTAATGAACCTTACTGGTAAAAGCAAAACTCTTTGACACATATCATCCTGTCACAACACTGCAGAGTGGAAATGTCAGCATGTTAAATTGTGTGAATGAAGCAATCTGTTAATATCCACATGGATTTAACTCTCTTGGAAAGATTCCAGGTAATTTAGCATCCTCATCACACCAGTCACTACAAACTCTTGAAAACATTTTGCTTGACTACAACACCAGCAGCCAAATCGCAGAAAATATAATGCCGAAAGCAGGGCCCAAGCCATTTTCAGGCAAGCTAGCTGAGTTCATAACAAGCTAGGAGTAATTTCAAAGGGGTGAGGGAAGAAGAATGCTGTGTCCCAAAGCAGACTTCTGTCTTTCTCCTCTGCCATTACCTCTTCAGCAGCAAGTTCTTCTGCCAGGCTGGAAATGAAGCCTGTCAATTTAGTTTTTAAAAAGGGCCATTTGAGTCTGTCTCCCTTTTCTTGAACAAGACAAAAAGTCCCAAACTCATGTAATCTGATAACCACTCTTTCACTGATTATTTGCCTGAATATAGCAAGACTTCAAAATTTGAACAGGGAACTATAAACAGCTGTATCCAGTCCATGAGCCAATGACCTTGAGAAAGAAGGACCAAAACTTGATTATCCAGACTCTTTTCAGCTATGTTGCTGCTTTCTGGAGGCATTCTTTTCAGACTCTGTTCTCTCAACTTATTTTGATATGTATTCACCACTTTAAAACTTGAGTCTTGTGATGTAACTGTGAAAAGACAGGGTATGACTAGTGTAGCTTTAAAATTCAGAATCTCCCAGCTTGTACCAGAAGGTTCACTCATTGCAAACAATTCTTTTCTGTTTTCAACTATACCACCTCACCTTCTTCAAAGGGTTTCCTGCAATCCTGCTATAATTAAGCTTTTAATTTTTACCAAAAAATTAGAATCTCATTTTTAAACAATGCATGATAAATCTGAACTTGAAAATATTACAAAAATTCTTTTAAAAGCTTCAAATACAACACAAAAGTGTCAACTTCTTTTAATAAATTGAAAAATCTTCTTTCCCCCACTAAAATAGTTTCCTCATCCTCCAAAAATTCTGGATTGAAATCTTTTCTGCAGTTAGCAAAGTGCCCTTAAGTAGACGCCATCAAACTGTTATCATCAGAATGGGAAGTTCAGTCTGAAGCAAGGCTCTTCTTTTTGTACCATCCTGCCCGATTGTGCACTTAGGGTTCTTGTTTGATGTAGTGGCTGGCTGACCCATTGCTTTCCTGATCAGATGCTCCTTGAAGAAAAGTGTATTCCTCTCCATCTAACAACTCCTCCTTCAGCTGCAGTGAAGATACTAAACATGAAAAAGGAGGTTAAAAGAACAAACACTGGTGAAAATTTGAAGACACTGGGGATGGCGACATATATTTTTCATTTCATTTTTTATTTCAAACTCTCAGCAGCGCTCCAACATTTGTTGTTACTTCTGTGAGTAATAGGATGTACAAGTTCCGACTACAACACCAGCAGCCAATTCACAGAGAAGCACTGAGAAGCAAATATTTGGATTGTGTGCCTTATAATGTAATGCACTAAACTGATGGAGTGAACTGGAAAATGTGAGCAGAAAAATAAAAATAAAATAAAAGGAAAAGCATGGAGATACTATAAAGATTTTACAATGATTACTATTTTCTCACTTTTTCTAAAAGAGTTGATTTTGTATTTTACAGTTTGCCCCTATACACATCTACCTAAAATGTCATTTTTTTATTTAAACTGGGCTAATGCTCAGGTAAGTGTATATAAAATTGCCACTTTACTGTATTTTGTTATTGTGTGTCTTCAAGTAATGTCCAATTTAAGGTGACCTTCAGATGAATCCATCACAGGGTTTTCTCAGCAAGATTTGTTCAGATATGGTTTAGCATCACCTTCCTCTAAGGCTGAGAGAGAGTGGCTTGCCCAAGGTTACCAAGCAGTTTTTCATGGCCAAGCAAGGATTTGAACCCTGGTTTTCCAGAGTCCTATCTATAATACTCAAATCACACTGATTCTCTTTTAATGCATTATGTCTGAAAAAAATTCACATGGTAAGAACTACAGTTCTAAAGAAAAATATACAGGTATACCCCAGTTAACAAAGTAGATGTGTTCTTGGGCATTGGTCATTACTTCTTTAACAGAAAATTTAGTAGCAGGGGCAAAAACAACATAGAAAGAATAGGGATAGGTTCAGCAATTCAACATGTTTCATCAAACTTTTTATCCAAAACAAACAATACCTACATGTGAAAAGAAACAACCAGATCAAGTAAACCTTGCCCAAGTAAACAAAACATGTTGAACCTTCTAGAGATCACTTGAAGGGTTTTCCCTAAACACACCCAGCGATTATTTTCCTTTCCTTCACCAGCCTCCACTTTTCTTACAACTCCCATTTTGGTAGTCAAATCTCCATATCTATGTTTCCTTAAGGCTGGGATTGGGGGGTGGGGGCAGCAGCAGGTTGCTGGTGAGGCAGCTTCTCCTTCACAGGTTTATCTGCTCTCTCCTTCCCTGTTTCATTATTGCTATTCATGCATCTTCAGTAAGCCTTCGTTCTGGACTCTCCTCTAGCTTTTCCTAATATGCTACTTTTCTAAGAACAGGATTAATTATCAGGTGCAGATATTTAAACAAACCTTCTTTCACCACCACAGTCTACTCTCCATGAAGCAATCCACATTTTTCTTTGGTGCAGCTTGACTTTTAGATTAGCTGAGAGAACTATCTTGCTTAGGCCAAGGCCAACTAATAATCCATCAGAGGACGAAGCCAGGGTGTTTTTCCACTGCTGCCTTACATAGATGAAACCCCTTTTCTATTTCAAAATGCACATCTGTACTGGCAAAATGTTTATGTCTACCTTCATGGCTTAACAGACATTTAGTTTTATGGGGAATTTTGGTTTCTGTGTTTTGCATGACACCAAGAGAATCCATTAAATAAATAATATTTAATCAGTATGCATAGGAACATCAAGTAGTGCGTTCAAGAAGTCACACAAGAAGTCTTAACAGAGTGACTGATATTTGGAATCAGTAATTTCTCACTCAAAAACATCTATTTTGAGAACTGCTGTAGTATTGCTTATAGTAGTATATACTGGACAAGATCCATTAAGCCTGCTGGCAGTGTGCGAGTCTCTGCCCCCATTCTTACACCATCATCCAGGGATGGAGCCAACCCCCTCTGCCCTGCTTCTTCCCCAGGTGCTCAACAGCTGTGGAGGAGGGCTCTCGAGCACACCTCCATCCCCCTGGCCATTGACCTGACTCTGGGGATGAGTCTGGCCATCTTCCAGATGCCTTTGAGCACTCTGGGGAAGAAGAACCTACTGCTGCTCCCAGCATTAGGTTGCTCCTTCTTCCTCATGTATTCAAGTGCAGCCAGAACATACCCGGGTGCTCCCTTGCAGCCAATCAGTGCCTGGGAGGAGACACTGATGCTCCAAGATCCCCCTAAGCTGCTACTGCACATCCAAGTGAAGGAGCTTTAAAAAGGTACTCAGTGCCTCCTTTCACAATGCCCTCAAAGTACATAAGTCAGCATAGCTAGAGGCTACACCCACATGTATAACCAAAAAGAATCTAGCCATTAATTACTATTGAAGCAAACTCCAGCCATTAATCGCTATAGGAACAAACTATCAAAACATGGCATATAATGGAAAATGTGTTATATCTGACACAGAAAAAACAAACCAGTCAGACAGTTTTGAAAAATTAGTCCCTCTGCTGTTCAAAAATGTGATATAACACATGGCCATTGATAACTTCCTGAAAATAATGTTGATATCAAGGGACCAGAGCAGTAAAACACAATAAAAGACACTGATGAAGTTTAATGAGAAGCACAAAAAGTACAAAGGAGTCTGTTTTAATGTAGTCTCAAATGACTGGTGTTCAAATAACTAAAAAATGAATAAAAATAATCCACAGCCATGGTGAGAAAGAAGAAGACATATAAGAGCAGTTTATCCTGTAATTGCTGTATCCTTCTATGCTTGTACTACTTTGGATGACAAGATGGCAAGTTCAGCTGATCTTTCCTTTGATCCAGTATTGCAGTTTCGATTGTTAATATCTGTGTCAATGTCTTTTAAAAATAAAAAAGTGTCTGCTTTAACATCTGAAAAGTACAATCAGTTGCTACTTGGAACCTTACTAAAACATACAGGCCACTTGACTTCGGTCTTAGCATGGTTCTATATCATCTTCCTTGCTGATACATATTCCTCTGCTAAATAAAATTTTTAAAAAAGATTAAGTATTAAAAGTGACATGCTAAATTATATATATGCTAAAAAATGCAAACCTAATATTTACTCAGTGCTATTTTCATCTCTAAAACACCTTTATATTTCCTGTAGTTATCACGGATTGACATGAACCCCTTTTTGTTTGCCAAAGACAGTGCAGAAATGCAGCATCCTGGCCAAATACGCAAGTGTATCACCCACCTGTGTAGGTATATAGCCATTCTACAACAGGCTTTAAAGTCACAAATCACCTACACAGTGAGAAAAGGGGAAGGAGCTTCACAGATCAAAGAGAAGCTAACTAACCTGAACTGCTGAGGCTTTTCTTTAGAAAAAGACCCAGCAGGAAACAACGATGCATGCCTCATATCCTATCTGCCCCAGTTTTTACTTTGCCCAAATCTGAGGCTGGTAGCAGTTGGATTTCAGGACTACAATGACTGTGAGAAACAAACCATATGACTAGCATGCCAAGTTGGCTTTATTTCCCCAAAGAGTAATGACTAACACACCAACTGCATACTACCATTGAAACTCTGTGGAGGTTTCTGGGTATGACAACTCTGAGTTGTGGCCCAGGGCCTCGATCTTTTCAGCATCCTCTACCTTTTTGGTTCTTCCATTACATCTCACCTTACAGACACCCAGAGGAATTCCTGAAGGTAGACTTGCCAGAAAAATATATCTAGGCATCATGCTCTGTCAGATCCATTTTAACCATGAGTAACATTCATCACTTTAGCTTGGTATGATACAAAGCAAAGGTCCATCTGTCAAACCCCAAGTTTGCCAAATTACTTCAAGGACCCTAAAGTTACATATTGATGGCTATTAGCAACAAGGCTAAGAAAGCTATTTTGGTGAAGGAAGTAACTAGAGTTAAGTTTTGAAAAGGGCAGGCTTTGTGCAAAAGCTCAGTAAACAAGACTTTGCTGCTACAGGTTTTAAAAATGCTGGTATTTGCCAAGTGGCATTAATACCAGGGAGAAAGAAACATTTCCCGTTTCAAATGCATAGTAACAATTGGAGCCTTAAGGGAGATGAAGAAAATAACTCAAGACACAGTTACAGATGTTAATTACTGCTTGGAAATAGTATCCATAATAATTAAGTCCTGTTGTTCATGATAATGCTTAAACCTTATTCCGAAGAAACTGTTCAGCACATTTCAGTTAAGCCCATTTTGGCAAGGGGACCCCATCTTAAGTTTGCTACATTCATTGTGGAAAACTAATCCAGTGTCCTTTATAGCCACAGGAAAAAGTGGAGGGTAGCAAAACTTTAACAGTGGAAGCTTTTTCACCATCATACCATTTTTAGAAGAGAAGCTGCATCTGCAAGAGCAATCCCTATTGTGCAATTCGTACACAGGATTTCTTAGTAGGCTGAATCTGGTAACCCTTTAAGATGGTAAAAGAACTATACTGCAATTTAGTTGTCAAGTAGAAGTTCAAAAGAATGCCAGCCCAAGATATACAGTACATCTATGTTGGCTCTGCATCTTTGACATCTGTGTTACATGCTACTAATGAGTGTGGTTTGAAGACACACGAAAAGGCAGTCTGGGTCTGATCAGTCCTCTGACAGCAGGCTAGTTAGGAAGCCTGCACATGCCAGCCTGAGCTCCTAAGAAAAAGGATGGAATATTATTAATGCAATTACAATGAATCAATGGATCTGGTGGACATAGTTGTGTGAAACAACAAGTCCACCAGATAGAAGTCAAAAGTGAAAAGTTTGCTTTCCTTCTTTGGGGGTGAGGTGTCAGTCCTTAATATTAGGAAAGTGTTTTTTTGCTTTCTGTAAAAATACTGTACATAATTAGATTTTGTTTTATCAAGTTCAGATTTGCATAATTAAAGCTTTCCTATGCCTTGCTAGAATAGGATGTTCATCAAATATACAAAGACAGCACTATTAATGGTATTCCTAAGGAATATATTGTCCTTATATAATTGTTGCTGGAATACATACTATATATACTATATAATTAAAGTAGCAGGTGGCATCTGCAAGTTGCATCTTCTTTAAGTTTAGATACTAAATTTATTCTTGACAGTAAAATCTTAACCAAAATAGTGACATCGATATGAATAAACAATTTGAAGCAGGTAGTCCAAAGAATTACCCTAAAGGGTTATTGACAGGAGCTACTGAGGATTCATTTCATCCCTGTCAAATAAATGTTTTCTAGTTTTGATTCAGTGGCATAAATACAGCTCTTCAGAATGATCAGAGAGAGGTTTGCTCCTAAATGAAGAGAAATACATCTGGAATGATCAAGCCTGGCTTCTTAATATACAGCACAATGCAAGGAATGCTATTTAAATCTGGTACCTTAGTTAATTTGGGTGAACATGAAAATATTCTCAGAAAGGAGGAAGGAAACAGGTGTATTTCTTCCAAGCCCTCGCAAATCCAGTGAGATGCAGCGGTTTCACCCACTAGTCTGACAATTCAGGGTAAGATGGGGCCAATTTATTCCCAAGGGAAATCATATTCATTAAGTTTAAAAATATACTGAAAATGATGTTGGTTGGGGGATACTGCATATTCTCCAAGAGACTATTTTCCAAAGAAAAGTTGCCTTGAAGGCTCCATATCTGCAATGCTGAAATGCAACAAGTTTTATCATTCTTAACATTTTATATGCAAACAAAAATGAACAATTCCAGGAAACAAGATAAGCTTTTAAAATAGCAAGGTGAATAATCACTGAATAATGCACCTGTAGAGATGTTGGGATGGCAGAAAGATGGGGATGTGCAATGAGCTGGATTTAGCATCCTGTTTGTTTTGAACAGAATGGTTACTGGGAAAAAACAGCTAATTTCAGTTCAGGATGTGAAGCCTTCAGCCAGGGCTGGAACATTCTCTCTTACCAGCAACTATAGTATGCATATACTTAAATAGCTACAACTACCCAAGAAACAGGGATAGTAAAAGCTGGGACTAGATGGGAAGGATAAATTAAACATATCCCAATCTAGGCATTGGTTTTGATGAGCTCTCGTGTTTTCCTCAACCTGTTCCCCTGGCAGAAGCAATTAAAACTGAGTAGCTTTGTAGAATTCATACTTCCATATTGGCTAGTGGCCACCATGCCACATTGCAATTTGCTGCATGGTGCAAATTGTGCCTTTCTTGCAGTGTACCTGGAGAGCTATTTGCGGCCTGAAACATGTTGTACAGCCTGTGTAGAGACCTTTATGTTGTGCTGGGGAACACCAATATCATCAGTGATATATGTTACATAGCCATATCAAGGCCTTGTCAAGCTCATAAATGCCAAAGGACCTCTTAAGAACAGGAGAAAACCCATCATGGATTCTGCTAAGTTGCATCCAGGAAGAACCTCAAAATCTAGCCAGAATTCTGCATTATTTAGATTTCACAAGGAAGGGAAATCTAGGCATGTTTTCTAGATTTGAAACCTCATCAGTTTTACAGATTTTCCAAAAAGCAATCTGGAGTTGTCCAAGGATTCTGAAAACATTTTGGAAATGAAAAAAAAGCTGCCAATATTCTTTCTGCATGTAGTGCTACTCTTTCTACAGAAAGTAATCAGCTAAATATTTAGGAGTGGGAATGTTTTTCATATGCAAGTTGGGTTCTGTATTAGACTGAAAATATAACAAAACAAAATGCAGGAATTTGTGCTGATAGTTGTCTTAATTTAAGGAGGAGGAATTGTTGTGTGTCTTCAAGTTGTTTCCGACTTATAGTGATCCTAGGGCAAACTTATCACAATGTTTTCTTAGCAAGATTTGTTTGGCGGGGTTTTGCCTTTGCCTTCCTCTGAGGCTGAGAGAATGTGACTTGCCCAAGATCACCCAGTGGGTTTCCATAGCTGAGCAGGGATTTGAACCTTGGTCTGCAGAGTCCTAGTCCAATGCTCAAATCACTACATCATGCTGGCACTTAATTTGAGGAGAAGAAATACATATATACACCATCCAATTCTCTTAATCTGATAAGAGAGATTTCTGTCACTGTTTGTAGAAATCGTAAATGATGCTCAGTCCTATATAGCTTTGATATTTTTCTCCTGTTCAGTTTGACAGCATGGCTATCAGAGAAATAAACACAAATGTAAACTAAAATTTATTTTGGGAACAGATGTATTTCTCATCTATTTCCAGGTTTTAAAAGTTACTAAAATTTGAGTGAAAGAATATACACTAAGCTTTGATATTTTAAACAATCTTCCAAAAGCACTTTCCTGCTAATAAGGAGGACTGCAACCATTAATCTTCCATTTGGATATCATGTCTAGACTTTAAAGAAAAAAGCTAATAGTAAATTGAATCTATTGGGCCTCTTTTCACTAAAAGTATCTCTTTCTTTTTGTTTTGAAAGGGATTTGCCGAGTTCTGAAGCAGCATAAAAAACAGGGATCGAACACTTATGATTAATTAAATGAGATGGACTCATGGGCTGATGCAAGGTTCAGAGGAAATGAATGTTCTTTCTTTTTTAAAAATGAAAAGTGAGGGCGGCAGTGAGTCAGCATGTTTCATGCCTCACCATGCTTGTTCCTCTATCAACTTTGCCCTCCATAAGAATTTTTTTTCCATGACCAATTACCTGTTTTGAGGCTGGGACTGAACTCTCTGCTAGTCCTGGGAGGCGGGCAGGCCTCCGGGGCTGTCTGTGTTGGAAGGGTTCGATACTGAGGAGGAGTCAACTCTTCATCACCAGAGAAGCTCCTCCGAACTGCACCTGTCATGGGGACGCTCGACAAACTGACAGGCTTCTTCCCAACTGGTATCTTCCTCTCTAAACATCAAGTCAAACTAAAGTAAAACACTTAGATCAAAGTGCATTAAGGAACTCAAGACTAAGCACTCACTGAGAAAGGTCTCTGCTTGGTGCTCATCTGACTCATGGACACCTCGGTGCATATCCAAATCTTCACTGACTAATGTCAAGGGAATTCACACTTTGAAAAGAAGATTGGTGACTGTTGGCTCAGCCATAGGATTCTATGAAACATCCTTTTACTCCAACACATTTTGAGGAATCACCTTAATTTACAGCTCTCTTACAAACTATTAATGAACTAACTTATTTGGAGAAATGACCTTTAAAGCAAATTCATTAGTGAAATATGAACATTGTATGTTGTTCATCTACTTTCTGATTTTATTCCTCTAAAACACAATGGATAATTTCTGTGAAAAACCTTCAAACCAATGCATTTCTAGATATGATAAGCCATCACACATAATACTATGTTTTACTAAGCAACTATGCCCCTGCATTATATCTATAAGCACTTGTTTCTTATAGCCATGAGTAATCTCTTAACCAAGTTCAAAAAGTTACTCTGTTTAAAAAATGTGAAACCACCACCCAAGAATCAAGGGGCAAGAGCTTTCAAAACCAAAACAAAATTAACTCAAAATAGCTGTGTTTTCCAATCAACTCTTGTATAAGTGAAAAGCCTTACCTGTCAATTCATGTTTCAGTAGAGAATAGGCAAGCTTTGCTCTATAGAATGCCCACCTTCCAACCCGACTCAGAAGGCAGGACTGATAAAGTCATTGATTTAGGAAGGCAACATCTTCTAGATCACAAATGGGCATGTAAATGAAAATATGCAGCAGCAACAAAAAAAGGAACAGCATATGTGCATTCCTTCACTGAAGTGTTCTCTGTAGAAAAGGGCTTGGAGAACAGCAGGGATCAAGAATACCATCCTTAGACTCAATAAACCAGGAGGTGGGGAAACATAATTCCTCCAGAGATACAGAACTGAATTGGGAAATATATTCAATTGAGGAGCATATTTGTCACTTACATGGAACGCCCTCCACACAAACAGAAGCTTCTCTTCAGATGCATCACTTTCTACACAAGGAAAGTGTCAACTCATAGGGCAGGTGCTAGGGGCACCCCTGCTCCTGCATTCAAGAAAGTATGGTCAGCAATGCCTGAAGAGGGCTCTATTCTTTAATGTGCAGGAGGAGAGGATCAGCCTGTAAGATGCCTCCTTGTAACCTAAGTTACAGAACAGTTCTGCCTTTTGAGCCAAGTGAGCAGGGTGTACCAAAAAACCAAATATCTGCCTTTCAGCTCCTGGAAATTCTTCTGTATTTAGTATAAGTGATGGGTCTTGCTTAATAACAGCATTCTAACACAGAGTATTCTCACTGTATACTTGATGGATTGATAAAAATTAATTCTGTTAATTTTTGTGGAGACATCATTGCCATCTTAGACAGCTAGTATTTTTTGGCTTTGGGTCAGATTCACATACGAAGTTACTCACATTATATATGTAGTGCTCTGCATTTGATATAACTGTTCTAAACACAGCATTTGGAACACTTAAGTTTAAACTGAAAATTTGAATTTAACTACCATGTAACAAAAAGTACATATATATCAAGCACTGATTTCTGCCGTAGTTTCTTGGTGTAAGTATAATCAAGCACCATACTTTATGGAAACCCAGAACCCATCACACTTCAGCTTATAACAGACATAAATTTACCAATCTTATGCTAAAGCAACACTAGAGAGCTTGGTTATTAGAATTATCAATTGTTTCTGACAAACTAGGGTGTAAGAAGATGTTAGGGAGTCATAACCAGACTGTGTATTATGAAGTTATGAAAAGTGAGAAAGATAGGTTGCTTACATATAACTGGTATTCTTTGAGTGGCCATCTGCGGATTCACACATACGGATCTGGAAAGCATTCTCTGGAACCTTTTAGATATCTGAGATTTTCGTAGTCACCCTGTTCCCTTCCATATGCACTTTCCTAAGGCATCACATCCAGCCTTTTATTACCAGCCAGCGCAGTTGTAGTGAAGAGTGTACCACAAATGTGTCCCCAAGGGAAGACAGGAAAATTGTGTGAATACAGTAGGACCCCTGTATTCGTGGGGGATTGGTTCCGCCCCCCCCCCCCGATAATAGTGAATGCCCTCATTGCCATTCCTGCTATGGGAGCAATCCCGGGGGGCAATCCCTGGGCAAAGGGAGAAGAGAAGCAAGAACTACTCCTCTCCTCCCTTTGCCCCCGCGTTGCCATTCCCACCATGGGAGCAATCCCAGGAGCAAAGGGAGGCGAGAACTACTAATCCCCTCCCTTTGCTCCCGCAATGCCATGCCCACCACGGGAGCAATCCCGGGGCAAAGGGAGGCGAGAACTACTACTCCCCTCCCTTTGCCCCCGCAACACCATTCCTGCCATGGGAGCAATCCCAGGGGCAAAGGGGGTCGAGAACTACTTCTCCCCTCCCTTTGCCCCTGCGATGCTATTCCTGCCATGGGAGCGATCACAGGGACAAAGGGAGAAGGGAGGTGAGAACTAACCTCCCCTCCCTTTGCCCCTGTGATGCCATTCCCGACACAGGGGCAATCCGGGGGGGGGGATCCTGGTGGCAAAGGGTGAAGGGAGGCAAGAATTACTCTTCCCCTCCTTTCGCCCCACGTCACCATTCCCGCCATGGGAGCAATCCTGGGGGCAAAGGGAGAAAAGAACTACTATTTCCCTCCCTCCCCCGTCCACCCCCCTGCTGTCGCCATCCATGGATAACTGAATCAGCAGATGGCGAATCAGTGGATGCAGAGGTGCTACTGTACAGAGATCACCCCTCAAAGCATATCAGTTACAGGTAAGTAACCTGACTTTTTTTAGTTTCTGTGCTTCACATATACAGGCGATGAGTTTACTCAGCTGGTGTTTGAATCTTTGGTACAAATTGATCTCCTAACATAAAAGGCAGAAACTTTCAGTTTCCAAATAGGTATCTTTAATCTGTAAGGTGCCAAAAGTTTTCCTAATTCCAAAATCCAAGCAGTTATGATTTGTGCATTCCTTGCTAAGGCATTGAAGGATATGAGAATTAACTATAAGAAGCCTGTTAAAAAGTTACAAAAATTTGACACATGGCATCTTTTTAATCTGGAGTTTTTATAAAATGAGTATGCCAGCAGCTGGGGGTGGAAACAAAGTGGATGAACCTCATCCCTCTTCAGAAAGGCAGAACCACAAGATTCTGACCTCAGTTGTGATGCTAATGCTTTCTAGATTATTCTGAAGTAGTGGAGTGCAGAGTGGTGAAGGTGATGTCAGTCACCCATAACTAGAACCATATTTGACCACCCAAAAAACACAGCACATTCCTTTGGTTCACAAGTTACAAATGGTCTGCACCCTTATTGTAGCCAATGTCCTTGTTACAGAAGTTCCTTGTAAACCTTGCTCTTTTGGTTGTCTTAGTATTTAATTTCTAAAATGAAACATGCCAGGTTTCAACTCACCTGGAAGTCTTAATATGTAAGCTCTTACCAACAATTACTGTGAAGTATATAAATTTTGATTAGTGTTATCTACTACAGAGTGAAAGACATCTTTGCATGCCACTCCTTAGTAGCTCACATTCTCTAGTATTAAAAAAAAGGTACTAAGATTCTGCCCTGGTAAACGTTTAATTAACTTAATAGTCTATGGTATGGTGTCATGGATACAATTTACATCTATCTCCAATTTTTAAAACAAGTTCCTAGTCTTGTTCTTCAAACGTAGTGACAGAAGATTGTTATCCAGTAACAATATTCCTCAGGAGAAAAAAAAATCTGTTACTTCCTTTGGATGAGTGAACTCTGTTGGGCAGACTTTACAGTCAGGAAGGTTTTCCCTAATAAACAACCCACCTTTTAGAAGACAAATGGGCAAAGCGTAGCCCATGGGCCAATGCAGCCTCCAAGGACTTTGGGGGGGGGCAGTTCCTTCCATTCTCCTTCCTGCTGTAGAACTCAAAGGCCCTTGGATGCATAGGCAATGTAGTGAGATAGGGGGACAATACACTTTGCAGTACATCCCTGCAAGTTGCAAGTGAAGTTACTGGAAAAGTGCTTGAATGCTTAGAGATCTGCAGCACAGTAAAGTTGTTTTTTTTTTTAAATCTTCATTGATGTGGCTGCTCTGAAATAACCCTTGCATCTAAAAAAAAAAAAGCTAACTACAGTGAACAGGTGGCATTTAATTTGGGAACAATGTATTTTTAAATTATAACAAATGTGCATAATACTAATAACTATTTTCTAATGTTAGATACTGTTAACGATTATCAAGTAGTAATACTGTAAATGCTGATGAAGCATAAAGAACAATTCCTTACCTTTCTTCCTCAATAAAAAAATATAATATGTTGCAGTTAATGGCCAAGTTTGGTGATCATACTTAGATAGGGCTTCTCTCTGCTTCTCCCTCCTCCTACACAAGGCAGGCTTTTGGTGTCTATGCATGGCCCCATGACCATTTAGTGCCCAAGGGAGCGCAGGAGATACACGGGCAGCATATGACTGCAGTTCTGCAGATGGACCCTGCACAGGTGTCCCCTACCACTCTCCCTGTCACTAAATGGCTGCTCAAGTCTTCCTTGGACATCATGTGGTCATAGGAGTATACAAGGATGTTGTGAAACTGCCTTGTGCAGGAGGATGTGCAGAGGCACTGCACAAAGAGATACAGAAAATCTCCTTGCACAGAGAACTTAAAAGTACATACATTAAAAAAATCCCAGGTTGTGTGAATGTATGTCACCTGCAGGATTCCAGCCAATATGGTTTACAAAAGATGCTCTCTCTCTCTCTCTCTCTCCTGCAATACAAGCAAACTAGACATTTTCTACTTCAAGTGCCTAGGCAACTTTCAACATGTCTGTTTACAATGCTAGTGAAACCGGGTGTATTCATATGGCTATTACTGCCAGTAGCTTTGCATCTAGCTTTCATTTTTATCCATACCCATTCTCAAAGTTTTCTTAAGAAATGTTTAATAAATTCAGAGTCAATTTGGCTTGGCCTACAGTTTTACACAAACTTGTTAAGGACGAAGCCTCACTTAGCACAGTGTCCTCCTTTAGACATTCAGTTTTCAGCTTGCTCAGTGATAGCTTAGCAACCAAAAATGAGCAACTGGGAATAACTTGGTGGCTCACTTTCTGTCACTTGTCTCCTTCTTTCCTATCCATGTCTCAATGAGTTAGCATTTCCAGAATGGGGAATGGTGACTTAATAGCAATTTGCCAACCAGGATCTTAAATCTAGCTATGGTTTGATTAGGATGTAAACACATAGGACAGGAAAAGCCAAGGAGTAAGAAGTCAACACATGGTTTTGTTACTCATTCTTGGCTGTTGAACTATGGTTTACTAAGTGAGAAATTAAACGGCCAAACCCAGCGGAACCTATTTCAGAAGCAAAAAAATGACAGAAATGTATTAAACAAGACTTTCAGTTCAAAGGCCAAGATCCTATACACTTTTAGTGTCGCATAAATATGTCACTGTATTACACTGGATCTCACAATTCTGCAACAGGCACTGCAGTTTTGAGCTCTCTGGTGCAACAAGGGTTAACTACTTCCCTATCTACCAACTCAAATGTGAGAGAGAAAGCTGTGTGTGTGTTTGCAAAATCATTGGCTGCACTACAGATCACACTTATACAACCTTTCAGAAAGCATGACTACCTGCATAACGATGGTCACACTAGTGTAGTGCTCCCAACAGGATTAAGGCCAATATAATCAAGTGCCACCTGAAATTAGACTTTGCTATGCCATGAAGACTTAGCCATTAAGAGAACCTGAAACTCACTTTAACGTGGGCCTTTTCAAAAACTGGTTTTAAAATTATATTTTTTATTATCATTTCTTGGTTTCATAGTCTACGAGATACAAGTTGTTACTAACCAGAATTGTGGATCATCAGTGATTCCAAGGAGCTACAAATCAATTTTTATTAGTAGCAATATTATTATCATGATATTTACTGCCTTTTTTCAGAACTGAGACTCAAGGCAGTCTACAAAACATACAGTACTAATTAAAATATTCTTCCTAAGCAAAGGGGGAACATTCTTCTAATGTTCTTCCAACCCTCCACTGATATACTTCATACATTTAATCTTGTTTGTCTCTTTAACTGTCACAAAAATATTTTCCTTTAGGTCCTATTTCAGTATGAAGATTCAATGAAGCAATATATAAAGGTTGCCAAAATAATGGTCAGCAGCCAGGGAAACATCCAAGTTCTCCTACTTAGCTTGTTCTCTATGAAGCTAAAGAGGCAGCATGAATTGTGCAGTTATGTGAACAAGGCAACTCAATGAAATGTATCACCCAAGTTATCTTCTTGAAGAAGACCCTATTATCTTGGAACTATTCCTGTCCTACTCATAAATAAAAGTATTTGTATGAAAGTATCAACGAACAAAAAATTAAGCAGAACAAACCTACAGACAGTTTGCGAAAATCTTTTAGAATGTAACATATTGCAATTTAAAATATATTTTTCTCTGTTTATAAAGAGTTCTCCTTATGCCATTATCTATTTTTAAGCTTGAAAACATTCCACTAAGAAGCAAGAACCCCAACATTTCCTGAAAGAAAATGCCACACATTTCTAATACGAGGATAGAAATAAATATTTTTGTTACCCACTTTTCTTGTGTCCTTTATACTGCTGTGACTTAGACTTTTTCTTCTGCTTTGATGAACTTGATTGGCTATCTCTTGATGCTGAAATATAAGTTTTAAAGAAGAAAATTCTCATTTAACATCACTTTGTGTGGCATGATATACTTCAGAGCAACCTGGTTTACGAAATACACTTCATCATAAAATTACAACAAGACTGTAGATACAGTATAACAAAAACATTTATGGATGAAGTGCCCTGTGTTCCAGAAGCTGTCTGGGAAATGACTTACGTTATGCCCACTGAAAATGCAGACTCCCATTGTTCTTAATCAGGCATAATGAAGTTCTGTGTTTGATAACTAACTAGAGAGGAACCCAAACAGTTCAGTGGGAAATTAAGAGCTGTGTTAACAGGGAGCAACTTTACAAATTACTATTACCTCTGCCCCATGCAATCAGTCAAGTATAAATCAAAACTTTTATATAGAGAACCATTTTACCACACATGTACCCCTATTACTGTAGATCAAGCTAAACCATTTTAATAACTTTGTATGGGTACATAAATAAAATAAAATGTGGAAATAAAATATCTGCAAAGCTATAACATATCTATTGTGACTAGATAACTATGATTGTATCATTAAGAGACTGCAGCACATGAGGAGAGGAACAGGAAATACAAATCAGGAGTCAGAACACAACAGAAAAAAATCTAAAGACAGGTGAGGGCAGAAGAGTAAATTAGAAGAATGCACATGTGGTGAGGGGGGAGGAAGGAAGGTGGGCAAGAGACACACTGAGAGCAAAGTACTTTTCAACAATGTTTGTGCAAATATTCAAAATCACTGTCTGACCTCTATTGCACACACCTGCCTTTCTTTCAATTGTACTATGTTGGATTAAAAGCACTTTACTCTCTTTTGCCCTCCAAATATTGATAACCATCAAAGGCAGAACTGGACTGTACTCGTATAAAAACCCTGAAACACAGCTGACTACAGACAAGACAAATTAGACACATCCTCTGGAATATTAAATGAAAGTTGGATGCTTATTTTATGCCAGATGGGGCCATAACAAGTGGATGAAAGGGTAAAAATAGAAACTCAGATGTTGAGAGAGAGAGAAATCTCACCACAGGGAATCTACTATATTTCAGCTACACAGAGGCTACTTACTTTGTGATGCAGGAGGCTGTAGTTGGTAACCAGTTAGCTGACACCATCCTACAGGATAGAGGTCTGGAGATTCACAATCAACCCACTGATCATATTCATCTTCCCAGCCATCAAAATGTATCCTCAACAGACGGTGGATAATGCGAGTTACAGTGGCCACACATACTAGACGAGGTTCCATGAGATCCACAGCTTCTAGTTTCATTGCAACATGAAATCCATGGTTTGGAACTTCCTAGAACAGGGAAGGAAGACAATCACATTACACTGTGCATGGAAATAAAAGTTTTGCTTTGGTATTTAAAAAATAAAATCCTTTCTGTCCTGCAGTAATCCTGAGCCTCCACTTTATTCACCTCTTTGTCTTGTGGGAACTCTTGCCCTGCTAATCCCAGGTAAGTAGTAACATATGAGCCAGCAAAGCACCAGGTTAATTTGTATGTAGAATTTCCCCACATCTGTTCTCCATGTCCTTTTTCCCAGTATGGACAGGGTCACTGGGTTCAGAGGTCTTAAGAAGAGGTTAACCTAGGAATGCACTGGGTCATACTTTTCTTCAAGTATGGACAAGAGCAAGCCTCTGTTCATGACAGGTCTTGACAGCCAGTCTCTTCTTCATTTATCTCCAACATATTTATTCTACTACCTATAATTCTATATTTCCACCTTCCATAGGTCCTCCAAATGGCAATGCTTTTGAAAACTCGACTATGTATTTCAGGATGGAACAATCTTGCAAGTTTTTAATACTCTCTTCTGTAAAATGAACTAAGACTACACAAAATAAAACTTGCAGAAACTACATCTCTGAGTTTTGGTGCTGCATATCCTCCACCCCCCACCAAAAAAGGAGGGGGAAAATGGGAGGCACAAAATAGCACAGCCATTGCATTCAACCCATGGTCTTTCTGGTCCCAACATAGGTATCCATATAGCATTCAAGTGGCATTGTTCATGTTCCAGAGGGACCACACTAGAACACGAAGCTATCACCTATCCTTTCTTAATCACTATGACAGTTCATGGTCTTAAAGCTACAAACCAAAGCCATCAAAAATAATTGCCACTTTAAAGAGTAGGTGTCTTTTCTGATAACATTTAATATGCTTGCCAGAGCAACCACAAGTGAAAGCATTTTCTAGAATTTTGGGGGTCAGCAAAGTAATTAGGGATACAAAGCATCGGTTCACAAATCTTTGCAATCCGTATGCCAGTTTACCTTGTTAAAGAGCTTCACAGGAGCTGCTACTGAACCCGTTTCCCTGAGGTAGTCAAACCATTTGAAAGGTAGCTTTGCATAACCTATAATATAATTTTTTCAATGTAACTGATAACATCTCAAAAAAATTGTCCTGATTAATACAAATGTATAAACACATAACATGTTCTAACCATTGCAGTAACAGTAGGGGGAGCTGCACATTTCCTTAAATAAATGAACAATTTAAAGACATACATACATATGCCACTATAATCTAAGTTCTCTGCTCTGATGTACAACCCCTTCACAGAAACATTAGTGTGTGCAAAGAGACCACAAATTCACATAGAACAAGTAAGGATGATCACGCACTGAGATACCAAAACACCAAAATGTTGCTATTCAGAAGTTTCTGCCTGCTGTTCAGTAGCTGCATGCAGGGTTCCAGTGCACATACACAACTCTGAACCACATTTCGGACTATGTACACAGTCAGTTTTGAAATCCTAACACACTAGCATTATATTATGTCTAAAGAGCAGGCAGTATTTTTTGTTGCCTAATAAAAACATACAACCTGCTTATCAGGATTTGCCATGATTAAATAGATGAAATTCAATATAGTCACGAGAATAAATCTAAATAAGTTGACAGTGCTTAAGATTCTGCCAAATTTACTCAGCTTTAAATTGTACTTACAATGTGCTATAAATGGGGGGGGGGTATTTCAGTATCTTCCTGCAGCTTTGCATTCGTAGTGTCATGTGATAGAGAGAGACTGTTTACCCAAAAAAAGAGAAGTGGGGGAAGTTTCACATCCTATCTTCCCCTCTTATTATGAACTGGCAGATCTCCTCTACAGCAGGGATGGGCAAATGTGGAAGGCTAAGGTGCTACATTGATTATTCGCGGTTTTGATTATTCGCGGTTTTGGGAGGGCCCCCCGCCCTCCCAAAACCGCGACACGGGGCCTCCGTAGGCCCCATGAAGGCCCTGGGCGGGAGGGGGGAGGGCCGCGGAGGTATCCACGGGGCCTCGGGAGGGTCTCCGGAGGCCCCGTGAAGGCCTTGGGAGGGAGTGGGGAGTCTGGGGAAAGCGACTATGGGGCCTCCGGAGACCCCGTGGTCGCTTTGGCGGGGGAGGGGGGCAATCAATATTCACGGATTTTTCACATTTGCGGGGGTCCGTGGAACCTAACCCCCGTGAATGTGAAGGGACGACTGTATATGGTTACTAGGCTAAGTTAGGCTGGCTTAGATAAAGAAAGAGAGCCATTTACTCCAAGATCATATATAAGGAGGAGACAGTGATGACAGAAGTGCACTTAGCCCAGCTCATTGTTATTACTTCACACCATCTCTGCAAGTCATAGCAGTAACATGGCAATTCTACCATCCTCTTTTACTCTGCACTAATTAAAAGTTCCTGGAGGAAGCAAGACAGAGAAAAGGGGTGGTGCAGGGAACCCCACCCTTCCAAATGTCTTAGTAAAGCAGAAAATAACATAACACTATTATTTCCTGACAAACTGGCTGAACAATTTCAAACTAAATTATGAAAAAGAAAGGATATGATTTTTTGCAAACAAGCTTAAGAAAAAGCACTAGATTATTTCATTCAATAATGCTTGCAAAACTATCTGTTTCTCCATACATGTATGAACAGGAGGACAGTATGTGTACCTCGGGGTGGAGTTAGTTCTATCATGTTAATTTCACAGAAACCAACAGGGAATATAGAAGGGGAGGTGGCATGATAACAAAACCAGTCAGATCCATCTGCTGCCTCAGAACCATCAATTCCAATCATAAGATAGCCATCTGCTAACACCTAGATAAAGAGCAACAATAAAATTTAAGTTAAATAAAAAACAATGCAAGAGAGGAAATATCAAGATACACAAAACAAAAGATAGTGAAGTTGGTCCATGAGAACAAAATAAAAATTATAATCCACAAACTGGAGAAGGTATTGTCCATCTGCGGATTATGAAATGATATAATGCTGTCAGTTATGACTGGTACATGTGCAATACTCCTGACCCCTTAAAATGATTAAGGGAAAAGAAGGCCACAGGATTTCACATTTCCTTGCTCTTCCTTCTTAGTTTTGACTATAGCTAATGTTGACCAGATTTCCCTATAAAATGGGGGTTCAAAACAAACATGTAAAGAGAGTTTTAGCACTTAGTTAGAAGTGGAACATGGCCAGCATTAGCTTTGTTTAAATTTAATACTGACATACAAATCCAGCTGTTAGTTATACCAAAATTAGAACTGCTGAATTTAAGTCAGTAATTAGGTAAACTTCAAGGAATCAATGAGTTTACTCTGCTTGAGACTAGAAACTGGATTTAGACAATAAACTTTACCCACAGTTAAGGTTGTCAGAATAATGAAAGACAAGGAACCACAAATCCCTGTCCCAATCCCAAACCAGTGAAGCAAATGAGAGTACAGGTCAACTCCAGTATTCACGGGGGAATATGTTCGAAGACTCCCCACGGATACCTGAAAACATGGATAATAGGGAACCCTATTATTTTCAATGAGATGGATACCGGAATATGACCATAGAATCACATTGGAGGACCTAGAAATGCCTAGTGAGAACATATTTGTTTGGATGTGGATAAATGAAACTGTGGATACCAAATCCATGGATACAGGGACCAACCTATATTACAAATGCACGAGCAGTTTTCAGGGAACAACAGTATTACATGCCCACTAAGTTACTAGTTATATTGTTGTGCTTGCATTGAAAGAGCCTTAATAAAATTTCAGGCTTCAATTGGGAATGCTACATTAGTTACTTACTGTGAAGGTACATTCTGTGGAAAGGGGAGAGGAGGAATCCAGATACATATGGGTAAGTCCTATCACCACTCAGAGGAAGCAGGAAGTTGAATCATGGCCTCATTTTACTTTCAAATTCTTCTTTGTCTTGCGTCCCTGACCCACCACGAGGCCAGTTCCTGACTAGCAAAGCCCTGTAGGCGATAAGCAAAAACACAGAAGACAGAAACCATTTAGTGTATACATCAACTGCAGTCACTAGGAGGGAGGGAGGGATTCCTCCTCTCCCTCTTCCACAGAATGTACCTTCATGGTAAGTAACCAATGTAGCATTCTGTGGGGAGGGGAAGAAGAGGAATCCAGATTTATGTGGGACGACCCCAAGCTATTCTTACTGTCCCAGGGTGGGCGTGACTTCGTAAAATAGACCTATGCAGGCAGCACTTCCTGAAGCACCCGCCTTCCAAAGGTGGCTTCCGCTGCTCTGAACTTGTCCACCTTGTAATGTCTGATAAAGGAAGTAGGGGTGCTCCAGGTCGCTGCCTTACAGATCTCGGTAATGGGGGCGTTGGGTGAGAAGACCACTGTTGTAGCGGCCAACCTGGTTGAACGTGCCACCACGCCCAAGGGTCTAGGTGTCCTGGAGACATCGCAGGCCATGAGGATGCAAACCTTCATCCGGGTTGCAATGGTTTGTCTTGTTGCCTTGTTCCCCAAGGATGCCAGGTTGTAAGATACAAAGAGGACATCACAACGGTGAAATGGGCGCGTCTGCTTTATGTAGACTTTGATGGCTCTCCTAACGTCGAGCTTGTGTCACAGACGCTCCCATGGGTGAGTCAGATTAGAACAGAAGGATGGGAGAATCAGCTCCTGTGACACATGGAAACTCAAAAGGACCTTAGGCATAAAGGATGGGTCTGTTCTCAGAATGACATTGTCATCGCTGAAAGTGCAGAGAAGTTCCCTAACAGACGAAGCGGCTAACTCTGAGACCCTGCAGGCCGAGGTGATCGCCAACAGGCAGGTTACGTTCAACATAAGGATCTTCAGAGGAACTTCCCTGAGGGGTTCAAATGGCTCCTTCATCAACTGTCTCAGAACCAATGGAAGAATCCAAGAGGGAAACCTGTGCCGTACTTGAGGGGATATCAAGGTTGCACCCCTTAGGAACCTTCGCACATGTGAGTGCAACGAGATCCTTTCTCCCCTCGGTAGGGGTAACAATGCAGACAGGGCTGCTGCCTGCCGTTTTAATGTATTAGGTCTGAGGCCCAGGTCAAGACCGGCCTGGAGAAAAACTAACACATGTTTTACCTTGACCCTTTCAATTGGAACTGAGATGTTGGCAGACCTTCGTCTGAAAGCCTGCCAGGTGCCTTCATATTTTCTTGCGGTAGATTGTCTGTGTCATGATAGGAGAGTGTTTATCACCGACTCCTGATAACCACACTCCCTCAATGCTTGCCGCTCAATCTCCAGGCCTGGGATGAGTGATCCGGTCCTGATGTAACAGGTCCTCCCTCTGTGGAAGTCGCCAAGGTTGGTCTATTGACATGTTCTTGAGGTCTGAGAACCATGGTCGCCACGGCCATTGGGGTGCTACGAGGACTACTTGTGCTCGCTCCTGTTGCACTTTCCTGCATACCTTCCCCAGCATGGGAAGGGGTGGGAATAGATAGAGAAGACCTATTGGCCATGCAGACCTTAGAGCGTCTACACCCTCTGCCATCAGACATGGGTATCTTGAAAAGAAGTGCTTCAGCTTGGCTTTGGCTCGCAATGTGAACAGGTTGACCGTCAGCGTTCCAAACCTCCCCTGTATCTGGAGGAATACCTCTTGATTCAGTTCCACTCTCCTGGGAGAACCTGGTGTCTGCTGAGGTAGTCCACTTGTAGATTGTCCAATCCCTGAAGGTACTGGGCTGATATGGACCTCACTGTGGTCTCTGCCCATTGGAATAGTAGGTCCGCTTCCATCTGGAGAGAGAGGGATCTCATTCCTCCTTGTTTGGGTATGTAAGAGCAGGCTGTTGTGCTGTCTGTCTGCACCAGAATGTGCTTCCCCTCCAGCAGAGAGGAAAAGTGTAGAAGCACTAGCTGAACCACCCGAAGCTCCAGCCAAATGATGCTGAGAGATTGTTCTTGGTGGCTCCAAAGGCCCTGTGTCGTCATGCCCTGACAGTGTGCACCCCAACCTGTGAGATTGGAATCTGACGTGACTGTGACTTGGTGTGGCACTACAAATGGGGATCCCTTGGAGATGTTCCGTTTCTTGGTCCACCAAATTAGAGACTCTGACGTCGCAAGGGACATGAATCAGGAGGCATTTTTGCTGAGATATTTGTTCTAGGTATCCCAACAGGAACATTTGGAGACGTTTCGAGTGGAACCTTGCCCAAGAGACAATCTGAATCACCGAAATCATATGACCTAGCAGCCTGGCTAGTGATGCCAGAAGTACCTGAATCTGTTGGCTCCAGGTCCACGCTTCTTTCATGATCACTTGCTGACATTCCTGTGAGAGAGAAATCTGTCCTGACTCGGTGTCTATCCATGTCCCTAGGTGGGAGATCGTCTGAGTTGGCGTGAGGTGAATTTTCTTAAGGTTCACAATGAACCTGTATCTCTGAAGGCAATGTATTGTTGCTTGCACATCTTCTTGGGCCTTCTTGAATGATGGGGCCCAAAGAAGTATGTCGTCTACATATGGGTATAGACTTCTACCCTGGGTCCTGAGGAGCACAATCAGAACTACAAGCACCTTGGTGAAGACCCTGGGGGCCAACACGAGACTGAATGGGAGAGCACAAAACTAAAAGTGTTGGTCCCCAAAGGTGAAACGAAGAAATTGCCTGCTCTCCTTGGCTATCCTGATATGCATGTAAGCCTCTGAGAGGTCCAGGGACACCAAGAACTTGCTTTTCTGTAGGATCTCCCTGATGGAGGAACGTGTCTCCATCCAGAAACGCTTGTAGGTAACACAGGAATTTGTAAATTTGAGATCTAATATCAATCTGGAATCTCTGTCCTTCTTGGGATCCATAAAGAAAAAGGAGTACACCCCTGAGAAACATTGTTGAGTTGGGACCTCCTCTATCGCCCTGATGCTCAACAGATGTTTGATGGCCTTGGTAAAGGAGGCTTTCTGAGAGTTCTTGGGAATTGGGGCAGGGAGAAACCTGTTCTTGGACTCTATGCGATAGGCCTGTTGAACTCTATGCGATAGCCCTGTGACACCATCGCCAGAACCATCTGTCCATCATAGAGTTTGCCCATTCACCCCAGAACAGGGAGAGACTTCCGCTAACCTGAAGTGTTTGTGAGTCAGAATTATTGTCTGGAGCCACCTCGCTGAGTCTGGTGGCCCCCTCCACAACTCCCAGAGCTTTGAGAACTTGAGGCATGACGAATGGTATAGTTGGTCCTAGCCCAAGCTGGGCGGAAGGTACGGTAGTCCCTCTGTCTGCCATATCCACGAAAGGAACGAAAGGACTGCTGGGTCTGAAAAAATCTCTTGGGTCCTTTCCTTTCCCCTTTTTTGGAAGACGTGGGCATGGCCTGCTTCTTTTCCTTTGTTTCTACTAGGATATCTTTCAGAGCTTCATCCCCAAAGAGTTTGGTGCCTTTGAACGGGGTAGTAGACAGGGTGGATCTAGAATGAGAGTCCACCTCCCAGTGTTTCAGCCAAATAGCTCCTCTGACTATGGCTGTAGCTCCTATAGCTCTGGCTGCAAAGGACATGGAGTCCTGTGAAGCATCAGCTATGAACTGAAGAGCTTTTAAGACTCTTGATAGATTCCTGTGTAAGGTTCTAGAATCCAAGTGATGCACCTCCAGTATGTCTTGAACCCATAGAATGGATGCTCTAGAGAATAAAGACGTTGCGGCAGAGGCTCTAATCCTCAAGGCAGATGCCTCATGCACCTTTCTGAGAGGCCTACCGACCCTTTTCTCATCCGGATCCTTAAGGAGGGCTTCCCCCTCCTTAGGCTCGAGAAAACTGGAAACTAAGGAGGCAACTGGCTTGTCCACCACTGGGGCCTGTAAGGTATCCAGAACCTTCTTACTGGGAGCATAAAACTTCTGGGCAATCATTGTGCCCCTTTTTCCTTGGGAAGGTTTTTCCCATTTCTCAGTGATCAATTGCATGAACACCTCAGGCAAAGGTAGTTCCCTCTTTTGGGTGTTTGGAGGGTGTAACACAGATGTCACCCTCTCACTCTGGACTGGGGAGGTCCTCCCCATCACCCCTTGGTTGGCCATGGTAGGCAAAAGCCTCAGCATGGAAGCCACCTTCAGGAGAAGAGGAGAATAATCATCGCAATGGAAAAGCCTGTCAGATGTTTCTGGGTCAGTTGTCTCAGAATCCAACCACTTGCCCTCCTCCTTTTCCTCCTGTTCCCCATCATCCGGGACTTGGGTCCCCATGATGTCCTCAAGCACTTGGATGTCATCCCAACTCTTTGCCAGATGCCTCTGAAGAATGGGGTGAGGGGGGTACCTTTCTCTTCTGGGAAGTCTTAGGGACCCCTTGGGAAGCTTGAGTGAGGCCCTTTGAGGTCCTCACTGAATGCAATCCCTCATCATGAGATGTTTGCACAACCGACCCATTACGTTTTGGTAGAGAATGGGACCCACAATGGGGGCCACACAAACATTGTCATATTGGGCTCTGCTGAGACTGGGGCCCTTAGTGTCACTCAAGTGGAGACAGGTCTGGGTTGGGCTCCTGGGGCCGCCTGGGACGGGTCTTCTTTGTTCCCCAACAAAGCACTGGTGAGTAACTGCAGGGTAGCCCTGATCATGTGATCCCGCCCCGCCTGTGGGTGGGGATTCCCATTAGATGTGGGTCTGTTGGAGGACCCCTCCATGGGATCCTCCCCTTCCCCCCCAAAAAACCTCTCCTGCAGTCTCCACCTCCTGAAGGGAGGCAAGCAAAATGTCCTCCGGGAGGTTGAAATCCTGCATCTGGAGCAACATGTGGAAAGATGGAAACAAGGAAACTTATTTTGGGGGGCTTCTCAGGGTTTCCCCCTCCCTTTCCTACCCCCCGGTATCTCAGGGAGCTGCCCTTGCTGGCTCCCAGCTCCACTGGGGGTCCTCATCGTTGCAGCTCCTGCAGCGTTGGTGGCTGCGGCAGCGGCACTCAAGGCAGCCGAACTCAAAACAGCTGCGGACGTGGCAGCAGCAGCGGGGGGGGGGCATGCTCCGATGTCCAGCATGGGTGAGACCCCCAGAAATCGTGGGGGTGAGATCCGGTGCCTGGTCATCATCGCCGCTTGTGCTGGTGCCCCTGGCACACTCCTGGAGCGGCACTGGAAAACTGGTTGTGAGGCCACTGTTTTCGCTGCCCTTTGCATGCTCCCGGAGCGGCTCTGGGCAGCGGTGGGGCCTGTGGAGGTCCGGGCCTTTCCCTTTGGTGGGCAAGCCTTGGATGCTTCCTTTCTGGCCTTCCCTTTTGCTCCAGCCGTTCTCCACCAAGAAATAAGAAAAAGGGGGAGGGGTGGGTCAAGGACTCAAGACAAAGAAGAATTTGAAATTAAAATGAGGCCACGATTCAACTTCCTGCTTCCTCTGGGCGGTGACAGGACTTAACCACATGTATCTGGATTCCTCCTCTCCCACTCCACAGATAACTGCATCTCAAAAATCAGATGTAGTAGGAGCTTCTGCGTATAGTATACTGTCCTCATCACTTAGATGTGCCTGGGCATTATAAAGGTGTGTAAAGGCAAATTTCTAGTCCAACTCCTTGGTCTGAGTAATAAATATAGTATGCAATTGGTCCAATAGTGTTATCTAGGAACACCTTAAAAACACACACACAGAGGAATTAATCTGATATTAGGCAGTAGGCTGTAAATTTTATATATTCAAATGAATTAGACTGGTTGGTTTGATTCTGCTAGTGTACAAGAATGTATATTAATGCATTTACCTTTCTAATTGTTGCCACACATATTGCAGAAAGGTTTAATGGATCTATGGCTTCCAATTTCATTCCCTCCTTGAACCATTCTCCACTTGACTCAGTTTCTTTTACCTAAAGAAATCACAGCAAATATCCTTCTGAAGCAACAAGTACAAACAATATAAAGATACAAATTACGGTAAATATGGCATGCAGCACCCTCCCCCAATATCTTTTATAGGATTATTTTCATACCAATCATCAGGTGACAATAAATACAGTAGGCACACATATTACATGAGCTCATATTACACAGGTTCAGTTATACGTGATTTTAAAAAAATGTTCTCTCTAGGCGTTTTCTATGTCCTCCAGCGTGATTCTATGGTATGCTTCTGCCGGAAGTTGACCACAGAGCCATGCTGGAGGACCTAGAAATGCCTAGGGAGAATACATCATAATTCATTTCAGATAAGAAAAATAGGGTTCCAGATTATACGTAAAAATCGTCTATTTGAAGGGTCCCAGAATGGATCCCTCACTTTTTACACAGGCCTACTGTATTAGCAAGCATCGCATGGCAGAGATTGATTTCTCTCCATACTAAAGGAGTGCAATGTTATATTTTTTTTGTTAGATTGTCATATTTCGGTACTGATAGAGAACTCCTTCCATTATAAACAAAGCTCTTTGTAAAACATTATACCTTTACAAATAAATGTGGAGGTGCATCAAAATGGGAATCCTGTTTTTTCATGATATCTGCGAAGCAGGGAGAGAATAAGAAGATTAAGATTTCTTGTTTACTAGCTCAAATTTATATAATCCCTTTGAAATATTAACCCAATGCTTACAATGAAGCTATTCAAAATCACACAAAATTATGTTAATCACATCTCATATTTTGAGAATATTAGTGTGGCATTATAAATGTGTTTCTAGGAAACAAGCATATTGTTCATTAAAATATGTCTGCTCTAAGTTACTTGTATCTAAAAAGATAAAACACAATCCTGTTTACTGAAGCACCTCTCTGGCCAGATGTGCTTACCAGATCTTTTGAACCGATGCCCTATACTTCGAGACCAACCAATGGGATGGATGAGTGGGCTGTACATATGGCACCAGAAATCATCTGTTTTGTCTTCACTTTCTTCATATACTAATCTTAATCTGCCCCCTATTACATTGTCCACAATTGCTACCCGTGTTCGGCAGAGATGTGTTTTATCAACAACTTCTACTCTCATAGAAGGCTTGAAGGGATACTGCATGCTTTCCAACACCTGAAAACAAGTATTTATGTAGCATTAGTGTATGCACAAGGGCAACTTTCCATGTTATTTCATATTGGCATATGAATTTGTGACTGCTGACAAGGATACTCAAATATCAAACATGCTTTCAATGATTATTAAGGAGTGAAATAAAAAATAAAATTTAAAAAGTGCTGATATTAACATTTTAAGCTTTAGGCAGTTCCACTTTGCTTGCCTTAGCAAACTGACCTCTCATTTGATCATACCTGCCCCACTCTATGTACTGACATCAGAAGGGGTACTGCTCCAAACCCCTTTCCTTGTCTGACTGTAGACTGATGAGGATAAAGAGCAGCATTGTCTTAATTGGTCCTGAGAAGGCATCCATCACATCTTTAGTCAAAAGGTCAGTCCCAGCAAAGGGTCTCTAGGCCATTTCTTTTATCAGTGCTTTTTAGGGATTAAAAGTACAGATTGGCTTCATATGCAAACACTGTTCAAAGTCAGATCTTGTTCAGTGGTAGCAGGTATTTTCTTCCACAACATTATTCCTTTAATTTTAAGAGGAAAGCCTATCAGAAGATATGGGGAGGGAAACAGCTATAAGCCAGCTTTGTCTTTGCAAGGTATTGATTTTGCAACTTGGTCATATGAACAGTTGTAAAAATATCCCCAAGACTTATCCAACTTCCATGTACAGTTTTCTTTCTTAAAAGACCAAAAAATAACTAGAACAAAAACATCTTAAGAAATTGACTACATTTGTGTTGTTACATTTTTAGCAAAAACAAAAACAAAAACACCCCAAACCCAAAAAAACAAACAAAAAAGGAAGGCTGACAGCTACTCAAAACAAATGTTTCATTTCGTGTCAGTGTGTGTTTCCTCAGCAATAAAACATCTGAGCATTTTCCAATATACTAGATTTTATGCTTCAAAACACTCCAGTGGACATGGGACACTTTTAAACACTGCAACACAGTGGAATTCTCATTGGGACCTAAATACCTCAAATTAAGGTGCTCAGTGGAAGCTTTTTGATCTGCCTCAGTGACAGTCTTTTTGCAACTAGCCTTACCTTCTGAGAGAAGTCAGGAGGAAGAGTTTTGGCACCAGTTAGTCGTTTCACCAGGAAAGCTTTCCAGTTTGTATATTTGTGTTGAATAGCTGTCAATGGTTCAGGAAAAAGACAGTATTAGCATTTAATTATTATTATTTTTATTTGTACTATAAACAATGGCAAAATTTCTGGGTGTCAGACTTCACTGTTAATCCTGATGTGCAGTGGTTCTTAACTTGGGGTCCGTGGACCCCTAGGGGTCTGCAATGTCCTCACATAGGGTCCATGAAGGCTTGAAAGTTGCTTTGCCCACCTCCTCCCTGCAGTGGAGTGGCCACATGACAAGAGCCAAGGCAAAGCCCAGCTGGCTGGCTTGGTCTGTGCATTGCCATTCAATCCACTCCAGCCACAAACTAGCAGGAAGAAGCAGGAGAAGAGTCTTCCCTCCCCCTCCAGTGTCTCGGAGGGAAAGGTTTGCAGGATGGTATAACTGTATTATTATTATTATTAGTAGTAGTAGTAGTTGTTGTTTTAAATCTTGAGTTAAGTGTTGGGTGACCATGGCAACAAAAATATTTAAAGGGGGTCCCTGGTAAAGAAAAGGTTAAGAACCACTGATCTAGTGTATCAACACATTAATGATTCTGATAATCCCATGACTAAGGACTAAAATCTTCACGAATGTAATAAATTTGTGGTTTGTGTAACAGTGAAGTCAACACAAGTATATTACTACAAGGATACATTGTATTAATACAGAAAGCAAGACATTAATAACAGAAGGTCAACATAGCATTGCTAGATTTACATACATCGAGGTGGCACTAGAGGTTTCCCACTGGTTGCACACCAACCAACTGGATGGATATCAGGACCACAGACATTACACCAGAAGTCAAGGTTTGAGTCACTTTCAAAGCCTTCATATCTTAGTAAAGCATTGTAACCTGAAAGAAAGCAAACTTGCATGGTGATTCACATTACTGTTAACAACGTAATGCAAATATATCAACCCCACCCTCTGTTTTAAAGGTTTCCAAAAAAAGAAACTGATACTGGGGGAAAAGAAACTCTCTTGATGTCACTGTCTGGATTGGTTATGGGAAGAAGGGAAGCTAGCTCCTTCTTTCACAGGCCAATAAAGGCAGAGGAGGGGAGCACAGGTTATGTTGTGCTGGCAAGCCAGCAAGCCTTTTAGTGACACCATTCTATACCATATGTATATAAAAACTCTGTGGAAAACATTTCCCTCCCAAATTGTTGGTGATTTGTTTCAGAAGGTAACTCAGAGTATCTGAGGAAACCATCTGCAGATGCCACTCAACTCATTTGTCCAACTTCTTGTAGTGCCTTAACTGCTATCTTGAGGTCAATATGCACAGATCTCATAGGAAAAGAGCCAAGAAACGTAGCCAAGAGTCACTAGCCCTCTAGCAATCATCTTTCTTCAAACCCCGAAGAGACAGTTTTGTCACTCTAAAAGTTGCACACACAGAGTATTCTAAATTGTGACAAAGATAACAGAATATTTTAAGAGTGACAGATGCAATCAGCTGCAGAAGAATGGCAAAGCCTCCATTAAATAGTCTCTGTAACTTTCGATATTCCAGATGCTACTATGACTGACTTTTAAAGCATCCATTAACCTCATTCACTGCCAGGGTTATAAATACCTCTGCTGACATAAGCCCTATTCACTTTATTGAAATCTGTCATGTTACAGCAAGGGTGGCCAAAATGTAGCCCTCCAAATGCTGTTGAACTGAAAGCCCCAGGACTCTTAGTCGATATAGCCAATAGCAAGAAATGCTGGGAGATGCAACCAACAATATCTTGAGAGCTTCACTGTGCTTTGCCTCTGCATAACAGTAATCATCAGACAAAAGGACTTTTCTCTGTGTGTACATGTGCTGTAGCCTATATTTTAGAGGCAGGACATCTCTACACTTTGTATTTTGTTTTAAGAAAAAGATGGACAGGTTGCTTACCTGTAACCATAGATCTTTGAATGGTTTTCTGTGAACTCACACAGTTGGGTTATGCCTGCGCCTGCGCAGAGCATACGGAACCTTCTGGTATCGTTAGGCAGAATGTGCTTTGATACATTTTTGGCAGTAACTCTGCCCACACTAAGGGTCTCTTCAAAGGTGCTCCCACCTAATTCCCCTCAGTTCCTTGAATGACGCTGCAAACAGCAGCATCAGGAACATTAGAGCAAATATGCCACAGAATGACATAGAGGGGAGGATGAGCGGGTCTGTATGAATTCACAGAAGATCACTCGGAGATCTATGGTTACATGTAAGCAAATTGTCCATCTTCTTCATGGTCTCTGTGAATCACACAGTTGGGTAGACTAGCAAGCTTCCCCACTGGAGGAGGGTATGTCCTGTACATCAGTAGACGAGGACCACCTCATAAGTTAACTAAGAAAGGGATTTATTGATAGCACATTCTTTAAGCATGAGTCATTTCAGCAATGAAACAAAGCAGTCAGTAATTCAACAATGAAATAAACTCACTCATTGGATGGAGAACAGAAGGACTGCCCTCCCAAATGCAGCTTCGCTCCTAGAACGAGTGTCCAGTCTGTAATGTGAGATGAATGTCAATGGTGAAGACCAAGTCGCAGCACAGCAGACGTCCTCTAAGGGCATCCCAGAGAGAAATGCAGTCGAAGTGGAAACAGCTCTCGTAGAATGTCCATAAACCCATGGAGGCAAAGGCTTCTTGGCCAGTTCGTAGCAGAGAGCAATGGTCGACGTCACCCACTTTGAAAGATGCTGTGATGAGATCGGTGCACCTCACTTTGAATCAGCATAAGAGACGAAGAGCTGAGGTGATTGACGGAATGGAGCAGTCCGTTGTATGTAGAATGCAAGTGCCCTCCACACATCCATGGAATGGAGGGTACACTCGAATTCGTCCTTCGGGTCCTGCATCAGGGCAGGCAGAACACTTGGTTGGTTAAGGTGAAAGCTAGAGACCACTTTGGGGAGGAAGGAAATGTCCGGCCTCAACACCACCTTATGTTTGTGGAAGCAGGTATACGGAGGGTCCGACCGTAAGGCACACAGTTCTCCAGCTCAACAGGCTGAGGTGATGGCAACTAGGAAAGTGGTCTTCCAAGTAAGAAGCCTGAGATCCGTAGAAGCCATGGGTTTGAAGGGTCGTCTCACCAGTTGGGAGAGGACGAGTTCGAGGCTCCAGGTTGGAGTGGGATCGAGCACTGGAGAATGGAGATTGATATAACCCTTCAGGAACTTCTTCACCGTCAGGTCCCGGAAGGGAAACAGTCGACTCCGAGCTTGGAATTCGACAGAGATGGCTGCCAGATAGCCTCTGAGAGATGAAACCGAGAGTCCTGCTTCAGACAAGTGAAGGAGGAATTGGAGGACCATTGGTACCGAGCAAGATTGAGGGTCCAATCCTCGGTCAGCCAGGAACCCCTCAAAACGGTTCCACTTGTAGAGGTAGGCTCTCCGAGTGGAAGGCTTCCTAGCAGTATCAATAACCACCTGGACCTCTCGAGGTAGAGGGGAAGAAGAGACGGCATGAGACAGATTGGGACTCACGGGCGTATCCTCCAGGCCGTCAAGCGAAGCATGTCGAGGTCGGGATGCCTGACCTTCCCTTGTTGAATGGTGAGCAGATCAGCCTGGTTCAGGAGATGGAGGAAACACCGTCTGGACAGAAGTAGCAACGGTGCGAACCATGGTTGCCGGGGCCACCACGGAGTGATGAGGATCGCATCCGACTGGTCTTGACGTAGCTTGGTGACGACCCTCGTCAATAATGGGATCAGAGGAAAGAGGTATAGGAACGGTCCGTTCCATTGAAACAAGAAAGCGTCCCCTCTGGAGCCTCTGTCCTGTGCCCTGGAGCAGAACTGGTCGTACTGCTTGTTCTGAGCAGTCGCGAAGAGGTCTATCAGTGGAGTCCCCCATCGATGGAAAAGGTGTGCCACCATGCGTTGATGGAGCATCCACTCGTGGACGCTGGAATTGGAATGGCTCAGTCCGTCTGCAAGAATGTTCTCCTCTCCAGGTAGGTGGGCAGAGTGGAGAAGAATGTTCCTTTGGATGCACCAGTCCCAGATCTGAAGGGTGAGCTGAAGAAGCTGGGGGGGCTTGGTACCTCCCTGTTTGTTCAGGTAATACATGACGGAGGTGTTGTCCATGAGGAGAAGCATGGTCTTGCCCTGCACCAACACTTCAAAGGCCCGAAGCACCTTCTGAACTGCAAGGAGCTCCAGTATGTTGATGTGTAGCTCCCGTTCTTCGGTACTTCAGGAGTTCTGGATCCCGTGGGGCCATAGGTGGGCTCCCCAGCCCTGAAGAGATGCATCCATAGTGAGGGAAACATCTGATTGAGGAGGGTCAAACGGAAGACCAGAGAATACGTTGGTCAGTGCTAACCACCAGTCCAAGGAATGGTGGACGGAACGGGGCATCTGTAGGTGTGTCCCGGGGGAGTCTCATTGTTGAAGACTTCCAGGAACCAATGTTGAAGCAATCGAAACCAAAGCCTGGCCAGACGAGTGACTGACGTAGTGGCTGCCATGTGCCCCAACAGGACTTGAATGGCATGTGCCCAGACCTGTCGGGACCGACGACACTCGTGGACCAGGGACCGAAGGGTGTTGAAGCGATCCACAGGAAGGTATGCCACTGCCGAGATCGAATCCAGTCGAGCTCCTATGAACTGGATCGATTGAGTAGGGGCTAGCTGCGACTTTTCCATGTTCACAACAAGTCCCAGATTGTCTAACACATCTAGGGTAAGAGCAATGTCCATCTTGAGTTGGTCCTTGGAATTTACCACAATCAGCCAATCGTCTATGTAGGGGGAAACCACCACACCGTGCTGCCAAAGGAATGCAGCCACCACCCCCATACACTTCGTGAAGACCCTCAGGGCTGTGGAGAGTCCGAAGGGGAGAACACAGAATTGGAAGGCATCGTCCCCGATCTGGAACGCTAGGAACCTCCTGTAGGAAGGATGGATCCCGATGTGAAAGTAGGCATCCTTGAGGTCTATGGACACAAATCAATCAACCAATCCCCTTGTTGAAGGAGAGGAAGGATGGTAGCAAGGATGATCATCCTGAACTTCTTTGGGGCGATGTACCCGTTCACTCCCCTGAGGTTGAGGATGGGATGGAGGCCTCAGTCCTTCTTCGCAACAAGGAAATATCTGGAGAAGCATTGATGACAGAGCTCGGCATCCACGGGTTTGATGGCTCCTTTTTGAAGCAGCGTCTGAACCTCCTCGGTGAGGGGAGGGGAGGGCGGTATGGGGCGGACCCGACCTGTTGGAGGCAGTTCGTTGAATTCGATCCAGTAGCCGTGTTGTACAATCTGAAGTACCCAGCGGTCCGATGTTATCGAGGACCAGGCGTCCTGGAACAACGACAGGCAGTCTCCAAACAGGGGGGGTCTCAAAGAAAAGGTAAACATCAAAATGAGGGCAAGCGAATTCAGAACCTCATCCTGCCTTGATCTTTAGATTTTTGCTTGGAAGGCAAGCGGTAGTGGGAGGTGGATGCCTGGCTCCTCACCAATGAGGCAGATGACATCGGTTGCTGGAACCTAGAACGCCTCGAAGATTGAGGCGTGTTGCCCTGTCTAAAAGACTGGCTGTAGGAGGAGGCATGTCAACCCGAGCGGTGCCTAGGATGGTAAGCAGAAGATGAGGACGATGGCATACCGTACTTCCGCGCGGTGGTCCTCATCTCCTGCATAAACTCAAGCTTTTCGTCCGTCGACCCATTGAAGAGGCCAGAACTGTCAAAAGGCATATCCTCAATGGTCGCAGCGGCTTATGTAGAGAGCCCAGACGACCAAAGCCAGGCATGGTGCCGCAAGGCAACAGAACCTGCCATAGTTTTGGCCACACAGTCAGCTACGTGCCTTGCGGAATTCATTTGCTGCCCTGCGAGCAGTTGAGCCTCCGCCTGGATGGCCTCAGCCAAACGTCGCCTCTACTTAGGCAGGTCTTGGATGAGGGGTGCCATCCTCTCCCACAGGACCTGCTGGTAGGCCCCCATGCACGCCGAGTAATTGGCAATTCGGAAGCTGAGCCCAGCAGCCAAATATATCTTCTTGCCAATAATATCGAACTTCCTTTCCTCCGGGTCCGAAGAAGTAGATTGCGCCCAACGTTGTCTCCTAGGCTGCGCTGCTTCAACGTCCACCGAGTTGGGTCTCGGATGCTCCTGCAGCCATTCGATGCCGTCCCAAGCCACTCGATATAGCCGGTCAATCCTCTTCGAAGTGCACGGGATCGAAGATGGATTTTCCCACGAATCCTGCGTCAACTTCAGAACAGATGGGAGGACCGGGATGCGGGCAGCTGGGGGAGCCTTCGATTTGATCCAGTGGTAAATAGGATCAACCAGCTCAGATTCCTTCTTGGTGACCTTGAGCTCCAGGGTATGCTCTGAGAAGGAGCGGACATCATCCGTAGGTGAGGACGAGTCCTCATCCAGCAGTTCCGGCTGGGGGGATGGCAAATAATGTAGGTACTCCTCAGAGGAGTCGGATGAGACCGACAAATCCGACGACGGAGATGGGCTGTGGTGGCGGCCTTGCAGGGATGATGTGCGAGCTGGTGGAGTCGGAGGCAGTGGAGGAAGCGGGCGGAACGGAGATACTTGACAGCTCGTGTCTTTCAGCATTGGCTTCGATGGGTCCTTGGCAGGAAAGGAACCCTTGTCCAGGCCGTGAAAAGAAAGACGAGGTGGGGACAGCGACAAGGCGTGACGGGTCACTGCTTCGGTAGTCAGTTGAAACACACGCTCCCCCAGTGATGTCAGCGCTTGACGGTTTTGTCAGAGGTGCAGCGAAAACAGACCTGGCCAGGTCATAGGCTGCGTAGGCCGGTTTATCCTCTTGAATCCGAGAGGTGGATGATTGGGACTCATCATCAAGACCCCGAGCAGCAAGAGAGGAATCCTGAAGCAACTCTGAACGGGAGACAAGCAAGGCAGGTGAAAGGCCACGGGCCCATGGAGAGACCTCTGCTTCCTCAGCAGACCCCACTTCAACTTAGACGATCTCCAAGGAGGAGGTCGGGGTGACAGCTCTAGACCGGGGCTGCTCGGTACCAACGTCTCGGTCCCGAGAAGAAGGTTGAGGCTGCGGTACCGCAGGAATGAGTTCCTGTGCAGGTGGAGCAGGAGTCGGCGTAGCAGACAAAGCGGCCTCCGGGCCTCGAATAGCCTCCTTGGGCCTCTCCTCAGCATGTGTGCGTTTAACCTTCTTGTTCTTAGGGGCTTTGCCCTTAGAAGATGCAGAAGACTCCCGATCTTGACCACCATCCTTCGAACCTGGCCTGGTGGCATGCTTGTGAGAGTGGAGCACAGCCTTCGGATCGGATGCCACCGAATGGCGTCAAGAAGGGCTCCGTGAGCGGTGGCGCTTGGCCTGAGGAGACTTCGACGAGGGGGACTGTCCCTGCTGTTGCGGTGAGGTGCCCTGTCCCACGACGGGGGTCGAGGAGGCAGATGGAATCAAAGCCTTTTCATAGAGAAAAGACTTGAGGCGGAAAGATCGGTGTTTCCGTGCCTGCGGCGTAAAGGCCTTAAAGTGCATACAAGCATCCACATTATGGGACTCATCCAAGCAGATCAAGCAACGTGAGTGACCGTCGGAGCTGGGCAATTTCTCCTGGCAGATGACACACTGTTTGAAGCCGGTTTTAGTGGCCATGGCAAGGCACAACAAGCAAGTCATACTCAGAAACAATCTGGGTCAAGCCAAAATCAGAGATCAGAACCAAGGCCAAAGGGGCGTGAAAATCGTTGTCAGAAATCTGAGTCAAGCCAAAAAATCACAGTACAAGCACAAGTGAGAGGAGAGAGAAGAATCGTCGTCAAAAAAATCCAGTCCGAGTCAAAACCAAAACGAAAGTGAGTACAACTAGTGAGCGAAGATTCCTTCGAGCTGCTAATGCAGCGGAAAAAAAGGAACTGAGGGGAATTAGGCGGGAGCACCTTTTAAGGGACTGTTAGTGTGGGCGGAGTTACCGCCAGAAAATGTATCAAAGCACATTCTGCCTAGCGATACCAGAAGGTTCTGTATGCTCTGCGCAGGCATAACCCAACTGTGTGATTCACAGAGACCACGAAGAAGATCTGCTCAATACCCTCAAGTGTTTTTAGACAGTTATATTTCACTCTGTTATACAAAATCTGTAACCTGCTAATTTCACAATTCCAGCAATCCAGAAGACTTTGGTAGGTAAGCTGCAGTCTGTGTTAGGAACTTCTACACGTACACCTTCTGAGATGTCCCCCCAGCAAGTCCCCATTGGTGCCTGAAATTCAAGTTGGAAAAAAGAAAATATTCATATGACAAATTTTATAAATAACATTGAAAAAATTACATATGTACCTTCTCTTAAAATAACAACACAAACACACTTTGGGATGAGCCATTTAGTTACAGTTTATCAAATTGACAATTCATGGCTTACCTCCGGTGGATGGTACTGAATCCCTGTTCTGTCCCTGACCCTGATCTGTGAAGTTCATTTTCTTTTCAGTACCCTCATAGTAAAAACAAAAATAAAAACATCCCCCCCAAACTCCTCAATTGCTACCTTCAAAGGCCTTTCTTGCATTGAAGGTTTGTAATAATATCTGTTCCTAAGCTATCTGTAAAAAAGAAGTTCTATGTAGTTTCCCTTTGCTAGCAATGATGACTGCGTGACAATTCATATTTTAAAAAATCCTAGCACATTGTCTGTCTGTAGATTCATGAAGAAATGACAAATATTATTGTTTGACACGGTATGGGTAACAGATATAATATGGGGAACAAATTGGAAACCAGAGTTCGTTATCATTCATTAATTTAAATCACTACATCATAAAATATACCTCTAAAGATGTACTCAATAATATTTTAGACTGTGGTAGTGCTTGGAAGCACATACATACATACATACACACACACACACTGCAATAACTATAAAAGGAGTGAGCATGTTGGGGGAAATACATCAGCCCAACTTTAAATGTCAGGAATATTCAAACTTATATATATTTTAAATTATACTTGAGAAACTAGAAAAAGCAAAGTGGCCTACTTTTAGCCGACATAAGCAGTTCCAGAGCAACATAATTATTCTTCAGTAAGCTAAGAAGTTTACATGCGAGTAATGCACCTGAAATAGGTATACACAAACAAACAGTGGAAAATCCTAAACATGTTTTTTTCAGAACAAAGAATTTTTCAGTGTTGGACTGGCCACTAGATTCTGTGGGACTTATTTCCAAGTAAATGTGTTCAGGATCAGGCTATAAGAACTCTACATATTACTGAGAAAATATCAGCATCTTCTTCACTGTTAGCCTTTAGGAAGGAGTTGGAAAAGAAACGTTGGTCTCACCTGTGAAACATCCATTTCCAGCAGTGAGTAGGAGGAGCGAGCTATCCAAAGGATGTTCCTTCCTTCACTGCTGGGAAACATTACTGCTTTTCAAAATGCTTCCCACATTAATGTTGTAGTGCCAAAACTAGGGAAAGGAAAGCTACTACCCAAATCCCCACTATATAGCTAAAACAGCTTCTAGCATTCTGACTTCTTATGCAATTGTGCCCCACTGCAGGCCACATGACCCTCTTTTGATTTACCTTGATTTTGACAAAACTTTTGAGACAATCAGGTTTTACATAAATGTATCAACTAGATTATTTTCTATATTAAAAAAACCCAAGACCCTGCTATATAGCAATTGTATGCAACTTTTGCAATCCCGAAATTTCAACTCACTTAGCTTCCAGTGCATATTTATTTTGGGTGCTTTCACTATACCTACATCTTTCACAATTCACATTCCTTGCATGGGGAAAATAACTGTTAGTGACAAGTCCATACACTTCTTTTAAAACATCTGAAACTGAGTAGTACCATCATCTTGTTTATCAGAGTTAAAATATAGTATTGAGCGGGGGAGGGGGAAGGCAGAGCCAAAGAAGCAGTTTGTGGTGGGTTTTTGTTTTTGTTTTTTTTAAAAAAAACCTCTGGTTTGGATTCATGAAGTAGCATTTTCGCTCTCTGTTTAATTGATACCAAAGTTGATGCACCAGGTTTGAAGGAAGTGGATTGGTATAGGGGTATAGCAGAAAGTTAAACTTGTCCTTGTCTGTGAAGATAGCGGTTCAGCTAGTTCCTCCTACACCAATCCATATGGCTCTAACTTCGGAAGAAGAAAGCCATAATGGGTATGGATCTTGTGGGCATCTAATGATGGCATACAGTATATGCAGTATACTGTCTTCTATTGCACATTATGTTTACTAGCAGAACCATAAGCGTACAGATAAGAACAAGTTTACCTTTCAGACTCATGATGAAGACATCCACCTCTGGCTCCTTCCCAATAAAAGGAAGGTTTGCCTGGCCACCACTTTGATCCAGCGCACACTCTGGAGGAATTATCTGTGAGTGACAGCTGCCTTCCCTGCAAGGTAAGTTGCAATCAGGAAGGTCTTGATGGGCGAGATCCAGGTTCATATAAGTGGGCTTCCCAACCCCCAAAAAGCTAAACCTATTGTTGTTTGTCCAAGATACTTGTATCACTCCTAGCTTTACTTGATGTACTAAAAAAATCTGGCAGAAAATATTTCTGAATATATCTGGGATGACCCATCTCAGGAATATCCTGCAAGAAAAACAATGGTGCAAAATTTTGTCTGAGAGGGCCAAACAAGGTGCAACTGATGTTTACTATATTTTACATGTGCAATGAACACAATCTAGAAACCTCTTCATGAGAGGGCATGCACGCACACACACACGAGGGGTCTTCCCTTCGCTTTTCAAGAATAGCTTCTCCTTCCCTACCCCAAACTCAGTAAACGAACTGTATTGTTTCAGCTTAGAGCTGCTTCCAATGATAAGCAGGTTAAGCTTGAAATCAAACAGAAAAAGCTCATCAAACATTCAGAATTTATATACTTTGAAGAACAAAAGAGCAATATTAGCATTAAAAAGTAAGGCAGTGAGGTACTAAGTAAATTAATGTCAACTCATCAGTGCCACCTAGCACAAAAGGGTAGAATCTCTCTTAGGTAACTGCATACAGTTTACAAATAAGTTGAAACAGAAAAATGGTTTGCAGTGCCATCTACCGTAAATTTACTCAGAAACACGTTCCACTAAATTCAATGGTGCTTACTCCTAAGTAAGTGCACAACGCTGTATAACCATCAATCATCTGACTTATGGTGTAGTTCAGACTACAGGGACAAAATTTCTAATAACGGATTAATGAATCATAACGTCAGCAGAGAAAGAATAAAGTAACCAGGTTCTTGCTGGTACTGTTCAAAGATCCTGATCTGTTAAGTTTCCCATTCAACAGGAAATTCTCCATCCAAACAACATTTTACCCTCTTGAAAAACTTAATAATACTTTCTGCAGGACATTATCTCTGCTGCTAGAAGGTACAATGTAACAACTACAGGTGTAAAGTTTTAGCAGAATTTCTGATGAAATCTCATATCTTTAATAGAAATAGAAATCATGAAATTCTACAAGTTCAAGCTTGGGGAAAACACAAAATACAAATGAGAGAAACTTTATGATTTCCGCAGAACAAATCAGTCCAGTAGATTAAACTAGCACCTTTAGGATGGCAATAGGAGGGAATAAAAGGGGGGTTTATCTACAATTCTGTGTGGAATCTGGACAGATGCCTGCACGGAAGCATGCTGAGAATGCCACCTATTACCTGTCAAAGGCAAGCTGTAATTTCTGCAACCAACTGTATTATGTGTGTATGTATATATGTATATATATATATATATATATATATGGGCATTAAAGCAGCAAAGCTATTTTTCTCTGTAACATCAAGTACACTATACAGCTGCTAGACATCGCCTTGAATGCTGACTAACTTAAGAGCGGGCATGCGCTGCTGCCACAGAGCACAGGACTAGATGTAGCTGGCTTAAGTTACAGAAGGAAAGATTTCTTTTGAACACTCAGAGAAATATTTCAAGGATGGTCTGGAGGTGGCTTTTTGAACATGATGGACAGATTGCCTCAAGCATGGAAACAAAGATTAAAGCCTGAATTAGTTGACTGGAATGATGAACTGAGTAATCAATAACAGAAGGCACATGTGAAATTAAATCAGAACAGTGCCTTGCAAATGGTTCAAGTGCTGCCTGCACAGTTGAAAACGTTTCCTATTTAGGGAATACCTTAACATTAGCTCTCTGAGTTTGCCTATATTACTTAGTGGAGAATCATTAAACTTTATTAGATGATCCTAAAGTATCAACTACACTTTGAATATGATGTTATAAATAGCTATCTGAAGTACAGAGAACTTCAGAGAACTATCCTCATCATTGTGTTGCTTACCAAAAAAGCAACATTGCAAGCAGGATAATTTTTAAAGAAACATTTAATTTGCCTATGCTGTACCAAATTGGAAAAAAAAATAGGAAAATTCATGCCATTGCAGACATGTGACAAGACAGATACCTAAACAGCCAAACATGGTTGTTGAATTTCTCCTTTCTCATGCATGACAACTGCTTTTATAATTAATCCTCTATACACCAGGCCATGTTTGAAAACTGATTTCAAATTAATCAACAAAATGCTGGTGAAAAGATAGCCATAAAAATTTCTCACTCAAAAACCAACGCAGGGCAAGAAGCAGGTCCTCCTAGGTAAGCACACAAAAGCCAAAAATCATTTGTCTGTATTCATGCTACCACCACCAATAAGGTGCTCTGTGTTTTTTTGGCTGGAGAAACATAGTGGGCTCCCATGGGTCCAATATTGGGAGAAACATGGGGTGTAAATTTAAAAATAAATTAAAATACAAAGTGTTATAGCTCAACACTAGCGACTGACAACATTTAATCTCAAGACTCAACTAGATGATCCAGAACTTGAAAGAAAAAAACAAAATCACTAACAATCCTTACAAGAAACAAAACAAAGGTCTCACACTAAAAATTAGACAACTGCTAGCACAGGGGGAAATGTTTCCAAACAGCTATGTTTTGCACTTTTCTCTGCTCTGAAACTACACCAGTTAAGTGGGCTGTGTTCTGTTGAGGCAGAGATCTTAGAAATATGCAGCATATATCAAGCCTACAGTGTGATCCATGATTACTCGGAAGTAATTCTCACTACAGTTAATCAGGCTTACTCCTAAGCAAGCATATCAAAGCTATTTCAACAGTCCTCAGATATATGAATCACTTCAACTATTTGTTTGATAGAGCTGACAATCAAAGCTAGCCAGTCAGTAAAACAGACATGTTCTCTCTTTCTCACCTGCTGCCATGGTTCCTGTAGTATTTATAGTAAACCACCTCTGCTTACTGATAAAGATAATTGCTGCACCTACAGCCTCCCTTCTTGCTGATTTTGATCTCTTCTCTCTGTGAACATGTCTAAACTCACTTGTAAGGCATGACAGAGGGATAGCAAGTAGGACAAGGAGACAAAGGAAAGACGCAGGAAGCACCAGCAATTTAAAAGGCAAAAGAGATCTAGCATGCATTTCTCATGTTTTGGTCATGCTTATAATGTCTCCTCTTTCCTCTCCTCAGTTGCTAGCTGTTGTCACTCTGCAGAGATTATTGTGTTCCCCTGCATCATCCAAAGACTGGGACCATGAGAGGGGCCGGATATGGTGGATTTTCTCTGAAATATGTCAATATTAGCACCACAGAGAAAGTGCCAGTCTTAATTCTGATGACTGCCTGCTATGTTTGTGGAAGAAGTGGCCCTGCATGCAGTATGAAGGATTTGTCAGCAATCTAACTCATCATCTCTGTTAGTGAAAAGGAACTACTCTAACATTACCATTTTAAGTATACAATAGGCCTTATTAATGACAAAGCACCTTATTACAACATGTCCCTTCTTGCAAAAACAACCTGGAACCTGGAAAACGTGCTCCTTTTGAACTCCACCCACATCTTAGGAGAAATAACAAAGAGCTCTCTTTTGCACATAAGAGATCTGCAGGCAGTCTGAACTACCTTGCTTGACTCAGTTGAGCAGTGCCCCCCCCCCCCCCCAAATAAACTAGCTTGTTTTTCAAGATTGGCAGAATTTCAAGACACCAAACATACAAGGTATGGCAAGAAATTATATGCACGCTGGAAAGCACCACATCCCAAACTCACTCTGAAGTTTGTCACAGCAGGTCTGACAGACACTACGTAACTTGAATAGCTGAGTGCCTCTTTGGAACTGAAACTCCCTTTATTGAAGTCTTCATATTATTAAGAGTTTATTGACTTAAGTACTTCATTCACCTAGGAGAAAATCCCTATTTTCTAAAAAAAAGAAAAGAAATTAACAGGAACGATAGCTCTCCTCACAAGAATGCTTGAGCGAGTCTATATCGTCATTATTTCATAGCTATTTATTCAGAATAGTAAAGAACAAGGACAAGATACTTACATGTTTAAAACAGTTAACAGGAGCTGCTGTGAAACTATTGCTATTGATGTAGTTGCCCCAACTGAAACCTTCCACTGGAACAGATGCTAGAATGAGAAATTTTATTTAGCAAGCTTTACAGCTAATTTGCTATATATTTAATATTTAGAAAAAAACCAAATACAAATGGGGGAAAACTCATACAAAGGCAGGCTTGGAGGAAAAACTTCAACGGGCCTGCAGGGGTATGCCCCAAGGAATATGGTGCATTATTTCAAAGATTCTCCAGCAAACGAACCCATCTAAACAACAGAATGTAGCTTTTGGTCAAAGTTAACTAAAATAGGTTGGAAGGAAGTAGTGTCAATGCACATAGAACAATTACTACAGAGATAAAGAACCTATGGCTCTCCAAATGTAGATGAATTGCTATTCCTATGCCCACTCATCAGTGCTTGGGTCAGATGGGGCTGTTGAGAACAATGTCTAGGGAGTCACAGACTCTCCACCCATGAACAGCTGAATCCACATAAAAAATGTGGTAGTGTAAGAAAAGTAGCTGTATTCTCCAATCTGATAAGGTGAAAATACTTTTCTCATTCCTAATGTAGCTGTAAGTGTGAAAGCAAGGTTCCTAAGACAAGCTTCTCAGAGTGCTTTCTCCATAGCACTTTATCAAAGAATCATATAAAAAATCCCCACAATGCATACACAGTATTTAAAAAAAATTCCCCTGCTTCCCTCAGGAAATTGTTGGAGCAAAGAAAAGTCTTCTGAAAATTGTTCCCCACAGTCAAAAAAAGAGTTTTATCCCCATAATCATTCTGCAGAGACTCTTAATACCCATGTTACCTGTTTTAGTCTTTGATTGGTTCTGTACCGTTGCTTGGTATTGAGCATATGCAGCTAATTTAGCAACTAAAGGTTGTTTTTGTAGCACTTTAGCCTTCTTAGTTGGAGGTTTTCCCTAAAACAACAAGAGCTAAATAAGGTCCTTTTCAAACCCACACTGCAGCTTCGTTTCTGCTACTCTACTGCACAAAGCAATGAGATACTACACAGTTTTACAATCAAAATTTAACAGAAAACCATATTAAAAAACAATCTAATACCACAGGAAATATTCCAGTTAAGTATTACAGTAAAATATTACTGGAAAGCAGGCAGATCTTTTAATACACAGGTATGACCATGTTTAATCAGTGTTAAATTTCTTAGTAAAAATCATTTGCCTCCCTCACATTGTTTGTAAGACACTCTATCCAGCTGCTGTTTTACTATTAACATCACTATCCATAAATACTCAGATCTATTACAGAGAGGTGGAAGATGTGCAATATCATACATGTAAACACCATATAGCAAAATTATAGGATGGTTTCCCAGATTACACAATTTATGTTATGTGGAATTTTATCACAAAACATGTTTAATATAATTTGTTCAAAAAAGGGCCTGGACACACTATCAAGATAGGATGTCTTCTGCCTTAACAGTTCCTCAGAAATATTAGGTGTAGGAAACTAAGAACAAAATTGTTAGACACATCTCAAATTTAAAATATAAAAATCCTTGTTTCCATTTCTCTCTGTCTCTTTTAAGTATAAAGCCTAACATTACAGCCACTAAGACCAAGTCTTTTATTATTCAAAGCTCTGAATTAGGGCTCAGGAGAGAGCACAGCATTAGTCATTCTGATCTTTCAAGCTTACCAAGTACTCTTAGATGAAAATGCATTAGTACTCTGCTGCCAAAAGATATTTAGCACTGCAGGTAGAACTAGTCCATGGCAGCCAAATTCATTACACATTAATTCCTCCCAGTGTGGCATAGTACACACAGGATAAAATTTCTCACACATCATTATAAAAGTCACAAGAAAATTCCAGCATAAATATGTCCATTCCTCCACTAGCTTTTGATGAAGGCTCTAAAAGATACATGCACTACTGAGCTTTAAAGCAATCTTCACATCTACTTGGCCATGGAGTGGAGAAGGCACTAGTGAGCTCTCCTCTGTCAATTTTCACCCATGTATCTGTTGCCTGTGATTAAAAGCCTTTGATGTATAACACAGTGATATCAATGCAGTGTTCATCAAAAAGTCAGATAAAGCTTATTGCAAGAGTGAGAAGCAACAGATTACATGTGAAGAAACTGGTTGATTTTAAATATTCAGTAAGCCGAGGTGGCTAAAGTTGCAGCTTATGCACAATTAATTAAGTGTAAGCCCCACTGAATTTTATGGAACTTACTCTGCATTAAGATGCACAGGATTGGGGGTCAAATAGCAACCCTGAATTGTTATCTTTAACTTAACAGCTTAAAAGGTTTCATTATAAAGTAGAATGTTCTTTGCAGTGAGGCAAGGCACAAGAATATGGAATTGTTGATGTCTAATTTAAACATATGGAATGTTCGTTCCCTGCCCCCTATGTGAGGAATGGCCACTGGCTCAGATTCTATAAGAGATTCAGTATCTCCTCCCCTTTATGTAACTGCTTTGTACAATCATGGATGAATGAAACATTCCAATCAAGTGCATACTGAACACAGATGCTAAGGATAAACAGCAAAGGGCTGTTGCCTTCATGCCCATTTGTGGGTGCACTGGAGACACTAGACTGGCCACAGTCAAAAAATATCTGGTGGACTAAACTGAATTTTAGTCCAATCCAGGAAAGCTCCAATGATATTCTGTTTTATTTAAAAGCAACTAACAGCATACATTAGTAAACAGCATATTAACAAATATCATTAAAAGCTTATTTATATAATAAAGGTAATAAAACTGTGACTGTACCGTTACCTGAAGTCTGGCCAGAATGCTGGCCTTCTTAGAGTTCGATGAGTAACTTCTTGAGCAGGAAACACTGCAGAAACGCTTGGTTTTAGAGTAAAAGGCATCTCTGACACCGACCATTCCACACATTTCGCAGGTAGCTAATGAGGAGTGGGAAACGACCAATACGTTATATATGTGATATGAAGTACCACATTCATTTCTATTATTCTGGTCATTTTTTCTGTTCAGTCCACACAGAGGCTCCTTTCAATCAAACAGTATCTTGTCAAACCAGCAGAGCAGAGTTAATTTCTCTTGACATTCTGCATATATACTCAAATATTATGGATTGTGTATCATGCTTAGTTTGACTGTGGCCCCATAATATGCTCAGTTTCTGTGATATAGACCATCAATTGCTAGCAATCAACTATCACATTCTACATAGAACAAACAGGTAAGTATCTATGCAGAAGAATAAAAAGAGTCAGATTTGACATCAAAATGCCAATGCTCAAGTGACAGTGGGTGGGGGACACTTTAGCCTCACATGACACAGTGAGTGAGATCAATTAAATCTGCCTTCTGCAGATAGAAGGACCACGTTAATGGAAGGGTGCCTCCAACTGATTGGGAGGGGGGAACTCCCCTCCCCTCTGTACCACGCAGGCAGTGTATCCTCCCAACATTCAATGTAGATTTTAAGGAGACAGGAGTAACTACTATAGGAAGCAGAAAGTACAGAAGTTCACTTTTTCCAGACTAATTGCATGCACCTAAATCTGGACTCAGTCCTGTCAATGAAATGAAAGGAATTGAAAAGACAGATTTCAACATAAAATTGCTGAGAGTTTCTCTCCTCTGATCTGAACAAAAGTTTTACCATCACACCAAACATGTTAGTCAGCTCACCAATGCAAGGATGTCTGTTATCACCCATCAACTGTTCTGTGGATGGCCAATACTAACATAATTGTCCCTTTCTGTACTTTTTACATTTCCATTATCTCTGACCTCACTGTTTATATAGTTCCACCTACAGTCTGCAGCCATGTGTACACATAAGTCTGACAACTGGGGCTAACACTTCATACATTTGATGAAGCAAACCGCACACACAAAAGCTTATGCTAGAGTAATTATATCCTGAGTCCCATTGGTAGCCCTAATTGGAGCAAATCTATTGAAACAAGGGAATTTGAATAAGCACTCTCTCTCTCTCTCTGGCTTTTCTTCACAAACGAAGATTCAGGAAGGACTCATCCCACGCTTTCTGCAAGCGCGCAGATGACTAAAAAGGCCAATCCGAGATAAACAAGTCCAGTTGCAAAAAGCACAGCAGAAGGTCTCCTTGGGTGATGTTTCTGGGTTGTGATTCTTTCTGCGTTGTCGTTTCTCTTCAAGACTTGTTCGGCGTGAGTTCTCAAATAAGGCTGCAGCATTGTGGATAGTGCGTCTCCATGCCTCCCGATGTGAGGCCAGGGCGGACCACTGTTGGTGATCAATTTGGCCGAGCCTGAGATGTTGTTTCAGGGAGTCTTTGTATCGCTTTTTTGGAGCGCCCCTCTTACGCTGCCCCGTGGCGAGTTCACCGTAGAGTATATTTTTGGGAGGCGATGGTCCTCCATCCTAGAAACGTGCCCTGCCCAACGCAGCTGTGTTCTCAATATCATGGCCCCAATGCTGGTGATCCCTGCTTGCTCAAGGACAGCAACATTCGTCACATAGTCAGTCCAGTGTATATTTAGGATTGTGCATAGACAGCGCTGATGAAAGCGCTCGAGGAATCGTAGGTGGTGGCGATAGGTGACCCATGTTTCAGATCCATAAAGGAGGATAGACAGTACAATGGCTCTATACACACTGATTTTTGTGCTTTGCCTCAGGTGTTTATTGCTCCAGACTCTTTTGTGAAGTCTTCCAAATGCACTATATGCCTTTGCTAATCTGTGATCGATCTCTTTGTCAATCTTGGCATCTGAGGAGATGATGCTTCCCAGGTAGGTGAACTGCTGAACAGACTTGAGCACAGATTTCCCGACGGCAATGTGGGGATGGTGGTGTTCATCCTGTGGTGCAGGCTGGTAAAGAACTTCTGTTTTCTTCAGGTTGACTTCTAGCCCAAACAGCTCTGCAGCTGTTGCAAAGCAGGATGTTAGGCGCTGCAGAGCTGCTTCTGTGTGGGCAACAAGGGCAGCATCATTGGCAAAGAGCAGCTCAGGGACTAGATAGTTTAGAGTCTTAGTGTGAGCCCTCAGACGGCTTAAGTTAAACAAGCTACCATCAGTACGGTAACGTATATAGATGCCGTCATCTTCTTCAAGCTCTGCCATAGCCCTTTGGAGCATCATGCTGAAGAAGATTGTAAATAAAGTTGGCGCAAGAACACAACCTTGCTTCACTCCATTAGTTATTAGAAAGGGCTCTGAAAGAGCATCGCCATATCTGACTTGACCACGCTGGCCCTCGTGTAGCAAGATAATCATTTTAAGGAATTTGGGGGGACATCCTAGTCTTTCCAGGATCTGCCACAGACCTTTTCTACTTACAGTGTCAAAGGGCTTTGGTGAGATCGACAAATGTTACCACGACAAGGGGGCGTCAATGGAGAATAAGCACTAATTTGTTATTAAAAGGATTTATTCTAGTAGGGATAACCAATAGGACATCCGTTAGCAATTAAGACTAATATTATTTGTTTTTAAAAATGTGTATGTGACAAAAACTAATCCAAGAGATAAGAGAACACTTTCACATTGTTCTGGCATGGATACATATTGCAGAATATTATACTTTGCCAACAACTGCCTACCACTATGCCTGTGACATAGCAGCCTAGTCCTGCTTCTGCTTAAGCAGCAATAAACACCCATTTTTAAAGTGTGATTTCATTGTAATTTTCTGACCTGAAGAGGTAATCAATAGGAATATAATAGAACTAGCTGGACCCGGCGTACCATACGCCATTAAAAAGCTCCCCCGAAAATGCCCAGTAGACCTCATGACAACCCTTTAAGCTACCTTAAAGTTGGATTTAACTCACCCCCCTGTCGCTCGCCCTGCCCCCCCGTTCCTCACGTCCCCTGCCACTCACCCTCCTGTTGCTCGCTCTGCCCCCCGTTGCTCGACCCCCTGTCGCTCACCCTGGGCCCCTTATCACACGCCTCCCCTGCCGCTCGCCTCCCCTGCTGTTCGCCCCGGCCCCCCTCACTCACCTCTCCTGCCGCTAGCCCTGGGTCCCCTGCTGCTCACCTCCCTGCTGCTTGCCCTCCCATCTTTCGGCCTGCCCCCCATCACTTGCCCCCCTGCCGGCCGCCCTCCCGTCGCTCGCCCTGCCCCCCCGCCGCTTGCCTCCCCTGCTGCTCACCCTCCTGTCGCTCACCCCCATTGCTCGCCCTGCCCCCGTCACTCATCTCCCCTGCCACTCACCTCTCCGTTGCTTGGCCTGGCCCTCCCGTTGCTAACCTCCCCTGCCGCTGGCCCCCCATCACTCGCCTTGGTCACCCCCACCAGTCGCCCTGTCCTCCCGTTGCTTGCCCTCCCATTGCTTGCCCCCTCCGCCGGTTGCCCTGTCATTCCCCCCTCCGCCAAACTCGCTTCCCCGCTGGTTGCCATCCTGCTGGCAAGCTTGCTTCCCACACCGCCAAATTCACCCCCCGAACTTCCCCACGCCTCTGAACTGCCTCCCTACCACTCCGTGCACTCCGGCACACACACACCACATCCACCCCCTGCTACTCACACTCCCTCTCCAGCTGCCATGTTTAGAAAGGATTTCATCTTCCACATGGTCCCACCCCCAGTGTGCTGACTGGCTGCCCAACAAAGCTTTGATTGGTTGGTTAGTTCCCTAAGCAGCCAATCAGCACACTGGAAATGGCAACATACCTAAGAGCAATATATATATATACAGATGTTAAAATGTTTAAAAACCTAATAAAATATTTCATCTATAAAATATTCAACTCCAGAAGGGATTGTGTAAAACATTTCTATTTCTCCGAAACAGCCAAGCTTCAGCAACTCTATTCAGAATTTACCATATAGATTCAAAAAAATAAAATAGCTCCTTTCATCCCAGATCTAGTTTATCCCATTTAAATCCTATTCCCTTTCTTGCTAACTGAAACCAGAACCATCTGTATATCAATCTACATGCACAAACATGTAGAAAGAAAATCTGGATTTTTGCTGAAGGAGATTGTAGAAGAAATGGTGCACTGCCTACATTATGAGTAGAAACGAGTAGCGACAAGTGTATTCCCTGCCAATATCTAGGTTATCAAATGTAACAGAACTGCACTAAAATTATGCTGATGAAAATACAAATGTTTATTGTACACACCCATGCCAGACTTGCCATCTGGATATGTGTAGACCTGTCCATTGTTCTTGATAATTGGGAGACTTGAGGGCAAAGGAGTAACTTCCTCTTCACTCTCATCAGAACTGGAGCTACTACTGGTATCCTCACTACAGCTATCATAACCATCAAACATCCCGAATGAGTCACGTCTCTTCCTTTCTGCCCGTGAAGGATGTTCAGTCTAAAAAGAAAAAAGATATGAAATTTCTGAATATAAAACCCTGAAAGAAATTGTTCAGCATTTTAACAAATTTCTACTTGATCTGCACATTTAAAATTTTTACCATATAATTTAAATTATTGGAGAAGCATCTGTCATAGGTAAATAGATGAAATAAAATAAAATGCCACTTACATAGTTTGTTGACATAAGGCTGCATAGGAAAGCAAAACTTAACTCTGTTTTATAAACTTACATGCAATAATAATAAGCACAGGACAGCAAAATTATATTAAACATCTTTTATTTAAATACCACTATTTTATTACAAGCATATCCTATCTGGCTTTCATTGAGGAACTCAATGGAAAGCACACTGAGTTCTTTTCATGTACAAAGAAATCCTATGATACCATAGCCTTGTGTGCTTTGCAAGGAATCAGTCTTGTTTACTAGCTTCTCTGAAGAATTTTAAACTCCTCAAATTAGGAGTGTTTCTCATCTGTCAATTGTACAAAAATATTCAACAGTCTTTGCACAGTCAAATAATAAATTTTTCCTAACTCAGTGGACCTGAGAGCATTTGTAAGCAGTCTATCTATTTTAGCTAATCAGAAATTAGCATATTTAGTTGTGTGGAACTGAGTAAGTGGAAAGAGCCTTCCTTGTCCCTTCTTACCTGCATCAGCTTCTCTAGCACTGACAATACTGCACCCAGGTCTTGCTGAATAGGGAAGACTGTGGGAAGGGGCAGATTGAGGAGCAAAGGGGATCCTAAAAAGTGAAGCAGATGCCTGCCCAGATCATGCCTCTAAGTAATTCAGAACACTAATAAAGACAACAATCCTTTCAGCACTACATTATATCCCATTCCCCAACCTTCATTTTCATTTGGTGGGGCAGCCACCAGGAGGGGATGGGGAAGTCTGCTTTCACCAATCCCACTGCATACACCTACAGGGTATTCAACCCAATGGCTGGCATCTTTTGCCTCAAGGGTGTTTAGTGATTCCACAACCATGGAAGACATCTCTTATGGTAGAACTCATAACTTTAGAACCCAGAAGAACAGGTTGCTTACCTGTAACTGTAGCTCTTTGAGTGGTCGTCTGTGAACTTACACAAATAGGTCATTTGCCTTTGTGCAGTGCATCTCTCGGAAACTTCTAGACATATGCACTATGCATTTTGGCAGTAGCCTTTCCCATGCCCTGTGCACATGACTAGCATGCTTCCTGCCCAAACCCTCAGTTCTCTGGATGCCAAAGCAGCAGTCAATGAACTAAGGACATGATGAGGAGAGGATGGGCAGTGTGTGAGTTCAGAGATGACCCCTCAAAGAACCCTGGTGGCGCAGTGGTTAAATGCCAGTACTGCAAGTCACCAAGTTGCAAGTTTGATTCCAGCGGGCTCAAGGTTCACTCAGCCTTCCATCCTTTCGTAGGTCGGTAAAATGAGTACCCAGCTTGTGGGGGCAATTAGCTAACACACATTGGAAACTGTTTAATGCAGTGTATATGTGTAAATAGCTATTGCTTAAAACAATTTGTAAGCTGCTCTGATAGCCTTGTGGCTGAAGAGCAGAGTATAAATAAATAAGTAAATAAATAAGAACCACAGTTATAGGTAAGCAACATATCCTCCTTCTTTGTGGTCTCTGTGACTCACCATAGGAGGGGGGAGTGTCATGCCACACAGAAGAGTGCAGCCCTCCCAAACGCAACCTCTGCCTGAGACCTTGTGTCCAGTCTATAGCGTGAGATGAAGGTCAAAGGTTTGGACCAGGTGTGGAGAGCGTGTGATGAGCATCTGATGGAATGTTGATGAGCGAATGGTAAGAGAGCATGAAGGAGCCAATCCTGTAGCAGGAAACTGGTATGGGAGAAGCCTCCTAGAGTGAAAAGAGGGAGATTACTTTTGAGAAGGGGGAGATGACAGTTGAAAGGAAGAATTGAAGATATGATGTGAAGGGGAGAGGACTGGAATGTGTGTATGGCTGTGAGTGGAGCTGAGAGAATGTATGTGCAGTGAGAGTATGTGTTAAGAGGAATAGAGGCTGATTGAAAATAAAGACCAAAGCGTTTCTGTTATTTTGTTCAACCAATAAATCAATCTTTATATTTTGTTTATCAAATCCAGACTCTTCACAAATTATTTCCCTTGCTAGTATTTAGTTGGCACGCTAAGCCTGTAATTAAACACACATCAATACAAGTACTATCCGGATTAGTCTAACCCTAGTCCAATAAAGGAATAAGAGGGAAGTTTGACATAAAGGTGGCAACTGTGGAACTGCGGTCTCCACAGATATTTATTTGGTGGCAGTATAAGTGATAAGGCAGCCAGGTTGAACAGTGACGCAAATTCAGCTCGTGTGCCTGTGTGTCACAAAAGTGGCGGCAACAGTGGGATTTGAAAACTCCTGCGTGTCACACTAGGTGGCAGCTCTGCAAATATCATGGAAAAGAAAGCCACCCAGGGCCGGTTTAACCTGTCTGCCAAATCAGAATTGGCAGGGGGCCCTGAGGTCAAGAGGGGCCCCCGAGGTCAAGAGGGGGCCCCGTGTTGGCCTCCTTAATCTGACGAAGGAGACAGCCAGGAGACAGCTGGGAGGAGCCCCCTCTTACCCTCCTCCTCCAAAAACCTCCTGCTGACTTTTAAAAAAACAAAAAACAAAACAGCTTCTCCAAACCGAAAGAGAAAGAAACAGCAGCCCTCCGTGGCAGAAGGTGGAGGGAGAGGCACGTTGGAGAGGGTGAGTGTATGTGTGAGAGAGAGACAGGGAATTTGAGGGTTGTCTCCCTCAGAAAGGGCTTCTTTCCTTTCCTTTTCTTTCCTTTCCTTTACTTTCTTGCACATAGATCCACTCCAGCCCATCTTTCCAGCTGCTTTTAACCTGTCTTGGTTCCTCTCCCCTCCCTTTCCCCCTTGGTCTTCTTCAGCTTCCTCCCCTTGCTGCCAACTGAGTTCAGCCTGCAAAAGAAATTTGTGTGTGTTTGCCCATGTGCCTTCAAATCATTTCTGAGTAATGATACAATTACACCATCCATTAAACTTTCCCTCAGAGACACTTGCTTCTTCCTGCAAGTTTGTGGCTGGAGTGGATTGAATGGCAATGTGCAGGCCAAGCCAGCCAGCCTTTGCCTTGGTTCCTGTCATGTGGCTACTCCACTACAGGGAGGAGGTGGGCCAAGCAGTCTTCAAGCCTTTGTGGACCCCCTGTGAGGACATTGCGGACCCCAAGTTAAGAACCACTGGGCTAGAGATTGCTGGAAAAGGAACAATGCAACCAGACCTTGAGAAGGGTGCTGGCAGGAGGATTCTGGGAGGTGTAATCCAAGAGTAACTTTCCCAGGCTCTAAATGCAGCCTAGAATCATAGAATCATAGGGCTGGAAGGGACCCCAACAGCCATCCCATCTGATCGGCTTCTGCCCTGCAGGAACACACAATCCAAGCATTCCTGACAGAGGGCCATCCAACCTATGTTTAAAAAAACCAAAGAAGGAGACTCCACCACACTCCAAGGCAGTGTATTCCACTTCCAAACAGCTCTTACTGTCAGGAAGTTCTTCCTAATGTTTAGGTGGATTCTCTTTTCATGTAGTCTGAGTTGATTGCTCCATGTCCTTGTCTCTAAGCATACCCAGCTCCCTAAGCCGTTCCTCATAGGGCGTAATGGCTTCCAGACCTCGCACCATTCTTCTCAGTAACTTTCTTGAATTGTTGTGCCCAGAATTGGAAACGGTATTCCAGGTGAGGTCTGACCAAAGCAGAATGGAGTGATACTATTACTTCCCTTGATCTAGACACTACTCCTATTAATGCAGCCTAGAATCGCATTGGCATTTTTTGCTGCTGCATCACACTGCTAACTCATGTTTAGCTTATAGTCTACTCTTTATTTTCTTTGAGGAAATCTACACCATTACATTAATTGCTAATAAACAAAAAATATTATGTTAGTGCCTATAATATAGTTTTTGAACTAAATTATTGGTGGCAAATTATGTAATATAGTAGGCCCCTCTTATCCTTTGGGGATTGGTTCCAGGGGGGGGCGTGGATTCTGAAAACCATGAATAATAGTGAACACCATTGAAAATAATGGGATTTCTGGTTTAAAATACCATAGAATTGCCTTGGAGGGCCTAGAAAAGGGCTAGGGAAGACACATTTTCTAGGAAAACTCTATGGTAGGTATGCTGTTTTGTGTCCCATGGATAATGAATCCCTGGATACAGAGGTCCTACTATAATCTGAACATCCTGTACGGTGAATAGGTTAGGTTACATTGATCTGAGAAAAACATATGGGGGCCCCAAAGTAAAGCATTGCAGGGGGCCCCAAAATTCCTTAAACCGGTCCTGAGGCCACCAATACTGCCATCACTCTGGTCAAGGAATTCCTCACTTGGGCAGGAAGCTCCTTGCCAGCAAGTTTGTAGGCCAGACGGATGGTTGCTGCAACCCATTTAGAGAAATGTTGGACTGAGACTGGAAGACCCTTCTTACTGGCAGAATAGCAGAGGAAAAGTCTCTGAGACATGCAAAAGGAGGCTGCATAGCCTACATTAAAGGCCAATGCTGAAGGCACATCCAGACAGTGCAGAGAATGCTCTACTTCTGACGTGGGGTTTGGCATAAATGCAGGAAGCACAATGTCCTGGTTAACGTGAAAGGCAGAGTCTATTTTAGGCAGGAATGAAATGTCCAATCTAAGGACCTCATCCTTGTGAAAGCGTAGGTAAGGTGGACAGACCCTTAAGGCACAGAGCTCACCTGCCCTCCTGGCTGAGGTGATGGATACCACAAAAGCCATTTCCCAGGTAAGTAGCCTCAGATCACAGGAGGCCATGGGCTCAAATGGTTTCCTTGACAACTAAAAGAGGACTAGCTCTAAGCTCCCCTGGGCTGTAGTTCCAGTCACAGGTGGACGTAGATTCTTATATCCCTTCAGGAACTTTTTGACCAAAGGATCTAAAAAGCATGAAAGCTTGCCAAAGATTTATAAACATCAAGAGATTGCTGATAGGTAACATGTAATAGACTGTATCTGTCCAACACAGACATAAGGAATCCAGAAGATGACTAGTTTGCACTCCAGCTGGAAAGACACTGGAAAGGTTACAAAAATTTGAGAAATTTAAGACATAACTGGAAGAAGAGGCCGATCTGCAGGTGGCGACTGCAAGCTTCGGCAGTACTGTCCTGGTGATGTCAAAGGGACCGGAAACCTTGGAGAAGAGTTCAGTATCTCCTCTTCAGATACTGTGGTGATAGCGATTGGTTGCGGAGAACATTCCAAAACTGGTGCATTGCTAGCACACTCCACCTGGTCTGATGAATGCTTGGATCCAATGAGGGCTTGGAAATGAGGGCTGAAGACTCTCTTTCTCACCCTTGTCCAAGAGGTTCCTTTTGGGATGGAGGCAGAGGAGAGGACTCTTGGCGGTGCCACGGTAGCACCTGAGAATGCAGTCCAGAGACATCTTGGTCCCTTCTTCTTTTCTGCCTCTTATGCAGAGGCTGCTGGGGCTCTGCAGATGGACGTCTTTCAGTCTTGAAGGACCAACCAACTCGGGGTAGATGGCACTTGGGACTGACTTGAGATGGACGGTGTTCAGGACGTGGTTGCTGGTTTGGATAGGCCTATCCATGGTATAACAGGGCCTCAGAGGCTTAGAGATCAACTTAAGTAAAAAGCCCTTAAGAGCCACCTTAACCAAGGATCCTGATACAGCAGGAACTGGTGTGACATGCAAAGACGAAACCCTGACTGAGACTGTATCCAAAGGCCTGCTCTCCACCACCTACCTGATCATCCGCCTTCAGTGCATTCTCCCAGAGGAGAGCTTTCAGGCATGAGGAACAACTGTGGCAAGCCTGAGAAGTAAATGCCTGGCAGTGCATACAGGTGCCTACATTATGCTCCTCAACTAGACAGAAAAGACACTTAAGAGTTCCCGTCATTCTCCAGGATTTTCCCACCACAAGAAGTGCACCTCTTGAAGGACCCAGAAGAGGCCATGAACTCCTGAGGGTGCAAACTGCCTGTATTAGCTGAACCAAATGAGAAGACGAGAATGATGCCCAAAAGCCAGTTGAAGCCACACAGAGAAACCAAGTCAGACCAAGCCAAAACATCAAGAATAAGAGGGAGTAAGTCCTTAAATCCGAATATGAGTTGAACCAAAAATCACTCAGAAGTCAGTTAAAGACACTCAAGAAAGTTCCTAATAATGCTGTTGTTGAGGGAGGATGAAAATGAATGGAGAGTTTAGGCAGGAAGCACATTATAGTCATGCATGTGGGGGATGGGAGGGGCTACCACCAAAACACATATTGCATAGCTCTAGAAGGTGCTGCAAGATGCACAGCGCAGGTACAGATGAGCCATTCATGGAGTCACAGAGACCATGAAGAACTAAAACTTCAGCTGAAGGCTTATTACACTGCCATTTTAAACTTTATATAGAAAATTGACCTCTTACTGACTATATGAAAATATTCTTTATTTACACCAGAACTAGGGAGTGAAAAAACTAGACTTAAGAATGTGCCAGTACTCTTCTTTACAACATCTAAACACAACTTCTTTCAGCCACTAACTACAAAATTCCATATCTGAAGTATTCCCATAAAGTTAATGACTTGCCAAAGAAACACTTCCATGGCAACTTACAGTGAAAAAAATGAAACATGCAATTATCACAAAAGTTAACATTTTGTATAAATTCCTGTGCTTTACATTGGGACAATTCATACTATCTTCCACAATCTCAGAATGCCATTATGAAAAAAAAGGCTTTCCTAGAGTGCAGATCTTGCCATGTAGTTGATATGTCAAAACAGCCCTCAGCAAAAAGGTTTCATTTAAGTACACTAAGAAATATTTATTATTTCATAGGCAAGGAAAATGGAAGACAGCAGCACAAATAAAAATACAACCAAGAATTCCCACCATAGTTTACACTTTTTCCTTCTCCCCTTCGCATTTCTGCCTAAATCCAAATTGTATTTGTTAACCTTTATGCAGCCTGCATAACTATATTCAAACAACTATTTAAGGGACTTACTGCTGCTCCTGAAACTAATATAAGAAGAAAAAGTTTTGTCTGACATACTTGTCCTCATAATGATGATGCCGCAAACAAAACTTCTCGTACACAGTCTCGCTAAAAAGCATTAGGCCCAAATGGATTTTACTGTCACTACACAGGTCTGTTCCCAACAGAGTAGAGCAGGTATAATCCATTACTGCCTTCTGACACTGACCTGTTCAGTAGGAGAACATCCACTGCAAAACAATGTCTTATACCTACAGAAGTTATAATATAGGGATGTGTGAAACTGCCATACTCAACCTTGACAAAGTTCACCAATTTCCACCACCAAAGCTCATTCTGACTCACCTCTTGCTAGACTGTGTTTTTCCCCACTATGCCCCAAAATTTCAATACACATTTTCCAAAAGGGACACTTTTCTGTCCAAATTTTTCAAGTATATGCATTTAGTATACATTCTCCCATTCACACAAGTGTGTTTGTGTGTATTGTTCAAATGCCCACATTTTCCATGTGCATTTTTGGAATATACATATTTTAATGATTTTTCTTGGAGGTGCAAATTACATAGCAAAGTGATAAATTTAGAAAATGTTCTGAACACAACTGAGTTCAGGCCCTGGGTATGAATTGGGCAAACTCAACAAGTGAAAACAAAGAATCTTAAGGTCCCATTAAAAGATCCATTGAAGGAAATGGGGACATTTAACTACTTTATTGTCTTGCATAGCTCTTTTCCTACCTGAGAAATCCATTGCTAATTGGGCACTCTGCATAAAAAGGAGAACACAACTCCCTTTCTTCTCACTGAAACAGGGAGCTAAACAAACTTAATTAGTAGAGATTCCTCATGGGACAACCTGTGAGGAATTGTAGAAAACTACAAATAAGGGCAGGGAATAAAACCAAAGTTTTAGGGTCAAGTCATGGTGCTACCATCTTGAATCAGCATAGGGTATATACTAAGGTGACAACCCAGGGAGATCCCAGCTTTCCAGAAGGACAAGGACATCAAGCAGTAGCCTAGATGTTTTGTTGATTCTTCTAGAACATTCTTCCATAAAACCTAATGAACTCTTGGTTCAATAAGCCTGAAACTTGTTTTTGTGTGCCTGCAGGTCATTTCCACCTTATGGTGACCTTGCAAGATTGGCAGGATGGGGGCTGCCTTTTATTTAATTTTTTAATTTTTAATTTTATTTATTTAGTTATTTATATCCCGCTCTTCAGCCACAAGGCTATCAGAGTGGCTTACAAATTGTTTTAAGCAATAGCTATTTACACATCTACACTGCATTAAACAGTTTCCAATGTGTGTTAGCTAATTGCCCCCACAAGCTGGGTACTCATTTTATTGACCTACGAAAGGATGGAAGGCTGAGTGAACTTTGGAGCCCGCTGGAATCGAACTTGCAACGTGGTGACTTGCTGTACTGGCATTTAGAATGTGACTTGCCTAAGGTTGCCCAGTGGGTTTCCATGGCTAATTAGGGATTTGAACCCTGGTCTCCAGAGTTGTAGACCAACACTCAAACCACTATACCACGCTGGCCTGAAACTATCAAAGTTTCAGAGTGGAATACACTGCCTCAGAGTGTGGTGGAGTCTCCTTCTTTGGAAGTTTTTAAACAGAGGCTGGATGGCCATCTGTCAGGAATGCTTTGATTGTTTATTCCTGCATGGCAGGGGGTTGGACTGGATGGCCCTTGTGGTCTCTTCCAACTCTATGGTTTCTATGAAAGTTAAAAATAGAAACTATTCTGTATTTGAGCTCCACTTTCTACAGGCCTTCTCCAACCAGTGCCCAGTCAACAAGACCAACAGCTTGCTGATGGCTGATACAGGGAGTAGATGCATCACATCTGAAGAACGCAAGGTTGGGGGGATGCTGACATATAAGTGCTGGATATACCTTGAGTAACATCCAGATGAAAAAGTAAGGATTACAAGAGAAGCCTCAATGTGTGGGCCAATCATGTCCTATTATTTCAGGTCTGTACTACTGGGATAATAATGGGGCCTAGGGAAAACTAATGACTGATTCTGTAATGTACATGTGAGGATTCCACATGTGGCCTGGAAGCAGCCCCTGTAGGATGACCTACACAGCTGCTCAAGCTGCTGACAAATTTTTCATGGTGAAAATTATTTCTTAAACACTGCTTCCTTCCCCCCCCCCAAAAAAATCATGCTTACTACCTCCTCGCTTGGTGAACCTGAGAGAGATCAACTGTGATGCAAGGGCCAGCATGCTGGGACAGAATAATATACACACATGTCATGAGTGTGAATGGAAGATTGTGCATATGCCTGTGTTAAGAAGGGGGTGTGAGAATAAGTGGCAGTAGGCTCTGTATGTGTTTACTGTATGTATACAGACTATACCTAGCAGCCTATGGCCCAAGCCCAATCAGGATAAAACTGTTGATCTCTCCATTGTACAGTATTACATGTGAACATACGGTATATCTTTTACAGCTTGAAGTATATTTGTTTATCATTTATTAAGCATGATAAGAGAAGGGAAGAGCTAGGAAAGGAAATGCAACTGTTTATAAGGATCTGGAAAGCTTGAGTGATTCGCTTATCTAAGCATGCAGAAAACAACTTACATCAATGGCAAGAATCGGCAAAGCATATGCAGCACCCAAGGGCTGTTTTTGCAGCCCTCAGTTCCTCTAGATCCCTTTGGCTGCTCTATTTCTGATCAAAACATGGGTGAATTACCTTTCCAAGTAACCTCAAGAGGAGTCAATTTTTAAATAGGTTGCAGGTTCCTACCACACTGTTTAACTTTAATGTTAAACAGTGGCCACTTCCAGTTTTGTCTGGGGAGGGATTTTGACAGTTTTAGCCCTGCAATGGTGTAGAGGCAAAAATTATCCCATGAGCCTGTCACAATTCTTTGTTCCTGAATGAAGCATGAGCACAACAGCCTCACAAGTATGACACACATTGCCTGCGATTTTAATGTACCATATGTTCTGGTGTATAAGACGACTTTTTAACTCATGAAAATCTTCTCAAAAGTCAGAGGTCGTCTTATACACCAGATATGGAAAATTCTGAGTCCCATCATGGCTTCAGGAAGTGCAGAGGGTTGGCTGGCTGGACAGGGGAAGCGCGGGAGGTGGCTGGCAAGCCTCCCCCCAGCCAGCCAGCCAGCCAGCCAGCCAGCCAACCCTCTGTGCTTCTCCAACTCGCGATGGGGCTGGCCAGTGCGGGAGGTGGCTGACAAGCCTCTCCCCACCCACCCAGCCAATCCTCTGTGCTTCTCCAACCCGTGGAGCTTCTCCCCACACCCAGCCAGCCACTTCCTGCGCTGGCCAGCCCCATTGCAAGTTGGGGAAGCACAGGAGGTGGCTGGCAAGCCTCTCCCACCCATCCACCCACCCAGCCCTCCATGCTTCTCCAACCCGTGGGCAGCACGGAGCGTGAGGGAAAACCTCTAAAATCACCCCTCTCCTGGGCTTTCACTCTCCCTGCAAAGAGAGCAAAGGCCAAGCAGAGGGGCAATTTAAGAGGCTTTTCCTCACCCTCCGTGCTTGCCTGTGTCTTGAGAAAGGGAAGCAAAGACCCAGGCAAGCACGGAGGATGAGGGAAACCCCCTAAAATCGCCCCTCTCCTGGGCTTTCGCTCTTCTCAGAAAGAGAGCGAAGGTCAAACAAAGGGGCAATTTAAGAGGCTTTTCCTCACCCTCTGTGCTTGCCTGGGTCTTCACTCCCTTCAGAAAGGGAAGCGAAGACCAGGCAGGCACAGAGGGTGAAGCAAACCCCTAAAATCGCCCCTCTCCTGGGCTTTCACTCTCCTTGCAAAGGGAGCAAAGGCCAAGCAGAGGGGTGATTTAAGAGGTTTTGCCTCACCGCCCCCACACACTTGCCTGTGTCTTTGCTCCCTTTACAAAGGGAAGCAAAGACCCAGGCAAACACAGAAACTCCCCATCGTGGCTTCGGGAAGGGTGTGTGGTGGCCGGCTGGCTGGGGGGAGGCTTTTTAAATGTTTTTTTTTTAAATTTTTATTTGGTGTGGGTTGGAAGAGAGGTAGTTTTATATGGCGAATATATCCCAAACTCTAAATTTTAACTGAAAAAGTTGGGTGTCGTGTCGTCTTATACGCCAGAAAATACGGCACTTTGAAAATGTCTGTCATCATTAACTGAAATGTTATTAATGTTGGGTTGCATTTATTGAGTTGTAGTAATCATACACAGCATGTTTCTGACCAATTAAGATGCCACAAAACTGTTGTTGGGGCCAAAGCAATCTGAAACAGAGTCACAGAGGGAAACAAAGTAGATGTGTAGCCACATCCAGATCCTTGCTGGCAGGTGGATGAGTATCACTTCTTTTCAATTTTATATCCTGCTGTGTTTTTAAAAATATTTTCTTTTCTATTGATTATAATTGGACAGTCTTTTTCTAAAGTGTCAACATTATATATTTATTTTTATTATATTTTTGCATTTGTTGTTGTTGTTTTTAACTGTTATTAATTTACCTAAGTGACATGTAAACATGTATAAGGGTAAGATACAAGTTTTTGGATGTATAAAATACACCAGCTTCAGGCAGCATAGACCATGGCACCTCTCAGAGAAATGGAGTAGCTTTGGATGCAATGTACCCCAAGCCCATTTTTCCAGGATTGCCCTTTTAAGGGATCAATGATTGTTACCATTAATGTATAAGTTGTCACCAGCAGCTTTCCACTAGAGAGTAACATTATGGGTTTAGGACTGCACTGTAGTGCACCTACAAGGACCTATAATTTACACCAATGCTATTCAAAGTGGTAGGCCATGGACTGGTGCCACAGTCTGAGAGCTATCAGCTGGCTACCTGTCCTGAAGAGTTTCCAGGAAAGAAAGGAACAGTTGTAGCTAATGTGTCAAATGTGTTACCAATAGCTGGCACATTAGGAAAAAAACCTGTGAGTCATCTACAGTAGATAACTGGAGAAGCACTGATTTACACTAGATGAATTGTCACCTTAAAAAAAGAGTCACAGAGTAACAATTTTTCTTCTATAACATAAAACTCAGAGGCTTCTCATTCCGGTTCACACGTAAATACCCCCTGCCTATATACACACACATTCTAATATGAAGTTCACCAGGGAAGTTAGAAAACATATTATAATTTTATATGTTTCTGCAACTTAGCTTGTATCAATGTAGCAACAACCCATCCATGCCAATTTGCATCCTTTCAATTCGAGTCCCAGGATAAAATGTAGCCACAGTTCCAAATGTTATGCACGTATGTTATACACATGCATAGAGATGTATTCTTGTTGACCAAAGATCTTTTAGGTATGCATTCAAAGACATAGCCGTGTTAGTCTGGAATATCATTTGCAAAGGGATCTTGTAGCACCTTTGAGACTGAGAGAAAGAAGTTGTAGCATAAGCTTTTGAAGACAGACTACTTCCTCAGGTATGCAGTGTACATAAGCAATTTTCAGACTTGTATCTTTCACATTCTCTACCTTTAGTTTAAGCAAGGGCACCAATCAAGTCTTTTCAATTGATGGATAATACAACACCAAGGATGCACACAATAACCCTCCTGTGACTATTCACTGGAAGAAAAGACTACTAAGCTTTCTCTAAGGAAAGCTTGCTTGCAGTTGTTGCTGGTTCTCTAAGGAAGATTTGCAGGATCAAGGTACCAACACATTACTTCTCTGGTGTACTTGCCATGAATAACAGGCAGAATGAGGAATGGGCAATCTAAGGGAGGATCCACAATATAGAAATAATCCAGACTGAAATTTGCCATGGATTATTTGTCATGGCTCTTTCCTATTGCATACTGGAATTTGTAGATTTGCAAGGTCTTTAGCCTTCTCTGCCGGTGCTGATACCTCACCAAACTACAGTACAAATACTTCCTTAGGAAGGACCCAAGGCAAATAATCCAGTTTCAGACTGGATTATTTGTGTAGTGTGGATGCACCGTAAGAGACATTCAAGCAAAGGAGAATGACTAAGTTACACTCTCCCAAGTATATGCCCACTGATCAATGATAGCAGAAATTCATGGCAAGTCAGTGGTACAAACATTCTTTCAGATAGTAAAGGTTATGCTGGGACCGCTGGAAAAGCTATTGAAAGGTAGACTGAATAAAACCTAGCATCTGATGCCATGTTGTTTCAAAAATATTTTTTAAAACTTACATAAAGGTACATTTAAATACATCCCCAATTTGACATTTAACAAACTCCCCTGCATGTTCACAGCTTAAGACTTACTAGTAAAAGTACATTGAAACAAACATGGCCATACGCTAAAATTGGCACATAGGAGTATCACTAGCAAGTATGCTGGAGAAATATCAGTAGTCAATGTATTTTAGATTCCTCTTACCATTCAAAAGTTATGTCTTTCATAGCTTACACAATGAAACTGGCTTGTTGCCAGTACATCAGTATCTTAATTTGTTAGTTTCTCTTTCAGTACCTCGTTTCCACATTACTGTAGTTTTAAAAGCCTGTGAAAGGAGAAAACTATTCAGGTGCTTCAAAAGGATTTAGGTATACATAAAACACAGGCTTGTCTGCATCAGTCAACTTCTGTTCCAGGATACTTGTATACAATACCACTTTGTGAAGATGCATCTAAACTGGCACAAGTGTTAGAAGAGGAGTGACAGGCAGAGAAGGCAAACCTAGTAAGACTAAAGTAACCTGTCCCCAGTTAGTATGTCTCCTATCCAATGACCAAATTCTGAAAACTTAATCTGCATAAATCATTTATAAACAATGTACAGGTCTATTTTTTCCCAAACACCACTTTTTTCTCCTCTCACAAATCTGATAAACAAGGTACTGTATACAGGGTGGGTTTTTTTAAAACAGTCTATATTGGCTACTGTTCATTCAGCCCTCCTTTGCACAGTTTCCTGCAAAGCACACAAACGCTCAACATACTATGCAAGGAAAACTACATGAATCCCATAATTCCTCCTTCTACATCACCTTTTGTCTATAAACTACTAGGACAAGGAAAGAGTAGCAGTACTGAACAAGAAGTTATCATCTTAAACAGCGGTTCTTAACCTGTGGTTGGGGGACCCTCAGGGGGCTGTGATGTCCTCACAGGGGGTCTGCGAAGGCTTGAAGGCTGCTTGGTCCACCTCCTCCCTGCAGTGGAGCAGCCACGTGACAGGAGCCAAAGCAAAGCCTGGCTGGCTTGGCCTGCACATTGCCATTCAATCTGCTCCAGCCACAAATTTGCAGGAAGAAGCAGGAGATAAGTCTTCCCTCCCCCTGCAGTGCCTCTGAAGGAAGGTTTAATAGGTGGTGTAACTTTATTATTGTTGTTGTTATTGCTGCTGTTGTTGTTATTAGGGTTATAAACCTTGAGTTGTCTTGGTGGTCCACAGCAACAAAAGATACTTAAAGGGGGTCCCTGGTAAAGAAAAGTTGAGAGCCACTGGTCTGGAGTATCTTCCATCAACTTCAGCTAGAAGGTCAGTTGTACCTCCTCTTCAAAAGATGGCCTGACCACAAATATTCTTACTGCAATGGGGCTGCTTTAGATGTCTGTCTCTGAAACTTCATTTAGTTAAGTACAATTTCACACCTGCTTTTGGGGGGTTGCTGATGGGAACATCTCTTACCAGTTTTGTGACAACTTCACTAATTAATCATATTATATTATATTTATATTTATTGTATTTATACCCTGCTTTTCAGCCACAAAGGCTATCAGAACGGCTTCCTACCCTCAGGCTTACAATCTAAATAAGACCGGACACATAAGGAAAAGAATGGTAGTGGGGTAGGGATTAAACCCAGCAGATACATTATTAGTAACAATCTGAATATCCTGCACTGTGACCAGGTTAGGTTGGGTTTTGAGACAGACATATAGCACCCCCCCAAAAAATAAAAATAAAATAAATATACCCAGAAACTAACCATTCAATTACACAAATTTACATATAGTCTGCAACAGGGGTTCACAATATATAAACTCCACACACACACTCCTACCCAACCATCAGGACTGGTTTAAGGAACCCTGGGCCCCCCTGCAATGCTCCATTTGGGGGGGCCCATATATTTATCTCAGGTCAATGTAACCTAACTCAGTCTAAGCTATTCACAGTACAGGATATTCAGATTACCACTCACAATGTTTTTTATAGATTTTCCTTTGGGTTTTTTTCCTCTTCTGTGCTGCAAGGCTGTGCCCTGGAACAGCTCCTCCCCCCCACGCCTCGTCTTGGAAATCATGTGTTTCCAAATGTCATTCAGAGTACTGAAGCTCAATGCTATAGTGCAGTGGTTCCCAAACTTTTTATCTCTATGACCCCCTTCATATCTACATGCAGATCTTTAAAAAAAAAAAAGATTATCTCCTGATTCTTCCTGTAAGTTAGTGGCAGGAGCAGACTGAATGGCAATGCACAGGCCAAGCCAGCCAGCCTTTGCCTTGGTTCCTGTCATGTGCCTGCTCCACTGCAGGGAGGAGGTGGGCCAAGCAGCCTTCAAGCCTTCGCAGACCCCCTGTGAGGACATTGCGGACCCCTGGGAGTCCACAGAAGACCACAGGTTAAGAATCGCTGTTTAAGATGATGATTTCTTGTTCAGTACTGCTACTCTTTCCTTGTCCTAGTAGTTGTTTTTTTAAAAGGAAAAACAGCAACAGCAGCAAAGCAGGAGTCACCTGCTTGCTCATGGTACTGTAAATACACATCGCCTGACAGGCAGGTAAGGAAGACGGAAGTGAATCTGAAGCCTCATTCACTCTCTGCCTCACACAAAGCAGGTGGATGAAACTGTTTATGGAGTCCACCAGCGCTCAGGCTATAACCAGCGTGTGTGCGCCAGAGACCCCTCCGCCCTCTTGTCACAAAGAGGAGAACTTTTCAAGCGCCCGCCACTTTCCGCGGGCTGAGGAGCAAAGAGAAACCGAGTGGTGGTGGGAAGACACACACAGACACACACGAAGCGAGGCAACTATTGGGAGCGTGCTTTCCCCCTGAGCATCCCCCCTCTTCCTCCTTGTGCTCCCTGCAGCTACTCTGCTACGTAAGTACACAGCAGTGGGGGTGGGATAGAGAAGGGGGCTCAGCCCCTAAGCAGCTCCTCCTCCTCCTCCCTTCACTCACGCTCTTATTTACACACAGACTCAGGCACACTTTCTCACACAGTCACGGAGCCACAGAAGAAAGGGAGCCAAATTGGCGGGACCCCAGCTCCCCCCGGGCCAGCCAGGCTTCTCCCCCGGCCACCCGCGTCCTCCTGGCCCGGACCCCCGGGGGCTGTGGGCTACTCACCAGGTCCTTTGTGTTTTCCATCAGGCCCTCATGGGCAGCAGCAGCAGCAGCGGACGCCTCCTCCTCCTCCTCCTCCTGCTGGTGCCCCCCTCCCGCCCCCTCGGCTGAGCCCCCCCTCCTCCTCCCCCCGGGACTCTGCCCCCTCCCCTTCCTGAGGGGTAGGGCCAGGCCGGAGGAGGGAGAAAGTTCAGCCTCTCTCTTGCTTCAACGAGGGGAGACCAAGAGAGAGAGAGAAAAGACATTCAACTCCAAGCCCCAGAATATCAACAACATTAGCATAACCGCACTGCGCACGCGCAGAACGGCCCCGAGCCACGGCGCGCTCTCATTGGTTCCCAAGCTGTTTGGCTCGTCCTGGCTCTCTCCGTACGCTCTTCTGCCGGCCTGGACTACTCTGACTCCGAAGGGAGGGGAGCCTAAAGCTTGCTGGTCTGGCGGTTGGGAGACCCGGTGTTGGACCAACCGCCGTGATTAGCTCGAACGCTGGTGGAAGCTTGCGCTGCTGAACTCGTCCTCAGTTTATGTTCAGCGAGGGAAGCAGGGGGAGGTTCTTAATCGTTGGGGGGATGGAAAGAGTTAAAGAATTGGTTTTTTTTAACCCCCCTCGACCTAAAGAACAATGGAACAGCCCGCTCAGAGAGCGTTTCTTACGAGGGGAAGGGAGGGGGTGATACTGTGTGTACATTGAAAAATCGAGGTCATGTGAAAGAGGGGCGGGGCTGGGAGGGTCACGTGGGCACTCTTCCCGAGGGAAGCGGAGGACAGGCGTACAAAGGGGAGGGGAAGTGGGTTACGCAGAGTGGATGCTTCCGGACTCCATGGGATAGCCGCCATGTGCGGGGAAATGCGTGGAAAAGCGGACCGGAGCCAACGTTAGGAGGGCTCCTAAACCACCTCCACCTCTCTGACGCGCAGTACAGTTTCTGTGGCTGAGCAAGCGAGTGTCCTGCGGGCCCGCTCAGGCATCTCTATGGTAACCGGCGCCAAGAAGGCTTCCGGGTCGCGTGAAGGGAGGATGGGGACCCTCTCCTTTTCCCTTCCGGGTCGAGCTCCGAAGGTGGAGGGAGCATGGAGGCAAAGCCCGGGACTCAGTCCGACGCGCCTCTGAGGCGAAAGCGGCCTCGGGCGGGGAAGAAGGCAGGGCGCAAAGACGAGGACCGGGAGGCTGCCGCCGCCGTCGCCGCCGCTGCCGAGGAAGGCCGGCGGGCTCAGCACTTGGCTCTCCTGGCCGAGAAGCCCGCGGCGGAGCGTGGCCTCGAGGAGCTGGTGTTCGGGGACGTCGACGGAGGGGAGGACCTGTGGCGACGATTGCGGGGCCCACCCGCGCAGGTATCGGGGTGGGAGGGCTCTTTTTTTCCCCCTTTTTGCCCTTTTTTTCAGAGCGGCGGCTGGGCGCCACAGTCCTGCCTCACAAGACACTCCCTCCCTTCCTGGCAAGATGCTTCCGTGCCTTTTAAAATTGCCTGGAAAGGAGGGATTCCTCTTCTGGGTTATTGTGCAGCATGGCGAAAGCCTTCACTTCTCTTAAGGAGACCAGGCGCTTTGGTTCACTCGATTTAAAGAACCACTAACAACAACAACAAGATCTAGCAGCAAAGGCAGGGGATTGATGAGTCTTCCAGTAGTATCAGAGAACAGACAAACCGCTTAGCCTATGTCTTGTTGCTCCTTTACTGTGGAGTATGTCAAATGGTGAGAGTCATTGCTCACAGTTTTCTTGTGTCATTCACGTTTAAAAAGTTCTATTTCAGCAAAGGGCGATACTAGCCTCTCCGAACTTGCTCACTCAATGGCTCTTAACCTTTTCTTTACCAGGGACCCCCTTTAAATGTCTTTTGTTGCTGTGGTCCCCCAAGACTAAACTCAAGATTTAAAACAACAACAACAACTAGTAATAATAATAATAATACAGTTACACCATCTATTAACCCTTCCCTCAGAGGCACTGGAGGGGGAGGGAAGACTTTTCTCCTGCTTCTTCCTGCAAGTTTGTGGCTGGAGCGGGTTGAATGGCAATGTGCAGGACAAGTCAGCCAGGCTTTGCCTTGGATCCTGTCACTTGGCCACTCCACTTGCAAGGAGGAGGTGGGTTGAGCAGTCTTCAAGCCTTTGCAAACCTCCTGTGAAGACATTCTGCCTCCTGGGGGTCCCCAGACCACAGATTAAGAACTACTGTTCTAAGAGTTAAAGGGATGAATTCTTAAGACCTCTGTAATTTATCCGAGAACTAACTTTCAATCTGGACAAATTTGGCTTGTGGAGCTGGGGAACAATGGCCTTTCAGAAGAAGACACTATCTATATTATACTCTGTTACAGTTTTTTTACCAGGATGTTGTGGGATGTAATGCATTAAGACGGTGATGGCGAACCTATGACACGTGTGTCACCACTGACACGCGTAGCCATCTGTGGTGACACGCGGCTAGGCCTCCCCCCCCCCCCGCAACCTCACCACCATCCCTAAAGTTGCAGGCAGGGCTTCGAAGCCCCGGTCACCACTTTGGGGAGGGGGGAGGGGGGAGGAAAGTGGCAGGTGGCAGGCGGGGCTACGAAGCCCCGATCGCCACCACTACCTCTGAGGCCTCCTGCTTCCCCAGAGCCGTCTTGGAAAGGCTGGGTAAGGCAGCGGGTGGGTTGGCGGGAGTCTGCCTGGCCTGTCCCCAGCCTTCCCGAGGGATCTCTGGGGCTTTGAAGCCCTGGAGCTGCCTTGGAAAGGCTGGAGAAGGTGGCAGGCTGGCGGGAGGGTAGGCAGGAGTCTGCCCGGCCTCTGCCTGGCCTTCCTGAGGGGCTCAGGGGCTTCGAAGCCCTGGAGCTGCCTTGGAAAGGCTGGGGAAGGCGGTGGGCTGGCGGGGGTGTGGGCGGGAGTCTGCCCAGCCTCTCCCCAGTTTCCCCGAGGGGGCTCCGGGGCTTTGAAGTTCCAGAGCTGCCTCGGAAATGCTGGAGAAGGCAGCGGGCAGGAGCCTTGGAAGCCCATTGGTGCCTTGAGACGGGAGGGGGGAACGCTTGTGGGTGGGAGGCTCTCCACCCTCCCCTTGCCAAGGCACCGACAGGCTTCATAAGAATCCCGTCAGTGCCTTGGGAAGGGAGGGGGGAAGCGTGTGGGTGGGAGGCTTTCCGCGAATAGTCAAAGTCGTGAATGTGGACAGGCAACTGTATACATTTATGTTATTTAAACAGTAAATATTGTAAAATAATGTTTTTTTCTCTAAGTGACACACCACTCGAGTTATGCTCAGTTTTTTTGGCGAAGTTTGACACACCAAGCTCAAAAGGTTGCCCATCACTGCTTTAAGAAGTAACTAAGATGGGGTTCTGATCATCACTTAGTGAAGGGGTTCATTAATAGTATGTGTAGCAAACTTGGAGAACTAGCTCATGTTGCATAATTTATGTGGGGTTGGAAAACAGCCTAATTTAAGAAGCAGCTCTTTGCCTCAGAGGTATTAAGTATGTTAATAATAGGAAGTGAAACAGAATTCTTGACCATTAGTGGGTTGTTGCTCATTCAGGACTGTAGCAAGTAGTAGTCTCCAGTTATGTATATTCATCTGTGCTGTATTATGGAAATCATTTGCAAATTATTATTGCTCTTTATTTAAATAGCACCATTACTGTACATGGCACTTTACAAGTAAACGAACAACCAAACAGCTCCCTGCCCTTATTCTTACAATCTACAGTAATTTATATATCACACACAAGGAAAAGGGGATAGCAATGTGGGAGAGGATTAAGTCCAAGTACCCGTCTAAATGGTTAAAAAAAACCGCATGGAAATCACTGGGAATCGTACCTGTCTAAATGGGATCACATACCAATCCACAGTATTTAGAAGGAGGGGGTCCCAAAATAGCAAAAACAAGGCAGGAAAAGCCTTCACGGCTTTTTCCGTCATTTTTTAAAAACAGTGAGGGGGGTGCACATGCCTACTCATTGGGACAAGAAAAGGTCAAGCGATTTGAAGGGAAGTGCAAAGCTGATTAGCTTGGCAAGAGCAGGGCTGGGGCTCGCTATCAGGGTAAGCGCCCATTGCCCTTATGTTGGATTTTTGCCTTAGCAAGCGATCGCTAAGGCGATAAAACAGGGTGGGTTTTTTGGTTCTGCTTTCCTATTAAATTGGGAAATCGCTATATCACTCTAGCGCAAATTAGGCAACTTTTTTAAAAAAATCGGTGGCAGCAAAGAACTAATATGAGTAAATCACTCGTGGCCACGAGTGGGGGCTTCTGGGCCAAAAACAGCATTAAGACACATTCTGCTGAGGCCAGCCGGGGCTATGACAGTTGGGATGGAAGGAGGGCCTTTCATCTGCTTCTGGGCCTAGGCATGATGGAACCATGCCTCTGCTTTCTCTCCCTCTGCAGCCAGGCAAGCAAGAGGAACGGTTGTACCTCATGTTGGCTGGGTTGGGGGTGAGTTGTAGGATTCCGGTACCAAAATTATGGAGGCAATTGTCAATTATCCATCTTTTCTTGTATAGTCTGGAAGTACTGTAAATGAAAATGAGATTCTCGTACAGGGATGGGCAGTTTGTGGCCCTCTAGATGTTTTGGCAAGTGTGTTGCTTGGAGCAGTTGGCTGGCTAGCCAGCATAGCAAATTATGGCTGTTGCAGTCCTGCAGCACATACAGGAGCACAAGTGACCCACTCCCTTCCAGGAAATTGTTAAACCTCCTCAGTCCTGATCTGTAGCTTAAAAAAACCCAGGGTGTTGTCTTTTTCTGTTAAGGTTACTGATGTACCCAATGGGAACCTTCTTGAAGGTGAATCTGAGGATTCAGAACTGGAGAATGAAACACAGGACAACTTTCTTCCATCAAAAAAGCCAGCGTGGATAGATGAAGATGATGAAACTGAGGAAATGTAAGCAGTTCTCATAGTAAATTAACTTGTCAGCTGAGCAGGTTAAAAGAAGACTACATTTGTAAGCACGTCATATTGAATTATGCCAGACTTAAGTCTCAGTTTGCATGTTTGGGATGAGAAAGTAAAGGAGGGGTAGGCAATAATACCCCACAAATGAATTACTAGTTTTAAAAATGTTCTAAAAACAGAAATTTGTTATCATAGAATCATAGAATTGTAGTGTTGGAAGAATCATCCAGTCCAACCCCCTGTTATGCAGGAATACACAATCAAAGCATCCCTGACAGAGGGCCATCCAGCCTCTGTTTAAAGACCTCCAAGGAAGGAGATCTCCAAGGAAGGAGACCCCACCACGCTCCAAGGGAGTGTGTTCCACTGCCGAACAGCTCTTACTGTGAAAAAGTTCCTCCTAATGTTGAGGTGGAATCTCTGTTCCTGGAGCTTGCATCCATTGTTTCGTGTCTAGTCTCTGGAGCAGCAGAAAACAAGCTTGCTCCATCCTCAATGTGACACCCCTTCAAATACTTAAACGGGGCTATCATATCGCCCCTTGACCGTCTTTTTTCCAGGCAAAACATACCCAGCTCCCTAAGTCTTTCCTCATAAGACATGGTTTCCAGACCTTTCACCATTTTAGCTGCCCTTCTCTGGACACGCTCCAATTTGTCAATACCCTTTATGAATTGTGGTGCCCAGAACTGGACACAGTATTCTAGGTGAGGCCTGACCAAGGCAGAATAGAGCGGCCCTTGATCTAGACACTATACTTCCCTTGATCTAGACACTATACTTCTATTGATGCAGCCCAAAATCGCATTGGCCTTTTTAGCTGCCGCTAAATTGTTAGATGTATCGCTTGGAGCAATTGACTGATCCAGTGAACTTTATGGCTGAGGGGTGATTTGAACATGTGTTTCCCTTATCTTCATTCAACACTAAGCATACAGTTTTGTTCTAGAATTGACATGACCCATCGATACCGAAAAAACATGATGAAAAGTGATGCAGAAAGGAAACTTACAAAAGAAAAACTTCAAAGGCGACTTCAAGAACAGTAAGTTTTAATAGTAATTTGTGAAAAGGAAAATGTAATCTTGTGTTTTTTTAAAAAAATCAGACCTAACATTAAATATCCAATTATATGTAAACTATTTGTATACAATGCGATCTCTTCTGAAGTGGTCTTCATGTATGTGTTCCTACAATACTTTTAAAATCAGTTTGTAGTTTTTGAAGACTTCCATGTTTAATCGTGTAATAATAAAATGCAGAAATGACAGAAATGTATTGCTATATGCTGCTACAAAGTCCCACTTCCTAATGTAGAGAAAACCAGTTTATGAAAAAGGGGGAAATTAGCTTCTGCAACAAGCACGATTTGAATTAAGCCAAACAAAAAGAGGAAATGCATGTAGGTATGCACATGTACTTTGTGATCACTTCCACATATTGTTCAAAATGAAAGAGTTTGGAGAATGGTTGTTTCATTCCAGAATCCTTCATCGAAGTGACTTTTCTTTGTTTTTGCATCATAGGATAGTTGTATACATTACTACAAGAGATCAGAATAAGCTAGCCCAGCTTCCTCCCCTTCACATCATGTCCTGCTACACATTTCTTCTCACTTTGTCAACTGTTCTTCCTTTCATCCTTCAGCGTTAGCTGTCATGTGCTATTCATAGCATTTCTAGAATTACATGTCATTACAAGGCTATATAGTATCTTAAGTAATTGTTTGCAAAGTAAAATTCTTTTGCCTTAGATTTCAGGGTGCTATGGGAACAACTCCTTCTTGGGCACAGAGGGGTATGAAAAAGAAGAAGACAAAACATGAAGGTAAGTGTGAGCCTGTCTATGATGCAAATTATAGCAGCAAAACTAATCAGTGTGCAATAAATCCCGTGTTTGCTTCCAAAAATTTTAATGATATTTGAAACATCCTAGGACAGGAGTGGTAATTGTGTGGACCTCTAGATGTGGTTGTACTGCAACTCCCAGCAGTCATAGTTAACATAGCCACTAGTGTGAGGAATGCTGAGAGTTATAATCAGCAACATCTGGAGGGCCACAAAATTACCTCCTCTGCTCTAAGATCAGGGAATATGTAGCAAAAGCTAACTGTATATTCAGTACAGTTCCTAGATCTTTAGTTTTTGGTTACTTTTGAATATGGCTGCATGTCAGTATTTCTAAGCTCAGATAAAATAAGAAAAATGGAATACTTAAAGTAATTTCTTCTGTTTCAGATGACAGTGAAGATGAGGGCGATGATGATTTGTTATGCAAGACAGGCAATTTTGTAGCAATGTCAGACTCCTTACCAAAAGGCATTTTACAGGTAAAAAGTATCTACAGTTGTCCCTTCATATTCGCTGGGGTTTGATTCCAGGACCCCCCATGGATACCAAAATCCGTGCATACTCAAGTCCCATTATATGCAATGGCATAGCAAAATGGTGTCCCTGATATAAGATCGCGAAATCAAGGTTTGCTTTTTGGATTATTATTTTTTAAAGAATATTTTCAAGCTGTGAATACTTAGATCCATGGATACCAAATCTGTGGATATGGAGGGACAACTGTACTTCATTTTCATGCACAAATGTGTTTTAGTTATCATCTTGGGCACACCTGCTACCTTGAGATATTTTTGATATGGTAAACGGTATATGAGATGGTAAATGGTATAGAAATTGTATTATTCAAATTGATTGAATAATAATAAAGGAATTCATAGGCTTTGGGAAATCTGACTTCCCCACATTTAATGGAAATACTGCTTTCATAATGAAAGATGCCAGGGAAAACAGCTGAGACATTTTCATGCCTTAAGTATGTTACAGTATTGGCAAAATCATTACGAGTGTGATTTCATACATTACATGGAAATTTAGCAGTTTCTGAAAATTGTCATTTAGCAACTAGTCTACCACTATTCATTTTTCCCTGTGTTGTTATGTTAAACATTGACATCCAAGGGAAATTTCCAGTGTAGATAACAGGTTGTAGCTGAGGAATTGTTGTTTTCCTGTTTTCTTCTCAGTTATTTTTCCTTCTGTGTTATGTTTCCTAGGCTGAGTGTCTGAGGAAGAGACTGTCTTATTAAAGGCCTTTGTAAGCCATCTAAAAATGGTCTAAATATGCTTTAAATAAGTTATCTATTCTGTGCTTGAATAATATTGGTTTTAGATTCTTGATATATTTACCCTGTGCATATTTATTCCTGTATGTTAGTATACTGCAAAAACCAGAATGTGAAAACTGTTCAAAGTATTATTTGCGTCTGATTTTAAATGTCATTTCGCATATTAACTGAATTATGCACAAGTTTGCAAGAATATACTCCAGTAACACACACTTCATTGTTAGATTTTACATGTCTATATATTTGTTTCTTAGAAGTTGTGCAGTTCTAAAATGACTATGTATGTTCTTTTTCAGATGAAAAACTGTTTACATGCTAATAATGAACGCCTGTCTGATGTAAAACTGACAACTGTGCAGTTCCATCCTTCTGCTCAGGTTGTTATGACAGCTGGGCTTGATCGGTCTGTATCATTATTCCAGGTAAAGAACGGTTTAAGATTGTAACCTTTGGATTCGGGAAGCGGCTGTATGTATGTGTGTACTTTGGAAAATTTAGGGGCTTTATGAGGTATTTGAATTCTGGATAAACTGTTACATTGGCATTTGTAAAATATATATAAGTATGCATGTATTGAGGTGAAAAGCCTACATTTTTCTCATTCTAGGTAGATGCTGTCACCAATCCAAAGATACAGAGTATACATTTGGAAAACTTTCCAATCTACAAAGCATGTTTCAGTGCAGATGGAGAACAGGTTATAGCTACTAGTACCCACAACAAGCTATTTTATATATATGACATGATGGAAGGAAAGATTGTTCCTGTAAACCATATCAGAGGTGAGATTTTAATGGCTTTTCACATTTTTATCGTAGTTAGATTTTAAGCAGTTGAAAATGCTGATTGTAAGATTCAATAATATAATTTAGGTTTTCTGAACTAGATAGAAGAGGCTTGGCAAATATTTTGTACCACCAGCTCTCATTGGCTGAATAACTGATTCATTGTTTTCTGTAGATAGACAAGTTGCAAAAGCATTCCTGAAGCCCTCCTCTAGTAAATAACTTGAACAGGGTGGGGGACAGGGAGTAGGATGTGTGTATGAAAGGAATTTCCCCCCTTCTTCAATGCTTAGAATCACATTGGCTTGTTGAAACCCAGTGAATGGAACATCAAATGCTAAAGTTAGGCGGATGATTGGCTGCTCAGTAACTTGGATAAGAGTGTTCTCAGAATGACTTGTATGAAATGGATAATTCTTATGCTAAAAATTTAGAAGATTCTCAGTACATGACTATGAGTATGATGTAGATACCTTGTTGTGTAGGATAATTTATCTATAGTAGCTGGACTCAGCATACCATACGCCATTAAAAAAAATTCAAAAAACACCCAGAAGACCTCATTTAAATTCCTCCTCCCCCTTCTCAGCATTCTGCACATTTCCTGGAATTGCTGAGGGTGACTCGCTCTGTTGCCCTGCCACTGCCACCAATTGACTACCATTGCAGTGGCAGCAGCATTGCCCTGCCACCGCCAGTTGACTGCCTGGGTCCCGTCACAGGCAGCCCATCACTGCCGCCAGTTAACTACCTGGATCCCAATCTGGGCCACAGATTGAGTGACATGAGTGCATTGTGAGGTGGAGAGGGAATTTGCATGTGGGTGGTGATGGGTTGGGTGTGTCTCCTGATCATCGGATCAGTATACTGGAAACGGCAACATACCCAGGAGAAAAACTCTTGGGTATGTTTCCTTTACCAGTGTGCTGATTGGCCGCCTACCCATCCAATTCCCTCCCTCTTCTCACTCCTTCAGCCAGTCACCACCCACATGCAAATTCCCTCTCCACCTCACAATCCACTCCTGCCATTCAATCTGCATCTACACCCTCAGCCTCACAAGGGCCCCTCCCTCCTCACACTCTCAGCCACTCACCATCCACATGTAAAACAATGCAGTATTATTTTCCTAAAATAATAGCGTATAGTTGAACTGTGTGAACCTTTCAAATCTACTATAACGGCGTATGTTACGCTGGGTCAGCTAGTTATACTGTATAACTCTTAAGATATTATCTAGTATTCTTTCATATCACTCTTATGAGTAGTAGAAAGGATTGACCAGATTATAATGTACAATGTGAAATCCAAGGTAGCTTTTTTAGCATGTACAGAAAATGATTTTTTGTGTCTTTGTTTGCAATCCTGATTATGTTCACCTAAGAGCAAGACCCATTAAACTCAACAGGATGTACTTCTTGTGTTGCATGTTAGATTTATTCTTAACTGGGATAAGTCTCATTGAATTCAAGGGGGTTTATTTCTGAGAAAACATTTTGGCTCTGTTAGTTAAGTGTAGGTTTGGGAAATCCTCTTGTATGTGTCATAGAAGTAAAATTATTTCTTTGCTTTCAAATTAAGGTTTAGAGGAGAAGATTGTCAAGAAATTTGAAGTATCTCCTGATGGGAAATTCTTACTTGTTAGTGGGACATCAGGCTATCTGCATTTGATAACAATGAAGGTAAAACTTCTGTTTAAATGTCCAGGAAAAAAGTCTTCTTAATACAGACTGAATTAAGAATTTCTTGGATTTCTTGTCTTTGTTAAGCTTTAGGCCCGTCTATTTGAGTTTTGTGTTGTACAAATCTTAATTTGTTTAGTTGATTTATTTTTTAAAGTGTTGGAGACAGTAAAAGGAAAAAAAAGAACGAAGAAATCAGTAGAAAGTGATAATCCAAACTGAGCATGCTAGAAGACACAGTGATATGTTTTGTAAGTGCTCCTAAAGGAGTATATTTTCAAAATTCAGGAAAATATTTTAGCAAATCCTGGCATTTCCAACCTCCAGAGAGTGTAAAGCGGCCTACATTTTTAGTGAGATCAGGCACTGTAACTTAATCTTAAGAATAATTTGTTAAAATATTTTGTATTTATCTTAGACAAAGGAGTTTATTGGAAGTATGAAAATTAATGGGAGGGCAGCTGCATCAACTTTCTCACCTGATGGAAGCAAAATATACACCCATTCTGGTAAGGCTTTTAGACTTGATGGTGTGAAGAGCACAGTTTGTAGATGTTCATTGTTCAATAAAGGAATAACTTAATTATCTGTACTGATGTTCCTCCTACATTATTTCTAGGTGTTTCTTCTGCTTTAAAAAGCATAAATAGTAACAGAGCTTGGAAAGTTGTTTTTTTTAGAATGTTACGTGACTTTTCACACAGTCCCCCAAAGGGTAGTTTGATCTGTCTCCCTGCGTCCCTGTTGTAATTTAATTACTTATTACTTTTATCTATTTTTTATTCCTTTTATCAAAATAATCTTAAATTTTTTTTTCATCCTAAAATTTGAAAAGAAAATCCAGTAAAAATACTCTCCCAAAACATTTTTACTCCCACAAAGAAATGAAGAAAAGCCATGGGTAAACATCATTAGTTACACAAAAATATAGTGATTTTATCAGTAACTAAATTATTGGGCAAAAATATGCCTTTATGCCTTTGCTACCCTAAAAAAGTAATGTGTTACACTTGTTATTGTTACTTATAATGTGTTACTTCAAAGCACAGGATAGCATCATGCATTAAAAATGTAAAGTAATATTGCAAAATTTACAACCCAAACAGCTTCCCATAATATGGTAAACTAACAGAGCCTCTGAACTTTTAAATCTTCAAGTTTACATGTTGCAGCATAAGGGGTTTAATAAAGGTGCAGCCAAAGAAAAAACAGGACTCCAGTAGCACCTTTGAGATTAACAGGGAAAAAGAAATTTCTGGACAAAAGAATAGTTAGGGTGGAAAACCTCCTGACAGTAGTACAGGAGAACCAACATTTTTATATGTTAGCACCAGGTATGTCTATTGCTTTTTCTGTCTATTTCCTTATGTGTTTTGTTTATCAGCTGAGGGTGAAGTCTTCATATGGGATGTGAAAAGTAGGCGGTGCCTGAACAGGTTTACTGACGAAGGTTGTCTACGTGGTAGGTCTATTGCAGTCTCCAAAAACAGCCAGTATGTGGCATGTGGGTAAGTGAAAGCAAAGCTTACTTCCTAATCAGTATGTTTAGGATTGCTGCTTTAGTAAAGCCTAGCTACTCTCCAGATTATATGGCAATGAATTCAACTGCCAGCCTCCAGTAACAACTATTCTCTAAATTACAGTCAAGTCCCATTATATGCAATGGCATAGCAAAATGGTGCCCCTTATATAAGGTAGCAAAATCAAGATTTGCTTTTTGGATTATTATTTTTTAAAGAATATTTTCAAGCTGTGAATACTTACATCCGTGAATACCAACTCTAGGGATATGGAGGGACAACTGTAATTGACAAAGCCTTGCTTTAGTGTGGGGGTGCAGTAGGGGTTGCAGGAATTTCAAAACCTGATGTGAACTGATTGCTTCCAGTTTTGAAAACATGAGAGATTGGTATTTTTGGAGAAGGTGCATCCCTTTGCATACCCAAAGTTGCACAAGCCCTGTATGATAGGAAGAATAGAAATGCTGAACAGGGTCCGGACACCTAACATGGCGGACATGTAGACCGAGGGCTCCTGAAGGCTTCAGAATTTTAACCTGCCCTACAGCGACTGGAGGAGTCCTTCTGAAACACTAAATAAAGAATCACCTTCCTGATGCTTGGCAGCAAGAGATTGTCTGAGAGACTGATCTCTGAATACTGCCAGAAAAAAAGAGGAAGAGAAACCCCCTCGGATAACAGCAGCGAGGAGGACAAGTGGGAAGATAAGATGGCGCCCGCAATAAACAAGTCAGGCAAAGGAGGAGGCGGTAAGGGAGATAACAGCGGAGTGGGAGGAAAGGAAACCACCCAAACAAAATAAACAACTGCTGCCAGACCAATTTGAACTGCTCCATGAAAAAATTGTCTCTGACCTTCAAACAGACTGGTCTGCAGCCCTTGCTCCCCTACAGACCTCCATCAAGGAGCTTACAGGGACCATCTCTGAAGTTGCAGAAACGGCCACTGAGGCACACAAAATGGGGCAAAATCATGAAATTAGATTGCAGCACCTTCAAGAGGCCAATGAATCTCTAACAAATAAGCTGGAGGATTTGGAAAATCAAGCGAGATGGGCAAATATCTGATTTCGCCGTTTTGTAGAGGGTGCTGAGGGAAAAGACAGTCTAACATTTCTAGTAAACTGGATTAATGAGCACTGTCCCAGAGCCACCATTACTGCAACTGATATAGAACACGTTCATAGAGCACTGGGGCCCCCCCACTCTTTAAACAGACTTCCTTAGGATATCATTGCTTGATTTACCCATTTTTCCATAAAAGCCCGCATATTTGACTTTCTCTCAAAACAAACACCGATACTTCACAATGCAACCAGATAGCAATATATCAAGATCTGGCCCAAGAAACCTTACGCAAAAGAAAACTCTTCAAACCATTGTCTTCAGTTTTGCAAAAAGAGAAGATACGCTACAAGTGGGGTTTCCCATTTAAATTTATCATCTCCCACAACAATACAATGATCGCTTCCACAAGATCTCAGCTCCTGGATATACTACTGGCCATTGATATTCCAGTGCCTACAACGTTGGAGCAAGAGATACGTCATGAGGACAACTGGGCCACACAGAGGATTCACCCGTCTGATACCAACAAGTGGACTCAGATCTCCAAATGCGAAAAAGAAAAGCCCCACACTCCAAAAGGTCTAACACACATCGGACCACCATCGACCCCATCAACAGCAAAAATTAGAACTCAGGACAAGAAAAAGCGAATGACTGTGCTAGATACCGTCAGCCAAGACAAATGTACATTTTCAAGTCAAACCCTCTGAAGATTTTACCAGACCTTTTGTCAACACATCTATATTTGTTGCCTTCTTAACTGATGGTTTACCTGATTGATAAGTATCTACTTGCTATATTTTTATTGACGTAGGTGGGGGTGTCGTGGTCCTGGGCCTGAGTGAAATGCTCAGACCTGAGACGGTGCGCCACATAACCCTCTATAAAAAATCAATGACTAATAGAGCACATTTAACACCCTGATATCAAGAGGCCTCAGTAACCTGCCCTCTGCTCTAGTTTAACCCCCCAAAATATTTTCCCTGGAAAGAATGGGAATATTACCCCCACCCGAAGTCCCACACATTCTGTGGGACTCCACACCTAGGTGTTTGAATGTTCAAATGTTAATGTTGATTATGTTGATATTCTTAACTATTATGCTCTACATCTTTCCTTGCAATGTTCTGGAAAAACGCTGGATGCCTAATTTTATGGTTGCTAAAAATCTAATTGCACTCTCTCTGGCCCCTTACAACTGACACCTCCAGCCCACCCATGGAGTAACAACTATAATAGCAATTTTCACTTAACTAAACATGTCTAGTCTCAAATTTCTCTCCTTTAATGTTTGAGGGTTGGGATCATCAGTCAAGAGAGCCAAGATATTGAAACAAATCAGACTACTTTATTCGAATATAATTTTCCTACAAGAGACTCACAACAAATCATCTGACCCGGTGCTTCCAGAATCCCAGTTTGGACAACAATTTGTGGCTGGAGATAATGGGAAGGCGAGAGGGACTGCAATAATATTTGACAAACACGCCCCATTTTCTCTGGCTTTTTTCTTCGCAAACGATTCAGGAAGGACTCATCCCACGCTTACTGCAAGCGCGCTGATGACTAAAAAGGCCAATCCAAGATAAGTCCGGTTGCAGAAAGCACAGCAGAAGGTCTCCTTGGGTGATGTTTCCGGGTTGTGATTCTTTTTGCGTTGTCATTTCTCTTCAAGACTTGTTCGGCGTGAGTTCTCAAATAAGGCTGCAGTATTGTGGATAGTGTGTCTCCATGCCTCCCGATGTGAGGCCAGGGCGGACCATTGTTGGTGATCAATTTGGCCGAGCCTGAGATGTTGTTTCAGAGAGTCCAGTGCATCTTTACACCTGCCGTTTCGTCCCTCGCCTATCACTACAGGGCTTTTTTGGAATTGGATTTGTCCTTCGAGCCTGTGCAATGGATTTTTCTGGTGGAGCGCAGTGTGCACAGAACTGGCCTCACCCTTTAAACCAAAGGTTCATCTGCTGGCCTTGCAAGCATGGATGGTAGCAGTGAGGTCCTCGGGTTGTATGTTTGATTAGAGTTTCCTTCTCTTGACCTTACAGGGTTGGACGAGCACCATCTGCCCGGGTTTGGGATTAGAGTTTTCCTTCTCCTAGGATGGTTGCCATAGGCTAGAGAGCCCATCCTGCCCTTTGACGCTCTTTGTCAGACCCTTCGGATTCAAAATGCAAATACAACAAGCAATAAAACAATTCTGTCAAGAGAATAAAAGAGACAATACTCCAGAACCACTACTTTGGGACACTTTAAAGGCAGTCTTGCGCGGCCTCCTGATTCAAGAGGGAGCTAAACAAAAAAACCCTAGACACTTGCTATTGTACAAATTAAACACACTGACCCAAACTCACAAGAAGATTCAAAATAAGCAGATACTAGTTCAAATGACAAAAATAAAATCTGAAATAGAAGAACTAGACTTCAAAAACATTCATATAGCCACCCAATATACAAAAGCACAGTACTACCAACACGGAAATAAAAATTCAAAATTATTAGCACGCTTAATCAAAAGAAAAGCTGAAAGGAGAATTATCTCAAGAATTAAAACTCTTGACGGAACCATTATAACTAAAACCACAGATATACTTCACAAATTTTGCACATTTTACAAAGATCTATATACCTCAGAATGCCCCCAGTCTTTAGACTTAACTCAGTTTTTAAATTCACTCAAAATCCCAAAGCTCACTGAACAACACAAGACAACTTTAAACTCCCCAATCACCATACAGGAAATTAAACAAACCATCAGTCAACTCAAATTGGGACGGTCACCTGGACCCAACAGATTTAAAACTGATCTCACCCTGCATTCACACAATTTATATAATGAACTCCTTCACAGCGATCCACACCCCGATAGCTGGAAAAGATCGTGGATCATTCTGATCACTAAGACAGAAGACGACACACCTGTCATCATCTCCTTTAGACCAATGGCTCTAATCAACTCTGACCTCAAAATAATGACCACAATTTTCTCAAAACATTTGAACACTTTCATCACCAAATACATACATTCAAACCAAAAAGGCTTTATGCCTGGCAGACGCTTAGCTGACGCTGTCAGAAGAACATTAAACATAATACATTTCTGCAATAACAAATGTATACCCTTGGCGTTGATATTGATAGATGCATTAAAAGTCTTTGATAGGTTGGAATGGTCCTACTTATTTGGACTGCTTCAGAAGATGAATATGGGTCACCAATTTGTAACATTCCTCCAAAACTTGTATTCTAAATCTGAAGCAATGATATACGCTAAGAAAGTTGACTCCCAACCATTTGAACTTCACTGCAGAACCAAAAAGGGATGCCCAGTATCCCCACTATTGTTCGTAATAGCCATAGAACCCCTTGCAGAACAAATCAGAATGTCACATCAAGTTGAAGGCCCAATGATCTACCAACAAATGCACAAAATTGGTCTCTTTGCAGATGATATCTTACTCTGTATCACAAATATAACCACAGCTTTTCCAGCTCTCTGAAACATCCTGACCAGTTTTGATATATATATACAGGTTTTAGGGTAAATATGCAAAAATCCAAACTACTATGTCCAAACACTCCACAACAGGAATGGCAGCGGTTGACCAAACTATGCCTACAGCCCTCAGGATTTAAATACCTAGGGATATTAGTTACCAAAGATGGGACAAGTGCTCTCATGGAACTATAAACAACTCACAAAATGGATTAAGCAAGAAATAAAACACCGGACCACATTCAACCTTTCCGTCCTGGGACAGATAGCTATAATAAAAATGTTTGCACTCCCAAAACTTCTATTTTTGTTTTTTACACCACCTGTAGAACCCTCTACAACATACTTTAACAATTGGAAAAAACTATTCTACACTTTCATCTTCAACAATAAAAAACTAAGATTCCCAAAAAGTATTTTACATCTAAAACTCCAATCAGGTTTCCCAAATCTTCGACATTATTTTGCAGCTGCACAGCTCACACATTTGGTCCAGATATTCAAGAGAAACCCCCAAAACACATGAAAACATATTTTTCTAACCTTTCCCACTCTCAGATTAATAAATTGGACAACCCCTTTTTACAAACATCTTTACGAATTTGGAAACAATGGAGTCCTAAAATGATGCCACAAGTGTCACCTGTCTGCCCTTTTCTGATACATCTGGAATTTTACGACCTGATCAAAAGCAAATCCTATTCGGATTGGAACAGAAAGGGGATATATACGATATCTGACCTTTATAACACAAACGTTCCTAAAACTAAAGAGGAGCTAATAAGAAACCTATACCCTATTCAACCCACCTGGCTACATCATATCCAAATTGCGTGTTTCCTGTCTCATATTCAACGTCAGGGATTTGTACCCAGACCTCTAACAAAATTTGAATATTTATGTGTATCCTCTACCAATCAAGTCAAAGGCCACATGGCAACTATATATAACTTCATGATGGGAACTACCATGATTGAAACTTCACATTTTAAATTAGCTTGGGAAGCAGATATTGCACACCACTTAAGCGATCTGGACTGGTCGAACATCTGGAAATCCCCACCATTTCAGAAAAGCCCAGTCATAATACAAGAAAACATACTTAAGGTGGTGTACAAATGGTATCTGACACCCCACAAACTTACTCAAATCACCAAAAACAATAACCCCACCTGTTGGAGAGGATGCAAAGAAAAATGTACATATCTCCACATGTGGTTTCCTTGCCCTGTAGTTCAAAAAATTTGGTCTGAGGTACTCAGACTGATCTCACAAATTATGAAACAAACCATTGCCATGACTCCCAGCCTGGTACTCCTCTCTTGTTTCACTGATCAAAACACCACAGTGAAACGTAGAGACTTGATACAAAATTTATTAGCAATAACAGGACTGGATATTGCGCTAAATTGGAAAACAGGAAAATGTACAATGGAAAAATGGTGGAATCGATTTTGGAACATTTGGCTAATGGAAAAACTTAAGGAACAAATTAGAGCATCCCAAGGCAGTCCTGCAAAAACAACCTTCGCAGAAAAATGGTTCCTTATGATTGAGTATATAAATCACAACCTGGTTGAACAAACCCCAGCCACCATCCATGGAAAACTGTGGAATGATATTCTGGAGAATTAAGATGTTAACTCCTGTACTGTATCATATAAACGCACTGTACAAAGTTCAGCACAACCAAATTGAATCATATATTAAGAAACTGCATACCAGACATATATAACAGCATAATTTTTCCTTTTAATATTTATCCTTGTCTGTTTGGGTTGTTGTAGTTTTTTTTTTTTTTTCTTATCACCGTATATGTTGAAAATATTATTGTTACTTGTCATTTTGTGGAGACTGTCAACCACAGAATGGAATTGTTATGTATTTTATTATTATAAATGAATAAAAAGAAATTATACAAAAGAACGAGATCCGTCAGATGACAAACCTGAGTAGCTTTTAAAAAGCACTAAAGACGGATCTCTTTCGGCAGGCCTTTCCTAATTAGATCCCGGCCTCCCGGGATCCTGGCCTCGCGTAGTCCGCTGGCTATTTATTGTATTTATTATTTTTAAATGTGATTTTAGATCAATTGCTTTTTAATTTATATTTGTTTAATATTTTTTTATGGGGGAGGGTGGGGGTGGGGGTGTTTAGGGATTTTTATCTGTATTGTATTTTAATTTTTGTAAGCTGCCGTGATTGTTTTAACAGAGGAGCAAGGTATAAATAATTTATTATTATTATTATTAATAATAATAATAATACTGAACAGTAACTGAGGCAGTTGCTGCCCGGATACTACTTACAGTGTGCATACCAGTGGAGAGGACACAATCTAGAAAGAATATCTTATATTTCTACCTCTAGCATAAAGAATTAATTTAAACCAAGAACATGTGAAATAAATATAATCTTCCTTCATCACAGAATAAGATAGAAATTTGTTAGTTCATATGTTCTAATTGTGACTGCTTCTTTAAAGAGGGTTTCTGAGATTGAGCTTTCACACATATTAACATTTTATCCTGCTGGTGATTAAAGTAAAGACCAATTTCCCCTTACTTCTTTTAGAATTCAAAGGATACTTGCTATGTTACAGCACAGATGAAAAAAGGGAAGGATTGTGAAGTTGAAGGCTTTCACCGCCGGCATCCATAGATTTTCCTTGGTTTTTTTCCAGGCTGTGAGGCCATGTTCTGGAATAGTATCTTTCTGACATTTCACCTGCATCTGCGGCTGGCATCTTCAGAGAATGGTTGAGTAGGAGTGTATGTGGTATTTATATGCTGTGAACCCCTGTTGGGGAGTATATGTAAATTTGTGTAATTGAATGGATAGTTTCTGGGTATAGAAATGCAAGGCTTGTTAGTGTCTGTTTGGCTAATGGTTGGTTGATGGGCCATTATCTGCTGGGACTCCCCCTGTCCCTGGGTGGAATTCCTTTGTAAGTGTTGAGTTTTGATTCTATTGTTCTTCAAAACTGGGAACCAGATTTTGTTTACTTTTAAGGTTTCTTCTTTCCTGTTTAAGTTGGCCAGGTGTTTGTGGATTTCAATAGCTTCTCTGTCCATTCTGACATGATAGTTGTTGGCCTGGTCTAGAATTTCCATGTTTTCAAATAGCGTTTTGTGTCCAGGTTGGTTTATAACATGTTCTGCTACTGCTGATTTTTCTGGCTGGCCCAGTTGGCTAAACCAAGGCTTTGTCAATTACAGTTGTCCCTCCATATCCACAGATAAGGTATTCACGGATTTAAGTATTCACAACCTGAATATATTCTTTTTAAAAAATCCAAGAAATGCTATGCTCAGTGAAGGACAAAAGAGACCCTCTCACAGCTGCAGGAGTTTACCATATACCATGCAGCTGTGGACAAGTTTACATAGGGACCACTAAACGCAGTGTGCAAACACGAATCAAGGAATATGAGAGACACTGCAGACTGGGCCAGCCAGAAAAATCAGCAGTAGCAGAACATGTTTTAAACCAACCTGGACACCAAATGCTATTTAAAAACACAGAAGTTCTGGACCAGGCCAAACTATCATGTCAGAACACACAGAGAAGCTATTGAAATCCACAAACACCTGGACAACTTCAATAGGAAAGAAGAAACCTTAAAAGTAAACCAAATAGAATCAAAACTCAACACTTACAAAGGAATTCCACCCAGGGACAGGGGGAGTTCCAGCAGATAATGGCCCATCAATCAGCCATTAGCCAAACAGACACTAACGAGCCTTGCATTTCTAGACCCAGAAACTAACCATTCAATTACAGAAATTTACATATACTCCCCAACAGGGGTTCACAGCATATAAACTCCACATACACTCCTACCCAACCATTCTCTGAAGATGCCAGCCACAGATGCAGGCGAAACGTCAGAAAGATACTATTCCAGAACACGGCCTCACAACCTGAACAAAAAACCCAAGGAAAATCTAAAGGAGGGATTATTACACAATCTAGGCATAGTGCAAACAGGAACATTTTCTGCTTAGTATAAGCAATTTACTAGTGTAAGCAGAAAATACGTAGCAAACTTATACCACTTAACAAAGGAGTAAGCTACACTGAACTCGCTGAGACTTCTGAATCAGTATATATAAGATTGTGCCAAATTGGAATATATTTCTCAAGTAGCCTATTTTTTTTTCAGATGTATAATTTTAATTCTGTTGTTGTTATTATTATTATTATTATTTGTATAAAATGATTTATTTGGGGGGAAATATGTAGACTGTTTTGTAACAGGCAGTATTTTGAAGCGTTCAGAATTTAGAGGATTACAATGTTCATTACATTCACGATTTTGCTATATTTATAACTAGGGATTGCCTGATAAAAACACAATACAGTGTTTCTGTCAGGCAATTTATATCCCTTACATCTGGATATAAATTTGATTTTATGTGTATAGTATGAATATTGGCATGTTTTTCATTATCCTTAAAACTTTTTATGGCTGTTACTCTTCCTTGTAGTTCCAATTCTGGTGTTGTGAATGTGTATTCCCATGATGATTGTCTCAGAGAAACCAGTCCTAAACCTCTTAAAGCTATAATGAATTTGGTCACACCTGCTACTTCATTAGTATTCAATTCCACCACTGAAATCCTGGCAATGGCTTCGAATAAAGTTGATGAAGCTGTAAAACTGGTAAGAACATTTTACAAAAGAACTTTTCATAGTGTGCTTTATTGGTCACTGACCACTTTTAAATCAAAATTAAAGACCAATTTGCCAGAAAACACAGTTTTGAGTACATCACCTTTTTAAAAGCTAATAATTTCAGAGTTTTGTATGCGTCATGGTTTGTTACTAAAGGAAAAAAAATAATGGTTTTAAAACTTATTTCTAGCCCTAAAACTCCCAAAGGGACATCATTTTCTTCCTCCTCCACCAAACTATACTTGCTGTATCAAAAATAATTACGCTGTAACAAGTTGTCAGTAGCCAAAATTTGGACCTAAATTCAATTGCTAATGCCAACTAGAGTAAACGCTCTAACTCAATGGGATATATATATAAGCATTGCCTTACCATTCAGCACTTGATTCAGTGAGTGTGCTCTAGTTCGTACTAGCAACTGAAGTCAGACCAAGGCTGGTTTACTGAAGTGATGAAGCTTTACTGTGAGACCTCTTGGCCTAATCCACATTGCCATTTCTGCCCCTAGCCATTAAAGTTCCTTTACTCTTCAGTTCCTAGTCATCCCAACGCAAGATCTTTTTTTTTTTCCTCAGCATCCTGGCACTGATAATCCCTTGCTTACAAAGCATTCCTGCCTCTGTCCCTCTCCCCTGCCCCTATTTGAGACAAGCTATTACTTAAAACTAAGTATGTGCCCGAGATTTTTCTTCCAGGTCATGTCGACCACTTTCCTGTATAGAAGTTCATAATGTGTCAAGATTATATTACTGGTCCCTTCACTCTGAAGTGAAGAAATGATCAGATATATGCTTAACTTATTTGATAATTCGATGGCATCATAGCTACTTAAGTAATTATGGTGCGGTGGGTCTAACATAAATATCAGACATGTTTTTGTGTACTACATGTTTGCTGCATGGTTGCTCAACAGAAGTCTTTCAATTAGGATAACTCTTTGTAAATGACCTAGAATTCAGAAGCACAGAAGGATCAAAACGGTTGTCCTTAAAGCCTGAGGCATATTTATTCCACCTTAAGGACTTAATAAAGAGATGCCTTTTCAACTCGTAGCTCAGTAAACTATTGTAAACGTTTGTAGGGCATGTATTTTTCCTATCCTGTATTTAGTGTATTGCTTATGTAATAGGTGTCTTCACAGACTACTTTTGAAATTCAGTTTATTACATGATATGCCTCTGTATACAGAACTCTTTGATCCAGCTACGCAGTTGTGCTGGTAGACTGGATTTTTTTTAATTGTTATTTTTATTAAAAGGTAGACTGGATTTTTAAAAACATGTATGGCACCAAAGCATGCTCTTATTTTCCTTCCCCATTATGTGACTGCTTTGTCTTCTTTTTAACAGGTTCACATTCCTTCACTTACTGTATTCTCAAATTTTCCTATATTCAGAAGAAAACAAATATATTTGGCTAACTCTATGGATTTCTCACCAAGAAGTGGATATTTTTGCATAGCAAATAGCAAAGGCAAAGCTTTATTGTATAGGTATGTAAATTATAGTGATGGAATTAGGATGATACTCTCAATTCTTACATTAACTGTTTAACTTCTGGAATGCCATTTGTTCTCCCTTTGTTACTTAATTGTACTAAAATATCAGATAATAGAACATTTTACCACGTTTTAGCAGGATGGGGATATAAACCTACTTTTGAACTGTGGGCACATTTCAGCCCACATGACATCTTTAGGTGTTGTATGATTTTAATAGGTAGGTACATCTGCTGTTTAAATCTCTTCTGTAAATGAATGGTACTTACCAGGGTGCCAGTTACACGACAGAAATTGTCGCGGTGCTTACCGTGAGTTTGTGATCACGAATCCGTCCCTCACTGTTTATACGGTTTATGTCACTGATCTGGATATCCCGGGTGGTCCCGTGACTGATATTTACACATCCAAAGTTCCAGGGTTTGTTTGTTTGTTTGTTTGTTTGTTTTTTTGGCTGTCAATCAAGGATGCGATTACTCGTGTTTTCACAACCTCGGTGACGCACTTCCTTTAGAGTGCCGCGCCACGAGCGATGCTATTGGCTGGCTGGGGGGGGGAGAGGGGGGTTATTCCCCTTGCTTCTTTAAAATGTTAACCCTAAGAAGAGGCAGAAAGCATTTTGAAAGATCCAGACTGAGATCTTTCGCTCAGACGCAGGAATGAACGAGTGCTTTCCATTTGAAATCAAGCCGAGTGAGGTTGGGGGGGGGGGAGGCTTCGTATTCCCCTTGCTTCTTTAAAATGTTAACCCTTACAGCAGAGATTAGCTGCAGAGTTCATGTTTCAAGCCAGCTACAGACAGGCATTTTGAAAGACACAGACACAGAGAGGGGGAATTTAAGGGCTGTTCATTCGCTCAGAGGCTGGAATATTTTACTGTGCCCATTCAGATCCAGGGAGGTGACCAAAGCAGGGGATGAATGGGTGACCCTCTGCCCACCACGATCTCTCTGTAGCATGCAGTGTAGAAATCCATTTAAAAAGGTGATTGAGTACATGCGCGCGCCCACACACACACATCAACCTTCGTGCAGCTGGAAGGGATGCCTTTGTTTTCAGCTGGTGAGGGTGGATCTGTTGAACGGGTGACTGACCCCTCCTTTTCTGGTCGCTGATCTCTAAGCCTGCCCCCTGTCACCATTTCTGATCATCCCCTACTACTGAGATATTTTGTCCCAGGCTGTTTACATTTTCAATTTTCCGAATCCTCCAGTTACTTTTTTAAAAACCGACACAAACCACGAGACTGGAAGTCCCGCAGGTTGAGGGATAAAAGGTGGCCCCCCTTCCGAAAATCACGTACCCGACCCGATGTATGTGTAAACTGCCAGGGATCGACACGAATTCTTCCCACTACATTTTTATCGTGTAAACGGCACCCAGGTGATCATAGGCATAGCTATGCCCTATGAAATCAGTATGCATCTTACAATTGCAGCATTAAAGTCACTTAACCCCAGGGGCTGTTCCATTAAAATGCTTATATTTTTGCATGCTATCTGAAAACTTGCTTGTTCTTATTTTCTTCTTCAATGTTTAAAGAGAGAGTATACATTCCCAGAGGAAGATGTTCAGTATTTTGTCATAAAGGAGTTTAGAATTACTGTGATCTATCTTTAAACTATAGAACAACCTGGATTGTAGTATAGTAGAGTGGGAATAGCACCTAGACGCTTGAATATTAACTCTATTTAACTTTGCAGGTTGAAGCATTATTCCAGTTTCTGAATGGACTACTTTAGAATGAGGTAATTATCCACTAAAGTAGAAGTACTGCTAGTACCATACTTCAAATATTATTTTTGTTGCAAGAAGGGATGATTTCTGTCAGTTTACTGGAGATTGGTCTGCACAACAGTGCTGAGATTTTGATTTTGAAGTTGGTAGATCCAATGAATAGTATGTCTCCTTGTGTTTATCAGAGGTTGGAAAAAATTATTTAAAAGTAATCTCTCCCTGTCAATTGCATATGTATATATTCATGTCTGAGTAGTTTTTAGGTCGTTAACATTTAGTTAGTTCTTCATTGTTATTGCTCACTAGTTTTTAAAAAGTAACACGTTTCACTACTCATTAGTTCTTGCCAATTAAAAATAACTTACAGACAATAAGGGGATAAAATAAAATGTGAAGAAAATCCCTCTTAAAATGCTCTTTAAGGTAACTAGAACAAATAGCTAGAAATAGCCACCACCATTGTCCCATTTGGACATTATTTCCCCTCATTAACTTACCTTTATAGTGTCACTGTTCCATCATAGTTACAAAAAAAACTTACTCATTACATATAACTGTTACTTGTAACTCATTACTTCCAAGTACTGGTCTTGGTCAGAGTGCTATACAGCTTAGTTTTGTTATAGTTGGCAGAAGCACAAAGCTGTCAGCTGAACTGCAAAAATGTTAGTTCTTAAATTTTGTTTAAGGCAGACATATTCAGTTGCATCTTCTGGTAGTAAATTTGATCCTACTGTTAATTTCAAGTTTTACCATTAAACTATCAACTAAAACCTAATGTGCTTATCCAGTTGGTGTCCTGCTGCTGGTTTGAATGCTCTCTGATCCATCAGAGGATTTTGTCAGCATAATGGGGGTGGAACGGGTGCCAGTGATGCCCTCTTGAGAGTTTGGAACTTCTAGAATCACCTGGAAAGTGTCTTGGTGGACTGCAGGGTGTGTGTGTGTGTGAATGTTGAAAGTCCTCTTCACCTCCCTTACACTGGTGGAAGCCTTTGGGCTTAGCTCTGATGTAGATTCACTTAAGCTTACGTTTTATTTAAAAGCACTCCTGGTCACACAGAATTTTATATATGATTCAGGCTTCAGTCCTGTGCACACCTACTTGTGGAGAACCATGCTAAACCTAGTAGAACTTGTAAGTATAGATACATAGGATTTCCCTGCACAAGGAAACTTACATGTGTAATTCTGATCTGAGTAGCTCTGTGTAATTTTCGTAGACAAGGTGCAAATATAAATCCAATAGACATTGCTTCAAACAGCATTCAGTACCCTTAAATCCCTCAGTGTTTTAACATAGTTGATCATAAAACTAAGTAACAAAATCTTTTTTGTAGGATCTAGTCTTTCAGAAAACAAAATATATTGAGTTGTTTGTACTTTTCTCTCCACAGATGAGGTAATCGCTGGTTCTACGAATGTGGATTCATGTTTTCTTCATTACCTTAATTTTTTTCTATGTATGTACATGAGTATCAATACACAGTTTTTTAATAACTTGCACAGACTGGTCTCCAGTATTATTTCCAATATATTCCATTTAAGGGCATACTTTACATAGAAGTTGGCCACATTTACAAAGAAATCTCACTTACCTCCGAATAAATTTTGTGAGTTATGTGCTAAAACTGAAGGGAAAGATGGGTTATAAATAGAGCAAATACCACAGGGTGGGCTTTGGAGGCAGGAAGGAGAAAGAGAATTGTTATGGAGAGAAATTTTAGCCCAAGCCTGTTTTGTCAGCTGAATTAGTTCTATATACTGAGAATTATTTCAATCTCTAGTAATATGTTGTATCAAGTAAGCGGTGGAAAAGCATTACATGAGTCAGTTTTCAAACTAGTCTCAAATACAGTGGGGCTTTGGTATTTGTAGGTGTTTGGTTCCAGACCCCCCAGATACCAAGATATATAGATGATCAAGTCCCTATTAATGAAATGGTGGAGGGCAGCAGCAGAGGTGGAGTTAAAACCTAGCTGACAGGTGTGCCATGAGGCAAGTGTCAGCCCCCTCACCTCTAGTAACATGTGAATGCAGAATTACAGTAGTAAAAAAAATAAAATGCTGTACCTGAGATCTAGTGCAACCAGGACAAGAAGAGGTCCCAGGGCAGCAGCGGAGGCAGTGGTAAGGTCTGGGCACCAGGCGTACATTCTTAAGTCTTGCGAAGTGGGCAGCTGGCGGGTTCCCCAGAGGTGGGGATCACAAAGAATGCTTGCCTCGTGGTGCACCTGCTGGCAAGGTTTCCCACCACTGCTGTTGCTGCCATCCCCTCCCCCCTGAAGTTTGAGACTTTTGTGCACAGGAGGTTTTTGGACAGAGCACAAGGGGAACAGAATAGCCCTCAGTGCCCTGTCCAAAAAGGGACTAGTGCACGTGGAAATCACTAACTCACTTCTGGCCGCTATCTGCTGCAAACAAATGTGACGTGAGGCTGCAGAGGGAGAGGCTGCAATTAAACTGAGACAGAGTCATTCATAGGCAAGCCAAATTAATGGGCCGAAGGGCTAGAGATCAATTACATTTCCTACCACACTAGAAAAGATGTGACACCACAAAAGATGTGAGGCTGCAGAGAGACACGATGATCTGTGAATTGATGGGAGGCATGGATTTGCAGCAAGCACTACACTTTGATTCCTACCATTTCACAGATCCTTGCAGTTCTCTGAAGCTTCACATTGCATCTCTCTCCCCGCCTGTGGAGAGGATGCCAACTGCCTGCTTCCGCCTCATATGCCAGCACTGAGATAGTGACTTCCATGTGCACAAGTCCCTATTTGGACAGGGCATAAAGGGCTACTGTCCTCTGTCCAAAAACCTCCTATACACAATAGACTTGAGCTTCAGGAGGGGATGGTGGTGGTGGGAAGCCCCGGCCAGCAGGTGCACTTGTGAGGCAAGCATTCTTTGTGATCCCCTCTGGGGAGCTCACCAGCCACCTGCTTTGCAAGGCATAAGAATGCATGCCTTGTGCCCATGTCTTGCCACCACCTCCGCTGCTTCCCTGAGACTGCTTCTTGGCCTCCACTACATCTCAGGGTGTGTGTGTCTTTTGCTTTTAATTTCTGCATTAAGATATTTTTACCCTGTATTTTACAACATTTGGAGTGGTTTACATAAAATGTAGGAGAACAGTCCTTTTAGCTCCCTAGGCCTGGGGTCATTTAGGCATTTGAAAGTTATGAGCAGCAATTTTCAAACCCAGTGAACTAAACCAGTGGTCCCCAACCTTTTTGGCCCAGGGACCGGTTTCATGGAAGACAATTTTTCAATAGGGGAGGGGAATGGTTTTGGGATGATTCAAGCACATTACATTTATTGTGTACTTTATTTCTACTATTATTACAGTACATTTGCCACCCTAGGCAAAACATATTTTTATACCCCTTACTGATCCCACACACGTACACACAGTCACACGTGCAGTGTCACATATACACACATAGTCACACATACAATGTCACACAATAGTACCCAGCACCCAGATTGCACCCACGGGGTGCTCCTATTCCTCATATGTGCCATTTCAATGTCTCCCTTCCCCTTACAGGCTATCGCCATGCCACCCTTCACTTTATGTGCCATCACCATGCCCCCTCCCCTCCCCCATCTTACCTGCCACCAGGCCGCCACAGTTCCTTCTCACATCCTGCATGTATGCTGCATGCAGGAGGTAACAAGCACCAGATATGACCTAGAGGTCATATCTGGAAACTCCCATGCATCGCTGCAGCCCCGAGCAGGTGTTTGGGGCAGCATTTTTTGCTGCTCCCTGGAATGTGCTGACAGAGCCATCCAGTTGGATATTCACATGCAGCCCATCCCTAACGGACCACAGGGTGGGGGTTGGGGACCCCTGGAATAAACAACTTACCTAAAGCAGAGTAGACCACTTAATCAGTGAGATGTATATATGTTTTAACTAACCATTCTGTAACAAATTCTGTGGCTTCTCTCTATTTGACACTAGCAGTTTCATATTTTAGACCATTGGCTGCTACTTTTCTGATACAGTACGTGAAATATGACATTTTTGTCCTTTTGCCACTAAGTAAGGAAGAACTTAAAAAGGATTTCTGGTACCAACATGTTACTGAGTAAATGAGTAAGTGTTTGCATTTTATATATTTAAAATGCCAACAAAACCCAAATATATCTAAGCTTCTAAATTCACATGATGATTAGCTTGGTTGAGATTGAGACTTAAGTCACCCCCTGAGTACACATGCTGAAATCCTTAGAACATAAGACAACTAGATACTTTGTAGTCTTATGTTGAGTTATAATTATGCTGTGTTATCAACCTCCTGTATGCATATAATTTTACACAGAACTGATTTAAATTGGGGTGTGCAAAGGATAGTCTCCAACACTGTTGCTCCACTGATGGAACTGCTTCTGTCAGTGGAACTAGGTGGTGGGGGGAGATTTTCACTCCCAACCAGAGGATTTTGAAACTTGTTTCAGAGCAGGTTTTCATGTGGCGCAGAAGTCTTGCAGGGGAAGAAAGTTCAATCAAAGTAAGGCATGTCCATCAGAATGATGTTACATTTAAGTCAAAGATTAAAGTGAAATTTCATTCCCCAGTGTTATACCCAGTGCCCTAATTAAGGTCATTTGAACCTTATCTGGTGCAGAACATTCACACATCATAATTCCTTTGAGCAAGAGAAGTTTGTACTCTATAAATAATAAATTGAGTAGGCTATAAACCCATGATTGTCAGTACACAATATATTTAGTGCATGAAATGATGGATTTGTAAAAGATGTTCATATTGGCCAAATACAATTTTAGAATAGGCTCATTTAATCAGTGAAACTTACATAAGTACTGCCTTGCAGAGTTCCCATTTATTCAGTGTGTGTCTGTGTGTGTTTGAATGTATGTGCCTTCACATTGCCTGTTGATTAATAGTGACCCCATGAATTTCATAGGTTTTTCTTAGGCAAGGAATATTCATAGGTGGTTTTCCCAATCCCTTCCTGTGAAATATAGCCTACAGCACCTAGCATTGATTTAAGTAGTAACCAGGGCTAACCCTGCTTACCGTAGCTTCCAAGGTCAAATGGGATCTGATGCTTTTAGGGTATTTAAACCAAATTTATTCAGTGGGTCTGCTTTCAGTGAGACTAACAAGTGGAGTTAAATTAAATCTAGTAATTAAATGAAAAATTATCATTTTTTCTCATAATTTTCTGCATCAATATTTGAAAATTTTAACTGAAAATGATAGTATAACAAATTAACTGATATTGGTCATTGCTGTATATTTCTTGCCATTGTTTGTTTCCACAAATTCGGCATGGTAAGAACCCAGGATTTTTATTTTAAGGCAATCAATCTAATTCAATATCTGCTTGCAAAGTTTACTGAGGTGTAATAATTAAATCTAGAAACACTAATGTATGTCTTGTCACACCTTGAAATTACTGGCACATTAATTGGGACATGTCCCATTGATTGATAGAGATCCTCTTCAAGCATGATTAACTTGGCGTCTAAGATATTATATAATGCAAAACAAATATAAAAAATAAAGCACAACGTATATAACTACTCCTAAGATAAGGAATATTACAGTTGTATTCATCACAACCCAAAATGCACCTAGTAACAAAGCTACACTATAATTAGTTTTCTCAGGAATTTTTATATAAAGATAAATTATAACATGTAACTTAAACTTGCTGTAAATGTTTTTTTTTAATAAAACAGTCAATTTATTCATATAGATTCATGGAAGGAGAGGTTCCTGCCTTCCTTCGTATACTAGCAGTCTCCTGTAATCCATCTACTCCCAGTCTCTGGAGAGGTTGAGGGGCCCTCTGGAACAAAGTGGGTATAGGTGAAAATTGACTAACAGTGGCCTTGGATCCCTAAGATAAGTGAAGAGAAGTTACAGAAGGTTCCCACACCTTCCTATTGTCTTGTTACTCTTCATTCAGGACACTACTGACTCTTCAGAGAGATTTTTAAGGAGTCACAGCTGGCTGTAAGGAAGAATGGAACACTCCCCTCCCCAAATTTAACTTGTTTTAGGAACAACAGTGATTGAAATTAATAAAATGAAAATGTACAAAAATACCTGCTTAGGAACATGTAACTCATCTATTTGAGATACAATATCTATATGTCACACCATCTGGTCCATTAAGTGTAGGGTAATCAGTGCTTCCATTTAAATCAAAGAATGTGACATTGTTTCATCTCAGTACCTATTGGGTCTCTTAATGCTGGCAATAAAATATGATTAACAGTTTAACTGTCTGGAATTTGGATTCAATTGATGTAAATCTTTGAAAGCACCCTCTGGAGATACAACACCCTAATTATTTTGTACATTACTTTGATGTTCTCCAGTGCACTTTCCAAAAATGTACTTGTTTTGTGCACACAATTTCTAACATTAATATTGAATAATGTAAATCACATGTAATATGTGATTATTATTTTTTTAGTTAAATGGATTTGTGGAATGCAATCTCTTGATATATTTAAAGAACATAAATTAATCTGTAGAGATTGTAGTGACACAGCGGACCTAATAGCAAGTTGCTGGCTCTGTAATGCAGAATAAAGTCCAACCATTTTATTGTATAGTTGTGAAAAAGTATCTTCTTGCTGGACTTGACTCTCTTTTTTTGCAGATTAGTCCAAATATATCTAATGCAGTGCTGCCTACCCTCCTCTAAATGGGCTGGGAACTAGGGAGGAAGTGAGGATCAGGTTTTTAGGTTCTGGACTCTAGAGTTGTAGCAATCAGGATGGGAAAGGACCGTCTGCAGGCCAGATTGGGAGACATTTTCTTGTTGGATGTTCCCTCTCTGGAGACGTATTGGCTGCCACCTTGTCAACCATGTAAGTTCCCTTTGGTCCCCAATTTCTCTGAATGTTTGAATTTGATAGTCAAAAGACTATCAGAAGAAAACAAAACTCATATTAGTAAAAAACAACAACAACTAGCAGCTTTTTGGGGGTCTAGTAGCTCATATTGTAGTTGCAGAAATATGGGAAGGCCTATACCAGTGGCTCTTAACCTTTTCTTTACCAGGGACCCCCCTTTAAATATCTTTTGTTGCTGCAGACCCCCAAGACTTAACTCATGATTTAAAACAGTCCTGCACAACTTGGCAGTAGGTAGGGGCTAAAATCAAAACAGGCCAAACTTCTGAGGGCTGCTGATAGATTTTTAATGGGTCACTTTCCAAGCAAAGGTATAATTAAGTAATTAATAATAAAAATTTCTACTAGTAATTAATAAAGGTATAATTACTTCCTCTTTCTCTCTGTGGGTACCTTGCTTGCTCCACAGTACTCCTCTCCCTCAATCTGCCCTGGGGGTGCTTGCTGGGGTGGCTGTGCCTCTATCCCCGCCAACACCAAATCCTCTCATGAAGCACAGGAAGGCAGAGGCTGCTTCAACCCCTGGTGGCCATTCCCTCACCACCACTGCCACCACCAATTTGGGTCTTCATGGCTGGCAGCTGGCCAGCTCCGGAGTGCAGGAACACAGGCCACTTCAGCCCCCACCAGCCAGGGGCTAAAGCAGCCTCTGTCTTCCCTCGCCACCACTGCCAAATTAGGTTTTCATGGCTGGTGGCCAGCCGCGGAGGCGAGGGAAGGCAGAGGCCAGCAGCTCCAACACAAAGGCAGCAGCTCCAACATCTCCGGGAGTTTGAGCAGGGGCTGGTTTCTTTTGGTTTGGCTTTGTTTACTTTCAAAAATAAGATTGGCGGCCACTGTTGACTGATCAGACTGTAGTGGCAGCAGAAGACTGAGTAAAAAAATGTGAATTTATCGTCGCAGGCCGCAGGAAATCCTTGGGCGGGCCGCATGCATTCTGTGGGCTGCGTGTTGTGCAGGCCTGATTTAAAACAACAACAACAACTACTACTACTACTAGTAATAATAATAATACAATTACACTATCCATTAAACATATCCTCAGAGGCACTGGAGGGAGAGGGAAGTATTTTTGGCACAGTCCAAGCCAGCCAGCCTTTGCCTTGGCTCCTGTCACATGGCTGCTCCACTGCAGGGAGGAGGTAGGCTGAGCAGCCTTCAAGTCTTTGTGGACTCCCTGTGAGGACGTTGCAGCCTCTTGTGTGTCCCTGAGCCACAGAGTAAGAACCACCAGCCTACACAATTTCACTTTGGACTGTTGGCATGAAAAGCTGTGGTCTCTTGCTTTCATGGAAAAACTGACACAACCAGTTCACAACTCAAGAAATGAACTCCATTATGGCTCCTTTATTACAGATTGGTTTCAGTTTATTTGTTCTGTTACTAGAAACAGGTAATCTAGATCCCACTGGTTCTTATGTTGGTCTTTGGAATGATATCTTAATTTGAGGTCTACAAAGAATTGTGTATGTGTGCATGCATTTATTAAATGTTTGGTTAAGGAGTGCTGACAGTCTGTAAATTTTTATTTTCTGTTGAATTTTAAGTTATATTTCTTCCAGTTAATTAAAAAGACTGTCAGCCTTTGCTGAGGAGAAATGAAGATGCCCTCGATTCTGCATATGGATTAACTTCTCATTTTGAGTGTCTCCAGTTAAGTGGCCTGCTCTAAAGAAACGTGGGTGAAAATTAAATGAAGCCTATCTTTCATTCAGGCTATGAACGATAGACTCTTAAAATTTGAAGGAACTGCAGTTGCCATCTAGTCCAGGCCTTGTCCATGTAAGAAAGTTCCCTTGAGAGGTTGGCAATAATCTTGTTTAATCCAGTGACAAAATAGGGTCACATTATTGTATAGCATCTTGAGATCAAATGACATATCTAAATGATAAGCTGGAAAGGGATTGGAACTGTTACACATAAAGAGATTTCTCACAAAACTTTGGATATTGCTGTTCCATTAAGATGCTGGGAGATTTAATATAGCACACTTTTAGAGGCCTTCACCCCTCCAATGGACTGTATCGCCCAGGCTTTCTTTAGTAAGGTGAGGGATAGTAATAGATACATCAGTTTGAAAATGTTTTAAATTTACATTGATGAATTTAAATTGATAAATCCACTGAATGCTCTGGAAATATTTTGATCATTTTATGTTCTGGGTACTGTAATGATGGGACCTGCAGAGTGAGGCATTTACCCTAAGCAGCAGATGCTAATTGTTCATAGAATCATAGAGTTGGAAGGGACTGTAAGGACCATGTAACCCAACCCCCTGCCATGAAGGAATACACAGCTAAAATGCTCCCAAAATACAGCCATTCAACCTCTGGTTAAAGAACTGGAAAAAAGGAGAGTCCATCACTTTCCAGAGCAGTCTATTGCACTGTTGAACAGCTCTTACAGTCAAGACGTTCCTCTTCTTGTTTAGGTGGAACCTCATCTCTTGGAATTAGAATCTGTTGGTTTGTGTTTTAGTCTCTGGAGTGGCAGGAACCAAGCTTGCTTCACATTAACATGACATCTCTCCTGGTATTTAGAGGTAGCTATGCTATCACCTCTCAAGTCTTTTAAGCTGGACATACCCAGCACCCTAAGATATTCCTCACAGGAATGTGCTTCCAGCCCTTTGATCATCTTGGTTGTCCTCTGAACACTTTCAACTTTATCCAAATTCCTGGGACATTCTGATGATTGTTATTTGCATTATTTGTTGGATAATCAGGACAAAACTATTTCTTTAAACATAGTTTAAACATAAAACATAAAAAAATTGCTATATTATGTGTAAGCTTCGTCCACATATGGTTATTAGTAGTCACTTATGATAGCAGTTGTTTACGTTGCTTGTTATATTGATTGTATTTTTATTGTTCAATGACCAAATAAAGTGTCTATCTGTCATTTTCAGCTTGTCAAAATATTTCTTGAAAGTTGCCATGTTCTAGGTGAAGCAGAATGTTGCTGTTTTCAATTCTGACCTATGGGGACCTGACGACAAACCTACCACAGGATTTTCTTGTCAAGATTTATTCAGAGATTTGCCATTACCTTCCTCTGAAGCTGAGATAGTATGACTTGTCCAGTGTCATCCAGTACTGAAGGTTTTCATGTCCCACCAAGGATTTGAACCATGTTCTCTCAGAGTCTTAGTCCACTACTCAAACCACTACACCATGATGGCTCTCAAAAGTGGAACTACTGCTTCCCTTCATTTGGACACAATACTTATTGTCTCTCCATCCTAGAATTGTATTGGCTCTTTTGGCTGCCTCATCAGTGTTTGACTTGACTTGTGTTGTAAAATTGCTTTTTATTTCTGATTGCATCTTTAGTTGCAGCCATGGGTACATGCATGTTTATAGTGTGCTTGTGAGGTTTTCTGCCTCAGGTGTCATAACAACTTTGCTACATTTGAGGCCATTTTAACTTTACTTGTGTTGGTGGAAGGTCTATTTGCTACCCTGCTTCAGGCAGCAAAATGTTGGCCCATTGTCATGAGAATTATACTCCCCGCCTTCAGTGGAAATGAGTAAAGCCTGGATAGCTATGAATGACCTAGACCAGTGGTTTTTAACCTTTTATCTGGGGACCCTCGGGGTCTGCAGTGTCCTCATAGGGGATTGGTGGAGGCTTGAAGTCTGCCTGGCCCACCTCCTCCCTGCAGTGGAGTGGCCAAGTGACAGGAGCCAAGGCAAAGACTGGCTGGCTGGCTTGGCCTGCGCATTGCCATTCAATCTGCTCCAGCCACAAACTTGAAGGAAAAAGCAGGAGAAAAGTCTTCCCTCCCCTCCAGTGTCTCTGAGGGAAGGTTTAATGGATGGTGATTTAAATTTAAATGGATAGGGATTTAAATGATTTGAGCAAGTCTTGGGGGTCCGTGGCAAGAAAAGATATTTAAAGGGGGTCCCTGGTAAAGAAAAGGTTCAGAGCCACTGGCCTAGACTGTCAGTGAGGCCACCCTTGGCCAGAAACAGCTGAGGCTGGCTCCGGGATGTCAGCCGCCTTGGCTCTTACGGCCACTGCCAGAAGCAGCAGCAGCGGCGGCGGTTCGACAGTTGTCGTGGCGACCACCACCTCTCCCAGCCTCACAATCTTCAAATCCCGCCCCTCCCTGTGCCTTGACCCAGCCTTCCATCCGCGGGCGCGCTTGCGCCTCAGGCCCCGCCCCCTGTTGCCAAGGAAGTGAGGTCACATAATATGGCGGCTTGGTCGTAGCTGCGCTGAGGCGGCAGGAGGGGGGATCCGGGTCTCGGGGAATCGGCGTCCATCCTCCCCGCCCGGGGCTCGCGGCCGCCCCCGAACCTCTCCGGCGCCGAGAGACGGGTCCGAGGGCCGCGATGGTCGCTGTCGCCCCCTTGCTCTGAGTCGGGTCCTGGCCGCTGGGTTGGGTCCAATCGAGCCGCCTCGATGGAGTTGAGAGTCGGGAACCGGTACCGGCTTGGCCGAAAGATCGGGAGCGGCTCTTTCGGGGATATTTACCTCGGTGAGAGGGGGGGCGCCAAGCGATGGAGGGAAGCGGTTCCGGGGGGGTCCCTCGGCTTCTGCTCTGTGGGGGGCTTTGAGGTCGGGTTGCCCCCCACCCACCCCACCCCCGTGGGCTGGGAGGGAGCCCCCTCAGGGGTCGCAGCGGCCAAGGAGCGCCCGCCTGCTCCTCCCTCCGCGCGGCGCTCGCCTTGTTTACTCGCAAGTAAGGCCCGCTCGGTGCCTCGGAAGGAGGGCCCGCTCGTGTCGTCGTCGTCGTTGAAGACAACCAAGGCTGGGAGCCGCGCGGGGGGGGGGTTGGTGGGTGGCCGGTAGCTTCCTTTTGTGACCTTGGGCGAAGCCGGTCTCTTCTCCCCACCCCCACCCTTGGCTGGAGCTCGGAAAAAATAAAATGAAATAAACCCCCGCCTGCTTAAAAGGCCTTCGTGGGCCGAAGAGTTCAGAGTAGGGGTCTTGGCCTTACACTGGGGCGTTCACGGACGAGAAACAATAACTCAAGTGGGGCTGTGTGGGCTGTAAGGCCTCCAGGAAGTAGTTCAGTTCTGCACAGGGAAATTGCTCAACTCTCTTTTGTTTTTGCAAAATCGCTCCTTTTGTGGCTTGTTATGCCTTACTGCAATTTTTTTCTAACCTGGATTCTAAATTGAAATTATGGAACACCATTTTGTTCCTTTCTTGGATTGGGGGGAACCATGGTTCTTTTCAAACCAGTCCCCTAGTTTTGATGACAGACGGTATAATTGTGAATCTGAGCCAGAGGCCTGCTAACTTACATCTTTGGTTATGAATTTTTAATAGATCCCTAGGGATGTGGGTTGTTTTTCTTTTTACATTCCGTGTATGGTAAGCTAGCCTGGGTGTCTCCTTTCAAAGCTATAGGCTTTATGCAAAGGTAAGCCAGAAAAACATTGGATGGTTGAAACCACTGCTGTTCAAGGTTCAGTCCCACAAAGGCTTGTGTCTGTGCATTGCAGTATACACTTGAGTGGCTGTAACAGGATTGCTAACTCTGCATACTGTTGTACAAGGGGGGTGGTCAATCCAAGTCAGAGCTCCTTAGTTTAAAAATACACAAATCTATCCATGTCAGGAGCAGTGAGTCTATATGTCAAGGCTGCTACCTCTTTGTAGATAAAAGGGTACTTTTTTACAGTTTTCCCCATTCAGTGCTTTTATAATAGAGTGTGGGTTTGTAATGACATTAAATAATTTGTGGCCTTTTTGTTCTTAGCAGTCTTTCAGGAAAGGGTGTGAAAAATCAACATTTAATTTGAAATAACTACCTTGCCTTTGATTAGATGTTCATTCAGAAGACTGTGGAAATGCAGTGTTCTGGAATCCTTATTGGGTGGTCTCCTTACTTCTCTCCTGTAAATTATAAACTACTCAAACTGCTGTAAGAGTTTTCCCTTGCTGCATAATACACAGAATTATTATTCATTAAGTGTTAGTGAGGTAGTGCTTCTGGAACTACATATGAGGGTGTGCACCCATCAGGACAAAGGATTGTCATTCAGTTGCAGTTTCTGTAATTAAAGGTGTTGTGCATGTTGCAAAAACTTCATATATACTCAGAGGGGACTTGTATTAATCATGTCCCTAATAAAATGTTATATCTGGTTATGACACTTCAGGCCAGAGGCTCAACATATACTTTATCAGATGCAGCTACTTATTTGAATACTTTCTTTTTCAGAATGATGTGCAAGAAAGGGTATAGATAATTTTAGCATATGTATGAAGATAATATTGCAAACGTAGAATAGGTATAGGTGCTATACTTAAACTTGGGTCTATCTACATTTCTTGGCCATCACATGTTACTCTTTCCTTATGTATTATTATCTACCAGACTTGACTTTCTTTTAGCTCTGATACCTAGGAAGCTACAGAGAATAGTGTAAAACATTGCATTGAAGATAGTTAAATGATTAACAGCTGCTGTCCTACTCTGAGGAGGTGGAGGGAAGGATGATGACACTTTCCCAAATTCCTAATCCTGAAACCTTGACTTTCTTCTAACACAGAAAAGACTTCGGTGCCTTGACACAAGACCAGTGTCAGATCATTTGACACAGATGTGTCTTGGTAGCTGCCAAGGGAAGAATAGTGTTTTATAGTAAGAACATTTCTAGCCAGACTTTTTCATAAGACATCCAGGTGCTGTAGGGTTTCACCTCTCTTTCTTCCTAATATCCATATTGTAGAATTAGAGTTGAATTTGGGAGAAATTTCCCTTCAGTGAAATTAATAGGCTAAGGTCCCTTACTCATTATAGGATATAATTTCCTGCTTCTTTGAAAACTTTGTTTCATTAGGAACAAGTAAAAGCTGCTATTTCTGTCTCTGAGACAAGAATCTCAGGTTCTTCGTTAATTAATTTGTATAGGGCTTCATCACAAATAAGATTTCCTTACACGCAGTAAGCAATTTGAAGTAAGAGGATGCAATTCCAGGAGAGTAAGACTTTTAGTCTTGGAAGGGTTTTCTCCTTTTTTTAAAATTTCTTCCATCTAGTGTATAAAAAGACATATTAGATTCCTGTAATAATGCTTCCTCTCCGCATTTGTGTGCATTATTTAAGATGTGTAGCTTGGCTTTCCAGTAATGGTCTTCAAGGCAGCCGTTATAAATAGAAATGTATGGTCATATAGACTGTTGGCATAGAAAGGTTAAAAAATCTGGCCAGGACAGTGGCTTTAGCAAACAACCATTTTACTCAGTTACTGTTTGTTTGCTTATGTCCTTGGTTATTAGTTGTAAGATTAGATTAATGTCTCCCAGAAAATCCATTGCAAAATACTTTTATCTAAAGAAGAATACTGTGAGGTTTCTTAACAGTGCCATGTTTCTAATACTTATGAATAGTAAATATCTCATTGAAAGACCTAGGGTCACTAACTGTAGACCTGTGTCTGAAATCTAACAGATCGGTTCAGTTTTGTTAATTCCATTTATTTTTTAAAAACCTGATTGATGTCTAATTTTCATGTGAAACTGCATAATAACCCCATGTTTGAATTATGAGAACTCTTTCTGCAGTGCTTTCATCTAGACGTAATTTTTGCCATATTTTAGTGAGGTGTTTTTTGATTTTGCTACTGCTGTACCAGAAACTATGGCACACCCACATTTTTCATTAGTTAACCAACCAATTCATTTAGAGATGGAGAATTCTGTCTTGCACATCTGTAGTACCAATTACCAGGCTACTTCATTCTTCCCCAGAACATGAACTTTAGCCAGCTTTTATTTTCTGAAGATTTGTGAGATGCTGCCCAATCACTAAGAATCTGTTGGCAGAAAAATGTGCTTAGCTAAGAAGGGCTTCCTTACTCAGGGATCTGGACCAAAATATGTGTGATTGCAGATGAAAATTTCTTATTCATTGCGTAAAGAAGACATTAACTATGTCCTGCAGTTTTACTTGGTGGATTTAATATTTTCTGTACCATTATACAATATGCAGTAAAGTAACTAATTCTTTAAACAGCTTGCCACTTTCCTCTTTTGTAGCCCTGTATGATTACAAGATGGAAGGCTTAGTTGGTTGTGTGTGTGTTAAAGAGGAAGAGTGTGTGAAATAGAATGGATACAAATATACACAGTATTTCAAGCCACAATGCTTGTGTATTTTAGAACATCTGGAGCCAGTTTAATAGTACAGCTCTACAGTTGCACATCTTCAGCAAAAACAAACTGGAGGTTCACTAGTTATGTCTTGTTATCCTAAATCAAGGGTAGGCAAAGTACAACCCTCCAGGTGTCACTGGACTCCAGCGCTCTTCAGCCCTAGCCAGCTTAGAGCATGGTAAAGAGTGCTGGGAGTGGCAGTCAGTCTGAATCAGCAGAACCTCATTTTGCCCACCTCTGCTATAAATAGTAATACTTGCCTCTTATACAAAAAACCTTGTATGCGGTGACAGATGAGTAGTTTCTGTATTGCTCATTAAGATTACCTGTAAGAGTCTCCCATAATATGCTTCAGAAGGGACGGTCTTAAACCAGACTATTAACTGAAACCAGCTTTTGAATTTGCTTAAGGCAAAGTTTACTAATGGTCTGTGATAATATTTAGATGGAAACATGAGGAAAATGCATAAATAAAGTATTTGAGCCTTTCTTTTCTTTATTATATTTTGTAAGATTCAAAGAAACATTCTTTGAAACATAATCAGCTTATTTTTATGCATTTGAAGGGCATTAAACTAGTTTGGTTTTTGGTTTTTTGAATGGTGGCCTTTCAGATATTAAACAACAACTTGCAGTTTTCCTCACCATTGGGTATGCTGGCTAGAGCTGCTCAAAGCAACAATTCAACAACATCTGGAGGTGTGTACAGTTCTCCCCACTGCCATATGTCATGTGGCAGACTGCTTTTTGAAACTGAGGGGACTGTGTAACATGGGATGTTGGTTGCTCTTTAAAAATGGATAAAAACTGCTCTTTGCAGCCTACCCATTGTGCTCTTTGTAAAAATGATCTGCAGCAAATTTCACTGTGGCAAAAGCTTTTCACTTAAGCAGACAAATACTCTGAAGCTTTTTCCGATATGCTTGGGGTTTTTTTCCCCCAAGCATATCTATCACATGATCAACTTCAGATTAACAATCAACTAAATAATTAGGTCAGAGTCCAAAAACTTGTCATGCCACTTCAGTGGGGCTTTTGATTTGTTTGGAAGCTTCCAGTGCACCATGACAAATTGCTTTTGGAGACTTTCAAAGGGAGTTGTCCAGAATTCTGCTGAAGTAGCAGAATTTACTTCCATGAGCCTACATGTCTTTTTAGATCCTGACATATACATATTTAATCAGTTTTGGTTTCTTAAACTTAATAAGTTTGTTTCAGACAAAGATAGATCCCATCATAATCAATTAATCAAAAAAGTCATGACTTGACTTAGTTTCCCACTGTAATAAGTAAGAATTATGTTCAATAAACTTTGCCTGGGTCCAGCCCATTATCCGTAGTTCTGTAATGTTCTTTTAAAACCTGTTCCAACAGTGTCAGCTTACTATTTTAAACTGAGGGTGTTAGTCATAGGCTTTTAGTCAGGTTTAAAATATCATTTATTTTCTTTGTTACCTAACAAACCATACTTCTATAGTAGAAATATTTATTTTAACAATTTTAAATGCAGTTAAATGGAAAAGCTTACAAAACATGCAGATGAGGAACAAGAATGCCCATTACATTAAAGAAAGAGAAACGAGGGGTTATTTTAATTTGGTTTGATCCAGAAGCAGCAGCAGCAATAAATTAGCATTTAGTATTCACTGTCTGTCTGTTTTCAAGTCTTAGGAGTTACTCTGTGACTACCTGCATGTCCAGTGAAAGATGGAGTGTTAGCCCACTGTTGTTGAATTCTTGGCTTGATAAGCCATCTATCAGAACTATAATAGTAGTTCTGGTATCATTTACATTTGGCCTGTCTTAAATTATGACACTGAGTTCTGTTTCTTCTTTTAGGTACTGACATAGCAGCTGGAGAAGAGGTTGCCATCAAGTTGGAATGTGTGAAAACCAAACATCCTCAACTCCATATAGAAAGTAAAATTTACAAAATGATGCAGGGTGGAGGTAAACATCATTTCTGATGGCAAATCATATTCTAGCTATAGACTGAAAAGGGCATATAGTACAGAAAATGTCTGTAAGAGATTGCACAGTCATTGTCCCTGCTACTCATTAGAGATTTGCTGCCAAATATTTTTACTTTGTGGAATGCATTACAGCATAATCATATGCATCTTTCCTTAGAAATAAGTTTGAGTTATTTGGCTCGTACTTTTATATAAGTCTGAGTAGGATTGCAGCTTCAGTCTTCATTCTCATTCTTCCTATATGCTAGGAGATACTTCTTGATTGAGAGACTGCCAGTGTCATTTCACTAAGGAATACCCAATGAGCCCGTAGGTGTTGTGTAGTTTGACTAAGATTTGGGCCAAATGCACTGCACAGTGTGTCACACTGACTATATAGCCTCACTCACCTAATATATCAGGTATAGCTCTCTTTAGGCATATGTCCTAAAAATACTTTTTTTTTCCCCCAGTAGTAATAATCTTTTGTTAAACATAAAGGAAGTATAGGCTATTCTCTTTATGTTATCGCAAGTATTCTAATAAACTGATTTTCATATGAAGCTTTGATTGTGTTTGAACATAACATTGAAACCAGATGTGCTAAATCAGATAACATTATTTAGAGCACTGGAAAAATGTTCTGGAAAAATTATTTTTCAAGAAAAACCTGTTTTTCTGGAAAACAAACATCACTGGTCCTGACACTGAGGTTGGGCAGCAGTGAAGGTGGAGAGACTGGGCAACTTCTTCTAAAGTACATTGGAGAAATCACTTGGAACAGACTGTAATAAGACTGTCTGCCCAACAGGTTGCTCATGGAATAAATAGCACAAATTAAAGGCAAGTCCATGTACAAATATACCATAGTATACCTTTTGAATGTTAAGCATTTAGGTGCTGGATAGTGATCTCCAGTTCTGTGTTCTATTTTGACAGCTGATAATTTAATGTGCTTCCACCGTACCACCCTGAGCATATCTGATCTTGCCTAATTTTGGGAGCTGATTAGGGTTGGAGCTGATTAGCACTTGGATAAGAGACCTCTAGGGGAAAGAATCTTCATTGAAACCCTGGAGAGCAATTACTGCCACTTAGAATTGACAAGATGGGGATAGATGGGCCAATAGTTTTACTCAATATCAGGCAGATTCCTAGAGTGATGACCAGCATAACCACTTTTTGCCCTCCTAATCAAATTTGCTTATGCCTTGGTGCCTGGGTGAGACATTACATCACACTGGGAGCACATCTGTGCAAGGTGTGCCAGTTCCTTTCTCCAGTTCTTGTTGTTCTTCCCCCAGGAAAATACTAACTGGAATCCTGTTGAACAGTTAGAAATAAATATGCTAGTCTTAAGACATTTGTAACTGTTTGGTATTCCTGTTTATGGTTGTGATCGTATTGCCATGATCACAGATGCAAAGTTCCAAACCTACCTTAACAGCCAGCAGCCACACTGAGACACAGAATTCTGTTCTGCTGGTGATTGGGGTGCAGCAGGATGGTGTTTACAGCCTCCTTCCACCAACAAACTGCTGTGTGGCAATCAGAAGCAGGACCCTTATCACAACACCTCATTGCACCATAGATCACTCGTGGGAGTGGGCTGGAAACATCCTGCTGTGTCCCTGTTACCAGCGGAAGAGACCTCTTGTTACTTAGTGCAGCTGCTGGCTGTTATGATATGCAATTAAGCATTTGTAGCTACGTCTGTGATGTTGGATCTTGAGCATTTTTTTCTGAAAGAGAAATGTGCTGTGACAGCTGTTCTTTGCAAGTGTTTAAAATGTATAAATCAAATTTCACTTGTTCTAGTGGGCATTCCCACAATCAAATGGTGTGGTGCTGAAGGTGACTACAATGTGATGGTGATGGAGTTGTTGGGACCAAGCCTTGAAGATCTCTTTAACTTCTGTTCAAGGAAATTCAGCCTCAAGACAGTCCTTTTACTTGCTGACCAAATGGTATTAAAATCTTTTTATTTGACTATTCAGTGTGATGGTTTCCTAGCTGTCTCTGCTTATGCTATTTATGTTTGCTTTTGTTTTACCTGGTTATTGAGTGGGGAGCAGTGAGTCCATTCTGTTTAGAGACTAGTCACAAAAATATCACCTAAGGTATTTTCCTTTCATTGGCAAACAAATATCTAATATAAAGAAGGCTTCATGAGTTACTTTTGTCTCTTGAGAATGTGTCCATGTAGCTATAACAGGAAACATAAAAGGTGCCTTTACCACAGAGTGGTTCTTGGGAATAATTTGAAGTTGGTGAAAGACTGGATCGTAAAGTGTTTGCCTTTGTTATCATATGTTAGGTTACATTTCGCTTTTACATCTACTTTTAAAGCTAGACATGTCCATGGGGATTATCACAGTTCTTGATAATTAAGTATGAGAGCTATCATGATGCAGTGGTTTCAAAGTTGGAGGCTGTAGGCTAGGGTTCAAATCTCTGCTCAGCCATGGAAACCTTGGGAAGTCATACTCTTTCAGGAAGATGATGGAAAGCCTTCTCTGAACAAATCTTGCCAAGAAAATCCTATTATCAGGTTGCCATAAGTCAGAATCAACATGGAGGCACACAGCACCACCTCAAAGTATGGCATCCTGTTATGAGTGTATACATGTCTACAATTTCAGTAGAATAGAAGTAGTAAACACGCTCATATTGTATGTACGGTGAGTTCTGTGTACTGCTGCACAGTGTATGAAGCATCTGGAATCAGACATTTATCTGTAACGATGCATTGGAAATGTTATACCAGTGCTATGAAGTGGATCAGTGTGTCTAATCAAAGAAGCTATAATCAGATTTTTAGAGTAATAGTGTATATGTTGTATGCCCTGCCCATTTTCTTTTTCCATTTTCCAATAATGTTACATAACTTCAGCTTTTGATTTTTACCTATCAAAAGTGTTCCTATTGTTTAGATATCACATTATTTGGGAAAATGTATTTCTCTGTTGGAGGAGATATAGTATAATGAATTGCATCCCCCTTTCAGCTATAACCACTCTGTTCCTTTAAATTCCAATCATCTTCCTCATCCCTATACAGGCAGTCTGGTTCCCCAGAACAGGCAGTTTCTTTGCTCTAGTTCAGCTGTAGCTAATAGGACCCAGGAAGGAAAGCCACTGAGAAGCAAGTTAAAACTGGTGTGTGTGTGATACTTGAAAAGTGAATTAACAAAATAAGAAGGTACACAACACATAAAGCAAGAAAGACAGTGTTTAAACCTGCGCTTGGACAATGGAGGACATTATTGTTAAAGCCCAGTATAAAGGAACCGTGTTTTTTAAGAGAGGTTGCATATTCAGTAATTCTAAAATCTGTTTTACAATTAGATAAGCCGAATAGAATACATTCATTCGAAGAACTTCATCCACCGAGATGTAAAGCCTGATAATTTCCTGATGGGACTAGGCAAGAAGGGCAATCTTGTCTACATCATAGATTTTGGGCTGGCCAAGAAGTACCGGGATGCTCGAACCCACCAGCACATTCCATATCGTGAAAATAAAAACTTAACAGGAACTGCCCGCTATGCCTCCATCAACACTCATCTAGGGATTGGTAAGCTGGTAACAGGTTACATCTTTAGTTTCATATAAGTGTTCTTTCAAAAAGAGACCTTGTGTATAATTTCTCTAATATGATCAAAAGAGACTTTATGACTGAAACAGAATATTGGTCCTACTTGTTTCAAAGATGATGGTGGATGATGGCTTGGAACTTTTTTTTTTTTTTTTTTTCTTTGCTCAGGATTACAATGGTTCGCATATTTAGGGTTAGAAATAAACTCCTCCTGAGTTTAAATTGTAAAATTATCTGAGTTTTTTTATTTGTGTACTTTTTTTAAACTTTCCCCGGCATATAAAGACAAGAATCACATCACTGTGCGTACTTTCCAGTGGCAGCAAAATTCTTAATCATAAGGAAGGCTTTAGTTCTGAGGGATATGAAAGCACCTTTTCTTTTACTCGGGGCTATATTTTGTACTCTTGAAAGATAGTGATTAACCTTGAAGGTTATGGCTTGGATCAACTGTGTGAATTATCTTTAGCTATTGGTGGTCTAACTGCCTTTCTGCAGTACACCAGTTCTCTTTCCTTAATACTGTGGTCTGGATTGCTTAAGATTATTGCAGAGATGATTGCCACACGTGTCCTTGCGCTATTCCCCTAAGCTTTCCTTGGGTTTCAGAGAGTTTGGTGAAGAGGTATCTGCCATCACGCAAGCTAGCAAGAGAATGCATTAGATTGATGCAAAATGAAACATGATCCATTTCCTCTCCAGTTCTCTAGCACAGGTAGAGAGTTCTGGGGATGTTTGCCAATGACAGTCATAAATATGGCTAGATATTAAGCCAAGCAATAACTTGCAAACCCTTGGCTAAGGGGGTGGGTGTCAATGAATGAACTAACATTTCTGTAGGAGTTTTGACAAGATAAGCTTTGGTTCTCTTTCAGTTCTGTGTTAACCTTTAGGACTAATTACAGGATGAAACCTTGTCCCTTCCTGATTTATCAGCAAGCTTAAAATAACTATTTAGCCTGTATTTTTCTTCCATTTGAGCTTTTCATTGTATAATCTGTTGCTTTAAACATCTTTTAACCATTTCACCAGATGATAGATCCTAATGGCTCCACTCTTATACTCCTTGTAGAACAATCTCGCAGAGATGACTTGGAGTCCTTGGGCTATGTACTCATGTATTTTAACCTGGGCTCCCTCCCCTGGCAGGGACTGAAGGCAGCTACAAAGAGACAGAAATATGAACGCATCAGTGAAAAGAAAATGTCTACACCCATTGAGGTTTTGTGTAAAGGATACTCTTGTAAGTTTATTCTCTGGAATAGATTTCTCTGGAATAGATTTAGAATATTTATTCTAAAGCTAACTTTTCTGTGAGGCTTGCTTTAACTTGATCTTGCATCTCCTGTTACATATCCCACTTAAGCATTATTCTATGTACATTGAGTAATCTTCACCTGTAGTGGTTTAATTCATATATGTTCTCTGCATAGTTTATAGATAACTTTCTTTATCCCTGTATCCCTCTTCCTCATGACAGAAAGCTACACTTAGTGTATTTGTTTCTCCTACCTACATTGTTTATTGATCACACAAACTGCTCACTGCATATGTAAGGAAAACAAGTTGCATATTCAGTCACTGCGACTTATTCATAGTTGCTAGCAAGGCCTGGGTTTTATTTAGTGCACACCTAGGAACTATTTGCTTCATAGATTGCATTTGTCCTTCAAATTGGAAAACTGGAAATGATTAATTAAACTGTTTCGTCTGATTGTGTTAATATCCTGTGGTTTGTTTTTGTTTTGTTTGAGAGGGAGAAAATTGCTCTCTGCTCTGGGAAAGAATATATATCCTTATAATTGTACTTAAGGCTGACTAGTAGAAGGCCCTCTCCATCCTCCATTTTACATTGTCTCTGACTACCATTGCAGTGTGATATCTAGAGTATGATATGACAGTCATTATGAAGGAGTTCCCATTATGTGGGGAAAAAAGAACGTTGCTTGCTGCCTATATATGAAGTAGATGCATTACCTTCATCTCAGTTGTGTAACTTCAGTCATTAGACAAACACCGTGGAGTAGAAAACAGTGGGCTGATGAATCAGTGTGGTTACTTTTCTTTGCATTGATGTTATGATAATAAGATCCGGATTTCTTATTTCAGCTGAATTTGCTACTTACCTGAATTTCTGCCGCTCATTGCGCTTTGATGATAAACCGGATTATTCATATCTAAGGCAATTATTCAGAAATCTCTTCCACAGACAAGGCTTCTCTTATGACTATGTATTTGACTGGAACATGCTTAAATTTGTAAGTAGCTATAACTATAACTTTTTTGAATGTCGAAAAAAAAAATGTCTTTGAAAGAGTAAGTTCTTGCATTGCATTAAATGAAGTGCACAACAACAGGATTTAATTACCCCCAAACCTGACTACATGTCCAATATACTCTTAATGTTGAGCTCAATGTTGAAAGTGTAAAGCAGCCTTTTATTTCAATCACCTGGTGCCATAAGCGACCAGGATTTCCATGCAGAGAGAAGAGTAGTTATGGAAATGCAATAGCTGAGTTGTTATAGGGCAACTTACTTGCTTACTTATCTATTTTTTTTTTGAGCCAATGAAGCAAGGTATTAAAAACTTTACTCCATACTATACAGATGCAGGTATGCCTTAGTGCTTTTTCAGGTTTGTACAAAATGATAACTCTGTGTGAACTTTCAAAAGAAGTAAAGTGGTGACCAGTGTTTCCTTTGTACAAGTCTTGTGGTAAAAGCATTGGATTAAAGCTGTAACCCTCATTTACTTGAGAGGCCACTTCTTTGAACACAGCCTGACTTATTTCATAGTAAACATATTTAATTGGGATTATTCTGTAAATCCCTGAAGGAAGTGGGTGGAAGTGTGTTTATTTGAATGGCAAACAATAACCTACCCAGCTCTAATAAAAGTTGATTCAGATGTGGTGCTTGCCTGGCTGTAGAAGCTCTTGTATTTTCCCTATAATCATTCTAAGAGGCCAGGGTGGGGAAGGTTTGGTCAGTGGGCCACATGCTGCCCCCAAGCTCTTTTTGTAGCCCCTGGAGCCCCCACAACATCCCCCATAAGCACTTCTCCCAGAAAAAGCTCAAAATCTAGATGTCATATCACTTCCAGTTTTGGTTTTCCTTGGTGGCATGTCCCGCTTGGGAGTAGAAGGCAGAATGGCACCCACCCCAGCCCAGTTGTTCACTTCTGTAGCAGATCAAATGGATGTCCTGGGTGTTGTTTGCTTTGTGTAGCACTGAGGCCAGTATTGCAGAGCTCTGCATGGAACTATATAATGACTGCTTGGAATTATCTGAACATCTGTTGTTCTATTACTATAAAAGCTACATCACTTTTGCTGAGTTATCCTGAAATTGTTTAAAATTTTGGAGACTTATTATTTACCCTCTAGCAAAAACTTATAAGAGCCAGTGTGGTGTAGTGGTTTGAGTGTTGGACTACAACTCTGGCGACCAGGCTTCAAATCCCCACTTGGCTATGGGAACCTACTGGGCGACCTTGGGCAAGTCACATTCTCTGAGCCTCAGAGGAAGGCAAAGGCAAAACCCCTCTGAACAAATCTTGCCAAGAAAGCCCAGTGATAGGCTCATCTTAGGGTCGTCATAGGTCAGAGATTACTTGAAGGCGCACAACAAGCAAAAACTTAGAAGTTCTGCTATGTAATATCCCTTTAATATAATTAGCTATAGCTGTTCACTATCAAGATGCACCTAGAAAAATGAAAAAAAAATTAAGTACAGATGACACACTCAGAGAGAGAAGCATGAAAATGTTTTGAATGCTTGTTCAGAAATTATTTCTTTTTCTCTCATTAGATTTTTGCCCAGATTTCTGTATTTACAGCATGACAAAGGAGAAAGCAGAAATACTGTGTATGCCTCTGACGGTTGCTTTAGTTTGATTTCTGAATTAATATTTTCTCTTTCATCTTAAAGAGCACATCTTGCTACCTGTTCTAGTTTCTGTTATTAAAACGTTGCTTTGAATCACTGTGTTTATCAGACTGGTGTATGTTTGCTTTTTTAAAAGTAGCTGCACATGAGCTACTGCCCAGCAATGGCTTTGTGTGTTCCATACTACAAGACGCAATATAGCATTCATTGTGTATTGGATATAGGCTACTACCTCTCACTAATGGATGAATCTATCAAACTCAACTTGATGTATTTAAGTACTGTTTGTCCTTTTCCCTACAAATATGATGGAAGCTTATGCCATGCTACTCTGTTATATTTATTTAGTTTTTAAAGTCCATATTATGGAAATAACGTTTGTTAGGAAAGCCCCCCCAAAAAATCACAGAATTCATTGCGCAAGGTTTGGAAGCATAAACATTTCTTCATCAGACAAAGATGGTTTTTAAAAACCATAAATGGGAAACAAGGGTGGGGGGAGCAGAAAGTGCCAGTTTGCATGTTCTGATATGGCATGGAAGAAGGGTTCACAAATTATCGAAGGTAAATTCATTAGATCACAATCACATGATTTGGCCCTGGAAACAACAAAGACAGTAAAAAAACAATATGAAAAGTGCTAGTATGGTTAGTGATTTGAGTGTTGGACTAGGATTGCTGGAAGATCCTGTTTCCGATACCTGTTCAGCCATGGAAACTCACAGGGTGACCTTGGCCAAGTCACACTTTCTTAGCCTAAGGAAGGCACTGGCAAACCCCCTCTGAACAAATCATGCCAAGAAAACCCTATGATAGGGTTGCAGTAAGCTGGAGTTGACTTAAAGGTGCATTACAACAACAACAATTTGAAAATATCACACACACGCAAATTGAAAGTTCAAACCTATCTTTATCCAGTGCAAAGCTCACAGGCCCCTTTGTTGGAATATAGCTGTGGGTTTTTCAAGAAGTCTCTGTACTGTCAGGGCTAAATTTAGGCACTAAGTAGGACCCAGATCACATAGCTTTACCTTTTGTTAGAGGGAATAAACCCTCAGAAAATCAGATTTCAGTTTAAGATTATGTAAACTCCTTTTCCTCCAGTGCATCATTCACTGCTGAATGGCTAAATTTGCTGTTCCTCAAATCATACAAATGCAAGAGTGGCCATGTTAATTATATGACAAATTCCAAAGTCTATATTGAAAAAATATCTAGCAGACTCATCAGTCCACACCTCCATGACCCAAGAGGACTGGGATCAACAAAGGCAATAGAAGAAGTGTGTTTTAAAATATGACTTAAATCTGATTAAGGCAGTTTTGATCCCTAAGAATCCACTCTATAAGGCAAATGTGTTCCTGTTATCTTGCTGGCCACAAACTTCTGCTAGTATCAGAAGTCATCTATATTACATCTCTTTTACTGGACTCTTATCATATCTCTTCAGTTATATGATCATAAATATTGTGCCACCTACCTGTTTTAGCAGAACTGTATTCCCTGATTTTCACTGAATGTTTTTAGCCAACTCTCCACTTCGTAGATCATAAACAGTTGACACTTAAATAGCAAAATTATCTTTGTTGATGGTTCCTCATCAGATAAAGGTAATGTTTCTATTAAAACTGGCCCATGCTGCATTTGTTCAGCTGCTACACACTTTTTCCAAAGTGTTGGTTGTAGTCATTTGTTGATTAAAGGTGGATTTCAGTACTTCTGTTTCTTTGCTGCTGATTTTAAGAGGCCATTCTCGCCTCTCGTTATGCTTCTGTTTGGTTTTTGAGATATTTATTTCCAGTCCAGTTTCACACTTTTAGCTCCAGCTGTTGTGTGTTCTTTTCTAATTTCCCAGTCCTGTGAACAGATATTATGCCCTCAGCAGCAAAAGGTAAATGATTCTAAGTTCTGTTTAATTTGTTGGATAGGAATTTCAGAACTACAGGAAGTAGTTTCAGGGAAACTTCCACTTTGCCTTTTTGCAAATGTAAATGCAGCATGGATCACCGAATCAAATTTTCTCTGAAGGGAGGAGCGAACAGGAATTCTGCATAGTGGGAATGCCTACTACTGCCCAGATGGAAGCAGGAAGTATAACCATGGTCACATGGTCATTCAAAGTTTTCTTTGTCTCCTTCTCTGACCATGAGGCCAGTTCTACTTCCTGCTTTCACCCAGAGCAGACGCAGTGAATCGCTCCAGAATTCCTCTTCACTTCTCTCCTTTCTTTGTTCTTATCTCTTCCTTATTTTCTCTCTTTCTTGGTCTTAGCTCCCTTCCCAGCTCCCTTCCAAAAAAAAAAAAAAGAAGAAGAACCCCTTTTCTCTTTTTCTACCTTTCCTTCTCCTCCTCGGCATCTTCATGGCAAAGGGAGCAGGGAAGAAGCCTTCCTCTGGCAGCAAGACCAAGGAGGCCAAGGACTCCGTGGCGCCCCCAGCTTCCCCAGCGCCGCTAGGGAATCAGGGGCAGGCAGCAGCCAACAGCGAGCAGGCAGGCCGCTCACCGAGCGCGCCGAGTCCGCTGCCGGAGACACTTTGTTTGTTTCTTCAAGCAAGTCAATATTCATCTGAACAGTACTGAGGTTGAAAACTTCACTGAATACAGTGAAGACAAACACTTTACTGTAGTTTGGCAAAGGCTAAGCAAAATATTGGTTCTCTCTTCTTTTTGGTTAGCTGTCAGACTAAAGCTATGTGGTCAAATGTGAACATTACTGTATAAACAAAAATTCACATAATAGTTGTTGATGTGCAATCTGAGAATACTCTTACTGTGACTTATAAAACCATTCATTCTGTGATATTTGAGATAAGAGGAAGGCCTTTCAGGGTCAGTTTTGTTTAGTAGTATTGTATCTGATTTCCCCCATGCTGTCAGTATTCTTTTCTTGCATTCAGTGAAATATGGTGAAATTCAGCCATAATATGTCATTTGCTCAAAATCTGAGAAATTATAGCTAAATTTTGGGCTGTGTACCTAAATTTTTGTTAAATAGTCTGTTCTCTTCAGTTCACACATAGATTCCCATTTATGCAGCACAATTTCCTCTCCACAATAGGTAGCCATGTGTTCTCTCTGTTACAATGCAGATTATAAATTCCCCTTCCTGCTGCTCTTTCTTTTTCATTCACATTCTTAGTGATTCATAGTTGGTTGTGATATTAAATAATTAAAGGTCATTATAAAACTTGGTAAAAATCACTACTGTAGTCACAATCAGTTTTACTCTTTTCATTTTCATCTTTTAATGCTATTTAATATGAAAAAGAAAATCCTGAGGCTACCAGGCTGTTGAGTCTTCTCAGTTATCTGTTTCTGAGTGATCTTTTCTGCTCTTAAGTGCTGTACATCTAGAATGTTACAGGAGATAATTACTGTTCTTAAAGGGAAAACAATAGCATGGTGATCTGTGTCCTTCAAGCTATATTCTTTATCATCTCTAGTAAAGGGGGGATGATAACCCTACATCCCTGCTCTGTAGGAAAAGTTTCTCTTGTTCCATAATTTGACTTTCACTACAATGGCAGGTCTTTGGCATACATAGTCAATATGTGAATATGTGAATCACTTGAAAGTTACTAAAAATTTCCTCTGTTAGATGTGTCATCCAGCAATAGAAAGATAGCCTTTAAACATCCGTGCATTTGTAAGGTTCTCATTAAAATATTTAACCCCCTAAGTGAGAATCCTAATAACTGTAAGCAGTCTCTTCTTTGAAAATAACTTCCCTGCCATCTTCACCTAACCTTAAGTCACTTGTGGGGGTTGGGGAATTTGGACCCAGTATCAGAGGGGTTGTGTAAACAGCAAAAATACTCCTCACAGAATATGTTGTTTTGCCGTATCGTGAAGGAAGGGAGCCAAAACCAGCTAAAACTGTAGGAAAAGCCTTCACAGCTTTTCCCAGAGTTTTAAAAAAACCGCGAGGAGAACACACATTCCTGCTCATTGGGACAAGCAATTTGATATGAATTTTCCCATACAAGAGGAAGCACAAACCTGATTGGCTAGACCAGTGCAGGGGGTGGGGCTTGCTAATAGGGCAAGCACCACTGCTGCCACAGTGTATTTTTGCCTTCATAAATGATTGCTAAAGTTGTTTTCTTTTTCTTTTCTCTCTTTTTTTTGTAAAGATGAAATATTGCTTATGTGCACTATGAAAATAGTTTTTTAAAAAAAAAAAGTTCAGCAGCAGCAAATTTAAAAACCACAAGTAAGCAACTGCCATCTTGGCTAGAGGGCATGCAAAGTTTATGGGGGCTGTAAAACCATTAAGACATAGCAGTTGCTGCAGAGCAATCTGTTTTCTTTGGCCTCTATAGAGACAACCCCAGAATAAAATGCTCATCTGCTTGATCCTGCTGATTGTCTTTTAGTAGTTCAGAGAAGCTCAGCATTATGGCCTTGAAGCAGAAACTGCTCACAAAAACAAATACATGTTTTTAAGTACATCATCTGAAATTCAGCATAATGGATTTCTACAAAGTGATGCAAATTGACTTTGTCAAATATAAGCATAGGTGATATAAACAGTAGCCTTAGTCATCTTTTATCAACTGTCTTTCAGTGTGGCAGCAGCACTGTACACAATTCATTGCTCCATCTCTACCCATATTTACTTGTTATTATTTTAAATTTTTTTGCAGGGTGCAAGCCGTGCAGTTGAAGACGCTGAGCGTGAACGGAGAGAAAGAGAGGAAAGAATGAGACACACACGAAATCCAGCTGTTCGTGGATTACCTTCCACTGCCTCTGGCAGGCTGAGGGGGACACAAGATGTAGCTCCACCTACCCCTCTTACCCCAACTTCACATACAGGTAAACTAAAGAATGCCCTGAAACTGGTTATGTGCTAATTATTGGAGATAGATTTGTTTTAAAAGATCCCAAACAACACTATTCTACAGTGAAGTATTAAGTGTTGATAGGGTTAGAGTTCTAGATAAAACACTGGTATAAAAATGCTGGCTGGGTTCGCACATCATGACAAATAAGGTTTCTGGGGGAATCCTTGCTTGCTATATATGAGCAGCATGCTGGTTCATACTGCCCAGTACTCTGGTTTGTCAGGAGAAAAGTAAGCCAGTTTAGATGTAAAAATAAGCAAAGCAAGAGTGGAAGGTCCAGGCTTTTTTAGGTCATCATGTACAAGCACACTTCCTCATTCACAGTGAGTAATTGAGTTTTGGTGAGCTTTTCTAAACAAGAGAAAACAGATGTGGTTTCCTATGTCATGGAAGGCTGGTTCTTAATAAACTTCAGGGAAGGAAAAGTAGATTTCTCTAAATCTCTTTTCTGTTAATGCAAGAAAACATGAACTTTTAGTGATCATTAATGTGTTACATTACATACATGTGTTAACTTGAGTTTCCAAGGAGCTCTTGGCAACATACAGGGCTCCATTGATACATGGCTCCTCAATGATGGTGTGGCCAAGGTGAGGCTAAGAAACAATGAGTTCTCCCTGGGACTGAGAAAGGATTTCAAACTGGGTGTTACCAATCTTTTAATTCAAATTTTAAATACTTTCATTTTGGTTCCTCCATCTGTAAAGGCAAAATTATAAAGAATTTCATGAGATTAATGTGGTTTATTTCTGTGTCCTGTTCAGTTCACAAGTATAGTACTTCACATTTGTTTTTATTTTTTCCTTAGAATAACACTTTGAGGTAATTATTAGGCTGACTGATGCCCATATCCAACCTGTAAGCTGCTGTAGTTTTTTAATCTAGATCTCCTACATCCACTATCTACTGGAACTAATGTTGCCAACTGCATATTGCAAATAAAGATCATAATTGAGGAGATTTTTCCATTTGGAGGGCTTTTTGAATATTTGTTTTCTCAATATATGTCAATGTGTTTTGACCTGAATCAATATCTTTCTGTAGCCAACAGATATGCTTTAGTGGTGATTGTACAGCCAAGGATAGCAACTAAGATGGCTGATACAAACTTGTTTATATCTCTGTTTTATTGACTAAATGTGTAACCTGCTTTTTAGAGCTGAACCCTAGCAAAGTTGATTACAACACATTTAAAATACAAAATAAACCAAACCATGAAAAATATCCAGTATATCTTTAACATAACAAGATAAGCAGCAGATTCAAACTTACTTAAAAGCATTGCGAGCTAAAATTAAACAACTGCAGACTGAAATAAATAAGTCTTTAAAATGTTCCTAAAGACCAGCAAAGAGGAACCATACATACTACCTTGGGAAGTATGTTCTAAAGATGCATAGCTGCCACAGAAAGGACCTTTGTCCTTGCTACTTAGCAGTATTAACGGTTTTCACAGGTAGCCTGTCTTACATGTAGCTCTTTGTTGAGACATGACTTTAAGCAGCCTCTTCTTGGCAAACACCAGTATAGAAAACCCCTCAAATGTTGAAACAAGGTATCTTGGTGTCTTGGACCTCCATATAATTATAGAGTAACAACAGAATTTTGTAATATTAATTTCTTGATTTAACTTACTAGTTCAAAGAGGCACACAAAAGGATTGAAGGCTGATGGTTTTAGTAGTTTTAACACAAGATATTGGAAATAAAAAGTTGCTCAATTAAGAGAGGCAAACTTTTAGGGCAAGAGCTACTTTTGACTGATAACTACATTTGCAGTACTTCCTTTTCCCCTTTGCATCAGCAAACACATCTCCTCGGCCAGTGTCTGGAATGGAGCGAGAACGGAAAGTGAGTATGCGATTGCACCGAGGGGCCCCTGTCAATATCTCCTCATCTGATCTAACAGGCAGACAAGATACCTCGCGCATGTCAACGTCACAGGTATAAACAGTTCTGGTTTATTTTCTTTTAATTGGCAAGGGGATGGAAGTTTGACCACTATTTTTGGCACGCCCCTTCAGTGTAAAAATACTCGGGGTTGAAAAGTTCACTCATAATTATATTTTGATGTTCAGTTCTCCTAATTGATCTGAATCAGCTGAAGAGCTGCTACTTGCAGAATCCCTAGCTCTTTGATCTTGAGGTTTAATGTGAAGGAAAGTATCCTGTAGATTTTTAGAATGTAAAGATGAGTAACTTGCTTGATTAATACCTTTTTTAGGGGGGGGGATGTTTGTGTGTTCATAGGGTACAGACTTTCAGTAGTTATGGAAATTTCAAGGACTTTTTCTATTCTGTATGAATTATCAACTGATTTAAAGGTCAAATTTTTTTCTAACCGCTGCAGATCTCGGATACTAATGAATGAATACTAGTATGTGTGGCATTTCATGATGAAGAAGGATCAATAAGTGCTCTCCTTTCATGCTTAGTACTGTACATAATTTGTCCGGTGTTACAGATGGACAGTATCAACTATCGCAGTCATGTACCATTTGTTCTGTAGTGTCTAGTGGCATAAATGTACCGACATGAATATTTTGACATAGCTTGGGCTATATTTCTGAATAAATTACTATTTATGGAAAATGGTTACCAGCTTCTGTCTGGTATAAACACTGTCCATAATTGCATCTGGTATAAGAGGACTGTGCTGAAAGCTTCTGTACCTCTGAAGGTTTTGTGTCTGACAAAATAAGAGGGAGAAAGAGGACTGACTCTGTCTTACCTATCTTCCATCCATTGCATTAATTTGTAAGGTACTGTTCATATAGCATAGATTTTCTTTTCCAGCCCTTCTTGAATCTTCTAAAGTTCAAGAAGAAAAATGGTTTCCAAGCTACTTACGGAGCATGCATTCTTGTCAAAAGTATAAAGCTAAACGAGATTTGTTGTTGTTAATAAACTGTACATGTCTGCATTGACCAGACCTCTTAACTTTGGGATTTTCAATGAAGAGTTGTGACTTTCCTTATACATTATGCTTTTTTGTAATGTATGTCATTTGTTAAATATACTTAACAGCGTGAGGCTGTAAGTGTAAATACTCAATATAAAGGCAGGGGTATTTTTGTAAGGTGAATAATGTTGTGAAGTAGGATGGCCATTGATACCATTTTGTTTATCAGTTTTTTGCTGGTTGTGTTTTTTTAATTTTCTGAGGAGAGGAGTATACTGTAAATATGGTATATGAGGAGGGACTATCAAATAATATTGATAACCAGCCTTTTTACTCCATTGTGGACTTCCCCACAACATATGTATGCATGCAACTAGATCTGTAAGCCTGTAATGTGTTACAAAATGGTTTTGTCTCATGGAAGTTACAATAAGGAGATGTGGGTGTCAGGAAGGAGTTCTCAGAGCTTCATGTTCTGCAGTCCAAAATAATATCTGCAAAGCCAGTTACTAATTTAGAAACAATAACTTATTATTTGAGTGTGTATATGTGTGTATGAGAGAAAAGGGGACGAAGATAATGTGCACATTAAAATTTTGGGAAGTCCAGGTGAAATAAGTGGCTGTTACAGAAACTGTTTGCAAATTGGTCTGTGGCTTAGTGTCAGATGAGAAGTGCCAAAGGAGCAAAACGGTCAGTAGCTGATAAAACATAAATGTGGAGGTTGCATTCCAAAGAATATTTTAAGTGCCACACATAAGATATTGGCCAATAAGGAATGGAAGATAAAGTCATCACAAGTAAGATGTTTTTGCTTCATTTTAAGAGGCACCTAAAGCTTTATAGTTTAGAAATGGAAAGTTTAAAAACTATAATGTGTTTGTTGGAAAAGTAGTTTATAGATGAGTGGAAATTATTCATTAAAGGAAAAAGAAAGAGGCAAATTTAGTGATTATGGTTAAATGAGGTTTAACTTGGATTAACTGTTGGTGTTGTAGCAAAAAAGTGAGACTATTCTACATACTAAAACTGCAGTTTAAATACCCACTAGAGAGTAAGTTTCTTTCAATACAATGTAGTTGATTTTTGAGTAAATATGCATAGCATTGCTCCTCCATGCTGTTTACTAGCAGAAATAAATAAAACTTTCATGAGGCTGTATGAAAACCTCATGATTCAGAGTTTTACCTGTGACCAGCTACAGTTTCCTGGTGAAGGTCTTTAACCTGAATTGAGCTTTAAAAAATATTTGGACCATCATAATCTTTTAAGAAATATTAAACGAACCTCTTGGAAAGACACTCCTCAGTGTAGAAGAAAGTAGAATGTAAGAGTTTCAGTTCTGTAGTTTTGGGGGAAATCTTCCAACAAGCATTTGCAATCAGAGTTGGGGAAAACAGTTTTAAAAAACACTTTGTTTAAAGTGGGTTTTCTTTTTCTTTTTTTAACCATTTTTTTTATTAAAACAATATAGGACTAAGTCAGAAAATTAAGTAGCAAAATGCAGTTCAGATGTTATGGCCAGTAGCTTAAATAATAATGGTTCTTTAAAACATTGCTCTTTTAAAGCAAGCTGTTTTGGTTGAATTGATGTCAATAGAAGGATTTGTTTATGAATGGCATTTCTTGCACTATAAAATAAAGTGATTAAAAAGAAGCTACTGACTCTCCATACTGAACAATGAACAACTGCCAATAAACTGTTAAAGTTAAAATGTTTAAATTCAATCAGTCATTGTTGTTCCATTAAGAAAGTTGGATAATAGCCAGACTTTAAAAGAAAATATGAGTAATCAGTTTTTGAAAAAACAGGAGTGTTTTTTTAAGTCATTTGGTTTAAACCAACCAACCTTGTCTGTAATAAAGTGCTAAAAGATAATGTAATATCACAAGCGTAGCCAAGGGATACATTAAGATGTTTAACACAAATATGGTCTTTCTGCAAGACCAAAGCCTGCTGTTAATAGGCATTAATTATAGTGATTATAAATCATGGTATAATGCTGCTTTTCTAGAGAACTCTGTCTCATTTCATGTTCAAATCAGATGACAGTCTTAAGTTTTGATCTTTCAGCAAATAATCTGGAAATAAAGAAACACATGAGATGCACTGCTCATGATTGTAGAGGATGAAATGGTATTCTTAGGGCTAAAAGATCTAACAGCCTTCTCTTTGCATGCTGATACAGAGCAGGGGAAGGTGTTTTAAATTAAATTTTGAATGTGAAGTTGAAGGCTTTCACGGCCGGCATCCATAGAATTTCCTTGGGGTTTTTCCAGGCTGTGAGGCCGTGTTCTGGAATAGTTTCTTCTCTGAAGATGCCATCCACAGATGCAGGCGAAACATCAGAAAGCAACTATTCCAGAATACGTTCTCACAGCCTGGAAAAAACCCAAGGAAAATCTATAAATTTTGAATGTATATGTCTTATGGTTATATTACAGTTTTGCTTGTTTGGAAGAAATTAACCTTGTGGGGTTTTGAGACACTCTCTTTTGTTCTTCCATCTGTAAAGCCAAGCTCCTGCAGACCTCAAAGGAAGAGGAAGAAAATGTATATCTAAACTACTTAAATTAACTGGAATAAAGCACTTTTAGACTCTGAGATGTAATCATTGGGTTTTGTTTATATCAGGGCCCTTGAAGTGCAGTAGGATATGCTGTGTCAAATGTCTGTAGATCATTTGTTTAATTAAGAAGACACTAAATTGCCAGCCAGGCTTGTCTTGCATCACTATACCACTTTTCTAGAGTTTTTTCGTAGATGGTGAATATTTGTGTTGTATATTAGGAAGTAATCAAAAGCAAACAGTTTCTAAATTAGTCACTTTCCTCCCAGATGACTGCTTTAAATTTTGATGGGCGTGGCTTGCAGGAGCACTTTAGAAGTTTCTGCTTTTGATATTAATTAATTGTGATTTGTGTCTCAACATTTAGGCACAACTAGTTGGGGCTAATGCTAACTGTGATCTGTTCAACTTCAAAATCTTGGTTTTTGAAGCTGGCTTGTTTAACCATATTTAATGTTAACCAAAACTCCAGGTCTAGACAGCATTTCAAATTGTGGATAACTAAACAGGATTGGGGTTCATTATGCCATGCCAAGCCATAATTTAGTGTGACACATTATTAGGCCATTTTATCTCAACACAGTGAACAGTTATGCCACAATCGTGATAAATTTCCTTCATATAAAGGCGGGGGGGTTGTCAGATAATTTTTTGTTCTTTAGAGTGTTGCATGAGGCAGAGGTAGAGAACCTATAATCCTGTAGTAGTTGTGCTGCAGTGCTTAACAGCTCTAGCTGGCATAGTTACTGTTGAAGGTTGATGGGCTTTGTTCTCCAATAATAGCTGAAGGCATAATGTGTTTCCCATTTCTGGAATAAGGGAATAAAGATTAAAATAATGGAATCTAGCACTTCTTGACATAAAAGGGATTGGTCTGTTTCATACATTTTTTAAAAACTGTTACAGAGCAATAATGTTTAACATCCTTCTAGGTAAGCTTGAGGCTTTCAACATAGAGAGGGAAGTGTGTTACTCAGTTGTACTTCAAAGATAGCTAGCTAAAGTCTTGACATTTGTCCTTGCCTGAGAGTGAGAGAGAGAGTTGCCTGCAGACAGATAACTACCGCATATTCCGGCGTATAAGACAACTGGGCGTGTAAGACCACCACCCCCAATTTCCAGCCAAAAATCTAGGCTTAGACATATATTCACCATATAAGACCACCACCACCCCAATTTGGCTGGCTAGCTAACTGGCTGGGGGAGCCTTGCCAGCTGATCCTCTTTGTTTCCCAACTCACGAGGATCTCCTCGTGAGTTGGGAAAGTGAATAGGATCCGCTGGCAGGGCTCCCGCAGCCAGCCAGCCGCAACATTCGCCCCTCTCTTCAACCTTCCAGTCAAACGTGACTCGAAGGTGGAGGAAAGGGGTGAAAATGCCCAGTTTGCCTCAGCAGCCCCCTTCCCTCCGTCTTGGCTCTTCCGAAGGGGACCAAAGCGGGGAAGCGGGGGCGACCGCAGCAAACCCCTAGATCCGCCGCCTCTCCCCACCTTCCTTGAAGGTGGGGAGAAGGGGCGAACATGCCCCGTTTGGCTCCACAGCCCCGATCCCTCCTTCTGGGCTCCCTTCCGAAGGGAGCTCAGAAGGAGGACGCGGGGACGTGGAGCCAAACCCCGGGATTCGCCCCCTCTCCCCACCTTCAAGGAAGAGGGAGCGAATCTAGGGGTTTAACTCCGCAGCCCCGGTGCCTCTTTCTGGGCTCCCAAGGAATGTGGGGAGAAAGGGCGACGATGCTCGTTTGGCTGAACAGTGTGGGTTGGGGAATGCGGGATGGCCAGCTGGCTGGGGGGGTTCTCCCTCCTCCCGCAATTCCCCAACCCACGAGGAGGCTGCCCAGCCTCCTCGTGGGTTGGGGAATGAGGAATGGCCAGCTTGCTGGGGGGGCTGGAGGGAGGGGCTTCGGGGAGGGTGGAAGGGTGGCTGGAGGGAGGGGGCTTCGCAGCCATACACCCCCTCCCCAAAGCCACGATCTCGAGTTTGATCGTGGCTTTGGGGAGGGAGGGTGGCTGGAGGGAGGACACTGGAGGGAGGGGGCTTCGGGGAGGGTGGAAGGGTGGCTGGAGGGAGGGGGCTTCGCAGCCACACACACACCCCCGCCCCGAAGCTGCGATCTCAAGTGGGATCGCGGCTTTGGGGAGGGGGGGTGGCTGGAGGGAGGGAGCTTCGGGGAGGGTGGAAGGGTGGCTGGAGGGAGGGGGCTTCGCAGCCACCCACCCCCTCCCCGAATTGAATGGCCTTTTGGGAATTGAATAGCAATTCAACATTAGAGTATGATCCCTGTGTGCGTGGGACTGGTACCCATGCTTTCACTTACCTGCATCCAAAAAAATATGTTCTGTAGGCATTTTATAGATCCTCCAGCACAATTCTATGGAATTCTTCCATCAGAAGTCTTGCTGGAGGATGGTTTTGCATTTCCACAGTAACTCCCAAGAACATATCCCCTGGGGCTATGGGGGTTGTACTGTATTTAATTATGTGAACTCTTATATTCAATCTATATTCAATCCCAATAATGAGATCTTATGGGTCAACATTAACTCTTTCCTTGGTGACCACTCTAGCAGGTACACCAGGGGATGGGGTGTGAGTGGAGCCTGCGGGGAGCTGAAAATTTGAAGTTGCTGCAAAGGAGGAAGTGCAGAAGGAAGAGCAAATGAGACATAAAGCAGAAGATGATGAAGAAAGAAGAGTTAATAAAGCAGAGAAGTAGATTTAAAAGGGACATTTTACTCTCAAAATGTTTGAATTTTTCTGTGTAGCAACTAATAATAAAACTGCTAAACTTCTAGGTCCTGCCAGATTCTTGTTTTGGTCCCTTCTGAACTTCCTTCAATCACAAATAGCAGGTGGATTGGACCAACTCAAATCATTCTACACACATGTTGACTGTGTAAGAGATCAAATGAGGGGGCCATTTACACGGCAAAATAAAACCGGGAAGAATTCGTGTCGAACCCTATTGGTTCACACAGTCATTGGTGCAGACATGAGCTGTTTGGAAGGAGGGGTAGCAAAAAAACCAGTAAACCCATGACTTTTTACCCCTCTATTTTGCACGGACTTTTTTGGGAGTCAATTGGTTGTCTGAACAATCCTCTATTTTGAATGGACTTTTTTGGAAGTCTATTGGTTGTCTGAACAGTCAGGAACCATCCCAGGAAAGGGAGTGAATTTTGATTGGTCGGACATTGGAAGGGGCAGGCTTGCAAGGGAAGCCTTGAAATTCTTGATCTGCCTATTTTGTATAGCCCTGTGCAGGGTCTTCTGCTGGCTCCAAAGCCCAGGCTGAGCAGCCGAGACCTCCCTCCCCTCCCCTAGTTGGCCCTTTCTTCCACGATAATCCCCCTGGCTGCAGTGGTTTCTTCCACCAAGGGACAATTTCCTCGGTGACAGAAGCCGTTGTAGTCAGCAGTGAGGCAGGCGAGTGCCTAGTGGGCCAGATGTCCCCCCTCACATAGCCAGTTTGGCCCTGCGCCCTAGCCCTTGGGAGCTCGTTCCGCCCGACGCTACTTTCACTCAGGGTCGAGGGCACTTCCTCCGTGACTGACAGTCACGGAGGAAGCACCCTAGGCCTCCCGAGCTCCAGTGGTGCTGGGCAGAACGAGCTGCTGTGCCGGGGGGCACTTTCTCTGTGACTGTCAGTCACAGAGAAAGTATCTCCGGCTGTGGCAGCAGTATAGAATCATAGAATCATAGAATTGCAGAGTTGGAAGAGACCACGAGGGCCATCCAGTCCAACCCCCTGCCACGCAGGAAATCACAATCAAAGCATCCCCGACAGATGGCCATCCAGCCTCTGTTTAAAGACCTCCAAGGAAGGAGACCCCACCACGCTCCGAGGGAGTGTGTTCCACTGCCGAACAGCTCTTACTGTCAAAAAGTTCCTCCTCATGTTGAGGTGGAATCTCTGTTCCTGGAGCTTGCACCCATTGCTCCGTGTTCCAGTCTCTGGAGCAGCAGAAAACAAGCCTGCTCCATCCTCAGCGTGACATCCCTTCAAATACTTAAACAGGGCTATCATATCGCCTCTAAACCGTCTTTTTTCCAGGCTAAACATACCCAGCTCCCTAAGTCTCTCCTCATAAGGCATTGTTTCCAGACCTTTCACCATTTTAGTTGCCCTTCTCTGGACACGCTCCAATTTGTCAATATCCTTTCTGAATTGTGGTGCCCAGAACTGGACACAGTATTCTAAGTGAGGTCTGACCAAGGCAGAATAGAGTGGCACTATTACTTCCCTTGATCTAGACACTATACTTCTATTGATACAGCCCAAAATTGCATTGGCCTTTTTAGCTGCCGCATCACACTGTTGGCTCATGTTCAACTTATGGTCTACTAGGACTCCTAGATCCCTTTCGCACATAGTCTCATTCAGCCAGGTCTCTCCCATCCTATATTTATGCATTTCATTTTTCCGCCCTAAATGCAGTACTTTACATTTCTTCGTATTGAATTTCATTTTGTTAGCTTTGGCCCAGCTCTCCAGTCTATCCAGGTCATTCTGAATTTTGATCCTGTCCTCTAGGGTATTAGCTACTCCTCCCAATTTGGTGTCATCTGCAAATTTGATAAGTATGCCCCTAATTCCCTCATCTAAGTCATTGATAAAGATGTTGAATAGCACTGGGCCCAGGACAGAACCCTGTGGCACCCCACTGGTCACATCTTTCCAAGACGAAGAGTAGCCACTGCTGAGCACCCTTTGGGTTCGGCCGGTCAACCAATTACAAATCCATTGAACAGTTAACTTGTCTAGCCCACATTCTACAAGCTTGTTTGCAAGAATGTCATGGGGAACCTTGTCAAAGGCCTTACTGAAATCAAGGTATGCAATGTCCACAGCATTCCCTTCATCTACCAAGCTGGTAACTTTATCAAAAAAAGAGATCAGATTAGTCTGGCATGACTTGTTTCTCTGAAACCCATGCTGACTTTTTGTGATTATGGCATTGCCTTCTAAATGTTCACAGACTCTCTGTTTAATGATCTGTTCTAGAATCTTCCCTGGTATTGATGTCAGACTAACTGGACGATAGTTGTTGGGATCCTCTTTTTTCCCCTTTTTGAAGATGGGAACAACGTTTGCCCTCCTCCAGTCTGCTGGGACTTCTCCTGTTCTCCAGGAGTTCTCAAATATTATTGCCAATGGCTCTGAGATTATATTTGCCAGCTCTTTTAATACTCTTGGATGTAGTTCATCTGGTCCTGGAGATTTAAATTCATTTAGATTAAGAAGGTATTCCTGTACCACCTCTTTACTTATTTTCAGCTGGATTTCCCCTATTGTGTCCTCTGTTCCATTTTCCTCAGGTTGGTCCTCCTTTTCCTTTTCTGAAAACACTGAGGCAAAGAAGGTGTTGAGTAATTCTGCCTTTTCTCTGTCCCCTGTTAGCATTTTGCCATCTTCTCCACGTAGTGGCCCTATCATTTGTGGGGCTGGGAAGGAAGAGCTTCGAGGGGGAGGGTTCTGCCAGCCGAGCTTTGGAGGCTGCAAAGGACCCTGGCCATACAAAAATGGTGGATCCAGAATTGCCAGGCTTCCCTTGCAAGCCTGCCCCCTCCAAAGTCCAACCAATCAAAATTCAGCTTTGCTGTGTAACCCTTTCCCGACATGGAGGTACAAATAAAGATTTGTTCGCTACCCGCAACAAATCGTGGGAACAGTGAGGGACAGATTCAAGATCACAACTTTTCGAATCTCCCTGGGATAAAAACTGCCATGTAAATGAACGTGAGGAGTTACTGAGGACTGATGCTCACATGGTTCCTGTAGTCAGCCATTAAGTAGTGTACATTAGAGCCTTCCATATAGGTGAATTGAATGAAAGCCAGGGTGTAGACCATAAGTCTGGTTAACAATTTTATCATCTTTGGAATCATATTGATGACAGTTAAAAATAGTTGCAAACAAAGAGAGAGGATGGAGTAATTTCAGGAATGGAGCAGGATTTCTTAGGAAGTGACACATATTCAAGGTACATCTAAATGCCCATGCAATTGGATTGATGTTGGGTGCTTATTTTGAATTTCTTATTGTATACCTTCAAGTCCTTTTTGGCTTACAGCAACCCTAACACAAACCTATCGTGGGGTTTTCTTGGCAAGATTTATTCAGAGTGGGTTTACCTTTGCTATCCTCAGATGCTGAAAGAATGTAACTTGCCCAAAGTCACCCAGTGGGTTTCCATGGCTGAGCGGGGATTCAAATCCTGGTCTCCAGAGTCATAGTCCAAGCTCATACCACTGCACCATGCTGGCTTTCTTTGTACAGTCAGCCCTCTGTGTCCATGGATTGAACCATCCATGGCTTGAAAATCTTTTTTTTTTTAAATTCCCCAAAGCAAACCTTGCTGTTTGCCATTTTATGTAAGGAACACCATTTTACTATGCCATTGTATATAATGGGACTTGAGCAGCCATGGATTCTGGTATCCACGGGGGTCCCGGAACCAAACCCCAGTGGATACCAAGGGCCCACTTTACTCTGATATAAAACCCCTCAGACTTTTTAAGTGGGAACATTCATGACTGAATGTTGCTTTACCCTTAAAAACTCTACTGAAAACTAGACACTAAGGATGGGTCTAGCCTAGCCATATATCTGATGTGCTGTATGTAGGGAGGTTTTGGTTTTGTGTATAGCCTCACCTTCCATTTAAAGAGGTACTGTCTCAATACAGGTTTACCATCACAGTGAGGAATAGACTTCCCCTTTACCATTAAAGTGCTGAAAGTGAGCAGGTCACTCCTGTTCACTGAAGATAATGATCTTAACACTTATTGTTAACACATACTATGTACATGGCCCATTGTATATTTACAGCAGGGTGTTCTCTGTGTATAGCGTTAGGGAGTCAGGGCCACACAGCATACCCATGACATGATGCCTCATAAGTGTATGGAATTTTATGTCTGAACATCCCCCTCAGTTGACACCAGTTTTGAACTAAATGTATAATAGACATGTGAATGCCATAACCTATAGTGGAGAACCAGTTTCATTACTTGTAGTCCTGCTATGTGAATTTCTTCACTTAGCTGTTCTCTGCGTGTTCTGTAATTTTGTTGGAAGTTACCTAACAAAATATGCTCCATTTGTTTTCCTAAGTTTGCTATAATTTTCTTTCATGATGATTTGATTATTGCAAATAATCCCAGATTTCCCTAATTACATTTTAGAGATTCTGTTGTTTTAGAAATTCTTTTCCTGTGTTCTGGTTATAGGAATAGGAGCTTGTGTTGATAAGGATTCATTTGAAATGATATGATGATGTACTAGAAGACCATGTACGTGGATATTATTATCGTTGCATTAATAGCACAGGGATTTTACAAACTTAATTGTGGAGAGTGCTGGTATTTCAGGCTTACTCATCTGTGTCGGGTAGGGAACCATGTGGCTCTCCAGTTGTTATTGGAGTGCAGCTCCCATAATCCTTGACCATTGGTCATGCTAGTTGTGGCCAGTGTGAAGTCCAATCATATCTAGATAGCTATAGGTTTCTCAGATCTGCTCTACACAGTCAGAAATTCTTAGCTGCCTTTCTTTTACTAGAAAATGGTTGAACCTTCCTGTGCAGCTTTGTATGTGTTAGAAAGCTTGTAATGTCCCCCATGTCCCAGTGCTCTTTCTCTCTTCCTCTGTTTTTTTCTTTGTACCTGCTCCATCCTCTTTCTTTTTCTACTGTTCTTTTTCCTCTTGTGCCTTGGTATTCATTCAGCTTAGACGGGAGGACCTATCTCTCCCTCTTCTAACTGTTTGGATAGTTGTGAGATTGGGGACTTTAGAGGGAAACACCATGTAGAACTACCTAGAAGTTGTCTGGAGAAACCAGAGGCCTGACTGCAGTTTCTTCTCTGATGGTTAAGAAAGTCTGTCACCTCATGACTGTAGTTGGTAACTAAACAGTAATATTTTAAAAACAAAATAATCCTAAAATATACATCCCTGGACTCCCATACCAAGTTTTTCAAGTGTCTTTGAGTTTCATGCTCTAGGAGCTCTGGCTGGCTGGAACAAACATCCCCCCCATCTCTATATTTAATTCTCTTGGGTATGTTGCCGTTTCCAGTGTGCTGATTGGCTGCTTAGGGAACTGACCAACCAATCACAGGTCTGTTGGGTAGCCAATCAGAACACTGGGGGCGGGACCATGTAGATCTTAAACATGGTGGCTGGAGCTGGAGAGTAACATGGGGGTGGATGTGGGGTGTGTGTGTGTGTTCTGGAATGCAGGGGGTGGGGTGGGAGGGGCAGAACAAATGGTGGGGGCAGAAGAGCGGTGGCGGGCAGCAGGGGACAGAACGAGCGGCGGGTGGGCAAGTTAAACCCACCAGCCTACCTCAAAAGGTTGTCATGAGGGCTCCTGGGCATTTTGGGGGGAGTTTTTTAATGGTGTATGGTACGCCGGGTCCAGCTAGTATATTATTATTGGTAGTCTTTATTACAAAAAAATTCTGTACAGCTTTGTTGGGTCTGGCATTTCCTGCAACTAGCTATACCTGGTATAACATACATCCTTTCCCCCGCGCGCTACACCTCTCTGACAGTACACATGCCGGTCCCCCGTGCCACCCTCCCCGTGCTCGCACTGCCCTCCCCGCCCCTGTGCTGCCCCCCTGTACCCCATGCCACCCTTCTTGCGCCCCATGCTGCCTTCCCCACGCCCTGTGCCACCCTTCCTGCACCCCGTGCTGCCCTCCCTAGCCACGTGCCACCCTTCCTGCACCCCGTGCCACCCTCCCTACTCCTGTGCCACCCTTCCTATGCCCCATGTTGCCCCCTCTGTGGTCCGTGTTGCCCCCCTGTGCCCGTGCTGCTATCCCCGCGCACGCGCATACACACCATGCCACATCCCTACCCCCATGCTACTCACACTTCATCTGCTGGCGGCCATGTTTAGAAAGGACTTAAAGGTCCACATGTTCCCGCCCCCAGTGTGCTGATTGGCTGCCCAACAGAGCTTTGATTGGTTGGTCAGTTTCCTAACCAGCCAATCAGAACACTGGAAATGGCAACATACCTAAGAGAATTATATAGAGAGATGTGTGATTTGTTCTGATGCAGCAGAGTAAGAGGATAGTTTTTGCTTAGCTAAGCACTACCTGCTACTTATACTAAGGAAGCAACATTGAAGTTTATGCAAGCATGAATGTGTGTTGTGTGTCTCTGTCCATATAAAACGGGTAGGGAAAGTGTGCCTGCGAAGCCCATTTTTGAGCCCCCTCTCCCAATTCAACCTCTCCCCCATTTTTGACATGCCCTCCATCCACAATTTTGCCTTGTTTGAGAGGCTCTTTTTTTAAAAAAAATTATTCAGTTAAAACAACAAAAATACAAATAAATAAACTAACATTCTTATTCATATATATATATATATATATACATAAAACATATCCCATACTCAGCCTACCATGCACTCCTATACTATGTTTCTAGACATCTTATTATTGATAACCATATTTTCATCACACATCTTCAATTTTATATCTTCATTTACTTCCCATTAAGTTCTCGCAGCTTGACATATATAATGGCATACTACTGTCCTGGCTTAATTTAACCATATAAATTGTTACAACAACTAAAATTAAAGCTAATTTAGAACAGAGATTACCACAGTCTTTTATGTTGGAATTTAGCTAAGAAATCCCAGATTTGCTCAGATTTGAGAGGCCCTTGGTAAACAGGAAGAGAATTGGAAGTTGACCTGTTTGGTTCCCTATTGTTTTTTAATGGTCTCTCCTGGAAGTAAATTAGCCAATCATAGCCAAAATGTAATGAAATTTCCTCCCCTCCACCCCCCGGGAGGTATAGGGGAGACATTTTAGGCCAATAAATGGGGTGGGGAGCACCTTCAAGGTCCCATTGGGGGGCACTAGTGCAATGCTCCCAGCAGCTGGGAGCTGCACATCCTGACATAAGGGAAGGGAGGCATTCAGGATGAATGAATGTGAGTGTAGGTTTGTGAATGTATGAGAGGGGGGAAGAGAGAGATGGAATAATTATCAAATGGTTATTCAACCAGAGTGAATGTAAAAAGCATAACGTTTGTTACGTTACATCCTATAATATTCATCAGGAGAATGAAATCGTTTTTTCTAATCAGTGATACAAAGTGAAATGTGGTGAATCTGGCAAGATTATTTGAGGGAGGTGGACATGTTGTTTTAAACTATCAAGGATTGTAAAAGGGTATTCAGTTAAGTACTTAGTTTTCAAGATTGTGTTTGCATATTTGCGGATGCCAGATTAATATAGGGCAAAACTTTGTAGTAATGAGAGATAAAGGCTTTTGTCTGTTACATAGAGGTTAAAATGCACTGCAAGGTAGTAGTCGCTCTACCAGAGGAAAATGTTTTTTTGAATCAGTGGCCATTACTGGCTAGAAATGAGTTAAAGTGATGACCCCTTTTGAGCCAAGAATTTCTAGAACAAAAGGCCTTCCAAAAATACTGTGGCTGCCATTTGTTGCTGAAGCAGTCTTTCTCCATACATCAGTTGTCAAAACAAATCCCATCAAGCTGTGAAGCTGTCAACTTTATGGGGACTTCTGATCAGTGAAAACCCAGTATCTGTGAGGCAGCTGAGGTGAACACTCTTCCAAATGAAAAGCAGCTCCAGATAGTATGAAATTATATATTGGGCAGTGGAATTGTTACAAATGGCTGTCTTTTCCCCCCACCTCAGAATAGCATTCCCTTCGAACACCATGGCAAGTAGCTGCTCGTCTCCTTCTCGTTGGAAAGCAGCACTGGGTGAGTCCCTTCTCGCTAGACACCAGCTTGGTGGGTGGGGTTGGATTCACTTCTGTGGGGACTTCAAATTGGGAGGCTTTTCATGTTCATTCTGCACTTTATTTCCATCTGCTTTGCAGATGACATAGCAATAGGTGTGCTTCAAATTAATTTAAATATCTTTTCCTAAAAGTTTTTAGTTTCACTAGTGTAAGAGAAACTAGATAGCATATATTACAGCCAAAGTTCAGGGTAGCTTGCAGTGTCATAATGAAGTGCTTGGAGTGCTTCGTGTAGCATGTTTGCTTACACATTGCTCATCTCCTCATAAGAAAGTAAATAAGTTATCAGACTGAGCAGCATGTGTAGGCCCTTTAAAAAGAGTCTGAACTACATAACAAGATAACTACGTGTTTGCAACCCCCAGTTTACTATTGACTAGAAACTTGCACATTCACTAAAGAATAAAGTCTGCATACTACTCTGTATGAATTACAGTAGCCCAGGAGTACAGGGTGCATTGCCTTCCACATGTTGCTGGACTCCCAACTCACATCAACCCTAGACAGCATGCCTAGTGGTGAGGGAATTGCAGTCCAGCAGTGTTTTGGGAGGTTCCATGTTCCCCATTCCTACAGCACCCTATAGTAACAGCGCATGATTTTTTTTTTTAACACAATTGCAGCCTGCCAGTAGATCTGCAAGGAGTATTATTTAAAAATCTGGAGATTAAATAATACATTTTTTCCTGAGGGAAGATGGACTTTAAAAAAAAAAGATATTACCAGTTATAGAAATATTGCATGGTATACAGTCACAAACCATATTCTCACAGCTACAAACCTCGATGAGCTCCAGCATTGTAAAAAACAAACACTAACATTGTTATTCTTGCCTGATTTAAATGTGGTTTACCTCTTGGCACAAGTAGTACAGAACATTAATGCAGCCCTTATTCTTCTGCCCTTTCCCGCAAGCAGCCAAAGATTAAAAAAACATTTTCAAAACCAATGATGAAGCTGAACAGTGTGCCTGTGGACTCTTTACAGGAGACTCCTAAATGCCTGTGTTGGTAGAAAATGAATGAATGCCTGTGATAGCTGCAGTTCTAAAGCTTATCAGTTGATCTTTCTTTTCTTTTTTTCCCTTGACAGTCAATAGGGACTTCACTGGAGCAAAATGAAGTCTGTGGGGGCAGTCTGTAGCTTGTGGCCAATCTTAAGCATTCTTTTGGCGTTTTCAGTCAGGCTGTGAAGTCTCGTTCCTTTGATTCTGTTTTGGGGCATTCTCCCACTCCATGCCACACTAATTTCTCCTGTTGCTGCAGAATTGCTCTTACTCCTCTTCTCCTTGCTGCTTTTGTGTTTGACTGACTCCACAGCTCTTTACTTTGTTAATTACATTAGCAAACTGATTATCCACATGGGTCAGATCATCTGGATAATCCAGCTGTTCAGAATTTTAGCAGAGTGGGAGGATTCTCTCCTGAAGCACCTTCAGTGTTGGGTTCATACTGGGCTGTGCTAAATGGAGATTTCCTTCTATTTGTCTGAGCAGAAGAACCTACTAAAAAGGAGCATGATGATGATGATGATGTTTATTGATATCCCGCCTCTCCCATCAGGATGGGGCGGCAATAGAAGTACCACAATAGAAGTTGTAGAAAGCCTACCTTTTTTCTTTGTGCTAGGGTGAAGCAATGGGGGAAGGTACAGAACTTGCTAGGGTACAGTTCCCTTCAGCCCTAGCTGGCCTGACCTGTGGTGAGTCGTGATAGGATTCATAGTGCAATCTCTGGAGAGCCACACATTTCCTGCTGTGTGCTCTGGGGGAGACTAAGACTAGGACAGGGATGTGATGCACTCTGTACAGTTGGCAGCCTTGGAAGGAGACATTCAGCCAGCTGACTTGCAGGTAGCTTCCTGTGGGTGTTGTTTCTCCCTGCTCTAGCTTGAATGGGATGAAAATTTAAAGGAGCAGGGATATGATGTGGCAAAGATCAACCTCTGAGTAGCTGAAATGGGAAGTTGTCAAAGCTGTTAAATAAAGTGCAGCTAAGAGAGCTGAGTCGCCTGCTTTTAAACACCATTCCTGTTTGTAAACAGTGGGAGTTTTGAGGAAAGAACTGCAGAAGCCAGTCTGCTATGAAGGTCCTTGTTTGTAATAATTAACCTCTTTTTGCATGTGAAAACATTGTTGCTGCTGCAGTTAATACTTAAGGCTAGGTCCTGTGAACTATGCATTAGAAGACTAGTCTTGATTCACCCATGTGAAGATGAAATAATACAAGCTGGCAATATTTGGTGTCATTAACCTTGATACTAACATAATTTGGCTGCTGGAATATGATCTGACTGCAGAATTGGAACTGCTTCAGCTTGTTAGGGATGGATCTCTTTTTCCTCCATCCTTGCTTTTGTGCCAGTTGCTTTCCAGTTTTTCTCAGGTTGGCAATAAATAAATAAATAAATTGTCCACTAGCCTGCTAAAACTATTTTGTGTACATTGCTTTATGTGAGCAACGGAGTGCAAAATGTTGTCATTGCATGCCTTCTTGGCCACTTCTTTAAAAGGTGAACAGCAGTTTCCGTTTCTTGGATATTTTAAGAGAGGAGGTAGAAGCAGATTTTAGTCCATTTCATAAGAAACAGATCCTTGCCTCTCGTCCTGAGGTGAGAAGCTGGAGGATCATTGTTGAATTTGTAGACACTTGATGACACGTTGGAGATGAAAAATTGTAATAGAGATTGTTATAAATAAAGGAAGGCATTCTTTTCTGAAATTGTTTCTGCCTTTAGCTATGTAGAAGCCTTCACAAACACAGGCTGGATACCATTACTAGATCCTAAAGTCCACTAAATCATTAGCATTTTAGGCATATTTGTAGGGATAGATAATGCATTGCCAGATTTGGCATAAATGTCTGATTGCAGAGTTCATGGGGCCTTGCTTAACACTGCCTTTGCATATGGAAGAATATTGTAGAACATGTTCAAAACAGTGTCACTGCTAAAAAGACCATTTTCTTTTAGGTAACACTTGCATTTCTCGCCTTGCCTCTTGATTTGGGGTTCATTACTGATTCAGGAACTCAACTGAATCATCTTTTTGCCAGCATGTGCTTCCCCCTCCCTCATTTTTCATACTATTTCTCCTTGCTCATGAGGTTCCTTTGTTGCCTTAACTGTACTGCAGAAGAAAAGTGCCTTTACTGCCTTTCACTTCATGGGTGCCACAGGTGGGTGCAACATGGATTCTGTTGGAACGCAGTTCTGTGCATTCTCATTTCATTCTCCTGAAATGGATGCATCAGCTCAGTTATATTTATGGGAAGTGGCTGAGATGACTTTAATGGATCCATTTGTGTGCCATTACTGTAGGTCTGGGCTGATATTGATACCTTATTCCTTGGCTTCAATAGATTCCTGCTCTGGCAGCGACCAGCGTTCTCCAGTCTGCTGTGCATCGGTGAAACAGTGTTGCCATTGAGGGGCAGATAATGCATGGCTGATCTCCTATGTTACCAATGGCTTTTACTAGCAAAACTACCCCAAACTAGAGCAGAAGACATAATTACAACTGGATCTCTCCTTGCCACTTACTAAAGATACTTGCAGGAACATGGACAGAATCCAGCAGCTGCCACTACAAGAGGCTTTGGCCAGAAACCTGATAACCTTATGTGAACTCTTGCAACAGGGCTGGAAAAGGAAGAGACAGTTTACAGCATTAACCGCCTGTTATTTAATAGCCATTTCAGTTCTCCCTCCACAGGCGGCAGCCTTTACCCCCTTTTTATTGTTCTACTGTAATTGTAAATCTTTTACTTTGTTTAAAAAAGTTTTGTATTCATTTTGCTATGATTATTGGCTTAACTCTGTAAAGAATTCAGTCTCGCTTTTGTCTGATTTGAAACCTATGTAGAAATGTGAACAATCCTGAAACTTACAGCAGAACAAAAGACTTGAAATTTCTTGTAACTTTAAGCCAGGGAGGGAACATGTAAATTGAATTAGAACAGTCAGCTTTTATTTCTCATTGTTACTTTTTGTATGGTCCCATTCTACAGAAGAGGAGAAGAAAGGGTATTCTCAAGGGTTGCTTTTTAAAAAAAACAAAACAAAAAACTTTATTTTACATTTGGCTGTCTCATTCTTTCAGGGTTTTTTTTCCTTTTAATCAGCTCTTAGTGTAGTACAGTACCTTTTTAAAAAAAATGTGCTACTCTCTAGGACAGTCCAAGAAAGAGCAGGAGATATTTTGAAGACAAACCAGTAGAGGTGATAGGAATCCTCCCTAGACTCTGCAGAACAAAAGTCAAAGCACTAAACTTTAGCTTAAAAAATAATGTATTCAGGACAGTTTAAATATTGAATGTACAATATCTGCTCTCCTGTGTTAATAGGGAGGAGTTCATGTGAGGGTTAGGATCCACTGTCTGTTTGGTTTTTTTGGCACAGATACCAATGAAATCTGCTTCCATTGCAGTGTGAGTAGTGTTGTAGTAGGTGTACTTCTCTTGAGTATGCCGAGAATCACAAGTGCTTACAGCCTGCTGTGTTATGCCAAGGCTTGGAGTTATAAACAAAATGTTCCTGCTGCAAGATGCCAAGGCTTGAGAACATTCAAGCTTGTTGAATTCTTTAATATTAAAGTGTGCAAACCTGAAACAGCTGGACTTCAGCTGAAGATACACTTACATAATGGCCAAAACACTTACTTTAGCAAATGAGCGTGTCAGCTATAGACATGGAAGAATCTTTGTTTTCTTGAGCAATATATTTATCCCTTTGTAACCTGGGAAAGTGGAAGGCATGTGAGTCATACCAAATACCACTTAAAGTAATCAGTCCCATTTGGGAGTGAAGATGCAATACATAGATGTGTTGTGTTGATGCTTTTTTATCAGGAAGCGTGAAATTCTTGCCTCCTTGGAAACTTGGTGGCTAATTTAACTCCATGATTTTCTTTTTCTGTTTATTTACAAGGTTGGTTTTGTTTTGTGTTTTGTTTTTGGGTCATTCCACAGTTTTGCCACTATTTTTTTTTTTTTAGTTTAGTTTTGTGGATTTGGGGATATGAACAATCTTGACTTTAAAAAAAAAAACTACTTTAGGACATTAACCAAGTGCTTATTTAAATTCAAGGTCTGATTTCTCGCAACCGATGATTGGGAGAGAGTGCAATGGGAATGTTTTTAATGTTGGTCCATGAAGAATTTTGAATAATTGTATCACTTAGTTACTGTAGATGTTGGTTCTTCGGGCATGTGCACTTCCATTTTGTACAGTTCTACACTTCCGTGTGCTTTCTTTGTAAATACTTGTGGTCAATGATGTAATGTTAGAGACTTACCAAGGCAGCCTCTTCTTCTCTATATATATCTGGAACCTTCAATAGCTGTACTATACTTAAAAAGTTGACTGATGCAAATTTCTCAACTTGTACTTGGTTGTGGGCAGTCCTTGCCCTTCCATTATAGTTAAATCCCACCATCACCTACTGAAAATATAGTTAGAATGTCTCTATAAACCTGTGTACTGGTAACAGATATCTCAGAACACCTCATTTGTATTACCACTGTATTTGTGTACTTTAATAATTGTGTAAATAAATTCATAAGGACTTCTAATCTTTTGTGCTGTATCTATGTTTGCATTTTTAATGGGTTCTCTACATATAAAACAGGACACATTTGTACAGAGCAACCAAATGTTTAAGACAGTTTTCTTTAACTGCTGAAAAGTTCCCAAATTTTTATGTTCATATGTATTTAATAATCAATATTGTAGCTGCTGTAACACTGTGCTGTAATATAAAAGCTCCCAAACCAGCAATGTAAAGTGATTGGCTATACAGTATCCAGAGATGTCTAGTCATAATGAGGTCATACAGCTGTTAGAAGTTTCTTCTGCTGGGATTACTCCAAAAGTTGGCAAGGCAGCCCTTTAAAGCTAGATCTGTACAGTATAATGGAAGAGATCCATGCACTTTGCTACCATTGAGCAAACGGCTGTTTCCTAGAGTGGCTAAGCAAGACAAAAGTGTGAATCCTTCATACTTAGGATGGTTACATAGGTTGTGTTCTACATTGACTCACTTGGCCTTTCAGAGAGTAGGGTAACTAAGGACACATCATTTACCTGTTGGCAGGCTGGTGAGGAGAAGCCAGATATGTATTCTGAGCAAATGAAACACAAAAATGACTTGAGCACTTCCTGAAGTGTGCTTTCTCTCCTAATTAAAAGTTGGAAGCACCCTTATTTTTGCTGTAAAGTGGATAGGAGAACATGGAGGAATTCTGTCCTTTGTGTTTCTATGCATGCCCCTGCTTTGGTATATCACCTCACAAGAAAGTTTGCTGTGCTGCCTGGAAGAATGTAATTCTTTCCCCATCAGGACAAGTGGCAGAACAGCTTTCAATATGACAGTGTCTGACTGAAATGAGACAAGACTGGAGCTGTGAATTAGAGTTGCAACAGGCTTTTTGCATTATGGACTTCACAAATGTTCTTTGAAATCTTTCCTATTTCTAGCAAAAATAAATAAAATAAAAAACACCAGTAGGAAATTTTCCTGAGACATTTCACCCAAGGTCTGAAGGATTCTTGCCTACCAAAAAATGAAGCTATTACATAATTTCCATATGGGTTGCCATGAGATTCAGTTCCTAACCACTTTTTCCCAGTTCCACCTCACCATATAAAACAAAAACTGAGGAGTTTTAAATACAATATGTAAACTTTGAACTTTATCAGACTAGTGTCCAAAGATGCTGTAATCCCACGATTGAGGAAAGCAGAAACAGTGGCATTATTACACATGTCACTATAATCGCATGATTCTCTCTCTCTCTGGCTTTTCTTCGCAAACAAAGATTCAGGAAGGACTCATCCCACACTTTTTGCAAGCTCGCTGATGACTAAAAAGGCCAATCCGAGATAGACAAGTCCGGTTGCAGAAAGCACAGCAGAAGGTCTCCTTGGGTGATGTTTCCGGGTTGTGATTCTTTCTGCGTTGTCGTTTCTCTTCAAGACTTGTTCGGCGTGAGCTCTCAAATAAGGCTGCAGCATTGTGGATAGTGCGTCTCCATGCCTCCCAATGTGAGGCCAGGGTGGACCATTGTTGGTGATCAATTTGGCCGAGCCTGAGATGTTGTTTCAGGGAGTCCTTGTATTGCTTTTTTGGAGCGCCCCTTTTACGCTGACACGTGGCGAGTTCACCGTAGAGTACTATTTTGGAGAGGCGATGGTCCTGCATCCTAGAAACGTGCCCTGCCCAACACAGCTGTGTTCTCAATATCATGGCCTCAGTGCTGGTGATCCCTGCTTGCTCAAGGACAGCAACATTCGTCACATAGTCAGTCCAGTGTATATTTAGGATTGTGCATATACAGTGCTGATGAAAGCGTTCGAGAAGTCGTAAGTGGTGGCGATAGGTGACCCATGTCTCAGACCCATAAAGGAGAATAGACAGTACGATGGTTCTATACACACTGATTTTTGTGCTTCACCTCAGGTGTTTGTTACTCCAAACTCTTTTGTAAAGTCTTCCAAATGCACTATATGCCTTTGCTAATCTGTGATCAATCTCTTTGTCAATCTTGGCATCTGAGGAGATGATGCTTCCCAGGTAGGTGAACTGCTGAACGGACTTAAGCACAGATTTGCCTACCGAAGTGTGGGGATGGTGGTGTTCGTCCTGTGGTGCAGGCTGGTAAAGAACTTCCGTTTTCTTCAGGTTGACTTCCAGCCCAAACAGCTCTGCAGCTGTTGCGAAGCAGGATGTTAGGCGCTGCAGAGCTGCTTCTGTGTGGGCAACAAGGGCAGCAGCAGCAGCGAAGAGCAGCTCACGGACTAGATAGTTTAGAGTCTTAGTGCGAGCCCTCAGACGGCTTAAGTTAAACAAACTACCATCAGTATGGTAACGTATATAGATGCTGTCTTCTTCAAGCGCTGCCGTAGCCCTTTGGAGCATCATGCTAAAGAAGATTGTAAATAAATTTGGAGCAAGAATACAACCTTGCTTCACTCCATTAGTTATTAGAAAGGGCTCTGAAAGAGCATCGCTATATCTGACTTGACCGTGCTGGCCCTCGTGTAGCAAGATGATCATTTTAAGGAATTTGGGGGGACATCCTAGTCTTTCCTTTGGACTTTATCAGACTAGTGTCCAAAGATGCTGTAATCCGCGATTGAGGAAAGCAGAAACAGTGGCATTTTTACACGTCACTGTAATCGCACGATACAATCACCCCAGAATTATTGCACAACCTCCACTAGCGGTTTAAGAACAGGATTCTACTAACGTGATTTAGCATGGGCAAGATTTCAGTGGTTCTTGTGAGAAGACACGAGTGCAGTTAAAAATTCCAAAAGCCCCTGATTTTAAAAAGTAAATGAACACACAAACACTTTAACAAACCTAAAAACGTTTAAACAAAATAGGACAGTTCATAAAAAGACTATCCTGTGGGTAGTTTTCATGTTCTCACCCAGAGGTTTTCTTCAGAATGGGGAAAGAGGACCGCCCAGTCACACTGTAATCTCGTGATTACAGCGGGACGTGGTTTCTCACACTCTTCAGTACTCCCCAAAAAGTGATATTGAGAGCTATTATTTGTCCCATCAATAAAAAGTGACTCCTTATTTGCGGCTAGAGCACAGACTTAACCATGCAAAGGCAAGGACAATATGCAATAGCGGGACCCATTCATGCTATCGTAACATTGTAATTGTATGATTTTTGCCACGTCTGATAAAAGTCTTTTTACCTAATATTTACTTTTATAGTGATGGATGTCTAAACCCTAATTTTTATTCTCCCTGGCCCCCCCCCAAGAAAATTATCTTGCAACACCCCTGCATAAACAGCATAGCCAATTGGGTGGAATGCCAGGAATGGCAATCCAGCAACTTTTGGAGTCCACAACTTGCCCACTTCCGTCCTGGAAGTTGGAGGCTTTAGCCAGGGAAAACTAATAGGGATCCAGTTCCAGCAGTGATTTTCCAAAGTGAGCTTAGACAAATCACAAGCTCTCTGTTCATTTTTAAAAAATAAACTCATTTATTTGTTACAATTTGTCCTCTTGTCCCTAGCGCGCTATAAAAGCGGGGTAGATAAGTTGGTGTTATTGCTTAATTATTTGTAGGTGCTATTGCTTAATAATTTGTAAGCCGCTCTGTGAGCCTTCGTAGCTCAAGAGCGGGGTATAAATACCTAAAATAAATAAATGGTTCCTCTAAAGAGCTCATAGTCACAAGTAGAATGTATCCCATTTTATCCTCACAATGATGTTGTTTAGACACAGAGAAAGGGATTCAAATCCCTGTTCTTGAAGCACACTGGGTAATCTGGCGGTAAATCTTCCTTGTCCGAGTCCGACCATCAATCCACCACATCACAATAACTCTCAAGCTGATATATAAACCAGCCTGAAAATGTTTACTCATCTGCTTTGGGCTGGAAGAGGAAGGGGTGGAGGATTCATTGTTTCCTAGTGGTACTTGCTGTATTTCTAGACTGGGTGCAGCAGAGTGGGCTTTTCTCCTTGTTGCTTGGCTTGATTTCTAGGCTGAGTGACTTGGGGAAGGGAAAAGCAATCAGTCCCTCCTCTGCCAATAAGCTGATTTGCCTATGTGAAGTATCTTGGCTTACCAGGTAAGTGCTTAAATATAAAGTTGTTATATATTAATTCCTTTGAACGTGCTTTGTACATTTGAATGAGGCCTTTTGTAATGACCTGTAGTAGTCAGTTTTACAGGTTACTGCTGTAAGGATGGAGCTCAGAACTGAATCAAGACCTCTTTCTGCCTGAGGTGAAAAATAAGGGTGCTCCCATCCCATTCTATGTACAAAAGCCAACTGGACTGGTAATTGAATCTCTCTTCAACACTCATGATGAAACAGTGTCATCCACCACATCTGAAGGCACCAAATTAGGTTAGGAAGTATAGGACAGGTGCATACCTCACTTTTCCAGTGCTTTGCTGCTACCATCCAGTACCTGCCACTTGAGGCAACCACTTTATTTTGCATCATGGAAGGGCTAGTCTTGGCACAACCTATTTCTTCTGTCACTGATAGAATCACAGAGTTGGAAGGGGCCCCACAGGCCATTGAGCCCAACCTCCTGCTCAACGCAGGAACCCCAGCTAGAAAGCCTCCCAAGCAGGTAGCTGTCCAGCCTCTTTTTGAAGACATCCAGAGAAAGAGACCCCATCACCTCTGTAGGCAACTGGTTCCATTGCTGAACTATTCCTACTGTCAAGGAGCTCCTTCTAAATGTTCAATTGAAATCTACCCTCCTGTAACTTAAAACCATTAAATCTGGCCTTGCCCTCTGGGGCAGCAGAGAACAAACCTGCACCCTCCTCTCTGTGACAGCCCTTTAGATGTTTAGAGTACAAACATGCCATTCCTCAGTACAGTATTCTCTTCACCAGGTTAAACATGCCCAGTTCCTTCAACCTTTCCTCATACGTTTTGTTCTCCATACCTCTTATCATCCTTGTTGCCCTTCTCTGAACTAGATCCTAGTGTTCCTATTTGGCCTTTACACAGTTCACTCAGGGCTGTTGGAGAGTGGTCCGGAGGAAACTCCACTGTTGTTGTTGTTGTTGTTTTGTTTTGTTTTTTGCAATAAAGGGCTCATTCTGGCTCTAATATGTTAGATTTTGTCATAAAAGTGCCAAATGTAGGACATTGTCTTTTCTGCTGCGCTTCAAACTACTTACTCTCTGATGCCTGTGAATAGCTGTTAAGTTTTTTGTTTTATGAATGGATCGATGTCACCAATACCGTGACCTAGTGTACAATCCAATTCTGGCTGTACTGTTTAAGGCAAGGTGGTAATGCTGCAGCCCTCCAGATGTTGGACTGCAGTTCCCAACATTCTTCACCAATGCCTCTGCTGGCTTTTGGAATCCAGAGATCTAAATAATTCCTACTTCTGGTCTAAAGATCATTTCTTCAAAACATATTCAACTGGAAGAAGAAAAATTCATCATTGCTAGAGTTCCAAGTTATTTTGCTTGAAGTTTATTGTGTGTATTCTTTGTTAATTTGGGTTGCACAGAAGCTACCACCATCTGCCCTCCTCCATTTAATTCACACTCATTCAGTATTCAGTCATCATACAGCATTGCCTGCCTGTTATTTTATCCTAATAGTAATCTACCATATGGTCAGATACTCAAAATAAATAAAAACAAAGAAAAATCTAGCTTTGACCTAATTCTAGGATAGCGTAATCCTAAGGTTCTTAATTCAACAACAAAAACTAGTTTCTAGACTTTAATGGAGTGCACATATATCTATCAATAGATTGATTTACCACGGCATATGTTTGACAGTTAAAAACAGACGTTATTCTAAAATTTCTTACAAGAACTACCCACAGTATTTTTTTTTTAAGACCCATTGTTCCTTTGCATGTAAGGTGATTTATCCTAATGTCTCTACAGGAAGGGTGGGAAACATTGTGGCCCTCCCAACGTTCTTAACTGCAGTCCCTATCAGCCCTTGCCATCATAGTCATTGAGAGGGGGAATGGGAGTTGCAGTCTAGCGACATCAAGAGAGAAGCACACAGTCCTTACCCCTTCTCTGTATGCTCTTGCAAAGGATGTGTTTACACTGCAGTGTCTTAAAGTAAATCCAAATAGCCTACAGCCCACCATTGAGTGTGCAGATCAAAAATGATTTTGAATTAACAAAGCAAACAGCCTTTCAGAAACCCCAGCGTCTGCTCTGGTAACATACAATACGACATGGTGTATTTGCTTTTCTTTTGTGCTACTTAGGTTATTAGTGACTATTCAAGCTGCATGACAACCATTTTTTAAAAAAATGATTTTTCCATTGCCACATACAATATTTGCATTAAAATACATAGTGGAGTCTCATTACAGAAAAAAAAACCCAGTGATGCTAATAAATCAAATGAACATGCTAAGTCTTCTCAAAGCTAACTAGTCTTTTCTATTATGGCTATACTCTTGATGACAGTTTGAACAATTCTCTCTGTACTAAAGTAGGATTGTTGAAAACTGGTAAAATAAAAGGCTTGGGCAGAATCAGGTTTTGCTGCCTTTTCTTTAATTATATGAGGAGAGAGTCTCAATAAGGCACAGGAGATCTATGTTCCAAATGTGGCTTTTTTTTTTTATTAGGTGTTGCTGGAAGTTGTAACAATGGGGAAGATGGGATTAACCTTTCCCCCCTTGCCTTTCCTCCAGTTTTAAATCCTTCCATAAAAGCTGTGATTTGCCCTCTAGAAGAAAACAGAAGGTATTGCAGTTGCTTTCTGTACCTTCTCAGAGGCACTATCTATTTTTGATCCATAGCTTTCAGGTTTGGAAACCTTGTGTGAAATACAGGTCTGATAAAAATTAGTCACTGACTCATCCTCAGAATCAAATAAAAGGAGCAAAAGAACCTAATTTCTATGATGTCCCTCTTGAGGCAACAATATTGACAACAGAATAAAATAACTTTATTCACTGTGGTTGCAACAGTTCACTAGAAAAGCATAAATCCAAATTACATTGACATCGACATATTATTACATTAAAGTGCATTTACACGAAAGCAGGGACAAAAGTGACTTCACTTGCTTCCAACCTGTTAAGCACGCACTCGTATGCAGCAATATGTTGACACACATACAGACTCATACAATGACAATTGGTACTGACAAATTCTGCACCTAATATCTTTAGCACACAAGAGCTTTGTTCTTCTGGAAACCTTCCATCATGACTGCCTTACAGTTGTGCACTGAAGAGTTATTTGCACTCTGAGAATAAAGAAGGCAAATGTTTTGTGATTTTGTCACATGGTAATGATGGTTGAAGGGTGCTAGTTTGATTAAACAACAAAAAAGAGTTGCATAGACTCTGGGTACAATAGTGTAGATGGCAGGAATATAAACGGGACCCAACAGAAAGTTAATTACTGAACAACAAGTATGTACTGAAAGGAAAGAAAGAAACAAGGCTCTTGGTCACTGCTTAAAAGCGGTTGCATTATTTCAGTATATTTGGTTCAACTGCTTGCTCTGAATGGATTTTTAAAAATAATGTTGCACTTTTGCCTTATGTAACAGGGAATTCGTGTTAGTTGCTTGCCTGTTATAGAAAATCCAGATGCCTGATTCCAGCAGTCTATGTGTTAGGATAAACAACATAGTTTTCCCTGCACATTCTGACTTAATTTTAGAAGGGAAGGTGATCTGTGCTGCATTCCCTTATATATAAGGCTTGGCTGCATTGTTTGAAATGACTGAGAACCTTGGTCCATGCCCAAAGATAGAGATGTACACGTGAGTACTTTCAGGTCTCCAGATCAAGGTTTATAGTCTATAAGCTGCTACAGCTCAATTTTCATTTGTGAACACATATGCCTTGCACACTGCAGTGACTCCTGTGCACATACATACACATTTACACATATACTTTATATAAAAAACAGGAGGGAAAAAGAGAGAAGATAATCAAATATAGAATAGTCAACCATCATTGGCAGTATGCAAGTTATAGCAGGTACCTAATCAAAGCCAGTGCTGAAACTTGCAAGTAAGTACTTAACCAAAGCAAGAGGTAAGATTCTTTCATCCTTCACAGTTGTAGAACTGTGAAAATGTTGACAATTGTCCACTAATGCATAGATTTTTCAAATAGTAATTTCTCATACAGAGATTTTGGCCCAAGCAAAGTAACTCAAAGGTAAATGTAGTCTATAATATGATGGTGCTTTTTTTAAAAAAAATGGGCAAACATGTAAACAGTCTATTGTCTTGGAAAGAAATTAGCAAAGCTGAAATGCAAGCCATGCCCTATCTCACTTAAAGGAATTGTCCCAGTAAAAAGTTAATTCCTTCCTTCCTGTCTATGATTTCTGCAGTAGTGTGTTCCATCAACTAGTTAAATTTGTGTTCACAAGAAATTACAATTGGTAGATGCTTCGGAATACTGGAGGTAAACAATATTTCTCTAGCATTTGCTCAAGGAATACTTCCATAAAGTCTCAGAAACCATAAACAATTTCATTGTGCATCCAGCTTCCCATTTCTTGTCTCCCTTCTCTCTCTGCACTTTTCTTTTCTTGACATACAGGCCTTGTTTTTGTATCATTTAGATTTATTTTTTAAATACATCAACTTCACTCACGTTCTGATGAATAGCTTTTGAAACAGAGAGAGTGGGCAAGCAGTTAATGTTTACATCTTTGCTTCCTCCTATATACTATATTAGTAAAATCAGCATATTGTTCTCTAGGACCAGAAGTCAATTTCATTCTGAGATACAATAATCCACAATCTAACTCTTGCTAGAGACACATCATCTCTCCTTTCTGCCTAATTCAGAAGCAGATGTTACAGTCTTGTTAAGCTCTATGGTTACCCACAGCATAATGGAACAAATATAGTCTAACCATCTTAAAACAAGACAAACAGCAGACATGGCCTGAATTACGCAGAAGAGAGAGGCTAAGCAGCCTTTCCTGTGCTACCAGTGCACAGAATTTTCAAATAACTTCCTTTTGATGCATCCAGGAAAATACCAAACCAAAAAAATATTATTGACAATTCTGACCCCCATCTTTAAATATAGTTTGAGTAACTTGAGCTCGGTTAGCCAATATTCAATTGTTACTAGACCAGTGATCATTCAACACTTTACTAAGGTATGCATTAATGAAATGCCTTTGTGAGTTGACCCGACCCTTGCCACTGACACCGATGCCCTTGCCAATCTTTCCTAAGGCAGCTCAGTCTTTACCTCCTATTTTTTGTAATCACTGTTACAGGTCAACAGGTGGGCATCTCATTTTGCTACTCAGAGCAATAAATCCCTATTTATAAGATAGGTTAACCCAAGTTTAGATCTGTATCTTAATATCCAAAAAGCTTTGTACTCCAAACCAAACTTGACTTAATATCTGATGTAGTTTTTAACCTTGCTTTGGTCATACACCTCTACTACTAACATACAGGACAATGGAAGTTCCTGCCAAAGATAATATTATCAAATAAACATAGTCCCTCTTTGGTTAGACATTATGATAGAAATTGATCACAACTTTCTTAGCATTTTCTACTTTGTCTCTTAATATCTAACTGCAGCTTAAGCTGAAGGGCTGTTTAACAGTTGCCCAGAGAACAAGAACTTTGCATGTGGGATCCCATAAAGAGAAAATGAGATTAGTTCAAGGTATTATGACAGAATTTCAGAAGCTGTCTTGCAAAGCACTGACAATTAACTTCCTAAGTTGTTAGAGCTGGATGCACACACACACACACACAGGCCCACAAATCTGCTTCTGTCAACACTTTCTATTAATTTGGCACTATTACTAGGCTTAGAAGTGCAGAACAAAAGTGACATAGGGACAGAAAGACCTTATTTTTCTTTTGTGACCTATTTGAGCAAGGAGATGATGTTCATCTTCAACTTTCTCCTTTAAATCCAGAGCCCTGCAGCCCCTGCATATGCGGGGATACAGGATAAGGGTGGCCAATCTAAGGCTCCCCAGATGTTAAGTAAATGTTATTGGAGCCCTTAGGTCATCCCCAGCCACTGGCCATGGAGGTTCAGGCTGACAGGAGTTGGAAGTCCAATACCATCTGGAAGTTTATAGCCTGCCCACCCCTTCAAGGGAGGATGGTCCACAAGCAGGAGAGATCAAGCCCTGCTCAGGCATCCTTACCTATGTTTTGGGTCTGTGCAACATGTATAGTAATGGGTTGCCTGGTGCTCCACTGTGGCAGTTACTTGGCCACACACACACTTATCTAATAATATTAGGGAACTTACATTTGTTATAATGTCCTCTGAAAACATTAGTCTGGCACATGACTCAGAGCTTAGAAAAAAATTTGGACTGCAACTTCCAGTGACCCCCTATACTGGTCATGGCCATACTGTCTAGAGAATTCTGGTAGTTCTAGTCCAAAACAAAAAAAAATGTTCAAGTTCTGGCTTGACTCAAGATTACAGCCAAACTTACATGAAAGTTCTCTAGGTTTCTTTATGTAGGTAGGTGTTACTAATTTCAGGACTAAAAATCCTACGAAATCTTCCCTCCCCTTCCCCAACAGCTGTAATTGTGTACAAGTGTTTGAGTCACCAGCCCACCTTTAAAATGTTCTTTAAAGATGCATGAAGAGGCCTGTATTTACTATAGTGAGAAAAGAACAATTAACATGCGGAAGCTGATACTGTGAATTTCAATACTGCTTCAACCACTGAAAAGTCTGATGTTACTTTCCAAATGTGGAAAGCTATGAGTGGAGGCTATTTTCTACAAACCCTGCACTTCCCAATTAAGTCTTTGTCATGCCCCTCAATGCAGTGTACTCTCAAATGTTGTCTTTTGTCATTTGTTGGCCCTAAATCACTTTACCAGCTGCTGTGAGTCACAGAAAACAAGAGGATAACTGTACCCCGCCACCAAGTTTCATTCTGAAGAAGAATATGGACAGAAGAAGGCAAAACTGCCTTCTTCACCCTGCGCTTCTTCCATTAAGTCTATCTCACTTCATGACAGAGCTGACAGCTCCATTAGTGTTTCACCACAGTTTAATAATGGGGGCAGGACACTGTTTTGTCAAAATGTATCAGCACCTTTTTAATAAAAGATTTTTAATTCTTACTCCATAGGTCTTTATGTGCTCACTCACTCACCTCTGGTTTAATCTAAAACTCACATATGGTGGATAATCTAAAAATGGATAATATAAAATGATTATCCTTCCATTGCTTGTGGAATGGCTTCCTCTGTGAAAAGAAAGCTGTGGAAGCCATGAAAGCAAGACACTTCCTGAAGGGGCTATATTTAAAGCAGAGGGTCAGCAGAGTGTGTAAAGGAATTGGTATTCTTGCTCTGTTGGCCTCTTAGAACTACATACAACTTTCAGTTTGTTTTTACATAATTTGGGAACAGCCATTGTAAGGTGTCCCAGGAAGCATCACAGTGCCTTTCTTTGTACTAGTATAATATTTCCAGTAAAAAGGACAATGAAAACAAAAAACAAAAATAGCATAAAAATACACTGACAATCCAAAAGTTTTGAAAATTGTACATGTTATCAAAATTAGATTAGGGCTGAGCCAAATGGTCTAGATGCATTTGGGAAGGGATAGGTTCTAAACCTTTCTGGAGACAACCAAGTCCCTGAGATTTCTCCATGCTAAGCCAATTCTCCTAAAGCAGACACAGACATGGAATATACATTGACGTGTACCACATACACAGAGAGAGACAGATAAACCCTGATGATTATTTCATCTATATTAAAGGAAAAGTTTATATATAATTCTTCTCAAATTAAAATATTTTAATCCAGGTGAGCGTTTTTTGGTGATGCATAGCAGGACCTTTACATGTGTTTAGAAGGCCTTTTGTTTAGCTTGCAGCAGTAGTTACACTCAAGCCGTTTAACTTGAAGATCAAACCATTTTAAAGCAGGGAGAAAAGGTTTTCTAATAAGCCAGCTTCCAAAGATTGATTTGACGAGCTGGTTGGCCTCCAGTTCCCAAACAAGATGGCCCAGCCCTAAACTAGTCCTATTTCTAAAATAAATAACAGTGTTGAAATCATCTGACTCTCTTTCTAAATATTTTGACATTCATTCTTGTCACACTCACACACATGTTTCTGGATTAGTTACAACTTCCCCATTTTTTTCATCTTTCAGAAAGCGTTCCACTTCAATAGAGTCCACCTTTGTGTCTCCAGGTTGTTTGTTTAACTCCTCTCTTTCTGCTGCATCTTCTTTTACTTGTGTTTGCTCTGGTCTTTTGATACAGCAGGCATTTCCTACAGCTAGCACCACGGATGAAGTAACAACTTCACAGCCAGCCAGAATAAAAACAAACATATATTTGTGTGTTGCATCCAAGAGTTTGCCTGGAACAGAAAAGCAACATCGTGAACAGCATATTCGATCAAACTCATTTCTATGTACATTAGGGTTGACATGAACATATTTAAAAGAAATATGATTAGTCTGAAGATACATTCTCAGCACATTTAGCGGGGGAAACATGAAGTGACTTATCTTTCCAAAAAGCCCTGCCAGATATCCACATTATATGCTCTTAGTGAAAGGTTTTGCCCTTATAAAAACAGATTTTGTGAGGATGAAAGATAATGCTGTTTCTTAAAGAGAGAACAAGACATGGATTTTCAGATTTTTAACTGATCTCCTGTCTATTATATTTGATTAAGTTATCCTCCTGCTCTTAGCAGGGAGGATGAAGGGGCAAATCATTTAAATAATTAACATCAATTTGAGAAGTAAAATTTCTCAAAAACATTTGAAACTATTTTCCTTAAGATGTATTTTAATATAAGGCTAAACATTCCAGAAGGACACACACATCAAGAGTTCTAAATTGAAATGTGTGGCAACTTTGGGGGAAATCAAGTATCTCTGTGAATTCTGTAATTAGGGACTTTTTAACTTAACAACATATTATGTGAAGTACAGTTGTCTCTCCGTACCCATGGATTTGGTATCCACAAATTTAAGTATTCACAGCTTGAAAATATTCTTTAAAAAATAGTAATCCAAAAAGCAAACCTTGATTTTACCATCTTATATAAGGGACACCATTTTGCTATGCTATTGCATATAATGGGACTTCAGTATTCACAGATTTTGGTATTCATGGGGAGTCCTAGAACCAAACCTCAGCGAATATGAAGGGACACCTGTACTATTTCTTCACTATCCACACCCTTCTTACCTTCTGCGGCCCCTGCTCCTTACTCTGTTTCTGAACCTATTTTTTGTCCTTGTGGACTTGAGGATAGGAGTTAATATTGTTGTTTAATTCTTCATCCCACCCTTCTCTTCACTCAGACTGCTCAGAACATTAGTGGAGCCCTATGGGATCAGACCACAGTTCTACTAAGTCCAGCACTCTATGGCTGGGTAGGTAACTGTGGAAAGCTTATAGACAGGACCTAAGCACAGCACCAGTACTCTCCCATTTTGGTTTCCCCAGCAACTGGTATTCAATCCTGGAAGTAGAATATACCGTAGTTGTTTAGGAATAGTAGCCACCAACAGTCTTAACTTCATTCACTATCTAATACCCTTTTAAAACACTCTAAGTTGGCAACCATCACTACAGCTTCTAGCACCACATAAAGAAGTACTGTACTTCCTTTTTCTGTCCCAAATTTCCTGCCTAACAGTTTTCCATATAAGAAAGTATGGACTTGTTTAGATGGGCAATATACCCCATCTTGTCCCCATCTTAGAGCCCTGCAGTCCTGACAATGCAGGGCATTTGCCCCATTCTGCCCCCAGGCAGTCCTCACCACCTCCAGGGCAAATACGGGGCTAAGACGTGGGGAACACGGGGTACAGTCTGATAAAATGTTGTAAAATAATAATTCTTTTAATCTGTTCCCACAGGGAAGGAATGGAACAGGCACCGAGACCACAGGGGCCTGTCCTGGCAGGCTAGCCCTCACTGTTGCTGCTGGTCTGCCTTGCTCTCCCAGAAGGCAGGAAGGAGTCCTGCAGCATGTGACCAAGGCTGGTCACATGTTGTGGGCCAGCTTCCTGCCTTCCAACACAGCAAGGGAGATGGCAGCAGCAGAGGCTGCAGCAATGGGCTGGTGTGCCTGTCTGGACTCCAGCCCATTTGGAGGAGGTAACAGGGAAACAATGGGCCTAGCTCATGTAGATGAGCCCTAAGAAAAACTTCTCTGTTTTGCTGCAGTGTGGAGAGTTACTATTATTTCTCTTTGTGCTCATTGGGCTTTAGATTTAAGTAGACATCATCTTGACTTGTTATTGCTTGCCTCAGGTAAAGTTACCTGCCCTATGATGTCTTTAATTAATTATCTCAGCTTGTGGCCAGGAAGAAAGGATAACAATTCAACCTTCCATAAAACCCTTTCCAGGATTCCAGAGACAAAACCAGACAAACCCAAAAACACACTATCTGAAAAAGGGCATCTCTCTTTACGAGCCTGCCTGAGTTTTAAGATCCACGAGGGAAGGCTCTCTCTCAGTCCCACCAACATCACAGGTACATTTGGTGAAGACAGGGGAGAGAACCTTCTTGGTGGTGGGTCCTCCTCCCTATGGGAGGTTTGGATGCCCCCACACCTGCCTTTTCCTTTTGCTGGCAGGCAATGACCTTTTTATTCAGGTAGCCCTTTGCCTTATCATTTCTGTGGCAAAAAGAGCTTTTCATGGGGTAGTGTTTTAAAAATCTGTTTTACTATCTTTTAATTGTGCATTACAGTATATTATTTTGTGTTTTTTAACTGAACTGTCATTTAATTGCTTTTTAACATTTGTATGAATTTTTTAACTGTACATTGTTTTATAAATGCTTGTAAGCTGCCTTGGATCCTCTATGAGGAAAAAGGCAAGATATAAATACAATACAATACAATACAATGGCACGTGCAGAAATAGAGCAATAGGGACAGAACATGGATAGTTATTTAAGCAATCATCTACTTGTTTTTAAAGCAATGGGGCTGATGTGCACCAGGACCAATGCGCACCAATCCAGTTGTGCACTGGTTCCATTGTGCATCAGCCACTTCACTGCCTCCCCTATGTAGTAACATAACACCAGCCCTTTTCTGGACACGGACATTATGGAACTGCCAAATTCTAATTCCCACAGATGTAAGTTCATTTACAACAACATAAGTCCCCAGCAGGATTCTGGCCTGCTTTTTTAGTAATATTTTGTTTGTATTTATGTTGTGAACTGTATTGGGTCCCATGCTGGGAGAAAGGCAGTTTATAAATACAATAATAATTGTGTAGGTAGCCTCAAAACAAAGGCTGTCCTCCATTTCCTCAAAATATAATAGATTGCCTCCGGTAGTAATTCCCATCACCTTTCTGTCTTTTCCCACAAAATGCCCCCATTACTAAACAGTTAGAAAATTAGCCAAGTGAAACATATACCTGCTGTAGGTGGTCCAACTAGAACAGCCAATGCCTCAGCCAGGAGAACTAAGCCAATGGCACTGGAAAATTTTTGTGTACCAACAATAGCCATGAGAACTTCAAACTGAAGAGCACCAACCATTCCGTAGGAAATGCCAAAGAAAATGCAGAAGACGACCAGACCACCATAGTTGTAGGACATGGATCCCATGAGATCAGTAAAGCCATTAAAGAACATAGCAAAACTAAAGAGGTAGACACAGCGGGGCCTAACCCACTGTAAGCCAGCTACTATTCCGCAAATAGGCCGAGCAAATATATCAATGAATCCAAGAATGGTCAACAGGAAAGCCGATTTGGTGTCCTCATACTTCAGATCCTTAGCATAGCTCACAACAAACACAGGGGGCACAAATAAGCCCAGCACCATGATGGATGCAGCCACTGTATAGATGAGGAAGCCACGATCCCTAAAAACACTGAAATCCAGTAGCTTTTTCTTGCCTTGTTTTTCAGTAGCCCCTTTGGAAGCTTCAGTTTTTTTAGGGGCCTCCAAAGGTCTCATCAGGGCTCCACAAACACAACAGTTCAAGAGCAGTCCTCCCAAGATGAGGAATCCCCCTCGCCATCCATATAAAGGCTGCAGTATCTGCCCCAAGGGTGAAAGAGCGCAAAGGAAGACGGGGCTTCCAGCTGCAGCCAAACCATTGGCCAAAGGCCGTCGCACATTAAAGTAGCGATTGAGCATGATGAGTGATGGCTGGAAGTTGAGCGCCAGGCCCAATCCTGAAAAAGAACAGACATTACAGTTTAAACCACAATATACAATACAAAAGAGGTCACATGAGCTCAATAGTGCAAGATATAAAAATTGCCTAGTTATGTGGCTATGTGTACATCAAAGTGTGGCTATGGCTCTATTATATCAGCAGTCTGCTGTGGGCTGCATCCTATGTTCCAAACTTATGCGAGAAGAGTCATGGAGCAGCTGAGTTCCATCTGCACCCTGAGGGAAAACGGGAATCTGAAGTTATTCAATTACTCTTTTCAACCACACCCATGTGGGAAAAGGTAACATAAAGGTTCTAAGTCAGAGAAACCTTCTGCTTCTCAGAAAAACAAAAAAAGCACCACAGAAATCACATACATACTTGAGAGACCTAATTTGATTTCATTTTTAGGTTCCAAGTTTTTTTTAAAAAAAAATTAAGATGATATTATTATTATTATTATTATTATTATTATTATTATTCATTTCTATCCCACCTTTCTCCTACCAATGGGACTCAGGGCGGTTCACAACATCATTATAAAAACAATACAAGCTAAAATCAGTAAAGTTAAAATCACATTATAAATATAAACTTTTAAAAAGAATTAAACAATTTACAAGTTAAAAACATTACAGTAAAAATTAAAATACAGGAACTAAGACCAACAGTGAACTTATACTAGTTGTTGTGTGTTATGTGCTAACAAGTCAATTTTGACACCTAGCAACCCTATGAATCAGTGATTATTGTTTACCACTTTTCTCAGGCCTCACATACTCAGGGCCGTAACTTCCTTTACTGAAGAAGGAAGTCACTTATTGCTACATGAGTAGCAGCACACCTCGCTGACCTGACAAAGGAACAAAGAATGGGTACTATTACTTGACTGCAGGAAAGAGGAAGTGACAAGGCAGTTGTGCTGTTAAACTTAGTGAGGCATTTGCCTGTGGCAGCAGATTGCAGGTGTTATGAAAGGGTAGGGAAACATTAATTATTTGATTTGTTTTTTATTATGTTTTTACTACCAAAAATTGAAAGAGGAGCTGTAGAATTTCCTGCCTCATGTACCAAAATAACATGGCTTGCTTCAAGTTGTATGAACCTTGACTGGGGTGGGAAGGGGGTTTGCTGGGCCCACTATTTACTGTTTGGCCTCTGGCAGCAAGTTATCTTGAACTGTCCCTGGAAAACAAAGGTGAAGCAGAAATATAATCAGCAAGGAGAATGAGTGTGCAAGAAAGACTGCTTTTGAAGACTGGGTAAAGTGGAAAGTAATGTGAATGTCACTACTTGACACAAGCATGTTCTTTGTGGTCTCTGTGACTCACACAAATGGGTTATCCTGCACCTGCGCAAAACATCTTTTGGAACCTTCTAGAGAGTTACATAAGCATTTTGGCAGTAGCCCCACCCACCTCCAGTGCCACTATAGAGGGGCCTTCCCGCCGAAATTGCTAGTTTCATTCATTGTTGCAACAGCATCTATAGGAACCACATTCTTCAGCCTTTCGGCTTCATCATTTCTTTTCCAGCTAGCTGTTTTGGCTTCATCTGATGTTTCGTTGCTGAATGGACTTGAGCACAGATTTGCCGACGGCAATGTGGGGATGGTGGTGTTCGTCCTGTGGTGCAGGCTGGTAAAGAACTTCTGTTTTCTTCAGGTTGACTTCTAGCCCAAACAGCTCTGCAGCTGTTGCAAAGCAGGATGTTAGGCGCTGCAGAGCTGCTTCTGTGTGGGCAACAAGGGCAGCAGCAGCAGCGAAGAGCAGCTCACGGACTAGATAGTTTAGAGTCTTAGTGCGAGCCCTCAGACGGCTTAAGTTAAACAAGCTACCATCAGTACGGTAGCGTATATAGATGCCATCGTCTTCTTCAAGCTCTGCCATAGCCCTTTGGAGCATCGTGCTAAAGAAGATTGTAAATAAAGTTGGTGCAAGAACACAACCTTGCTTCACTCCATTAGTTATTAGAAAGGGCTCTGAAAGAGCATCGCCATGTCTGACTTGACCACGCTGTCCCTCGTGTAGCAAGATAATCATTTTAAGGAATTTGGGGGGACATCCTAGTCTTTCCAGGATCTGCCACAGACCTTTTCTACTTACAGTGTCAAAGGCTTTGGTGAGGTCGACAAATGTTACATAGAGACCCTTGTTCTGCTCCCTACATTTTTCTTGCAGTTGCCTAAGGGCAAATACCATGTCTGTAGTACTCCTATTGGCTCTGAAGCCACATTGGCTTTCAGGGAGAAGTTCTTCTGCAATAGCAGGAACTAGTCTGTTCAGGAGTATCCTTGCAAGGATTTTTCCAGCAATAGAGAGCAGTGTTATGCCTCGATAGTTTGAGCAATCAGATTTTGCTCCTTTTTTCTTGTACAGGGTGATGATGACTGCATCTCGGAGGTCTGATGGCAGTTCCCCTTTAGGACCATCGCCTCCCAAAAATACTACTCTATGGTGAACTCGCCACGGGTCAGCGTAAGAGGGGCGCTCCAAAAAAGTGATACAAAGACTCCCTGAAACAACATCTCAGGCTTGGCCAAATTGATCACCAACAGTGGTCCGCCCTGGCCTCACATCGGGAGGCATGGAGACGCACTATCCACAATGCTGCAGCCTTATTTGAGAACTCACGACGAACAAGTCTTGAAGAGAAACGACAACGCAGAAAGAATCACAACCCAAAAACATCACCCAAGGAGACCTTCTGCTGTGCTTTTTGCAACCGGACTTGTTTATCTCGGATTGGCCTTTTTAGTCATCAGCGCGCTTGCAGAAAGCGCGGGATGAGTCCTTCCTGAATCTTCGTTTGCGAAGAAAAGCCAGAGATGTTTCGTTGATTCCTGGACTGTGCTGGCATTTGATGTCACGCTCACCCTTCAGGCCCATTGTCACACTGGCATTCTTTAAGAAATGCACTAAGATCCCAGAGAAGGATGGACACCTGAAGTGCCTTCTTTGCTTCGGAGAAGCTCATGTAGTTGCCTCTTGTGCTCACTGTAGAACTTTCACATCTTATGCGAGATGGAACAGAGAGTTGTGCTTGAAAGCACTCTTGTACGAACAGTCTCAGAGGTCTCAAATGCTGTTTCCTCAGTGTTTTGCTTTTGTCAGGATGGACCTGTCTGGTAGAGCTTCTTCATCAAAGTCCATACCAGTTTCAGACTCCATATCTATCTTGGGTTTGTCTACTTTGAAATCTGTGCTGGCCTTTTCTGCCTGGCCCCCAGTCAAGCGCCCTCTGACCAGTTCCATTTCTATCCCTTCAGAGGTGAAGAATGCATCTTCACTGCCTGAATCCAACAGCCCCACTTACTGTCAGGGTCCACCTACTCCTGGTTGGTCCCTAGAGGTCATGATGGAGTCGATTGCCCAGCAGGGCAAACATGTACAAAAAGAAGCATGCTAAAGAGGATAGACGACTCACTGAAGTGTCTACTGTACAGGTAGTCTCCAGTGTTACCTCTAGGTCTACACTGGTCTCCCAGTTGGTCCCAGCTATGACTGAGCTGACAACATCCCCTACTCGGAGTGAAACCCCTCTTTGAGAGTTGGAAGTGCCTCGTCTCTCCTCTGAGGATATACTGGTCACTTCACTTATACAGCATCTCCAGGTCGCTTTGGAAAATGTTTCTGAAGGTGAAATTCTGGAGTCCTCACTGATTGTAAGGGTATCTCTTTCGCCTCTCACTGCACAACTATCTACCTCAGGACATCCTGCCTCAAAATCGCTTCCTCCTGTGCCTTCTCTTCTGTGCAGATGGTTTCACCAAGCTCGTTCCAGGTCATGGTCCTCCTCTCCCCAGTCCGACTCCTCTTCTTCCACCTCGAGAGACTGGGCTCAAAGATCTCATCAATCTCAATATTCTCAGAACTGTGATTGCCGTTATCATCACCAGCATAGCCATCAGTGTTGGGGACATTCAACATCGAGTTTTGACTGATTCGTCCTCTTATTCGTATAGAAGCTCCCCCTCAATGTATGGACAATACTTGCGTGACTATGAATCTCCTTATACTTACCACTACAGAAACTGTGGTCTCTTCCAACTCTATGATTCTATGATTCTATGAATGAGGGTTGCTCCAAATGTTGGCAGGGTTACAGATGTACCCGCAATGCTGGGGACCATCCTACAGCTACCATGTCTGCTCCTCCTATTGTCCACCCTGGCCCTACTGTTGTCTCTGCTCTGCAGGCAGCTCAGCTTGAGCCTGGAAGTCACTCCTTCATTTAAGAATTGGATCTAGGAACTTTTTGTGAGAGTACACTATGAATTTGATTGTTGGATTTATAGCTTCAGCATCCTTGCTACTACATTTAAGAATTGTACAAATTCTCACTGTGAGATCACAGCCTGTGTATTATTGTTTTCAGTAATTAGCAACAGAACTTCTATTTCTATACCACTTATTAGTGCCAAAGCACTCCTTAAGCAGTTTACAATGTTTTTTAGCTAATTACCCCCAACAAGTTGGGTACTAATTCTATTAGTTGTATAAGAAAGTGTGTATATGAACTGTATTAAGAACTCTTTATGGAACCTTTTCTTATAATTTTCAATAGAATAATTATGAAAATTAGTAGTTTGAATTTATATATTTCTGTATAATACAAGGCAGTCTTCTACTGACAATTAGTTCCTGGAAGTCACTCCACCAGTGCAGTTCAAGAGCCTCCACTAATGGTTCAGCAGGACCCAAGACCCAACCACTCCAGTTTATCTCCCAGCAGACCTCTCACGCTGCTCCGCTGATGGCTGTCGCTTCATCTGCAGTTGTTGACCTTCCCTCAGTACAAGCCCACCCTTAATCATCCTCAGTCTCCTCAACATGGTCTGGGTCTGGGTCTGACTCTGAGTCAGTTGATATTCCTATTTGCAAGTCTCTAGTGGTACTGTTGTGAGAAACTGACCCATCTTCTTCGTGGTCTCTGTGAATACACACAGTGGGTAATTCCTGCGCCTGTGCAGAGCACTCAGAACCTTCTGGAATCACTAGGCAGAACATTTTTGGCGGTAACTCCACCCACTCTAACAGTCACTTTAAAGGCTCTCCCGCCTAATTTCCCTCAGTTCCTTTTCGTCCGCCACGCAAGCAGCACGTAGGAAACTCTGTCACTAGAGCTTCTTTCGCTTTACCTTTTTTACCTCACGGATTGACTCAGACTGCATTTGGACTTCATTCTTCGGCTTTCCCTCTGACTCTTGTTGTGATTTCTGGCTTTTTTCAACCTTCGGACTGCTTTCGACTTCTCTCTCTCTCTCTCCCTTGATTTGGCTTCGGACTCTGACCTGACAGAACTTTGGACTGGTTTGACTATTCTTTGTCTTTCCCCTTACTATTGTGGTGATAATGGCCTCCAAATCTGCTGCCTTCCAACGGTGCTCCGTTTGTCAGGTGAAGCTCCCTGCCTCTGATGGTCACTCAAAGTGCCTCATCTGCCTTGGTGAATCCCACAATGTCGATGCCTGTGTGCATTGTTGAAATTTCACCCCTCAGGCTCGTAAGCAATGCTCTTCAAGGCTTAAGTCCTTCCTTTACGAGAAGGCATTCGTCACACCATCCGCTTCGACTTCTGCAGCTCTGGTCCGGTAACCTCCGAAGAGAGGTTGATCTTCGTCGGTCAGTCCATCTACCAAGAAACAGCATCGATGCTCGAGCCCGTCCTGCCATGAGTCAGTGGACTGGACCCGGAGGCCGTGCATCGATCCCATAAGCATATTACTGCTTCAAGTTCGAGGAAGGACCATGGCTCTTCGAAGCTGTTGACTTCGACTCGGGACCGTGACTCTTCGAAACCGTCTGGGTCCAGTCGGAACTGCGACTCCTCTGCCTTCTCCAAAGACAGGCCTAAAAAGAAGACGACGACTAAGCATTCTTCTCCAAAGTCTAAGGAGCACCTCTTGTCCACTACGGTGGCAACTTTGGCACAGAAGCCTGAGGAGCAACAACAGTCAGTTGCTGTTACCACAGCTGTATCGGCCCCAACTTTGTCTTCGGTACCAGCCCCTTCTACTGAAACTGGTGAGGGTACTTCTGGTCACACTCAGCAAGTGACCCCCACTCCTTCCTTGGAGATTGTACATGTGGAGGAAGGTGAGATTTCAGAAGGAGGAGATGACGTCCTCCCTTGCGGTTCAAGCACAATCTCCGGTACTCATAGTATCTAGAGATGAGCTCCTTGGTACAGAAACGGTGATGGTCGACATCGAATCAACGTCACAGGACGCACTGCAGAAGGCTCCGACTCCGACTCCATCACATCGAGTCCTGGATGTTGAACATTCCTATGGCGCCTACGAGGTGGCTCATTCGGCCTTTGAGCTGCCCTTCCCCTCTCCTCCAAGAGCTCATGGCCTGGCCTTCGTACAGTGGCCCCAATTCCGCTTCGGTGATATCGCTGGTCGTAGAGGTTACTACTCCCCTCCTCGACTCTCCTTCCATGGTATGGACCATGCTCGACAGGAAGAGATGAGTTTGGTCAAGCCTATATTGAGGGACATGGGTAGTCAGGTCTCACCTGGACATCGAGATCCTCGGCCACTGCCTCCGCTGCCTTCTCCCCCACTGACGCAAATGTCTTCCTTACACCATGGACAACATAGTCCTTCAACTCGGGACCATAGTCCTTCGCCTTCGTCATCTTCATCTGTGTCATCGGACTCTTCTGTATCTTACGTACTGAGGGCCCCTTCTCCACCACCGGACCTGATTGACGACGATTCCTCATCCTCAACGGACGATGTCCGGACATTCGCCAAGCAGATGGTCAGTATGGCACACGCCTTGGACTTGAAGATCACCGAGAAGGAGTCTGATCCTATGAACCCTATTTATCGTAGAATCAAGTCAAAAGCTCCTCCCACTGATGATATACCAGTGTTCCCTTCATTGTTTAAACTCACCCAAGGCTTGTGGGAAAATCCATCGTCCAGCCCATCAACATCAAAACGGATTGATTGTCTCTATCGGGTGTCCAGTGATGACACTGATTGACTGCGAGAGCATCCTCGGCCGAACTCTGTAGTGGTGACTTCTCAGCAACGGCATCAACGTGGGACCCAGACCAGTCCCGCAGACCCGGAGGGATGGAAACTCGACATCATTGGGGAAAAGATCTATTCAGCTACTGGTTTGAGTTTCCAGATTGCAAACTACTCTGCCTGCATGGGAGCCTACCAGCAGGTACTTTGGGAGCACCTGGGCCCATTGATTCAAGATCTTCCTGAGGAAAGGTGCCGGATGGCAGAGGCAATCCAAGCAGAGGCTCAGCTCTTGGCGGGCCAGCAAATGAACTCATCCAGACATGTGGCCGATTGTATAGTCAAGACGGTGGCAGGCTCAGTAGCTCTTCAACGTCATGCATGGCTCCACTCGTCCGGGCTCGCCCTATAAGCTTCCTCGACCATCAAAGATATGCCATCTGACCATTCCGGCCTCTTCAATAGTTCAACAGATGAAAAACTCGAATTCACGCAGCAGATGAGGACCACCGCACGGAAGTATGGTATGCCGTCGTCTTTACCTTCTGCATATCAGTCGAGGGGTCGATCTGGGTGGCATTCCTCCTCCTACTCCCAGTCTTTTCAGAGGAGATACACTCGCAATTCTCCAGGCACTCACGGTACCAACAGCCTCCTTCATCTGCCTTTTTGGTGATGAGCCACGCCATCGTCTCTCGTTAGCGACATCCTACTAAGCAAAGGTCCAAGGAACAGGGCAGGAGGAGATTCTGATCTACCCCTCTCTGAATTTCTCATTTTTTTCTCTTAGACCATCTGTTTGGAAACGGTCTATCTTCTTTCCACGACGTCTGGTCCAAGATAACATTGGACTGCTGGGTGCTCCGCATTGTCCAGGCTGGTTACTGGATCAAGTTCAAAACGCTCCCACCTACAGGCCAGATCCGAACGACTCAGCCTTTCCCTCCCATCCTCGAGGAGGTGCAGACATTGCTTCAGAAAGGGGCCGTTGAACCTGTGCACTCAGACCATCATCACCTCTGCTTCTTCTTGGGGTACTTCTTAGTCACCAAGGACGGTGGTCTCTGCCCGATCCTTGACTTTGGGGGGTGAACGGATTCATCACCCCAAAAAATTTCTGGATGGTCACTCTGAGTTTGATCCTGCCTCTTCTGCAGTGAGACAACCAGTTCGTCTCCATCGATCTCAAGGACACATACTTTCACATCGGAATCCACCTGTCCCACAGACGTTTTCTTGCCTTCCAGATCGGAAATGAGGCCTTCCAGTTCCACGTCCTACCCTTCGGCCTCTCTATGGCACCGAGGGTATTTACAAAATGTGTGGCAGTCATGACAGCCTACCTGCGTCAAGAGGGGGTGGTCGTCTTCCCCTACATCGACGACTGGCTCCTGGTGGCAGAATCTTGGCTGGAGCTTCTCCACGATATCAACCTGATGTTGGACTTGCTAGATGCTCTGGGCCTGATTGTCAACTTGGAGAAGTCACATCTCGAACCCACTCAGTCTCTCCAGTTCATCGGAGCATCCTTGGATTTGAGGACCACTGCAGCCTACTTGCCTATGGATTGCTTCGATGCTCTCTGCAACCTCATACGCCAATGCCGCAGATCCCAGAGGGTCTCAGCCCCCTCGGTACAGATCCTCCTGGGACATATGGCAGCCACAACTTCAGTCACCCAATCTGCAAGGCTCCGGTTTTGACGGTTCCAGTCGTGGTTTCTGGATGTCTTCGACCCTCTACGGGATGGTCCACACAAACCCCTCACCATGCCATGAGTGGTTAAACGTTCCTTAGACCGGTGGCTATATCCAAACAACGTCATGGTGGACATGCCTTTCGAGCCTCCACAACTGCAAGTCTCAGTCACCACAGATGCGTCCTTGGTCAGATGGGGAGCCCACCTCAAGACATATGAGGTCCAGGGCACATGGACTGCCGATGATCGAGAGCTCCATATCAACGTCCTTAGACTCCTGGCTGTTCAGAAGGAGCTCCGAGCCTTCGAAAAGCTGGTGAGGGGCAAAACAACCATGATTGTCACAGACAATACATCTGTAATGTACCACCTGAACAAACAGGGAGGAATGAGATCCCCAACCCTTCCCTTACCATTGAGATTTGGGACTGGTGCATTCAGAAGGATATTCTTCTCCACTCAGTCCATCTTCCAGGAAAGAATACTCTTGCCGACAGACTGAGCCGTTTGAATTCATCTGTGCACGAGTGGATGCTACATCGGTCAGTTGTACGAGAACTGTTTTGGCGCTGGGGCACTCCGCAGATAGACCTCTTCACAACCTCTGCCAACAAGCAGTGTCACCTCTTCTGTGCCAGGTCCAGGCTTCGAGGCTCCAAGGGAGATGCATTCTTATTCCAATGGACCGGACCACTCCTGTACTCTTTCCGCCATTCCTGCTGGTGACATGAGTGGTAGCCAAGCTGCGCCGGGATCGATCAGATGTGATCCTTCTCACGCCTTGGTGGCCTCGGCAACTGTGGTTTGCCCCTCTCCTCCACCTGGCCCGTCGATGCTACCTGCACCTTCCGTACCGTCCGGATCTGCTGACTATCCAGAACGGCAACGTCAAGCATCCGGACCTCGAGACGCTTTGCCTGATGGCTTGGAGGATACAGCCCTGAATCCGTCCTCGGATCTGAGGCATATTGTGACCCCACCACTGCCTGCTGACATACAGCAGTGCTTGATGCCTCTTTCCAACCTGCCATGCGTTGGTCCTATGCATACAAGTGGAAATGCTTTGAATCCTTCTTTTCAGACCGCAGCCTCACCATTGATTCCTCCTCCGTGATTACTGTCCTCCAGTTGCACCTTTCCAATTCGGGGCTCTCCATCTCATCTATGAAGTGTAACCTAGCAGCCATCTCTGTCGAATTTCAGGCTCGAGGTCAACTGTTGCCATTCAAGGACCCTGTAGTCAAGAAATTCCTGAAGGGCTACATTAATCTTCAACCACTTGTGGTCGAGCCCACCCCGGCTTGGAGCCTTGAACTCGTACTTTCTCAACTTACCAGACAGCCCTTTGAGCCCCTGGCTACTTCGGATGAGGCTCCTCGCATGAAGACGGTCTTCTTTGTTGCCTGTCGAGCCAGAGAACTCTGTGCCCTCTGATCCGACGCTCCGTACCTGGCATTCCACAAGCACAAAGTAATCTTGAAACCGGATATGTCCTTTTCTGCCGAAGGTGGTGTCAAGTTTCCATATAAACCAATTCGTCATTCTTCCTGCTTTGATGCAGGATCCTAACGATGACTTTGAGAGGACTCTCCATTCCCTGGATGCTCAGAGAGCCCTTGCCTTCTATGTTCGACGGACAGCTCCATTTCGAAAATCTCCAAAACTGTTTGTATCCTATGCAGACTCTAAATTGGGCGCCCCTATTTCTCCACAGTGCCTGTCTAAATGGGTGGTTTCAACCATCTCTCTTTGTTACAAACTGGCCCGGAAGCCCTTGCCTTCTCGGGTTCGAGGACATTCCACCAGGGCTGTCTCTACCTCACCTGCCTTCCTCCCGGGGGTGCCCCTGGAGGATGTATGCCAGGCAGCCACATGGTCAACACCACTGACTTTTATTTCACACTACAGATTGGACACTCGGTCTCGTAATGAGGCCGCTTTTGGGAGGGCTGTATTATTGTCCTCCATTCATTAAGTGAGTTTTTACTCTGGTTGACTGTGATAGTTGTATGTTATTCTTATGGTTGATGTTTATTATTATGGTTTCAGGGGACATCACTTGTCAACATTGGTCCTCGTCTAACCTCTTAGCATGGCACACCCTCCTCCTACAGGTGAAGCTTGCTAATCTACCCATTGTGTGTATTCACAGAGACCACGAAGAAGATGGACAGGTTGCTTACCTGTAACCATAGATCTTCGAGTGGTCTTCTGTGAATTCACACAGACTGGCCCATCCTCCCCTCTATGTTCTGCTATGGCATATATGCTTAATGTTCCTGATGCTGCTAATTGCAGCGTCCTTCAAGGAACTGAGGGGGATTAGGCGGGAGAGCCTTTAAAGAGACCGTTAGAGTGGGCGGAGTTATGACCAAACATGTTCTGCCTAGCAATTCCAGAAGGTTCCGAGTGCTCTGCGCAGGCGCAGGAATTACCCACTGTGTGAATTCACAGAAGACCACTCAATGATCTATGGTTACAGTTGAGCAACCTGTCCTTCTTAACCCACCAATAACGTTTGAGCATTTGTGGATCAGATTATGAAGATGGCAAGGGCACAGGACAGTGATTCAGTTGCAGACGCAAATTGATTATCGTGTTTTCCAACAGGTCCAAACTCAGGTCCCAGTCCCTGCGACTTTGCCTGTGCTTCCATATGTTCTTCAGATCATCTATGAATCATGGGCAAACCCTTCCTCTTTACCTTCTACATATAAGAAGATAGAGGCTTTGTATAAAATGCAAGACTCTGACATTGCTTGGCAGGGAAAACATCCAAAGCCAAACTCAATAGTTGTTGACACAGTCTAATCTTGAGAGTCCTGAAGACTGCACTTAGAATCATAGAATTGTAGAGTTGGAAGAGACCACAAGGGCCATCCAGTCCAAACCCCCTGCCGCATAGGAATCACGATCAAAGCATCCCTGACAGATGGCCATCTAGCCTCTGTTTAAAGACCTCCAAGGAAGGAGACCCCACCACGTTCCGAGGGAGTGTGTTCCACCGTTGAACAGCTCTTACTGTCAGAAAGTTCCTCCTAATGTTGAGGTGGAATCTCTGTTCCTGGAGCTTGCATCCATTGTTCCGTGTTCCAGTCTCTGGAGCAGCAGAAAACAAGCTTGCTCCATCCTCAATGTGACACCCCTTCAGATACTTAAACAGGGCTATCATATCGCCCCTTAACCGTCTTTTTTCAGGCTAAACATACCCAGCTCCCTAAGTCTTTCCTCATAAGGCATGGTTTCCAGACCTTTCACCATTTTAGTCGCCCTCCTCTGGACATGCTCCAATTTGTCAATATCTTTTTTGAATTGTGGTGCCCAGAACTGGACACAGTATTCTAGGTGATGCTGGCTGATAAAGAAGGCAAAAAGTTGGATTTGATGGGCAGGAAATTCTATTCTTTGGCTGTTCTCTTCTGCAAAATCTCCAACTGCCTTGCATGCATTGGTGCATACCAGCAGTTGCTCTGGGAGAAGTTGACTCCTTTCCTGGACAAGCTGGGAGAAGAGGATCATCAGGTGGCATCGTTACTCCAGTCTGAGGCTCATAAATTGACTGGGCAACAAATCACTACATCATGTCACATTGCCTATTGTGGCAGAAAGGATCTTGCTGGCACTGTCTCTCTTCAAAGGCATGCTTGGCCCAGGTCTTTGGGGCTTTCCGATCAGGCATATGCTATAATTGAGGACCTCCCTTTTTATGAGGTGGGTCACTTCTGATGCTGAGACTGATACTGAGTTTGAACATACCCAGAAGATGTTTTCCACCATTAAGAAGTATGCTTTCAATCCCCTTGTTCAGCCTACGTCTCACTCTGAGTCTACCTGATAGAGGGATGGCTCAATGTCAAAGCATGGTTACAGGCCATCTCAGGCACGGTCTCATCATACTCTTCCACTACCTTCCTCTGTTACATAAAAGTTGGTTTCTACTGCTCCTAACTTCAAATCTGCTCATTCTAAGAAGTACTCTGGTGACTATTCCAAGGGATGCTTTTGACATCTACCAGGATGATCACTTTGCTCCCATTGTGTTGCCACTATCTACACCACCTTTTCACGACAGGCTCAAGAATTTCCACTATGCTTGGGCCTCCATCATCTTCAATTCGTGGGTTCTCAATATCGTCTCAAGAGGTTATACCATCAGGTTCTGGAGAACTACTCCCTCTAGCATCTATCATTCCACTCTCCCTTCCATCTGGAGGATTTTTGCCTTCTATGTTGACAGGACTTCAGTTTTCAGGACTTCCCAAAGACTCTTTTGTTTGTTACTCTTCAATGAATTCTTTCAGCTCAATGTTGCAAGAGGTGGAAACTCTCCTTCAAAAGGGAGCTATCGAACCTGTCCCACCATCCCAGCTATACTGAAGGTTCTTTCCCTATTGCTTCATTGTAACCATTATAACCAAGAAGGATAAGGGCTTCTGTCCAATACTGGTCCTTCAGGGCTTGAATTGTTACATCCATCCAAAGCACTTCAGGATGGTGACCACTCTTCCATCCTTCCTCTGATGCAAGAAAGGGATTGGTTTGCCACCCTGGACTTGAAAAACACTTACTTCCATGTATCAATCTGTCCATCCCATTGGAGATTTCCCTGTTTCACAGTAGGCCACTAGGCTTATCGGTTTTGGGTTCTGTCATTCAGCCTCAGTACCACTCCTCATGTGTTCATGAAGGTCATGGCAGTAGTGGCAGCATTCTTATGGCAGCAAGGTGTCTTCCTTTATCCATATATAGATGACTGGTTGATTGTGGCTTCTACCAGGCAGTAGCTTCTGTCAGGCATTGACTGTACTCTATGGTTTCTTGATCATCTTGGTCTCTTTCTAAATTAAGAAACGTCTTTATTGCTCTCAACCCAATGAATTTGATTAATTGGGGCTATTCTAGACTCCAAGCCCCAAGCTGCCTTTCTCCCCAAAGATAGATTCTTGGTTCAATGTTAATCTGTCCTCTGCTGTCTCCACTACAGGCAGCTCAGTACCAAGGACTTGCTCATAGCTCTCAGTTACATGGCATCTGTGACTCCCCACGCAAGGCTCTGGATACAGCCTCTGCAAGCCTGGTTCCTCTCTTGTTTTTGCCTGCTTTGAGACTCCCCCAGGAAATGGCTGACCATACTGAGGCCTGTCCAGCACTCTCTGCAGTAGTGTCATGCCCTGTGAGCCTGATGAGGCTAGAGTCCGAGGAGGAAGAAGACATAGCAGGGAACAGCCCTAGAGACCCTGGCACAGGTTTATCTACACCTGTGCCAGCAGGGAATCCTGCCAACATAGAGGCTCAAGCAGAGGAAGAGCCTGGTCCAAGTGGGTTAGCATCAGTCCCAGCAGAGAGTCCTGTCAATTCAGATTAGAATGAAGAAGAGAGGGACTTACCTCCACCATCATATACCCAGCAGCGAGCTCAAAAGGAAGCTCAAAGGAAGTCTCTGAGACTTTATGAGAAAAACTTGCTCATTAAGAAACACCTGACAAAGCCTTAATTGCTTTAGATATGCTGGGAGAGGCGATGGAGGCTTTGTCAGAGATCAACTGATCTTCCTGGTGAAAGCTTCCTGCTGATTTCAGTGCCTGGATTCCAGTTATCTTGACTTCTGTTACCTTGACTCATGCTTAGACCTTGGACTGTCCCTGACTACTCTGCTGCCTGCTCCTGTTGACCCTCGGACTACTTGGGACGACACTGACTGATTGCTGTAAGCCTCTGACCTTTTAGACTGTGTTTGCATTCCTGTGAGCTAATTAACAGTTGGCTCCCTTCCCAGACTAGTGCTGTTTATACTTTGCTGTTACCTAGTTGCTTTCTGGACAAGTGGTGGTTGGATGCAGCCCATGTTCAGAAGGGAATTCCTTTCCTTCCTCCCTAGCCTCAAGGTATCATCACCAGTGCTTTCTTGTTGGTGAGATGAGGAGCCTATCTCAACTCTCTCTCCATACAGGGTAATTGGTTGTCAACAGAAAAGGCCTTTCATATCAATGCATTAGAGATGTTGGTGGTGAAGGCTTTCCATTCCTTCGAGGCTCTCCTTCAAGGCAAAACAGTGCAGCTACTGACCGACAACACCATGACCATGTATTACCTCAACGAACAGGGCACTACCAGATCTACGACACTCCTCCACCTCATCCTACAACTGTGGGAGGGGTGGACCAAGAGAAACACCATAATCTTGGCAGTCCATCTTCCCAGAGAAGAAAATACCCAGGCAGACACTCTAAGCAGGACATCATACTTGTCCCAAGAGTGGATGCTCCATTTCAAGGTGTTGATACCAGTCTTCCATCGTTGGGGTGAGCCAGTGGTTGAGCTGTTTGCATCTGAGGTGAACACTCAGTGTGTGGATTTCTGCTCTCAGACTCATCAGGGCGAGTTGTGAGCCGATGCCTTCCTTTTTCACTGTGGTGTCGCCACCATACTTTCCACCCTTCCCACTCCTCACCAAGGTCATAGCCAAGCTTCATCGGAACAGGGCAAGCTGCATCCTGATTGCAAAGTGGTGGCCCAGACAGCCACGGTTTGCCCCTCTTCTTCACCTGTGTTGAGCATACATTCAACTTCCATGCAGACCAGATCTCACTCTGTACCAAGGTCTCATCAGGCATCCCAACCTCGACACAATCAATCTTATAGCTTGAAGAGTTGTTCATTAGCTGCCTTGCACGATGCTGTAAAAGGCATCATCTCTGCAGCACACTGACCATCAACAAGACATTCCAATGCTACAAGTGGAAGAGGTTTCAAGACTTTTTGACTCCACATTTCCCCTTCCAGGGCAAAGTCTGAGCATGTTCTGCAGTTCCTTCTGGCTTTGTCTGGCAAGGGATTGTCCCTTTCATCCATCAACTGTTACTTGGAATCAATCTCTATGAACTTTCAATTACATGGCAAGGCTTCCTGCTTTCAAAATCTCCCAGTGAAGAGGTTTTTGAAAGGCTACAAAACCCTCCACCCTCCAGTGTTGGGCCTGACCTCACAATGGAGCCTAGCTCTGGTGTTGTTCAAACTTCTAGGAAAGTCTAGGAAGACTTTCAAGCCCATGGCTAGCTGCAATCTTTGCCTGCTCTCCTGGAAAAATGCCTTCATAGTTGCATTGTGTCTGCTTGTTGGGCTGGTTAGCTTTGTGCGCTCCAGGTGGGCTGTCCATACCTGAGCTTCCATCCTGACAAGCCTGTTCTCCATCCCAACATTACTTTCTTGCCAAAGGTTGTGCCACCTTGCCATGTCAACCAGGACATTGTCTTCCTGCTTTCATGCAGAATCCAACTTCTGCATTTAAAGAGGACTTTGCACTGTCTCAACATCCAGAGGGTTTGGGCCTTCTACACTGACAGGACTTCAGCTTTCAGGACTTCCCAAAGACTCTTTGTCACTTGTGAACGAAGAAGAGACTTCCTGTTTCTTCTCAATGTTTTTCAAAGTGGGTGGGTTTGACTATCCACCTTGCCTATAAATTGGCCCATAAGGACCCTCCAGCTTGAATTCAGGCCCATTCCGCATTGGTGGTGGCTGCGTCTTCTGACTTCCTGGCTGGTGTGCCGCTTGAGGATATTTGTCAGGCTGCTATTTGGTCACAGCCTTTGATTTTTATCACTCATTACAGAGTGGACTCCACATCCAGGGCCAATACTGCCTTTGGGAGAGCTGTACTTTATTTTTCTATAATTTGAATGTACTGTTGGCATTTCAGATTCATTCTATGCCTCGACTGTATTGTTGGGATTTCAGATTCATTCTGTTTTCTGAAACTTGCTCTGTATTTGAATTGCTTGGTCTCTATGAGGAGTGTTATGCTCATGATGAATGAATGTGCTTGCATTTCTTGATGTTCAGTAAAATTCTGATTGATTTGCAATAACACTTCCACCTCCTACTTGTGTAGCTTGCTAGTCTCCCAATTGTGTGAGTCACAGAGACCATGAAGAAGGACAGGTTGCATACCTGTAACTGTAGTTCTTGAGGTCATCTGTGAACTCACACAAACTCACCCATCTTCCCTTCATTGTGACTTACCCATCCTTTGGACTGCTGCATCGGTGTCCATGAAACTGGCAGTTTCGATGGGAAGGCCCCTAAACAGTGGCACTGGAGGTGGGCAGGGCTACCACCAAAACACTTATGTAATACTCTAGAAGGCTCTGAAAGATGCACTGCGCAGGTGCAGGATAAACCTTTTGTGTGAATTCACAAATGACCAGTTTAAGAGCTACAGTTACAGGTAGGCAACTTCTCCTTACACTCCACCTGAAACTGTGTTTGTTTGTATGTGTCTTCAAGTCACCGGTTGACTTATGGCAACCCAATGAATTTCATAGGGTTTTCTTAGGCAAGGAATACTAAGAGGTGGTTTTGTCCATTCCTTCCTCTGTAATATAGCCTACAGCACCTGGTATTCATTTAAGTACTAACCAGAGCTGACCCTGTTAGCTTCTAAGATCAAATGGGATCTGGTGCCTTTAGGATATTTAGGCCATATCAGAATTCCATGAGAGGATCAGTTCTTTCCTGCATAGAAATCTCCATGCACATAAAAAGCTAGCACATCAAAGGAAAGGCTATAACACATGGAATATTTTCCCCTCTGCAAGTGTAGCTTGACTCACCCCCTCTTATATGCCAGTGCTGAAGATAACAGCCAGTCCACTGACTGATTCTTTCCAAGAACTTTCAGTAAAACTTACCAGTAATGACACCAGCAGTAAGATAGACTTGAATTATATTAGTGGAGAAGGAAGCCAAGATCATCCCAGCTGAAGCAAAGAGGCCTCCAACTAGCATTACAGGACGACAACCAAACCGATTGACGCACATACTGCACAGGGGACCTGAACAAAAAGACACAATAATTTAGAGGTTTTCTTTTGTAACTGCCCCAAACAAGAACTGGTATTTATCAGCTGAATTTTGTATTTCTTCTTTAATTGGACTCTTCCATTCAGCTGTGTTAAAACTGGGAGTTTCAAGTCAATGGTATGCTGTAAAGACTCTATTTAAAACATTTGTTTTCATCTGACACAGGGTAGTTTACCCCTTATCTGAATTCATGTATGAGACTCAAATGTATATCATATTCACTGTAGTTGAGCTAACTGAATCTAGAAAACCATGGGGTAAAATTGTTTTCTGAGTCTTGTGATATGGAGAGATGGGTGATAACATCCTAACACAGGGCTGAGGAACCTAAGGCCCTCTGGACTACTTTTTATCATACTTCACAACTGACTAGGCTGGCTAAGGCTGATGGGAATTAGCGTCCACCAACATCTAGAGGCCCACAGTTCCCCAGACTTGTCCCAATTAGTGTTCTTCAGCATCTTCTCTTATCTCAGGCTTGTAACTCTGGTCTACAACAGTTTCACCTGGAAAACCAGATCAGAGCAGTGGCCAAACATGCTTTTAATTGGATCTCTCTGACTTAACAAAATTTGACAAGCAGCATAGGTGCCTTAGTCCTATCAGATTTAGAGACCTGCAATACCATCTAGAAAGGCTGACTTTAATGACTATTCAGAAGCCTCAACTGATGCCAAGTGCAGCAGTTCAGCAATACACCAGTATTTGCATTGGCTTCCCATTACTTTCTGTGCACAAGTGGAAGGCATTGATTCTACACTATAAATCTTTTAATAGTTTAGACACCTTGGACATTAAATACCTCATTAAACATCTTCTCTACCTTTGTCCATCATGGCCTATGAAAGCAAATTGCAAACAGCCAAAACATATAGAGAAACATTCTTGGTGGCTGCCCCTGCCCATATTTGTGGAACTTAACTTCCTTCCTCTAGGCTATAGAAATGCCAGAATGTCAATGGGGGTGTACACCTGAGTAACCATCAACCTCATTCACATTTAGATGTGGTTTCTACTGTGCAATTAGATGCAAAACAGATTTTTGCCCATGATTTCTGATCCAAGAAGTGATATACGTATCTGGGATGGGAATGGGGGGTTAAAACATTGCCAATATAGCTGTTTATGGATAATGTCAATACTGTGTGTCCACCTATAGAAATATAGCTGGACACTTCTCTGCCTCCTCCCCTGTTACTAGCCACCAGCCAGATTGTCTAAATGTCTTGTACATTTTATACCATTTCAGATAAAATATTGTTTGTCAAATAAATGCAAGTAAATGAGAATATTAATTGTATTTTATTAACTATCATGGAGGAATAAAAATTTGAATGAAAACTATTTAAATATATTGAATGACTGACTAAAGTTTCACATTGCTGTGAGTGGTCTACTGATGAGCAAACATTTCTGTGGAAATGATTGGATGCTGTATTCTAAAACAGCCTCTTCTGGAATTTGGTAGCTCTGAAGGGGTCTGGAAAATGTTTGCTTTCAGTTTTTTAGATGGTTGCTGACTTTCATAAGTGTGGAAAAAGTTATGAAGTCTGAATGCAGCATGTATGCTACATGTTCGATAGCCTGAGTATAACTCTACTCAGAACCTCTGGCCTCTTCAGAATTCCTTAGCACTTTCCAGTTCCATTATTGTTATAATCATCATCATTGTTATCATCACATATATTGTATAGGCAGCCTTCAAAGCAAATCACAATACAGTTGCCCCTCCACATTTGCGGGGGTTAGGGGCAGACAACCCCCCGCGAATATGAAAAACCGCGAATAAGAAATGAGCCTGCGGGCGAGCAGCTTTCCACCCCAGTCCCTTCCCAAGGCAGCGACAGGCTTTGTGAGAAGCCCCTTGCTCCCTTGAGAAGGGAGTGGGGTGGAGAGTTGGCGCGCCAGCAGCTTTCCACCCCCCCTTCCCAAGGCAGCAACGGGCTTCATGAGAAGCCCCTCTCTGCCTTGAGAAGGGAGTGGGGTGGAGAGTGAGCATGCCAGTGGCTTTCCATCCCCCCTTCCCAAGGCAGCGGGGTGGAGAGTGGGAGCGCCAGCGGCTTTCCACCCCGCCTTCCCAAGGCAGCGACGGGCTTCGTGAGAAGCCCCTCGCTGTCTTGAGAAGGGAGTGGGGTGGAGAGTGGGGGTGCAGGGCCTCCCGCAAATAATCAAAACTGCGAATGTGGCAGTCACGAATGTGGAGGGGCAACTATATACTCATAAATTCCACATCTACAGAATCAAACATAAGCAAGAACTAAAACAAGTGAATATGATGGTAAGTTACCACTTCACATCAACACCTCTGTTAATGCTAGTCCATTAGGTCTATACATTTTCCAGAAATGAATGAAGTTCAGTTATGCTGAAAATTCTCAGTTGAGTTAATTTTTTGTTCCCACAGTTATAATATAATCTTATTCATTATCACTGTATTTCATATTTTCCATTGACTATGACTTGATAAAGTTGGTAACAAAGCAGATGTTCAGGCCTTTGCTGACAGTTTACATACTCTTCCCAGTCCTTATTTACTGAATGCCTGTTGGTCTTATTCTCTATATTACAACATCAACCACCTGCTTTGAACCGCCATACCACCATAAAACACATCAGTCTTTTAGGAGCTAAGTAGGATCAGGCCTAGCTAATACTTGCTTGACAGGCCATCAGGAAATACCAGGGATTTTCAGGTAGAGCTAAGGAAAAAAATAAATCCTTGCCTTGTTTTAGGAGCTAAGTATTTCCATGAGGAAATACCAGGGATCTTCAGGTAGGGCTAAGAAAAAATCCTGCCTGAAAACCCAGAGAGCCAATGTCGGTTAGAGTTTACAATGCTTGGCCAGATAGACCCGTGGGCTAATTCAGCATAAGGCAGCTTTCTGTGCCCTTATGTCCTCTTCTCATCTCTTCAAATTATGTACCAAAGAAAATGGCTTACCTGTTCCATAGAGCATGGCCAACAGAATGGAGGAGATCCATGCTGTGTCACTATAGCCAACGTTGAATTCCCGGATAAGCTCCTTAAAAAACACGCTCATGGCCTTTGGAAAGGCATAGGAGAATCCAGTGATGACAAAGCACCCAAAGAGAACAGCCCAGCCCCAGCCCCCATCTGGGGCTTTAACTCCAGATGGACCATCATCAACCACCACAGCTCCCATGATGAAACTTCACAGGGTTCCTAAAACATAATAACAAAAACAATAAAAAGTGGTTACAGTATATTATCCACAGGCATATAGAACAAATAATTGATTCAATTCTTTATTACACAGTGAAAAATTGTACTAGCACAGTAAACTCTAAATAAGATGCATTATCACATGAGGGGATCATCCATAACGTAACAGTTCTGATTTTTATGTATGATTGTGAAAGCTGGACAGTGGAGAAAGCTGAAAAGGAAAAAAGATCTATGCATTTGAAATGTGGTGCTGAAGGAGAGTTCCACAGATACCTTGGGCTAATAATGAAAAGACAAAAAAATGGGTCAAAGATCAAATCTGGCCTGAATTCTCACTAGAAGCCAGGATGACTAAACTGAGGCTGTTGTACTTTGGACATACCAAGAGATGAAGTGACTCTTTGAAAAAGACAATATTGCTTGGCAAAGTAGCAAAAGAGGAAGATTGAACTGTGGGTGGATTTATTCAATTAAGGAAACCACAACCCTGCGTTTAAAAGACCTGATCAGTGCAGTTGATGACTGGGGCTCTTGAAGGCCTCACAGGGTTGCCATAATTCAAAGTACACTTGGCAGCATATGACAATGCATGCAAAGGAAAGGTACCCTTTTCTTAGAAGGAGGGTTCTCTGTTTGAGGAGGTACATCTGCACTTCTACCAAAAACAGTTGTAAAAACATATTTATATGGCTGTGGTTCTTTTAGAGTAGAACAGAGTAGAAAGATCTCTGTTGAGCAGGATTTGTGTAAGTCATAACAAGGATATTTGGATAGGGAAAGAGAAAGTGATGCAAGATATGTTAGGGCACAGCTTTTTAGAGAATGTATCTTCTTCAATGACAAGAATTTGTAAGTGGAAATTAATTTTAAATGTGTTCTATGTGTCAGAGATCTAGAGACAAACAGACGTGCAAATACGCAAAATGTGTGTGAACATAGTACCATTAGAGATGGTTAGTAGTTTTGTTGATATCTTCTCCAAATTATAAAACAATAATTTCACACACACACACATTCCCTGTTAAATAAGAGCACTTTTGATAAATAATCCACAACCACCTCATCCAACCTTGCAGCTACTGTGAGGATTATAGCCAAATTCAGAGTGAAAAAGGAAGCTGGGTGATGACATCATAATCCTTGCTAATTAAAAAAATATATAGAATCATAGTGAAGAGACCACCAAGGGCTATCCAGTCCAACCCCCTGCCATGCAGGAATACGCAACCCAACACTCCCAACAGATGATCATCCAGCCTCTGTGTAAAAACCTCCAAAGCAGGAAACTCCACCACACTCTGAGGCTGGGCATTCCACTGTTGAACAGCTCCTACCATCAGGAGGTTCTCCCTAATGTTTAGGTGGAATCATAGCACTTGGACCCTGCAAGCCCTGGCTCCCCTTTCCACTTGGTTATTGTGGTAACATGTCAACTGCCAAATGGCACCTGTTTCTACAAGACAGTAAAAAACATTGTGGATGTTACAATGTGCAATTAATTTCTTGCTTGACTTCTGTCATAAATATTCTGAAAGAGCCGAGTGTGAAATCAGACATGGAGCCAACATTCTGTCTATATGGCTGAGGTCTGAATAGACGATAATTCAGAGCCCTTTCTGTGACATTTAGGCCCAGCACTGCACAGCTTAGAAGAAACAATTTCACGTCCAAAGTCCAGAAATAAACCTGGCAGAGCCTACCACTGCAGATCTATAGCATGAAGCTGCTCTTTCAGAAGGAAAGCATCCAAAGGCTTTTCCTTCGTCATCTCTTGATGCCCGCTAGAGGAGATTCAGTTACAGTAAATACACAAGGTGCCTGAGTTACACAGAGACACACAATGAAGTAAGCATAAAAGCAACAATTTGAACATAAAAGGCAAAACCCAAAGGACTGTGCCACTATTTCCACATCTCCAAGGAAACTTTGGACATTTGTCTCTTGAACAAAACAACAACACACTGCAAAGCACAAAGGCACTTTTGAAACTCAAGAGGGCTTTGAAAAGTAGATTTTAAATGGCATGGGTAGTTTAAAAAAAATATCCTACCATATCTGCCTTGGAGTCCCTAAATTTCCTCTTTGGATTCCAGTCAGAGTAACCTACCCCTAAAAAAATACTTTTGTAAATACCCGGAGTTGTATTATCATCACACGAAAGGGCTTGCTGCTTACACTTCCATTGCAGCAAGAAGAATACAATTTGTCTTTTTCCACATCCTGCAGATTCTTACCCAATTTACAAAGAAAAACTTCTTCCAGCACTCACTGAATGATGTGTCATTTCCTATACATGTTTCTAAAACCTCTCTTCAAGAGTTCCTGCTTGTGAATTTGCAGTAAAGGTTATCTGAGGTCCGTCTCTCTACAACCCAAAGAATTATGCTCACAGAAATTCAATCTGCAAAATGCCCAAGTAGGCAGACTGTTAAATCAATGGCTAATGCTAATCAGAAATATGTTTTCACCCCCTAGGGAAAAAAAAAATTGTTTTGCATCATCCTTTGCTGCCACAAGAAGCTGAACAATGCAAGTACTAATAAGCTAACAAATGTCTAAATCCACTGTCTGAGCTCTTGCTTTTGTTAGGAGAAGCTGTTTCAAACCAGGAGAGAGCACAGTTTCCCCAGAAACAAATCAGTGGCTTTCTCCCATGTACAGTCTGCCTGATAGTTCAATTGTTAGCATTGCTGTCTTGCTCATGGAATCTAGTTCCAAAAGCCAGCTCTCCACAGTGCATTTATCAAGTTTGTATGTGTTGCATCTTATTGTTTGATATGGATAGATATTTTCCAGGGAAAGCAGATCTGCATTTATATCTGCATCTAAATATATATGACCTCTGGACAGCTTTACTAAAGATAAACAAAGGCAGTTGGTACCCACATAGCATGGCAGCCTTCAAGGAGGAGCCCTTTATGAAAATTCCTTCCTGTCAAACATGGCCATTTTATTGGAAGAGATATTCCATTTGGTTCCCATGGAAACTTGTAGCCATCCATGCATACACATACTCTCAGCCAGCTGTTCCTTCCTATCCCGCAGCCATTCTGCCTCACAGTAACTCAGGCAGAAACCCCACTACTAAAGGGTTCGCTATGTACATAGTACATGCATAACCTTTGACATTCACCAGATCTTCAACTACAGTGTGATTAACAGGGTACCTGGCTTCTGTCCCTTATTTTAACATGGTCATGTGTCTGCCATGAAAGGCAATCCTACTGCCAAACTTCTTTCAACCAGTTATTTTGCCACCGCATCCTCTAGCCACATGAAGTCTTCCAAGAGAGATGTTGCACCTATAAAATCCCATCTGACTTTTACAGAATCCAGTTCTGTTCTTTTCCCATTGTCTCTAGCAGCAGTTCTGTGACAAACTGTCAAAACAATAGAATACAGAGTAGATCTACACCCTTTGTAATGTGGCAATTGAGGGGTGCTTCTGAGTGGCACACAGATTCCAACAGTGGAAAGTGCCTGGTTATCTTCTTGCGGACCCAGACCGTATCACCTTGCACCCCTCTGCAAAGAAGACTTACACGCTTGAAGTAGTATAACAAATGTATTGGTTACATATTCAGAAACATTGGTTAAATACAGGTTAGTAGATAAACATTGTTGGTGATAAATTGGCCACAACTTGTTGCTAAATGGTTGGCAATTATGCATGAGTTGTGATCCCATCATTGACCCAACCATGTTGGTCAATGGCCGCTTGTTGGACGCTTCCGACTCTTACAGAGGAGAGAGATGATGGCCAAGCCAACCCGCCTGACTCCCTCTCCTCCCCTGCAAACAAGGTAACCATTAATAAATGGGGGGATCTCTGTGAACTTGAACTTGGACTTAAAATTGATGGAGACCCTCTCCCCTACCCATGATCATGACCCATGCCTTCTGCTACAAGATGTGACAAGGTAATAAAGCAACAAAGGGAGGGTGGGTGGGTCTTCGGCTCACTTGGAGCCAAATGCCGAGGGAGTTGCGAAGAAGCCGTCTTATATAGGCTCAATTGCAGGCCTCTCGATGTCCTCCAGCTGCGCCAGATGCGAGGATGACCTGGCCCGTTTCCCCAAGGAGAGCCAATCAGGGCCCACCCCGATTGGCTCCCGCTTCCCCCGCCCCTTCCGGCCACAATGCATGCCAGGAAGATGATGGGGTAAAGATGGCGGCCCCCATGGCGACCGACCATGCGGTCACTGGAAAGAAGGGGGGCCGCCCAGCGGAGGCTCACTATGGGGGCACTGGCCAGGCCGCAAACAAGCCCGCTGGCAAGCGGTGAACCCCCTTCCAATCCCACACCTCACACTATTATGTTGTTTATTTTTTGATCAGTGGCTCTACAAAGCACAAAACACACTCTGCATAAGGAAAACAACAGGCCTGTGGCACCTTAAATATTAACATTTTTATTATTACACCACGAGCTTTCATTTCTTACCAAAAGCCAAAATGACCATTAACTGAGGCTATTTTACTTTGGACACATCATGAGAAAATAGGACTCAATGGAAAAGACAATAAAGCGGGAGGCAGTAGGAAAAGAGGAAGACTGCATCACAGATGGATTCATTCAATCAAGGAAGTCACAGTCCTCAGTTTGCAAAACCTGAGTAGGGCTGTGAAGTCGAAGGCTTTCATGGCCGGCATCCATAGGTTTTCTGTGGGTTTTTTCCAGGCTGTGAGGCCGTGTTCTGGAAGAGTTTATTTCTGACGTTTTGCCTGCATCTCTGGCTGGCATCTTCAGAGAATGGTTGGGTAGGGGTGTGTGGGGTTTATATACTGTGAGTCCCTGTTGGCGAGGATATATAAATTTGTGTATTTGAATGGCTAGTTCCTGGGGGGAGATATGCAAGGAGGATTAGTGTCTGTTTGGCTAATGGCCCACTATCTGCTGGAAATCCCCTTGTCCCTGGGTGGAGTTCATTTGCATGTACTGAGTTTTGATTTTGGTGTTTTTCAGGACTAGTAGCCAAACTTTGTTTACTTTAAGGGGTTCTTCTTTCTTGTTGAAGTTGTCAGGGGTTTGTGGATTTCAATAGCTTCTCTGTGCATTCTGACATGATAGTTGTTGGCCTGGTCCAGAATGTTGGTGTTTTTAAATAACATTTTGTGTCCAGGTTGGTTGATAACATGTTATACTACTGCTGATTTTTCTGGCTGGCCCAGTCTGCACCACTAAACACAGTGTGCAAACACAAATCAAGGAATGTGAGAGACACTGCTGACTGGGCCAGCAAGAAAAATCAGCAGTAGCAGAACATGTTATCAACCAACCTGGACACAAAATGTTATTTAAAAACACCAAAATTCTGGACCAGGCCAATAACTATCATGTCAGAATGCACAAGAAGCTATTGAAATCGACAAACACCTAGAAAGAAGAAACCCTTAAAGTAAACAAAGTTTGGCTACCAGTCTTGAAAAACACCAAAATCAAAACTCAACACATGTAAATGAACTCCACCCAGGGACAGGGGGATTTCCAGCAGATAATGGGTCATTAGCCAAACAGACACTAATCCTTCTTGCATATCTCCCCCCCAGGAACTAGCCATTCAAATACACAAATTTATATATCCTCTCCAACAGAGACTCACAGTATATAAACCCCACACATCCCTACCCAACCATTCTCTGAAGATGCCCGCCAGAGATGCAGGCAAAACATCAGAAATAAACTCTTCCAGAACATGGCCTCACAGCCTGGAAAAAAAACCCACAGAAAACCTGAGTACCACTGTTGATGACTGAGGTTCATGGAGGTCTCTCATTTAGAGGGTCACTATAAATTAAAGTTGACTTGACAGCAAATAACAACATGAGCCTTCATTAATAATAACTCACTTCATCTGAAGCAAGAAGTGTTATCCTGAATTTGAGATATATAGGCACAGTGCACATGGCTAGAAGAGTGCCCAAAACCTACTGTCTAGTTGAGAAGTACAGTACTAACTGCAAAAAATCTATTACACCCATTTTGAATTATTTCTCTTTGTTTCTAACTTGTTTTCAAACCCAGTGCAGACTGCTAGCTTTAATTGAGGGGTGGGGAATGCAACTCCCAGTACTCCTTATCATTGCCTAATGGGAGCTGCAGTACAAAAAGTATCTGGTGTGCCACATATTTCCCATTCCTGTTTAACTTCAGAGAGTTAAATGGTCTGGGTCCAGGATGCCTCAGGGAATACACACAGAAAAGTCATGAGGAGAGACACTGCTTTTAGTGCCCTAGCTTTCAGAAGTGAGGCTGGTGAATACTGGGAGCAGAGCCTCCTCAGTCCTAGCCACACACTTGGTGGACCTTGCTCCCTATTTAGTTTTGCCTGCCTTGTTTTCAACACTTTTAGGGAAAATAATGTTAAAGGCCTTTTATGTTGGTGAACGTTGAGATGCTCTATGCTAATTGTATCTGTTATTGTATCCTGATAATTCATTCTACTATTATTGACAGTTGTGGTTGTTCTATTTTTAGAGCTAACATGTGTTGCAGCATAACAGTTATATGGATTTTGTGGGCCACCTTGATTAAGGTCCTGTTTTCAGCCAGAGGTAGGAGATATACATTTGTAAAGAAGGGGAGAGATGGAGGCAGAGTGGGATACAGGGAAATGTTCTGCTGGCATCAGCTACAGCCTCTGGATTTTGACCTTTAACTCACTGCACTTTTTCTATTTTATTACCCACCTTCTTTTTTTAAAATGGTCCCTTCTGTACTCATTCTACTTGGCTCCTTTTCAAGGTTGACATTTTAAAATGTAAAATATTCTTTACTTCCCCCACCCCCGCTTCATACAGTCAGCTCATTCTTCCTTCATCTCCCTTATCTTCAGACTCATATTCCCCTCTTCTTTCTCTTCCAATGTGACAATGAATGCCTTCTGTGCCTAAGAAGGAAGCCTTACCCCAGAATTCTTGTAATCTGGCAGCAATCTCTATCTTTTTCCATACCTCCACATTTCACCTCACATAAACTTGTTTTTTCCTTCTCTGCTACATAGTATCTTGCCCAAGGCTGGTATATGAGCAAGTGAGTGAATCTGAGTAATATAGGATCTAATTAAATATATTAAAACTTAATGATTAAAATAAAAATGGGTTTTAAATTACCTTGTGGGTGTTTGGGGAAGAACACTGGTGCCATTTTCCAGTTAAGGCTAATCCCAATCTCTGAGCACAAGCCACTATTACACAAACAGGTATATGAAGAAATGATTCCCAATTGTTCCTCGCCAGTCTAGAGCTTAGAAAAGTTACTTTTGTGGATGAAAATTCCCAGCTGGGGGATTCTCAAAGCTGTAATCCAAAAAAAGTAATGATTCCAAGATGTGACTAATTTAATAGCTTTACTGACAGAATAAAGCTATTACACAGTACATTTTTTAAAACTAAACAAAGGTGGAAGAAATAGAAACTCCATGTGTGCGTACGTGCCTCCCAGGGCTCATCTACACTGGCCGCTAAAATTGTGGGCTGGCATTATGTACCGGATTGGCCATGGATTGACTACGATGGTGGCCACAAGCACCAGGCCAAATCTGGTTCAATGGCCATCATTGTCCACACAGGCCAGCCAAGCCAACACTGACTGCATCAGCCCTGCTGGCCCATCCACTGTTTTCCGAGCTGCCCCCGCCGCCACCTCACCAGCCAAGCAGCTTCCTGCAAGATCCTGGCTGGCTTTGTTGCTTCTGCTCAGGTCAGAATAGGACACCCAGGCATGTGATCAACAAGGAGGGGGTTGCTCTGCCCACTCCTCATTGATTGCATGGGTACCCCATTCTGACATCAGCAGAAGTGACAATGCTAGCCAGGCTCTCACAGGGACTGTCCAGATGGCAGCAGCGGCTCCAATGGAGATCCATCCCCTTCCCTGCATTGTTCAGCACAGGGTAAGGCCGATGATGCTGTGTTGGCATGTGAACTGGATTGGACCAAATCAGACCCAATCCAGCTATCCAGGCAGCAAAAGGACCCAAGGTCACTCTGGAGTTTCTGGGAAACCCTGGAGTTTTCCCTGACTTTGCTTAGTTCAGAGCAAAGTCAGGTTAAGGGGGGGAAATATGGTTCCCTCCCTGAAAGTAGTCACACATCATCTGGACTGCCAGCACCAGATAGGGGATGAGTCTGCATTCCCGCACCTCCATGTAGACAAGCCACAAATCACCTGTTGACCTATGGTGACCCCATTAATTTCATAGGGTTTTCTTAGGCAAGGAATACTCAGAGGTGGTTTTGCCAGTTCCTTCCTCTAAAATATAGCCAACAGCACCTGGCATTCATCGGCTATCTCCCAAACTCCATAGGGACTTCTAAATCCCATTGAGTTCCATGGAACTTACCTGAGGCAAGTGTACACAGTACAGATCTGTTGTAACATGCTGGGGATGGGGTGTGGAAGCATCATTTATTTTGCCCTGTTTTACATATCTTCCATAGAGTTTGGCAAGCAGCATTTTCTCTCTCTCCCCATTGTACAATGGGACTGAGGCAGCTACCGCCTCAAGGTCACCCAAAAAAGCAATACAGTCCAGTGGACATTTAAACCCACATCCCTCAACAAGTCCAGCATTCAATCAACTATCCCACACTTATCTTTTTTATTCTGTGGAGCTGTGATGTTATTACGCAGTGAGACACAGTGACAGCGATCATTTAAAAGCAAGAAAGGTTATATAATCCCTATGTTCTCTAGTGACCAGCACACTACTGGCACGAAAGAAAGGTCCAATAATAGGAACAACAGGAGGGAGCTGTTTTTAAATGTTATTACTTCTGCTGGCTAGATAAGCGTGAGAAGTCATGAGAGCTGACATGAACTAAGAGTGGAGCAAGCACTACAGTTGCCAGACTGGGATACACAAAAAAGCCAAAATGATTAAACTGAGGTTGTATCTGAAGATAACATGACCCCTTGGAAAAGATGATAGCTTAAGGTTGCAAGGGTGAAAACCAGAGATGGCTTCTCTACTTCTGATTACAGTGTAGAAGAGGGAATTTCAGCAAGTGTTGCTCATTACCTGGTTGCCTGATAAGCAGCACCTGTTTAAATTCCTTCTTCTACACAACCATTAAAGGTACAGGAGTCCTCTCCCGTTTTTATTCTAGCAGCTCTATGGTGATGCTTGATAAAGTGGGAGGCAGCAGGAAAAGAGGAAGATCCCATTACAAGCGAATAGAGTCAATCAAAGAAGCCACGGCCCTGAGACTGCAAGACCTGAGCGGGGGCTGTTGATGACAAGGTGTCTCATTCATAGGGCCGCCACGAAACGAAACCGACTCGAGGGCAACTAGCGACAATAACCAAAAGATTAGGCGATGGCGAAGGCTTTGCATTTCTGTGCCAAGCCGCGCAGGCGGGAAGGCGAGCCCAGCGAGCTGGCTCCTGGGTGGACCTCGTGGCAGGGAATCGGGAATCCGGGCCAGCAAATGAAAGGGGGCGGGGGGCGGGTTTCCCAACGAAGACGGGGAGACGACGCGGCCAATGGGGAGCCCTCCTCCTACGCCTGGACCCCTCCCGAGCGCGCCCTCAAGCCCAGGCGGGCGCGGAAGCGCGCACGGAGGACGGAGCACTTGGGGACGCCTCTCCGCATGCAGACGTGAAGGACGTGACAAGAGGCGGGGAGGGGAGGGGCCGCCGCTGCTACCGCAATTTACGGGAGAGCCACGCGCTCACCTCGTGGTCGAGTCGAGTTACCCTAATATTGAGAAGGAGGCAGAAAGATTCCGCGACCGCCGCCCCTCCATCTGTGCCTCAAAACCAGAGCACCTTAACCAGGGTTCCCTGGAAGCCTAGGGTTCCACGAGAGATTGCTAGCGTTCCTCCAGATATTGAGATTGGGGGGGAGGAATTATTATTATTATTATTATTATTATTGGAGCTATAGATATAATAATGTTTAGGCAGGGGTTCCCTGAGACCTGGAAATGATTTCAAGGGTTCCACCAGGGTAAAAAAAAAAAAAAGGTTGAGAAAGGCTGCTCCCGAGGAAGCTTCATGCCCTAGGAGACAAATCAACACACATGTTCGCCTCCTACGCCGATTTTATAGTATAACTTCAATGGAGAGCGCAATAACTGTTTCGGATTTGCGGGAGCAAGCAAGCACCCAAGAGCAAAGTTTGGACAGACTGGAACTTTGAACTTTTTTTAAAAATCAACAGCCATCTCACTGACTTTCAGGAATGCTTAAAAGCCTGGTCTTCATCGAGACTGTTACCGGCCCTGGAGTTTTATATTCCTAGTATAGAAACTCCATATAATATGAACAGCTCTCTTTCTCTTTTCCCTGCCGCTCCTTATATTTAAATGGCTGGAGTAAAGAAGTGAGAGAAATTATTCCTCTCCCTCCTCGTTCAGGGCTCACCGACAGAAATCCAGGCAGAATGAACTCCCAAAGTTTCTTAGGGGGACACGCTGAGGAGCTGCAGCCGCCCAACGCTGTGACTTGATCTAATAAAACGGCCTCACTCGCATCCTATAGGAATCCATCCCGGAGAAAAGAAGAAGAGGCGAAGACGGGACTCACGGGGGTTATGAGCGACGCTCCATCTCTCTGAGGGGAGAGAAGGGACCTCAGGCTGGGTATGGCTTACCCTCGCCCGACCCCCAAAATCCCTCCGCTTTGGTCCAGCGACGAGGCTGACCCGCTTTCCCTGGAAACACACACACACACCCTGGCAGTGGCCGCAGTTCCAACTTCCCATTCCATAGAATACGCCGAAGAACAGCACCCAAACTGTCGCTCTCGGCGGCGCCTGGGTTTGTTTGTTTTTCCAACGACGGGGCGGCAACCGCGGCTTTGGCGCTCCCCTCCACCCGAGCCGGCTCTCCGGGACCCCCCTCCCCGCGTTGTTTATAAATGGACCGACTAAACGACGAGCCAAGGTGACCAAACCTTTGTGAAGAAAAGCTTTGTGAGAGGAGCGAGGAAGGCATGGCCGACCGGAATTGGGGAGGGAGCGCGCGCAAAACCTTGGAAGCAGGTGAAGGCGCGCCTGAGGGGACACTGTAACAAGACCCACACACACAAACACACATACACACACACACACACACACACACACACACACCTATTTTCCTTTCCTGTAATTCGAAGAGAAAAGGCTACTCCGGCCAAAAAAAAAAAAAAGACGATTTAACATACTCTTTCCTCTTGTCTGTCTCACACAGACATCCTCTACAAGTAGTGACGCGCCACAGGATAAAAAAAGAAAACATCGCTAGGAGCATCCTCTCTCCCCTCTCTTTTCCTCTCACATACGCGTTCTACTCTGGCGCCTTTCCTCGGAGTTGGACCAAAAAAAAAAAAAAAAGCAGCGAGGGGAGTTTGTGGCGATTAGCAAGCCAGTCACCTGCATTAAAATAAAATAAAATAACCCCGCCAAGCCTGGTTCCTGGAGGTCCCAAGTTTCCTCCCTGTCGACCACATCTCCTCTCGCAGACCAGCACAGGCAGCCTTACCTAAGCCAAAGAGAAAGGAGCGCAGCCTCCCGAAGCCTGCTTCTGCCCCCCAGGCCGCCGTTGCCTCAGAAACCGAGGGAGGCGCAAGAAGGCATTCGGGTGGATGTTGACTCAGTTGTGAATGTCTCGCTGGCTTTCCTTGACATCATCTCTCACTATAAAAATTGAACCCACAAACGGCACGAACCAGCTCAGACTTCCTGCTTTCAGAAACGGAAGTGCGCTCTCTCAGAGCCCATATAGGTACAAAAAAATAAGTTACCAGAGCATGCAAAGCAGTTTAGTTAAAGGGGAGGGGGGTCCTTCACTTTACTCCTTCTGTCCTGGCAACACAGTATCAGGAAACAGAGGTTATTTATTTTGCAAGAGCACACCCCTGATTATTGTTGCTATTGTTGTAGTGTAGCAGCATCCTAGTCAGGGCCTTAGCCTGTTTGGTAATACATTGAACCTGTAAACCGGCAGCTTGAATTTCCACATCAGGGATGTAGTGAATCTGCTCTGCCTTTTAGTATGAACCCAAAGGAGTTGTCCAATGTGCTAAACCTCTATTGGGATGCGATGCAGAACCTTGGATAGTGCCTTTAAACCTTGGACTAAAGCCCAGAGTGGATTCATCACTCCACTGATGCAAAAGGCACCAACCACTGCTAAAGAATTCTTGAAGGAATGCACAACATAGAGAATAGAAGAAAGGTCCCCTTAAGAAACCTCCATATTTTCTTCAAAATGTCTCAATATTTCATTTTCATTTTTCATTCTTTAACTTAAGCATTTATCACATCTTTGCCTTCCAAGGCCCCCAAGGCAATGTACAAAAACAGGTAAAAGTGCTCTTTAAAAACAGACCCAAAACATTTTTTGCAAACACACACACACACAACTAAAACAGCCAGTAAAGCTAAAGAACCAAAAAATGATACAAAACAGTGTAGTCTTGGCTACCTGCTCAGGAAGCATAGAACCAACCTGACATCCCTCAAGAGGGAGTTCCACAGCCTGAATGGTGTAACACAACAAGCCTGTGAACTTGCTAACCTAACCTCTCAGAGTGATGGGAGACACAACAGGGTTTCTTCTGAGGACCTGAAATTCCAGGCAGACCCATATGGGAGGAGGCAGTCTTTCAGATATCCTGCCCACAAGCCAGTCTTTCAGATATCCTGCCTACAAGGGTTTTGTATATTTGGCACTGGTGTAGCAGAGTCAAGGCTCATAAAGACAAAGCCCTGGGATTTTTATCACTCCTTTAGTTTCCCTGTTTCCTCTCAGTTTAGCTACAGTTCTCACAGTTGTTGCTAGAGGGGGAGGAATACATTCTCCCAGCAGCAATGCATTGTTAGGAGCTATCCCCTTCTAAGCTTTCCCCTTCAAGTTGAGCTATCCCCTTCAAGTTGAAGCATCTACTGGATGCTTCAACTTAAATGAAAAGACCAATTAGCTGTACAAAAGTCCTGTTCCACGTGGAGATGAAAACTTTAATAGATAGCTAGATAGGCAGATAGAACAGCACAGCCACCTGTATTTTGGACTCTCCCTGTGTGTGTTGATAAATGGACTGTCATGATGAGGACCTGCACTTAAACAGTTACCACTTGATGTCACTTGACGTCAAAAACTGTACCTTCAACTGAGCAAGGAGGCAAATGCTTAAGTGGGTATGTACATTATATACTGAGGCCAAATCCACACTACACAAATAATCCAACTTGAAACTGGATTATTCACCATGGTTCCTTCCTACTGAATCCTGGGATTTGTAGTTTTACAAGGTCTTTAGCCTTCTCTGCCAAAGAGTGCTGGTGCCTCACCCAGCTACAAATCATAGGCTTCCAAAGGAAGGAGCCATTGCAAATAATCCAATTTCAAACTAGATTATATGTGTAGTGTGGATTTGGCCTGAGGGATTCTGCAATTTCTGTGCAAGATTATTCTTAAATAGTGATAGACCAGCAGTTGACTGCTGCAACTGTAGCTGCAGATAGGCAACTGCAAGATGCCTATCAAATGATTATATTATTCAATATAAAAGTTTTGAAAAGAAAAGGAGAAGTAATATACTAATGAGGAGTCTTAAGGAGAAGGCAGAAGCGAGTATCTTAACAGGTTATTTATAGCTAAGTTACACCTGACACTGACTTATGTGTAGTTTTCCTCCAATATTCCCCACCCCATTCACTTTTTAAAACAAAATGCAGCTGAAGAAGTGATAATCTTCCATGTGAGAGCATTGTGCAGACTTATTCCACATCCCTTGTCCCTCTGGCCATTGTGTCTTTTAAAATTCCCATAAGTTGCTTTACAAAAATTATGCGTTCCTGAGGGAAATATTCAGGTAATCATAGGGAGAAAGATTGGGAGTGGTACTTTCAAGAAGAAGAAAACACTCAAGAAGAAAGAGTTATGAAACCTCCAAGTTTTCCTCTTCTGTGGAACACTGCAGCATCTGCAACCACTTTTTGTAAAATAAATATGTCAGGAAAAACTGAATGCAACCTGGTGTCACATATAGCTTGGTTCTTCATGGAACCATTTGCTTCTGTTTTAGCCTCTGACTGTAATGCAAATTACATTGCATACACTATTACATAGATAGTGGTAAGCAAATTCATTCAAATCTAACATGTACAAAAGAACTAGATTGGGGACTCCAGAAGAGGGGTTATAGAGGGGACAAGAGCACCCTCCTCCTGAGGCTGGCTTTTGTGCTCAACTCTCTGCTCTCATGAATTGCCAAAAAATGCTGTTTTGTAGGCAATATTAACTTATAAATGAGAGGGAGGGGAAGCCCATTTTCCAGAACCCAGCAACCAACTGCCCAATCCTGTTTGCTGTGCCTTCAAAGCAGAGCTTTGCTGTGAGGGAAATGGAGCTGAGCCAAGATGTGAACTTGTGTTTAGATTGGAATCAGCACTCATCTAGAAGTTGTTGGACTGCAACTCCCTGCATTCCTCACCATTGACCATTATGGCCAGAGCTGATGGGACTTGCAGTCCAACAACATCTGGAGGGCTACATGATTCTCACCACTGGTGTTGAATGAAAGAGAAAGAGGGGAATTTGTGGTTGAGAATAAAGAGGCTACGGTAGTTCTTTTCTAGAACTAGGAGGTATTACTTTTTAGGACTACAGTTTCCAGAATCACCTTGCCAGGATTTGTCTAATTTCTATTCCCTGACTATAATATTCATGAATTTTCACTACACTTGGGGTCCCTTGTTAGTTTAATGTTTAATGTTTAGTTTAATATTGGATAGCCTTGAAGTTAACCCCACCCTTTAAAACATTTCAAGTATATGAGATATTGTTGTTGCCTTCCACAAGGCAAATTCAAAGATTTAATTAGGGGGACAGCTTGGGGTTGTCTAAATAGTGAAAATAATCCTTGTAGAATTTGAGGGGAAGACATGTTATCTTAATGGCAACCTGCAGTGATTCGCAATATTCAGAAGGAAGGGGCCAAAAACTGCTATATACTGTGCACTAGGAGACTTTGCAGTTTTCTGTGAAGTTTTTTAAATACTGCATGGGGAATGTGCATTCCTGCTCATTGGGACCAGCAGTTGATTCACTTTCCCATAGGACAGGAAGCACGAAGCTGATTGGCCAGGGCTTCCTAACAGGGCAAACACCCACCGCCACCATGTTGAATTTTTGTCTTAGTGAGCGATCACTAAAGCAGTAAAACAGGGTGGGTTTTTTTGTTTTGATGTCCTTTGAAATAAAAATATCACTCTATCACTTCAGCGCACCTTAGATATCCATGTTTCTTTTTTTAAAAAAAAAGTTTGGCCATAGCTAAGCACTAATGTGAGTAAATCACTCATGGCTGCCATGTGGCATGTGAAGCTTCTGGGGGCAAAAACACCATTAAGACAAGTTGCTGCTGCTGTGAAATGCCATTAATGCGAGGTACTCCACCACCACCTGCCATAGATGGTGTAATGTAGAAATGAACAAGTTGCCTGGTTCAGATGGCTTTCTTGCAAAATTGTATTAAATGTTTCAGAATTCTTCCTTAATCCCTCTGAAAATTTAATGAGTATTTGAAATCAGTTATACTTTCTGATTCTTGGATACTCAAATTATCCTAATTTGTAAGGCATGCAAAGAACCCACTGACTTACATCACCCAACATCTCTTTGTGAATTGGGGTTTTATCACCTTATTTTCTGACTGACTTAAGCACATTAAAAAGTCAAATACATCCCAATCAAGTTTGGTTTATAATTGGATGCATATTTTCTCACAGAATCATAGAATCTTCGAGTTGGAAGAGACCACAAGGGCCATCTAGTCCAACACCCTGCCATGCATGAATGCACAACTAAAACACTCCTTGAAAGATGGCACTTTGACCCTATAGATCTGAGTCCAATAACACAAGAGTAAGGAGTGGGCTGCATCCTATAACTCTGCTCCCTGGCATTGTACATATAATGTAAGTCCTCTTCCCACAGACACTTTGGGCCCTTTCACACTATATGATGATATAGCACTATGATTCCACTTTAACGGCCATGGCTGCCTCCTATGGAATTCTGGGATTGGCAATTTGGTCAGAGGAAGTACCGTATGTTCCTGCGTATAAGACTGCTTTTTAACACTTGAAAATCTCCTCAAAAGTGGGGGGGGTCTTCTTATATACCCAGCAGATCTTTTCCCTTGCTGTGAGAATGACTGCCTTGTCTTTGAAGTGTTAAATCGCCTGGGCAGTTTTCCCAGCAGATCCTTCCCCCTGCTTTGAGAATGACTGCCTTGCCTTTGAAGTGTTAAATTGCCCTCCATTTAGCTCAGGAGAGAATATAAGCAGTCCCTTTTAAAATGATGTTTCTTTTCAGCACAAGTTAGCCTAAGATTAGAATTTCTGGATTCAAACTTATCAGTCTGCATCAAGTTTTGTCTATGATGAAATTCTCTTATATGAATAAAAGCTTCTGGCAGAGTTAAATCATTCTTTAATTGCAAGGTATTTATTATGGGATTGTATTTTGGTAAACTTGCCAGGAAGATTCCCATTTGCATAGGTTTGGGGATTTCCTCTCCAATTCATTATCCACTGATGCAAGTCTGCAAGTCTTGCCAATGTGGCTCTAAAATCATTAATGTGCTCATTCAAAAATTTAGGATTTGATAGCTTCATATTAGCTAACTTCATTATTAATGCAACCTTACTTTCCAAAGATTGAACACCACAGAGATTTTTCAAAGTATCCCATGCTTTTTTTAAGCTGTTCTCAGTCTTTAATTTCACAGACTATTCCATAATCTACAGCCACTGAGCTGGCTGGCTTGAGGGGGGCAGGCTTTCCAGCCGGGTGTCTGGCTGGATGGGGGGAGGGGCAAACTCTATATTTTAACTTAAATATTGGGGGGTCGTCTTATACGCCCAGTCGTCTTATACGCCGGGGTCGTCTTATACACCCAGTCTTCTTACGCCGGAATATACGGTATTTGGCTGTGAAATCCCAAGGCTACTCCTTAAACTGCCAGTACCAGAATTACATAGGATGGAACGTGGCAGTTAAAGTGGAATTATGGTGCTATATTTGTGTACTGTGAAATGGTCCCAGGTGTCCAGGTTTATAGCATGAACATCTGTTAAAGAGAGCCCTACACCCAAATAGGTACCACTGCATGTGATGCAGCTCTGTCCCTCATGCTCATGTTACTTTAATTGGATTAACGAATTTCCAAACATAGCCAAAAACCACACTTAATATAACTCATAAATATGACAAGAAGAAAGAGACAGGGATTCATTTTTCTTGGTGCTGAAACATCTTCAGATTAAACTGAATGTCAGTTTTAAATTTAGAACCCCAGAGTGCTTTGAATTTGGAATGTTAAAAAGGAAAAGTAAACTATCACAGAAGTTAACAGTCATAATTCAGAAGCAATACATTTGTAGCAAGGAACCAGACAAAGTTGCCTACTCTCTCCACAATTATTCACAGTTTGCATAAAAGCTTTTTCACTTCTAATGAGGCCCCATAAAAAGATTATTAAAATAATATTTTCTTGGTTTGAAAGCAGCACACAGATCACAATTTCCTGCTTCAGAAATCATGGGAAACTGCAATTCAGTCAACTACACTATCTTCTTAGATGCTGATTATGGAAAGAAAAAGGAGGAAAAGAAAGGTTGAAGAAGGAGTACAGGACACATGGCTTATTCTCAGTTCAGTGTGTGTGTGTGCGCGTGCGGGGGTGTATGTGTGCACGTGTGCTTTCTTATGGCGACTCCATAAGTTTCATAAGGTTTACTTAGGCAAGCAATACTCAGAGGTGGTGCACCATTGCCTTCCTCTGAAATGTAGCCTACAGCTCCTGGGGTTCATTGGCATTCTCCCATCCAAGTATTAACCAGGGCTGACCCTGCTTAGCTTCCAAAACCAGATGGGATCTTGGTGCCTTTAGGGTATACACACCATGGTTAATTGAACTGAGATTGTTATGCCTTAATTTGGGGCATAATCTTAACATTCTACACAAAAGGGCTGTGCTGATAATATGTTATTTTGGGCTAATTCTGAAGCATTAATTCAAATAAATATTTACAATGTTTGTTAACAATGACTGTTAAAACAGATGACAAGAAAAATGATATTTGGGAGATTAATATGGAGGACACTACTCAAATTTCTGTTTTGCAGTATGGTGATCTTGTACAGTTTGAAAATCCTTTAAAATATTTTTTTTTCTTATATCCTGTACTGACATTGATTTTTTTCACTCCAAATCAATACAAAAATGTCATTGCAAACAAAAGTGACAACAATAACCATAACAATAATAATCATGTTCCAGGAGAATTTCTGCCTTAAAGATTTAGCAGGCACGAGCTGCCAAGGGGGGTGAGAAGCCTTTTTGCTGTTGAAAGCTATATGACCTCAGGGATATAGGGAATAGCCGTCTGGGTTGGGGATTCTGGGAGTCATAGCCCAAGAAGTAACTTCCCCAGGCTCTTCTCTTCCATGGGCTGGGTAAAGAGCTTTCAGGAGTCTCTTTTCTTCTATGTGTGAAGACAGAGCCAGTGATGGAAGGGACAGGCTCATGTGCTCTCGCTCATTGAGTGTTTACACAGCACATATTTAGAACACTTAACTTGGACTTAAATACTTTCTGTACACTCATCAGGTATGCAAAATTATATGAATTCCTTAAAAAGTGGCACAATGAGGGTGAAGTTTAGCAGCCGGAATGATGAGGATATAAGAGTGTTGGATCTTGAGTGATAAATTAATGAGCCTGCCTGAACACTATTTGTAAAACCCTAGAGGTGGAAATTAGGCTCATGCCATGAGGTTAAAAACAACAACACCCAACCCTGCACTATACAGGAAAGTTTCAAGACAAAGGAAAAGGGAAAGAACAGGCTTTCCCCCTTTCATTCTTCAGAAATCTGCCCCTCCTTAAATATAAACCACCAAAGTACTCACTTTGGTGTGGCAACCAACCTTAAATCTTCAAAGCCAGTCCAAGACATTTTGTTACCTAAGGTAGATCAGTCAACATAGCCCTGCTTTTAATACATTTTTGACATCCAAGGCAGAAAATTCCCCAAGACTCATTCCCTACTCCCTCACAATAAAAACACAACAACTATCAAAGAAATAATTTAATAGTTTGCTATATGACATAGCATCCAAAATCAGCAGCCTAAGATGGCTGTCTCACTCTTACTAATGGGTGGGACCTGCCCTACAAACCTGAGCCTTTTAGCAGAATAGATAGATAGATACACACACACATTATAAATAGATAGATAGACAGACAGACAGATACACACAAATTATACACACACACACACACACACACACACACGAAAGAGGATAGTGGGTTTTTTTTAGAAAGTGGACTTTATTTCTGAAATTTTAGATGCATAAATTATAAGACTTGGGAAGTATCTGGAAGGGGATTCAAACATTTTATCCATGACCTCTGCTGATCTGATAATCCTATAGTTCTCCTTTTCATTTCTTGGCTACCTCTGGAAATGTATTCCTTTCTCTTTTTTTCACCTGAGTTCAAGGACAGATCAAATGCACAAAGGTGTGTGTGTGTTCCTGCACTCCTGCTTTCTGGTTTGCAGTCCACTAGAATCCTACTATTAAAATGGCAGTGACATTTCATATTAATAAAAGGTGGTGGAGATTTCATCACATAATTTGGCCACTTGAAGCAGTGCTACTCAGAGTGGTGGTCCATTGTCGGATGCTAGTTCATGATCCATCAGTTGTGGGTCCCTGGGAAGTTTCCATGAAAGATAAACATTTTCCCAAGGCCACAAATATGGTACTGTTCCCTAGCTAACTCACTCAGGAAAAAAATCATAGAATCATAGAGTTGGAAGAGACCACAAGGGCCATCTAAATCCAACCCCCCTGCCATGCAAGAATATCCAATCAAAGCACTCCCAACAGATGGCCATCCAGCCTCTAAAGGAGACTCCACTACACTCTGAGGCAGCACATTCCACTGCCAAACAGCTCTTATTGTCAGGAGTTAGAGACTAAACTCCATTATAAAATGGCCAAACAACTGCAGAACCATGCTGAATCATAATGGCTGACTGTATGAACTACCAAGTCATGCCTAGTCAGGCCACTAGAGGGCATTGTCCTGTAGATGTATCTGTAAAAGAGCTCAGAACAGGGCTCACTTCCTCCTCTCTTCTCCTCCTGTGAATGCTGAGGCCTGGTGAAGCAGTTTCTTCTTCAATTGTAAATATTTGTATATACTGTATTGCAACTGTTTCACTTTGAAGATAAAAGTGCCTCCTGCTTATTTGGACGTCAAACACTCTGTGTGTGCATATTCTTGGGAACGGGTTGCTACTGAGTCTGCTGAGATAGTTTTTTGGCTTCTGCTGGGGATTGAGTGTCCTATCATCCACTGACAGCGGTTATGGGCCCAGCTGATTGATCTCAAGATTAGATAAGGTGCACCCAGAAAAATTCCCAGAAACTCTTTTGTTTTGAGTCTTTTTGGCTAGTTGGCTGAGAAACAGTTAAGTTTCAGCTAGGCCCTGTAATATCTTCAAGTGTTCAAGCTGAAGTGTTGCCAGCTGCCAGCTGTTTGTGTTTTCATAGCTGGAAACTCAATTAACAGAATGGCAGATAATAGTCTTGTCCACTTTGAAAAGCTGGCTGATGGAAATTATTCAGCATGGAGTTTATACATGGAGGCTTTATTAATTAAGGACAATTTGTGGCATGTTTTAGAGAATGAAAGTGTGATCCCAGAGGGTTCAGAAGATGAAATAGCAGCATTCAGACTAGCAGACCAGAAAACTAGAGCTGAAATTCTCTTATCGCTCAGCCCCTCCCAGTTAATACACGTGGCCCCAGCAAAGACAGCTTTGGACAGCTTTGAAAACGGTTCATCAGAATTCGTCCTGCCTCTCAAAGATGATATGGACTAAGAGACATTATAACACAAAGCTGTCTACTGGAGGCTGCATGAAAGCCCATTTGAAGGAAATGAGGCAGCTTTTTCAAGAGGTGGCCAATAGAGGGGTGGGCATTCCAGAAGCTCATAAGTGTTTTATTTTATTGGGCAGTTTGCCAAAGGAATGGAATTTCCTAATGTACAGTCTGCAGACTGCCAGGGAGAGTGATTTGTCTGTAGACCTGGTAGCTGGGCGTATTCTGGAAGAGGTCCAACGCAAGCAATTTGATTCCTGGATGGAAGGGAATAAACAGCCACAAATTACCAGACGTAATCAGGAGAGCACTGAAACAAAGGCAACTGTGGAGGAGGGAGCCTGCAGCTATGTGAAACGCTGTTTCAGATGCAAAAAGCCTGGACATTTTAAGAAGGACTGTAAGATGCCTGCACCAGATAGGAGGGGTGCATCCTCTCAGGCTGCAAGCCATGCCTTCGTAGCACAGCACCATCCTGATGGTACTGAGGAAAGAAGTTGGTTACTTGATAGTGGGGCCACACACAATATGGTTAATGATATACAGTTGTTAAGCCATATTAAAAATGCTTCAATAACCAATATTATCCTTGCAGATTGTGCTCCCAGCAAGGTACAGAAAATGGGCACTTCATATTGTGCCATCTTTTGGTAAAGATTTTGAAAATATGTTATGTGTTAACAAACTAGAGAATTGTATATTAAGTGTGTCCCAAATGACTACTGATGGTTATAAAGCGATATTTGAGCGGGAACACTGTACAGTAACAGAAAGGCATAACATGAATAATGTCTGTACAAAAGGGATAAAGAAACATGGGTTGTATTACATGTTGCCTAAAGGGAAGGTGGCAAAAGTGAACCCTGCAGACAATGTGCCCCTGCATTCATTACTAGCACAGGCTAATGGGTCATGCTAGATACAAAGGGTTAAAGGAGCTAGCAAAAGTGTGCCCTGGTTTAAGCATGATACACTACCCAAGGTTCTTAGAATGTACAGTGTGCAGGAAAGTTAAGGTGAAGGCTTTCCCTATTGCCAAAAAGACCCAATGTGTCACCAACAGACCCTCTGAGATTGTCCATGCTGACTTGGCAGGCCCCTATAAGCCCACTGAAGGGGGTAACCAATACTTGTGATAGTGGACAGACACACTAGGTACACCTACGTCTACTTACTGAAGGAGAAAAATCAGGCTGCAGGCAGCTTCCACAAGTGGGTAAACGCGGTGGAACATGAATGTACTTCTCATAAGGTTTCCAGTGTAGTGATGGATAGGGGAGGGGAATTCTTATCCAACAGTCTGCAGACCTGGATGTGTAGGAGGGGCATTAGACACAAGACCACAAACCCAGTGTCTCCAGGGGAGGATGGGCTTGCAGAAAGGAAAATTGGGATGTTGAAGTGCATGATCCCCTGACACTTATGGTCAAGAAATTCTTCCTAATGTTTAGGTGGAATCTCTTTTCCTGTAGTTTGAGTCCATTGCTCTGTGTCCTTGTCTGGAGCAGCAGAAAACAAGCTTGCTCCATCCTCAGTATGACATTCCTTCAAACTGCCAGTTCCTCACATCAGATAACTTGAGATGCACTGATATATTTTTTAAAAAATGTTATTTGACTTCTTGAGTGATGAAGAAATATATGTGTATCGGATCATAGAATCATAGAGTCATAGAATTGTAGAGTTGGAAGAGACCACGAGGGCCATCCAGTCCAACCCCCTGCCACGCAGGAAATCTTGATCAAAGCAGTGTGTTGTGGAATAACTCCACCCTGTGAATGAATGAAACCTAGGGAGGGTGTATGGTTATGGCCTCTCAACCAGTTCTCAGAGCAATGAGGGGTGGGGTTATACTACTGAGTGTTTTGGTTTCCTTGGAATTAGGCTCAGACAATTGAGCAAGCACATGGTAACAATATTTTATCCACATAACAAGCTTGTGATATGTGGTAGAACACCATGGTTAGCCCCATACTGAGCTGGTATTTAAGCTGAGCCTTACCACTCCAAGTCCTTCGTATGGCTCTGGCCTCTCCCTTATAGCATGACTCTAAACTCTGTCTGACATTCACCTGGGCACATTATTTACTAGTTCATGTACTTCACATTCTGATAAGCAAAGCCATCCTTCCACTACAACTTTTCAGAACTGCACAAATTCAAACTAAAGTGCACAAAGAATCAAAACCTTTGGTTACTCTCCCACAGAGGCATAATATTGGCTTGCTACAGACAGCTGTCCTCAGGCCAGAGCCTGGTCTTCTTCTGTCATTACATCTCCTTGTGCAAACCTTTGTTTCTGCAACTGGTGACCTTTGCAATTTGTCAGAGATTAATTCTCCCTGATGTCCTAGGATCATCTTTGGTCATTTTTGTTTTCTTTCAGCTTCCCTCTTCTCCTCCTGAAACAGGCATGCAATTTTCCCATCATCTTTTCTGCTATTTGCTTTTCTGGCTCTGGCCATCTTCCATCTTCTATCAACCTACTCAAATCTCCTCCATTCCCTATTCTTCTGTTAGCATCCAGAATACACTCCCTAGGCTTACCACACTGCGGATGGATTAAAGTGCTAATGCAGATTCCATTTTGTACAGAGCTTGGGAAATGGTATGTGTGTGTGTTTTAACTACAACTTCCTAGCCACTGACCATGCTGGGAATTCTGAGAGTCATGGTCTGAGAAAACAACTTTTCCAGGCATTGTGCACCCTTTACAGTGGACGACAGAAAGACCAATATTAAGAAAGGTCAGGAAAGCCATCTGGTTTGCACATCCTCTGTGGTGCCATGGGTGGTTATTGAATAGAGGAGCCTTTTCCATAACAGTGCCCAGACTTGGAAACCTCACCTCAGAAAGTTCACCTGGGGTCTTTTTGAGAATAAAAAAACCCAGAACCTACAACACTTGGGAATGAGACCATGGGCAGTATGTAGGTAGATCAGAGCCAAGGTCCAGACCTTTAACACAAAGTCAGTGAGGCATTCTCAGCAGCTGCCCTCCTCACACTCTGGAAATCCCTTCCACTGAAGTCTTGCCATTGAATAGCCATACAAAACAGTCTAATACTTTTAAAACTCAAAATTACTTTTGGAAGGATTTAATGAATGCAACTAGAGGTCACATTGTTCACATAACATAATTTTTTTCTCAATTTGCCCTTAGTCCTTGGATGAGATGGACTAGATTTTGAATTAAATATAGACAAACAAACAGATAAATGTCCTGAATGACTAAGTCATCTAGACTATTTAAAAACAACAGCGTGTGTAGCTGAAAAGCCAATCAATTTTTGGATATTGCTGCCACTGCTACTACCGTGCTACCTCTTTAGTACTTAAGTAAAAGAATGTAAGTATGAAATGAAAAGTCTCTGCTTGCATGACCCCCCATATTTTTCTTGGTAATTTAGAATTTAATTCATCAGCCTTCTCCAATGGACATTTCTCTTTCCATAGAGCAGGGGTGGGCTGCAGCTTCCATTACTCTTCACCATTGACTATGCTGATGAGGGCTGATGGAGACTGTATTACAACTGGTCCCATCTCTTTTAAGCATCCAGTGGAGCAGCCAAAACAGTGCTGTGCTACATGGCATTCAGTGCTTGAAATTGCTGTTTTAACTTTCAGAACTGGATTCTAGGATTGTTTTTAAACTGCTTTTAGGACTTTTTAAAGAATATTTTAATGTGGTTTTGAAATGTTTTATCTTCATATTTTTTAATAGGTTTTTATTTGTTCATCACTTCAGTAGCCCTTGTGAGCTGGGAGGTGATACAGAAAATTCTTCAGAAACAAACAACATGTGCAGGGCCATACTTTGTACACCCCAGAGAAAAGTGGGAAAGAGCTCATCAGAACAAGACACCCACACCCTCAAACAGTTAAAACAACAACGGTAGCAATATCACTCCTCTTCCATTTTTGAACATCCATTCTATGCATGAGTGTTTTGTACCAGAAACTTTATGATTAGGCCTATTAGCCAGGACAACAACCTCACCCTGGCCCTGAAAGCCTGTCTGTATACTCTTCTCTGGTTTCATGAATACAGTAATTGCCTTCAGGCTTTTCTGCTCCCATAGACACACATGCACAGGCACACACACACATAGAAAATTGACTGCAGGTTTACAAGGGTTCCTGTCAATGACTGCTAGCAGTGCGTGTTACAGATGCACCAGATTAGCTAAAAAGCCACTCCTTATTTAGCTGTTTTGCTTTGTTGCATTTGAAAAGTAAAGCGAAGTAAAATCAAAGTCATGGCTATATAGTTCATTTTATTAAAATCTCATGCTTTTTACTTTGGAGATAAACTACTGAATCCCTGGAGCTGTAATCAGACAATAAGAGGGCCATTTAATCGTTGCAGATCACTGCTCCCATCCTGCACACATTCATACTGATGAGTAAAGGCCCACACGGTGATCACTCTGAACTTACTGGATCATCATGGAGCTTATGAGACTCAAATTACTCACGTGCATAAATGTGTGCATACTCAGAAGAAACCAAGTCATGGGGAGAACTGAATACCCTGGGAGAAGATCTGTTGAGTGAGGGTATCATTTTACTACCAGCCCTCCAACTAGAGCTGCACTTCAGGCTGTGTCATAAGCTATGCAGCTATAAATTCTGAGAATTTACCCTTCAGAGGGAGCTAGCTATGTCAAGGAGCCACATTACAATACAAAACTGAGTGTGTTCCAAGCATTGGACTCTTCCAGACGAAAGCAAAACAGCACCAGCCTGCTTGCATATTAATCTGTAACATTTTATGGTGCTCTCATTTTAGTTTCCATACTTTGCTCTTATGATAGATAATGGGAAAGCATAATAAATTACTGACATTGAATGTCTGTATACACTTCATAACATCATCATTTATGTTAATCCATGCCTCTAAATTCTGCTCCCCATCAGATCTTCAAATTGCTCCTTTTCAACCTCCAAAATAATCAATGTACACCCATTTGGAAATACTGATAGTGGGGAGCTCACCCCACCAATTTGTGAGCCTCCCCCAATACTTGGATGACTCATGAAGTGCTGGGGGAGTGTGTAGAGTCTGTAAATAATCTTATACAGGAGGGATGTGGCTTCAGACTGCCTATTAGCTTTAATATACAATTAGAATGTGGGAGAAACATAAATTTCACAATGCCAGACAAGATGGGATAAACATCCAAACAGTAAAGACATACAGATAACCAAACTCAAATACATGCCTTTTAAAATTAATATTTTGGGACATTCTTTTTAACGTACCAAAACAAGGATGCAGCTAAATGGGGGAGGGGGAGAATCCAAAGTATTCATGATGCCCATTTGTTTACGAAGCCTATGTCTGGGACAATATTTCAGATCCAAGCAAATGTCCTAGATCCGTCAAAAACCATTGGATTAAATGAGGTCAGCAACCAGAATCTGAGCTTTGGCTAGAGGGACCAATCAGGCCCCAGCTAAGTACAGAGGCAGATAGAGAAAAAGGCCAAACTCCTACAGATAATTGACCATAGCTGCAATGCTATGTAAAGCAAAATAAAACAAACAAACCCTGAGTTAATTACGGTACCCTTGGGGACATTTCTTTATCATATTTACCACAGCTTGGAATTTACCAGTTCCTGGCACAAGTGATGAGTAGAAGTGGTGGAGATGCAAGAGAAGAAACCACAAAAAGAAATCTGAGGTGGAGGACCAACAGTTAGAGGCAGAGTTGCCACCAGTTCAGTCTAGAAGTAATAGTACAAATGAATGTTTCTGAGATGAGTAGTTTTCCCCGCCCTACTGAGTACCTGCAGCCCACCTACCTTCCTACCTCCATTTGGAATGTGGGGATAGGTGGGACTTCCTGGATGTGACTTCCACGTAAATGGAAGCAGACCCCAATGCACTGTCTTTGAAAATTCAATGGAAGTAGAATTCAAAGACACAGCCATGTTAGTCTGGAATATCAGTATGCAAAGGGCTCTTGTAGCACCTTTGACACTAATGGAGAGAAAGAAGTTGGTAGCATAAGCTTTCATAGACTTAAGCCAACTTCTTTCGCTCTGTTAGTCTCAAAGGTGGTACAAGATCCCTTTGCATTTTGAAAATTCAGTATTAGCCATACACTGTGACTAAGGTGGCTAAGGAGGATCATCCCTGGTTAGTACCTGGATGGGAGACCAACAAAGAACACCAGGTGCTGTGGGTTGTATTTCAGAGGAAGAACTGTCAAAACCATCTCTTGCATATTCCTTGCCTAAGAAACCCTATAACATTCATGGTTAGTGTGTGTGCGCGTGCATGCCTTGAAGTTGCCTCGGCTTATGGTCATCATAAGCCGAGGCAACTTCAAGGCATTCACACGTGCACACACACTAGCCATACACCCCCATGTCACATTTGACAGCCTCTTCTCCAGATAAGATCTCAAGGAAAGACTATTTGAGTTCCACTCTCTTTCCATCCATCCCCAAGGAATTCCACTTTCCATCTTCTGGACCAGCTGCTGGGTTTAAATCCCAGTGAAATTCAAGGGGAGGGGAGAGCCGGATGATCCCTCAATCTCCTTAGGGAGCCAGTCGCTTTATCCCCTGAAGCCCAGATTGATGTGAGGACGACCCTTGGCGCTGGGAGCCCCTGAGCCGCCCGAAGGCCTTGTTTGGATGTTTAAAGAAGCAGGAGCCCGTTCAGGCTCAGGCTAGGCCGCCGGCAGAGTTAGAGGAGAGACGGACTTGAGACCCAGGGAGAAAATGGGGGTGAGGCAGATAGGGGGGGAGGAAGAGAATGAGAGCGATCGCGTTAAACACATAAAAGCAAAAGAGGCAAAGGGAGCTCGGGGAGGCTTGGGTTTGGCCCAAACCCCGCTTTTCCGGCGGCACTCCAGCTTGGGTGGAGGATGCGCTCCTGAAAATGAAGGAAGGTCTCCGGCTGCCGGGGAGACGATCCAGCTCCCTCGCCCGGCCTGCTCGTGGCGCCCGGGGCTCACCCGGCGGGGGAGGGGGAGGGGGAGGGGGAGGGGGATGGGCCGGGGCCGGAGCGGTTTGTGGAGAGCCACCCCGGCCACGGCGACTGCATGGGCGCGGGGGAGGGCGGGGGAAAGAGGTGCGGGATGAGAAGGACGGCGGCGGTCGTACAGGGTTCTGTGCAGAGGAAAAGTGCGTGTGGGGTGCGTGTGTCTCTTTTGTTTAAAAAAAAGGGGGGGGAGAAGAAGAAAAAAGGGGGGCGGGAGAAAAGACTCCCCTCCCGCCCACTGGCCGAGCTGCCCATTTTCCAAAGATGCTCCTGGGGCGAAGAAGCGCCTCCGGCTCTCAGCGGGGGCGAGAGGCTGGCCAGGGGCGGAGGGCGTCTGCCTCCCCACATGCAACAGGCGGGGGGAGGAAAGAAGGGGGCGGCGAATGGGGGCTTCCCCGTAGACGCTGAGGAGACCCGCCAAGCCCTTTGCTCCCCAAGGATGCTCAAGCACCCACACGCCGGGGCGCACGTACGCACCGAGGCGGCTTGCGAAGGCGCTCCTGCTAGCGGCCGCCAGCCTCTCCGCCCTCCCGCCCTCCCTCCCTCGCTCGCTCGCGGAGCTCAGACGCCTTGGGCACGGGAGAGGGGGAACCCCAGCGGGGGCTGGCAGCTGCCTCTCCGCCTGCAAGCCACCCACCGAGGCCACCTGCACCAGCCGGTCCCGCGGGCGAGGCCCCTGCCGCCTCCCAGCCCGCCCCGCCAGCCGCCTCCCCACCTCCCCCGGCCGCCACGCCGGACTCACCTGGCTCTCCCGGGCCGCTGCTGCTGCTGCGAGGACGCCTCCCTCCCTCCCTCCCTCCTCCTCCGGCTCCGGGCCCCGCTTCCCGGGAGGGCTCGGCGGCGGCGGCGGCGGCGGCGGCGGCGGGCGGCGTCCTGGGCGAGTTGGCGCCTGGAGCTCAAGTGTGGCGCTGCCGCCTCTCCCTCCGCTGGGCGAGGTCAGGGAGGCAGAAAGAGCCCGGGAGCGAGCCGCCTGGCTAGACGGGTCCCGGCTAGCGCCGCCCACGGGCTGCTGGGGGAGTTGGCCGGTTGGCTCTTTCATTTTGGGGTTTTAAGGCAGGGGACAGTCCAGCCTGGGCGCGGGCAGCAGCGATTCCCCGGCAGCCTGGGGCTGGGCTGGGCTGGGCGCGTAAGGAGGCGGATCAGACCAACCAGAACCAAACCAGGGACAGATCTGGGATCTAGATCAGAACCAGGGAAGCCTGGCCCAAAAATGGTCAGGATCTGAGACAGAGAATGAGAGTTGTGGGTGCCAAAGCACTAGAAAGCCTTAGGAGTTAGAGGGACGATCAAAACAATTTTGGGGAAAGCCTTCAGCACCTTGGACAGCTCCAATAAAGTTCAGATTAAACCCAACTCTGAACTTGGGATGTCAGTCCCAGTGCCCTCCTCCACCTTGGAATAGACCGAAGCTAGTTCTTCACTATAACCTTTAAATCCTGAGCCTTAAGCAAATACATCACATTTAATACAGGTGGACTGACTCAGTCAAGGAAACCACAGCCCTGACTCTGCAAGACCTGAGCAGGATTGTTAATAACAGAACTCTCATTCATAGGATTGCTGTAAGTCCGGGCAAGGTACAAAGTGTTGGTTGTTACTTTTAAAGACCTACATGGTTTGGGTCCAGGTTACCTATGGGATTACCTTCTCCCATATAATCTGCCCTGTACACTCAGGTCCTCTGGGGACTTTTACTCCAGTCAGCCAGAACTAAGCTGGCAACAGTCACCTAGGTGCCAGTTAGATGGTAGTTTTTGTCGCGGGGCGTTCTGGGACTTCTTGATCCTGTATTCGTCCCTCCCTGTTTACACGATTTTTTTTTGTCTCTGAACTGGATATCCCGGGAGATCCCAGGATAATTGTTTACATGGCATCCCATCCCGTGATATGTACCTTCTCCCACTATATACTACCCCAGGTTTTTTTTTGTTTTGTTTTGTTTACATGACTTTATGGTCCTGGGATTTTTTTTTTAGCTGTCAATCAAGGATGCGATTACTCGTTTTTTCACAAACTGAGTGACTACTTCCTTTAGAGTTCCGCGCCACGAGCGATGCTATTGGCTGGCTCAAATGTTTGTTCAGGCTTCTGGTTGGGGATGAGGGGATGAATGAGTGTTGCATTGGGGATGAGGCACTGAGGGGATGAGGGGAGGAATCCAGGGGAGGAAGGAGCGATCAGTGGCTAAACCCTGTGCTTTCCTTTAGAATTGAAAGAACACCATTTAAAGCCAGGAGTGATCAGTTGGTGCTGGGGTGTGTGAGAGAGATCAAAAGCAGAGCGGACTGGAGCCCCGGCACACACACACACACACACACACAAGCCCAAGCCAGTATGCTTTCAGCCAGGAAGCTGAGTGGAGGGGGCCAGAGGCTTGCGGTTGTCCTGTTAACCCTTTAAGCAGAGGCACATGTGGAGTGAAGGTTTCAAGCCAGTGCAGAAGATCATAAAGTGAGGACACACAAGGCATTTTGAAAGACGCAGACGCTGGCATTTTTTACTGTGCCTTGTGGGGGGGATGAATGAATGTGTGATCATCCGCTCAGATGCTGGCATTTTTTACTGTGCCTTGGGGGGGGTGGATGAATGTTGGATTATCCGTTCAGACCCAGGGAGGGGATGCAGGCAGGGGATGAATGGCCGATCCTCCACCCACGATCTCTTTATAATTTACTCTCTCTTTAAAATTTAAACCCAGCATGCAGTAGCGGAACAGGTTAAAGCTGAAGGGTTTGCAGTGTAGAAATCCATTGAACAGGGTGATTTAGTACACACACACACACACAAACCTTCGTGCTGCTGGAAGGAATGCCTTTGTTTTCAGCTGGTGAGGCTGAATCTGTTGAATGGGTGACTGACCCCTCCTTTTCTGGTTGCTGATCTCTGAGCCCGCCCCTGGTCACCATTTCCGGTCATCACCTAGTACTGAGATATCTTGTCCCTGGTTGTTTACATTTCTGATTTTCCAAATCCTCCAGTGACTTTTCTAAAAACTGCCACAAACTGCGGGACCGGAAGTCCTGCAGGTTGTGTGATAAAAGGTGGCCCCCCCTTCTGAAAATCACGTGCCCGACCTGATGTACGTGTAAAAAACCAGGGTTTGACATGAATTCTTCCCACTACATTTTCATCGTGCAAACAGCACCCTAGAGGACTTTTTCTTCAGCCACCCCTAGACTCTGGAATAGCCTGCCAGAAGAGATCCAACAGTTGCTGTCTGAATTTAAAAGAGCATTAAAGACAAATTTCTTCCAGCAGGCCTATCCAGATGGTTTTTAAACTGTGAATTTTAAACTGTTTTAATATGCATTAGTTTTATTTGTTCTTTTAAACTGATATTGTGTGTTTTGATATATTTATGTATTTTGTATGTATTTTTAACCAAGATGTATTTTAATTGATATTAATTGTTTTGCTTGGATTTGTTGTTCCCTGCCTCAATCCATGGGGAGAGGCAGGTAAGAAATGATTATGATTATGATTATTAGTCAAAGTCAACTCGACAGCATTTAAAAAGAAACAACATCAAATGACTTAGTAGATCAAATTTAAATGACTTGGTGGATCAAATTCCCTATTCAGTGAACACTAAAAGTATATGTCAGGGATGGGAATTGTTTGTCCCGCCAAATGTTCTTGAATTATAACTCCTAGTGTTCCTAGCCAGTATAGCCAACACTAAAGAATACTGGGAGTTACAGTTCAACGATGCCTGGAGGGCTGCACAGTTCCCACCCTTGGTCTACATGTGGAGACAATAGCTCTGGGGAGAGGGTCAAGCCAATTTTTATCCCCTGCACCCTCTCATGAACTCCACTGATGCATCCAGGCATACCAGAAGTGATGATGCAGCACTTCTAGTCACCATTTTCAGCCTGTTCTCATTGTTTTTTAGTGTGGGGGTGGTTCTGTGGAAAGTGAGGTAAACCTGTGCATTTGTGGGGTGTGGAAGGGTATTTGGAGACAAAAAAACCCAGTCGAAAGTTAGCCGAAAATATTGGGCAGGTCTCCAGAGGGGATTTGTAATGGCATAAATGGGGAGTTAAGATTGCTTGTGGGCCACACTTTCCCCATCCACTCTACATCCATAATTTCCCTCCCCTGGCCTACCTCTGTATACATTGCTAAAAGATATAACCTCTATCAGAATTCAATACCAAACCATTAATTAAGACATTAATGTGAGAAAAACAGGAATTGTTCCTGCAGTTCTGGCAACACTTCTATTCTATTCTATAAGCATAAATACAGCAAAGAACAATTGGCTCCTCTGCTCAGAGAAATGCATTGATCTCTGAGCTCTGAAGAAACATCAGTTTGGGTGAAATCTGAAAAACTGACTATTGAGTCTAATATTTACATCACTGACCTTAACTATGATAATCACACATCCTTCTATCAGTTCATTGCTGATTAGTTATCATGTCATAAAAGATTTTTTTGTCATTCTCTTTTATTAAGAAGATGTCTTTCCAGCTACCCAAACTGGCACCCTGCCAGAATGCCATTAGAAGCTACTCATGGCCACCCCTATCATTGATTAGATAGAGAGAAGTGACTGCTTCAGGCAGCAGATTTTGGGGGTCATGTAGAGGAAGCAAATTGTTCCATATTTAATTTTGTATTTCTACTACCATGAAGAGGAAGAGGAGTTTGTGGAATTTCCTGCTTTGGGGTCAAAAATAACTTGACTGGCTGGCACCCCATGTGCCATGACTATGGACAAGGCATTTATTGCTCTACCTCAGGCCAAATTGTGAGTTGTGCCAGTCCTGAACCAAGTGACCCTTGAGTAGGACAGGAAGAAGAAACCAAGTGAGATGACTCTGCTGTTGTTTCTTCAGCTGTGTCTAGACCTGGAGTCATAAAACAACTGTCCCCTGACAGGAAATAAAGGAAGAAACAGCCACTATTGCCCGCTCTTTAAACAGGCTACGTACTTAAAAAAAAAACTATTTTGATAAAAATTATTGTTCTTAAAGGTCTTATAAAACCTGGTCTGTGTGAATCTACCAACAAAGAATCTGTCAGCCTTGAATCCCATCTAGCGGCCCCGAATCTGATCCTAGGAGAAAGGCAGGATATAAATTCAATAAAATAAGTAAGTAAGTAAGTCACTTACAAGAATGTGACTAGTGGTCATGAGAGTGATCTCAGCTGCTCCTTTCCCTTCCGGTAAGCCTATACTCACCAGAGAATAAACTTTATTAAAATCAATAGGGCTTACTTCTGAATAGATAAGTAATTGGGATTGTCTAAATGGCAAAAATACTCCTCACAGAATGGGAGGAGAATAGGATCTGTTTCAATGGAATTCTATGTCATTTCGACATATTGGGAAGAAGGGGGTGCCAAATCCACCAAAAACTCTGCAGAAAAGGCCTTCACAGCTTTTCCCACATTTTTTTTAGAAAAACAGCAGGGGGGATGAGCATTCCTGCTTGTTGGGACAACCAATTCAATTTGATTTGCTTTTTTCCATAGGAGTGGAAGTTGAAGGCTGATTGGTCAGATGTGCACAGGGAGAGGGGCAGAGCTTGCTAACAAGGGAAGCACCTGGAGCCCCCCTATTGGATGTTCGCTAGGGCGATAAAACAAGGGTTTGGGGGTTTGCTTTACTGTTAAAGTGAAAGGTCACTCTTTCACACCTTGGATATGGTTTTTAAAAAATATTGTCCAGCAGAGGCAAATTGAGGTAAGTAAAAATGCAAGTTATTCACTTGTGGCCACCATCTTGATTCACAGGCATGCCTGTTCCACAGCAAATGTGGAGCGCTTCACGTGCCTGCGATCTGCCAAAGAAACCAACCACATTAAGACAAATAGCAGCTGTGCTGCAAATTGCCATTACTGCGAAGCAATCCACATTTTTTTGCCTTGTATAGACAAGCCTAAGATGCACTGTGAGTCCTCTAGAAACTATGGACTTTATCAGACGTTCCCTTATTAATGTTGTTTTGCCGGCATAAAAAAATCAATTTTTATGCCAGCAAAAGAACGTTCCCCCCACCCCCACACTTACCCTGCTTTGCCTGCAAAGGCAGCTCTGTGAATAAAGAGGAAGTGAACGGAGCTCCGTTCACTTCCTCTTTTGAAGTCCTGCACCATTTCATTGTGCGGGAAATTCAAAAATAAGAACAAAAATAAACGTCAAAAAGTTACACCAAGCACATACACACACTAAAAAAACCTCCGAGTATCCTGGGGAGGGTCAAAGAAAGTTCATCACTTACCTGGATGTCCAGATCTGACCCAGACATGTTCTGCCCGGTCCGGCCATTGTCGGGGTAAGTACAAGATTTAAATGGCCGGAGGTTTCATATGCCGGCAATGCCAGCAAAAAAGCAGCAGGGGATCTATTGATGGCTTAAGCCGTCAATTAAACGGTATGGGTTTTGGGCTGTTTTTAACCGCAAAAGGGTGACGTTGTTTGACCCGCACACCCTTTCGCAGTTATGTGGCATTATGATGCCGTATTTTGCATGTCTGATAAAGTCCTATGGTATATGTCAAAGTGGATATTAATAACTCATGATACCACTTTATTTAGGAAGGATAACTGCAGTCCGGCAATCTCTGACATCTTCCACAGATGCCTTAGGAAATGCTTTGCATATCCCTGGGATTCTGTGATGATTTGTATATATCCAGGTGGCTTATTGGATTTTTTTCTCTCCTGTCTCCTTCATGCCTGCTGGTCCATCTGGTGTGAGTGGCCCTTGGTTCTCCTGGTCTATAATTGCAGTTCTCCTTATCTGTTTTCATCTGTATGCCATTATCTTCTCCCTCAGGGTAGGATGGTAAAACAGCCCCCTTTAGAGGTACAATTCTAATTTTGAAAATGTAATTTGCTGATACCCAGCAGCACAGACTGTCTAGTTCATCAACCCTATTCAACATCTTTATCAATGACTTGGATGAGGGAATAGAGGGCATGCTTATCAAGTTTGCAGATGACACCAAATTAGGAGAGGTAGCTAATACCCTAGAGGACAGGATCAGAATTCAAAACGACCTTAACAGATTAGAAAACTGGGCCAAAAGTAACAAAATGAATTTCAACAGGGAGAAATGTAGGATAGTACACTTGGGCAGTAAAAATGAAAAGCACTGATATAGGATGGGTGACACTTGGCTTAATGGCAGTACACGCGAAAGGGATCACTGGAGTCTTAGTGGACCACAAACTGAAAATGAGTCAGCAGTGTGACATGACAGCTAAAAAAGCCAATGTGATTCTAGGCTGCATCAATAGGAGTATACAGTAGTGTCTAGATCAAGGGAAGTAATAGTGCCACTCTATTCTGCTTTAGTCAGACCTCACCTGGAATATTGTGTCCAGTTCTGGGCATCACAATTCCAGAAGGATATGGACAAGGTAGAATGTGTCCAGAGGAGGGCGACCAACATGGTAGGAGGTCTGGAAGCCATGCCCTATGAGGAGTGGCTTAAGGAGCTGAGTATATTTAGCCTGAGAAAGTTAAGAGGGGACATGATAACCATGTTTAAATATTTGAAGGGATACCGAGGATGGAGCAAGCTTGTTTTCTGCGGCTCCAGAGACTAGGACATGTAGCAATGGACTCAAACTACAGGAAAAGAGATTCCATCTAAACATTAGGGGAAAATTCCTGACAGTAAGAGCTGTTGAGCAGTGGAATGCACTTCCTCGGAGTGTGGTGGAGTCTCCTTCTTTGGAGGTTTTAAAACAGAGGGTGGATGACCATCTGTTGGGGATGCTTTGATTGTGTATTCCTGAATGGCAGAGGGTTGGACTGGATAGGCCTTGTGGTCTCTTCCAACTCTATGATTCTATGATTCTATGCTGTCTATAGAGATTTCCTCTGCAACTTCCTGTAGCTGCTGTGGGTTCTCCATTTCCTGTTAAGTTAATGCACAACCGTAGACTTTTTTAAAAAGAGTTTTATAAATATATTTAATATGGCATGCATTCTAAGGAACCAGGAGCCATATCATCATATGTGTGAAGTGCTTTTCTCAACCATTATGCACACAAGTGAACATATTCAGGGGTTATGACATAGTGCAGAATGAAAACATTGAGCAAAAAAGACAATGAAATGCAAAAGTGCAGTTTGTAACACAGTTCAATTAAAACTTAAGGCCTAAATTCAATTGCTAGTCCTAATTAGAGTAGTCGAATTTAATAAATGGAATTTACCTAAGTTTTAACTTCGCACAACAATCAATTCAATTAATAATTGGATTTAGGCCTAAATGTATGCAAAATGAACATAAATTTACTGCCCCCATAAGTATATTTTCTCCTACCTATTATGTACTAGGTATTGTGTGATGGAAAATGTGTGGAGGTAAGGTTGTTGATAAAAGCCAATGCATTGAAAATCACAAATAATGTTGGAGAAGCCCAGACAAACAACCTATGAGCTTGTCTAAATGGTGAAAATATTCATAGAATTTAAGAATACCTTTTTTCCAAATGGGGTGCCGCATCATTTCACCACATTTGGAAGGAGGGGGGGGGCAAAAACTCCAAATACTCTGCTTTTTAAAAATACAGTAATGTGAGGGAAATGCACATTCCCACCACTCATTGGGACAAGCCAGAGTGCATTGCAGTGTATTCTTGGATAAGAGCAGAAGTGGAGATGGGATGGGTGGGATGGGCAGCTGAAGGGGTGGGCAAAGAGATTCCCACCATTTGGTATCCAATGAGAAAGTGAGCAAAAGCAGTGCCATTTTTGAGTTGTGGTGCTCTAGCGTGCGTGTCTACTGAGGCGACCACTGAGATTTTTCCACAATACCAAAAGCTTTCTACTGCTCTGACAGCCGTTTTTTCAGCATCAGACCCAACAACTTTTTAAAGAGCTATCTGTTTTTATTTTCCCCCTTATTTTTTAATTGCTTTTCCCACACACAAAGAGCAATGGCTGCTGCTGTTGAATCACGACCCAGGAAAGGTGATGAGGGCATTGCATGGTCTTACAAGGAGACCCTTGACCTTATTAAAGCCCTTTGGGATGAGGAAAAAGTACAAGAGCAGATCCACGAATGCCACGGGAATACTGACCTCTTTGAACGCATAGCCACCAACATGTGGCTCAAGGGCCATGACCATACAGCAGAGGAATGTCATATGAAAAGTAAAAACCTCAGGCAACGTTACAGGGAGATGATCGGCCATAACGGAATGAGCAGTAATGGAGCAGCAACCATGCTGTTCTTTGAAGAACTCCACACCATTTCGGGAGGGGAAGCCACCATATACCCCAAGCGAGTGGCGAAGAACGCAAACATCCAGCATGTGCTCATGGGACAGGGTTCCTTGGTCACACAAGACTTCCCACCTTCTGTCACGGTGGTGTAACCCCCTCCAGTGCCAACATCGCTGTTGATGCTCAATAGAGAAGAAGGTGAGGGATTTTGTTTCTTTTTAAATGACACATTTAAAATGTGCCACAACATGGTTTCTCAAGCATTAATTTGTTTTCATTTTAAAATGTACTGTTTTGTTGGCAGTTGCTGGGAAAGCTTTTCCTGTCCCCCCCACCATTATTGCGCTATGTGCTCATCAGAGTTTTTGCAAGCATGCCTCCATTATCTTGTCTTCATATCCTGCTTTGTAAGGTGTTCATGGGCACCCAAGGTTTTGTGTGTGTGTGTGTGTGTGTGTGTGTGTTTTTACAATTCTTGCTCACATGTTCCCTGTATTTTCACAAGCATGCATTTGCTGGCATTTTTTAGTGGCCATATAATAAATGGAACTTTGCATTTCGCCTCTGTTGGTCGTGCTCCAAAGCACGTCCCCTTATCTTGTCCATGTGTTGCCACAACACAAACATTGGTCCCAAGGACAGAAAGGAGGATGGTGCTTTCTGTTGTGATTTTCCTCTGTTAACAGTTTCTGAATTCACCTTTACTCTTCTCTTTTCAGGAGCAGACTTGCAGGGTGATCCCAACGCGGAAGTACTGCTGGACCTTGTTGCGGTTGAGGAAGAGGCTGAAACCACAGTGGACAGCAATGGGGCCACACAGGCACAAGCAGTGCTGATGTGGCGCTGCCACAACCCACAAAATGGTAAAACACTTTAAGTGGTGTTATGACTTAACATGTGCATTATGACCATTAGAAAATGGCCCCAAGTCACCCCTTTAGATAACATCAGCCACTGCAGCTAGGGGTGGGTGGGTTTGGGTGGGTGGCATGTGTTCTTAAAGGAAAATCCAGCTGCCCTATGATGTTGGGAAGGCCTGCATGCAAACATGCTGCTACTATCATGTTTATCTGCTTGCAGCACATGAATGCACCCCTACAGAAACACTTTTACTCAAACTGGTACAAGACTCTGAAACTTCTCTTCATTATGTGCAAGGCAGTTGCTTCAACTGAGCAGGACATAGCTGCACCAATGCTTGTCATGTCTCAATCTTTTCCCATGTCTTCTGTTTCAGTTGCCGCCATTGCCAGCCCAACAGCAACACTGACTCCGGCAGAGAGGTTGGCAAAGCACAAAAGGAGAAAGGAGAGGAGGGCCTCTCAACACACAACTAAGGTATTGCAGCACTCCTCTGCACTTATGGACTGCATGCTCACGCACCTGGATGAGTCCAGGCAGAGGTTCAAGGACAGGTGGGATGCCAGGGAGCAGAGGGCAGAGGAGAGGTGGTTGCGCAAGGAGGAGAGAATAAGAATGGAAGACGAGGTAGCTTGCAGGGATAGGGGAAAATGACAGACATTCTGGAACGTCAAAGCAACCTATTAGAGACACTTGTGAGGCACATAACTTCCCAGGGTCCCACCACCAGAGGGGGGCCAGTGCAAAGATGCTTAAAGGCCCGAAAAACCATGGTGGTAGCTTCTGGTGCCAATGTTGACAGCCAGGAGGCCTCAGAGGATGTCCCCGGGCCCTCTGGTATACCGATGCCTGGCAAGACCAGGCCTATTAGAAAAATTAAGAGGCCTGACCCACTATCTCTGTGAACAATCTGTGTGCCCACCTCAACCTATCTGTATATGCAATTCTCAAGTTTGTGTTGCTTACAATTATTCCCTCCACCATTTCAACAGTTTGTATTGCCCTACCTTTTAAATATCTGTTCTGTTCTGATAATTAAGAAAGCAAATGTTCATGAAAATAGTGTCAATAAAATAATTTCATTTCTTACAACAACAAAAAACAATATTTGAACCTCAGTTCTGGTTGTGGGGAGAGTTTTACTAGATGGGGTAAAGTGGGGTGGGGTTGGGTAAATACTGGTGTGTGGGATGGAACTAATGGTGGGAAATGGAGCATCACACTACACTGTTATAGCGCTATTATTCCACTTTAACTGCTCTGGCTGCCTGCTGTGGAATCCTGGGATTTGCAGTTTAGGGAGGAGCATTTAGAACTCTCAGCCAGGGAGCTCTTAGGCCTCACTAAATCACAAACTTCAGAAATCCACAGGAGGCAGCCATAGCAGTTAAAGTGGAATAATAGCACTATAATAGTTTAGTGTGATAAATAATAATAATAATAATAATAATAATAATAATAATATTTTTTATTTTTAACCCGCCCCTCTGCTCGGCAACCGGGGCGGCGTACAGCAAGATTAAAACAACAGCAAGTTAAAACAATCCTTCCCAATCCTAACCCTCCCACCCCTTAAAATTAAATTAAACTAATAGAGAATTAAAACAAAGATAAAATACAATAAATAAATAAATAAATAAATTAAAAATGGCAACGGCGGCAAGGGGGCAGGTAAGCAATCAGCTCCACTTGAACCGGGAAGTTATTCCGGGAAGAGATTCCCCCACTGTCCTTGAAGCTTCTCCTCAAGGGACTGGACCTGCCTAGTTCTGTCAAAGACTGGCAGTAAAGAAAACAAGTTTTTGTGAAAAGTAAACTTTTTTTTTTATTTACATTACAAGGTTCTTATGGGTGGGTATGGGTGGGGTAAGGATTTTGTAGGAAGTGGTTAGGGATTGGTGTGGTTTTATAAATACTGGTGTGGGGGTGGGGGAAGTGGTGGGGAATGGTAGCCCATCCCACTGGGCTCCCAGGATTCTTTCTTCCAGGGGCTGGACCCTCCTGTCCAAAGGCTCCACTTAAAGAAAACCAAAGAAAAGGTTAGGATAACTAACCTGTCTCTAAACCACGTTCACCCCTCCAATGTGCAGTGCCCTAGAGTGTGCATTTTTCCTTCCACCTTAATTACACAGTGCCTTGATCCAGGCAAGCCTGTCCTTGCGGCCTTCCTCTCCTCCTTTGCCTACCAATGTAAAGGGGTACAGGTTAAAGGCCTCTAGCCTGCTTTGCATAACATTCCCAAAGGGCTTCACTGTGCCTCCCACATTTAAACATCCAACACCCTCTCCCACATGGGAAATACTTACTACAGGCAGGTGCTGGCCCTGCTTCTTCCTCCTGGCAGGTGTGCTCCTTCTCCAATGAGGAGGCTTGCACCACCCTGGCCCTTCTGCACACCTCTGCAGGAAAAAAGAAAAGGACAACATGGGAGAAAAAACTGTTAGTGTGAAGATAACGAAAGGAAGATAGCAGAACATATCATCCCCATATGGCCAGCATGTCCTTCTCAACCATGTGTTCCCCCTCCTCCTTCACCTACCAAAGTGAAGGGCTACAGGTAAAAGGGCAGTACTCTTCCCTGGATAGCATCTCAGCTGGCTCCCCTGCACCTCCCCCATCTAAAGATCCCAATCCATCTCCCACATGGGAGGTACTTACCATGGGCAAGTGCTGGCCCCACCTCCTCCTCCTGGCTGGAGTGCTCCCCTTCCAAGGAGGATGCTTCCCCTGCCCTGTCCTGGCCCTTCTGTGCATCCCTGCAGAGAGAAAAAAAATGGAAACATGGGAGAAACCATGTCTTGGGTCAGTGCACCTAATGCGTCCACCCTCCTCAGCATGAGGTAGATGTCCTTGTCACTGGTACCTCTGAGCATATCAACAGGGCCAGGCAGCAAAAGTTCTTGTAGGAGAGTTGCAATCATCAGGCTGAAGAAATGAGCACACAGACATGTGTCTAAACTACTTTTCTTTACTAGAGCATGTTGAAGCAATATTTACAATGAGTCTGAGACTCCAAGCAAACAGACTACATAACACAGTGGTCATACAGTACACTCCTGCACTGTACAGACTGCATGTGCATAGTCTAAGGGCAAAAGCCAAGTACATAGGCAGTGTGTTGGAACATCTAGTTATACAGATACAGTACAGTCATGGGTTATACAGTTAGTGTTTCTCATTCACATGGGCTACACAACATTTTCCCATACAGATAAGAGTTTACTCCTTTCACTTCTGTTCCCACAGCTGTCTCTCAGGCTTAATCTAGATATGCTAGCCAGCTGCATTTAGCCAGCTCACTGCTGGCCCCTGCAGGCTGTAGCACAGTATACCATGCCAGCTCTTTACAGTGATTGCATGTCCCATCACCTTGACAGTCCTTTCAGCAAGCACCCACAATGGGCCAAAACCAGTTATAACCCTGAGAGGCAACATGAGTGGATGATGTAAATGCACCCCAAAGCAGCACTTGTAGCCCACCCATTAGTTCATATCCCCACCGAAGGGCCCAAGTTGGTCTGCCATGCAGGTGTGTGTGTGAAAGGTGTACTGAAAAATCCAGTTTAGAGGTGGAAGGTGGTCAGGATTCATGTTCTCTTTGAAGTTTTTTCTGTGCACTTGCACAGAGGGGAGAGGAGCACTGACAGCAGCTGAGACTGGTTGTACCCTGCCATGGGGCTTAGTATAAGAGGGGAGTGCTAACCCATAGCAATATCTATGGACCTATGAGCTTGTGTGGTTGTGTCATGTGTATTATCCCATTTCAGTAATGCCCTTGCCAGCATACAATGAGATTTTGCTTTGGAGGAAGATGTTCTCCCCAAAGCAATGGAGGGCAAAATACCAATGGAAGCTGGTGTGAAGTGTGGCTCCTGCCAGATCCATGAGGACTGTCCATCTGTACCAAAATGCAACTACCAATATTCGGAGATGTTGTAATTCCAACAATGGGGCACTTCTGAAGTGTGCTGCCTCCACAGAAAAAAGAAGCATAGTCAAATATAGGAAACAAACGTATGCCGTTGCCATTTTTATCTACAAGGGCTACAAGTTCAATAGTAATCATGTAATGTTCATGGAGCACCAGGAGAAAAAAACCAAATATCAACCAGTTATGTTTACAAGTGATGGTGTTTCATAACAAACATGGAGCAGAGAACATTAAAAAACAATAGAAACTTTTGCATAGCAACAGGAGGAAGGAAGTGGATCCAATGGATGGAACGCAACCACAGTGATTACTCTTGGTGAGCCTGTCTCCAGAAGTATTCGGTGAGAGCGTCCCTCACTTCCTTGCCCTCTTCTGTCTTCTGTTTCTCCATGTTCACTAGATGAGACCCTAATGTGCCCAGCACATAGGTAGGAACCTTCTGTGGCTGCTCTTCCAGAACCCGTCCACATGTTTTGCAGATGTGCAAAATCACACAGGCAGGGATGACCAAGGGGACATTTTTCTTGCCCACCTCCAAGGGTGCTGTAAGGCAGCTCCACTGTGACTTCAACTGACCAAAATTCCTCTCTACTACATTTCTGGCATGGTTGAGGCACTTGTTGTACAAGGCCTGCCTGGGTGTTGTTGACCCTCTGTAGGGGGCCACGAGCCACTTTGTGATAGGGAAGGCACCATCTGCTATCATCAGTGGGCCAATTTGCTTCCCACACAGAGTGATGGTTGGGTTCCTGGGGATAAAAACCCCTGCCTCCATAATTCATACAAGATGGAGTTCCGTATCATCCATGTGTCATGGTTCTTCCTGCTCCATCCTATCTCTGCATCCAGAAAATGGCCAGTGTGGTTGGCATGTGCCCTGGAGAAGGATGGAGTAGCCGTTCTTTGTGTTGATGAATTCACTACCCTGGCAGGCATTTTTCATCTTCATATGTGGTAAAACTTTATAGTGCAGGCAATTTTGGTAATTTTACATAAATGACACAATTAGGTTTTGCCTCTTCTACGTTTGATGTAATTTAATTAGATTTAAGCTTATTAGAAATTAACTAAATGCATTAACCTTTATCTTCTAACTCTCTGGAAAACACCACTGGAACCTCTAAAACCATATTTATTTATTTATTTATTTATATCCATAGACAGGGGAACCAGTGTGGTGTAGTGGTTTCAGCACTGCACTACAGCTCTAGAGACCAGGGTTTGAATCCCTGCTCAGTCATGGAAACCTGGGTGACCTTGGACGTGTCATACTCTCTTAGCCTCAAAGGGAGTCAAGGGCAAGATCCCTCTGAACAATTCTTGCAAAGAAAACCCCACAATAGGATTGCCATAAGTTAGAAACTACTTGAAAGTGTTCAACAACAATCCTCACATAGGCCTCCAACATAGAATACTATATGGATCTACTTTTGCTTCCTACTTGCTGTAATACAGTAGGACCCCCTTATCCACTGATTCATTATTCACTGATTCAGTTATCCATGGGACACAAAACAGCACAGCCACCATAGAGTCTTCCTAGAAAATGTGTCCTCTCTAGCCATTTTCTAGGTCCTCCAAGGCACCTCTATGATATTTTAAACCAGAAGTCCCCTTATTTTTAATGGCATTCACTATTATCCATGGTTTTCGGTATCCACGCCCCCCCCCCCCAGAACCAATCCACAGTAGATGTGGGCATCCTACTGTAGCTGCAATAAATGAGTAGAATTCAATTAGAGTTGGTAGCCTAGCAACTCAGATAAATCATGTTGCTTTTAAAGAAGCTGAAAAGACTAATTAAGGGGGCTGAGACAATTCTCAACCATCACCATAGAAGGGTGGCCAAGAGGGAGAGATCCTCCATTCTTTACTGAGAGGCATGGTTCAAGTCTAGAGGAGGTTGGATGAATCCAATTCCAGTACAAATCAGCACACTGCCAGTTGTCTGTCATCACCCTTTGCAGATGTCTGGGACAGAATCTTCCATGCAGAGCATAGCTAGCCAGTATGTAATAATTCAGCTCTGTGGTTCTGACTGAGCCTCCTTCTCCCTTTGGTATTACTTCTCAAAACCTACTGGTGAAAATGAGGGATTCTCATCTCTTGGCCATTACTCAGGAGCAGGTATCAGATAGTACCTCTTCAATGTATGCATGTATGTTGGGGACAGGGCTAGTTCACGTGCACAGCATGGCCCCCAAGAGCATGAAACCCTCTTTGGACAATAAAAAAAGAACACACCATAAAAGGAGGAAATTGAGACAAAAAGCCTGTATGATACAAAATGGCTGCCCCTGTAATATATTACAGTATTCATATTTAAACTGGAAAACAAATACAAGAATTACAAGATTAAAAGGGAGATACAAAAGGATGGAGACCTTGTATTTGGTGGATTAATAAGGTGCTCACCTCAAATGATTTGTTTTTCATTATTATAATAAATGTATGGCCTAACTCCTATTGGAAGTTCCAACTAGAGTAGGTCCACTGAATTGACAGGATTTACACTTTTATAGAATCACCATTCAGCAACTGATTCAATGGATCAACTCTCATGAGGACTAACAATAAGTATTCTGGCCTATATCTTTATGGCTACAACTGAAGAATGTATGGATTTTCTAAATACGAGGAAGAAGAATACAAAAAGCAGTCTCTCCTTCCCCCCACCCTTCCCCTGGTTGAGAAAAAATTAGAGGGAAGCGTTCCTCAGCTAGGATATCTCCTGGAACCTCCCTATGACTCTGCCGCCACCTCCTCCTCTGAATTCTGCAACTTCTGTGGATGTTGAGGGATGTCCACAGTTAGGCAGAGGAGGCAGAGAACTACCAGTCTTCTCTTTCTGGGAAAACTGGACCTCTAGAATGCTGCCTAGAAGTAGGATGTGGGCAGTTGCCTCTGCCTGTTCAGTCACAGCTCTGTTTGGACAGTGAAGAATAGGAAGTTGGTCACAGAAGTAGCAGCCACTCCATCATCTTTTCCCTCTGATTGACATGGTGGTGATGGGGCCTGGGCCTAACACCAGCCTAACACTGGAGCCCTGGTGGACCAGTGGTTAAATGCCAGTACTGTAAAACACAAGTTTATGAGGTTGATCCCAGAGGGCTCCAAGGTTGATTCAACCTTCCATCCTTCTGTAGGTCAGTAAAATGAGTACCCAGCTTGTTGGGGGCAATTAGCGAAAAACATTGTTGTAAATCACTTAGGGAGTGCTTTGGCACTGATAAGCAATATATAAATTTCAATGCTATTGCTATTGCTAACACCCCTCTGTGTGAGAAAGTGAGTAAATAGGCAAAGATGGCTTCTCTTGGCTTATGGCCCATGAGCCTTACCCAACACCTGGAAAAGATACTTTTTTTTTTAGAAGAAGTCCCAGAATCTGCCAACCAGCATGCTGGGGATTCTGGGAGCTATAGTACAGAAAAGTAACTTTTCCAAGCTCTGGTCTCACATTTGAGCAGAAATGCATAGGAGTGTGCTGTCAATATGAAACGGACTGTGGAATTCTGGTTTGGATGACCTCTTGATTCTATATGCTTGTGTTATTGGCATCAAACTACAGGAAACCTTAGGGCTAAACTACACTGTAATATACTACACTGTATACTAGCATACTATACTAGTATGCTATACTACTATATAATATGCAGATTGTTTAGTTTTAGATCCCTGTATTGTTTTACTGGAAAGGTGTCGCAGACAAGCTTTATTTAATACTCTCAGGAATTGCTAGGGCCCATACCATGCCCCGATAGGGGAAATAAATGTGAAAAACAAAACTGGAAATGGTCAAAAGTCTACTTCCAGTTTGGGGTGGGGGAATGACACTTTTAAAAAACATTTAAAAGATGCAGGGAGGGACTGCACCTGGTTTAAAAGGAGATTTATAGCTTCTGGAGGTTTACTGGAATAGCAATTCTATTTTTTTCCTTTTTGGCTGAAAAATTGTTTTTGAAGTAGATGGTCAGAGAGGAGTCTTGAGCCTGCATTTTTTTTAAAAAAAAAACACATGCTTTAGTTTAGCATGTGTCAGGTGGGCCACATGATTCCCAGCCCTCCTCTGTATCAGGGTCACACACACATTTACTTCACAGTAAAATATTTTTTTTTAAAAAAAATTGGGATCTTAAAGTACATGTTTCACATTTAATTTGCTTGTAGTTTATCCCACAACCATTACAAAATTTGTAGCTCTGAGAGCAAAGGGAATATCACAACATCCAGTTTGGGCTACTTGTTTGAAATGTGAGAAACAAGTGTAACCTTTCAGAGAGTACAGTAGTTTAGCTCAAGTGTATGAATCATCCTGAGCTATTTGCTCTGTTAAGTGTCATTTTTCTTCTCTCTTTCTTTCTTTTTTCCCTTTTTTGGCAGAAAATTTGCTTTGTGCTTATTATATACTGTGATCTTGAATTCTGAGTTGACTAATGGGTCTTGTGGGTGGAGGGGGGCAGCAGTTTGGACACAATGTCCTTTTGCTTCCCTGCAATTTTGTGATCCTTTACATAAAGAGGCAGAAATCAATAGACAAGGCTTGAGCTATTTTAGAAACAAACTAGCTGGACCCAGCATACTGTGCACCATAAAAAACTCCCCCCCAAATGCCCTGTAGACCTCATGACAACCCTGTAAGGTAGGCCAATGGATTTAAATTCCTCCTCCCCCTTCTCAGCATTCCACACTTTTCCTGGGATTGCTGAGGGTGACTCGCTCTGTTATTCTGCCACAACCACCATCAGTTGACTGCCTGGGTCCCATCACAGTGGCAGCAGCAGCATCCCATGGCCGCCACCAGTTGACTGCCTGGATCCCATCACAGCCCATGACTGATGAGTGGCTGAGGGAGTGAGAAGAGGGAAGGACCCTTGTGAGGCAGTGAAGCAGATTGAGTGGATTGTGAGGTGGAGAGGGAATTTTGCATGTTGGTGGTGATTGGTTGAATGTGGGTTGGGTGTGTTTCCTAAGCAGCCAATCAGCACACTGGAAAAGGCAACATACCCAAGAGAATTATATATATAGAAGGCAACAACTTAATTTACAAGAGACCTACAGCAAGTTAATTGTATTTAACTGCTATTTAGATAACCTTCATCAGTTATCACTACCTCATGGGATTACAATTGGTGAGACATCCACTACCTTCCTCCTCCATATCAAGCCATCCCCTCACCACCAGCTCAGAGTCACAAAACAGACTACAGGTGCTTCAAGACAGAAGGCTCTTCTCCCTAAATAATCCAGAGAAATTGCACACCTTCCATCATTTCCTCCTTAACAATTTTGTAGGGGAATACAATGTGGATGATGTAGCAACAGAGCTGCTACAATCTATAGAGACAGAATCAACTTCAATTCTAACTAAAATCTGCCAACAGATATGGAAAACAAAGCAATGGCCCACAGATTGGAAATTATCAATACACATTCCCATCTCCCAAAAAGGAGACACAAAAGACTACAGTAACTACAGGACCATTGCATAAATTTCCCATGCAAGCAAAGTCATACTCAAAACTCTGCAGCATAAACTCTTTCCATATGTGGAGCAAGAAACTGCAGAGATGCAAGCAGGGTTCAAGAAGGGAAGAGGCACTAGGGATCCCATTGAATAAAGTGCACCAGGGAATTTTGGAAGAAAATCAGCATGTGCTTTATAGACTACAGCAAAGCCTTTGATTGCATAGATCATTAAAAGGTATGGATTGCTCTTAAAGGAATGGGTATACCATAACATTTGATTGTCCTGATATGTAACCTTACTTAGGACCGGAGGCTACTGTTAGAACAGAATACTAAGAAACAGAATGGTTCCTAGTCAGAAAGGGGGTTAGAAAAGGCTACATTCTATCACCCTCCTTATTCAACTTGTATGCAGAAAATATCATATGCAGAGCAGGTTTAGACTTGGAGAAAGGAGGAGTAAATACCAGAGGAAGAAATATCAACAATCTAAGATATGCAGATGACAACATAGTACTAGCAGAAAACAACAAAGATGTGGAACAATTACTAAAGACAGCCAAAGAAGACAGTGCTAAGGCAGGCTTACTGTTGAACATTAAGAAAACAAAAATAATGACTATGGAGGATCTATATAATTACTTATCCAGCTATGGAGATTATCAGACGCGGCAAAAACCATGTAAAAATATTGTGATGAGAACAGGAACGGGGGATATTATCAGACGACGTCCTTCCATGTCCTGGGGCATAGTGCAGGCATGAGTAAGGCGTCTCTTGTTATTGGCGGCTTGTTCCTGTCAATGAAAAAGTGAAGCCTCGTTCTGCGGCAGTGCTATGCCCCAGGAACGGCCGAGGACGTGGGCGTCTGATAATGTTGCCCTTTCTGTTCCCATCATGTTCTTCTGATGTGGTTTGGGGCTTTTTTTTTTTTTTTTTTGGCCACATTTCACTGCATCTGATAATCTTCTATGTGCACAATCAATTTTTTTTGAAAAAAAAGTCTTTTGCCCTGCACTACCATAGAACTGTCCAAAGTGCTTATAATATTTTCAACATTTTTGTCTGCAGCTACCAAGCAAGCAAGCAAGCAAGCAAACAAACAAACAAAAATGGTGGGCTCATAGGCATATGGAAGTGGCTAAATCAAATGTATTTTTACCACACATACCAAATAGTTTTAGGAGTTTCTTGTCTCTTTAAGCTGGAGTAGAGTTACTGAGACTAACCTGCCACAGAGCAAGGGGATATCAGTAATAATGAGCCTTCCTTCTCCTATTCTGGGAATCACAGAAGTACCCCAAATAATTTCTAAATGTTAATTTATTTATTTTTAAAGCGCTGACAAGTGTAGCTCTGAGAGAAGTGGAATTCTGGAATAATGTTTTTGGAAAAGTAATTAAGGCAATATAGTAACAGAAAGTGATATCACTCTGTACTGCATCTGAAGAAGTGAGTTTATATCCCCAAAAGCTCATGCTAAAATTAAAACCAGTTAGTTTTAAAGGTGCTGCCACATTCCTATTTTTCTCCCTCTCTCTTTTTATGCTGTTATGCTAGTGGTTTTCATTCAGATGGTGGACCAACAGCACTGGATATGACCCACTGTTAGCTCCCTTCCATGTGTTTAAGAGGCAGGATATACACAAATACACTATTTCTAATTTCTTATTGGAAATGAATAAGAAATATTTCTGAAAACACAAATCCTCACTGCCCTTGTATTAAAATAGTTTTTTCCTCCAGCAAGTGAAACTGTATAATGATGAATTAGTGTTAATTTGAACAATCACTACAGGAAATTAGTCATATCATTTCCAGTCAGACAAGTCACTGGGACTCACTGATGAAGATGGTGAGGCAATAAATCCTTCTTGCTGCAGTTCGAAGCCTCATGTAGATAAATCATTGAGTTTAAATTGCATCAGAATTCTGGTAAAAACATGTTCAGCTCCACCTTACCTCACTTTTCCCCCTTTTGGATAAGGAAGAAAAACATTTTTACATCTTAGCTCCCTACTGCAGGAAATATGATATTTTGACACACCTTAAGCTAACACTCATGCTTTCTAATTTACAGGTTGAAAAGTTTCCCTTCATGTTTTAGTACCGTAATATTGTCTGAAACAAACTTAGAAAACAGGACAATATAGATGAAAGCAGAACCTGGAAAAGTTCGTGTTCTGAACTATAATTCAGCATGTCAGCAACTTTTTCAAGTTCAGTCTGAAAGAGCTGGATGTTTGAAAGCAACTATTAATGAGTAACTGCAGAGCAGAAAAGTAATAACTTTATTTTTTAACTTCTAAGTTTTTTCTCTTTGTAAATATTGCACACTGATTTTTTTTGATAAAGCATCTAGCATATGGCATAATGGTGACAATGAAGACAAGTAACAAAATTTCAAAATACTGTTAAACAAATAATTAGAAGATAACCAGTATAACAGCTGCTACCATGCCAACAAAAAACTGTTAGAAATGCAACATAATACTATGACCCAGCATGTTCAATGCTGTTTAACTCCTACTCCATTAGCTTAGGCAGAATGGATAATGGTTGGGGATAATGGGAGATGTGGCCCAACAATGTTGGGAGGGATACACCCTTTACCCGCAGAATATAAAGTAGCAGTAAAAGTAAGTTCCTTAAAATAATTTAGCAAACCCACAGAAGTCAAAAAGTCCGGTTTTGCTGAGGAGCAAAAGCCTAACACTGTGTTGGGTAGGCATACTGGATTATTTGTTAACCTTCCCCTCTTTAACTGAAAAGGAAGAATGTATTTGTACAGGATCCAATGCACATAATGTGACTGGTAAACTGCGAATTTGGAGTGCAAGTTAGTATATAATTAATGAAGTTATAGAAAAGAAATTATGATACCATAGTGGTGGAGAACGATTGTCAGTATCACAGGGATTAATGAAGCAAGTGGGCATGATTTAATAGCTAAGGCACAACAGCAACTGGTGAGTGCTTATTTTGGAAGTTGGCTATTGATTGTGCAGAGTGTGCGAGGAATACAATCAGATGGCAAGTTGTGACTTCATGATATTCATATACACTAGTGTATGGATGAATCGTCTCAGAGAGGTAGCTCTACTGTTGTGTTACACACTGGGGTGTGTGGAGGGAGAGGCTGACACGCACCAGGTGACACTGGCCTCACAGCTGATACAGCAAAAACAGCAGAGACTTGTGCTGGAGAAATGGCTTAAGAAATGGCTGAGTTATAATTTATTAACAGGCTTGAGTGTGTTTATTTAGGACTTCATAGAGATTTTTTTTTGTTGCACTACACATTTTCATTAGCATTGCAAACCTGGAAATATAGGGGTTTTTTTACTGCTTTTGTGAATGGTCACTGTACTTATTCTGTATGTATTTAATTTTTACAGAGAAATGTCACAGTTGATACCTCTTGTATTATATGGTCTTTTGGCCAACTGTTTCTAATCCCCTCCACCTATGAATATATTTTCCAACTGAAGCAGAGATGTAGACTTCTCAATTTCCAGGTGTGGGGCAAGGGGGCTATGCTTATTTGTTTACATGTACATGTGTATATATTTCTATTTCTAGAAACCATCCTTCATCAAGAGATCCTAGAGTGTTCAAAGTCACATTAAAATAATAGGTACTCAACAAAAAATATTACATTTTAATTATTATGATAGTTTATACACTATCCCACCATCCAAAGGCCCATGCAATATACCATCCAAGTTGAAGCCCAAGATAAAAATCAACAAACGCTATGTATGGATTTAAATACAGTTATTATAACTAACCAGAGTGAGCAATGAAGGGTGGATAACTAAACAAAGAACAAAGCAGAAGAAATACATTCAGGATATGCACTTTTAGGATTCTTCCACACTGAATGTATTTCATCTGATTGGTACTGCCTGGGTGAACTTATTAGCTATAATGTTTAGATCCATTTCCAAACTGATCTCTTTATGTCCATGGAGAACAGCCACATAATTGAGCCTGGCTTGCCCCATGCTTGACCACAGAAAGGTCTTTATTCCACAAAAGCATGAGAATGGCCTTGCTGATGAACATGATGAAACTGGTATTATAAGGGTGATCTTCATCAGCTTTGTCAATTCTGGTAGTAGGTGCTGAAGATATTTGCCTTCTGTCCCACTCAAAAGATTAACCACATCCTGAAGAGCTGAAACTTTTAACTTTCCCCTCCCTTGCAATATCCAACAGCATATCACAATGAAGCTGTACTCTAGAAAAATTGTATACAAGCCTGCAATGGATGTGCTATTAATCTCTCCAATGACAAACTTTTCAATTTTGCTCATATTTTTGCACACATTTGAGGAAAAGTAATTGTGCTGACATTATCAATCACATTGGAAAATATTTTCCTGTAGAATCCCTCAGGAGACTCACACTGGTGAGGCCCACACCCAGGATCAACATGTCATGGAAGCTTTCTGTGCCTAGGGAGGATTGGGCTTCTTAAATCTAAGTCTTTTGCTGTCATTGTGGGCTTTGTCCAGAACTCTTCAAAGTTGTTCCTCAGCTGCTTTATGGTGTCCTTGGCAGACACCAAAAGAAGTTCTGCTTGATGGAACTGTAGGTTACTTGTTTGAAGTGCTGTATTTAATGCGTCCAAACAGCCAAACACAAGGATCAAGAGCTGCAGCATGAAGAAAGAAGCAAACCTCTGCAAGCTTTGCACATATCCATCTGCTTTTGCCCCAGATGCCTTTCCTCCAGATGCCACATCCTCAAAGAAATCAATGAGCTGTCTGTAATTAAGAGCAACTGACTGTAAGGAAGCTGCTCTAACAGCCCATCTTGTGGGGCAAAATTGTTTCAGATGTTCTCCTCTCCCCCTTGAATTTTTTTTAAACCAGGCAAGATGTTTTAGGTGAACGTCTGACAAAAGTAATAAGGTCAGCTACTTCAAGTTTCTACACATGGCAACATTTTCTGATACATCCTGCACCACTAAATTCACAGCATGGTCCACATGGTGCATATAGAGTGCTCTTGGTTCTTCTTCCTTCACAAGAGCCCACAGCCCGCTAATGCGTCCAGCTACATTTGATGCTTCATCATAGAATTGGCTATGACACCTATCAAAAGGAAGATTAAAGTAGCAGACTACATTTTTCAGAATAGCAAAAAGTCTTTTAGAAGTTATAGCATCAGTCTCATCAAATCTGAAAAAGAATTCTTCCAGACATTTCTTTTGTGGCAGTGCAAAAGGAAAATGAAACCTGCTCCTTTGTGGTGATATCTGTAGTCTCATCCCCAATTATATTGTAGTAAACAGCTGCTTCAGTCTCTCTCTCTAATGTATGTAGAACATTGTGAGCCATGATCTGAAGAAATCCATTCACAATAGCTAGTGAAATCCATTTGTAATTTGTATGATCCAGCCATGATCTCAGCTGGGGAACATAATCAATGCAAAGCAGCAAGAGTTGACTAAGGTTTGATCCTTCCTCAACATGGCCACGAACTGCAAGGCTTTGACAAGCAAGATATCTTACAGAGGATAACATTTTCAGCAGTGCCTTTTTAGCTTCTTGCATTTGCTTTTGTTTTCCTTCTGAGCAAGTGACATGGACATTTATGCCACCTTCAACAGCAGCCATAACTTGAACAGCTGCATGGTGAAAATTTGAGTGTTGATGGCTATGGAATCGTTCTAGAACTTTCATCCAGTTTGAGAAGCCTTTCTTAACAAAAGCTTCATTTGCCTCCTGTCTCTTGAGGTTTGGAGGAGAGGAGCACTCATTTTACTTGTTATGCGATAGATGTTGCAATAAATAAGCTCTGTCCATTTCACAACAGAGCCAATCAAAAGTTCTCTTCCAAGTGTCCTTGTACTGGTGTCCTGCTGGTTCTCTTTTCACACCAGAAATACTAATATCTGAGGTCATGTCTTCGGAAGGTAATGCTTTCTCAGCCTGGTCCTGGAACTTATCTTCTGTATTAAGTCCAGAGGAGCTTCCAGTGAACTTTCACCAGTGTCAACCACAGCCCATATGTTCTTCTTTTTTTACAAGAAATCTCTCCATAGTGGTGATTGTAGTTCAACCAAGGAAACAGGGGGCCCATCTATATGAGGGGAAAAAAGTCCAAATATCTCGTATTATTGGCATCTTGCAGCAGCAGTGACATGTCTAAATGTTTTTTCTGGCCTTGGAAGCCCCCATAAGCCTCACATTCCTGATATTGGCCACGAGTGATTTGCTCACATTAGTTCTTCACTGCTGCTGTTTTTTTAAAAAGTGGTCCCAAGGTGCGCTGGTGTGACTCTCGAAAGCAAAACAGAAAATATTGATCCTTTTTATCACCTTAGTGAGTGATCGCTAAAGTGAAAAGCTAACATGATGGCAGCAGGCGCCTTCCCTCCTAGGAAGCCTCGTGCCCGCTTTCACCCAGCCAATCAGCTTTGTGCTTCCCTTCTGAGTTTTTTATTGTTTTGTAGTCCAAACGAGCAAACGAGCAAAAATGTGCATCCGCCTCACAGTTTGTGAAAAAGTACGGGGAAATCTGTGAAGGCTTTTACCCCATTGTTTTTGCTGTTTTGCCCCCCCCCTCCTTCCGAATAGTGTGGATTGAGGCTGTATCTTGTTTAGACAGGTAGGATTCCCAGTGAATTCCATGAGGGGTATTTTCACTGTTTAGACAGGCCCAGGATTCTCCAGGAGGATAGAAAACATGTTATATACTCCAGCTGGTTCAAAGAGCTGCAGCCAGATTGTTGACCAGGGCTGGTTAGAGGGAACATACTACTCCACTGTTAAAACAGCTCCATTGGCTTCCAGGCTGTTTCCGGGCACAATTCAAAGTGATGGTTATGACCTATATGGCTCTAGTCCAGGTTATCTGAAAGACCGTGTTTTCCCTTATGAGCCTGCCTATGCTTTAAGGTCTTTTGGGGAAGCCCTTCTTTCAGTCCCACCATCTTCACAGGTGTGCCTGGTGGGAACATGGGGGAGGGCCTTCTCAATGGCTCCACTGTTCTGGAACTCTCTTCCTGGAGAAGCTAGACTGGCTCCTTCCTTCATGTGCTTTTGGAAGCAGGCAAAAACCTCTCTGTTCCAGCAGACCTTTGGTGAATAATCCGAGCCTACATCTATGTTTTTAAGGACTTGTACCATTGTTGTATATTTTAAATGTTTAATGTTTTAGTATTGTAATCTCTCTCTCTCTCACTCTCTCTCTGGCTTTTCTTCGCAAACGAAGATTCAGGAAGGACTCATACCGCACTTTCTGCAAGTGCGCAGATGACTAAAAAGGCCAACTGAGATAAACAAGTCCAGTTGCAGAAAGCACAGCAGAAGGTCTCCTTGGGTGATGTTTCTGGGTTGTGATTCTTTGTTGTCATTTCTCTTCAAGACTTGTTTGGTGTGAGTTCTCAAATAACGCTGTAGCATTGTGGATAGTGCGTCTCCATGCCTCCCGATGTGAGGCCAGGGCGGACCATTGTTGGTGATCAATTTGGCTGAGCCAGAGATGTTGTTTCAGGGAGTCTTTGTATCGCTTTTTTGGAGCACCCCTCTTAAGTGTTCAAGGAGTTGTAAGTGGTGGCGATAGGTGACCCATATATTTTATATATATGTATATGTATATGTATATATATATATATATATATATATATATATATTCTTTCCCACGGTTTAAAAATGTATATCTTTTAAATTTTGTAATAATAATACAGAATGAATATATAAATATTCCTTTTGTGTATGAAAACCTACTTCTTCCCCCCCCCTCACACACACACATTCAAATGGGTATTACAGACACGCACACCTCCCAGATGGCTAAATATAAAATGGAGATTGGATGGAAATCTTTGTTTCCTTGAAGATTATCAGACACACTAAATATGGTGTTATCATGCCAGGAGATCGCTAAAGGGCTTCCTTTTCAGACAACATCGTTCCCATCTCATCATGCACCCGTGCTGCTGCCATTCCGCTGGTGCTGCTTTTTATTGACGGGCTAAGCCATCAATGGATCCCCCATTCCGTTTCTGTCACAGAATGTCCTGCGTCTGAAAAGGTGCCCCGTTATGCTGGCGCAATGCCAGTGTCAATGGGAGGTCCATGCCAGAACATTTCCGGGTGAGTTTGGGACATCAAGGTAAATGACACACTTTTTTGTACCCTCCCCATGTTACTTGTTATGTTTTAAGTGTGTTTTTGTGCTTGCTGTCACTTTCTGTCTTTTATTTTGCTTTTAATTTTTGAATTTCCCATGCTCTTGTCTTCTTGCGAGAACACCTGGCATTTCAAAACAGGAAGTGAAAGGAGCTCAGTTTGAGCTCCATTCACTCCTGGGCAGACACTGACGTGCGATTAAGATAGGTTTGAAACTTTGGGTTTTTCTGCCAGGACAGGGGAAGGAGGGGGCGGGAAAGAAGATTGCGGGACAGGAACGCTTTTTTGTTCCCAACTGATAATCTCCCTTAAAACAGGGCCCAGGGGAAACAGAATTCACCATTCTTTTTTTTCAAGAATATTGAAATTACTACCTCCCCAGTTGCCCAACCAACCTATTAGTCACTCTCCTTTACTTACCCAGAGCAATGGTGTTTCAGGGGCATCAGAAAAAATTATCACCAATTTTTCTGCTAGCACTAGAACTGCTGCAGAACTGCCACAGGGCAGGTCTTCTGGAGCCCAGGCCTCAGTGGTGGAAGTTCAACAACAGCTGTTTTTCCCAGTCTCCAGGCAATTCTCTTCCTCCATGGTTTCTTCATAAAGATTTTCCCCCAGAAAGTCTTTGGTCCCTCTCCCTCTTACCTATGCATATGTAGGCAAACAAACCCTTCCTCTTCAGTTGCCCAGCAGACTTCTTTTTGCAAGACAAAATCTAGTCTCCAGTTCAGTCTTCCCCACATTCATTCCCTTCTACCCCCTCAGGATTTGTAGGGCAAAAGGTTGCCCGTTTAGCAATTACAGTGGGGGACGGGTATCCTTAATTTACTCAGAAACATTGAGTTATAAGGGATCCTAACATATAACAGCTGGTTGCCTGGAGGGGGCTTTTCCAATTCTGGGAAATCCCAGAGGAGGCTTGAACCCTGCCACCCCTCCCCCCTAATTTAGCCCCTGATTATTTAAGAGAACTCTTAAATACTGGGAAGAACTGGGTTCTAGCCCATGAGCTTAAGCCACAGTAAATTTATTTACAATGCAATGTGGGACTAGTTCTGAGCCAAGCCTTTCAACTTTTTAGGGGGGTTTCAAATGTCATTGTGTTCCACATGTAATCCTCTTTTGTTCAGCCATTGCCTCTTTCACTTTTTCTCTTACTGGGGAAAATCCAGTAAGGAAAAAAAAATTACCTGTACAGAACAGCTGCATGAAGAGATCTCCATCTGGAAGGATTCTATCTATGTAGGTAACAATTTCCAGTGGGATAGCTGGGTTAAATCTGCTGCTGCAAAAAACAGTAAAAACTTTATCAGACACACCAAATAAGGTATCATAATGATGCCACGTAACTGCGAAAGGGCGCACAGGTCAGACGTCACCCTTTCACGGTTAAAATCAGCCCTCAAACCCATACCTTTTTATTGACGGCTGAAGCCATTAATTGATCCCCTGTAGTGCTTTAGTGCTGGTGTTGCTGGTGTGTGAAACCTCAGGCCATTTAACTCTCGTGACTGCAGAGAGAATGGCCAGTCTGCCACAAACACTTCTGGGTGAGAGGTAAGTTTCACTCTTTTAATTACTTTCCCTGGGTTACTTCAGACTTTTAAAGTGTGTGTGTGCTTTTAAAATCTTTTTATGCTTTATTTTTGTTTTTATTTTAAAATTTTCCGCATGATGAACTCTCACAGAATTTCGAACAAGGAAGTGAAAGGGGATCCGTTCACTTTCCCTTCATTGTGGGGGCTGCCTGTGCCGGGAAAGGAAGACAAGTGCGGTGTGTGTGTGTGTTCTTTTGCCGGTATAATAATGTTTTTTTTTTATGCTGGCAAAAGAACGTTTTAAGGGGCTAGCCTGATAATATCCTTAGTCTTGCAGCATCTTTCGACTCTAATCTATGAAATGTGCTGGACTTTAAGGTGTCCTACTACAAGAGTTTATATAGATAAGGGTGAGATAAAATATAAAGGGCTGGTGGGTGGTGGTGGATATTCAGGAAGAAGAGAATGGACCCATTATTTTAGGAATTTAGGTCTGCAAACACCCATGTTCAAAACATAAGGCAGCTGGTTGAGCTTGGCGCCTGACCTGGCTTAGTTCTAACAAAAGGGAAGAGTACAGAATACAGCATTTTGCCTAAAGAACTGTAAAGGCAGATTAGATTTCATGCTGTTAGAGAACGTAAATAGCGTATTAACAGATAATGCTGGGAGATATAAAAGCCTTGCATTGGTGGAGATGCTGTTTTAGGCGTTCCGATTTTTTAAAAAAGAAGACACAATTGCCGGGCGCCTTCTAAGACCAAATACAGCATACGTTGGCGGGAGGTTGTGCCAAACGGTTTATCGAAAGCGAGGTTTCGCTGGGGCGGTCGCAAAGGTCTTAAGGCGTCTGTTGCAGGGAGGAAGTACTTTCGCGGTGCACCAGCGGCTATAGTTTCCATGGCAACGTGGCCTTCGCGGACGCTGGGGCGTCTCTTGAAGAGGAAAATCTTATCGGGTTTGTGCGACGAAGAGGGGATATTGCACGAAAAGGTGAGGGGGGGGACTTATGTGCTTTCGCAAACCTAATGATTTCTCTCGTGAAGCCATTTTTCCATATTAATTCCGGTCTTTGTTTAATGGTAGTTGTATAGACTTTGTTTAATGATAGTTGTCCTCCTTGCTCTCAGGGAAGCCACGTGCTCGCCTGTGTTTCAGAATATAGTTTCACACAACGGGGAACCTCTCAGTTTCTGGTTATACCGGCTGAGTGGCCAACCGCTGTCCTAAACCAGCTAGCTGAACCTCGATGTGCATGACATGGAAAGAAGTCAATTTGCTTATAGAATAGAGTGGGAGGTATGCATTAATGATATTTGTATTGTTTGTTATTGTAAGGTCCAAAAATGGGAGCGCAATGCCAACCCCCTATTTTAATGTGCCCTATATCCAAGTGTGTGCTTTAAAACTTTGCTGAGAACACCGCTCTTGCCTTCTTTACTGCGCCATCAGGTAGCAAATACATCCGAGGAAACCTGAGGAGGAGACAACTCTTGGAAAATAGGATCATAAATATCACGGAGTTGTTGCATGATGTAAATGTCACAAATGTCCCATGGCAACAGAATAACAGCATGATGGATAGATATAGAATGTGTGGACCTAGAGATACATGTTTTATCTCTGAAGACCTGAAAAGAAAGATAAATTCAGTTTTTCATTTATCACTGAATCAGTGTAGTAATATGTGGAGCTACTTCAGTGTTTCTAGTTAGTGTGTGTGTGTGCCCATAGCATATACTTTTTGTTACTAACATTTTATTGAAAGATTGGTTGTGACCCTATATGTGATTGAAAATTGAAGAGGACTTCTATACTTTTAATAGTTGTGTGGAAAAGGAAATAATAATCATAACATTTTATTTCTATAGCGCCATCAATGTACATGGTACTTTACAAGAAAAAGAACAACAAATTTGAGCAGGTGTTGTTTTACCTGGATGCATGATCAGCATCGCCTGTTGAAATCCCATCTTCTATCTAATCATGGGCATGCTCCAGTTTTCCATCTGGCAGCCCTAACATATGTACTTTTCCCCCCTACCAATTCCACTGTCCTCACCTACCTGCTTCTTCTCTTTGACCCTCTTTTACGTGTATATAATTTATTTCAAGCATAAAGAATTAGATAAATACCTGTATATAAAACTTTAAATGCACAATGTAAAAGCACTTCTGATTCAATTTTTTACACAGTCTGTTTCTCCCTCTTGCATATTTCTAGTGATGTATAGACCAGTGGCTCTTAACCTTTTCTTTTCTAGGGACCTCCTTTAAATAACTTTTGTTGCTGCGGACCCTCAAGACTTAACTCAAGATTTAAAATCCTAATAATAATAACAATAATACCTGATAAAAATAACAGTACAATTACACCATCCATTAAACCTTTCCTCAGAGGCACTGGAGGGGGAGGAAAGACTTTTCTCCTGCTTCTTCCTGCAAATTTGTGGCTTGGGCAGATTGAATGGCAGTGTGCAGGCCCAGCCAGCCAACCAGCCTTTGCTTTGCTTCCTGTCATGTGGCTGCTCCACTGTGGGGAGGAGATTGGCCGAGCAGTCTTCAAGCCTTCGCGGAGCCCCTGTGAAAACATTGCAGCCCCCTGGGTCCCCGGACCACAGGTTAAGAACCACTGATCTAGACCATGCACAGATCCAAGAACCCACTTTCCATGTCTTTGCCTTACATATGCAGGCTACTCTAAGGCCATTTGTGTTAGCATTTCTTCAGCCCATCTGTCATGGATTTGCATAAACTTCTTCTTTTAGGGCTTGAGTTTCATATATATGTGTGTGTGCGCGCGCACGCATGCACCCCCCTTCCAATCAGCTGTCAACTTATGAATTTTATGAATCCCATGAATTTTATAGGGCTTTCTTAGGCAAGAAGTGCTCAAACATGGTTTACCACTGCCTTCCTCTGAAATCTCACCTACAGCACTTGGTATTCCTTAATAGTCTCCTGTCCAAGTACTAACCAGGACTGACCTTCCTTAGCTTCCAAGATCAGATGGGATATGGAGCCTTCAGAGTATTTAGGTCCTAGGGTCACACATGCATGCAACTGAAATGCCCTTATTAGCCCTGTTCCCTTGTTAAACATTTGTTGTCCAGCGGGTTGGGGTCCACCCATGTGAGGCGTGGAAGCTTTGAAAATTGTAGGAGGAGCTGTAGTGTTTCAGCCAGAGACTATAATAAAGTTGATACTGAATAGATAATATTAGTAGTAGGAAAAAATTAAATTAGTAGTGGTTACAAGTTGATCACCAGTATAAAATCCAGTGTAAGACTTCAAACAATATTCTTCAGATCTTTGCCTCAGCCATAATAAAATGTCTATTTTCTTGGTAATTACTTGCATTCCAGTAGCAAACTAAATTTATAGTGAATGCTGTAGAACTGTGGTCTTACAGGCACTGTATTCAATTGTTACTTTTAAATAACATTACATGAATCAAACTCCAATAGGTAATAGGGGGTGTTTTCAGCTGTCCCAAGAATCTATGCAAGTAGATTCTAATAAACACACACACACATTCAATCCTGAAATTTCTGGTACTGCTTTTTTATGACATCTCTGGACATGTCCTGGAGTACTGAAGTCGAGATCTGTTAGAAACTTTTCAAGTACTGTTGGTGCTCTTCTTTAAATATGTCTACTTTTAGTGTTTTAGATATTGTTAAAGGCTATTTTTCCTATATTAGCTAAGTGCACAGAAAGGTCTGCCACCTGAAGGGCAGTAGCAAGAGTGAAAAACCATCCATGGTCTTCACATGGCTCTGCACATGCTCAGGGTGTTCTGACTCAAGTGTTGCTGCTGCCAAATTCCCCCCTCCAATTTTACCCTTGTAATAGTGCTTCAGTCCTTTTCCGCTGTCCAGTGACCCTCATACAGGTTGCTTTTTTCTTCTTCTGCCAGCAGTATGGAAGAACTGTAACAGGATATATGTGGGGGCACATATATATGCTAGGATATATGTGGGGGCAGAAGGGTGCACTCTTAACTTTTGAAGCAACATTACCTGGGAGGCATTGGAGCTCTGTTGTGTCAGTGGGATGACAAATACATTTTTGCCATTAAAAAAAAAATGCCAGCGGAACACTCCAGACAGCAGAGTGGTTGTGCCGGTGAAGATATGCTGGTGAAATAACCAGAATACAGGAATGGGCAGCATGCATGGGGAAGGAACGTGCTTACCATGTATCCTGTATTCCTTCAGTCCACAGCCATGCACCCATCAATGGAGCATGATGATATTGTGCATATGTCTCTGATGTAGCACCTATCTCCAATAGACTTGCCATTTGTGGGACCATTGTGTCTAGGCCCCATCCCTCTGTTAACAATTCACCACATGCACATGATTGGCTTGGCAAAGGCTCTGCAGTTCATCTAATAACGTTGGCCCAGCTACTTCTTGCCAAGGCTATTGGTCTATGTTCTTATCTATGTCTTCTCTGGGTGTGGGGAGATTAATTATTTTGCTTATGGTTGGATTTGGACCACCAACAACCTGAGTTTATTCACTTGTTTGTTTAACAGAAAGCACTCCTTGCTCTATTGTGATTGTGGTTGCTGTGTGGCCTCTGTGTTGTTTGTGTTGTGGATGCAGTGACAACAGCAATCATGCCTACAGTTCAACCTATGTAGGCTGCCTCTTGCATGTTACATGTAAAGCATCATTCCTGGTACAGTTGATGCTTAGTTGTCTGTCTTGTTGATTCCACAGGTAGTGTGACCATGTCTGCCACTTTCCTGCCATTCTTTTGTATTTTTGGTGGTGTTTTTTCTCCCTCCCCTCTTGGGCCAAGTATGGACAGGATACTATGGTCATTCCGCCCATATACTGTAGTAGAGTTATCTCTCCCTCCTGCCCCATGTAATGAGGGTATAAGAGTGTTTTACTTCATTGGAATAATGTTTCTACGATGGAGGACCATTGCCTCCAAAAATAGTACTCTACGGTGAACTTGCCACGGGTCGGCATAAGAGGGGTGCTCCAAAAAAGCAATACAAGGACTCCCTGAAACAACATTTCAGGCTTGGCCAAATTGATCACCAACAATGGTCCACCCTGGCCTCACATCGGGAGGCATGGAGATGCACTATCCACAATGCTGCAGCCTTATCTGAGAACTCACGCCGAGCAAGTCTTGAAGAGAAACGACAACACAGAAAGAATCACAACCCAGAAACATCACCCAAGGAGACCTTCTGCTCTGCTTTCTGCAACCAGACTTGTTTATCTCGGATTGGCCTTTTTAGTCATCAGCATGCTTGCAGAAAGCGCAGGATGAGTCCTTCTTGAATCTTCGTTAGCGAAGAAAAGCCAGAGAGAGAAGAAGAAGACTTCATTGGAATCAAGGGGAAGGGGTTTAAATATGATTAACTTAGAATGCTTGTGCATATTAATAAACCTAGCTGGCATATTCTAGCTCAGATTTTTCTGGCAACTCCCAGAACATGATATCTGTTGTCCAACAGATCTAGAGGGCACTAGGCAGGGAAGGGTATTCTAGTCATTAGTGTTAAGTAGAGCAGTTTATTGCTCTGATGATTTTTACTCTGAGCTCTCTGCACTTCTGTCCCATTGCTGACTTTTAAAAATCTTAATGCAGGGTGTCAAAAAAATGTATACACCCTTTAACAGGTAATAGTAGCTATGGTGATTATTTTAAAACTAAATAAATACATTTGTATTGAAGAATAAATATTATAATAATGATTTAATCAGAGTTACAAATGTTGGGGTATGTCCATCTTGAATTACATTTTTATGTAACGTGTTCAAATTGTTGTCCCTCCACAGCAATGCACTGCTCGCATTGTCAAAACACAGAGGTGTAAATCTCACTTAAAGTTTCTCTTGTAATTTCATGACATTTCTCTGCTATTGTAATCTTTAATCCCCCCCAATCCCAAATTATAAAATGTTAAGGGTGTATACATGGGGGGGGCACATGCTGCATATGAATACCATTAGCTTTGTATCTTAGATATATTAATGTTTTCATGTTAACCATATAAAAAGATTCAAGAGCAGATTTACTTTGAACACAGAACTCTAAGAAAAGAAGAGCCTCAGTTTAACAAGCAAACATGTGATCCTCATTTTAGAAGGGGAGGAGGTAAAAAGTGATTGTGCTGTCCCATTTTTAATCTCTAAGGACCATTAGAAAGGTCTTGACTAAAGACTGAATTGCTAAATTTAACTAATGAGGCATGTAGCAGTTACTTGTTTTAAAAAAAAGCACTCAGCGGTCTTCTGATAACACTTCTGTTTTGTTTATTGGAGGGAAGGGCAGAATCAGTGCATACAATAATAAACTTCACACAAAGAGTTGGACCCAGATTAAGTTGTTCCCCTTAGTTGTTCTTGAAATCAATGGGACTTAAAGCTGTGACTAAGTTATTTAGCTGATTTCATATGAGATTTAAGTTTGGCCAATTCACAATAAAATCCTGTACATGTCTAGTCAGATGAGTTCAGTTTTGCTTACTCCTCAGTAAGTGATTGCAAGAATGATGATAGAACAGCAGACTGTGTGTTCCTGTTTTTACTAATTGTAAGATATATGTCTTCATAAAGACTGTTTTTAAAAACATAAATATTTTAGCTGACAGTGTTTATGATTTTGGGCCTGGCACACAAACTTGTGTATTTAGAATTGGAGTGATGCTGAAGGTATAAAAAAACCCTAACTTTTGGTAATATCTAATAGACGCTCTAAGCAGAAAATGATAAAAATTTGGAAGATAAAACTTTTCCTCATTTTATTTCATTTCTGGTTAGAGTTTCACTTGCTGTGTTTTAACCTGCCATCCAACAACATAGGAGCCCTTTCAGGAAAAAGTCGGAATTCTGCTCCTCCATACTCAATTACAGTATACTTAGGTGACAATTCTGTACAAACCCACATGGGAATAGGAGCCACTGCTCCCATTGGGACCTCTCAGAAAGCAAGCACTGTAAGTAAATAAATTAATGCCCTTTGTTCTGCTTATTCAAAAGTTTTTTACTTTTCTGTTTATCTAACAAAAGCATTTTATTGAAATTAGTATTTGTTCCTTAATGTTAGTGTAGATTTCTAACATCGACTTGACTATGTGAATCCTTAACATATTATAAGAGGAGAAAGTAAGCAGCACAAACAGGTTGCTTCTACAATATTCAGATTAGTGATGGGCAAATCCCACAACAATTTTTTGTAACTTTGGCCTCACTGCAGTGAAGAGAGCTGGTACAAAAGATCTGCTTATTGTGAGTACAAAATATTCTTGTTAGGAAAAGATCCTACGTCTAGCACTTTGAATGTACAAACAGAATTCCGGTCCTTTAAATTGTTTGCCATCTAGGACAAGGGTGGGCAAAACATGGCCCTCCAGAGATTGTCAATCAAACAGCTCCCAACAGCCCTAGCCCAGCATAGTTGATGGTAGAGAATGCTGGGAGTTGTAATCCATAATCTGGATTATTGCACTTTGCCACCTTTGTCCTATGATGTTCTGGAGTTCTTTGTACAATTGCAAAAATTTATACTTAAAAGCAATAACAGTGTATATCCATTGCCTCCCAAAAATAGTACTCTACGGTGAACTCGCCACGGGTCAGCGTGAGAGGGGCGCTCCAAAAAAGTGATACAAGGACTCCCTGAAACAATATCTCAGGCTCGGGAGGCATGGAGACACACTATCCACAATGCTGCAGCCTTATTTGAGAACTCATGCCGAATAAGTCTTGAAGAGAAACGACAACGCAGAAAGAATCACAACCCGGAAACATCACCCAAGGAGACCTTCTGCTGTGCTTTCTGCAACCGGACTTGTCTATCTCGGATTGGTCTTTTTAGTCATCAGCGCACTTGCAGAAAACACGGGATGAGTCCTTCCTGAATCTTCGTTTGCGAAGAAAAGCCAGAGAGAGAGAGAGAGAGAGAGAGTATATCCAGGAAAAGAAACATTATAAACTTTTTAAAATAACAGGAATGGGAACAGATGTGAAGAGAGAAGATAAACCCAGTGGGCAGAAAACTATGGGCAGAAAGATAAATGGTGTCAAAATCCAGTCACCAGATTTTTCTTTCCCCTTATAGACTGAACCAGAAAGCCCTAGTAAAATATTAATAAATGAGAATAATGTTATATTTAACAGGTTGGGAAACAGACCCATTAGAACTTTTGGCAAATGGAAGGAAATACATGCACTACAGTGATAACCTTTTTGCTTCTCGATATTTACCCTTTGTTGGTTTGTGGTATTTTTAGTTAATAAGCAGTCCTAGACTGTTTTATAGACCCAGCATGGTGTAGTGGTTTGAGTGTTGGACTACAGCTCTGGAGTCCAGGGTTCAAATCCTCACTTAGGCATGGAAAACCACTGGGTGACCTTCAGCAAGTCACACTCTCTCAGCCTCAGAGGAAGGCAAAGGCAAACCCCCTTTGAACAAATCTTGCAAAGAAAACTCAGTAATAGGTTCTCCCTAGGGTTGGCATAAGTCAGAAATGACTTGAAGCCACACTACAACAAGACTGTTGTATACATAGAAAAAGAGAAGGAGTTATTTTTTTAAAATCAGTTCATAACAAATTTTGCAATCTTCAGATAGAAATTACTGTACCGTATATATGACTTTATGTGTTACTTGAAATGGAATCCTCTGCATCATAGTATAATGGGATAAGAGCCAAGTCCAGTGGTGTCTGTACCCTATAATTACATTGCCAAACAAATATCAACACTGTTAGTATTGATCATTCCTCCATCTTTGGTGGAGGATTTGAGAGGATCCATATAGCTTTCCTCATTGTAGCATTTCTGTTTTCGGACTGTGACATTTTCTAAATGTTCAAACTGCAACATTTGAAATGTCACCCTCCTGCAAAACTGGTATTATGATAGCTTTGTGGATTGTATTTTATATTTATTTATGCCACCAAGTGCTCTCTCCTTCTACTACTCAATAAATCTTTAATTAAAAAAACAACAACCTCTAAGCAAGGTTACTTTTGTCCATGATAAAGTCTTGCCATATTTTAAATGTTTTTGTTGGTTATTATTCCCTTAAAAAAAAAAACTTGCTGGCCATTTGCAAGGAAGTGAATATCCCACCCCACCCCCACAGAGATTTTTAAATGAATGGTATTTTTATCTTTCCCAGCAGCAAAACTATCCAGTCTTTCACTGGTAGAGAAGTGATACAGTGCTGGCACTGGACCCTTTGCTAGAAGAAATTGCTGGATTTGTACCTTAACAAGTATGTAAATTGCTGTATTCTTGCTGTAGATAAATTTATCAGGCTGTTTGATTTGAAAAATCTCTCTTGCCTTTGAAAAGATTAAAGAGCTGCCATTAGATTGGAAAGAGACAGTTGATTTATTTGTTGCTGTTCCCTGTGGATTTTACAGATGGGATAATCTGGCATAAAGGACACGCAAAAAATACCATGGTGGAAAGGAAGCTCTACTGGTTTTAAAGAAATACAGCCAAATGAGATGTCGGGTGGGGGGCAGCCAAATGAATCTGGGCACTACTAAATCTATATAAGGCTAGAGTGGCCAGACTGAAAGCAAAGCCTGGACAGGGAAGAAAGAGGAGCCAAACCCTCCTCCTTTGCATACTTTCTACCCTGAAATCATTGGGTCTCAGCTCTTTTTCTCTTGGTGGGGATTAGCCCCACTCAGTAGAAAAAGTCTGATTGCAGCATTTATTGTGGGGGGAGGGGAGGCAGGGAAGGCACAGGTTAAGGTTCAATTTCCTCCTTGCTTTTGTTGCAATTTCCACTCTCCCTTGGCAGACACCGTTTTAACACCTGTATCTACCACTTATAGAATCATAGAGTTGGAGGAGACCTCAAGAGCCATCCAGTCCAACCCCCTGCCATGCAGGAATACACAATCAAATCATTCCCGACAGATGGCCATCCAGCCTCTGTTTAAAAACCTTCAAAGAAGGAGACTCCACCACAGGATGAGGCAGTGTATTCCACTTCCGAACAACTCTTAACTGTCAGGAAGTTCTTCCTAATGTTTAGCTGGAATCTCTTTTCCTGTAGTTTGAACCCGTTGTTCTGTGTCCTAGTCTCCAGAGTAGCAGAAAACAAGCCTGCTCCATCCTCAGTATGACATCCCTTCAAATGTTTAAACATGGCTATCATGTCACCTCTCTACCTTCTCTTCTCCAGACTAAACATGCCCAGCTCCCTAAGCCATTCCTCATAGGTCATGGGTTCCAGACCTCCCACCATCCTGGTCACCCTCCTCTGGACACGTTCCAGCTTTTCAATATCCTTCTTGAACTGTGGTGCCCAGAACTGGACACAGTATTCCCGGTGAAGTCTGACCAAAGCTGAATACAGTGGCACTATTACTTCCCTTGATCTAGACACTATACTCCTACTAATGCAGCCCAGAATCGCATTGGCCTTTTCAGCTGCTGCATCACACTGCTGACTCATGTTCAGCTTGTGGTCCACCAAGATTCCTAGATCCTTTTCGCATATACTGCCCTCAAGCCATTTGTCACCCATCCTATATTTGTGCATTTCATTTTTACTGTCAAAGTATAGTATCCTACATTTCTCCCTGTTGAAATTAATTTTGTTAATATTGGCCCAGCTTTCTAATTGAGGTCATTTTGGATTCTGACCTGTCCTCTGGCGTATTAGCTACCCATCCTAATTTGGAGTCATCTATAAACTTGACAGGCATATCCTCTATTCCCTCATCCAAGTTACAGAATCATAGAATTGTAGGGTTGGAAGAGACCACAAGGGCCATCCAGTCAAACTCCCTGCCACGCAGGAAATCATGATCAAAGCATCCCTGACAGATGGCCATTGATAAAGTCATTGATAAAGATGTTGAATAGCACGGCCCAGGACAGAACCCTGTGGCACCCAGATGGTTGCTTCTCTCCACGATGAAGAGGAGCCATTGGTGACTACCGTTTGGGTTCAGTCAGTCAACCAATTACAAATCCATCTAACAGTTGCATTGTCTAGCCCACAGGTTACTAACTTTTTTGCAAGAATATCATGGGGGACCTTAGAATAGAATAGAATCTTTATTACGGTCATAGACCAGCCCAGGTAAAAAGGGATACAGAATAAAGGTAAAAACACAGGATAAAAACAGGCTAAAAGCAGTATTTAAAATGTCCCTTCAGATTACATAGCTCCAGTATAACAAGACTAACTTGGTACCATTCTACTGTGGAGGTCATTGTCTGTCGAATTTTAACCACAGCTGCGCAGAATCTGGCAACATTATAAGTTGTTCCTGGGTTGGTGTCTGAAAGCAACAAGTTTATGTAGAATTGTCCAGTGTGCCCTTGGTATTTATACAACAGGGATGAAATAAGGCTGAGACGTATGTCCCTATAATATGAGCACTGGAGTAATACATGCTCTGTTGTTTCTATTTGGCCAGAGTTGCAGGGGCACAGTCTGTCTGAGAAGGGGATCTTTTTGTATCAGCCTTCAAGGACAGCTGAAGGGAGGGCACGACACCGTGCAAGAGTAAAGGCCCTTCGATGTTTAAGTATTTCACGTGTTGCTAAAATATGCCAAAGGAGAGGCCAGATATCTGTTGGAGGCACTAGCAATGAAGGTTGGAGTACTGGCTAGATCCAGTTGTCGCTCTATATCTACCACCCGTTGTTTGATAGTAACTTTTGCCCTATCATATCCCAGACTAAGCAGAAGATCTGGAGAAAGGCCCAGTGTTGAAATTTTAGTCATCACTGTCTGTTTTCAGCTGGATTGGAAATAATCACTTAAGGTTAGTGGAGCAAGGCAGTGGGAAAGAGGGATAGTCTGAGCCAGTAGCTGAGTATGGTCACCCACACTCTGGCCTCCACTTTCATAAATCCTGACTCCAGTCTCAGAGCTGCATTAGAGACATATTCTGGAGTTTGGAAAACTGATCTTAAAATTTTGGATTGGACAAGTTCTAATGGAGCAGGGTTGGGGAAGGGTCCCAATTGGGATCCATAAAGCAGTTGTGCTACTGGTTTGGCTTCAACGAGTTTGAGCGCTGCAGGTAAATAGTGGCCTCCTCTTGTCTTAAGAAATTTGAGAATGGCTGTTGTACTCCTCTGCACATTGCAAGCAGCATATTCCCCATGCGCTTTCCTACTACCAGTGGCTTGAAAAATTACCCCCAGGTATTTGAAGCAAGAGACCTGCTCAATCTTGTGGCCATCTATATTCCAGTTGTAGTTCTTAGGCCTTTTAGCGAATGCCATGATTTTAGTTTTTTGATAGTTGGGTTCTAGCTGTTCCACTCTGCAATACTGTGTTAGTGCTCTTAGGGCTCTTTTTAGGCCAATGGGAGTTCTTGAAACGACTGCTGCATCATCCGCATAAAGCAGCGTTGAGATATGCCTTCTTCCCTCTAATTTTGGGGGATAGAAATTAGTGTTGTTGAGGTGATCCACCAAATCATTGATGTAGAAGTTAAACAGGAGTGGAGCTAGAATGCAGCCTTTCTTGACACCCTTCTCAGTGACAGTGTCATTGGTGAGATGTCCCTGGGGGTTACATCTTACTTTTAATGAGGTCCCTTCATGCAGTATATGAATTAGATGGAGTAAACGTCGGTCGATCTAGGAAGCCTCCAGTTTTTTCCACAGTTTAGTTCAGGATATAGAGTCAAAAGCTGTTCTAAAGTCTGTAAAGGCAGCATAGAGAGAAACTGTGCTGCAGGTGGAGTATTTTTCAATAAGGTGATGGAGTACAAGGCACTGATCTATGGTGGAGCGGCCTTCCCTGAAGCCAGCTTGTTCTTCTCAAGTATGTTTTCTTGTTCCAGCCAGGTCTGAAATTTCCACTGTAAGTGTCTCGCATAGAGTTTGCTGATTGTCCTGAGGAGACTAATTGGACTGTAGTTGACAGGATCATCCTTGCTTCCTTTTTTATATATGGGGACAATGATTGCAAGGCCCCAATCCTTGGGTGCTCGACCGTATTGGTCGATACAGGTGAAAAGTGAGGCCAGGATAGGGGCCCAGAATTCAAGGTTGTTTTTAATGGCTTCTGCAGGTATTAACTCTTCCCCTGGAGCCTTCCCCATTCTCAGCTGGGCTACAAGGTTCTTGATCTCTGTCGCTGTCACTGGTGGCCACCCTTGGATATTTTCTATATTTTGGCTAGTGCATCCCCTTTCAATGTAGTTGTCCTTATAAAGTGCTTGAAAGTGATCCTCCCATATCCCTGGAGGGATGTGACAGTCCACTGTGGCTGGCCCATTTCTCTGGGAACTTGATGTAATATGCCAGAATAGAGCTGTGTTGTTGGATTTGACTGCCTGGATAAATTGTGTCCAGTTATTCTTCATGGCTTCTTTTTTCTTGCTCATCAGCAACTTTTTGTAGTTTCTTTTCTGCTGGAGCAGCATCGGTACAGCATCTGGAATGTTATTAGATAGGTAACCCTGATAAGTAATGATGAGGGCTTTTTTGGCATTAACACATTCCTTGTCAAACCATGGTTTGGAGTGGTGCTGTTGTTGTTTCCACTGATGTGCGCTATTTTGGTGGATTAGATATTGGTGTAGAGCTTGGGTAAGTATATTGTAATTTTCCACGATTTCATCAGGGGACTCAGCTGATATCAGGGCAGTCCTAAGATGCTGAAGTTGGTTTGAAGCCAATACCTCACTTATTGTTTGGTTTAGCTGAGGAGTCCATTTAGCTCGGCGATACGTCCTTCCTGATGGTGTCACAGAAAGGTGATAGGACTCCCTGGTGTGTGTCTCCTGAGTGAAGTCACTAAGGTGTAGCCGAATTGGAAAATGATCACTTTCAAATCTGGGCATAACTTCTAAATCCTTGGCATAGGGAAGAAGGTCCCTAGAAATGATTATGTAATCTGTGGCACTCATTCTGGACCCAGAGAGATAAGTGAATTCAGCTGGGCAGTCATTTTTCAGGGCACCATTTAGGATTTGAAGGTTCAGCCTGAATACTGTTTGATCCAGACAAATTCCTGCAAAATTTGATTTCTTGTCCTTTGAGTATCGGATGGGGTGGGTTCCATCATCTTCAAAATCAGGAGGAGGGCATTTGTGCTGGGCATATAGGGTATGATTGTTGGGGCCCAGTCTGGCATTCAAATCACCCCCCCCCCAAATTACAAATGCATTTGGGTTCTGCAACATGAGATTAGCAGTGTATGATTCCAATTCAGCCCACAGGCCTCTGATTTGGGATTTCTTCTTCATTGGAGGCATGTAGACATTTATTATCAGCAAAGTGCAGTGGTTAAATTGAATTAGCAGTGCCATGGCATATGTTTTAAAAGTGGAAAGAGGCATTGTTATGGCACGTAGAGTGGTGGAAACCAGAACGCCCAGGCCGCCTCTAGCTCTTTCATGCTTTTTCCCTGGCTCTGCTGGAATTGAGAATGAGTGAAAGCCATTTAATAGCAGATCCTTATTAGTCCATGTTTCCTGGATCAGTATAATGTCATATTGGGTGACGAAGTCACTAGGACAAGGATCTCTGTGGGCCGTCGGCCACCCAGCGATGTTCCAGGTCATAAGGGTAACCTTGTGCTGGTCTGTTGGAAGTCAGGCAGTCGCACTGCAAGCCACAGGCTGGATGGGTAATTCATCTGATGGCAGTTGGTTAAATGGCTGGGTTGACTGTGGCTGTGTCTTCCTCTGTGAAAGGAGGAGTAGTGGATCACATTCCTGTTCTTCCTGCTCTGCCTGTTCTGGAAGGGAGGTTGGAAGAACCAATGCAGCATGAGAAGCGAAATGAGGATCACAAGCAAGCAAGGATCCCATCTCTTTAGTGAGGGGAGCATCCTTTGGCTTATGAGATGAGATAGGTAGTAGTGAAGACTGTTTTTTCCCTTGAACTAGGTTTGCATAGGGATGTTTGAGACCCTTGGAATGTAATTGTAGATGGGGGTGCATCTGCAATATAGTGCATTTTTGAAGGGGTGTTGGCTACTACTCGGGATTTCAAGGCTTCCTTGATTGTTGGTAGAGAGTCATCACTTTTGCTTTCATTGTCTGTGTCTAAAAAAATCAGAAAAATCAGAAAAATGCACTGACAGCTTTCTACGAGTCCTTTCAGAGGGGGCTGATTTCAGTGGGGTTGGATTGTTGCTAGATTGACTCAGGATGGTATCTCTCATCAGCTGTATTGTGTGTGGGAGTGTGTTCCCAAATTTCTGTGAGTTTTTCTCTCAGTTTAATTACTTCTTGATTTATAGCCTGAACTTCTTCCTTTGACGTGTGTTTAGGTTCTCCCTCTTGGTGTGCAGAATTATTACTTCTTTGTGTTATTGTTGCTGTTTTCCCTGTGATGAGGTCACGGACTATCTCATCCTTAAAAACTCTGATAATTTCTATATAATGTGTATTCCAGAGGAAATTTCTTTTCCGTAACAGCCTGTTAGGAATATTTGCCTGGTTAAAGTAAAAAAAATACGTTTAGTAAGTCTTGAGCTGCGTAAAAAGTGGCAGGCTAGTAAATCAATTGTTCTGTTTAAAAGTTGGGAAAGGTATCTCACATTTGACTTGCAGTTGTTTCAGATATGGGCATTGTGATGTATTTGTAGCAGGAGCTGATTTTTCTGTAACACTCGGCAGTGATTAACTACATCCTGTTGTGGTTGTTGTGACGTGGCAGGGCACGCTTCCTCCAAATCTGCTACATTTTAAACCCCCTGTGTGCCATATGGGTTTTGCCTTTGAAAAGCTTGTTGGAAATTTTCAACCTTGTTTTTAATGTCATTTAGTCTCTGCAAAATAAGAATCAATGTTTCTACGGGCAGTTTGCAGAAATCATAGAAGGGCTGAGCACTGTTATTGTAGGGAATGCTGCCAAGCTCCGGGAGTTTGACTCCGTTATCTCCTTGCCCTGGTGCATAATTTATATTTACATTTTGAGGAATTGAGGAGGCTGGTTTGTTTAGTTCAAGTTTCTGTGATGGCTTAGGGAGTAAAGAAGGAGCTGTTGTTACATATCTGTTACTCATGAGCTGTGTTGTCTCTGCCGCCAGGAAGAGTGAGTCAATCCTCATCTGTTTTTCTGCTTTGGAGGATTCCTGGTTGTCATTATTGTTGCTGGGGCTGGTCCGATTTCTTTTCTTTATTTTCTTTATTTTTATTTTTATTTATTTATTTATTTATACCCCGCTCTTCAGCCACAAGGCTATCAGAGCGGCTTACAAACTGTTTTAAGCAATAGCTATTTACACATCTACACTGCATTAAACAGTTTCCAATGTGTTAGCTAATTGCCCCCCACAAGCTGGGTACTCATTTTACCGACCTACGAAAGGATGGAAGGCTGAGTGAACCTTGGAGCCGGCTGGAATCGAACTTGCGACGTGGTGGCTTGCAGTACTGGCATTTAACCACTACGCCACCAGGGCTCCTTCTTTTCTTGCCCTGGGTGGCATTATTTGAGGTATATGTAGGTGGTAATGCCAGATGTTAGTGGGAGGACAATTCAGAAGTTGTTAGTCCGTCACCATCTTGCCCCTCCTCCATGGGGACCTTGTCAAAAGCCTTACTGAAATCAAGATACACTACATCCATTGCATTCCCTTCATCTATCAAGTTTGTAACTCTATCAAAAAAAGAGATGAGATTAGTCTGGCATGACTTGTTTTTGAGAAATCCATGTTGACTTTTTTGTGATCACGACATTCCTTTCTAAGTGGTTACAGACTGTCTGTTTAATGATCTGCTCTAGAATCTTTCCTAGTATTGATGTCAGGCTGACTGGGCGGTAATTATTTGGGTCTTCTTCCCCCTCCTTTTAAAGATGGGGACAATATTTGCCCTCCTCCAGTCTGCTGGGACCTCTCCTGTTCTCCAGGAATTCTCAAAGATTATTGACAGTGGTTCTTGGATGAAGTTCAGCTGGCCCTGGAGACTTGGGAGATTTTCACACGGGCTATATATCCCGTGGCAGGAACAGAACAGTGTCGAGAAAAGTTTTCCCTTTCGGACGACGTTGACCCCGTTCTGTCCTGCGTCAATCCTGCTCCCATGACCGTTCCGGAACAATGTAATCACGATTTTTCATCGTGAATAGACCTCCCATTCTGTCGCTATCTCGCAATTATGGGTGTGCAAACAGGAGCCCCGTTCCTGTTCCGAAATGGCAGCTGCGGAGGGGAGGTCCATTCCAAGCACTTCCTGGTACGATCTGGACATCCAGGTAATGGTCACCCTTTATTTTACCCTCCCTGTCTTGAATGTGTGATTTAAAGTGTGTTTTTGTGCTTGGTGAACTGGTTTTATGTTTGGGGAAGTTTTATTTTTTAAATTTATCGTCCGGTGATAATGTTTCAGACGGCTGGTCGTAAAAGCAGCCTTACGACGGCTGCATTTACAGCCGGCCAGCAAGGGGAGCCCGTTCCTGCCGTGGAATTAAGGTAAGTGTGTGAAAGATGTACATTATTCCATGGCAGGAACGGGAGAGGAGGTGGCGGGGCAGTAACGGGGCATTTTGGTCCTGTGTGAAAATCTCCCTAAACTCGTTTATACTGGCCAGGTATTCCTAAACTACCTCTTTACCAATTCTTTGCTGTATTTCCCCTACTGCATCATCTGCTCCATCTTCCGCAGGTTGAGCACTGTTCTCCCTTTGGGAGAAGACTGAAACAAAGAAGGTATTAAGTAGTTCTGCCTTTTCTCTGTCCCCTGTTTGCCTTTCGCCATCTTCTCCCCACAGTGGCCCTACCAGTTCCTCGTTCTTCCTTTTGCTATGAACATAACCAAAAAAGCCCTTTTTGTTGTTTCAGCCTTCAGCCTTGGGAAGAGGCAGGTAAGAAATTTGTTGTTGTTGTTGTTAATTAATGCCTAGGTTGCCCTTAGGTAACAATACTGGAAAATGCAGCATTTGTATGTCATTGAGGAGAATGAATGATACTTTTACAATTAATAAAATCTGTTTGGTATTTAGAAGTTAGGTATATATTTTAAAAACAAGAGGGAACAATTTGAAATATAAAGAGAGTGAGCCTAAGAAGGCAAGTTTTATTCTTCTGTAATCACTTCAACCATTCCTTCTAGAGACACATGCATTAAGGACTCATCGCAAAGTAAGAAAGCATTAAAAAAAAAGGACAGATAAGAGATGAGGCATCAAGATTAGTCGAGGAAATTATGTGTTATTAGATTACTTCAGTAATTTAGTAGGATGGTAGGGTTGGAAGAATATAAAATTAAAAAGTAAGATAATTGCAATTTTAACTACATTTATTATTTCCAGATATATATTTGAAATATATTTTTAAAATGTGGAACAGATTTCTTTAGTCCTAAAGCAATTTAATTATGTAGCGATAGTTGTTTTATCTTGAATGGTGACTATGAAAGACAAAATGTGTTTCATGGTGGCTCACTCCCTAGTATGTCTGTTTAGGGACTGCAGCCTGATTGTAACGTTCAGTAAATAAATTTTTCATAGTCTCTGTGTATCACACTTATGGGTTCTGCATCTTTGTAGGACCTCTTTTAAAATGTTGTGGGCCTTAATGTCTTCAAGGTGAGAATCCAGACATTGCTGCACCCTTGAACTATGCCAATGTAGCAGGAAGGCTTATATATAGCCCTTATCCTGGTTTTCCCTTTGGCCTTCCCATGCTTTCTTTCCTTCATAAATAGACTGGACAGAGTTAACAAGCATCCAGTATCTCCTGGTCTGTCCATTCTTGTCTCTCAGCAGTATAGCAAAGAGCACTCTCTTTCATCCTGCTCTGCCATATATAGTGCTACATCCCACACAATCTCTTGAGAGTTTTCTGGCTTCTTATGAGACTTCCTAGAAGCAGGATTGCATATTTCAATGTCACAACCTTGGGAGTAGGGTTATACCAGACTAGTCTGTCACTCATATGTAGCTCTGAAGGAATGCATGGCTCTTTCAAAGGGGCCAAGTGTGTATTCCTGCCCTGCTGTGGTGTTCTGTTTCTCACACCATCAAAGGTGGTGGGTAGGGTGAAGAAACAGCATCTGGATCATCCCCATATGTCTGGTATGGGTTGAGTCTCAGAAAATAATGATAAAGAAGCAGAGAGAAATAAATCCCATTATAGCAGAAAATTAAAAACAACAGTGTTTCAAAGTTAATTGAAAATCTTTGTCATAAAAAAAAAGTCTTGATTAGATCTTGAAAAACAGAGGTATCAGGCAGACTGCCTTAGAAAACATTTCACAAGTGGAGTGTCCTAGCTGAAAAAGTCCCTACCTGTCTAACCTCTTAATATGGGAAAGCATAGGCCTCAGAGAAAGACCTTTATGTACAAGAAGGTTCATGTGGGAGTGAGTCAGGGATGGGAATCCTGAATTCCTCCAGATGTTGTTGGACTTCGTAGTCCAGCATAGCCAATGGCGTGTAATGCTGTGAACTGCAGTCCCAACAGCACCTGTGGCTCCACATGATTTCCTGACCTGAAGTAGCTGGTCCTTCAGGAAACTGAGCCTCAAATTGTTAATTATACCTAGAAAGAGACAATCAGCCAATGGAATTATTTAAGCACTAGTGCAATATGTTCCCGCTGCCCAATTTCACTTAACGGCTAGCCAGTCCTGGTCAACAAGTAGCCAGTCCTAGTTTACTCAGCCTTCCATCCTTCTATAGGTTGGTAAAATGAGTACCTAGCTTGTTGGGGGCAATTAGCTAACATATTGTAAACCACTTGGGGTGCTTAGCGCTATAAAGCAGTATAGAAATGTAAGTGCTAGTGCTATCCTACTATGTTTTAAATATTTTTAAACTGGCTTAAATTATTTTTTTTTAAAGTAGCCATTCCTGGTTTTCATTGTCGTAACTGTTTTAAATTAGTGTTTTCCTAGGATTGCTTGCTTAATTTATTTTTGCATTTTAAAATTATTTAACCTGTACTTATATTTAAATATATATTGTTAGCTGCAGTGGATGTCATGCCCAGAAAAAAGTGGGATATACATTAAATAAAATAAATAATAGAACTTATCAACCAACTGAAGTTTTTTAAAAAATCTTTAGAGGCATCCCATGGATAGCACACTGCAGTAGCCACTCCTGGATGTTAAGGGAATATATTGCCTTTATAAATTAACCAATGTTGTTATTGCCCATTGTGCTTTTACTTGTAGTCATATCAGATCAGCTGTATATAATAATCATACACCCCACATTAGATGGAGAGAGCCAGTGTGGTCTAGTGGTTTGAGTATTGGACTGTGACTCTGGAGAGCAGGGGCTCATTTAGACCAAAAAAAAAAAAAGCCTGAGAAGAATTCTTGCCGATCCCTGGTAGTTCACACACATCATGGGCTATTCAGAAGGAGGGGTAGCAAAAAGCCTGGTTAACCCGTGACTTTCCAACCCTCTATTTTTCAGGATTTTTTGGGGAAAGTCCGAGACAACTTGTGCTATTGGTTGTCTGAACAATCAAGAACCATCCTGGGACATGGGATGATTTCTGATTGGTTGGACATTGGGGTGGGCGGGCTTGCAAGGGAAGCCTTGCAGTTGTCATTTTGGCATGCCCCCCCAGGTTCTCAGCTGGCTCTCCCCTACCCTACCCCTGCCCAAGCAGCTATGGAGAAGCCCCAACCCCACGCGGCTATTCCTCCCCACTCCAAGCTGCGCGAGCTGGCTTCTCTGTAACTGCCAGTCACGGAGAACCCCATGCGGCTATCCCATCGCCCCTGCCACTATGTGGGGCGGGGAAGGCTTCTCCTGACTCCGAGTCCCATCACCTGCTTTCCCCCCTGTGCTGCCTCTCCCTCCTGCCTCTCCCTTCTCATCCCCGGGAATCAGAGTCCCATTGCCCACCTTTCGCCTGCTGCTGTCTCTTCCTCCATCCCTCCTCCTCTCTTCCCTGTTCGCTGAGGCCCATCCCCTGCCTTTCCCCCACTGATGCCTCTCCCTCCTGCCTTGCCCTTCTCTTCTCCATTTGCAAGCAGCAGGGGAAAGGCGGGCAGAGACAACAGCAGGGGAAAGCCAGGTGATGGGACTCAGTCCCATTGCCCGCCTTTCCCCTGTTGCTGCCTCTTCTTTCATCCCCCCTCCTCTTCCCGGGGATGAGAAGGGAGAGGCAGCAGCGGGGAAAAGGCAGGCGATGAGACTCAGAGTTCCATCGCCTGCCTTTCCCCTGCTGCTGCCACTTCCTCCATTCCCCCCCTCTTCCCAGGGATGAGAAGGGCAAGGCAGGAGGGAGAGGCAGCGGGTGGTGGGAAAGGTGGACAATGGGACTCAGAGCCAGGAGAAGCCTCCCCCACCCTGTGCAGTGACAGGGGCGATGGGATAGCCGCGCAGGGCGGGGGGGGGGTCTCCTTGAGTGGCAGTCACGGAGAAGCCTCTCCAGCCCTGCGCGGTGGCAAGGGCAGGGGAAATTGCTGTTTGGGGCAAGGGGGTAACGTGGGCATGCTAGTGACTGACCATTCCAAAAATGGCAGATCCGGAAATGCCAGGCTTCCCTTGCAAGCCTGTCCCGTCCGAACTCTGACGAGTCATCTGCTGTGTGCCCTTATCCCAGGATGGAGGTATTCAGAGCAAGAAATAAAAAAAGAGAGATTTATGCTACCATGACAAATTGTGTAAACAATAAGAGGCGAACTCAGGATGAAGATAGCTCACTTCTCCCCGGGATAAAAACTGCCATGTAACTGAGCCCTAGGGTTTGAATACCTGCTCAGCCATAGAAACCCACTGAAACACTCTGTCAGCCTCAGGAAGGCAAAGGCAAACTGCATTTGAATAAATCTTGCTAAGAAAATCCCGTGATAGAATCATAGAATCATAGAGTTGGAAGAGACCACAAGGGCCATCCAGTCCAACCCCCTGCCATGCAGGAATAAGCAATCAAAGCATTTTTGACAGATGGCCATCCAGCCCCTGTTTTAAAACCTTTGAAGAAGGAGACTCCACCACACTCAGAGGAAGTGCATTCCACTGCTGAACAGCTCTTACCATCTTCCAAATGTTTAGATGGAATCTCTTTTCCTATAGTTTGAGCCCATTGGTCTGTGTCCTTGTCTCTGGAGCCACAGAAAGCAAGCTTGCTCTATCCTCAATATGACATCCCTTCATATATTTAAACACGGTTATCGAGTCCCCTCTTAACCGTCTCTTCCCCAGGCTAAACATACCCAGCTCCCTAAGCTGCTCCTCATAGAGCATGGCTTCCAGACCTCCCACCATATTGGTCGCCCTCCTCTGGACATGTTCTACCTTGTCCATATCCTTCTGGAATTGTGGTGCCCAGAACTGGACACAATATTCCAGGTGAGGTCTGACTAAGCAGAATAGAGTGGCACTATTAATTCCCTTGATCTAGACACTATACTGTACTCCTATTGATGCAGCCTAGAATTGCATTGGCTTTTTTAGCTGCCGTGTCACACTGCTGACTCATGTTCAGTTTATGATCCACTAAGACTCCTGGATTCCTTTCGCATGTACTGCCATTAAGCCAAGTGTCACCCATCCTATATCTGTGCTTTTCATTTTTACTGTCCAAGTGTAGTATCCTACGTTTCTCCCTGTTGAAATTCATTTTGTTAGTTTTGGCCCAGCTTTCTAATCTGTTAAAGTCATTTTGAATTCTGATCCTGTCCTCTGGGGTATCAGCTACCCCTCCTAATTTGGTGTCATCTGTAAACTTCATAAGCATACCCTCTATTCCCTCATCCAAGTCATTGATAAAGATGTTGAATAGCACTGGGCCCAGAACAGAACCCTGTGGCACCCAGCTGGTTGCTTCTCTCCAGGATGTAGAGGAGCTATTGGTGATAATCCTTTGGATTCGGCCCATCAACCAATTACAAATCCACCTAACAGTTGCATTGTTAGATCACGTTACTCACTTTTCTGCAAGAATATCATGAGGGACTTTGTCAAAGGCCTTACTGAAATCTAGAAACTTCCCATCATCATGTACTCCCTTCTCTTTTAGTATTCCTGACCATGGGATCACCTCTAGTACCGTATATTCCGGCGTATAAGACGACTTTTGAGCACTCAAAAGTGCCCTCTAAAATTGACAGTCGTCTTATACGCCGGATACACTTTGCTTCACCTGCCTGCCTATCTCCTGCCTCTTCGCAAACGGAGCAAAGAGGCAGGAGATCGGGCAGGGGGTGAAGCAAAGTGCTCCTCCCTGCCACCCGCCCACCCCCGCGCTTCCACCGCCCCTCCCGAAAGTCGCGGAACCGCGGCTTTGGGGGGGTGGCTAGGAAGCCCCCTCCTCCCTTCCCCCCGCCCACTCTCCGTGCATCCACCCCCGTCCCTGAAAGCAGCGGAACCGCGGCTTTCAGGGAGGGGGGGTGGCGGAGAAGCCCCCTCCTCCCTTCCCCCGCCCACCCCCCGGCATCCACCCCCCTCCCTGAAAGCAGCGGAACCGCGGCTTTCAGGGAGGTGAGGTGGCGGAGAAGCCCCCTCCCCCCTTCCCCCGCCCACCCCCCGCTCATCCACCCCCCTCCCTGAAAGCAGCGGAATCGCTGCTTTCAGGGAGGGGGGGGTGGAGAAGCCCCCTCCTCCCTTCCCCCCCGCCCACCCCCCGCTCATCCACCCCCCTCCCTGAAAGCAGCGAAATCGCTGCTTTCAGGGAGGGGGGGCGGAGAAGCCCCCTCCTTCCTTCCCCCCCGCCCACCCCCCGCTCATCCACCCCCCTCCCTGAAAGCAGCGGAATCGCTGCTTTCAGGGAGGGGGGGCGGAGAAGCCCCCTCCTTCCTTCCCCCCCGCCCACCCCCCGCTCATCCACCCCCCTCCCTGAAAGCAGCGAAATCGCTGCTTTCAGGGGGGGGTGGCGGAGATGCCCCCTCCTTCCTTCCCCCCCGCCCACCCCCCCGCTCATCCACCCCCCTCCCTGAAAGCAGCGGAATCGCTACTTTCAGGGAGGGGGGGACAGAGAAGCCCCCTCCTTCCTTCCCCCCCGCCCAACCCCCCGCTCATCCACCCCCCTCCCTGAAAGCAGCGGAATCTCTGCTTTCAGGGAGGGGGGGCGGAGAAGCCCCCTCCTCCCTTCCCCCCGCCCACCCCCCCCTGCTCATCCACCCCCCTCCCTGAAAGCAGCGGAATCGCTGCTTTCAGGGAGGGGGGGCGGAGAAGCCCCCTCCTCCCTTCCCCCCGCCCACCCCCCCCTGCTCATCCACCCCCCTCCCTGAAAGCAGTGAAATCGCTGCTTTCAGGGAGGGGGGGCGGAAAAGCCCCCTCCTTCCTTCCCCCCCGCCCACCCCCCGCTCATCCACCCCCCTCCCTGAAAGCAGCGGAATCGCTGCTTTCAGGGAGGGGGGGGCAGAGAAGCCCCCTCCTCCCTTCCCCCCGCCCACCCACCCCCCGCTCATCCACCCCCCTCCCTGAAAGCAGCGAAATCGCTGCTTTCAGGGAGGGGGGGGCGGAGAAGCCCCCTCCTCCCTTCCCCCTGCCCACTCCCCATGCATCCACCCCCCCTCCCTGAAAGCCGCAGAAACGCGCTTTCAGGGAGGGGGGTGGCGGAGAAGCCCCCTCCTCCCTTCCCCCCACCCACCCCCGCGCATCCACCCCCCCTCCTGAAAGGGAAGGGGGCTGGGAAGCCCCCTACTCCCTGCCACCCTCCCACTCTCCGCCCAGCCACCCCCCTTCCCCAAAGGCTCGCTTTGGAGAGGGGGGTGGCTGCGAAGCCCCCTCCCCCCTGCCACCCTCCGCCCAGCCTCCCCCCTTCCCCAAAGCCCCGTTTGGCCGCACAGCCTGCGGATCCCCCTCCTGCGCTCCCTCCTGGAACGGAGCGCAGGAGGGGCATGCAGAGGCTGCGCGGCCAAACCTCGATTCGCCCTTCTCCCCACCTTCCTGGAAGGTGGGGAGAAGGGGCAAACGTGCCCCTTTTGGGCGCACAGCCTCCGCATCCTCCTCCTGCACTCCCTCCTGGAAGGGAGCGCAGGAGGGGCATGCGGGGGCTATGCGTTGGAAGAGGGGGGTCGTCTTATAGGGCGAATATATCACAAACTCTGCATTTTGCCTTGAAAATTGGGGGGGTCGTCTTATACGCCGGGTCGTCTTATACGCCGGAATATACGGTAATTCCCTAAGTTTTCTGAAATCAGCTTAAAGTCTTAAAGTCTGGAAGGCATGTCTGACTATGCTTGACTTCCCTTTTCCTCTGTATAACAAACTCCAGAAAAACATGGTCACTCCCCCCGCCCAAGGATCCCCACCACTTCCACCCCATTAGCCAGATCATCTCTGTTAGTTAGGATCTGTTGCCTCTTCCACCTTCTGGACAATAAAATTGTCTGCGAGGCAAGTGAGGAATTTGTTGGACTTTAACTTTTTGGCAGAGTTGTACTTCCAACAAATATCAGGATAGTTAAAATCCCCCATTATTACTACATCTCTCCTGTCTGAATGTGCGGTCATCTCTTTCAAGAAGGCTTCCCCTTAGAGTTCTCATTAGTTGGAAAAAACTTGAAGGCACACAGCAACAAGATTATATGAAACATAAGAAGAATGATAAAAGGGAAGACATTTTTCTCATCTCTAATTAACAATTCTTATCTTTCTCAGATTCAAGAATGCTACACACAGAGGAAGATTTACAAGAAGTTCTTATTTATAAAGAGCAAGAACTGAAAGAACTACAAGATCGCCAGATGCATTTCCAGAAAACAGCACTGCAAGAAACCCAAAAGCAACTTGAAGAAATGCATAGGAAGTTCAATAATTTAAAGGAAGATTTCACCTATAATCTTAAAGTCCTTGAGGAGAGAGAGAGAGAACTGGAGCGTTATGATACCTTATTCATGCAGCTCAAAATGGTTGAAAATGCCAAACAGGCAGAGGTTAGTGAGCTTAGAATACAGGTAGATAAGCTGGAGCAAGCACTTGCTCAGGAATCAAAAAAACAAGAGGCTCTACAATACCAATATCAACAAAAGCTTAAAGAACACTGTCTAGAGTTGAAAAAGTTTCACAGGTAAGATAGGTCTGATGCTGTGTAAAAATTCCACTTTCCAAACCCAGAACTTGTGAGTCTACCATTGCTTAGTTACCTAACAATTCACAGTAAACTCCTCTTATTTGTGTCAGTGTATTGGTTAAACCAGCGCTTCTCAAACTATGGGCTTGTCTATATCAGGCAATAAAATGTGGATTGATGCGCACTAATGCCAATTCGCAGTAGTTTTCATTTGTCTTAATGATTTTTTTGCAAGATCTCAGGCATGCAAAGCTATCTGCGTTCATTGTTTAAACGGGTATGGCTGCAAATCAAGATGGCAGGCGCAAGTGAATTATTCATGTTTTTATTGTTGCCGCCGAACAGTATTTTTTTAAAAGCACATCCAAGGTGCAGAAGTGTGACATTCTGCTTAAATAAATAGGAAAAAAAGGCTGTTTTGTCGCCTGAGCACACAATTGCTACATCGAAAATCCAACATGGCGGTTTGGGGTACTTGCCTTGTTAGCAAGCGCGGCCCCTTGTGCATGTCCGACCAATCAGCTTTCCACTTCAGCTCTTATTGGGAATGCACATCAAAGTGAATTGGTTGTCCCAACGAGCAGAAATGCGCATTCCCTGCAGAGCTTTTAAAAAAAATACGGGAAAAGCCACAAAGGCTTTTCCTGCAAAGTTGTTGGTGTTTTTGCCCCCCCTCCTTCCAAATACAGCAGATGGATGTGGGATCTCATTAAGACAAATTGTATTCTCCTCTAATTCTATGAGGAGTATTTTTGCCTTATAGACAACCCCTATCTGATGTGGTGGACTGGTAGTTGTGTCAGAGGCCAGTATTGTATTTATGCTATATTATTATTGTATTCACAGTTTCCTAGAAACTTGCAATGGAAAGGCCGTTGATGGCTCACAGGAGTTGTCTAAATGGTGAATTTGAGGAGAATATGATTTATCTAAATGCCATCCTGCATCAGTCCACTGTATTCAGAAGGACGGAGGCCAAGTCCACCAAAAACTCTGAAGGAAAAGCCTTAGTGGCTTTTCCAGAAGTTTTTAAAAAGCTCCACAGGTAATGCTCATTCCCGCTCGTTGGGACGATCTGATTCGCATTCATTTGCATCCTGATAAAAATGGAAGTGGAAAGCTGATTGGTCGTAGGTATGCAGGAGGCGGAACTTGCTAACAAGGCAAGCCCATAAAACACCATGTTGGATTTTTGCCTTAGTGATCGTTTGCTGGGGTGACAAAACAGGCTTTCCCCCTTTTAAAAATTTGTTTAGGTGGAATATTGCACTTTTGCACCTTAGATACACTTTTTAAAAAACAATACTGTTCGGTGGCAGCAACTGGTGAAAATAAAAATGTGAGTAATTCACTTGCGCTCACCATTTTGATTCACAGGCATGCCCATTGGGACAGCAAAAGCAGATAGCTTCGCATGCCTGCAATCTTAACAAAAAACCATTAAGACAAATTGAAGCTGCTTTGAATTGGCATTAGTGCACGTCAATCCACAAGCCCTCAGAGTGACAGCAGTCTACAGGCCATCCCTTTAAGTAGGACTAGGTTAAATTGCAGCACGTACCTGTTATAGTAGATGTGTGGTCAAGCTAAATTTGTTGCTAATTATTAAGTAAGCATAGATGCCATAGCAATGCATGGCAAACATAACATGGCTTTTTCCAGCAGCCTGGGGAGGGATTCCTTCTGTGGGTATTGGCTCGGCCTCCAACCAATCACAGGCAGGGCAACCTAGAATAATGCAAGAAAGACCATCCCACCTGGAGGAGGAGCCAACCCCAACCTCCCCAGTTCTGTTCTGCCTCTCACTGCAGCAGGCAGGGTTTCTTTTGTGCTCCAGAGTATCACAGGAAAACAAAGGATCCAAGATGGCGGCCCCCATGCACAAACATGTGTGAGGGGGTGATCTCTCCTCCTCCAAGGAGGATACAGCCTTGGATCTGGCTGGGCCTGACCCCCAGCTTTTGGATAGAGAGCTCCGTGGTCCCCTAGTGGGACACACGTTGAACATGGTGGCAGGAGGACAGCTGGTGCCAGAGCATGATGGGGGCCCCGGCCAGGGGGCGGACCATGCGTCTGGGGATGGCATGCGGCCACTCAGAGTCCCAGAGAGGGCTCCCTTGCCAGGCAGCATCACCAACGACAGCACCATCGGAGAGGACCTACCCTCACTCATACTGGGAGATAAGACCCTGCTGCCTCAGCTCATGGAATGGCTTGTGCTTGTTGCGCGCCAGACCTTGGCAGCAGGGGTTAGCATTGCGGGGGGGGGGCGCAGAGCGTGGCACACAGGTGGCCTGGGGGGGTCCCCTTCTCTACCTTCACCCAGTGGCACAACAGGCCATGAGGGTAGGCTGCTTAAGTGTGGTGCGGAGCTGCCAGAGGAGGATCGCCAGCCAGTGCAGGCGAACCTTGGAACGGCTTTTGAGCCACAGTGGGGGGGAGTCTCCTCCCCCTCAAAAAAGGGCCAAGAAAACTAAAAACATACCAGTCCCCACTGGGAAGGGGACGTGGGGAACGGAGAAGACTAACTCCATTCCAAGGAGGAGTGGGAGCTCTCCTCCGAAGGGGAGGGGGATGACGAAAATGAGCAGGACTCCCCAAGGTTTTTTGAAAGTGCCTACTTATCCTTGCTATTAAAGAATGCCTTTAGGGCTTTGGCCTTGGACCCTGTGGACCTAGCCTCGGGGGGTGATAGCCAAGGGGTGCCAGGACTTAGACCCTCAGGCAAAGGGCTGGATAACATGCTTCCTTTACCGAAGGTTATGAAGGAAACCCTGATTGGGGAATGGGATCAACCAGGAGTGTCTAGATCCCAACCCTTTTAAGCCAAACAACTATATTCCTTCCCCAAAGACGTTATGTATCTCATTAAACTCCCAGCCGTAGATGCTCCGGTGGCAGGGCTGGTTTCGGGGTCACTATTTCCCCACGATGGTGATGAGACCCTCAAGGCACCAGATGACAAGCGCATTGAAAATTATCTGCGCAGGGCACATGAGGCCTCTGCCTTAGCCATATGCACAGCGGCAGCAGCTTCTATCTTTGCCAGGGCCATCATCAGGTGGTCTAAGGACCTCCTAGCTGACGTGCCTGAGGAGGAAGTCAAATTCTGCCAGGGCATGAACAAATTTGCCAGGGCGTCGGCCTATGTGGCGGATGCTGGCTTAGATGCGCTTCGGTTTGTGGCCAGAACCATGGGGGCGAATGTGGCTGCAAGAAGACAATTGTGGCTGAGGAATTGGAATGCAGACAACAAGGCTAAGGCCAATTTAGCCTCCTGTGCCTTTAAGGGAGGAAAACTGTTTGGAGAAACTCTTGAGGAGGTTTTGGCTTTGTACAGTCTTGCCCCACGAACCTGCCGGAGAAACAACAACATATGGAGAGGGCTATTGACCATCTTCTTCAAATTCAGGCAATAGAACCAGTACCGGAGGCAGAGAGGTTCTTGGGAACTTACTCTCTCCTGTTCCTGGTTCCGAAGAAGAACAAAGACTAGAGAGCCATTCTGACCCTTTGGGGATTCAATCTCTGGGTGGTGAAACACAAGTTCCGGATGGAAACCTTGTGATCTATCCTGGAGGGGATACAGGAGGGGGACTATCTGGCCTCTCTTGACCTCCAGGATGCTTATCTCCACATCATGATTTATCTGGCTCACAGACGCTTCCTGTGCTTCGCCTACAAGGAGAAACATTTTCAGTACAGAGCACTACCATTTGGCCTGTTGTCATCTCCCAGAGTGTTCACCAAGGTATTAATAGCTCTGGTATCGCACCTGAGGACATAGGGAGTCCACCTTTTTCCATATCTGGATGACCTCCTGATACGAGCGTCGTGCTACAGCAGGGTGGCTCAGGACGTGGTCAAGACCATTCGCTGTCTAGAATTGCATGGTTTTGTGGTGAACAGGGAGAAGAGTCATCTGGAACCGGTTCAGAGACTTCAACACTTGGGAAATATTTTGGACACCAAGGCCTATCGGGACAGGAGGCTGAAGATTCAGGACCTGGCAGAGATGGTAATAGAACAACCCAAGTCTCCTCTAATGTCTCTGACGAGACTATTGGGACTCATGATTGCCTGCATAGACGCCATACCATGGGCCAGATTCCATCTCAGGGAGCTCCAGTGGTTCCTGTTACCGTTTCAGGATTTAATTGCTTGGAAGACGTGCAGGTTTGTGAAAGTGTCCCCGATGGTGAAGTCATCTCTGAGGTGGTAGCTGTCAGATCTATTACTGAAAGGGGTTCCAATAGCGGACCCCAGAGGATCATTGTGACCACGGATGCATCAAAGACAGGTTGGGGAACCCACTACGAGGACCAAGCAGCACAGGGATTGTGGTCTCCCTAGGAGCAGGAGTACAGCATAAACCTATTGGAGATGTGTGCAGTGAGATTGGCGCTATTCAAGTTCACTCACCTGATGAGGGGTCAGCATGTGTTGATCCGTACAGACAACATATCAATGAGATCGCACATAAACAAGCGGGGGAACACGTTCATGGACCCTCATGCAGGAGACCAAGCTGCTCTTCCACTGGGCGGAAGAACATCTGCTGTCGATCAAAGTACTTGCAAGGGAAGATGAATTCTCAGGTCGACTGGTTGAGCAGGCACACATTGTTGCAAGGCGAATGTAGCCTCAAACCCTGGTCTTTCAGATGATCGTGTTTCAATTCGGGGAGCCACAGATCGACCTATTTGCGTCGGAAGAGAATCACAAGCTATCTCAATATGTGTCCAGATTTTGGCCACAGAGCACATTAGCCTTCGATGCGCTAACAATAACCTGGCCTCAGGACTTTTGTTATGCCTTTCCGTCAACGACCCTTCTAACAAAGGTATTGCAGAAAATCAAGCAGGAGAGAGCCGAGGTGATTCTGGTTGCACCAAAGTGGCCGCGGAGACCTTGCTATCCGGATCTGGTTCACTTGCAGGTTCGGGAACCGTGGCCTCTGCCACTGTGGCCGGACCTTCTGGTTCAGAACAGGTTCTAACATCCAGATCCAGGTTGGTTATGACTTCACGCTTGGAGGTTGAGCAGAAGAGACTGTTGAAGAAGGGTTATGAGACAGAGGCAGTTGAGAATTTGCTGGCGGCAAGACGGTCATCTACAATTCGATTATATGAGGTCACCTGGAGGGTTTTCTGTAGGTGGTGCCGGGGCAAAGGCATCAAACCCCTGCAAGCTTCAGTGGGTTCGGTCCTGCCCTTCCTCCAATCAAGGTTGAAGAAGGGACTTGTGCCGAGCATGCTAAAGAGACATGTGGCAGCCTTGGGATCCATTCTAAAAGGCTTGCGGGGAAAGTCTTTGTCTGCGCATCTGCACGTACACAGTTTCCTGAAGGGGGTCATTTCGCTACGACCGCCTGTTGTGCATCGGTTTCCTTCATGGAAACTAAATGTGGTGTTGAAGGCGCTAACTCAGAGTCCATTTGAGCCACTCAAACCGATCGATGTGGGGGTTTTGTCATGGAAGGTAGCCTTTCTTGTGGCTATTACATCAGCTAGGTGGGTTTCAGAGATCAGCGCCTTGTCAATGCATGAAGAGTTGTGTGTGTTTCAGAAGGATTCTGTTATGCTGAGGCTAGATCCATTGTTTGTATTGGGTGTTTCATCAGTCCCAGGAGTTGGTGTTGCCATCCTTTTGTTCAAGACTGAGGGCAGAATTGGAGAAGTTGTGGCACATGTTGGATGTGAGAAGGGCATTGAAGATATATCTGAAGAGGACGGAGGACTTTCGTAAATCTGATGCACTATTTGTGGCTTATGCCGGGCATCAGAAAGGGAAGAAAGTTTCTTTATCAACAATTGCTAGATGGTTGAAACGTTGTATTGAGCAGGCTTATAATGTAAGTGGTGTACCTGTACCACCTGGTATTCAAGCACATTCGATGCGCAGCGCATCTACGTCAGCAGTTTTGGGGGGCGCGCATTGTCCATAGTGGAAATTTGCAGAGCAGCAACGTGGGCCTCATCATCGACGTTCACCAGACATTACCTCATTGACGCATATGCGTCAGCGGATGCAGCCTTCGGAAGATGAATGTTGCAGAAAGTGATTCAGTAATTATATATATATTTTAAAAAGATACAAATGTATAAAAATAAAAGAGAAATCCCACCCCAGTTGGACCGCTGTTGTAGGTCACACAGAAGGAATCCCTCCCAAGGCTGCTGGAAAATGGAACTTTGGTACTCACCGTGAAGGTTCCTTTTCAGCAGCCGTGGGGAGGAAGTCCTTGCCCTCCCAACCAAAAAGAAAAAAGAAAAGAAACACAGATAGACAAGGGTAGCAGATGGTAGAATGCTGAAATTTATTGTTTTGGGTTTGTGTGATGGTGTTTAATTTCTGTCTTTTTCTCTGGAGCTTGGAGAACTATCCCTGGGGAGGTTGGGGTTGGCTCCTCCAGGTGGGATGGTCTTTCTTGCATTATTCTAGGTTGCCCTGCCTGTGATTGGTTGGAGGCGGAGCCAATACCCACAGAAGGACTCCCTCCCCACGGCTGCTGAAAAGGAACCTTCACGGTGAGTACAAAAGTTCCGTTTTATGCCTTTGTATGCCTCACGGTTTCAGTTTGCAGTCCACAGAATCACCTATAGATAGATGTAGTATATGTGAAACATACTCTATATGTGAAGCTAACATTTGTGAAATAAGGAATGAGTGATAGTTATATGCATTTAGGATATGTCCATATCAGCTGGTGCTCCTGTTTTGAGAAGTGTTGGTATACTTTGCATTTCATCCTTATTAGGCGTCTACTTCTGTTTGTTTTGTTTTGGGGAAAGAGAATACCTCCTCTGTAAAGTACTTGCCTATCTCATCATGTTCCTGGACAGACATTTTAACAAAGTAATTGTGACTAGGTCTATTTGCAAAAATATATTTACAGTCTGCTTTGTCATTGTAGTTATCACCAGTATATGACTACCCTATCCCACCCCAGTGTTCAGCTCAACCTGAATATTCACAGGACCCCTGTTATATTTATTTATTTATTTATTGCCAACAGGATCTATAAAATGGGTGATTTAGAAATGATAGGTAATAGATGACAAAGACACAAATTCCTTTTAAAAAAAACAATGGATAGGTGTCTGTCTTCTATTGATGATATTATTATAGTGTTTATAAAGTACAAAAATTGTCTTGAAATGCATTGCATTTTGTGAATTTATTTTATACTTCAGTAGTGGGATTTCAGCCTTGTTGAATCTTGTCTCTTCTAAAATCTAAGGTGATGATGCTGTTCGTATGATAGGGAGAATTCATATTTGAAGAAAATATTTTTCTCCAAATATGACTGATTCTGTCTTGTTTAAAAATACTTCATGAATGCCCTGCTGTTTCAGCAGGCATTGCCTTCTCTGCAAAATGAAAAGGTGCCCTAGAAATCTCTGTGTGATCACAGAAACTTCTGCACTGATCTTTTTATTTTTCTGCAGAAAGGAAAATCCTACAAAGTTAAGAAGATGACATGTAATTCTGTTGGTCTCTCTTCTCCTCCTTGCAAGGCACTGTTACCTTAAGTCTCCAATATGATATAGCAAGAATAGTGTGTCATCCAGAGTGAGGATGATCCACTCTAGGTCTACCTGTGGCCTACCAGTTAACCATCTCTATGTCTTTGCATGGAATTTGATTGACAGATGAATAGGCTACTCCAAGCTTGTCATGGCCATTTGGCCTTTAGTTGGCAGAGTTTGTTTCCCTCTGGTGTGTGTTTACAGGGTAGATATTTACCAGCAGACCGGTTGATGATGACACTTCATGCCTCTAACAGAATGGCTTCACTGTACATTTCGTATGTCATACCAAGTATATTAGTCTTTGAGATGCCATGGACCTATTTGTAATTTTAACTTCAGCTGTGACTTAGAGGATATTGTTATCCAAGGTATCAAATGGAAGGTCTTTACTCCTCCAGTTTGCTAATGCAGCTGTGCATTGGCTTTGTGTTCATATGCCACTGTTCCAAGTCATTCCATACAGTTGAACTGAGCCAGAGGATATGCATGTCAAACAGGCCATAGTGATCCTGCAGTATGCATGCCTACAGGTTCACTGTGGGTGTTGAGCTCTTCTTGGCTACAAAAGTCTGCTTTGCAGATAGGCAGAGCCTACTGACTCTTGTTGTTTGCTGCAATGTGGCAGGCATCAACGCTGCATATACAACACATTTTGTTAGATAGTTCCACGTTACTGTTTAGAGTGCTCAGATACAGGCAAATGCCCTTGGCTTTTACTTGTACCATCCTCCTATTTCAAATAAATTAATTTCTTTAAACACATCTAATGTAAGAGGAGTATATTTGCTATTAAAGTAAAGTAATTCTGACCCAATAGAATATAAATAGTAACAAGAGTTTAAGCACATACACTACCTGTTGCGTTGATCTCCAAAGGGCTCATTTGCTGGATTTTCAGTACATGTCAAACACACTGATTTATTAAACTTTGCATAAGTTTGTAGGTTTCATATAAATTATTAAATTATATGATTTTCATAAATGTACCTACAGTATCATGATTTTGCACCAAAACTAATGAGACTCTCTCCCACAATACCCATATCATTCCCCACCCCACCCCCTTTTCTTCTTTTCTAGCATCAAAGAGGGGGCAGGAAGGAGAGATCTGACAACAGATCTTCTCTGGCATTAAAGCTGTCCCCCAGAGACCATAAGAGTGTGCTCTAAGTTGCTGTCATGTATGTGTTACTATAAATTCACTTTGGGAATTTAAAAACAAAATACTACTGTGCTTGCATTTATAGTTCTAAAGATTCTGATATTGGTCATCATCGTAAGGAGTATGAGAATATGAAACATCAGTTGGAGAGAAAACTCGAGGAAGTAGAAGGTGAACTTGCTTTGCAAAGACAGGTACGAAAAGTTTGATAAACCAGTTGAATAGGAATGATTATACATTTGTGTTTCCCACAGGAAAATAAAGACAAAGAAATCTGCAGTTTACCTCAGTGTTCTAAATATCCCCCTGTGCACATTCAGTTAACAATAGGCAAGGCTAAAATTGGTTTACCATTCTAAATAACAGGCAGTATTTATCTTTTTGCTTTTATTCCCGCTCTGGCAGTCTCTGCTTGGGAAAAATTGGTAGGATTGTATGTAGTAAAATGAGATGGTGTAAAATTCTTTCCACAGGGGGAAAGCCAAAATGCTGTGCTAAATTCACCAACCTTGAAATTTCAGGAAGGTCAGAACTATAAATCAAGACCAGCTTTAGGCAGTTGCAAAGGCTAAATAAACACTCTGGTCTCTGCCAGCACTCATTACGTCTCTTATTTCAGGGTTCTTTTCCTTTCAGCTTTGTGTGTAACATTCAAAGGACTATCAGCTTGAGACATTTTAATTGGTTATGTATTTAATTTTTTAAAATTATATACTGCCTTATAGTACAATAATTGATTTCAGGGCAGTTTTGCGTTCAGCACTTAAATTCCCTATGTCACCAAATTATCAATATAGGAATCTTGAGATGCTGAAAGCTGTATCAAACAATTTACTAAATTAAAATTACAACGATGATGAATTTTATTGCTTTCACAACAGTAATTATAATAGTGAGAGGAAAATGGAAAAGTCAAAACTCTGTAAAAATGGAGGGGGGAATAATAATATCACAAAGACAAATATGAAGGACATAGGTACAACAATAACAGCAGTATCTTTTCAGGAGACATAAAATTATAGTGGAGCAGCTGTGAAGTTATATGGAGCTATAAGATTTTAACAAAATTAATTAAAAGATTTAACAAGGTGATTTTTAATATTTTCTTATTCATGTCCTACTGTTACAGTAGGAATGGGGAAAGCAGGGCCTATAGGCTGGATGTGGCTCTTCCCAGGTGTCTGCTGCAGCCCAGCATTCATCCTTTCCCAGTGCCCCCCCCAATGCTCCTCATACCCCTCAACATATTTATTGTCCAGTCACTTCTGATTTTGAATAAAGGCCTCCACAGGAGTAGGAGGACAAACACTTGGCAGAATCCCCAGTTACACTGCCTAGGGGATGCTCTTGATTGTTTTCAGCCAAAAAACCTAGAGGTGGGGTAGGCATGGGTTACAGAAAGAGGGTGTGTGTAGCTGTCTGAAGTCCCAGGAGACCAGATCCATCTCCTGGATATGTATGCATTTTCTACTCCTGTATTATGCTAACACTCTGGAATCTAAACACTTGCAAAACAAGTCATAGCCTTCTCGATTAATTTTGGCCTACATTAATTAATACACTATAAATATACAGTAGTTGATAGTTTACAGTTACCCAAATGCTTGCAGCCCTAATGTCCACAGATCTCTCTCACACATTTTTTTTATGTATGGCAAGAAAAAATTATTGATTACGTTTTTCAAATGCCTTCTTTTCCTGTTCATGAATCCTGTAAGTCTTATTTGTAATGTAATATTAATGTCGGAATTCAGTATTACATATAATTTTTTATGTTCTGTTTCAGGAACTGCTAGTGGAATTTGATGCAGAAATGAAAAAGAGAGAATACGAGTTTCGACAGAAGGCTGATGAAATGAGCAATTTATGTCTCTCTCACGAGCTTAAGGTAACTGCGTCCTCAAAACATGAAATATACATAGTGGTGTTAAAAATAAATCAGTATACCCCACTGTTACTCCTGCTTTGTTTATTCTCTGATCATTGGACCTCATGGGTTGGCTTTCCATTGAACAGTGTGAAGTGAATAGTTTCAGGGAAAGATTCCTGAAAAGATACTGTTTTCCTCCTTGATCCACCCTTTGTTTGCCACTAAATAGATGGTTTCTATGTCAAATGGGATGGGGATAAGGAAGGAAGCAATTTTTTAATTTTTCACTTCAGATGTAAAAATGTCTACAACTGACATGAGGAATCAGTTGCTTTTGAGCTGAGGAAGATATTTTCATTAACAATTTACTAAAAAAAAATTGTGCATAAAATAAACAACTTGTCCACCAGCTAAATCATTCCAGGTACATGGTCCCCTTCATTTTCTCATCACTATAGATAACAAAAATGTCATTGTAAATAATAGTGCAGTACTACTGAGCATTGTCCCATACATTTCAATGGATTTTCTATGTAATTATGCCTAGGATTGCAGTTATATTCAGTAAAATATAGGAAAAGTGCAGATACACACATGCACACACTTGTGGGGAAAAATGCATGTGGAGACAGTAAGCTTTGCTGTGCTGTGAAGGGTCTAAAGATACCTTAGTCTTCAAGATATCTTTATGGGCCTCCTAACTTTGTTAAGATTTCTGAGAGGAAGTGAAGATGCTGGTGATGTGTAGATTCATTCCATTTACATTTTTATTTTGCTGACCGTTTAGAAGACATTATTTCAGATACTGTGCCAAACCTTGATTTGCACTAACTCTAGTTGAGAACCCAAATCATAGTTTGAATCCAAATTTGAAGTTCCAGATTCTAGCTTTGAGGGGTGTACTTCTTTACAGTTTCCACTTGGTTGGCTTTTTTTTTTTCATTGTTACAACAGACAACAGACAAATTTGGGTTTTGGAATGATAACTTCACTAAACTGCACAATTATTTTTAGGTCCTTTATGAAAAATTATGTGTGTTCTTTCTTTGTGTTTATAAAGCAAGGTAGCCTGGCAAATTAACTTTGTGACAGATATGTCAGCCTTTCCATAATTTCAGGTTTGATGGGGGAAAGGATGAATCGATTGTATATTTTGCTCTTCTCCTTTGAAAGGTTAAATTGTTGACCAAGGAACTGGAGGCTTTGAAAGAAGCTGGGATAAAAGCTGCAGAATTACTGAAAATGGCAGAATCAACTAATATGGAGCTGGAGAAAGAAGTCAAATCCAAAGACTGGGAAATAAAGGATCTTGCAGCTGTAAAAGATGTGCAGTACTGTATCATTCCATGGAGGATAAAAAGGAGTTTCCTTTTAGCTCACCTCTCCTTTTCTTCCCAGTTCATGCTTAAATCATTTTTAATGGTATTTGAGCAAAATTCATTACTTGTTGTTGACCTTGAGGGTCACATTTGACATACCAGTGGCTCACACTTGCAGCATAATATAGTCTAAAGCTGTGTAATGCTGATTTCCAGCATCTGTAGTTCTCTGCTTCTTTAATGTCTGTCAAATTAGATATGAATCATGTGTTTACTCAACAGGCAGTCTTTACCCCTATCAAAATACTGCCCCAATGTAGCTGTCAATCTGGGTTTCTTCACCCTGTTACTGGTGTGCTCCTTATAGACTGCCTTACAATCTAGTACATGTCAGCTCACAAAAAAAGTCACATTTGAGGAAGCTCACAGATGGCTTTTTAACTCTTATCAGCCCATGCCATCACATTAAATACTGAGGAGTGATGGAAATTGTAGTCCAACAACATTAAAGGGCCACATAGTGCCCATCTATAACATTTTTTTCAATTTTTCTTGAAAATAATTCTTTACATCTTACTCTCATTCTGAGCAGGTGAATGTTTTAAATCCTGACTCCATATACTATGTTTTTACATTTCCCTTCTATATAGGATACGGGATTTAGAAAGCAAACTTCATTCGGTGCAGATGAGTTGGAAAAAAGAAAAAGAAATATTTGAGAGAAAGTGAGTTGTTTAATGTTCTAAAACGTTTCATTTTAAATGTACAGTACTGTGCTTATTACAAGTATTAATGTCATTAAAAAGTGCAGGTCATTGGTGTTTTGGTATGACTGGAGGATTTTTCTGCTCTTAGGTGACAATGCTAGTGTTTTACCCTACCAGGTAGAAAAACATATTTCCTGCATTAGCATTAGCATTTTAAGGATAATACCCCCCCAACACACACACCAGCTGCTTCCTTTATCCACTGATATTGTTACCTGCCTAGGCTATGGTAGGCAATCATTTATTCTGAGCCTACAAACCTCTGACCTCTATCTAGTCCACTCTTAAACACATTTATAAAAGTAAGAAGACCTATGAGTAGTTCTTTCTGCCCATTGTGTCTGAGTATGTTTCTTAATAAATTGCTTTTTAAACATGAGCATTTCAAAAACAGGTGGTAATTCAGTATGAGGATCTTACCAGAGAAAAAACACACTAGATACAGATAGTTCTTGTGCTCTTAAACAGTTCTTGGTTTTTCTGCCATTCTTTTCTTTTTGACCTGTAGATTACGGGTCGATAAGTGTTAACCATATGTTGTTGAGCGGCAGCTCCCATCAGTCAATGCCACCACATAGCCAAAGGCGAGGGATGATAGAAGTTGCAATCCACCCACATCTGAAGAGCCACATGTTCCCCATCCCTACTTTAGCTAAGGAGTATACAGACAAGTAAGGGAGAATATGCAGCATCTTGTTGAGAGTCTTCTGCTGCATAATAGGATTGTTCTCTCTGATAGCCTCTCCCTACCTTTGACATGAGTGCTATTCAGTTTTCTACTTTCTGAAAATCTAAAGGTCAAAATAATCATGTAGGAAAATCCAGAAGGTATACAGAATCATGTTCACTGGATGAATCAAATATCACAAGAAGCTTCTAAGAATGCAATTTCCCCAAAAAACTTTCAGTCTATAAAAGCTTTTGTAGAAGGCAAACAGCAGTATCATATTTTTATAAAGGTTGGTTGACTTTGATAGGTTTATGATATCAAATAATATATTCTGAAGTCTCTGCATAACACCATTTTTAAAATCCCATTCGGCTATGTTTAAAAAAAAGACCTCAATTTGGGAGTCTAGCTAAACACATGAACTAATTACAGATTACTGCTGGATGATGGCACTGGTAGTGGCTGCTGCAGGGATGACAGCAAATACCTAGACTCAGCATTGACTTAATCTGATTAGGAAAAAGATCTCTAGTTAAGTTGGACTAGCCCGCATTTAAGGACTTCCAGTGGTATGAGATTTAAATTTTCACTGGAACTGCTGCTTGAATAGAGAGCTCTTTTGACAACGTCAAGAGCTGGCTGGGGTGGGTTTCCATGTGACCTGCAAACATTCAGTTGGGCAAGCACCTAAGGAAAAGTTAGCATACTGGATTTGCTCCAGTGGGTTGCACATAGGATAGCCAGATGGAAAAGGACCCTGCACCTTCAGTAGTTGTGCAGCAGAGGGAATTGTGGTTACCCCTGGTGACATTCTGACTTTTACACAACTATTAAAGAGCTTGTTGTTGTTCTGTGCGTTCAAGTAATTTCTGACTTAAGGCAACCCTGTCATGAAGTTTTCTGGGGCTGAGAGTGTGTGATTTGCCCAAGGTCACCCAGTGGGGTTCCACGACCAGCAAGAAATCAAACAATGGTCTCCAGAGTGGTAGTCCAACACTCAAACCACCACATCACTCTGGATACAGGAGACTTTTTCTCTTTTGCAACTGAACACCCAGGTTGCATAATAATTGCTAGAGACCTAGTGTGAGCCTTTGAGAGCTGGGTTGTTGTGTTTGGGGTTTTTTTAAAAGGGAGAATAACCACATCAAACCAAACCAAATCATATGCACAATGGGAAAGTTTTTATAGTTTATAGATTTTTTTTCAGGAGCATGATACTTATAGCATCCCAAAGAGGAAATTGCCTTTTTATAATATAAACTTGGTGTGGTTTTTTTTTTTAAGACATGCAGCAGTAGATCACTTTGCCAGAGAAAAGGATGCAATACTTTCTTCAATGAGAGAAGCTCATGCAGAACAAAAAAATAAATGGGAATATCAAATCAGAGAGCTGCAGATAAGTAATGAAACTTTAGAAATGGAATTACGTCGGGCTGAATGGAGGCATACAGATTATCTGAGAGAAAAAGATGCTATCATTGAAAAGTGAGTACAAGTTAATTTGTCTTGAATTTGGTCCACTAACTTCTTTTTTCAGGATCCATGGAAGGATATCATCCACTTCTATGCAGTGAAACAGACATTTTCATGCCTACATATTTATTTTCAGGTGATGACAACATGTCAGCAGAAAACAGTCTCAGTCTCATCTGTGTATAGCTGTGGTGTTCTGCTTTCCTAGGTAAAGACACAAAAAATAATATTTGCAAATATTTGGGCCAAAAATCAGATTTTGAGAATATAACAAAAAGAAAAGAAACATAAATTGAACTCACAGAAACGAGTGTTGAATGCTTTAAAAAGCTTATGTAGTAAAGAACTATGGCAAGATTTGATTTCCTTTTTCATAGGGGTATACTTATTTAGAGTATCATGCAGCAGTTAATTTTTATATAATATGTCACAGAACATGATGTGAACATAATGGCTGTTAAAGTGGAATCATAGTGCTATGATTGTGTAATGTGAAAGGGATCTAAGAGTCGGTACCTTTTGATGCTTTTAAAAAATCTGTTAAGCCAGTACATATATGTGTGCAAATCTTTGTAGAGGTATCTATAGCAAATATGTGAGGAAAAATTCATCGCAAGCAGTGTGGGTAAAATGAGAAATACAAGTGACCAAATGCTTAGAAACTGTGGATTTCTATATAGAATGTATTGTAATAATTTCTCAGAGCATTCTCATGGAAAGAGAAGAATTATGTATGTTGGAAAATCCTGCTCAATTAAGCATTTGCTACACCTACTTCTTCCATTTGTTACTAAAGCAATGGGGCTTTAAACTGTAAGGGTTCCCTGCATGCCTTTACCCTCTACATACTGTCTCCAGAACTTTCCCCATTTGCTCAATTACCCAGTTGTAATGCATAGTGATCAATGTATCTGTGTATCCAAGGAACAACACCATGTCACCAGAGAACCTTCCAGGAGTGTATTCACTCTTTCCCCCCTTCCTCTTCTTCCTCTCTCAAGATGGTGAGTCCCAGCTCTGCTGAACTGCCCCTTTACCTTAAACTCTCTTCTAGGTAGCCAGGACCTAGGCAATGTATGTATATATGTTTTTTGGATGTACTCTTCAATGTAACCAGTAAAGTTTTCTTTAGATAAGTAATTTGAATACTGCCTCTCTCAGTGGGCTCTCAGTGTCCACTGGGGTTTAGTTCCAGGATTACTTAATTGAACCAGTCTTCCTCTTTCCCAGAAAAGGGGTTAACACTCCAGGAATTTACTCCTAATCCAACAATGTACGGTATGTAAGAAATTGTTATCAATAAATAGTGAAAGAAGTTCTGTCTGATTTTTAGGAATTAGTTATGATTGCATAATAGATGGCTTTTGAAGGTTCATACCACATGTAGTATAGTGAAAATAATAAAATCAATAATAAGTAATAAGATTTTGAAAGTATTGATAATAATAAGACTTTGATACTCATCTCACTTATCTAAGGATGTCTGAGTCTTAACTATGTGGGATTGCTATTAAAATATGGAATAAGTTAAATCTCTAGAGGACGGAACAATTGTATTAAACACAACGGTTTACTCTGTTTTAGCTACAGAGCAACTTACTTAGATGTTTATTAAGAAATGAATACAGCTGGAAAATGTGAATATTTAAAAATCACATACAAAATCAAACATCAGGAACCAGAAATTTAGATCTTTCTTTTTATGTGTGTGCATTACATTCATATTAATTTTTTAGGCTCATATGCTATGAAAAAGGAATGAAAATACTAAATTATTTATGTGTAACAAATAAGAAAGGTCAAGTATAATACAATCAAAATCAAATTAGAACATGGTTTTAAGGTATATGTGTGAAAGGCATGTTGGTCATACAAATACCAAATCAGTACCTAATCATTCTCTGAGGGGAGGAGTGAACAGGAATTCTGCATTTTGGGAACGCCTACTACTGCCCAGTCGAAAAGCAGGAAGTTGAGCCATGGTAACATGGTAATCCAAGGTTTCTTTGTTCTCCTCCCTGACCATGCAGCTAGTTCTACTTCCTGCATTCGCCCAGATCAGACACAGTGATTTCTCCTCCGGAATTCCACTTTGCTTCTCCTCATTTTCCTTTCTAATCTGTCTCTCTCTCTTTCTCTCCTTTACCATCCATACACCCCCCTTTCTTTTCTTTTTTTTTTAAAAAAATCCTTTCCTTTCTTGGCTCCTTACCCAATTCCCCTATGGCGAAAGGATCCAGAAAGAACAAGGCTTCTGGCAAGGCAAGCCAGAAGGGAAGGAGCGCTTCCGCGGCTTCAGTTTCTTTGGGCTGCGCACGAACCATGCCAAGGGAACCGGCAGAGGATCAAGCCGCTAGTGAGCCAGCAAGCCGCTCCTTGAGCACGCTGAGCCAGCTGCACAAAAAAGGCACTAAGGAAGTCTGCCCTCAGCTGCGCGGAGCGTGAGTGAGGCGTGTCGGCGGCAAGCCACCAAAGCCCGTAGCCGGAGCTCACTTGGCAGGCCATCCCGGGGCCTCAATACCGCCCTAGCAGGAATGATCTCATAGCGGAGGATGAAGGCAGAGTGGATGTGCAGCTCGGAGGCCCTCTGCCTCTGGAGGTACTTGGGCCCAGGGAGGGGGGTCGTGGCCTCTTCCTTCCCCAGATCCCAGCCAGGGCTCCTTCTTTTCTAGGCCTCCCTCCACCAGGCTTACCCCCAGGGACTTTGAGCTGCTGGCCAGCTGGCTTCCCACTCTTCCTCTCGCGGCGGCCACCGAGGAGGAAGAGAGGACCTTGCCGGCCATGCCATTGGCGGGCACCATCTTGGATGCGCCCACCCCTCCGCGGAGGTCCAGATTGGGAAGGGAGGACATTCTGAGGGTGGGCCTGCATCTCATCTCTTCAGCTCTCCTCCCCGCGGATGCACCCCAAGCCTTTCCTTGTGGGACGCCATCCGCTACAGCTGCTGAGCAGAGTGGCGTCAGCACGGGGATGGAGTATGTTCGCCGCTTCCCCTGTCGATCAAAGGGGCCAGGGCATGCACCAGGGGGCAGCCAGCCGCCGCACAGTGTCTCACGGCCGCAGCTACCTTGGAGGCCACCCAAACCAACCTCCCAGAGCCACAACTGGGTCCCTCAAATTGGGGCGGGGAAACTGCAAGAGGCTTAGGTGTTCAGAGGAGCCACACCGCCGTGATTGCAAGGGTCTCTACGGCGATGATGGGACAATCAATCCCCAGGTGAAGCCAAAAACTGTCTCAGCAGACTTAGTAGCAACCCTTTCCCAAGAATACTCACACACAGAGTGTTTGGCGTCCAGAAAACAGAAGGTGCTTTTAATCTTCAGTAGTTTCAGTATATACAAGCAAAGTGCTACACCAGACATCTCAGGCTCATAGGAAAAGAATGATCTCTGGTCTGTCTCTCTTTTATACACACAGTACAGCATTGGCTTACTCAAGTACATGGTTACATTGCATCAGATTTCTACCTTCATGGCTTTGTACTATAGTAACCCTCTTCTGATGCAACCTTCTCATGCAGCTGTAGCATGATTAGCATGACTGGCAGTTCATGGAGTCAGTCATCATGACTCAGCATGATTTCTGCAGTTGTTTGGCCATTTTAAAACTTAGGGTTCAGTATCCAATTCCTGACAATCCCCTCCAAAATGGTCAAACTACTGCACAGGACATGTTATCATTACAACATAACATCATACACATACATTGTTAGACATCAATCGTCTGCTGGTTGACCTTTCCCTTTTTTGACCTTTCTCTTTTTTGACTTTTCACCTTACACACTAGTAACAAGGCCCAGCCTCTTTGCTATCTCCTCATGGCTTCCTGCTGGAAGGGCTTTTGTGAGCAGGTCTGCAGCATTGTCCTCAGATGGACAGTACCTCAGATACAAGACACCTTCCTGTATTAACTGCCTCATATTTTCGTAACGTACCACAATGTATTTTGTCCTACATTTCAGATTTTCTGCTTCTGCCATAGCTATGCAGGCTTGTGAGACCTTGTGCTCCTCAACAGGCATTTGGCATGGCTCCCCAAGGTCTGCAAGCATCTGCCTTACCCATTGTACCTCACTTGCCATCTCAGACAAGGCTGTGAATTCAGTTTCACAAATTGTACTAATGGCTACACAGTTTTGTTTCCTTGATCTTCACAGTATGGGACTTTCTGCATACTTGACCACCAACCTGGTCACTGACTTCCTGTCCAAAGTCTCTGCAGCGAATGAACTGTCCACATAGCACTCCAGGGTCACCTGATTTCCTGTCAGCTTCAAGCTCATGTCCCTGGTTCCCTTGAGAAATCTAACCACCCTTTTCAGAGCTTCCCAATCCACCCTCCTTGGCTTGGAGACTCTTCTGCTGAGCACCCCAACTGCAAAGCTGATGTCAGGCCTTGTGTTGTTTACAATAAACAACAGACTGCCTACCACTGAGTGGTACCAGTCTGGCCTCTCAAAATCCTGTTCTGGCTCTATGTTTGCAAAATCAGTGGTCATTGGCGTCCTGGCCACTTTTGCCTCACTTAACCCACACTTGGCAACTAAACTGTCAATCTTCTTCTTTTGAGTTAGGAAAAATTCTCCATTACCGGTTCTCTCTACCTCAGTGCCTAAATAACATCTCAGGTTGGCTAAATCCTTTAGCTTGAACCAGTTTTCTAACTCCACCTGCACCTTCTTGACACCTTTGACACTCTTTGCTGCCACACAGAAGTCGTCCACATAGATGACAAGCATGACAGCACTATCTCCTGCCCCTTTTGTGTACACACAGGCATCTGCAATGCTCCTTGTGTACACTAATGGCACCAGCACATGGTGTATGCACTTGTTCCAGCACCTGGCACTTTGTTTCAAGATGTAGAGTGCTTTGCACAACAAGTACACCTTACGCTCACCTGTGCTATCATACCCAGGGGCCTGTTCCATAAACACTGTCTCCTCAAGATCAGCATTCAGGTATGCTGTCTCAAAATCAAAGTGTTGCACAACCATCTTTCTCTTGGCTGCTACAGCTAACACTAATCTCAGACTTTCTGGCTTTGCTGTGGGCGAAAACGTTTTGTCAAAGTTTGTGTAGCACTCCTGTGAAAAACCTTTTGCAACTAAGCGTGCCTTACACTTTTGTGTCCCAACAGGCATGTCATTAAGCTTGTACACCCACCTGCAACCAACAGCCTTCTGGTCTTTGGGCCTCTCTACTACCTGGAACACTTTCCTCTCCACCAGTGACTCAAACTCAGAGTCCATTGTTGAGTTCCACTTCTCCTGCTCTTCTTGGGGAAATTTTAGGAGTTCCTGAAGACTTGAAGGCTCCTCTGCTATGACATTGTACAGCCTGGCCTCCTGAACTACAAATCTGTCAGGAGCCTTTCTGACCTTCTTTGACCTTCTGGGGATGATCACCCTAGTTCTCTCTGACTCATCTTCACTTGCACTACTGCTAGTTTCTCTCCTTGTGTCAAGTTTCCTCTTCAAGAACATGTTGGGCTCAATGTGTGTTTGGGTGTGTGTTGAAGTACTAGGCTTTTCTTCCTCAGCCTCCCCTTCATCATCATCAGTTTCAACCACCCCTCCATTTGTGGGACTTTCGGAAGTTGTTGGCACATCCCTCCCTAAGGGAACAAAAACCTCCTGATTGCACTGCAATCTATCCCACCCTGAGTGCATTTCAAATTTTGCACTCCTGGAGTATGTCACCAATACCAGGAGAGAGAGAAGATATGTACTTATTACCCTCCTAGCCAAGGAAACACAGCCTCCTGGTTTTAGGCTGCCCAGGCTTCCTCAGGCTAGGGTGAATAAGCACATTTGCAAACTGTCCAAAAATCCTCAGGTGCTTGAAGTTTGGTGCTCTAGCACCATATAATAGACAATATGGGGTCTGACTGACACTGGACACCCACAGTCTATTCATATGGTAAGCAGGAGTTCTCACTGCCTCCCCCCCCCCAGCCCAGCTGGGGCTTGTGTATCTTCCATCATGTACTCCATCATACTCTTTAGCATCCCAATTTTTCTTTCAGCAAGCCCATCCTCCCCTGGAGACACTGGGTTTGTGGTCTTGTGCCCAATGCCCCTCCTACACAACCAATTCTGCAGATTATTAGATAAGAATTCCCCTCCTCTATCAGATACTAGACTGGAAACCTTAAAAGATGGGAATTCACATTCCACCATGTTTACCCAGTCACAGAATTTCTCTGCAGCTTGACTTTTCTCCTTTAGCAAATACACGTAGGTGTACCTAGTGTGTCTGTCCACAATTACAAACAAATAACAATTACCCCCTACAGTGGGTTTCCAGCTAAGTCAGCATGCACAACCTCAAAGGGTCTTTGGGTGACACACTTGGTCATTTGGCAACTAGGAAAGCCTTCATCTTAACTTTCCTACACACGGCACATTCTAGAAACCTTGGGCAGTGTTTTATACTTAGACTAGGGCAAACCTTTGGTAGCTCCTTTAACCCTTTGAAACTAACATGGCCCATTAGTTTATGGTAATAATGAACACATTTGTCATGTAGGGGCACATTGTCTGCAGGATTCAGATTTGCCACCTTCCCTTTAGGTAACATCTAATACAACCCATGTTTCTTTATCCCTCTTGCACAAACATTATTCATGTTATGTCGTTCTGTTATTGTACATTGATTCCCTTCAAATATCACCTTATAACCATCTGTGGTAATTTGGGATACATTCAATATGTAGTTTTCCAGTTTGTTCACACATAAGACTTTATCAAAATCTTTGTCAAAAGATGGGACATATGCAGTGACCATTTTCTGCACCTTGTTGGGAGCACCATCTGCAAGTGTAATATCGGTTATAGAAGCATTTTTAACATTGCTTAACATTCTCACATCATTTATCATATTGTGAGTTGCCCCACTATCTAATAACCAAATTTCCCCCTCATTACCATCAGGATAGAGCTTTGCTATTAGGACGTGGCTTCCAGTCTGAGATGATGCACCCCTCCTTTGCCCTTTATTTTTGCTTCTGCCCCTCATTTCTTCACGTGCTGCATCTCTTCCAGGATACGTCCAGCCACAAGGTCTACAGATAAATCATGCTCTCTGATGCTTTGCAGACTGTAGATCAGGAAATGTCATTCCTTTGGCAAACTGCCCAACTATATAAAACACTTGTGGGCTTCTGGAATCTCAACCCCCCTGTTGTCTACCTTTTGGAGAAGCCTCCAAATGTGTTTTCACACAACCTCCAGGGCACAGCTTTGTGTATACATTCTCTTTGCCCAGATCATCTTTGATAAGCAAGAAGAATTCTGGTGGATCTCCTCTAATGTCTTCCATAGTTGGAAGGCTGTGATATTTTGTGCAGCGTGAACCATTTGGGAGGGGCCTAGACATAAAAGAATCTCAGCCCTGGCTTTTTGATCTCCCAGTCGGAATGCTGCAACTTCATTTTCAGAGCTTTCTGGGATTACGCTCTCATTCTCCAAAACATGCCACAAATTGTCTTTAATTAACAAAGCTTCCATGTACATTCTTCATACTGGGTAATTGCTATCATTCAGCTTTTCAAAGTGTATGGAGCTTGCAGCCTTTGCCATGGTGCTATCTCAAAAAACAAAAACAAAAAACTTCACCAGCTGTGAAATTCAAACAGCGGCAGCTGGCAATCCTCCAAAGTCAACTACTGATAAAGCAAGCCTGGCCGGGAACAGAGCCGGTTAAGAAATAACTTAACTGTTTCTCAGCCACCTAGCCAAAATCACTCAAAATGTTTCTGGGAACTTTTCAGGGTGCACCTTATCTAATCTGAGATCAATCTGCTGGGCCCATAACCATTATCAGGGATTGATGGGACAGTCAATCCCCAGGTGAAGCCAAAAACTGTCTCAGCAGACTTGGTAGCAACCCTTTCCCAAGAATACTCACACACAGAGTGTTTGGCGTCCAAAAAACAGGAGGTGCTTTTAATCTTCAGTAGTTTCAGTATATACAAGCAAAGTGCTACTCCAGGCATCTCAGGCTCATAGGAAGAGAATGATTTCTGGTCCGTCTCTCTTTTATACACACAGTACAGCATTGGCTTACTCAAGCACATGGTTACACTGCATCAGATTTCAGATGAGGAGAGACTTAGGGAGCTGGGTATGTTTAGCCTGGAAAAAAGACGGTTTAGAGGCGATATGATAGCCCTGTTTAAGTATTTGAAGGGATGTCACGCTGAGGATGGAGCAGGCTTGTTTTCTGCTGCTCCAGAGACTGGAACACGGAGCAATGGGTGCAAGCTCCAGGAACAGAGATTCCACCTCAACATGAGGAGGAACTTTTTGACAGTAAGAGCTGTTCGGCAGTGGAACACACTCCCTCGGAGCGTGGTGGGGTCTCCTTCCTTAGAGGTCTTTAAACAGAGGCTGGATGGCCATCTGTCGGGGATGCTTTGATTGTGATTTCCTGCATGGCAGGGGGGTTGGACTGGATGGCCCTCGTGGTCTCTTCCAACTCTGCAATTCTATGATTCTATGATTTCTACCTTCATGGCTTTGTACTGTAGTAACCCTCTTCTGATGCAACCCTTCTCATGCAGCTGTAGCATGATTAGCATGACTGGCAGTTCATGGAGTCAGTCATCATGACTCAGCATGATTTCTGCAGTTGTTTGGCCATTTTAAAACTCAGGGTTCAGTATCCAATTCCTGACACCCTGCATCTCCTCTCTTCAGCCCTCCTGCTACAGCTGCTGAGCGGAGCGGTGCCAGCACAGGGATGGAGTATGTTCCCCCCTCCCCCTATCGGTCAAAGGGGCCAGGGCGCACACCAGGGGGCAGCCTCCACACAGTGTCTCAAGGCCGCAGCTACCTCGGAGGCCACCCAAACCGACCTCCCAGAGCCACAACCGGGTCCCTCAAATCGGGGCAGGGAAACCGCCTGAGGGTTAGGTGCTCAGGCGAGCCGCACTGCTGCAATTGCAAGGGTCTCTACGGCAACTCAGGCAGACTCCCCGCTTCATGTTCAGGATTCCCAGACCCAGCAAAGGGGGCCCTCCAGTCGCGACTGGTGGAGGCCTCTATACAAGTGGGTCCTTCGGAGACCTCCATATAGGCGGGTCGTTCGCACCCTCATACCCTGCCTGATTCCCATCCTCCGCCTCTAGCGAGGACCTCAGGGTTGAGGAAGAGGAAGGCTACTTCTACACCACACTCCTTGGAGGAATCCGAACCAGTTGTATTGAAAGAGCCTTTTCTGAGTCCCACCATACTGGATATCTTACAGCCAGTTTCCAGTATTGTATTCAGTCTCTGGGTAAGGTGCTAGAGTATTTCTGGGCAAGGTGCATGATGTTGTTCCCGTTCCACAGGTTTCTAGATGTGACAAGTTATCTAGAACTGTTTGGCTTCAGGCCTGGTTATGTGACAAAGAAGGTTTTGGTTGCCTTGGTGAATGACCTGCTCAGGGAATTGGATAGGGTGGAGTGTGTCCTTGTTGGTTGCACTGGGCCACTCAATGGCTTTTGATACCATCAACCATGGTATCCTTCAGGACCACCTTGCTCTAATTGGACTTGGACACATGGTTTTATAGTCGCTCTCTTCTTCCTGTAGGGGCAAGCCCAGAAGTGGCGTTTCATACTTCCTGTTCAGAAGCTTGGCCATTGGTCTACGCAGCCCATCAGGGTTCTGTTCTCTCCCACATGCCATTTAACATATACACAAAACCACTGGGAGGGGCTGTACAAAAGTTTGGGCTCCAGTGTCACTAGTATGTTGGTGACACACAACTGTTTCTTCTTTCCACCTGAATCTGAGGAGGCTGTTTTATTTCTAAACCAGGATCTGTCATCAGTAATGTGTTAGCTGAAGGTGAACAAATTGAATTAATCCAGACAATACAAAAGGTGGTCCTGCTTAATCAAAAGGCAGATCAGGAAATAGAAATTCAGCCTATACTGGATGGAATTACACTGTCCCTGAAGACACAAGTGGAGAGTTAGAATATACTTGTGGATGCCAAGATTTCTTCAGTGGCCAGGAGCACATTTGCACAATTAAAACCAGTGTGCCAGCTGGCTATAGTGCAATCTGCCCATAATAAGACATGCCTTAGTTAGTTAAGAGCTGCAACCAGACCATTGACCACAGCTTGTTACAGGGAGTACACAACTCTCTTATTGCAGTTGCTTCGCTGGCCTGTTTCCAGGGGCAGTTCCAAGCACTGGTTATGACCTATAAATATAAGGCTTTGGTCCAGGCTGTCTGAAAGACGGTTCTTGCACATGAGCCTATCTAGGCTTTGAGATCTTGGCAAAAGGTCCTTCTCTCAATCCTGGCACCCTCATGGGTCCTCCTCTGGCTTTTCTTCGCAAACGAAGATTCAGGAAGGACTCACCCCGTGCTTACTGCAAGTGTGCTGATGACTAAAAAGGCCAATCCAAGATAAACAAGTCCAGTTGCAGAAAGCACAGCAGAAGGTTTCCTTGGGTGATGTTTCCGGGTTGTGATTCTTTCTGCGTTCTCGTTTCTCTTCAAGACTTGTTTGGCGTGAGTTCTCAAATGAGGCTGCAGCATTGTGGATAGTGCGTCTCCATGCCTCCCGATGTGAGGCCAGGGCGGACCATTGTTGGTGATCAGTTTGGCTGAGCCTGAGATGTTGTTTCAGGGAATCCTTGTATCGCTTTTTTGGAGCGCCCCTCTTACACTGTGGAAATGCGTAATAGGGCCATTTTGGTGGCTGCTCCTAGGCTTTGGACCTCCCTTCCTAGGGAGGCTAGAATGGCTCTCTCCTTGCCGTTCAATCAGCAGGATAAAATTCTGAACAGGATTTGGAAATTGATTTATAAGAAAGGAGCTTTTAATAGGGCACAGTACTGCTTTCATTTCTTGTCTTTTTAATGGATACATTTTTTTTATTTCTAAAGATAGTTTAATTACATTTTGAAAAAAATATTGTTTTGTACATTTCTGAAAGCTGCCGTGAATCCTGTTTCTTGGGGGAAAGACAAGATATAAATAAATAAATATATTTGGTTGGGTGTAACACTCTTGTTATATTAGCTGTGTTTGTATGGCAAAATATTGTATTTTGCCTAAATATGCTCTAAAGGTAGAAATATAAGGCTTGCTGTTTACCACTTCATGCACTTGTCCAGTGATGCCAGACACTAGTATAAACTATGGACTCACTTAAAATTTTAGAGTTCAAAGGTTTGCTGAAAAACATTGGTTCTGCTGTTGTCTCACCAGGATGAGAACTGCCCTTCTGCATCCTCCTCCTTTTCTGTATGGAAGGATAGAAAGGAAAGTGATATATAGTTCCTGTTTAGATTGAATCATAGCTGCATAGAAAAGCCCTACTATAGACTCCTGTCTCTGATAACATCTGGCACTGACTTTTATACCAGAAAAATTAAAGATATATGCTTAAACCCAATCATGTTTATGGAAAGGCAGAGGTACTGTAGTTCCATTTCTACATGTCATCACTTTTTCTTGAGTGTGAGCTTAATTTCTCCTTCTCTGTCTTTATTCATATTGATCTTCTGTTTATGTTCATTGTCATAAGCTACAGTGATCAAAGGTTTTCCTTATAGCATTATGTTACACCTAAAGGCAGTTGCATAGTGACTGGAACAATCTTCCCAGCTCCAGTGAGAGTTCAACTAGAGAATTTCTTCCTGAATGGCAACATTAGCCTCTTACATTTTAATTCTAAAGATATTTGCTTAGAAACAAATCCCATTACATTTGCTGTCATCTAGAACCAAACTAGACATGTTGGACTAGCCATGTATGTTTTAGGCATAGTCTGTCTGTTCTCTTTACTTTTAAAATATATATAAGGAGCCTTTTGTTTTATACAATTATACAGAACAAAAGAGAATTGCAGTCTAATGCAACATATGTTATTTAAGCATATGCATATTAATTTATATACATTAGTATATTAGTTTCTGGTATCTGAGAAGCAGGATAAAATAAAATTGAAAATAGGAACTACAACAGTAAGTGTATTAATTGGAATGAAACAGCTTCATACAGTCACAGTATTAAGCACTGACAGATTAATTGGATACCAAGATAAACTTTATAACAAATTGAAAACATTAAACTTTACATTGTACACAGGAATTATGTTGTAAACTGTCTACATAATCAAATTATACTACACATTTTGAGTGAGTAAACACTTGTATTAAAAAGATTTTACCCAATCCAAAAGCGAATTGTTGTTGATAAGACGTTATGTCGAGTTTTCCCCAAGTCCCACCCTTTCACACACATTGAATAAGATTGTCTCCTCCCCAAGCCCTGACATCTCTACTTCTAAGTATATATGATTAGGATTAACTTTGTTATTCACACAGATCAACTGGATATTGCTGCTGCTGCTGTTTTACAAGAAAAACAAATTGTGAGCGTTAGTAATGAGTTAAGGGCTAAATAATATTAAATGATCTGAGGAAGGTTAGCATTTCAGACCCTCTGCATGCAGTGATTAAATCCTTATCAAAATAAGCCCCAACACCAAAGAATGGCAAAAAATATTAAACAGATTACTGATGTTTTTAAAGGTGGGGTGTGGCAGGCAGGGGGAGTTCCTGACATAAACTACGGAGTAGAGGGTTGCAAACATAACTTTGGGTGGGATCCAAAATGCTAAGGCTGGCTATCTGCTGATGCCTTAGGAAGATTTTAGTGCCCTCACTCCAGGCAATTGTTGGAGTGCCACCAATGAAGTTATAAAAGCTGATGTCAGACATAAATACCAGTATTTCTCCCTTGCATATGCAGAAGTACTTCCCACATGGATAGTGGTGATTAAATCCTGCCTTTCATATCAAATATTGAGAGAATCTGCAAACCTGTACATGGCGTACTTAAATGCCATTGAAGAAAGAGAATATACACAGACTAGCCATGTCTAATAGCCAAAAAATATAGTAAAACTGGCTGTACTTGGCATAACATATGCCATTATAGTTGATTTGAAAGGTTATATATTAATGTGTCAAATGATCGTAGGAGCTAATCAGCAGGGTGGGAATGGAAATATACTGAAGCATTTTATATATGTAGGTAATGGTGTATGTTATACCGGGTATAGCTAGTATTAACATATTAATATTAGCAACGAATAATACTAATATCTCCTTGATCCGTGGCAAATGACACACCCCCCGGAGCTGAGGAGGAGACTCATTCGAGGCAAATTCCCTGCCCTTCCCTCTTGCAAGCTGGGGGGGGTAGGACTCCATGGCCCTCCAGGTGTGGCTGTCCTACAGCTCCCAGCATGGGTTGCTCTAGGGGCTGCTGGGGCTTGCAGTCCATCCGTGGGCCTGAGCTTGCAAGCCCTGAGTGCAGGGCAGGTGAAAAGAAGATGATGCCTTGTGGGGGGGGGGGATGTGTGTGCTTTTCTTTTGGAGCTGACTTGCTGGCAGCCCCTAGAACACCCCTCCCCATTGCAGGGTGCCTGGGATCTGGGGTGAGCCTTGCAGCCTGGCCTGCCTTTGGTCCCCAGACACTGGGGGGCTCTGCTGGAGCCAGCTGGGAAAAGAGGGGCGTTGTTTTTTGTAAGGCTGGCCAAGAGGGAGGGCTTTGGGGTTGGTGTGGGGAGGGAGTGGAACAGGCGTGGGGCCTTCCTGCCTTCCTTCCTTCCCTGCTCTCCTCCTCCTCCTGGGCTGAAGGGAGGCTCTCTGGGCCCCACATTGGAAGAAGGGCATCCCCCCTCGCCTTCCGCCAAGTGAGAAAAAGGGTTGCTCCCCCAGGGGGGCCAGGTTGGGGAGGGGAGGTTGGAGGGGGGGTGCAGGGGGGAGGCAGAAGGTCTTTTTCGGGGAGCGAGTGGGGAGGGAGCTGGGGGTCGGCTTTGTTCCCTGGCTGGGCATCCATCGCCTCTCCATCAGGGCACCCAGCGCAGCACTTTGACAAGAGCAGTCCAAGGGCACCCAAAGTGCTACTTTCTCCCAAGGAAAGAGGGGGGGATGGGCACATTGGGTGGGCCCCGATCCTTGGCCTGCCTCCTCGGGAGCTAGCCCCCCCTGGCCTCTCGCAGGGTGCCCCATAGGAAGCCCCCCCCAAACTCTCCAACACTGAGGAGGGTGCATCGCCATCGCCCCTTGGGAGAGGGACTGCCATGCCTTCAGGGAGCCCTTTACTCATGAGGAAGCACCCCACACTATATTCCACTGCTACAGCCTCCCCCCCCCCCCCGCACACACCTCGCTGGAAAGCCTCTCTGCCACTGCCATGTTTAGAAAGGACTTAAACTTCCACATGAATCCGCCCCAGTGTGCTCATTGGCTGCCCATGGGAGAGCTTTGATTGGTTGGTATGTAAATTTCCTAAGCAGCCAATCAGAACACTGGAAATGGCAGCATAACCAAGAGAATTATATATAAAGAAATTAGAAGCAAATGAATAATATTTCCTCTCTCTGGCTTTTCTTCGCAAACGAAGATTTAGGAAGGACTCATCCCGCGCTTTCTGCAAGTGCACAGATGACTAAAAAGGCCAATCCGAGATAAACAAGTCCGGTTGCAGAAAGCACAGCAGAAGGTCTCCTTGGGTGATGTTTCTGGGTTGTGATTCCTTCTGCATTGTCGTTTCTCTTCAAGACTTGTTCGGCGTGAGTTCTCAAATAAGGCTGCAGCATTGTGGATAGTGCATCTCCATGCCTCCCGATATGAGGCCAGGGCGGATCATTGTTGGTGATCAATTTGGCCGAGCCAGAGATGTTGTTTCAGGGAGTCCTTGTATCACTTTTTTGGAGCACCCCTCTTACACTGACCCATGGTGAGTTCACCATAGAGTACTATTTTTGGGAGGCGATGGTCCTCCATTCTAGAAACGTGCCGTGCCCAGCACAGCTGTGTTCTCAGTATCATGGCCTCAATGCTGGTGATCCCTGCTTGCTTAAGGACAGCAACATTTGTCACATAGTCAGTCCAGTGTATATTTAAGATTGTGCGTATACAGCGCTGATGAAAGCATTTGAGGAGTCGTAAGTGTTGGCGATAGCTGACCCATGTTTCAGACCCATAAAGGGGAATAGACAGTATAATGGCTTTATACACACTGATTTTTGTGCTTCGCCGCAGGTGTTTATTACTCCAGGCTCTTTTGTAAAGTCTCCCAAATGCGCTATATGCCTTTGCTAATCTGTGATCGATCTCTTTGTCAATTTTGGCATCTGAGGAGATGATGCTTTCCAGGTAGGTGAATTGCTGAACGGACTTAAGCACAGATTTGCCGACAGCAGTGTGGGGTGATGGTGTTCATCCTGTGGTGCAGGCTGGTAAAAAACTTCCGTTTTCTTAAGGTTGACTTCCAGCCCAAACAACTCTGCAGCTGTTGCAAAGCAGGATGTTAGGCGCTGCAGAGCTGCTTCTTTGTGGGCAACAAAGGCAGAATCATCAGCAAAGAGCAGCTCACGAACAAGATAGTTTAGAGTCTTAGTGCGAGCCCTCAGACGACTTAAGTTAAACAAGCTACCATCAATACGGTAACATATATAGATGCCGTCTTCTTCTTCAAGCTCTGCTGTAGCCCTTTGGAGCATCATACTGAAGAAGATTGTAAATACAGTCGTCCCTTCACATTCGCGGGGGTTACGTTCCACAGACCCCCGCGAATGTGAAAAATCCGTGAATATTGTTTGCCCCCCTCCCCCGCCATAGCGACCATGGGGGCCTCCGGAGGCCCCATAGTCGCTTTCCCCCGCCTCCCCACTCCCTTCCTAGGCCTTCCCGAGGCCTCCGGAGACCCTCCCGAGGCCCCGTGGATGCGTCCCCAGCCCTCCCCCCTCCCGCCCAAGCCTTCAATGGGGCCTCCGGAGAGTCTCTGGAGGCCCCACGGAGGCCTTCCCGGCCCTCCCCACTCCCCGCCAAGGCCTTCACAGGGCCCCACGGAGGCCTCCCCGGTCCTCACCAAGGCCTTCACGGGGCCTCGCAAGGCCCCACGGAGGCCTTCCCGGCCCTCCCCACTCCCCCCAAGGCCTTCGCGGGGCCTCCAGAGGGTCTCCGAATGCCCCGTGGAGGCCTTCCCGGCCCTCCCCACTCCCACCCAAGGCCTTCGCGGGTCCTCGCTGGGCCCCACGGGGGCCTCCCCGGTCCTCCCCAAGGCCTTTGCGGGGCCTCGCAATGCCCCGCAGAGGCCTCCCCGGCCCTCCCCACTCCCCCCCAGGGCCTTTGCGGGGCCTCTGGAAGGTCTCTGAAGGCCCCACGGAGGCCTTCCCGGCCCTCCCCACTCCCACCCAAGGCCTTCGCTGGTCCTCCGGAGGGTCTCCGAAGGCCCCGCGGAGGCCTTCCCGGCCCTCCCCACTCCCCCCCGGGCCTTCGCGGGGCCCCGCGGAGGTCTTCCCGGCCCTCCCGCTCCCTCCCAGGGCTTTCACGGGGCCCAGGGGGCCCTCCCTAAACCACGAATAATCAAAACCGCGAATGCTGAGTTTGCGAATGTGGAGGGGCAACTGTAAAGTTTACAACCTTTAAACTTTAAAGGTTTAAACAACCTTGCTTCACTTCATTAGTTATTAGAAAGGGCTCTGAAAGAGCATCGCCATATCTGACTAATATTTATATAAAGCGTAAATACAGCAGCAGAGAAGCATAAAAATATGTACGCACAAATAAAGTACAGGTTGAGTCTCCCTTATCTGGAATTCCAAAATCCCTGGTGGTGCAGTGGTTAAGTGCTAGTACTGCAAGTCACCACATTGCAACTGCAATTCCAGAGGGCTCCAAGGTTCACTCAGCCTTCTATCCTTTCGGAGGTCGGTAAAATGAGTACCCAGCTTGTGGGGGCAATTAGCTAACACACATTGGAAACTGCTTAATGCAGTGGAGATGTGTAAATTGCTATTGCTTAAAACAATTTGTAAGCTGCTCTGATAGTCTTGTGGCTGAAGAGCGGGGTATAAATAACTAAATAAAAATAATAATAAAAAATATTCCCGAATCCAAAATTATTGACATTGGTGGCTGAGATAGTGACACCTGTGCTTTCTGATAGTAAAGTGTACACAGAGTTTCTTTCATGGACAAGATTATTAAAAATATTATGCATAAAATTACCTTCAGTCTATGTTTATAAGGTGTATATGAAACATAAATGAATGTTGTGTTTAGACTTGGGTTCCATCTCCAAGATATCTCATTATGTATATGCAAGTATTCCAAAATCTGAAATATTCCAAAATCCAAAATATTGCTTGTCCCATGCATCTCAGATAAGGGAGACTCAACCTGTAGTGATTTTTAAAATGTTCTAATATATATATAATTGTTCTTTACCAGTACTTTTGAATTACTGTACTTCAGAAAGTCATCAGGTACAGAGAGAGAGAGAAAATATAATGCATTAATTAATCATTTATAACCAGGGTTCTGTCCTGGGCCCAGTGCTATTCAACATCTTTATCAATGACTTGGATGAGGGAATTAGGGGCATACTTATCAAATTTGCAGATGACACCAAATTAGGAGGAGGAGCTAATACCCTAGAGGACAGGATCAAAATTCAAAATGACCTGGATAGACTGGAGAGCTGGGCCAAAGCTAACAAAATGAAATTCAATACGGAGAAATGTAAAGTACTGCATTTAGGGCGGAAAAATGAAATGCATAAATATAGGATGGGAGAGGCCTGGCTGAATGAGACTACGTGCGAAAGGGATCTAGGAGTCCTAGTAGACCACAAGTTGAACATGAGCCAAGAGTGTGATGCGGCAGCTAAAAAGGCCAATGCGATTTTGGGCTGTATCAATAGAAGTATAGTGTCTAGATCAAGGGAAGTAATAGGGCCACTCTATTCTGCCTTGGTCAGACCTCACTTAGAATATTGTGTCCAGTTCTGAGCACCACAATTCAAAAAGGATATTGACAAATTGGAGCGTGTCCAGAGAAGGGTAACTAAAATGGTGAAAGGTCTGGAAATGATGCCTTATGAGGAGAGACTTAGGGAGCTGGGTATGTTTAGCCTGGAAAAAAGATGGTTAAGAGGCGATATGATAGCCCTGTTTCAGTATTTGAGGGGATGTCACACTGAGGATGGAGCAGGCTTGTTTTCTGCTGCTCCAGAGACTGGAACACGGAGCAATGGATGCAAGCTCCAGGAACAGAGATTCCACCTCAACATGAGGAGGAACTTTTTGACAGTAAGAGCTGTTTGGCAGTGGAACACGCTCCCTCGGAGCGTGGTAGGGTCTCCTTCCTTGGAGATCTTTAAACAGAGGCTGGATTGCCATCTGTTGGGGATGCTTTGATCAAGATTTCCTGCATGGCAGGGGGGTTGGACTGGATGGCCCTTGTGGTCTCTTCCAACTCTGCAATTCTATGATTCAAAACAAGGTGTATTCACAATCCAGCCTCTGTTTAAAGACCTCCAATGAAGGAGACCCTACCACACTCCAAGGGAGTGTGTTCCACTGCCGAACAGCTCTTACTGTCAAAAAGTTCCTCCTAATGTTGAGGTGGAATCTCTGTTCCTGGAGTTTGCATCCATTGCTCCGTGTTCCAGTCTCTGGAGCAGCAGAAAACAAGCCTGCTCCATCCTCAGCGTGACACCCCTTCAAATACTTAAACAGGCTATCATATCGCCTCTTAACCGTCTTTTTTCCAGGCTAAACATACCCAGCTCCCTAAGTCTCTCCTCATAAGGCATCGTTTCCAGACCTTTCACCATTTTAGTTGCCCTTTTCTGGACACGCTCCAATTTGTCAATATCCTTTTTGAATTGTGGTGCCCAGAACTGGACACAGTATTCTAGGTGAGGTCTGACCAAGGCAGAATAGAGCAGCACTATTACTTCTCTTGATCTTGATACTATACGTCTATTGATACAGCCCAAAATTGCATTGGCCTTTTTAGCTGCCACATCACACTGTTGACTCATGTTCAATTTGTGGTCTACTAGGACTCCTAGATCCCTTTCGCATGTAGTCTCGTTCAGCCAGGTCTCTCCCATCCTGTATCTATGCATTTCATTTTTCCGCCCTAAGTGCAGTACTTTACATTTCTCCGTATTGAATTTCATTTTGTTAGCTTTGGCCCAGCTCTCCAGTCTATCCAGGTCATTTTGAATTTTGATCCTGTCCTCTAGGGTATTAGCTACTCCTCCTAATTTGGTGTCATCTGCAAATTTGATAAGTATGCCCCTAATTCCCTCATCCAAGTCATTGATAAAGATGTTGAATAGCACTGGGCCAGAACCCTGTAGCATCCCACTGGTCACATCTTTCCAAGACGAAGAGGAGCCACTGCTGAGCACCCTTTGGGTTCGGCTGGTTAACCAATTATAAATCCATTGAACAGTTAACTTTTCTAGCCCACATTTTACACGCTTGTTTGCAAGAATGTCATGGGGAACCTTGTCAAAGGCCTTACTGAAATCAAGGTATGCGATATCCACAGCATTCCCTTCATCTACCAAGCTGGTAATTTTATAAAAAAAAAAAGAGATCAGATTAGTCTGGCATGACTTGTTTCTCTGAAACCCATGTTGACTTATTGTGATTATGGCATTGCCTTCTAAATGTTCACAGACTCTCTGTTTAATGATCTGCTCTAGAATCTTCCCTGGTATTGATGTCAGACTAACTGGACAATAATTGTTGGGATCCTCTTTTTTCCCCTTTTTGAAGATGGGGACAACGTTTGCCCTCCTCCAGTCTGCTGGGACTTCTCCTGTTCTCCAGAAATTCTCAAAGATTATTGCCAATGGCTCTGAGATTACATTTGCCAGCTCTTTTAATACCTTTGGATGTAGTTCATCTGGATATTTAAATTCATTTAGAATAAGAAGATATTCCTGTACTACCTCTTTACTTATTCTGTGCTGGATTTCCCCTATTGTGTCCTCTGTTCCATTATCCTCAGGTTGATCACCCTTTTCCTTTTCTGAAAACACTGAGGCAAAGAAGGTGTTGAGTATTTCTGCCTTTTTTCTGTCCCGTTAGCATTTTGCCATCTTCTCCACGTAGTGGCCCTACCATTTCCTTCTTCTTCCTTTTGTTGCGGATATACCCCAAAAACCCTTTTTTATTGTTCTTAACCTCTCTAGTGAGCCTGAGCTCATTCTGTGCTTTAGCTTTTCTGACTTTACTCCTACATGTGTTCACTATCTGTTTGAATTCTTTTTTGGTGATTTCCCCCTTTTTCCATTTCTTATACATGTTCCGTTTAAAATTTAGCTCCATTGAAAGTTCTTTAGTCATCCATCCTGGTTTCTTGTGACACCTCCCATTTTTCTTCCTCAATGGTACTGTTTGAAATTGTGCCTTCAGTATCTCCCTTTTGAGAAAGTCCCATCCATCTTGAAGTCCCTTCTCTTTTAGTATTTCTGACCATGGGATCACCCTCAGTATTTCCTTGAGTTTATTGAAATCAGCTCTCCTAAAGTCAAGAATGTGTGTCTGACTATGCCTGGCATCTCCTTTCCATTGTACAACAAACTCCAGGAGAACATGATCACTCTCACCTAAGGATCCCACCACTTGCACCCCATTAACCAGGTCATCTCTGTTGGTTAGGATCAGATCTAAAATAGCTGACCCCCTTGTTGCCTCTTCCACCTTTTGGACCATGAAATTGTCTTCCAGGCAAGTCAGGAATTTGCTAGACCTTGAAGTTCTGGTTGAGTTAGATTTCCAGCAAATATCAGGATAGTTGAAGTCACCCATCACTACTACATCTCTCCTTTCTGAGTGTGTGTTCATCTGTTCTAGAAAGGTATCATCCGATTCCTCCGTCTGACTTGGGGGTCTGTAGTAGAGTCCCACAATAACATCCCTGTTGTTTCCCTCCCCTTTAATTTTTATCCAGATGCTCTCCAGCTGGCTTCCGGTATTGATGTCATGGATCTCTTCACTGGTGTAAATATCCCTGACATATAATGCTATTTCTCCTCCTTTCCTGTTTGACCTGTTTCTCTTATAAAGGTTATACCCCTCTATTCCTGCATTCCAGTCATGAGACTCATCCCACCAGGTTTCAGTAATGCCTATTATATCATATTTGTTTTGTAGTGCTAGGAGTTCAAGTTCATCTTGCTTATTTCCCATGCTCTGTGCATTAGTGTAGAGACATCTAAGACCATGTGTTCCCTTTACTTGCTGCCTGTGCAGGTTTTTTTGCCTCCCACTGTTGGGTCCTTGCGCTGTTTGCCTTGTTCCCTCTATGCCAGTTTGACTATTTTCTCCAGCCCTTTTGCCTTCCAGAATACTGTCTCCCTCCCCCATATGACTCAGTTTAAAGCCCTCCTGATCAAATTCTTGAGACTGTTGGCAAAAATGTTTCTTTCAACTGTCGTAAGATGCACCCCATCTCTTGCCAGAAGTCCACCCTCATGGAAGTGCAGTGCATGATCCAAGAATCCAAATTGTTCTTGGAGACCCCATCTATGGAGCCAGTTGTTTACGTTGGCTATTTTCCTCTCCCTTCCTGGACCATGCCCTTCAACTGGCAGAAGAGACGAGATGACAACCTGTGCGTCCATTTCTTTCAGCTTCCTTCCCAGGGCCTCATAATCTCTTCTGATCTTGGGAAAGCTGTGCCTTGCAGTATCATTGCTTCCCACATGGACCAAAAGGAAGGGGTAATGGTCCGTAGGCTTGACGAGTCTTGTCAGCCTCTCCGTCACATCACGGATCTTTGCCGCAGGGAGACAACACACCTCCCGAGTCATCTTGTCAGGCCCACAAACCACTGCTTCTGTACCCCACAGCAAGGAGTCCCCCACCACCACCACACGCCTCCGCCGAGGCTTCGCAGCTGCTGTTCCTTGCGGTGGTCCTCTCAAGGTCCCCTGCTCTACCCCTGAAGTCTATCCATGCTGTTCTTCCCTGTTGTCCTTGATAAGGGAAAGGGCTTCGAATCGATTCTGTAGCTGCAAGCTGCTCGAAGAATCCCTGGATTTTCTTGTTCTGTATGTGACGTTCCTCCAGCTGTCTACTTCCTGTGTCTGTGAAGTGACCCACTCCTCCGCAGCCACTTCCTCTGTGCGGTCCCCGTCCAAGACTCTTGGTTCTGTTCTGTCCAGGAAAACCTCTTGCTCACGAATCTGTTGAAGTGTAGCTACCCGTGTCTCCAGCTGCTGGACTTTCTCCTCCAAGAGGGCTACCAGCTTGCACTTGGTGCATGTGAAGTTCTCCACGTCTGTAGGCAAGAAGACAAACATCGCACAAGTGTTGCAGGTGACTGCCGCAGCCCCCTCAGTGTCCATGGTGAGAGCGTTTAGGTAATCTAAAAACTCTTAGGTAATGCTGAGAACGCTAAGCTGTACTTTTAGGTATGCTGTATTTTTGTTTGGTCACTGGACAGTCAAAATGACTGTCCAGAAGCTGCTCTCCTTCTCCCTGACAGGAAACTGACCTGGAAACTGGCAGGAAATTGACTGTCCAGAAGCTGCTCTCTTTCTTCTCTCTGGCAGGAGAGACCATTTCTCTCCTACAGAAATGAGACCATTTCTGTACTTGACACATAGTTGTGCCTATCATTGGAAAACAATCTCTCCAATTGTGTGGAAGACATGCTAAAAGATTTGAACCACACAAGGCACTGGGTGTAAGAGAAAAGCATTTCCAATTTAATTAAAGAGCTTTATATATATAGCAGTTACTTCCATATGGAAAGCAGCTTTTAATAGTCACTCATCAACAGGTAAGCTGATTTCACATGCCTAGCAAACTTGGTGGAACATAGTGTGACCTTTAAACATGTAGTCAGGAGCAATGTAGAATGAGTTGTATAACTTTAATACAGTAAGTACTGTAGGCAGCATGAAGCCCATGTGTACAATGTCTTGTGTGATGAATCAGTGGACAGCTCTTTTTTTTCCAGTAACACTATTGCATTCATATATCATCAAAATATTAACAAGCTACTTTATCCTAAACACCTTCTTGTCACACAGTCTGTACACAGAACTGACATATTACAAAGTACATGAACAAGCAGCAGGTGAGGAAAGACTATATGTGCATCATGGCGCTTGTCCATCAAGAGGAAAATGTCAAAAATCTGTTAACCTGCACTGTTTTTATCCAAGTTAACTTTTATAGCTGTTATCTTCAAGTTACTCCAAGGCTTCAGATAGTCTTATGCATTCTGTGTCATGAGTTACCATTTACCAGGGATAACTTTGAAAAGCTGTGTCCACTCTGGGCTGGCTTTGATACACATGCAGTACATTTGATTTGGAGAGATGGGATTAATTGGGAATGTCCACACTATTGTTCCAATTTCCATATTTGTGATGTATGAATAGCAGTACTGCTCCAAGAAAAAAGCATATGGAGCCAACTGTTATGTAAGCTATTCCCCAAAATGTGAAGTCTTGGAATGATAGCCAACTAAATGGAGATAATAATTCCTTGTTTAACCCCAGTAATGAGTGTGAGCCTTACCACACCAGTGAGGAAAAACCTGTTGCAGTTTTTCTTATGGAGCTATTGCCAACAGCATGTTCAATGATAAGCTGACATGGTATCATATTGACCCTAATGCAAATCCTATAGTTATTCCTCTGACTAAAAAGGAATTGCTTGGTGGACAGACAAAAATGTTAAGTTCAGGAATCCTATGGGAGTTTTGAAAACCTTGACCATACTTTTCCATGGCACATCAAAACTTGTTAACTGGCCCAAACCAGTGTATGTGCTAGATTCAGACAATGACAACAATGGACTTCATTGCGTGGTTGCGTACTGCAGCACTACTTACATTTCATATACTATATCACCTTATAGAGAGGAAGGATAATCTACATCATACTCTGCCAGCAGGAAACTATTCCTTGGATATACCTTACAATTATCCTGTACATATCTTTGATGGGAGAAAATGGATGACCTTGAGCACCATTTCATGGATAGGATCCTGTTAAGCTGTTTTAACTGGTTTTGATATGTCTTTTTTTAACTTTTAAAATTGTTTAATTTTTTTAGACTTTTAAAATCATTTTAAAGTTTTTGTCAAGTAGTTTTTGCTGTATGCCACCTTGAGATCTTCAGATAGAGAGCAGGCTATAAATATGTAAATAAATACTAGTATTGAACTGGAAAACGTAGATAGAAAACTCAGAAAAGGACTGAAAGGTTGCAGCAAGTACCATATGAGGGAAGTCAAAGAAAAAAATCACTGAAAAGGGATTACTATATACAGTTGGCCCTCCATATCCACAGGTTCTGCATCCATGGATTCAACCAACTACAGCTCAAAAACATTTTTTGGGGGGGGGGATTTCAAAATGTAAACCTTGCTGTTCTCAATTTTATATAAGGGATGCCATTTTACTATGCCATTGTATATAATGGGTCTTGAGCATCCACAGATTTTGGTATTCACAGGGGGTCCTGGAACCAAACACCAGTGGACACTGTGGGTCCACTGTAATTATATATGGTTTACTTTATCCAAAGGCCAGTATCCTTATTTCTCATTTTTATCTAGGAGGGGAACACTAGTAGGATCCAATGTGTATATTCAATATGTAACGTGTTTTCTCTCATGAACATACTCAGTTACATTTATTTTATATAATAAAAAGAAAAGGAATCAACAAACAACTAACAGCAGAATTAAACAAAGAAGATGAAGTCCCCACCCCCAATTCAGTATACTTGTATTTCATGAAGTTGTATTTGCCAGGGGATACAGTGAAGTTCAAAATTATTATTATAACATTTAATGAAGATTCAATAAAGTCAAAGGTGGAATTATTCTGGAAACTCTCCAGCAACTGACAGCCACTGATTCAGGACCTGCACCAGTCCAATGACCTCCTTTGAGTGGCACCATGCTAGACGATGATGTCTGATCTTGTAAGATCAGATCTTTCAAAATTGTGTGTATTTTTGTTTCTATTTTATTGTTGGTGGAAAATAGACTCAAGTAATATAGGGATGTCTCCAAGATCACTCGGTCAGCTAGTGATAGACTTGACAGTTGGAACTAGAGCTAGGGCTCCTTTGTGTACATTCTAGGCCATGAAAGTGCAGTCCCTGTGTGGTGGTGCTACTAATTATAGTTACAAGGGAAACCAAATACTGTTCCCTGAAACAGAACATTCTGAATGCACTGGAGAGACAAGCAGATGGAAGGCATCAGCTGCCTAGTAAGGAAGATGCATGGTTTGCATAATGGTTACTCCAAAGCTACTGGCCAGTGAGTCAACCTCAAATTTGAGACCAGAATTTATTCATTAGGAGAGTACATCCTAAAACTCATAGGCATTCTCTTAGTACAGAAGGTACACATAAGGATGGCACAGATATCCATAATTCCTTGTTGATCTTTGGTGCCAGGGGGCCAAGCAGTTGCCTGTTAACACTGGCAAATGCATTATCTGTGTTTTCATCAAATTAAAAAAATACTTTTATTCTATTGACTGTGGGGCAACATTTTCAGGTGGCTGTAGGGGCTGCTGCAGTGAGGGTGGAAATCCTGCTTCCACCAACCCTGCTGCTTTCAAAGAAATAGTTACATTAATCTGTTGCAGCATAAAAAGGAAAGGGGAGGGAGGAATCTAGCAGCTCTTCTAACACTAATTTATATTTTAGTGATACCTCTTGTGGTTATCTTCAGATGCCATGATAAGAGTGTTATTAAAGCCACAGATTTTAAAGTACAGTTGCACACTTGTGGGCATGGGATAAAATGTAATAGGATACAGAAAGATGCAAATTGTGATCCTGGCCATGTATCTTCAGAGAGCTGTTATGTGTGGTAATAAAGGGACAAGACCCTGTCACAAATCAAGTTGTCAACTCTGAAACCACATGTACTTTGACAGAAACATTACAGGTGCTAATAACATCATCCACAATGTCAGAAATGCATTTACTTGCTCATGCTTCAATGTGATGCATGCCATCCTATGTCAGCAATGCCCCCTCTCCACTCTGTAGTGGACAAATAGGACAGTCTTTATGCAGGAGCATAAATGGACATTAAAAATGGCATTCCCAGAAACCAGTTGAAGAACTATTTCAGCTTTCCTAGACCTACAATATGAGATTTAAAAGTGGCGGTTCTCAAACAAACAGACAAATTCAAAGAAAGAATAGAAAGAGAAACAGCCGAATTGAGATATATTCACAAATTCCCAATGAATTATGGCAGGGCCACCTTTTTGCTTCTACAGAGTTCCCTTCTGAAATTTCAACTTGAAAGTGGCTGCTTTGGAACTTAGAGAACAGTCAAAACACTCTGTCAGATTTTGAGGTGTCCATCATTATTTCATGATGAGTATGGCAGGCCACCTTTTTTTTCTTCTAGGAAGCCACCTGTTTGATTTTTTTTTCAACTTGAAAAAGGGTACAGCAACTTGATTTAAAAAAAAATTATGTCAAATTTTGGTGTGTCTGTCATTATTTCTTGATGAGTTTTGTGTGACATCCTTTTTTATTCCTAGCAAGGTGCTCATATGGAATTTTGACTTGACGCTCAGCACTGTAACTTAGATGATAACCAGCTGGACGCATCAGTTTCCTGATGTATTATGGCAGTGATGAACAGTGACATTCTTTTTTACTATTATAGACATACATTCTTTTCTAAATTGAGATTCATATCCATGTTAAGGAAGAGCCAGAAAACCAGCTACAGTACTGAGAAGTTAGTGATAAGCATAACTAGGTTGAGGAACACATTTTTAAAATATATACTGTACTGTAGATATAGATATAGATATATACTTTCAGTTCTTCTGCTTCTGAAAAAAGATTATCCTAGGTGAGATGAGAATCATAGATATTGCATTATTATCAATTTATGATAAGGTTAATTGTACCCAAGTTATGAAAGATCTGATTACAAATTTATTAACAGCGGCAAGATTAATGATACCCAGAAAATGGAAGGAAGATACAAGGAGATTATCATATAGAGGAATGGTATAGGGAAGTATGGGACATTGTTACTAATGATACATTAATATGTAGATTGAAAGTTAAAAAAGGATTATGGAAAAGTTGTAAATTTGATGAAATATGTAAACCATTTATAGATTATGTTTTTTTAAGAAAAAGGGGGTACACATCTCCAAGGGAATCAATGCAATTTTGGAAAATGGAATAAATAATTGATATAGATGGTCCTGGGGGTGGGGAGCACTTGCAGGGGGACAAATAATTAAATCAATGTTAATAATTAAGATGAAAGCAATGTATTCATTTTAAAGAAAGAAGTATTATTCAAGAGTGTAATATGGTAGATGTATGAATTTAAGAATTAAAAAAAAGAATCTTATTGTCTGCTGAGTAATTTTCCATTTAATTTGGGATCAAAATGAAGACTAGATTCATATTGTGATCTTATTAGATCATTGTTCTGGAACCCCTGGAGAGAGCTCTTTGAATCTCTTTGAACTGGGCGAATTATCTCTTAAGGTGCCCATTTGGACACATAGTGAAGATTATACATGGACAATGGAAATAAATGGGTTTTTTCTGACTGTCCCAAGGTTACCATTACTTCTTTATCATTTTCTTAGTCAAGCCTTTTGCAGCCAGGTAAAAGTTGAAGTTAATGAAATACATCTAAAACTAGCTGGACCTGGTGTACCATATGCTATTACAAAACTCCCCAAAAAATGTCCAGTAGAACTCACTTCCAGTTGCCTGGGTCCCGCTGCAGCAGCAGCAGCGGCTTCCAGCCACTGCCACCAGTTGACTGTCTGCATTCTGTTGCAGTGGCAGTATCCCATTGCCACTGCCTCCAGTTCACTGCCTGGGTCCTATTGTAGTGGCAGCAGTGGTGTTCCATTGCCAGTTGACTCCCTGGGTCCTGTTGCAACAGCAGTAGTGGCGTCTCCCCGCCACTGCCAGTTGACTGCCTGGATCCTGTTGCGGTTGGAATAGAAATGATATTACTATGTAGACTTAAATCATAAATGGGAATTGTGCAACACTGAGACATTGGTGAACTAGAAAGGCCTGCAGCCTTAGTAGCTATAGCCAACACTATAGCATGTTGTTTGGTTGCTCCCAGTATGCAGCTTGGCCATGAGTGGCAGGAGTGGAGTCTGAGGTGGAGCTGGAATTTACATGTAGGTGGTGATTTGCATGCGGGTGGTGATTGGCTGAGGGAGTGACAGGAGGGACCCCAGGGGCCAATCAGCACACTGAAAGAGGCAACATACTTAAACCCATACCAATATACCCAAGAGGCACATACCTACATACCTAAGGCCATTGTGCATACACAAGAGTTTTTATATAGTAGATTCCTTTAACCAGAAGAAGTCAGTGTGAAAGCCAGTGTGGCTTCAGAGCCAATAGGAGTACTACAGATATGGTATTCTTAGACAACTGCAAGAGAAATATAGAGAGCAGAACAAGGGTCTCTATGTAACATTTGTCGACCTCACCAAAACCTTCGACACTGTGAGTACAAAAGGTCTGTGGCAGTTCCTGGAAAGACTAGGATGCCCCCCACAATTCCTTAAAATGATTATCTTGCTACACGAGGGCCAGCACGGTAAAGTCAGATATGGTGATGCTCTTTCAGAGCCCTTTCTAATAACTAATGGAGTGAAGCAAGGTTGTGTTCTTGCTCCAACTTTATTTACAATCTTCTTCAGCATGATGCTCCAAAGGGCTATGGCAGGGCTTGGAGAAGAAGACGGCATCTGTGTATGTTACCGTACTGATGGTAGCTTGTTTAACTTAAGCCGTCTGAGGGCTCGCACTAAGACTAAACTATCTAGTCTGTGAGCTGCTCTTTGCTGATGATGCTGCCCTTGTTGCCCACACAGAAGCAGCTCTGCAGCGCCTAACATCCTACTTCACAACAGCTGCAGAGCTGTTTGGGCTGGAAGTCAACCTGAAGAAAACAGAAGTTCTTTACCAGCCTGCACCACAGGACGAACACCATCATCCCCACATTGCCGTCGGCAACTCTGTGCTTAAGTCAGTTCAGCAGTTCACCTACCTGGGAAGCATCATCTCCTCAGATGCCAAGATTAACAAAGAGATCGATCACAGATTAGCAAAGGCATATAGCGCATTTGGAGGACTCTACAAAAAAGTCTGGAGTAATAAACACCTGAGACAAAGCACAAAAATCAGTGTGTATAGAGCCATTGTACTGTCTATTCTCCTTTACGGGTCTGAAACATGGGTCACCTATCGCCAACGCTTATGACTCCTCGAACGCTGTATACACACAATCTTAAATATACACTGGACTGACTATGTGATGAATGTTGCTGTCCTTGAGCAAGCAGGGATCACCAGCATTGAGGCCATGATATTGAGAACACAGCTGCGCTGGGCAGGGCACGTTTCTAGGATGGAGGACCATCACCTCCCAAAAATAGTACTCTACAGTGAACTCTCCACGGGTCAGCGTAAGAGGGGCGCTTCAAAAAAGCGATACACTGAAACAACATCTCAGGCTTGGCCAAATTGATCACCAACAATGATCCACCCTGGCCTCACATCGGGAGGCATGGAGACGCACTATCCACAATGCTGCAGCTTTATTTGAGAACTCAAGCCGAACAAGTCTTGAAGAGAAACGAGAATGCAGAAAGAATCACAACCCGGAAACATCACCCAAGGAGACCTTCTGCTGTGCTTTCTGCAACCGGACTTGTTTATCTCGGATTGGTCTCTTTAGTCATCTGCGCGCTTGCAGAAAGCGCAGGATGAATCCTTCCTGAATCTTCTTTTGCGAAGAAAAGCCAGAGAGAGATTCCTTTAACCAGAAGAAGTCAGTACCATCACCTCATAAACTACACTGTAAACTTAAGAACTAAGTTTTGGCTAGAAAATATGCTGCCAGTAGAGTAGCTACTGTCTGACAATAGCTATTGTCTGAAAGATATTACTGGTAGCAGAGCACTAGCTGCCTTCTTGTTTTCATTTGTATCATATAGGAATCAGTTACTTAAGTTACTGAAACTTAAGTTACTGAAACCTCCAATTTTCTTACTGTTTTGAATGTCCCTGATTCAGATAGGTGAGGATGATGTTGTGCTTGCTCTCTCTTTCTCTCTCTCCCTCCTCCCTCCCTCCAGCTGTCTGTCTGTCTCTCTCTCTTTCTCTCTCTCTGATTTGCTTGAAATGGAAAAAGCTATTAATGTGATCAGACTCATGTTCTGTATATTTTTATAGACTTGAACAAGACCTGGAGGCAATGAAAACAAGTTGTGATTCTCAAGTAGCTCAGATGTCCAGGGAAACAGTTTCAAAAGATCTTCACATTCAAGCATTGCAAGAGGAAGCAATAAAGCTGAGAGCACAACTGACTACCTTACGTCAAGATATTGAAAGGTGGATGGGTTTTAAAAACATTTTTCTTTCTATATGATCCATCTCAGTGTATTCCAACCACATTTGAGTGTAGACTGATTCTACAATGATAGTAACACTGTGTCCTATTTGTACTTAATAGTTGATGGTGGGAATATACAGCTGTGCTGCAGGGGAGTTAGCTGGGAGGCTGTAGAAGTTCCCATATTGGCCAGGCAGCAATCTGATCCTTAACCCTCATTTTTTGCTCTCCATATTTAATCAGTTGCCAAATGTTGTTTCTTCTCTCTGAACAATGTTGGTAAAATCCATCTTTCCCTTTTAGCAACTTTGGGTCATGCGCTCTGATTTTCTCCAGCCTTGACTTGTCATCAGACTTCTATTGTTGTGCTTTATTCTTTCTCCTCTTTCCTAAACTTTGCTTAGTGCTTGAGCTTTTTGATATCCCATTCATATAGTTCTACCAGCCCAGTCTAGTGTCACACTATGATGAGTATACTGTGACCAAGAAGTGGAATGCAGGCCATACAGTTGTAAGGACAGGCTATACACAGTAGGAGCTGGATGAGTTTCAGCTGTGCATGATGTGTTTTATAGAAGAGTTTCCCAGACTTGCTGACAAAAGGGCATCCCCTGCCCAATTCCCTGGTTCATTAGGATGGGAAGGGGGGAAAGTTTAGCCCTTGTTTGATCACTGTCTCTGAGTCTACCCCTTGACTCTTTTCTTTATATAAGTGAATTAGTGCCATTTGCTCCTTTAAAAAGGTTAACATGCTGCATTTGGAGGACACTTGCTTTGAGTGTTGCTTTCTTAACACTAGCAGTCCAGACTCAACTGAGGGTGGTCCCATGTTCGGAAGACAGAGAGGGGACCTTTCATGCTATGGTAGGTTGGTTGCATATTTGAAAGTAGCAGCTCTTGCTCCTGATTCTCTGGTACACATTGCCATACATGACTACTAGTTCATCCTTATGGGTGTCCTCTACTAGTAGCAAGAAAACACAGGGCATTTGTTCTCCCTTGTCGCTGTCCTTTGACTTGAGACCACAAGGAAAGCAGTGGCTGTGGTTGCCCAGATCTGTGTCAAGCTCCATGAATGATTGTCAGTTTCTGTCTTAAGAGCTACTGGCCTTTTAAGGCCAAAGGGAGAAAGAACATCAGGTGCACAGTCTGAGAAAATATAATGAATTCTGACACTCTGCCAATAAACATCTCAAAAGAGAAAAGAAGAGAGTTGAGACTGATTCCTGCCATGTTATGCTGTGCTTCAACTTTCTGACATTTTTCTGCCTTAAAGGGCCTAAGTAGCCTTTAAGATAGAAGAAATTCAACTCCCAAGTATGCAGGTTGACATGAAGCCAGCAAACTTTCTGATACACTATGGCTGTAGCCAATTAAGAGATGGCATTTATGGGATTAAAACGAGAGGTCATCAAAGTATTAATGTCATCCAGTGTGAGTAAGATCATCCAGAAAGCTAGTGTGGTACAAGGTTAGAGTATGGGTTTAAAACATGGGAAACAGGGATACAAATCCCCAGTCAGCCATGAGGTTCATTAGGTAGTCTAGCCTACTTCACAGGATTATTTGCAATTATTAAGGAGGACATATATGCCATACAGGGTGGGAAGGCAGGATGTATAATACAGGGTGGGAAGGCAGGATGTAAAATAAACAAACAAACAGATAATCCTACCATGTAGCAAATTACAAGCCTGCTCTAATTTTCCCTTTCCACATTGTATATACATACATGTTTAGCATTACACATATACAGTTTTTCTCATGTTATGTCTTTGGGTTTCCATTCTGACACTATACTAATAGTTTCTGCTGAAGGGATATTTTTACAGTTTTCCATATTTTCAATCTATAAAAGTCATATATGTCTTGCATTCTGATATCATTGCTCTGTTTTAAGACTTCTTTCCTGATGTTCCACAAGCTTTCTCACAATTAATGGAAATGATCAACTCTCCCCTCCACACCCAAATAACTTCTGTTGAAATAAAATTTTCCTGGGGCAAGCACATTCTTAACCTGCCTAAACATTCTCTCTCAGCTACACAGGTGTATTACCATTGAGTCTTTCCTGCATCTGTATCCAGAATGAATATGGTTATCTCATACTGTGAACATGTAACTACTGGTGAGCTGGAGTGCTCTGTATTCTGTGCAATACCCTTCAGTTGTAAAGGAATTGTAATGCAACATTTGTTGCATTAATTAAACAATGAATAAGACTGAATTTATTTTCCTTCTAAATTAACGGTTTTTTAAAAGTACTCACATTTGTTTTCCCCTCTTTTAGATATAAACAACAGCTTTCAATAGCAACAGAAAGAGAAGAGATTCTGGAAGGAGCTAAAGTGCAAATCGCGCTAGACTGGCAGCGGCGTTGCGAGAATGCTGAAAGGGATCAGTACCAGAAATCAGAGGCGCTGATACAGAGCCTGTCAAAAGCTAGGGACCAGGTTAGAACTGAGTCATATTTCAAGCAGCTTAGTACAGAGCATTAGCAATGTCATCTTTTGTGATGGAAGATCTCATGATGTTGGAGTAATCGTTCTTCTTTGCTTTTAACAAATACTTAGTTTCATCTTTTTCAGGTTCTCAACACTTTCTTAGCACACTTTTCCTGTATCGTATTTAGTCTGTGCTGACTCAGAGAATACAATGAATTTATTTGATTTTAATAATGTATATAAATAGCACCAGTAGGTCTTAATATAGGACTAGATGGCTCTTAGGAAGATCCCTTTGTGCCTGTAAAAAGGCATGGAGAGCCAATGGAACACCAGTTGAAGAAAAAGGCAGGCTGCGGCTTTATTGGATACAGCTTTGAAGTAGCAAGGAAAACACAGACAAGAATCTGACAACCTGGGTGTTAACTGAAATGTTATGGTGTAGTCTGCCTGCTGGTAGGTGTTTATAATGTGGAAAGCACCAGCCACTGACAGCTTGATTCCTCCTTGCAGCTACTTCAGAAAGACCTGAGAGCCCGTCTGATGACATCAGCTTGTGTGGGAGACTGATGCACTTCCCCTAACCCCAAGATCCTCTATGGGATCTGTCTTTTGTAAAAGAGAGCAGAGAGCACCCCCCCCCTTCAGTCCTCTCTAAGAACCCTGCCTGATGTACGTACTCCATTAGTACTACAGAAGAATGATAGCATAGCTAATTTTGCTCCCTTGCTTAACTACTGGAAACAGCAATTAATCTAGCAATCTAGAATAGATGTCTGAGAAGAAGACATTTTTGCCTAAGACTGAAAGGTAGGCACTTTTAAGGTTGTAGAATGTAGCCTGTTTGAAATAAATGGTCTAGGTCTTGGAGTACCACTTCTGTAGGAGAAGGTAAAGGCGTTTATAGCTTTGCTAATTCTCTTGCTTTTCTCCAGTTTTCCTCAGGGAAATGGGCGTTCCCCAGAAATAGTGCTGCAGCATAAGTAATAGGGGGAGATGGTGCTCAAAATTGGCCCAGGCCACATAAGTGAGGTTCATTCTCTTGCAGTCACCCAAGTCATTCTTGTCAATTTGAATCATGATGACACTGGGAGGACCTTGCTTGACCATTTGTTTTGCCAGGAGTAGACTTAGGTTTTGCCTCTTCTCCCAGTGATATGGAAGTGTTCTCTTAAATTTTGTTTGTTTAAAATATTTCTGTATCACCTCCCAGTCCACAAGGGTTTCTTAGGCAATGAACAAATAAATGTTATATAAAAACATCTGGACAACTTCAACAGGAAAGAAGAAACCCTAAAAGTAAACAAAATCTGGCTACCAGTCCTGAAAAATACTAAAATCAAAACTCAACACATGCAAATGAACTCCAACCAGGGACAGGGGGATTTCCAGCAGACAATGGACCATTAGCGAAACAGTCACTAATCCTCCTAGCATATCTCCACCCAGAAACTAGCCATTCAAATACACAAATTTACATATCCTCTCCAACAGGGGCTCACAGTATATAAACCTTGCCCCCACTCCTACCGAACCATTCTCTGAAGATGCCAGCCACAGATGCAGGCGAAACATCAGAAATAAACTCTTCCAGGACATGGCCTCACAGCCCAGAAAAAACAGCCCTGTTTTGTCTGCCCACTGGAAGCTTAAAAGAGTTGGGGCCAGCCTTAATTTCTTTGGGTAAGGAGTCCCACAGTCGAGGCATTGCTAAAGAAAAAGCCCTGTTATGTGTTCCCACCAACCTAACTTCATGAGGTGTTTGGACCTGCAACAAGGCCTCTTCTGAAGATGAATGTTGCACCCTGAATAACAGTTGAAGGATAAGAGATCATTAAAGGAGATTTGCTGAGGGCAAATTTATGGCTTGTCTGCTGACAATGTCCTCCAACCTAGCGCTTGGGTGGCTGCAGTAGATAGACTCTGATGTGCTGCTGAGTTGTGATCCTGATCCTGACAAGGTATGTCCCCAAATCCTTAGGATGGAGTCTGAGATGTTACAAAAAAGAAAACAAAAAGTATACTCACTAAGTGGAACATACTCACTAAGTATACTCACTAAGTATACTCACTAAGAGTAAAAGAATACTCACTAAGTGGAACAGAATGGCCAAGATTATGCAGGACCTGGTGTTAAATAAGCAGTGACAGAACTGGAGGAGAAAAGTTTCCATTTGAGTCCACTCAGTTTGAGAATTGGTCCTCTCCTAAGCCAAACCTGCTAGGCTGAGTGTGACTCCAAATCAAGCTGGACAGTTAACTGGCTTGCTTTAGAAATGGAGCTCCATTTGACCACCCCAACATCCATCACAAAGGGAGTCTGCTGAACAACTGGAGATCCAGATTTTCTGTACAAAATATCTAAGAAACATTTTCTTTGATGAAGAGTGAAGTGTACCTGGGTTCTGAAGTTCTTTATGTATCCATGGTATTGACAATCCTTCCAATAAAGATTAGTTATGATGGTTAATAGCCCATTCTCTTGGATTCATGAAAACAAACTTGATATAACATGATCTCTTCCATATTTTTAAGGAAGCCGTGTGTGTGTGTGTGTGTGTGTGTGTGTGTTGGTTGGGGGATATTGTCAAGGGAATTTTCTTTTAAAAGAAAGTCTTCTCAAGTTGCAATAATGTTGTTTATAGGTGACTGCTGGACTACAAGAGAAGGAACAGAAATTACATGAATTGGAAATGACCCTCTCTGCTGTAACCTTTGAGAGAGACCAAGCCATTCAAGAACTTCAAAAATACAGTCACTTGCCAAAAGGAGAAGAACAGGTTAATACTATGTGATGTCCATTTCTTGAGTTGAGCTAATCTTAAAATAGCTTACTTTATAGTCAAAACAGCTTCAAGAGCACATGATTTTTTGAGCTGTGGGTATGACAATTATTATAGAGATGACATGCACATATATGTGTTTTACTTTATGCGTAGGCACTCTGAAGTCTTGATTGGACATGTTTTTCCCATACATATATATAATGTGATACTTAATATCATGCATACATGTAATAAAGCACACATGCAACCCTTGCAGATGATAGTCCATTGCACAAGATTGCCCTGTTAATCCGTGAGGGTTTAGAGGGTGAAGCTGCACATTCTAGGCCTTCCCCTTTTGTCCCACTGTGCACCAGCCCCATCCTACTCAGTTTTTGATCTTGCTACATTGAGTAGCAAGGCTTGAAGGAACATTCTGTTCATATTTTCATGAATGCAAGTAGAAGACTTAACACACTCAAGGACCATTCAAACAAACAGTTTGTCTTGTTCATGACAAGTTCAGAAACTGAGAGGGAAGAGGGTAGAGTGCATGGGGGCCTAAATCTTGTTGTTAGACCTGACTAGGATAGACCCATTTAATGTTATGTTAACTTACCATTCAACAATTGATTGAATGGGTCAACTCTAGTTGCACTTAACAAACAAGATGCCAGCCAGCATGCAGGGTCCCATACCCTTACACAGTTTGATCTCTCACAAATTCAGGTGAATGCCCAAACAGCATCTTTCTTACATGGCAATTCTTGCAGGGTGAGAATTACATTGTGTTTGAAGCAACTCTGAAAAGTAGCAAAATACAACAAAATTCAAAATCCCCAAAAGAGTGATACCTTTATTGTCTACATCATGCTCCACTGGCTTCTTCCAACTGGCAAAAGCTGTTTAAAAATCATACAGGAGAAGAAAAGTGACGATGGGTAGAATCACAGGTCTGCATTTTATATCAGATGTTTCTGTTGTAGTTCAGTTCTGGAGGTACCTCAGTGCAGGCAAAAGCCACTCCCCTTCTTGACCATGTGGGGACCAGGAACAAAGGAAAATAAAAGAACGGTAAAAAGATTTCAACCCCATTAGCAACAGAAAAATAACTTCCCACTGAACTACAACAGAAACAACAGCTGAAACAAAATGTACGCATGTAACTGTACTATCATCACTTTTCTTCTCCTGTATGATTTTTAAACATCTTTTGTCTGATGAAGAAGCTAGTAGAGCTTCAAAAGTCTGTGTGATGCATTTTGGTTGGCCAATAAAGGTATCACTCTTTTGTGGATTTTGTATTTTGTTGTATTTTGCTAAATGGCCAACACAGCTATCCCTGAATGTTTTCTGAAAAGTAGATCATTCTTTGCAAGGCAACTTCTAGAGTAAATGTTTATGATTCTCTAGGTGAAAGTTTCAGGTAGTGAATTGTGCAAGAGGTTCACAGACTATGAGATGATTGGGATGGACTTGTGTATGGAATTGATTGATTGTACAATTCACAATGAAGAAAGTGGTGGACAATGACGTCTGTCCCAGTTTGGCCACAGAGTAAAACTGCTTATTATGTGGTATCTTGAAAAATTTCCTATCTATAACAGTAGAGAGCATTATTTGGAAAGCAACTTTCTAGGGTGCCATTTACACGATGAAATGTAATGAGATGAATTTGTGTTGATCTCTGGTAATTCTCATGTCCTGCATGACGGTCTCGAGCTTTTCGGAAGGGGGTCCACGTTTTATCCCTTAACCTGCAGGACTTTCCGTCCCACAGTTTGTCCTGTGTTTTTAAAAAAGTCACAGGAGGATGTGGAATCTCAGAAATGTGAACAGACCAGAACAAGATATCTTGGGACTAGGAGATGCCCAGAAATTGAGGTGGGCATGGGTGGGCACATAGCCCAGAGAGGGAGAGGTCAGTACCCCTTTTCAAACTGATTTTTAAGTTGACAAGGTAATCCTGCATTGTTATCTTGCCCATCACCTGAGTGGTCATCGATACAGATGCTGAAAGTGATACTCGAACCAGGAAAGGTGGCCACGGGATCTCCTGGTCCTACATGGAGACTATAGACTTGCTAGCAATATGGGGTGAGCAGAAGGTGCAGGAACAGCTCAAGGAATGCCATAGGAATATTGAACTTTTAAAAAAAATTGCGGCTGAGATGAAACGCAAAGGGCATGATCGCACCACAGAAGAGTGTAGGACAAAAACTAAACTTATGAGGAAAAATTATCACCAGGTAAAATCGATCACAATGCTAAAAGTGGGTACTATGCGGCCGGGATGCCCTTCTTTAAAGAGCTCCATGAACTTCGTGCCGGCAATGCCAGCTACCATCCTAAACGTCTGGCTAAAACCACCAACATAGTTCGGGTACCCCGTGGGTCAGTGGCTCCCCATCATGATCCCACCCTCAAAGAGGGACCGGTGATGCCCCTGTCTTCCCAACAGAACGTGGAGGGATAGTCGGAGGAACTGTTTCCAACCCCGCCTGGTAAGCCAAATTTTCCTTTTTTTAAAAAAATGGATTCCAGTTTGTGAAAACTTGATTAAATAATTTTCCAATTAACTCTCTTACATTACCTAAATACCACCATGTACTTTTGCTTTTTTGTTTGGATAAATTCAAACCTTCAAACCTTACACTTTGAAGTTTCATATATTACAGCCACTTGAATAACAATTTTTATTATTTTAATCGTGATGTGAAAGCTCATATATTTAATTTTTCATTAACCAATGTAAACCCTAGCATAATCAAAAATGTGCCTTGCTATGGCCCACTTATAAGAAGTTTGCTGCCAGCCAATTGCTGTAAATCTTCATCCTGTTTACGAGCCATGGCTCCATGATGGTTTGGTATGCTAACGTGGGCAGTTAAAACAATGAGGGAATCTTGTTTCTGGGGTGGGTGGTAACAGTATGTTATGTGCGTCCTCACACCCTGGAGATGGCCGCCGTCAGATATAGTACTCCCTAGATCCCTCAAAGATAAACAAAGTACTGCGAATGAGTGCCACATGTGAAATAAAATACTGATTATGTGACTTACTTTTAAATATTATTTTTGTTCAAATTCACAGAGGGAAATCTAACACAGGCTTCTGATGACGCTACTGTAACTCTAACCCTTACAGAGGATAACGATGCTAGCTTCAGTGTTACCCAGACAGACGACATTTCAGAAGTCGTAGATGGTGAAATAGATGCTACCTCTCCAAAATGGTAATGTATTATGCTACTTGACAAAAGGGGTTTGGTGTGGGGTGCCCTTCTTCAGTGTTTAATAATATTAATTATGTTTTTTTTTTAATTTCCCTTTTCTAGTTGCTTCACTTAGCAATCCAGTTGCTTCACTTACCCCAGCAGAAAGACTACAGTTAAACAGGAGGAAACGGCATTCCTTTGAGACTGCAGAAATTATTTCTAACTCCAGAGCAATGATGAGCCAGTTTATTACAAATATGAATAATAATCCTGAGAGTGTGGACCAGAGGACAAAATGTTTGCAGGACTACCTTGAAAAGTTCTATCAGCATGAAATAGAACACAGTGGAACAATATTGGCTGCAATAGATAGACAAACAGACATGCTAGGTGAACTCAGTGCCCACATTAAATCTCCTAAAAATAACCCTAGAAGGGTTGTTGTGAGGAGAGTAAAAAATAAAAACCTTCCTGGGGACTCTGAAAAGGAGAACTCCCTGCCACAAGAAAAACAGCTACCTTGTACAAGTACAGCTGCTGGAAGGTTGGGATTAAGTAGACCTGTTAGAAAATTTTTAAAAAGCTGTTACTCTTACTTTATAAAACAAAAATGTATTAACAATTAGCCTTCACAAAGCTGTGTTTGTACACAATGTAGTTTAGACTTATTTTTCCAAATTGGACTTTCATAGCTGGCAAACTTATTTAGAGTTAGCATTACCTTTTGTTTAGATGAACACTCTCTGAAAGGTATAGCTAAAAATATTTCATTCTACCTGTAGTTATATATTTATATTATAGGTGATATTCCTACCTTTGATTACTGACTATACCATAACGTGTGTTATTACTTAATATTTTCTTGTCCTGATTTCCATGTGTTACTGTTACTTGAATTTACCCTAATAGAAAGGGGAATCCTTACTCTTTTTCATAAACAATAACAACACAAATTCAAAATCCAAAATATAAAGTTTATTAATTTCTTTTCCTATTTACATACTTACATTTTTATACCCCCAAATAAAAATGATTTATGTAACATAATTTAAAAGCACAAAAGGAAATTATTTGAATAACATATATCAACAAGAATAAATAACAATATAAATGTAAATATAAATAACAATATACAGAATAAATAACAAGCAATACAGTCGTCCTTCCACATTCGTGGGGGTTAGGGTCTTGAGACCCCTGCGAATGTGGAAAAAACGTGAATAAAAAATGCTCCTCCTGCGACCCCCCCCCCCGTGTGGGAGGGAAGCAGCGAGAGGGAGTCTGGCTGGCCTCTCCCCGGCCTTCCTGAGGGGACTTCGGGCCTTAGAAGCCCCACAGCCTCTGAGGAAGGCTGGGGAAGGTGGCGGAAGGGAGGGAAGCTGCCCTGCCTCTACGGCCTTCCTGAGGGACTCTGGGGCTTCAAAGCCCTGGAGCCCCTTAAGAAGGCCGGGGAAGGCAGTGGATGGGTGGGCGGAAGGCTGCTCTGCCTCTCTGCGGCCTTCCTGAGTGGACTCTGGGGCTTTGAAGCCCCGGAGCCCCCTTAGGAAGGCCAGGAAAGGCAGAGGGAGGGAGGGAGGCTGCCCTGCCTCTCCGTGGCCTTCCTAAGGGGGCTCCAGGGCTTTGAAGCCCCAGAGCCACCTCTGGAAGGCCGGGGAAGGCAGTGGGCGGGCAGGAGGCTGCCCTGCCTCTCCACGGCCTTCCTAAGGGGGCTCCAGGGCTTTAAAGTCCCAGAGCCCCCTGAGGAAGGCCGAGAAACATGGCAAGTGGGTGGGAGGCTGCCCTGCCTCTCTGCGGCCTTCCTGAGGGGACTCCAGGGCTTTGAAGCTCCAGAGCCACCTCTGGGAGGCCAGGGAAGGCGGTGAGCGGGAGGCTGCACTGCCTCTCCACAGCCTTCCTAAGGGGGCTCCGGGGCTTTGAAGCCCCGGAGCCCCCTGAGGAAGGCCGGGGAAGGCAGCGGATGGGTGGGCGGAAGGCTGCTCTGCCTCTCCGTGGCCTTCCTGAGTGGACTCTGGGGCTTTGAAGCCCCGGAGCCCCCTTAGGAAGGCCGGGAAAGGCGGAGGGAGGGAGGGAGGCTGCCCTGCCTCTCCGCGGCCTTCTTGAGCAGACTCCGTGGCTTTGAAGCCCTGAAACCCCCTTAGGAAGGCCGGAGAAGGCAGCGGTCAGGTGGGAGGGAGGCTGCCCTGCTTCTCTGCAGCCTTCGTGAGGGGACTCCAGGGATTTGAAGCCCTGGAGCCCCCTTAGGAAGGCCGGGGAAGGCAGCGGGCGGGAGGGAGGCTGCCCTGCCTCTCCGTGGCCTTTCTAAGGGGGCTCTGGGGCTTTGAAGCCCCAGAGCCACCTCTGGAAGGCTGGGGAAGGCAGTGGGCGGGCAGGAGGCTGCCCTGCCTCTCCACGGCCTTCATAAGGGGGCTCCAGGGCTTTGAAGTCCCAGAGCCCCCTGAGGAAGGCCGAGAAACGTGGCAAGTGGGTGGGAGGCTGCCCTGCCTCTCTGCGGCCTTCCTGAGGGGACTCCAGGGCTTTGAAGCTCCAGAGCCACCTCTGGGATGCCAGGGAAGGCGGTGAGCGGGAGGCTGCACTGCCTCTCCACAGCCTTCCTAAGGGGGCTCCGGGGCTTTAAAGCCCTGGAGCCCCCTGAGGAAGGCCGGGGAAGGCAGCAGATGGGTGGGCGGAAGGCTTCTCTGCCTCTCCGTGGCCTTCCTGAGTGGACTCTGGGGCTTTGAAGCTCCGGAGCCCCCTTAGGAAGGCCGGGAAAGGCGGAGGGAGGGAGGGAGGCTGCCCTGCCTCTCCGCGGCCTTCTTGAGCAGACTCTGTGGCTTTGAAGCCCTGGAGCCCCCTTAGGAAGGCCGGAGAAGGCAGCGGGCAGGTGGGAGGGAGGCTGCCCTGCTTCTCTGCGGCCTTCGTGAGGGGACTCCAGGGATTTGAAGCCCTGGAGCCCCCTTAGGAAGGCCGGGGAAGGCAGCGGGCGGGAGGGAGGCTGCCCTGCCTCTCCGTGGCCTTTCTAAGGGGGCTCTGGGGCTTTGAAGCCTCGAAGTCACCTCTGGAAGGCTGGGGAAGGCAGCGGGCCGGAGGCTATCCTGCCTCTCCCCGGCCTTCCTGAGCGGACTCCAGGGCTTAGAAGCCTCGGAGCTGCCTCTGGGAGGCGGGGAAGGCACGGGCAGGAGATTGCCCCGCCTCTTGCCCGCCTTCCCGAGGGGGTTTGGGGCTAAACAGTGAATAATCAAAACCGCAAGTGTGAAAGCCGCGAATGTGGAGGGGCAACTGTATAAGTACAAAACAATACACATACATACATACAGGGCCGGTTTAACCAGTCTGCCAAATCCGCATTGGCGGGGGGCCCCAGGGTCAATGGGCCAAAGGGGGGCTCCCTAACCTCCTGCTGTCTCCTATCTCCTTGTCTGACCAAGGAGATAGCGAGGAGGACAGGCTGCTTTGCAAGCCTGCCCACTCCCTCCTCAGGTGGGGCCTGGCAGTAGCACTGAGCTGGAGACTGCTGTTGGAGACGGAGAGGGAGTTGCTCTTCTTACTAAGTTGGAATTTGGAGACAGCCCCTGCATTGCTGTGAGGATGGGGGTATCTTGGGGGGGGCTGCCATGCACTTTGGGGTGGTTATTTAACTTGTTTCTGGAGTCAGAGACTGAGTGGCTGCTGGACTTCTCTCCCTGCAGTTTTGCTTGCAGAGAGAGGCTTGGTACTGACTAAGTTGGGGGAGCACTGAGAAGGTGCCTGGCTAATACTGATGCTGTAGTATGGTCCCTGCATGAGCTGGGAGGAGGAAAAGAGAGAGGGAGAGAGAGAGCATGCACACTTTCTCTGAGACACAGAGAATGAGAGATGGGAGATAAAACTCACTGGGATTTCTGTGTGTGTGCACATGTGCTTTCAAGTTGCCTTTTGATTTACGGCAACCCCATGTACTCCAAAAATAAAAATGAGTTGTGGGTATTTATTCAGGACACTAAATTCATTGAGAAGTACTGGTGATATAATTCCTCCATAAGTGGTATGTTCCTCTGCTTAATAAGCCAGTGGCTAGTTTGCTTCATGAGCTACCTTATGTATTGTTACTTGCACATAAACCTAAAGCAAAATCAGCTGCACTATATAGCATTGTAGCACGAAGTGGACATGCTCTAAACTGTTTTGCAAAGTTGAAAAATGAACACAGAACTCACACACATCAGTCTTTAGGTAAAGGCTGTAAATGTTTCAGTTTCTCTTACCATGTCAGCACCTTTTCATTGCATCAGATTCAGTTAGTGCATTTTGATTATATTTCTCATTTAATATATGTTCAGATAATCAGAAACACATGGAGATGTAATTATTACAGTGGCAAAACACTCTCATGTTGTGGTTACTTAATTTTTGTCCTCCTCTGAAGTACTTCTTACCTCTTGAAAATAATTTAGCAGCAATTTATTTTTTTTAAAAAAATGCAGAGTGGCTGATGGGGAGGGGGTCTGGTATATAGCTTTCTCGGACATTGAGATAAACATAGGGGGCCCCCAAAACAAACCATTGCAGGGCCCCCCCAAATTCCTTAAACCAGCCCTGCATACATAAATACATAAAGATTTTGTTTTCAAAAAATATTTAAAAATTACAAACCTAAATGCCTTTCTATATTTCTCACCCTCCCCTCAAGATGTGCAATAGCCTCTTGTAATGATCGTCCTGAAAAAGAAAGAAAAAGGGTACTGAAAATAATTGGCTTTCCCCCAATTAAAAAAAAAAAATTACCAAGCTGTTCTATGCAGGCTATTATATTGAGCCCGGCAATCTGTGCAGCTGCCTCACGTTCATTATCAGCTTCTAAGAAAATCAAGAAAAATAAAAATTCACTGTTGAATAACTATATGAATGTAAGCATTACTGTGTATGGGGGGTGGTAATAAATAATAAAAATAGCTTACCAAGTGGTGGTGCAGCTGGGGCTGGGCTGGGCTCATGTCCCCCCTCCTCATCAGAGGAGGACTTTGAAATGGGCTGTCCTGCAGCTCTCCTCTGGATCCAGACCGCTAAGGATACATTAAAAAAAATAAAGACATAATAATAATAATAATAATAATAATAATATTTATTTATACCCCGCCCCTCTGTTAAAACAATCGGGGCGGCTTACAAAAATTAAAATACAATACAGATAAAATCCCCAAACACCCCCCACCCCACCCTCCCCCATAAAAAAATATTAAACAATTATAAATTAAAACCAACTGATCTAAAATCACAATTAAAAACAATAAATACAATAAAATACTATAAATGGCCAGTGGACTAAAAGAAGCCAGGATCCCCTGAGGCCAGGATCTAATTAGGAAAGGCCTGCCGAAAGAGTTCCGTCTTTAGTGCTTTTTTAAAGCTACTCAGGGTTGTTATCTGACGGACATGGAATGAAATATATTTACCAACACCCCCCCTTCCTTTAATAAAAAAATCAGTGGATTCACTTACCTCTCGGCAGCCTGTGTCTCCAGCTTGGCCGCCCTGCATGGACCCAAAGGTTATGGAGGACAGCATAAAATAGTGGCCGCCTTCGGGAGGGCTCCCATTGTTGGCCTCCAGTGCTGCAAAAAATCTTCCCTTAAGATTTTTAAATTTGGAGCGGCACTGGAAACCCGTTCTCTGGAAGTCCTGCTCCCAGAGGAACTGCTTTGCCTCTATGAAGAAGTTGCGGTTCCTCCGGTTAGAGGAATGCATCAGGCAGTCCAGCGCACTGGCCTGCTGGGGCAGGGATTCCAATAGCAGGTTGGTCTCCCTGGTGCCCCAGTAGGTGATGCGCCAACTCGCCTGAACATGTCCTCTACCCCACTTGGCCATTGTAACGCCATGTGGCGGGATCAAAAAATTCAATTTTATAACTTTCCAAAAAGACCGTTATATTTTTGAAACAAGCCTATAGAATTATGAGAATTTTTCTTTTTGAACTTTGAACACCATTTGTGTTAAAACAATTGGCTAAGTAGCAGAGGTTCCTCCATGTAGGAGTTTGGCTGTGCCTAGGACCTTTTTTAAAAAGGCTAGTCCCTGGTAAAGGCACCAGTTTCCCAAATCCACCAGAATTGAAACAAAGTATTGCTGGTGGGTCATTGTTAAAAGTATCATTTAAAGCTTGCACAAGGAAGGGAAGACTGTAATGCAGGTAGTTATACAGTTGTCCCTTTACATTTGCGGCTTTGACTTTCACGGTTTTATGTATTCGCGGAAATTTCTCCCCCCCCCGCTCCCCCCAACACAGCTTCTGAGCATTTAAAACTTCCTGCACACATACATACACAGGGAAGATCCCAGCAAGCAAGCAACCCCCACACCAGCCTCTGAGGGTCTAAGGCAAAAGAAAATCACAGCCCCATGCTGTGAGCACGCAAGCAAAGTCCCCCCCTTGCCACTCCCCTCTCTGTGTCTTAACAAACTGAATTGCTTCTTTAAATCTTACATTTCGAACCTTTCCTACACACATTCACACACAGGGAAGGCGCGGGTGGCATCTAAAGTCCCAGCAAGCAACCAACCCAGCCTCTGAGCATTTAAGGAGGAATGCTTGCCTGCTTACAGTATGGGGCTGTGATTTTCTTTCGGCCAGCAGGAAGTTTTTCTTTGTGGTTTTCTTTGGCCATGAGGAGACATGGGGTGAAATGTGAGTTTTAAAGAAGCAATTCAGTTTGTTAAGACACAGAGGGGGGAGTGGCAAGGGGGGACTTTGCTTGCATGCTCACAGCATGGGGCTGTGCTTTTCTTTCCTCTTTAAATGCTCAGAGGCTGGGTCAGTTGCTTCCGTGTGTGTGTGTGTGTGTGTTTAGGAAGGGCTCCTCGTTAAACCCTCAGAGGCTGCTTTTATTCGAGGTTTTTTCACTTTCATGGGGGTCTTGTTCCCGTAACCCCTGCGAATGTGAAGGGACAACTGTGCTGCACCAGGGAAAAGATATTTAGATTGATGCCCTTGATATTTTTACATGCAACTTATTTCTAATTATAAAAATATTTATGGAGTTCTTCACAACAGTTAGTAAGACTGCATTCCATGGACTTTATTGGATAGCTTTTCCTTTGTTTTGTACAATTAACATTTATTTTTCAACAATATTACATGCACACTTATTCTCAGTTCTGCTGCTGCTGCCAAAAGTACTCCTTTAACGGGTCACGAACAGCCTCCCCCTCAGCTTTTTAACATGCATCATCATTTACCAAAGGTGCTCCTAGAGTGTCAAGCACAAACCTCTGAACCCTTCTGTTTGGATCTTCAAGAATTTTTCCTTTGGTTTCACATATGTTATGGAGAATTACACATGCACATATCACAGAACAAACATTTTCCTCTGCAACGTCTATACTATATCGTAATGCTCTCCAGCATCCCTTGAGATGCCCAAAACACCTCTCAGTGATACTCTGAACCTTATACAGTCTCTGTTTATTATTAGTGGACCCCCTATATGTTGCAAGGAGCCATTTCCATATTGGGTATGCTCCATCTACAAGGGTGAGAGGAACTATTTGCTGACCCATCATAGTAATTGTGGGGTTCCCTGGAATGAAAATTCCTGCATCCATTGTTTCAAAAAAAATGCAGAGTTCCTAAGCACTCTAGCGTCGTGATTCTTGCCTTTCCATCCAATCTCTGCATCAGTAAAAACACTTCTGTGATCACAGGTCTCTTGTAGAAGTACACTATAGCTATTTTTCCTGTTAATATATTAATTCTCTTGGTGCACAGGTGAAATAATGTTGACGTGACAGCCATCCAGGCAGGCTATCACTTGTGGGTATCCAAGGGCCATGAATCTATCCATTACCTGTGCAAGAAAAAAGGAAAAAGAAATTGGAAATGGTTATTTTGAACCCGATTGCAGCTGATCATTCGATTTTACACATCTGTATAAATAACATTTTAAAAAATGGTTTCTACGTGAAGTAGCCTCTCAATAAGAATCCTTTAAAGATGTTTCTTCATACAATAAAACTTTTTTCAAGGCAGTAACCATAACACAATTTATGTGAGTACTCACATTTTCACAAATTTAGATTTGGTTTTTTTAAAAAACTCATACAAGATTACCTTCCTATGGTCTCCCAGGTACACAGTTCGCTTCAGAAGTAACTTGTCCATGGTGTGCACAACTTCAACGAAGATCTTGCACACCATGGACCTCTCAACACCAAAAATCTGGTAAGCGGATGCATGAGAGCATCGGTGGGCGGGAAGCCAAATAGCTATTGCGAGGCGCTTCTCCACAGGAATAGCTTTTCTCATGTTCGTGTCCGCTTTGGCTATCTCTGGTTGGAGAATGTCCACAAGTTTCATGAAAGGAAGTGCGGCATTCTGAAGTACATGATCCAGTGTTTGTTGGACCAGGTTGACATGACGAATTTCTCCCACAAGTCCTTCATTGTCAGATACACCCACCACCTCCATAAATGGGGATATGGGCGAAAACACTGAAATAACATAGAAATATCGATGGTTCCAAAATACATAAACTCGCTACCAAGCTCGGTGGATGAGATAAGTTCGAAATGAAGTAGCATAATAAAGAGACAGATCATCCTGCATCGGTGCTGGCAACATCTCCACCTGTGCAACACAGAAAGGGTTCTCCTCAGCAGTACAGAGATAGCCACACCAGAGGCACCTTTCGTCTCCATTCTGAAAATAATGGTGGATCAGGCACTCTTACAGATTAGGTAGTAGACAATGACCAATGATGTTAATTTGTACGGCCCAAGAAATAGCCAATCACTGTGTCCATGGTGGGAAAGAGCAACGGAAACACATCAGCAGCTTTGTGAAAAAATGAGTAATTGCATCCTTGATTGACAGCCAAAAAAAATAATAATCCTGGGATCTTATAGACATGTAAACAAAAAAGTCACAAGATACATTACTGCAGGAAAGTCATCATATCTTGAGACATGCTGTAGTGTAAACAATGATCCCGGGATATTCAGGTACGTGACAAATCGTGTAAACTGTCAGGGGATGATGGGACAATCAATCCCCAGGTGAAACCAAAAACTGTCTCAGCAGACTTAGTAGCAACCCTTTCTCAAGAATACTCACACACAGAGTGTTTGGTGTCTAGAAAACAGGAGGTGCTTTTAATCTTCAGTAGTTTCAATATGTACAGAGATAAAGTGCTACACCAGGCATCTCAGGCTCATAGGAAGAGAATGATCTCTGTTCTGTCTTGCTTTTATACACCAGTACAGCATTGGCTTACCAAGCACATGGTTACATTGCATCAGATTTCTACCTTCATGGCTTTGTACTGTAGTAACCCTCTTCTGATGCAACCCTTCTCATGCAGCTGTAGCATAATTAGCATGACTGGCAGTTCATGGAGTCAGTCATCATGACTCAGCATGATTTCTGCAGTTGTTTGGCCATTTTAAAACTTAGGGTTCAGTAACCAATTCCTGACATAAACAGCAAGGGACAAACTTGGGACCGGAAAATCCCGGATCTCCCCGTGATAATAAATATCATCTAACTTGCGCCTAAAAGTTTTTCAGAAGAGGCATGAAGTATTGAACTGTAAAAGTTTGAAAATTTGCTTTTTATTACTGGGAAAGCAATTCATTGATGCAGTGCAACAATATTTCTCAGTCTGTCTCTGAAGGAAGGAAAAGAGAAGGCTGACTGCTAAATATGTATCTAAAATTACAGCGTTTCTAGTACAGCATTTTCACTTTCAATGTTTTTGTGGCTATTAAAAGCCACCATTTGACTGTTAACTTTCCAGCATCCAAGCCAGTCTCTTGGGTTGGAAATACAAGTATGCTGAATCACAGATAGGTTTGGAGGGAAATTTGATTGTGCTTGTGAGCTATGCCAAGCCTACAAAGGAGGTAGTCTGTAGCCTCTTGGCTTGAAAAAGAATGATTGAAAATACAGTGTAGTTTAGATTTAGTTAACATTATTAAGCAACATTCTGGAAGTGTCATTGTGGGAGTAGATCAGTAGTGGGCAATGTATGTCCATCCAAACATTGTTGAAACTGCAGTTCCCAGCAGACCTAGCCAGCAAACCCAGTGGTAAGGAAGGGGGGAGTTTCAGTATATGGAGTTGCCATATAGGACTAGATGGCTGCTAGCCTCTGTTCTGTTTTGGCATCTCTTTAGCTTACATCAACATGGTATCGTGGCTAGCTTTGAAAGGCTCTGTTTTCTGACACACATTGAAGGAGAATAGCTTTTATTATTTGCAGAGTCATTCTCACTACCCTCCGCCCTTGAAGATAATAGTATATTGGTGACTGCCTCAAGTGTGGTTTGTGTATGACCAGAAATAGAAAGTTGCCTGAAACCTCTCTGCAGAATTCCTCCTATAAATAATGTAGTGGATAGAGCTATAGTTACTAACCCTTACTGCCTTAGACTCCAACAATCATATTGAGGACAATATGCGTGAAGAAAATATAGATACTATAAGCTTTTTTTTAGCAGCTACCTAGAATATGAAATACATTTTTACTACCCTATGAAAAAATACACAGTGTTGGAATTGCTGTGCCTTTATATTGCAACTGGATTATTTACAGCATGTTTGGAGTTGAGAGGTTGTCTCACAGTTCAGAATGAGTTAATAAAATATAAAAATAATGTATGAAAAATCATGAGGAATCATGACCTCTGGCCACAAAGATTAATTCAGGGGGAGCTGGAATGTTTAGTTTTAAAGCTTTGTTTAAAGTTTTAGGTGTAATGGAAGTGTAGTGAAATCCACTCATATCTGGATACAAACTAAGCAGGATGGAGTTGCCAGATTTTGGCCTCAAGGTATACAGGTGGTGTATACTGGGGCTGCACACCTGTATACATGCACACAAGCTGGGGCTGCACACCTGTATACATGCACACAAACACTTTGCCTCCCTTCTCCTCACATTTCTTTGGTCTGTGTTTAATAATAAAACATAAGCCATCTGATCCCAAGGAGATGGTGGAAGTTATTAATAAATGTATGAGATAATATTGGATAGGAGGTCAATGAACCTTAATCCAGAAAAGCTCGAGATACTGTTGGTTTGGGCTTGTGTTGAGCCAGAAATAGATTTGAAGCCTGTTTTAGATGGTTGCACTCCCACCAAAGAATTAGATGCATAGCTGGAAGTTGTCCTGGATCTAGCACTATTTTTTTTTTTTAGATGCCAGAGTGATCTTGTTAGCTAGAAGGGTTTTTCACCAGCTTCAGTCAATATTCCAATTATATCATTATCTTCAGGAAACAGACTTGGGCGAGGTTATTTATGCTGTAAAATTATATCCAGTTCAGGCCTCTGTAACATACGGCTACCTCTGAAATGTATATGAAAACTACAACTCATTGAATACAATGTCCAGATTGTTACCTGGCTGGTGTTATATGAACTATGTAACCCTGATACTCTTCCATCTGCATTGACTGCCTATTGGTTTCTGACCCCCAAATTCAGTATAAGTGTGTGTGCATGTGCATTCAAGTTGCCTATCAATTTATGGTGACCCCATTAATTTCATAGGGTTTTCTTAGGCAAGGAATACTCAGAGGTGGTTTTGCAGTTCCTTCCTCAGTAATATAGCCTACAGTGCCTGGTATCCCAGTATTGACCAGGGCTGACCCTGCTTAGCTTCCAAGATCAGACAGAATCTGGTATGTTGTGGTATTTAGGCAAAGTATCAGTACTGACCTTTAAATTTTTAGATAGTCTTAAGAATTGACTCTAGTTGAGTGAATCTGCCCATGCACTCTAATCAGCACCCAAAGCGTTGCTCAGTGTTTCCTTGCTGCCAAAAATGCCCTGGTGATGAGCCTTTTCAGATACGGCCAGCCTACGTATATTAAGGAAACATCTCCTGATGGAGGTTTCTTTGGCGTTTTCATTGCTTATGTTCCAATGAGTGGCAAAAACTTGGGTGTTTCAGCAATCACTTACTTGTTTGGCTCTAAGATACCCTGAGCTTTGGTGTTATTCTTGAAGGTCTTCTCATTCACAGACAACCTGCTGTCTGCTAAGTAGAGCACTGCAGGAGAGCAAGAAAGTGTAACCAAAGCCCATTTAAATCCTCAGTGTTTTTCTGTGTTGTCAACACAAATGCCATATGTAATTCCAACTCCTGCAGAAGACTTAATCCTGTTCAGCAAGTGAATTGCTGAGAACTATCATAGCATTCCCAAGTCTAGACAGATTGTTCCTGATAACTCTTTCCCTGATAACAGGTTTTTTCACACACAGTAATGTCAAAGCTGTGTTATGAGAGACTATTTTGAAAGCTGAAGGGAGAAATATCTTCTGCTGCACTCTAGTGGTTGCCACTATCTGTTGGTCAAAATACATGTCTTATGTGAAAATCTGGAGGCTATAGAAAGGTAGATTGTACGGAGTCATAAACTGAGAGCTGGTTTATATGAAGCAATAAAATGTGGGTTGATGCCCACTAACACCAATTCTCAGCAGCTTCCATTTGTCTCCACTTTTTTTCAAGATCACAGGCATGTGGAGCCATACAAGCTTGTTGTTCAAATGGGCATGCCTATGAATCACGATGGTGGGCACAAGTGAATTACTCGCATTTTTATTGTCACCAGTTGCCATTGCTGAACAGTATTTTTTAAAAAATCTAAGGTGCGGAAGTGCAATCTTCTGCTTAAATAAACAGAAAAAAAGAGAGAGAAAGGATGTTTTGTCATCTCATTGCACAATCACTACAGCATGAAAATCCAACATGGCTGTTCTGGGCACTTGCTTTGTCAGCAAGCTCCACCCCCTGCACACGTCCAACCAGCTTTCCACTTCTGCTCTTATTGGGAAGGCATAGCAAAGTGAATCAGTTGTCCCAAAAAGCAGGAATGTGCATTTCCTTCTGAGGTTTTTTTTTTTTTAAAAAAATATGTATTTGGAGTTTTTTGGGGGGGGCTCCTTTCAAATATGGCAGATTGATGCAGGATCTCATTTGGACAAAATGAATTCTCCTCTAATTCTATGAGGAGTATATTCGTTGTTTAGAAAAGCTGTTTATCATAACTTTTCTGCCATCTTATTTATACCCGTTCATCTAGCCCATCTCAGTCTTCCAGGGCTCATGAGGGGTTAGAATCCATCTCCTGCAATTGAATGGAGAACTTCTTAAGCTTCAAAGGGCATAACCTGAAAAATAAATCATAACAAATAATGCTTAATTAATGTATCATTTTCATCTATAGCAGTGTTATAACTGCTAATCATATAGGATTAGATCTACAGTTAACCATGAGTGTAGGGGCTTTTTCTGTTAGCAGAGAAAACAAGGATCCGGTGGAGCCTTCTTATTCCAAAAGATAGGCAGGATTTCAGTTTTCACTTATTCTTCCTTTGATCCTGTGGCTTCTAGTACAATGTGAAGTCGAAGGCTTTCATGGCCAGCATCCATAGATTTTCCTTGGGTTCTTTCTGAGGTGTGAGGCCGTATTCTGGAACAGTTTATTTCTCACATTTTGCCTGTATCTGTGGCTGGCATCTTCAGAGAATGGTTGGGTAGGAGTGTGTGTGTGTGTGGGGGGGGTTATATACTGTGAACCCCTGTTGGGGAGGATATGTACATTTGTGTATTTGAATGGCTAGTTTCTGGGTGGAGAATACAATTCTAATACAATTTTCCCACTTCTCTAGAGGATTCCCAACTTTCTGGTCCAGATTTTAAGAGGTCTATGGATCTGCAGGAGGGAGGAGGAAACAAAAAAAATGACATCACCCAAACCTGTGAGGTCATCCAGTTTGCAACATGCAGCTTTGAGGAACTTTGAATTCAAACCAAAGTCTTATCCATAATGCATGTTTGAAATTCTATGTTATTCCATAAGAAATCACATTTTACTATGTCATATAGTAAAGTTACGGTACATAAATTAACTGAGATGTCTGCTTGAACTAACTGAACTTTCTGTACATGCGCTATGTGTTTAATGACAGTCATTTCAGTTTAACAGGATAAGATTATTTGCTTACTCAGCATTTTATTTTTAGAAAACCATTCCTCTTACTTTGAACAAGATCAGCCAAAATACCTGCCCCAGCCCTTCTACCTGAGTTCTTTTTATTAAGAGAGCCCAAGAGTTTAACCTTTATCTTTTGCATGAGAATATAATAAACCATCCCTTAGTGAAGTCAAAGGCTTTCACAGCTGGCATCCATAGATTTTCCTTGGTTTTTTTCCAGGCTGTGAGGCTGTGTTCTGGAATAGTGTCTTTCTGACGTTTCGCCTGCATCTGTGGCTGGCATCTTCAGAGAATGTTTGGGTAGGAGTGTGTCTGGGGTTTATATGCTGTGAACCCCTATAGGGGAGTACAGTCATCCCTTCACATTAGCGGGGGTTAAGTTCCACAGACACCCACGAATGTGAAAATTCTGCGAATAATGACTGCGCTCCCCCTCCCCCGCCAAAGCAACCACGGGGCCTCCGGAGGCCCCATAGTCACTTTCCCCTGCCTCCCCACTCCCTCCCAAGGCCTTCACAGGGCCTTCAGAGGCCCTGTGGTCGCCTCCCCTGCCCTCCCCCTCCCTCCCCAGGCCTTCACGGGGCCTCCGGAGAGTCTCCGAAGGCCCTGTGGAGGCCTCCCCAGCCCTCCCTCCTCCCTCCCCAGGCCTTCACGGGGCCTTCGGAGGCCCCCTGTTGCTGCTTTTGGGAGGGGGGCTCCCAAAACCGTGAATATTCAAAACCGCAAATGCTAAGTTCACGAATGTGGAGGGGCAACTGTATATGTAAATTTGTGTAATTGAATGGTTAGTTTCTGGGTATAGAAATGCAAGGCTCATTAGTGTCTGTTTGGATGATGGTTGGTTGATGGGCCATTATTTATTTATTTATTTATACCCTGCTCTTCAGCCAGAAGGCTATCAGAGCGGCTTACAAATTATTTTAAGCAACAGCAATTTACACATCTACACTGCATTAAGCAGTTTCCAATGTGTGTTCGCTAATTGCCCCCACAAGCTGGTACTCATTTTACCGACCTATGAAAGGATGGAAGGCTGAGTGAACCTTGGAGCCCGCTGGAACTGAACTTGTGACGTGGTGACTTGCAGTACTGGCATTTAACCACTGCACCACAGATTTTGTTTAGCCAGACCCAGAAAAAACCACAGGAATGAAGAAGAAAAACAGCCACCCAAAGGGAAGGTATTTTTACCATACATCAAAGGAGTCACAGACAGAATAGGGAAACTGATGAGGAAACCCAACCTCCAAACAATCTATAGACCAACCAGAAAAATCCAAGAAATGTTACTCTCAACGAAGGACAAAAGAGACCCTCTCACAGCTACAGAAGTTTACCGCATACTATGCAGCTGTAGACAAGTTTATATAGGACCACTAAAACGCAGTGTGCAAACACGAATCAAGGAACATGAGAGACACTGCAGATTGGGCCAACCAGAAAAATCAGCAGTAGCAGAACATGTTATAAACCAACCTGAACACAAAATGTTATTTAAAAACACAGAAATTCTAGACCAGGCCAACAACTATCATGTCAGAATGCACAGAGAAGCTATTGAAATCCACAAATATCTGGACAACTTCAACAGGAAAGAAGAAACCTTAAAAGTAAACAAAATCTGGCTCTCAGTTTTGAAATACAATAGACTTAAAACGCAACACTTACAAAGGAATTCCACCCAGGGACATGGGGATTTATTTAAAAACACAGACTTCCGGTTTTGTGGGCGGAGACGGTCGACCTGCAGCGAAGCTCCGCAGGTTAGACCTCCCAACAGGACTGCGTGAGGGTTGCAGAACAAACAACATCAAGTTAGGCAGCTTTCAAGGTACCTTAGTCGGGGAAGACAGGGTACAGGGGCCGGCGTGAGAGCCCTGCAGAGGTTGAGACCCGAGACAAGGGGGTACCCCCTTGTCAGGGATATCAGCGAGCAGAGGCACGGTAGCCTCAGTCCCAGTTGTGGGAGCGTATGCTCCGAGTCTCCAGAAGCCCACAACCTAAGAGCAACAGAATACCTTGCTGGAATTTAATCTGCGTGCTCAAAGAGGTCAGTGAGATCTTTACTTAACAACAGTATTTGCCAGCAAATTGGCGACGACGCGGTGGAAAACTGCACTGTGAGTAAGATCCTCCCCTGAGGAAAAGTCATTGGAGGAGGAGTAGCGGGGCAGGAGTGAAGTGAAGCAATAGAGAGAAGGAGAAGGAGAGAAGGAGAGAGAGAGCAAGCTGTCGGCGAAGGGGGGAGAGTCTTGGAGAGTTTGGAGTTCTTTCGAGAGGGTTAGAGCGAGAGGGAGGAAAGGCGAACCCCCCGCAGAGAACAGAGAAACAACAGAGACTGTAAAGTTAGAAGGCGGGAGCTGAGAGTCCGAGGGGGAGAGAACGCTGGCGAGAACGTGCTGGGTCGAAGACGAACCCCTAGGGAAAACAGAAAAAAGACTCGAAGCTTCGGAGGTCTGAGACAGAAGGTGGGGGACACAGAGACAGTAAGAGGGAGAGACGGAAGCCTGAAAGCCGAAAATAGAGGGCTCGAGAACGGTGGGAAAGAGACACAACGAAGGGGACTCCTTTAGGGAAATAATGGAGAGATAAGGACTGAGAACAACAATAATAATAACAACAAACAACAATAACAACAAATGAACAGCCTGTGGACAGGGGTCGAGGAGTTAGTGAGAGGAGAAAACGAGACGCTGGAAAGGTGAACCCCGGGAGAAAACAGAGGAGTGAAGGGGACAGAGGATACCAAGGCTGGTCGGTGGAAATCTGCGAGGTTGGAGCCGAGGTTACTGAATACGAAGGCAATCCCCCGGAGAAAGTTGAGAAGGGTTGGAGACTGTGAACAGTAAAAAGTTTGAGTTTGGCGGGAAGGTGAAATCCGTAAAGGTAGGGTGAGGCAGAGTCAAGAAACGTCTAGAAAAAGTGAAGTGGGAAGAAGAAGACGTTGTTCACTAAACTGTGAGAAAGGGGGGGAGAAAGAAAAGAATGAAAGAAGACAGAGGGCAAATGTGGATGTATAGTAAATTAACTATCAACTATCAACAGTGTTTGTAATTAAATGTTGGTAATGTGATTAATAGAGATTAATTTTCAATTAATTAGTCTAAATAACTGCTTAAATTGATCACTTTGAATTTGTATAATGGTATATTTGAAAGTGGCGGGACGAAATATCTGAATTAATTTGATACGGTTCCAATGAGGTGGGAATATAGAGAGAATTAATGAAACTGAATGGTATTTGTGACTAAGAATTAATTTAGAATCAACTATAACTTTATGTTGACGGCGTTGACTTCGTGATTTAAAGGCAGACAGATTGTAAAAGATATTTGGGATACTGATTACACAAACAAAAGGTGTTAATGGTATGGTTTTGGATTTATAGGGTGATTAATACTTAGACTGAAAGCAATAGATAGGCGAGACATTGATTATACATACATAAGCGCATAAGCGGATAAGATAGGAGATTTGGTGTAAAAGGCCTTTAAATAGATATCTAGGAATTCAAACAGACATTGAGGTGAAAATAGATTGTGGAGCGTAGAATCGATTTGAATAGATCATAAAGGAATTGCATGAGCACTTATTAAATAATTAAATAATTGAAAGAGTTGCAACTCAAGGGGACAAAACCCAGAAGGGAAAATTAGAAATAAGAAGTTTAAGAGTACCTGAAGAGAGTTAACAGGATAGGAGAGAAAACAGAATACAAGAGGAATAATGGCATCAGGAATTAGGTCAAGGGCATACACTACATCACAAACAACGATAAGTAGAAGAGGGTCTATTGAAATGCCTAGTAAACAGGTTGACATGAATGTGCAGATTTTACAGGAATTACGAGAATTTAAACAGGACATGAAACAATTTAAACAGGAAATGAAAGAAGAATTTAAGAATATGAAGAAAGAACTGAAATTAGATATTGAAAGATTAGGAAAAAGACTAGATAAACTTACAGGAGAAATGAAGGAGGTAAAAACAGAGCTAGAAGAGGTAAAAAGTAAGACGCGAATATTGGAGAAACAGTCTGAAAATTTGTTGGCCGAACAAGAGAAAGAAAAAAATCTTAGCCTGACTCATGAAATAAGATATCGAGAAAAGTGTATAAAACTGAGAGGAATTCCTGAAAAAATAAGAGAAAATTTGTTAGACAGGATAATCCCCCCATTAGCTCAGTTTATGGATATGCCGGAAGACTATTTACTGCAATATACGGACAAAATATTTAGAATAAGCTCTGAAGTTGCGAAGGAAAGGAAAGTTCCCAGAGACGTGGTTATTACATGCACAAAATCTTCAATAAGAGATGAAATAATTCAGCAAAGTTATTTGAAGAAATTGGTAATCGAAGAAAACGATATACAGATTTATAAAGATACACCTCCTGAAATATTAAAGCGCAGACATGAATATAGACCCCTGACACAAGAATTACGAAGGAAAGGCATCAATTACAGATGGGAACGCATTGAAGGCGTATCTTTTAGCTACTACCAAAAAAGATATAAAATAAATACGGTAGAAAAGGCTAAGGAATTTTTGGAAAGAATGAGTAGAGATGACAAGGAGTATGATAAGAGAAAGAGAAAGAAAAAGGCAACTGGGGGAGAAGATAAAGGGAGAATGCCACGGGGCAGTGACAAAAGAAAAGAAGAGGCTTACGAGACAGATCAAAGTAAGAGAGAGATCAGATCAGAGGCAAAAAACACCGAAGACGAACGAAATAAACAGGAAGTAGACGATATATCGCAGGAAGAGAAAGAAGAATTTGGATTAGACTCGGATCGGGAAGAAAAGGAAAAAGGACAGGAAACGGACGAGGAGGGGATTTATCAAGACGATTCTGAATAGATATTAAGATGGCAATATCTATGTTAACATGGAATGTGAAGGGACTAAACACCCCGGAAAAAAGGAAACGAGTTAATTACTATTTGGAAAAGCAAAAGGTGGATATTATAGCGCTCCAAGAGACCAGAATAAAGAAACGAGACTTCCAATATTTGGCAAATAAGAAGCTGGGACAACTATTCTACTCTCTAGACACAAGGAAGAAAAATGGAGTCGTACTTTATATAAAAAATAACTTCGAAGCAAAAGAAATTCTGAGAGACTCCGAAGGCCACTATGTTGGTGTGGAAATAAGATTGACGGATTTTAAGATCACAATGATAGCAGTGTATGCACCCTTGGAAAGAAAAAAACAGTTCTATGCTCAGTTAAAAAAGGAAATCGAAAATTTAGAAGGAGAAAATATCATAATAACTGGAGATTTTAATGGAGTAATAGACGCTACAAGAGATAGATCAGGAGATCAAAGGAAACATCATGGTAAACTCCCAATGACTGGTAAAGAGATTCTGACAGAGCTGAATTTGATTGATGTGTGGCCATACAAGAAGGGTACAGAAAAAGGTTACACATTTTACTCAGAGGTGCATAAAAGCTGGTCAAGGCTAGATATGTATTGGGTCGCAAAAGAAATATGCACAAGAATTAAAGACATAGATATTCTGCCGAAAATCTTATCGGATCACAACCCTTTAAAAATGATCTTAACTGCCACAAAGAAAGAATACTCGTGGAAGATGAAAGAGGCAATGTTAAAAGAGGAGAATTTTAAAGCAAAAATAAAGAGAGAGATGAAAAATTACTTTGAATTAAACTTGCTGGGAGAAACCTTAAGCAAAGTAAGATGGGACGCCTTTAAGGCGACGATAAGAGGCCTGTTTCTGCAAAGAGGGGCAGAGCTGCAAAGACAGAGAAGAGAGAGAACAGAGAAAGTTTGGGCAGAGTTGAAGGAGAAAGAAGAGAAGTTACGACAGAAACCCGGAAACGACAAGATTCTAAGAAACATAAAAAATTTACAAAACGAATTAAATCAAGAAATAATAGAAAAAATAGCATATAAATTAAAAAGAGCTAAGCAAAACTTTTTCGCTAACGCTAATAAAGTGGGGAGGTGGCTCGCACATAAATTAAGAAAAGATTCAGATAAGAAACTTATCACACTGATTAGAGAAGAAAGCAAATTATACACTTCACAGAAGGATATAATGTTAAAATTCAAACAATATTACAAAAACCTATACTCAGAAAAAAATGAAAAAACAAACCAAGAGTCAGAGATTCGAAAAGGCATAAGAAATAGTAATATTGGCAGGATAACAAAAGAACAACAAGAAATACTAGGAAAACCAATAAGCAGGCAAGAGATATCTTTGGCAATTAAAAATTTGAAGACGGGCAAGTCACCAGGCCCAGATGGTTTCATATCAGAATTCTATAAAATCTTTGAGGAGGATCTAATCGAACACATGCATGAAATGTTTAACAAAATAAAGGAGGAGGGCATCCCTGAAACTTGGGAATATGCAGAAATAATCATAATCCCAAAGGAGGGGAAAGATAACACGGAGGTTAAGAACTACCGACCAATCTCCCTCCTGAATGCTGACTACAAAATATATGCAATGATCCTAGCTAACAGATTGAAAGAAGTATTAAGAGAATTTATACATCCAGACCAGAACGGCTTTCTCCCAGGTAGAACATTGGCGAATAATATAAGGCTAACCCTGAGTATTCTAGAATACTATGAGAAAAATAACGATAAGAAGGTAGCCTTAGTATTCGCCGACGCGGAAAAAGCCTTTGATAGTTTGAGATGGCAATATATGAAAGCGGTATTGGAAGAGATCGAGGTGGGTCCCGAATTCTATCAATATATAGATCAGATATATAAAAGACAAAAGGCACAAATTTTAGTAAATGGAGAGAGATCTAAGCCAATTAACATTCAGAGGGGAACCAGACAGGGTTGTCCCCTGTCTCCCTTATTATTCATTCTGGCAATGGAAGTTTTGAATAGACAAATTCGGAATGATGAGACAATTCCTGGTTTGAGGTTTAAGGGCCAAGAATATAAATTGTTAGCCTATGCGGATGATTTATTGTTAATAATACAAGATCCAATAAATAACCTGGAAAAAGCATTTGAAATGATAACCGAATATGGCAAGATATCAGGTTTTAAAATCAATAAGGAAAAAACGGTTGTCTTAACTAAGAATCTAACAAAATCGGAAGAAATTAATCTAAGGGAGAAATCAGGCTGTAAGATGGAAACCAAAGTAAGGTACCTGGGCATATGGCTGACTAAAAGAAATAGACAACTATATGAAAACAACTACAAAAGAACCTGGAACCAGATAAAAGAGGATCTTAAGAGATGGCAAAAAATGAACTTAACACTATTAGGGAAGATAGCAACCATTAAGATGAATATGTTGCCTAGAATGATGTTTTTGTTCCAGAATCTGGTTATATTAGTCAACGATAAACCCTTTCAGGAATGGATGAAAGATTTAAAGAACTTTATATGGAACGGACGCAAAGCTAGAATAAAATCGACAACTTTACTCAATCTAAGATGTAAAGGAGGAACGGGTCTCCCAAACCTCAAACTATATTATTTGGCCAGCGGGATAAACTGGATCAGCGACTGGGTAAATTTAAGAAATGTGAGAACAATAACTTTGGAATGTGGTACTCAAAAATTTGGAACCCATGCGTATCTTTGGTACGATAAGACACGAGCAGATAAGGAATTTATGAATCATACTGTAAGGGGACCTCTACTGAAAGTCTGGAGTAAGATAAAACAGAAATTTTATAACAACATTCCCTTATGGGTATCACCTATAGAAGCATTTCAAATTAGATGGACAAAAAAAGAAGATTGGATGACTTACAAAGAGTTGTTAAAATGGTCTAACGAAGAATGCCGTCTAAAAACAAGGGAAGAATTAGATACCCAAGGAAACAGGATGCAATGGTTAACCTATGTCCAACTAACACATAGATTTAGAGAAGATAAGGCTACATACGGCTTCTCAAAGGCGGAAAATGAAATAGATAAAGTCATCTGTGCACAGGGAAGAAGTAAAATAGCCAAAATTTACAAGGTGTTGCTTGAAAGAGAGTTAGAGAAAGACCTGATAACAGATTCTATGACGAGATGGGCCATGGATATAGGAGAGGTCATTAGTTTGGAAGAATGGGAATGTGCTTGGAAGAGAACCAGCAGTTTTACGGCAAATCAGGATCTAAAAGAAAACTTTTTAAAGATAGCAAATAGATGGTACTTGACGCCAACAAGGCTAAGCAAAATATACAAGTTAAACAATAAGAAATGCTGGAAATGTGAAAAGGAGGTGGGGTCCCTATATCATATGTGGTGGGGGTGCCCTAAGATAAAAAGATTTTGGAAAAAAGTGCACGAGGCTACACAAAAGATATTTGGAGTCATACTCCCACTAGATCCTAAACTATATTTGTTAAATATAACAATGACACTAGAGAAAAAGATTGAGAACAAATTCTGGAGGGTGATCCTATATTTAATAACGGCAGCAAGATTAAAGATAGCAGCGGTTTGGAAAGCAAAGGAAGTACCAAACATAGAAGATTGGCTTGATAAGCTGACGGAGATGGAGAATAGTGATAAACTGACACGGATAATAAACAATGGTAAGATAGAAGAAGTGAGAGAGGAATGGAAATACGTGACTGATTATTTGCATAAAAGAGGGAGAATTTAAATTATATGAGAGGTACTATGAAAAGGGGAGGGTGCCAGAAGGTTACGAAGTAATGGTGTAAAAGTAGAAAACAAATGGCAAATCACACAAATACAAAAAAAAAAAAGACAATAAGTAATAAGGTACATATGAAAGATTAATAATATATTTTGGATCAAAGATAAAGAAAGTGGTAAAGACGGATAAATCCTTTGAGTCCGCAATCTGGGGAAGTCAAGCGGGTGGGAGGAGAAATTGAGACATTTCCAGAAGAAAGAAGATATGAGAAAGGAAGGAAAAGATTTGACGGGAGGCAAAGGAAGTAATAGTATGAAGAATGTAAAAGAAAAGATACGATTGTGGTTGTATAAAACGTCAGGAATATAAAAGATATATGATTATGTTGTACGTATTATAAATATGGCATTTTGGCCTAAGAATAAGCAAATATAATGTACTAAGTATCATGTATAACGTATGATGATGAAGGATGTAAGAAATGTCTGGATTAATAAAAATATATATATAAAAAAAAAAACACAGAAATTCTAGACCAGGCCAACAACTATCATGTCAGAATGCACAGAGAAGCTATTGAAATCCACAAATATCTGGACAACTTCAACAGGAAAGAAGAAACCTTAAAAGTAAACAAAATCTGGCTCTCAGTTTTGAAATACAATAGACTTAAAACGCAACACTTACAAAGGAATTCCACCCAGGGACATGGGGATTCCAAGCAGATAATGGCCCATCAACCAACCATCATCCAAACAGACACTAATGAGCCTTGCATTTCTATACCCAGAAACTAACCATTCAATTACACAAATTTACATATACTCCCCTATAGGGGTTCACAGCATATAAACCCCAGACACACTCTTACCCAACCATTCTCTGAAGATGCCAGCCACAGGTGCAGGCAAAACATCAGAGAGAAACTATTCCTGAACATGGCCTCACAGCCCGGAAAAAAACCAAAGAAAATCTATAACCATCCCAGACTAGCTAAATCTAGTCCTGCTGATATTGATAATCCTGACATTCAAACTCATAAAGCATCACTTAAAACATTATATGGTATTATCAAGCATGCAATCTGAAGTAAAGTAAGTATACTGTTACTTTATTTGCTTTCTGATCATAAACTTTGAAACCCTCTAAGCACATTTTTTAAACCATCATCAGTAAAGATCTGTGCCTGCTGATGATAGTTGCCTCTGTCCAGTTTTGGGCAACCCCTTCACCGTTATACAAAGCCACAACATTCAAGAGCGCTTTGGCCTTCTAAAGTAGCCTTATCAGGGACTGAGAGGTATGTGTGCCAAGGGGAAGGAGAAATGGGAAGATTACTTTTTTCCAACTTCCTTCCACTGAAACTTCTCAGGATCCAAGCCAGTAGATTGAGCTGACCCAATCAGGCTGCTCTGGTGTAACAGGTTCAAATTGTATCTTCCATATTATTGCTTTCCAGAGTGTGACTCCTCAGGCAGGCAGCTGCAGTGTTATTTGACACCTCCAGTGTTGCCTTTTCTTGTGTGCATGTGGCACTTAGTTTTTAAAAACTGTATAGTCATTTTAGCCAAACCAGTGTACTTGTCAGTGGAATTGTGGTGGCTTGCTTGAGTTGCATATTTTCCTTTTGGAGTGTAATTCTGATTTGCTTCTTCTATTGTTTGATTTTACCTTGCAGAATACTATAGGCCTCATTGGTCAAGGTTTTCCTTCTGCTGAAATCCAGAGATTACAAGAACAGAACAGTACTCTAAGGGCTGTTATTTCAGAAATGAGAAGAGAAATGGAGAGGCTTAATAATCAGGCACCTTCCTCTGAACACACCAAAATCAAAATACAAGATACAGATAGGGCTGACTCTGCTGCAGTTTCCTTCACTCCTGGTAATAAAGTGGGTTGGGTTATGTTCCTCTCTAGATTTCTTTTTTAACTGATGTTTTGTTCATCTTCATAACCAAAGTTTGTATGTGAAGTCGAAGGCTTTCACAGCTGGCATCCATAGATTTTCCTTTGGGGTTTTTTTGGGGTGTGTGTGTGTGTGCTGTGAGGCTGTGTTCTGGAATAGTTTGTATGTTTTTCTTTGAGGGGTCCCATAATTTCTGGCATATGGCTGATAGACACTGATCATAAAATATATATTTCCAAACATCTTGCAACAGTAGCAAAAATTAATCTTTATCTTATTATAGATAAATTTAGATTTGAACAAATGGGAATCACTGCAATTAAGTCTCCAGGAAAGGATCAGTACTTTCAAAATTACCGTCCAAGTCAGACATTGTATTTACTCCAGAACATTTCTATCTACATTGAACTTACATATTTTCAAAGCAAAACTCACTTAATTGCAAATTATGGGAGAATTATTGTTACATGTACCAGGTTATTCTAACCAGTTTATAATCTGAAGTCTCATGTATGTATGTATTTATGTATGTATATTATTTTAACATATGATTTGAATTTGAACATTTTCACCTGTGCTAATAACATATTCCTAGGGTCATTAGGAAAGCTTTGCTAGGGTTGGGACATTCCTATTAGACACTGTTCATGGAGTTCTGATTTGAGAATCAAGTTTTTAAAAAACTAAATCTAAGAGACAGTATTAAATATCTCTCTCTCTCTCTCTCTCTCTCTCTATATATATATATATATATATATATATATATATATAATTCTCTTAGGTATGTTGCCATTCCTAGTGTGCTGACTGGCCACTTAGGGAACTGACCAACCAATCAAAGCTCTGTTGGGCAGCCAATCAGCACACTGGGGGGGGGCGGGACCATATGGAAGTTGAAATCTTTTGTAAACATGGCAACTGTAGAGGGAGTGTGAGTAGTATGGGGGAATGTGTGGAGTGTGTATGTGTGTATGTGTAGCATGGCATGTGCTGGAGTGCAGGGGTGCAGCATGGTGGGGTAAGTTGGTGGCAGGGGGGCACGTTTGCTGCGAGGTGGAGTGTGGTGGCGGGAGGGTGAGCGCTTGGGTGTTCAGCGGCAGGGGATCTGAGTTTGCCAGGGGCTGAATTCAGCGGTGGGGGGGGCAAGTTCAGAGGGGGGAGTTAGGTGGTGGTGGGGCAAGTTTGGCAGTAGGTGGGGGCTTCAGCGGCGGGAGGGCAAGTGTCGAGGGGGCGAGCACTGGGGGGGGGCAGGAGGGCCGAGTTTGGCGGCAGGGGGCGAGTTCGGCGGCAGGGGGCGAGTTCGGTGGGGGGGAGTTTGGCGGCAGGAGGGCAAGCACTGGGGGAGTGAGTTCAGTGGCGGGCGGGCTGAGTTTGATGGTGGGCCGAGTTTGGTAGCAGGAGGGGTGAATTTGGCGGCAGGGGGCCGAGTTTGGCAGCAGGGGGAAGTTAAACCCACCAGCCTACCTTACAGGGTTGTCATGAGGTCTACTGGGCATTTTGGGGAGGGGTTAACGGCGTATGGTATGCCGGGTCCAGCTAGTATTACTAGACTGCTTGTGCATGTATGTATGTATGAGTGTGTGTGTAGATCCTGAAGGTGTTTATATTTTTATATTATGTATTGCTTGTAGAGCCGGCCATCTTGTCTATGACATGATTCTCTAATGTTTTAGTAAAGTCCCCAGCAGATGCAGAAGAGAGCCAGTATAGTATAGTGGTTTGAGTGTTGGACTAGGACTCCAGGAGACCAGGGTTTGAATCTGTACTCAGCCATGGAAACCCAATAAGTAACCTTGGGTAAGTCACACACTCAGCCTCAGAGGAAGACAATAACAAACCCCCTCTGAACAAATCTCGCCAAGAAAACCCCGTGATAGTTTCCCCTTAGGATCACTATAAGTTGGAAATGACTTAAAGACAAACAGCAACAACCAGCAGATGCCATTCTATTTGAAAATCTCCAAGGATGATTTAACCTTGACAAAGGGAAAAAACATATTCTACAGATGGAACAGCTCTGTGTACAAATATTGTTGTATTTCTGGGTTTTTTTTAATTTACACAGACAATGAGCCATTCAAAGTCATCTTGACATCTGCAAAATATTCAGCCAAACACTTTTTTTTTCAGACAATGTTCAGTCCCTGGAAGAAGAGATTAGACTTGAAAAGGAAAAATGCTGGGCAGTAGACAAACAGCATGAAAATCCACCTAAACTTCCTGGGAAATCATTTGTTTCTTCTCATTCATCCAGTTCTCATAAAAGTACCCAAACTTCACATCAAGACTATATTATCAGTGGAAGAGATGGTAAGAGAAACATCTTAAGACCACTTAATGCATCATAAATTTCTTAATAAAAAATGTGGGGGGTGGGATGAAAACAGCAAGTAGTTTATATTTTTATATATACCCTCATTGCAAGCTTAAGAAATTTATTACATGTAAGAGCCAGTGTGGTATAGCGATTTTGGTGTTGAACTAGTGCTCTAGGAGACCAGGGTTTGAATCCCCACTCAGCCATGGAAACCCACTGGGTGATCTTAGGCAAGTCACACTCTCTCAACCTCAGATGAAGGCAGTGGCAATTGCCCTCTGAACAAATCTTGCCGAGAAAATCATAATAGGTTTACCTTCGGGTCACCATAAGTCGGAAACAACTTGAAGGCACACAACAGCAACAATGATGTTTGAAATTACCCTTTGCATCTATGTTAATTTCTATTTAGAATATTTTCTTTCAGGAGCAAATAATGCTAAACTGTTATCCTTTTCAATACTTATCTCTCTGGCTTTTCTTCACAAACAAAGATTCAGGAAGGACTCATCCCACGCTTTCTGCAAGTGCGCTGATGACTAAAAAGGCCAATCTGAGATAAACAAGTCCAGTTGCAGAAAGCACAGCAGAAGGTCTCCTTGGGTGATGTTTCCAGGTTGTGATTCTTTCTGCATTGTCGTTTCTCTTCAAGACTTGTTCGGCATGAGCTCTTAAATAAGGCTGCAGCATTGTGGATAGTGCGTCTCCATGCCTCCCGATGTGAGGCCAGGGCGGACCATTGTTGGTGATCAATTTGGCCGAGCCTGAGATGTTGTTTCAGGGAGTCCTTGTATCACTTTTTTGGAGAGCCCCTCTTACGTTGACTCATGGTGAATTCACCGTAGAGTACTATTTTTGGGAGGTGATGGTCCTCCATCCTAGAAACGTGCCCTGCCCAGCGCAGGTGTGTTCTCAATATCATGGCCTCAATGCTGTTGATCCCTGCTCACTCAAGGACAGCAACATTCGTCACATAGTCAATGGAGAGGTCAATACTTATATTGTACTATTAATAGGCAAATATAATTTTACTTCAAAAATAGTATGCTAGTATATTTTCTATAGTGGAATGTCGTATGGTACTCAAATATCTTGAGCACAGTTTTTTCTGAAATACATTTTCCCTTAGTTAGTAGGTAAACTTAGATGTACAATGTGATTGTTCCAGGGATGTGGAACCTGTAGCTATTCAATCTTGGACTGTAACTCATATCATCTGTCACTATTAACTGTACTGGCTGGAGCTCATGGAAGTTGCAGTTCATTGACAGCCAAAATGTCACAAATTCTATATTCCTGAATTGTTTCATTAAATACATTTGCTTGACATTTTTTCAGTGGAATATCCATTCAGTTCAGTGGACTATCAAATCAATTATGTTTCACAGAAATTGACTTGTATTTTCATGAGCCCACCACTGAGTAAATAATGGCATGTGGACAGGAAAGAAGGATTTGCATAACACATAGTGTTCTTTATTAATTCAGGTTGTCATCTGCTTTATTTGCTTTTTGTCTTATATGTACACTGTATGAAGACAACGTTGCAACTGAAACCAGTCTGAGAAGGCATAAAATTGGAGCTCTTCAGGAGGATTCAATGGGAACACTAGAAACAAATGTGGTAGGGAAGTGTTAAGATACTTACTGCCATTTAGATTGTAAAAAGGATGCTTACCAATGGAACAAAGTTGTAATGGCCAATGAATGCTTTTTCTGTTCAGGACAAAACAAGAATCCTTTTCTAAAATTAATTTGCTATTTTTTGGCTGTAAGAAACCTCTTAGGTCTCTACACCTATAATAATTGACAGCCTAAGAGGTAGAACCAGTGCCTATCCTTCAATCTCCACTAGGAGGCAATGTGACTACATGTTTCTTTTGTGTATGGATTAATGACACAGTTACTCCAGTCTAATAAGATAAGATGATTTATGTACCTTCATGTTTTATTACTTTAAAAAGGCTGGTCTTGATTAACTGGAGAGGGCCACAAGGTGTTACTGCATTGTACTGCAAGGGACTAGTCTCTCAATTAAATTTCCAGCTATGTAAACTGAAAGGGGGGGGGGACATTTTATCTTGTTTTTGATACATTCTTAAATCATTTTTTTTCCACATTAGACACCTCTAATGAAGTCCCCTTGTTGGAACTTACTGGTTTTACATTTAAATCCCAACAAAATAGAAGTTAATGTATCAATCTTATTTATTCTAGCCTAATTGTGGCCACTAACAGCGAACTTTATAAGGGCTTGCATCACTTCCACATAAATCATCTATGTGGAAAGGCATTTCGTTGTCAAGAGGATGCCACAAAGAATGTTTCTCTGTGTTATGAGTGTAAAAGTTGATGAACAGGTGGAATAATTATGAGGTATCCCCTGCTCTCAGGGAACCTAAGAGATTGCAGTGAGACAAAGATGTGCAGACCTCAAGCTTTTTGAGTTTTTCAGTTGAGAGCTAGTATCTTGCACTTTGTTACTAGAAAGCAATGTGAAAATGTTGCTGTAGTACATGCTCTATAAGGAACATGTACTTATTCCTCTCTCATCATCATTATGATACTAGTACCATATATGAGGTCTGTCTATTAAATAACGAGACTGATACAATAACCCATCTTTATTTATATATATTGCAATTCTAACGCTTGTCCCCTTCAATATACTCCCCATTCACACTCACACACCAAAGCAGTCTTGTTTTCCACTGTTCAAAGGCATGGAGCAAATCAGTTTCTATCAGCTGTTTCAACACATCTACCGTTTTCTTCCTCACTGCACCAGTTGACTCAAAACGTCTTCCTTTAAGCACCGATTTCACTTTAGGGAAAAGAAAAAGTCACATGGTGCCCAAATCTGGTGAATATGGAGGATCTTGAGGTGTAGTTATGCATTTATCGGCCAAAAACCGCTTCACAGAAAGTGCTGTGTGAGCAGGCGGATTGTCTTGATGAAAAATGAAACCATTTTCCCACAGTTTTGGCCTTTTTTTCCCTGACTCTTTCTTTCAGTTTTGTCAAAACTTCCTTATAAGGATGCTGGTTCACTGTTCTGCCTTGTGAAACCCATTCTGCCAAAATTATGCCCTTGATGTAAAACACACACACACACACACACACACACACACACACCATGAGCATGGCTTTGAATAGGGACTTGCTTTGAAATGCTTTTTTCATTCTTGGTGATGATGGTGTTTTCCAGAGCATTGACTGTCATTTTGTCTCAGGATCGTATTGGAAGATCCAGGTTTCATCACAAGTGATGACTTTTTGAAAAATGTTTGGGTCTGCCTCAAGTTGCTGCAGAATGTCAGTGCAAATTTCCTTGCAGCACTCTTTTTGCTCTGGTGTGAGAACCCTAGGGACCATCTTGGCACACACTTCTCCTGCCAGGGAGAAGGAGAGCAGCTTCTGGGCAGCCATTTTGAGTGGGTAAGTTTGATTTTTTTTTTAAACTCTTGGGAGAGCGTGCTCATTGCTGAGGGGGGTGGAGCTTCTGTGAGTTTGATTTTTTAAAAAACTCTTGGGAGAGTGTGCTTGTTGCTGAGGGGGTGGAACTTCTGTGAGTCACAATTGTGAGTCACTAGGGGGTGGAGCTGGGAGCCTAGCTCTATATAACTCCTTCCAGAGGAGTTATCAACCAAGCAAAAGTACAGCATAAGCAGCACTGATTACCTACAACTTCTCAGCATGGACACTGAGGGAATTGCTGCAGTCACCTGCAACATTTGCGGGATGTTTGTCTTCTTGTCTACAGATGTGGGGAACTTCACATACACCAAGTGCAAGTTGGTAACGCTCTTGGAGGAAAAAGTCCAGCCGCTGGAGACCTGGGTAGCTACACTTCTCCATATTCATGAGCAAAAGGTTTTCCTGGACAGAACAGAATGAACAATCTTGGATGGGGACCACACAGAGGAAGTTGCTGTGGAGGAGAGGGTCACTTCACACACACAGGAGGTAGACAGCTGGAGGAATGTCACACACAGAAGTAGAAAAACCAGGGATTGTTCTGGCAGCTTGCAGCTACAGAATTGATTTGAAGCTCTCTCCCTTATCAAGGACAACAAGGAAGAACAGCATGGACAGACTTCAGGGGCAGAGCAGGGGACTCTGAGAGTACCACTGCTGCTAAGCCTTGGCGGAGTCAGGTGGTGGTGGTGATGGGGACTGCTTGTTGAGGGGTACAGAAGCAGTCGCCGAGAATGATTTGGATTCTTGGATCATGGGCTGCGCTTCCATGAGGGGAGACTTCTGGCAAGGGATGGGGTGCATCTCATGACAGTTGGAAGAAACATCTTTGCCAACAGTTTCAAGAATTTGATCAGGAGGGCTTTAAACTGAATTATATGGGGGAGGGAGACAGTATTCTGGAAGGCAAAAGGGCTGGAGAAAATAGTCAAACTGTCATAGAGGGAACAAGGCAAACAGTGCAAGGACCCAACAGTGGGAGGCAAAAAAAAAAAAACCCTTGCACAGGCAGCAAGTAAAGGGAACACATAGTCTTAGATATCTCTATACTAATGCTCAGAGCATGGGAAATAAGCAAGATGAACTTGAACTCCTAGCACAACAAAGTAAATATGATATAATAGGCATTACTGAAATCTGGTGGGATGAGTCTCATGATTGGAATGTAGGAATAGAGGGGTATAATCTTTATAAGAGAAATAGGCCAAATAGGAAAGGAGGAGGAATAGCACTATATATCAGGGATATTTACACCAGTGAAGAGATCCATGACATCAGTACTGGAAGCCAGGTGGAGAGCATATGGATAAAAATTAAAGGGGAGGGAAACAATAGGGATGTTATTGTGGGACTCTACTACCGACCCCCAAATCAGACGGAGGAATAGGATGATGCCTTTCTAGAACAGATGAGCACACAAGCAGAAAGGAGAGATGTAGTAGTGATGGGTGACTTCAACTATCCTGATATTTGCTGAAAATCTAACTCAACCAAAACTTCAAGGTCTGTCAAATTCCTTACTTGCCTGGAAGACAATTTCATTGTCCAAAAGGTGGAAGAGGCAACAAGGGGGTCAGCTATTTTAGATCTGATCCTAACCAACAGGGTTGGGTGCAATGGGGTGCAAGTGGTGGGATCCTTAGGTGAGAGTGATCATGTTCTCCTGGAGTTTGATATACAATGGAAAGGAGAAGCCAGGCATAGTCAGACACACATTCTTGACTTTAGGAGAGCTGATTTCAATAAACTCAAGGAAATACTGAGGGTGATCCCATGGTCAGAAATACTAAAAGAGAAGGGACTTCAAGATGGATGGGACTTTCTCAAAAGGGAGATACTGAAGGCACAATTTCAAACAGTACCATTGAGGAAGAAAAATGGGAGGTGTCACAAGAAACCAGGATGGATGACTAAAGAACTTTCAATGGAGCTAAATTTTAAACGGAACATGTATAAGAAATGGAAAAAGGGGGAAATCACCAAAAAAGAATTCAAACAGATAGTGAACACATGTAGGAGTAAAGTCAGAAAAGCTAAAGCACAGAATGAGCTCAGGCTCGCTAGAGAGGTTAAGAACAATAAAAAAGGGTTTTTGGGGTATATCCGCAACAAAAGGAAGAAGAAGGAAATGGTAGGGCCACTACGTGGAGAAGATGGCAAAATGCTAACAGGGGACAGAAAAAAGGCAGAAATACTCAACACCTTCTTTGCCTCAGTGTTTTCAGAAAAGGAAAAGGGTGATCAACCTGAGGATAATGGAACAGAGGACACAATAGGGGAAATCCAGCACAGAATAAGTAAAGAGGTAGTACAGGAATATCTTCTTATTCCAAATGAATTTAAATCTCCAGGACCAGATGAACTACATCCAAGAGTATTAAAAGAGCTGGCAAATGTAATCTCAGAGCCATTGGCAATAATCTTTGAGAACTCCTGGAGAACAGGAGAAGTCCCAGCAGACTGGAGAAGGGCAAACATCCCCATCTTCAAAAAGGGAAAAAAAGAGGATCCTAACAATTATTGTCCAGTTAGTCTGACATCAATACCAGGGAAGATTCTAGAACAGATCATTAAACAGAGAGAGTCTGTGAACATTTAGAAGACAATGCCATAATCACAAAAACTTTCTTAGAGCAGTAATGGATTGGATGAGGAAAAACAGATTGAGACTAAATCCAGACAAAACGGAGGTACTGACAGTCACAGGCCTGAAACCAGGTCTGGAAATACAACATCTTCTTCATGGTCTCTGTGAATACACACAGTGGGTTACTCCTGCGCTTGCGCAGAGCGTTCGGAACTATCTAGAATCACTAGGCAGAACTAAGTTTGCAACATTTTGGCGGTAACTCCGCCCACCCTAACGGTCCCTATATAGGTGCTCCCACCTAAATCCCCTCAGTTCCTTTCGTCTGCCGCGTGAGCAGCTAGTAAGGAACTGTCTTCGATCGCTACGTCTTCTCCTTTTGACTCGGACTGTTTTTTCGACTTCGGATTTGGATTTTGGACTTGTATTTGGAATTGGTTGTGCCCCTCCCTCTTCGACCGGACTGTTTTTTCGACTCGCATTTGGATTTTGGACTTGGATTTGGAGTTGGCTGACGTCCTCCCCCCTTCGACCGGACTGCCTTTCGACGACGCTTTGGCCTACATCTCGGATCTCATTGCCTAACCATGATGGCGTCCCAGCTAGCAGGCTTCAAACGCTGCTCCGTTTGTCAAGCAAAGCTACCGGCCTCCGACAGCCACTCTAAGTGCCTTATTTGCCTTGGGGAGGCCCACAATGTGGACGCCTGTGCCCATTGTCGTCATTTCACTCTGCAGGCCCGTAAGCAATGCCTGTCTAGGCTCAAATCTTTCCTGTACGAGAAGACCCTCTGTCCGTCCATCACAGCGGCAGCAGGGGCAGCCTCACCCCCGAAAAGGGCCAGGTCTCCATCCCCTGGGCCCTCGGCGGAAAAATCAAGGCCACGGCGAGGGCGGTCTCCCAAGTCGGGCCCATCGAAGAAGTGCCATCGGGCATCCAGCCCTAAGTATAGAGAGGCGGTGGCCTCAGATCCCGAGGCAATACGGAGATCGCATAAGCACTCCGTAGCGTCCAGCTCCAGGAGAGACACCGATAAGTCCTCGAGCTCGAGTCGAGACTGACCCTTGGTACCAACATCGGATCAGGATCGATCGGGCTCCATCCCCAAGGAGAAGTCTAAAAAGAAGAAAAAGACCAAACATGCCTCTCCTAGACCAAAAGCCGTTATTCCGGCCACGACGTCTACCTCGGCCACCGCTGACGGCTTGCCTCCGCTGACGGCTACCTCCTCGGTCCCGACGGTTGAGTGCACGTCCCCCCGTTCCACCGTGCATCTTGTGGAGGGCTCCTCTAGTGCCCCTGAGTCTCGAGGACAACACCATCCTTCGGCTCAGACATCCTCCGAATTGGTCCAACTGGAGGAAGGGAAGATCTATGAGGACGAACTGACTCAAGCCCAACCTGACTCCAGTTTTGATTGTGTCCCGAGAAGAGCTCCTGGGTATGGACACGGTTGTGATCGATGTTGAGTCCTCTCCCCAGGCAGCTGAGGGTACGAGTCGTATGCCTATGCCTTCCCCACACCACCATGACGTGAGAGTGGAGCATGAGTACAACATCCCCCTCTCCTATGGTGCTTTCGATGCAGCATGAGCTGCGCTGGGATCGGCCTCTTGCCCTGCCTCAACGGTGCTCCAAGGCCTTACTACATACTATCAGCTCTCTCCTGGTACCGGGGACCTGTTTCAATGTGGGGCCTTCCGCTCCCCACCACGTCTCCTTCCACGCACTGGAGCACTCCCGTACCGACTGGAGCCCACCTCGCAGGCCCCTCTTAGTCGATGCCGGTAGTCAAGCAGACTCAGAAGCTCGACCACGAGGCCCCACTCGAGTCGACACCGCGAGTCAGGTATCTCCAACTCGGCAGGAGCACAGACCGCTACCTCCGCTCCCTTCGCCGATCTCTACTCGTGTCCCGCCGACTGCCCAGCTGCCACGTAAGGCCTCACTGGCTAGCCGTAGTCCTTCCCCATCCTCGGGCTCATCTTCTGACTCCTCAAGTTCCTCATCCCACTATGTCCCCAGAATCCCCTCACCGCCTCTGGAGTTGCTTGATGATGATTCCTCGTCACCCACCGACGATATACACGCTTTCTCAGAGCAAATGGTGAGGATGGCCCATGCCCTGGAGCTGAAGTTAACTGAAAAAGACGCTGATCCTCTGGATCCAATCCACCGTCGACTCAAGTCAAAGGCACCACCCATAGCCGAGCTGCTGGTGCTGCCGTCCCTCTTGAAGCTGACCCAAGGCAGCTGGGAAAACCCATCCTCCATACCGCCCACCTCTAAACGCATTGATCGCCTCTACAAAGTATCGGGAGATGACATTGGATGGCTCTGCGAGCACCTGCAGCCCAATTCCGTGGTGGTGGAAGCTTCCCAACATTGGCGCCAGCGTCGACCCCAGGTGACCCCAGCAGATTCTGAAGGCCGCAAGATCGATATCATTGGGAAGAAGGTATATTCAGCGGCCGGGTTGAGCTTTCGCATCGCGAATTATGCAGTGTGTATGGGGCCTACCAGCAGGTACTCTGGGAGCAGCTGGGACCCCTAATTCAAGACCTCCCGGAGGAATGTAGGCGCATGGCGGAGGCCATCCAACACGAAGCCCAAGCCTTGGCGGGCCAACAAATGAATTCAGCTCAGCACTTAGCTGATTGCGCGGCAAAGACCATCGCCGGTGCCGTGGTGCTTCGTAGGCACGCGTGGCTCCGCTCCTCGGGCCTGGCCCCTCAAGCCGCCTCCACCATCGAGGACATGGCATTCAACCACTCGGGTCTTTTCAACTGCAACAGATGAAAAGCTCGAGTTTACTCAAAAAATGCGGTCGACGGCCAGGAAGTACGGTATGCCCACTTCTACTACTTATAGATCCAAGGGACGTTCCTCCTGGCACCAATATTACCCCTCCTCAGGACGGAGAACTTATGGTCAACAGGCTTCGAGGCGGCCTCGATACCAACAACAGCCCCCTCCTACACCGTTGGTGAGAAGTCAGTCTTCCACTTCTTGCTTCCGCCAACCTCCCAAGCATAGGTCTAAGGACCTGGGAAAGAGGAAATTTTGAGCAGTGACCCTCACTTCTCTTTCTGTCTTCTCTCCTAGACTCCACTCTTTGCTTGTCGTCTGTCTCGGTTCCTGCCCACCTGGGCGTCGATAACATCAGACCGCTGGGTGCTTCGCATTGTCCAGGACAGGTATTGGATAGAGTTCAACGAAATCCCACCGACAGGCTACATCCGGACAACCCCGCCATCCACCCCCCTCCTCGAGGAGGTCCGAACGCTACTCCAAAAGGGTGCTGTCAAGGTGGTCCCTCCGTCCCGACATCATCTGTCCTTCTCCCGGTACTTCCTGGTGAAGAAGTGAGGGGGCGGACTTCGACCAATCTTGGATCTCCGGGGAGTGAACTCCTTCATAACCCCAAAGAAGTTCAGGATGGTGACCTTGGGGACAGTCATGCCTCTCCTCCAGCAGGACGACTGGTTCACCTCCGTTGACCTCAAGGACACTTACTTTCATATTGGGATCCATCCCGACCACAGGCGATTCCTGGCCTTCCACGTCGGGACCGAGTCCTTCCAGTTCCGCATTCTCCCCTGCAGTCTCTCCACGGCACCGAGGGTATTTACAAAATGCATGGCTCCGGTGGCGGCCTTCTTACGACAGTGGGGTATCGTCGTATTCCCCTATATCGACGACTGGTTGATAACAGCCCGAACCCGACACCAGCTAATCCTTGATGTCAAATTTGTCCTCACACTACTGGACTCTCTGGGGTTTATCATAAACATGGAGAAATCCCACTTCCAGCCCACCCGTTCCTTGCAATTCATAGGGACCTGTCTGGACTCGACAGTGGCAATCACCCGCCTGCCTACAGACCACTTCGCTTCTCTTCACGCTTCCATCCATCTTTGCTGCTGATCCCAGAGGGTGTCAGCGTTATCGATTCAGACCCTCCTGGGGCACATGTCCACCACGACCTCCGTCACTCAATTTGCTCGGCTCAGAATGCGACCCCTCCAATCTTGGTTTCTGAGAGCCTTCGATCCACTTCGAGACCCCCCGGCGACCCTCGTCACTATGCCCCGGGCGGTTCAGCGCTCCTACATTGGTGGCTCCACCCGGAGAATGTATTGTCGGGCATGCCCTTCAAGCCTCCTCATCCGCACCTCACCCTTACCACAGATGCGTCGATGTTCGGTTGGGGAGCCCATCTGGACACCTACTGCATACAAGGAACATGGTCCACCAGCAAGAGGCAGTTTCACATCAACCTGCTAGAGCTCCTTGCAGTAAAGAAGGCTCTCAAAGCATTCGAACCCCTGGTAACAAACTCTGTAGTTTTGGTTGCCACGGACAAGACCACGGTAATGCATTACCTCAACAAGCAAGGGGGCACCCGCTCTCTATCACTCCTCGCCCTTACCATGGAGATTTGAGACTGGTGCATCGAACGCGGGGGTCTCCTCCAATCCATCCATCTTCCAGGGGAGGAGAACACTCTTGCAGACGAACTGAGCCGTTCCTCTTCTTCCGTACACGAGTGGAGCCTGCATGGGTCGGTTACCCAGACCCTGTTCCGATGATGGGGAACACCGGACATCGACCTGTTTGCGACAGCCGACAACAGACAATGCCGTTGGTATTGCTCTCAGTATCGGAGTCCAGGCTCGATGGGCGACGCATTCCTGTTCACATGGACTGGTCCCCTTCTGTACCTGTTCCCATCTTTTCCACTCCTCACTCGGGTGGTGGCCAAACTACGCAGGGACCGGTCGAATGCAATTCTCATCACGCTGTGGTGGCCCCGACAAGCGTGGTTCGCCCCTCTCCTCCACCTGGCCAACCACCACTTTCTGCATCTTCCACACCGCCCGGACCTTCTTACCCTCCAGGGGGGGAAGATCCGACACCCGGACTTAGAGTCACTCCGCTTGACGGCACGGAGGATCCTACCGTAGGAGCCACGCCGGTACCAATCGAATACCTGGCCCCTCACTTTCCTGCAGATGTGCAGGCTGTACTCGATGCAGTGCTTCAACCATCGACGCAGCACTCTTATTCTTATAAATGGAAACGTTTCCAATCCTACCTATCTGAACTGAATGTCCCGCTGGTCGCCGTCTCAACACCGATAATTCTTCAATTTCTGCTGCACCTCTCCACCTCAGGGCTGTTAGTCTCCTCCATTCGTACTTACCTGGCAGCTATATCTACGGAGCTTCAGGCTAGGGGCCTGCCGTCCCCCTTCAAGGATCCTACGGTGAAGAAGTTCCTTAAGGGGTACACCAATTTGCATCCTCCGGTGACTGAACCCACCCCTGCCTGGAGCCTCGAACTGGTATTATCCCAACTCATGAAGAAGCCCTTCGAACCCATGGCCACCGCCGACTTGCGGCTTCTCTCCTGAAAGACGGCCTTCTGGCTTCTCTCCTGAAAGACGGCCATAATTTTTAAAAATTATGTATATATTTGTTTTTAATGTGTTTTTTTAGCTAGAAGGTTTTAATCTTATTGTGTTTAATGTCTTTTTATGTGGGAGGGTGGGGGTGGGTGGTGTTTTTAGTCATTATTATAATGTTTTAATTGTTGGAAGCCGCCCCGATTGTTTTTAGCAGAGGGGCGGGGTATAAATAAATTTTATTATTATTATTATTATCACCTCAGCGCGTCAGGCTGGAGAGCTCTGTGCCTTATGCTCTGACGCCCCCTTCCTGGTATTCCACAAGCATAAAGTGGTGCTCAAACCTGACCTCTCTTTCCTCCCCAAAGTTGTGACTAGTTTCCACCTGAATCAGCCCATTGTTCTCCCCGCCCTGATGCAGGACCCTAAAGATGACTTTGAACGAACCATGCATACCCTTGATGCCAGAAGAGCACTGGCGTTTTATGTGCAAAGGACTGCCCAGCACCAAAAGTCTCCTAGACTCTTCGTTTCTTACTCCAGTTCAAGGCAAGGAACTCCCGCCTCCCCACAGAGACTGTCCAAGTGGGTTGTCTCTTCGATCTCACTTTGCTATGAACTTGCCAGAAAGCCTCCCCCTTCTCAAGTTCGAGGACACTCGACCAGGTCTGTTTCCACCTCAGCCGCCTTCCTCTCTGGGGTCCCATTGGAAGACGTGTGTAAAGCGGCTACCTGGTCCACGCCAATGACTTTTATTTCACACTTCAGACTCGATACTTGGTCCCATGCCGAGGCAGCCTTCGGGAGGGCTGTGCTCCTCTCCTCAATTCAATGACTTTGTTGTGTTATGGTATGGCTTTTCATGTGCAACTGTTATTGTTTTCTTTGACCTTCTCATCTACAGGTGTAAATGTTTTATTAATGTGTTTGCGGTAACTCCTTGAAACATACCCATTTTCATATTTTGGGTTTCATGTTCATGGAATGCACTCTCTATTATTCATAACTAGTATCATTTGCTAGTCCTCATCAAACTCTTAGCATGACACCTCTCCTCCTGTAGAGGAAGCTTGCTAGTCTACCCACTGTGTGTATTCACAGAGACCACGACGAAGATGGACAGGTTGCTTTCCTGTAACCATAGATCTTCGAGTGGTCTTCTATGAATTCACACAGACCCACCCATCCTCCCCTCTGTGTCCTGCTATGACTTATATGCTTAACATTCCTGATGCTGCTCTTTGCGGCGTCCTTTACGGAACTGAGGGGATTTAGGTGGGAGCGCCTATATAGGGACCATTAGGTTGGGCGGAGTTACAGCCAGAATGTTGCAAACTTAGTTCTAGCGATTCTAGATAGCTCCGAATGCTCTGCGCAGGCGCAGGAGTAACCCACTGTGTGAATTCACAGAAGACCACTCGAAGATCTATGGTTACAGGTAAGCAACCTGTCCTTCCAGTCCTGGATGGAGTCACACTCTCCTCTAAGGACTGTGTTCGCAGTCTGGGGGTACTCCTGGATTCGTCACTTCACGTGACTAGTCAGGTGAGTGCGACGGCCAGGAGCGCCTGTTATCAGCTTCGGCTGATACACCAACTGCACCCTTACCTGAACACAAAGGATCTGGAAACTGGTACATGCTTTGGTAACCTCACATTTGGATTACTGTAACACACTCTAAATGGGGCTACCCTTGTGCCTAACCCGGAAACTTCAACTGGTACAAAATATAGCAGCCAGGTTAATTACGGGTACATCTAGGAGAGAGCATAAAACACCTGTACTTAAATCTCTCCACTGGCTGCTGATCAGTTTCCAGGCACAGTACAAGGTGTTGGTTTTAACTTTTAAAGCCCTACATGGCTTGGGTCCATCTTATCTCAGGGACCGCCTCATCCCATATGATCCCTCCCACACACATCGGTCCTCTGGGAGGAACCTGCTGCAGCCTATGAAAACTAGGCTGTTGCAGACCTCCCAGAGGGCCTTCTCTTCTACAGCTCCCAGACTTTGGAATGGCCTGCTGGACGAGATCCATCTTATCACTACTCTTGATAGCTTCAAGAAAGCGCTAAAGACGGATCTCTTCTGGCAGGCCTTGCCGGAATAACTTCCCAGTCCAAGTGGACCTGATTGCTTACCCACCCCCTTGCCGTCGTTGCCATTATTTATTTATTTAATTATTTATTGTATTTTATCTTTAATTCTCCATTAGTTTAATTTAGTTTTAAGGGGTGGGAGGGTTAGGATGGGGAAGGATTGTTTTAACTTGATGTTGTTTTAATCTTGCTGTACACCGCCCCGGTTGCTGAGCAGAGGGGCGGGTTAAAAATAAAAATTTATTATTATTATTATTATTAAAAGTCAACATGGGTTTCAGAGAAACAAGTCATGCCAGACTAATCTCTTTTTTTGATAAAATTACCAGCTTGGTAGATGAAGGGAATGCTGTGGATATCGCATACCTTGATTTTAGTAAGGCCTTTGACTAGGTTCCCCATGACATTCTTGCAAACAGGCTTGTAAAATGTGGGCTGGAAAAGTTAACTGTTAAATGGATTTGTAATTAGTTAACCAGCCGAACCCAAAGGGTGCTCAGCAGTGGCTCCTCTTCGTCTTGGAAAGATGTGACCAGTGGGGTGCTACAGGGTTCTGTCCTAGGCCCAGTGCTATTCAACATCTTTATCAATGACTTAGATGAGGGAATTAGGGGCATACTTATCAAATTTGCAGATGACACCAAATTAGGAGGAGTAGCTAATACCCTAGAGGACAGGATCAAAATTCAGAATGACCTGGATAGACTGGAGGGCTGGGCCAAAGCTACCAAAATGAAATTCAATAAGGAGAAATGTAAAGTACTGCACTTAGGGCGGAAAAACAAAATGCATATATACAGGATGGGGGAGGCCTGGCTGAACGAGACTATGTGCGAAAGTATCTAGGAGTCCTAGTAGACCACAAGTTGAACATGAGTCAACAGTGTGATGCGGCAGCTAAAAAGGCCAATGCGATTTTGGGCTGCATCAATAGAAGTATAGTGTCTAGATCAAGAGAAGTAATAGTGCCACTCTATTCTGCCTTGGTCAGACCTCACTTAGAATACTGTGTCCAGTTCTGGGCACCACAATTCAGAAAGGATATTGACAAATTGGAGCGTGTCCAGAGAAGGGCAACTAAAATGGTGAAAGGTCTGGAAACGATGCCTTATGAGGAGAGACTTAGGGAGCTGGGTATGTTTAGCCTGGAAAAAAGACGGTTAAGAGGCGATATGATAGCCCTGTTTAAATATTTGAAGGGATGTCACGCTGAGGATGGAGCAGGCTTGTTTTCTGCTGCTCCAGAGACTGGAACACGGAGCAATGGATGCAAGCTCCAGGAACAGAGATTCCACCTCAACATGAGGAGGAACTTTTTGACAGTAAGAGCTGTTCGGCAGTGGAACACGCTCCCTCGGAGCGTGGTGGGGTCTCCTTCCTTGGAGGTCTTCAAACAGAGGCTGGATGGCCATCTGTCGGGGATGCTTTGATCAAGATTTCCTGCGTGGCAGGGGGGTTGGACTGGATGGCCCTCATGGTCTCTTCCAACTCTGCAATTCTATGATTCTATGATTTTGTCATGTTGAGATCCTCATGCAAAATTTTCCACTCACTATCTTTGTCAATGTTCACGGCTTCAGCAATCATTTGGACACTGAGTCAGTGGTCTCCTTGAACAATCTGGCTGATTTTTTCCACAATTTCTTCAGTTCTTGAAGGGGAAGGTCATCCAGGGTATTCATAGTCTTCCACTTTCTCACGTCCTTCTCTGAATCTTTTGTGCCACTCAAACACACGCACACAAGACATGCAGTCTTCCCCATAGGCTTCAGTAAGCATTTGAAAAGATTCCGTTGGTGTTTTGTTCAGTTTTACTAAAAATTTCAAATTTTGTTCAACTTGTAAACTTAGCATTTTTCCGGCACACAACAGACAACACAGCTGCTTTAAATGATGATTGACAATTAACTGAACGGCCGAGAGTGTTGATGTTTGTCGTGCAGGTTCAGACATGTTCAAGGTCACCACTCAAGTGTTCACAATCAGTTCTCCCTGATTTATCTGAAAGGTAGAAACATAGTCTCGTTATATAATAGACAGACCTTGTGTTCATTTAGTACCAAGTACACACAAGAGGCAGTGGGGTGTAGTAGCTTGAGTGCTGGATTGGACTCTGGGATACCAGGCTTTGAATTCCTGCTTAGCCATGGAAACCCACTGGGTGACATTGTACAAGCAACAGTCAGTTTCTGAAAAAGGCAATGGCAAACCTCATCTGAATAAATCTGGCCAACACAACCTATGATAGCCTTGCCTTGAGTCAGAAACTACTTGAAGGCACACAGCAACAACAACTGATAGAGAGAGGCAGTCACTGCTGCATGTAACATTCTCACAGAGCATAGCTGGAAAAGTTGCTTTTTGAACTACAGCTCCCAGAATCTCCTACCTAGTCAGGCCAGTGACCATGCTATATGGAAGAATTCTGGGAGCCGTAGTCCAGAAAGTGACATCTCAAAGCTTTGATCCATACAGTCCTACTGATATGCTAAAATCTATTTTGGAAGTCTTTTTTGACTACACATTTCTCATAACCATTTAGCATAACTGTCAGAATGAAGATAGATGTCATTGACAGGGAAGCTGCTGTGGGGTTCCTTCCAGCATTGTAGTACAGTATCTATAACAGACTATGTATTCTGACACATCAAGTGTGGCCTTAACCTTTTGGCTTGTCCCTGCCTGCCTGCTTGAAGCAAGCTGGTTGGCTGGTTTATATTTTCACATGTATCATTATCCATTTCTATGTCTTTTTTCATTTAAAAAGCGCTTAGAAAAGTTACTTTTTTGGATTATAGAATCCCACAGCCCTGAGAGTTACAGTACAAAAATAATTTTTCAAAGCTTTGACAAAGAGAGCGAGCCAATAAGTAGTGAATGCATCCAAAAAGTGGCTTAATTTTCCCCAGAACATTTCTCAGCCCTTCACATAGCATTCACTTTGGGAAAGTCTGGATTAGCTGAATTACTTTGTGTTATTTCACACACTATGTATCTTTCAAATTTGTAATTGTCTCTGACAACTGCCTTTTGGGTCCTGATTTGTTCTCTATTACTGCACAATATATATTGCCTCACATTTTCTTCATTGATTTTGATTTGGAAAAATCCATATCCTATTAATTTTCTAGACTCCTGTAAGTGGGAGGCTTCAGGTCGACTCTATGCATCTTAGGCAACAGTTACTTGAGATGGGGGCAGGTGATGGGCCCCATCAGTATAGCGAAAACAATGCACGGCTGCTACAAAGTAGATTGAAGGAAGCTGCAAGAAAGATCTGCAGTCTGAGCAAAGAAAAACAACAGCTGCTAGAGATGGTAAACAGACTAAGAGCAGAATTTGGAGCAGCTTCAAAGGAAGGTAGGCTTGTTGGAAAGAAAAATCTTGGCCTTTTATGAGGAACTCAGCCTCTTGAGATAAAGGTAGTTACAAGAATGAGGTGCTTGATGGAGGCCCATTGTAGAATGAGGAGCCAGTTATAACTAGAGAATGAAGTGCTTTAGAGGATACTTGCTCCAAACACTGAAAATGGTGGGGTAAAAAAATGAACAGACTTGCTATTTGTTTCTTATCCTTGGTTATGGAGTACTGCCACTAGAAGGTCAAGGTGGTAACTACATGTTGCACAATGTGGGGGAAATCACTTCTTTTATGTATTTATGATACATTTGTAAAGATTCCTGAAATAAGAACTTGCTTTTTCCTGGAAATGAGAAAGCATACAAAATGACATTATTGTGTAACAAATGTGAGGCCAAAATAGAAGTCTTTTAAGTAAATTTCATTTTTAAGTTTGAGTTCTATAGACCAGCTTATTTTGGTGAATTTGAAATATAAAGGTCATTGCTTGGAAGGGATATTCCCAGGCCATTTTGTAAACATCTCTTTACCAATATATTCTGTCTATTGCCACATTGTGTAATTATAGCTACAAACAAAATGTTGCTTGTAATAAAAAGTTGATTTGTTAAATGCACTATAGAAATGTCACATGTATTTTCTCCTTCATGTTGGTAGGATCTATGGATTCCAAGCTCTCAGAGCATCAAGGTCACACTTTCCTTGGCGCCCTCTACCCTAAAGAACTCGTTAGAAAGACTAAGCATCGTCTTCTAGCCTTAGAACAACTACAGTACCAGCTTACCACACAGGTAATATGAGCTAGAATTTTACTGGGGCACCACATTAGCATCCAAAGGGTTACAGTGGTTGTGTAAATGCAGTCGCTCATGCAGCCAATCATTCTACAAGTGTGCTCACAGCTCCTCCCTCTTCTTTTTGACTTGGTAGGTGGAGAGTTAATTGTCTGTTGCACAACAGTTGAGCTTAAAGTGATGCCACCCATTGTGCAAGCAACTGCACCACTGTGAGATCCAGTGTAACAGTGCAAGCACATATTTACACTGTGCTAAAAGCTCATAGGGTCTTGGACACGGTCTGATTCTCTTGTAGCTATGGACTGACATGTTCCTCTAGGCAACATATCAGTACATATAGTCTCAGGCTTACCATAAGCACCAAGCTGATTAAAACAGAGGGAGCCTGTACTCAGAATGCCAGGCCCTCTGTGCTAGTCATAGTAATATTGTACACAAACAGCCAGAATGCCCTGGGAAGGAAGATGCACTATGCGTGCTCTGCTTTCATTATACCAGTTTTGTAGCAATTGCTCCCTCCATGCTAGCATATAATTAGCTATGAACAACTCAGCATTGCTCCAGTAGTGCCATCTCCTCCTTGTCTCTTCCTTCAGTTGCAGAGGCAGCTTGAAGACTGGAGGAGTGCAATACTAAAATGTTTAGGGAACAAGATATTGGCTAATAGGTTAGTTGTACTTGGGTACACAGGGTATCTACCAAACTCTTGCTGCTTGAGGCAGAGCAAAGCATCAGCCCCCACCATGCCACCAACCAGCACACATATACATATATACACATTGTGGAGAAGGAGCAGAGGAGCTGCAGTTCCAGCTTGCTCCTCACCCCTGCTCACTCGCCCACTAGCTGGCTGCTTCTTGGTGCATCCCCTTTCCATCCAGAAAGTAGCAGAAGGGGGAGAAGAGTGGCTGCAATGGAAGCAGCTGAGCCCACAGTGAAGATAAGAGTGAAGGTGATAATGGCTAAAGGGCCTGTGCTGCCACTAGGAAGCTTCCTGAAAGTGAGGGCTCTGCATCATGAAAGCCAGGATCTTCTTCGTGGTCTCTGTGAATCACACAGTTGGGTTACTCCTGAGCCTGCGCAGAGCATCGGAACCTTCTGGAATCGCTAGGCAGATTGCTTACCTGTAACCATAGATCTTCGAGTGGTCTTCTGTGAATTCACACAGTTGGGTTACTCCTGCGCCTGCGCAGAGCATCGGAACCTTCTGGAATCGCTAGGCAGAATGTGCTTTGAAACATTTTTGGCGGTAACTCCACCCACACCAACAGTCCCTTATAAGGGACTCCCGCCTAATTCTCCTCAGTTCCTTTCTTTCCGCCGCATTAGCAGCTTGAAGGAACCTTCGTTCGCTAGTTTTTCACGCTTTCACTTTTGATTTCACTGGCTTGGCTTTTTGACTACGATTTTCTCTCACTCCTTGGATTTGGCTTCTTCCTCTGATTTTGGTGCTGACTTGGACTGTCCTTGACTTCTCTCCGTGTTTCTCCCTTTGGCTTTGGCAATTCTGTGAGTAAAATGTCTGGAAGAGGGGCCTTCAAGAGGTGTGTGATCTGTCAGGCTAAACTTCCTAGCGCGGATGGCCATTCCCGGTGCCTGATTTGTCTCGGAGAGACTCATAATGTTGACTCCTGTATACACTGTAGGGCCTTCATGCCTCAGGCCCGTAAACACAGGATGTCTCACCTGAAGTCCTTCTTATATGAAAGGACTTTAATTCCAGCCTCTACTTCGACTCCGGCCCCTACTTCAGCGCCCGAACCGCAAAAACGCACCCGTTCTCCTTCTCCGAAGGCCAAGCGCCAAAAATGCCATCAGTCCCGTAGCCCGTCCCTGGAGGCTGTGTGCACTTGACACAAGCATACTTCTGAAGCAGCTCGGGATCAAGCTCGCTCGACGCCTTCGACATCGACATGGGACCAAGAGCCCTCTACCTTGAGGGCTGTCTCTCAGGACCAGGCGTCTTCTGAGTCTACCAGCCGGGCTGATATCCCTAGTGAGGCTGTACATTCTTTGAAAAAGAAAAGGAAGGAGAAACACACCTCTCGGCATGATGATGACTCCAAATCGAAGAGCAAGCTGAAAGAGGTGCCTAAGAAGTCGACATCGGCAGCCGCATCATCTGCAGCTTCTACTGATAAAGCTGCGCGGCCTGTCGATACCATTGAGTCGCAAACCCCTGCTGGATCTGACGCCGCGTTCATCCGACCATCTCCAATACCAACGGTGGAGACTACTGCTCCACGATGGGCTCCTACCCCCACAGGTTCAGTGGAGATCATGGCAGTGGACGTGCCTTCTGGTGCTGACACGGACATGTCCCCCCAACGGGTGGCCCAATCTCCGACCCTTGTCATCTCAAGAGCCCAACTTCTTGAGCGTTCACCCTCTGACGTCAACGTCGAGGTCGTCGCACCCGAGGTTGTGGCTCGAACCCGACCGTTTTCACTCGACATCCATGCAGATATACCGGCTTATACAGCCTACGATCTGGCAAGATCTATCTGTCGGGCTGGAATCGTGTCACCGACAGGCTCTCAGATCCTGGCTTCCTGGGGAGATGGAGTGAGGGATGTGCATGCCGGCCGCTAGCTTGAGGAGCTTCGAGCAGTTCCAAGGAGGGATGCGGAGAGTCAAGTTTCTCCACATCCTGAGCAACGCCCTCTGCCTCCAACTCCTCCAACACCACCCCCGCACACCACCTCTCTGCTCCACGGCGATCGTAGTCTGTCTCCTGTGGATTCAACATCATCTTCGTCCGGTTCGTGGGATCCATACAGACCTTACCATCGCCGCAACCCAACTTGGTCGAGGAGGACTCTGCATTGCCTACAGATGACATCCGTGCTTTTTTGGAGCAGATGGTCCGCATGTCTCATGCTCTGGACCTCAAGGTGGTGGAAAAAGAGGCTGAACCGGAGGACCCCATCTTCCATTGGATTCAATCGAAGGCTCCTCCTACAGCTACTCTCCCGATTTTGCCTTCCCTTCTGAAACTCACGCAAGGGTCCTGGGAGAACCCATCCTCGATCCAGTCTACTTCCAAGAAAATCGTCAGGCTGTACGAGTCGCGGGCGAACATATTGACTGGCTCCAATCTCATCCAAAGCTGAATTCAGTAGTAGTCGAGGCTTCACAAAATAGGAAGCAATGCCGGCCTCAGTCATCCCCACCGAACCCTGAGGGTCGAAAGCTCGATATCATGGACAAGAAAATTTATTCTGCTGCAGGATTGAGCTTTCGTGTGGCCAATTACTCAGCCTGTATGGGGGCTTACCAGCAAGTATTGTGGGAGAGGATGCTGCCCCTCATCCAAGATCTCCCAGAGGAACGTCGACGTATGGCTGAGGCAATTCAGTCAGAGGCGCTATTGCTAGTGGGGCAACAGATGAATTCAGCCCGACATGTTGCTGCTTCTTCTCGAGGTACTTCCTGATCACGAAGAAGGACAGCGGCCTCCGTCCCATTCTCGACCTTCGTGGGGTGAACAGATATATAGAACCAAAGAAATTCAGGAGGGTCACCTTGGCCTCCATCCTTCCACTCCTACAACAGTACGACTGGTTCGCGTTCATAGACCCCAAGGACGCCTACTTCCACATCGGGATCCATCCATCCCACAGACGATTCCTGGCAATCCAGATCGGGACCGAGATGTTCCAGTTCAAGGTTCTGCCATTTGGGCTCTCCATCGCTCCAAGGGTCTTCATGAAATGCATGGCGGTGATAGCAGCCTTTCTACGCCAACGTGGAGTAGTGGTCTTCCCCTACATTGATGACTGGCTGATTGTGGCGGACTCTCAACGTCAGCTCGAACTCGATATCAACCTCACCTTAGATGTCTTATAGACTACCTGGGACTTGTTGTCAACATAGAGAAGTCACAGCTCCAGCCAGCTCAAGAAATCCAGTTCATTGGAGCTCGACTGAACTTGTGTACAGCTGCGGCTTACTTACCCCTAGACTGCTTTGACACCTTTCGCTTTCTAATCCATATCTGCCGTTGGTCCCAGAGGCTCCCTGCCCATTCGGTCCAGGTACTCCTCGGTCACATGGCAGCTACTACTTATGTGACCCGCCTCGCCAGGCTCCGATTCTGTCCACTCCAACACTGGTTTCTACAAGTGTTGGACCCCTTACGCAACTCTCCAATGAAACTACTCACGATGCCTCGGGCGGTTCATCGGTCACTGGAATGGTGGTTGGTACCGGACAACGTCCTGTCAGGAATGCCCTTTGAGCCTCCTCAACTGGACGTTTCTCTGATAACAGACGCCTCGATGCTGGGATGGGGAGCCCATCTCGAATCCTACGAGATACGGGGTTCCTGGGATGCTGAAGAACAGACTCTCCATATCAACGTCCTAGAGCTTCTCGGCGTGCAGAAGGCACTGTGGGCTTTCGAATCCCTGGTAACGGACAAGACCGTTCTGGTGGTGACAGACAACACTTCAGTCATGTACTATCTAAACAAACAAGGAGGAACGAGATCCCCTCAACTTCTCCAGCCCACACTGGACATTTGGGATTGGTGCGTCTGCAGGAACATCTTTCTCCAATCCATCCATCTTCCTGGGGATGAAAACACTCTTGCACACAGACTCAGCCGTTCAAGCCTCTCCATCCACAAATGGCAGCTACACAGGTCTGTAACCTCGGACCTGTTCCGTCGATGGGGATCTCCTCAAGTCGACCTCTTTGCGTCTCCCGAAAACACTCAGTGCCTCCAGTTTTGCTCCAGATGATGTGCCCCGGGATCGAGGGGCGACGCTTTCCTTTTCCGTTGGACAGGTCCACTTCTCTACCTCTTTCCTCCATTCCCACTGCTGACAAGGGTGATTGCCAAACTCCGTTGGGATCGAACGGATGCCATCCTCATCACTCCGTGGTGGCCCTGACCTTGGTTTGCAACCCTCCTGCATCTAGCCAGGCACCGATTCATCCGACTTCCATCCCGTCCCGACCTTCTCACTATTCAGAACGGGAGGGTCAGACACCCAGATGTGGAGGCTCTTTGACTAACGGCATGGAGACTACGGCCCTGAATCCATCCTCGGTACAGAGGGACAATGTACCTATGGCCTTGAACTCGATTTCGATCCTGTCGGGCCGACACTCTCCATCCTTTCCTCCAGAGATCCAGGATGTCATCGATGCTGCTCAAAGACCTGCTACCCGTAGGTCATATCACTACAAGTGGAAGAAGTTTGAAGCCTTTCTATCTGATCGAGGGTCGGTCACAGAACCGTTCTCCATCCCAACTGTCCTAGATTTCCTCCTCCACTTGTCTTCCACAGGACTTTCGCTTTCGTCGATCTGGTGCTACTTGGCAGCCGTATCTGTCGAATTCCAGGGCAGAGGTCATCCGTCTCCCTTTACAGATCCAACTGTCAAGAAGTTCTTGAGAGGCTACGCCAGCCTCCATCCTCCAGTGCTTGAGCCTACCCTGACATGGAGCCTCAAACTGGTCCTCTCACAGCTGGTCTGACGCCCCTTCGAACCCTTGGCATCCACCGACTTGAGACTACTGTCCTGGAAAACTGCCTTCCTTTTTGCAATTACTTCAGCGCGTCGAGCTGGTGAGCTCTGTGCCTTGTGATCGGACCCTCCGTACACTGCCTTCCACAAACATAAGGTGGTGCTCCGTCCCGACATCTCCTTTCTTCCGAAGGTGGTGTCGAGTTTCCACCTGAATCAGTCCATCACTCTCCCTGCTCTGATGCAGGACCCGAAGGACAAATTTGAGCATACCCTCCATTCCATGGACATCAGGAGGGCGCTCGCCTTTTACATCCAGAGAACTGCTCCCTTCAGGAAGTCACCTAGATTGTTTGTATCCTATGCCGACTCGAGACTTGGAGAGCCTATCTCCACAGCGTTTGTCGAAGTGGGTAACATCGACCATAGTTCTCTGCTATGAACTGGTGAAGAAACCGCTACCGCCATGGATTCGAGGACACTCGACGAGGGCTGTCTCCACCTCAACAGCTTTCCTCTCTGGGGTGCCTCTAGAGGACATTTGCAGAGCTGCAACTTGGTCATCACCTTTGACTTTCATTTCTCATTACAGACTTGACTCTCGTTCCAGAAACGAGGCTGCCTTTGGGAAAGCTGTACTTTTGTCTTCTATTCAATGAGTGAGTGTTAATGTTTGCCAAGTCATTTGATGGTTTCATGATATGATGAGTATATATACAGTTGCCCCTCCACATTCGCGAACTTGACATTCGCGGTTTTGGTTATTCGCGGTTTTGGGAGGGCCCCCCCGGGCCCCCCCAAAACCGCGACACGGGGCCTCCACAGGGACCGTGAAAGACCTGGAGGGAGCGGGGAGGCCCGGGGAGGCCTCCACGGGGCCCCCGGAGGTGCTCCGGAGGCCCCATGAAGGCCTGGGGAGGGCGTGGCGAGGCCTTCACGGGACCCCCAGAGGCCCTCCGGAGGCCCCGCGAAGGCCTGGGGAGAGGTCGGGAGGCCTTAGCGGGACCCCCGGAGGCCCTCCGGAGGCCCCGCGAAGGCCTGGGGAGGGGTGGCGAGGCCTTCGCAGGACCCCCGGAGGCCGTCCGGAGGCCCCGCGAAGGCCTGGGGAAGGGTGGCGAGGCCTTCGCGGGACCCCCGGAGGCCCTCCGGAGGCCCCGTGAAGGCCTGGGGAGCGGTGGCGAGGCCTTCACGGGACTCCCGGAGGCCCTCCGGAGGCCCCGCGAAGGCTTTGGGAGGGGTGGGGAGGCCTTCGCGGGACCCCCGGAGGCCCCGCGAAGGCCTGGGGAGGGGTGGCGAGGCCTTCGCGGGACCCCCGGAGGTCCTCCGGAGGCCCCGCGAAGGCCTGGGGAGGGAGGGGGAGGGGAGTCATTATTCGCGGATTTTTCACATTCGCGGGGGTCCGTGGAACGGAACCCCCGCAAATGTGAAGGGACGACTGTAGTTCATTAGTTTTTCTTAAGAATGTGCTGTCAAGACTATAATAATAATAATAATAATAATAATAATAGTAATAGTAATAAAGTTTATTTATACCCCGCCCCTCTGTTAAACAATCGGGGCAGCTTACAAAAATTAAAATACAGTACAGATAAAAATCCCTAAACACCCCCACCCCTACCCTCCCCCATAAAAAAATATTAAACAAATATAAGTTAAAAAAGCAACTGATCTAAAATCACATTTAAAAACAATAGATACAATAAATACAATAAATAGCCAGCGGACTAAACGAGGCCACGATCCCCTGAGGCCGGGATATAATTAGGAAAGGCCTGCTGAAAGAGATCCGTCTTTAGTGCTTTTTAAAAGCTACTCAGGCTTGTCATCTGACGGATCTCGAAGGTCTATGGATCTTCTTCGTGGTCTCTGTGAATCACACAGCTGGGTTACTCCTGCACCTGCGCAGAGCATCGGAACCTTCTAGAAATGCTAGGCAGAATATGCTTTGATATATTTTTGGCGGTAACTGCCCATCCTAACGGTCTCTTATAAGGGCTTCCCGCCTAAATCCCCTCAGTTCCTTTTTTTCCGCCGCGTTAGCAGCTTGAAGGAACCTCTGTTCGCTAGGTGTTTTTCTCTCATACAATCTGGTTGACTTGGCTTTGGTTTTTTTGACGACGATTTTCGCTCTATCCCTTTGGCTTTGGTATTTGGCTTCTGATCGCTCTGTTTTTGACCCATTTCTGACTCTTGACGATGATTTTGGCTTACTCCCTCAGCTTTGGCATTACCTCAGATACTGTTCCTGATCTCGGACTGCCCTTGACAACGATTTTTCTTCACTACGCTTATTATTGCTGTTATTGTGAGTAAAATGTCGGGGAAAGGAGCCTTTAAACGCTGCGTAATTTGTCAACCGAAGCTCCCAAGTGCAGATGGTCATTCCTGCTGTTTAATATGTTTGAGTGAGACTCATAACGTCGACACATGCGTTCATTGTAAGGCTTTTACACCACAAACATCGCAAACATAGGCTCTTGTGCCTGAAGTCTTTTCTATATAAGAAAGCCTTACTCCCTGGTTCAGCTCTGGCCTCTACCTCTGCTACAGCTCCTCTATCTGAGTCCCGAGGCCATGGACGCTCCCAGTCTCCTCCATCGAAGGGCCAAAAACCTTGTCGGTCCCGAAGCCCGTCAAGGCGCCGTTCCACTGCTTCTGACCCGGAGGCTCTCCATTCCTCCCTTGAGCGTGTGTCCTCGGATTCGGCTCGGGATGGATCGACACTGACTCGACAGCCAGTCCCATCAACATCGAAGGCTGACCCTCAGGATGGGGCTCTTGCCACCACTGAGGCCCGTCACAATACTGAGTCTGCCTCTTCTCAGTCTTTTAAGAAGAAGAAAAAAGATAAGCATCTCTCTAAGCATGACTCTACTAAATCTAAGACTAAGAGAAAGGAGGGCTCAAAGAAATCTAAGCCTGTGGAAGCTGCTGCTCCAGACATTCCCCCTCGCCGATCAACTGATGTCGAGGGCACCTTTGTCCGACCTTTGCCTGTTTCCACTCCAATGGAACCCGAGGCTCGTCGGTCACGTACACCATCGGGATTGGTGGAGATTATGGCAGCCAAGGTCCTGTCGGGCACTGGTGCCGAGAGGTCCCCTAGGCGCCTTGAAACATCCCCTGCTCTGGTTGTGTCGAGTGCTCAGTTACTGGAGCGCCACTCTTCGGACAAAGAGGTGGAGATCGTTGAGTCCAAAGTAGTGCCTCAAAGCCATACGCCTTCTGGAATCTGTGATGATATTCCAGCCTATTCCGCCTATGATCTTACCCGATCCATCTGCAGGACAGGCTTCGGGTCACCCACAGGTTTGCATATCTTCACACCGAGGGGTGATGTCCTCGACACCACAATTACGGGCTGCTCGATTGCTCGATCCCCACGCTTGGTCGACCTGGATGTTGCAAAACCGGTTTCGAAGAGGGATGCTGTAATCCAAGTGTCTCTTCCTGAACATCGCCCTCTACCTCGAACCCCTCCAACTCCGCAGCCCCGATCTCCCACACCGCCACGAGACCGTAGTCCTTCATTGGAGGAGTCGTCCTCATCTTTTGCCACGTCTTGGCACCTGTACCGGCCATATCTCCCATCACCAAAAACCGAGTTGATGGAGGATGTTTCTGCCTCTCCAACTGATGATGTTCGTGCCTTCAGAGAGCAAATGGTCTGGATGTCCCACACATTGGATCTTAAGTTGGAAGAACGAGCGATCAATCCCATGGACCCAATTTTCCAACGGATCCAGTCGAAGGCACCCCCGACGGCTTCCATCCCGGTACTGCCCTCGTTGTTGAAGATCGCACAGGGATCCTGGGAGAATCCCTCGTCTATTCAGTCGACATCTAAGAAGATAGATCAACTGTACCGTGTCAGTGGTGAGCATGTGGATTGGCTCCAGAACCATCCAAGGCCGAATTCTGTGGTCATCGAGGTCGCACAGAACAGGAAACAACGTCGGCCTTTGTCATCCCCACCAGACCCAGAGGGAAGAAAATTTATTCGGCAGCTGGTCTGAGCTTCCGTGTGGCAAATTATTCAGCTTGCATGGGATCTTACCAGCAAGTCCTATGGGAGAGAATGAGTCATCTCATCCAGGACCTCCCTGACGAGCGGTGTCGGATGGCAGAGGCCATACAATCTGAGGTCCAGTCCCTAGCGGGACTACAGATGAATTCGGCCCGTCATGTGGCAGACTGCGCAGCGAAAACCATCGCTGGTTCCATTGTGCTGCGTCAACATGCATGGTTGCGTTCCTCGGGCCTTATACCTCAAGCCTCGGCCACCATAGAAGATCTGCCCTTTGACGTGTCTGGCTTATTCAATGGGTCAACCGACAAAAAGCTCGAGTTCACCCAAAAGATGTGGACCACTGCCAGGAAATATGGTATGGGCTCCACCTCCACCTCAATACCGTCCTAGAGGCAGATATTCCTGGCAAGCCCCATCGTATGGCCAACAGTTCCACTGAGGGTTCTCTGGCCAATCCTACTGCCGGTCCGTTACGTTCCCTCTCCCTCTGTGGCCTCATCGGTGAGGAGCCAGGGCTCGGGTTCCAGATACCGCCAACCATCGCGGCAACGATCCAGGGATCAGAGCCGGAAGAAATTTTGATTGCCTTGTTGACGTTCTTTCTTTTTTCCCTTAGACACCTCTCTTCGGGGATCAGCTGTCCAATTTCCAAGAAGCCTGGTCCTCTATAACATCAGACCACTGGGTGCTTCAAATCATCCAGAATGGCTATTGGATCAAATTCGACACTCTGCCTCCAACAGGACTGGTTCGATCAACACCGCCCTCCCCTTCCCTCCTCGAGGAGGTGCAGACCCTGTTGCAGAAGGGAGCCATCGAACCTGTCCACCCCGATCTTCACCACCTCTGTTTCTTCTCAAGGTATTTTCTGGTTACGTAGAAGGACGGTGGTCTATGCCCGATTCTCCAACTTTGTGGGGTGAACAAATATATAGCCCCAAAGAAGTTCAGAATGGTCACCTTGGCCTCCATCCTTCCACTTCTGAAGCGGTACGACTGGTTCGTCTCCATAGATCTGAAGGACGCCTATTTTCACATCGGGATTCATCCAGCTCACAGGCGTTTCCTTGCATTTCAAGTCGGGACCGAGGCCTTCCAATTCAGAGTGCTTCCTTTCAGCCTCTCGACTGCTCCTTGAGTCTTCACGAAGTGCATGTGGTGGTGGCAGCATTCCTTCGTCAGCAGGGCATTGTGGTCTTTCCCTACATCGACGATTGGCTGATTGAGGCAGAGTCTCGACATCAGCTTGAACTCGATGTTGGACTCACCTCAGATGCCTTAGACTACCTGGGACTTGTTGTCAACATCAAAAAGTCTCAGTTCCAGCCGGCTCAGGTGAGCCAATTCATTGGGGCTTGTCTAGACTCTGTAACTGCAGTGGCATACTTACCTCAAGACCGCTTCAACACCCTTCGGTCCCTGATCCATACTTGCCGTCGGTCCCGAAGGCTCCCCGCTCATTCAGTCCAGGTCCTTCTCGGTCACATGGCAGCCACTACTTATCTGACCCGCCTCGCCAGACTTCGGTTCCATCCGCTCCAACACTGGTAGCTACAAGTGTTCAACCCTCTCCGCGATTCTCCAAACAAGATGCTCACAATGCCAAGAGCAGTTCAGTGGTCTCTGGACTGGTGGCTGGTGCCGGTCAATGTCCTGTCGGGCATGCCATTCGACCTTTCTCAGCTGGACGTTTCTTTGACAATGGATGCCTCGATGCAGGGATGGGGATCGCACATCGAGTCCTACGAGATTTGTGGTTCCTGGAGCACCGAAGAGCAAGCTCTCCATATCAACGTCCTGGAACTTCTCGCCATCCAGAAAGCGTTGCAAGCCTTTGAATCCTTGGTGAGGGGCAGGTCTGTGCTAGTACTGACAGACAACACCTCTGTCATGTACTACCTAAACAAGCAGGGAGGTACGAGGTCCCCTCAACTTTTGCAGCTCATACTGGACATCTGGGATTTGTGCGTTCTCAGGTTGTGTTTCTCCAATCCATCCATCTTCCAGGGGAGAACACTCTTGCAGACGGGCTCAGCCGTTTGAGTCTCTCCATCCACGAGTGGCATCTACACAGGTCGGTCACCTTAGACCTCTTTCGGAGCTGGGGTTTTCCTGAAGTGGACCTCTTCGCATCTCCCGAGAATGCTCAGTGTCCCCAGTTCTGTTCCAGGCGACACACTCCGGGATCGAGGGGAGACGCATTCCTGTTCCAATGGTTGGGTCCTATACTCAATGTTCCCTCCATTCCCGCTACTGACAAGAGTGATTTCCAAGCTTCGCCAGGATCGAGCAAACGCCATCCTCATCACCCCGTGGTGGCCTCGGCAGCCTTGGTTTGCGACTCTGCTACACATGTCCAAGCGTCGCTTCATCTGTCTGCCATCCCGTCCGTATCTGCTCACCATTCACGAATGCAGGGTCAGACATCCCGACCTAGACACTCTCCATCTGACGGCATGGAGGCTGATTCTGTGATTCAACCTTTGGGTTCGAGACTCTCGGGTTCGTCCTCGGTACCGAGGCAACCTGCGTCTCTCCATCCAGACGTTCAGGCTGTCATCGATGCTGCACGAAGACTGTCTACTCGAAAGTCATACCACTACAAGTGGAAGAAGTATGAAACCTTTCTGGCCTCCCAAGGACCATGTCCTGAACTGTTCTCCATTCCAACTGTACTGGAGTTTCTCATCCAATTGTCTTCAGCGGGCCTATCGCTTTTGTCGATCCAGTGCTACCTGGCAGCTATCTCCGTCAAGTTCCAGGCGAGAGGACGTCCATCTCCCTTTGTTGATGCAACGGCAAAGAAATTTTTGAAAGGCTTCGCCAACCTGCACCCTCCGGTGACCGAACCAACCCCGGCTTGGAGTCTCGAACTGGTCCTTTCACAGCTGGTTCGCCGACTGTTCGAACCTTTGGCTTCTACTGATCTGCGACTCCTATCCTGGAAGACTGCTTTCCTTGTGGCCATCACTTCGGCACGTCGGGCTGGTGAGCTCTGTGCCTTGAGGTCTGATCTTCCATACACTGCTTTCCATAAGCACAAAGTGGTGCTTCGTCCCAACATCTCCTTCCTTCCGAAGGTGGTGTCCAACTTCAATCTCAACCAATCCATCACTCTCCCTGCTTTGATGCAGGACCCACAGGACAAATTCGAACGCACCCTTCATCTCATGGACATCAGAAGGGCTTTAGCCTTCTACATTCAACGGACTGCGTCCCACAGGAAGTCACCCAGACTGTTTGTGTCTTATGCTGACTCGAAGCTCGGAGACCCCATTTCCTCGCAACGGCTATCGAAGTGGGTGACGTCGACCATTGCTCTCTGCTACAAACTGGCAAAGAAACCTCTGCCATCACGGATTCGAGGACACTCTATGAGAGCTGTCTCCACTTCGACAGCTTTTCTCTCTGGAGTGCCTCTAGAGGACATTTGCAGAGCTGCAACCTGGTCATCACCTTTGACTTTTATTTCTCACTACAGACTTGACTCTCGTTCTAGAACAAGGCTGCCTTTGGGAAGGCTATACTGTTATCTTCTATTCAATGAGTGAGTGTTCATGTTGCCAAGTCACTGTTGTTATATATGCTTTGATCACTTAAGAATGTGCTCTTAATGTTTCAAACTCAGGTGTCTGTATATATGGTATACTTGGTGTAGGACATAACCACCTCCAAGAGTGAAGCTTGCCAGTCTATACCCAGCTGTGTGATTCACAGAGATCACGAAGAAAATGGACAGGTTGCTTACCTGTAACCGTAGATCTTCGAGTGGTCTTCTGTGAATTCACACAGACCCGCCCATCCTCCCCTCTGTGTCCTTCTACATCATATAAACACGCTTAATGTTCCTGATGCTGCAGATTGCAGTGTCACTCAAGGAACTGAGGGGATTTAGGCGGGAAGCCCTTATAAGTGACCGTTAGGATGGGTGGCGTTACCTCCAAAAACGTATCAAAGCATATTCTGCCTAGCGTTTCTAGAAGGTTCCAATGCTTTGCGCAGGCGCAGGAGTAACCCAGCTGTGTGAATTCACAGAAGGCCACTTGAAGTTCTATGGTTACAGATAAGCAACCTGTCCTTACAGGTAAGCAACCTGTCCTTCTGTGGAAGGGGCAGAGGTGTCTAAGAACATTGATTTCCTAGACATATTTGCCTCTCTCAAAGATATATTTTACACACCTGGCAATTTTGGAACCAAACTATAATTGCTATCTTGCTTGATAGTTGAGAGGGTTGGAGAGGGTTGGAGAGGTTCTGAGCTGAACACAGTAGTCTTCTCATAATAGAAACACTTTATAATCTCTCACTAGATGAAATCCTGGGGCCCATTTACATGGCAGTTTTTATCCAGGGAAGATTAAAAAAATCGTGATCTTGAATCTGTCCCTCACTGTTCCCACAACTTAGAAAAGTTACTAACTAAGTGGGCCTTTCGAGTCCCGTCACAGCTTTGGGAGCGCGGGGTGGTGGTGGCTGAGAAGCGGCTACGAGGCTTGAAAAGCCCCATAGCCACTTTGGAAGAGCCAGCGGGGGATTGCGGGTGGGCGGTGGGGAGGCATACTTTTATTCATGTTTTTTTCACATTCGCAGCGGTCTTGCGCCCCTAACCCCTGCAAATGTTGAGGGACAATTGTATATCCAATTAAATGGGTACTATATTTCCAGAAAATAAAAAGATAAGCTTGTAATAAATGCAAGGTAATAATTTAGACTGCTGCTTTTCATGGCAGGAATTACAGTATGCACAGCAAAAACATGCCTCAGGAAAATGTCCTCTGTTTGTTGAGAACACAAATAATGAAAGTGTCCCAAGTAGCAGCAACTGTACTGAAGGAGAAGAAATCCCTTTGAAAGAGGTATAGTAGAAATTGAGTGCTTTATATCCTTCATTAAAGCTTCTGCAGTCTGGTCCTAAGTCTGTTTCATAGAATCATAGAATTGTAGAGTTGGAAGAGACCACGAGGGCCATCCAGTCCAACCCCTGCCATGTGCTCAGCCAGTCTCACACACAGAACAAAGGAAAAGATCAGAACTTTTAAAAGTCCTTCTTGTTGATTTCTGATTGCTTAGAAGCAAGTCCTACTGGGTTCAGTGGAATTTTATCTCTAGCATATGGATAAGATTACAGTCTTAGATGGTTAAATTAATAGTAACTTCTTTAAAAAAAATGAACTCTGCTCAGTAATACATTGTAACCTTATGCCTTTTGTATCTGATTTGCTTGTCAAGTATCTCTGCTCCACTCTTCAAGCACTGTTAGACATTTGAAAAGAAACCCAGTCTTTTGCTATCTATTAGTGTCACTCCAATTATTTATTATATTCTCCCATGACTTTTATTATTCTTTAAATGAAAGAAATGTAGGGGGTAACCACATATTATGTGTAGATGCAAGGATTAGGGTCTGGTGGTGTTTTTAACGATACAGTACATTGTTTTTAAAGAGAACATTTTTCTTTTTTTACATAAATTGAAAAGGGGGGGTGTAGAGGAAAATCTCTGGATAACTACAATTTCACCGCCTAAATATTTGTGCTCCAAATCCCCTCAACTGTCAACTGCTTCCACCTACATGCAGGGTTTAACATACATACATTTTTACACTCCTTGCCTTGTTTCCCCTCCCACTTATGTATTTAAAAGATTTACATCTCATCACCTTTTCACCCGTACAAGGTCCCCATGTCAGTTATGCTTAATTTTTTAAAAAATAATAATAAAAGTAAAGAATATACAAAGAGCCAATTTAAAAAGTAGCCAGCAAATTAAGCAGGGAAAACCCCACAGTGAGAGGGAATAATTCAGCAGAGACCAAATGCCTGGCAAAATAAAATGATTTGGACAATATGTCTAAATATTAAAAGAGAAGGGGCCAGATGAACCTCTCTGGGGAATGTCTGCAGTCCAGATGCTACATCCAAAAAGGCCTATTCCCATGTTCTTCTTAACCATGCCTGAAGTTGCAGAAAACTGAGCAAGGCATCAGATATTGAATGCAGAGGGTGGGAAGACTTGGGTGGGTGGGGGTCCTTCAAATATATGTATCATGGTGGCACTTTCTCATACTTTTTTGCTTATGCTTGTGGCATACTGATCAAAAACATTGGCCACACTTCCCCTATCTATTACCCACCTATTTGGTTCCCTTTTATCCTCGGTGATTCAGGAGCTTGACAAAAAGCTGCTTAAGTGTCTACTGTTTATTCCACTTGTTGTGCATTAGACAATTGGATGGAATGTTGGTAAATCCCTGTGTTAACTGGCAGAACACAGGGATTTGCTTAAAATTCAGTCTGGTCCTAGTGACATTGCGTACTTGTGAGGTATGCTTTTTTAAGTGAATCTGGATGAGCATAATAAGTAGCACTCCATAAGTTTAGGTAAAAGTCAATGTATAGCTTAGTTAATCCATTCCTATGCTTGTATGTTAAAAGTTATTTCAGGTTTGGAAGCAGAAAGAATTGTGGGTCACGTAGTATGGCCCTGGGCTTTTGACACATCTCCACCCTAGGTCATTGATTACAAATGTTGGAAAATACTGTCATTTTCACAGGTTCAAGTGGAATCTTTTGTAAGAAATTGTACTGCAGATGTCCTGAAGCATGAAAACTTAGTGCCACATGAGCCTCAACAGCACCAAAAAGAAAGTCCAAGCCATTTCCAGCAAGGCTTTTTGTCATCATCTGGTACACATAGCTCCCTGGAAGAAATCTGGCAGATTCTAGAGATGGGATCAAGCCCTTCTGTTCTCAGCCCTCAGAGTAATAATGATCAAGGTAGGCATGATATGGAAGGAAGTGACTATTTAATTTTACTCTGAATCAAATGCAGTACAGCAATTTCTGAATTTAAGCAGTGCTAGTCAGTATATATTGCAATTAAACTGTCTTATCTGTGGTTAAATAAAACAGCTATTTGTGGCATTTTCCTCTACCATGTTCATACCTTTGATCTGTGTGGGAAACACACACATGCCTACGCTTCAGTAATTGGTGACACAGACCCAAGTATCCATTTCTGACTCCAGTTTAGTGGTTTTCAATTGGTGCTGTAGGGAAACTCCTGAAAGACAACTTGCCTGTCACTGCTCTTGTTACTCTGCAGTGTGCAGGTGCATGGGAGTGTTGGGTGTACTTCCCAAGTGCTCACTTGATCCCAAAATTTGGGGAATTTTGCTGACTCTAGTATTGGAAAACTGCAGGAGAAGATAGCGCCTACATTTGCAGAGACTTCCTAACTTCTGTAAAATGAAACAAAAAAGCGGGGAGTCCTCAATAGCTCCCCTCAAAAGCTGCAGTGGGCAAGGGTGGCATGTGTTCTTTACTCTTTACTTACACTATTACATTATATCCCTGTCAGCAGAGGGCAACACAGCCAGTTACCTTCTGAGAAGGGGCAGGATGCATGAGGTAGAATATTGCCTCTTAGCTGCTGAAAGGATTATGAGTCAAATGGCAACTGGCCTGCTGGGGATGCATTTAAATGGGTTCTTACATGAAGGCACATCTTATACTTTCAAAGGAGTTTCTAGTAATCTGGATGACTTAGTCCATGGTTTTGCTTTGTTGCTTTTTAAATTTTAGTTTTGTTGCTTTTTAAAACTGAGCTATAAAATTATTATTATTTTAAAAAGTTAGTATCTCTAAATGGTGTTGTTTTGGATTTTTTTATTTTTTTTTTATTTTGCTCTTTTTGCTTTTTCAAAAACTGAGTTATAAAGATTACTGTTTCCAAAAGGCAGCATTTATTTTTTTTTACAAAATACTATTAAAAATCTTGTTAACTTCCTTATTTTATGTAAGCCTGATTATTCTAATACCCTTTCTGTTGGGCTTCTTTTATCTCATAGAGATCACTTCTTAACTGTGCAGCTGCTTTCATCTTACTTTTGCATGGAAAATGTCTGTGTGGCTCAGTTCATCTTTCTAATTTGTAAGAATAAACTAAGTATTTTTCTCTTTGCTATTAGGCTTTTAAACTGTATCTCTTGGCTCTTAGTATTGCTCCTGAATGCATTTTATGTTTGTTATATGAATCCTTCAGTCTTCAAGAGTAGTTCCAAGACTATAGTTTTATTATTAGTATCTACTGAGGTCTTTGAAAATAGAAAGTATACAATCGAGTTACACATTATTACAATGTCCTTGTGTAGCAGTACTTATGTACAGTGACAGCCATGTGGCAGTAAGGTGGGCATGGGCTTGCAGATGCAATTCATATGCTGTATCCAGATTTGTCAGTGGACTGAGGCATAGAAAAGATATTGCAGGTCAAGAACCTGTTGATAAAACTGAAGCTGTGTTTGGACATGCAAATGTCAGAGCAACTTTCCCAATGTCTCATGCTCTCAGCTGGTGAAATTCAACTGGCAATATTACAAGGACACCAATTTCCTAACTTGGTGTTGGAAACTTCCATCCAGAGTAGGAGCTCTGGCACTTTGTGTCCAGATGCCCAAAGTCTGGTGCAATAGAAGAAAAATGGTTGCTACTTACAATGAAGATAGCCTATCATCCAGTTTGTTCAGGTTGGTTTGGGGGAAAGGAACCTTGGATTTGGTCTAGCTTTTTAAAATGATTTTAGTATTGCTTTTCTATATTCTTTTGAAAAAGACATTAATATGCATACTTCAAAACTTTAAATTCCACCCTATTCAATATTCCACTGATAAAGTAAGAACACACTTGCGTACTCGTTACATGTCCCTTCCAACATAAAAAATGACTGAGCCAAATGGTGTAAAGTATTGCTAAAGGCTGTTTGCTGCCAATGCTATGCTGTTTTCTTTTTTCCTGCAACATCCTGCCCTGTGGTGATTTTAAAGCGAAGATGTTTTTCTTTTAGTTAAAGGCATATTCAAAGTATAGATTTGTTCTATAGTATAATTATTTCAGAATAAACTTTACTGGCCTTAGGATGTGACAGACTATGCCATAGGGCCTGACTGCACTTGATGTTTTGCATGCTTTTAAAAAAACACTCTTGAACTGATCAAGTTTATTTTAAAGAAGAAAAAAAGCAGCCACAGGTCTCCAGTCTGGATTAGAGGTCCTGCCCCAAATCCATCTCCCCAGCTGCTACTTGCCCATGAAAGTGCTGCAGTTTTTTCTGGCACACAGTAGTAGACAAAACTGTGGTAAGCAAAAATCTGCTGGAAGGCAGCTCAATAGGAAACTGGCATAGGCCTCTGCTTCAGAACAAGAGCATGGTCCATGTCAGGGAGTCAAGGCTGCTTCCCTCCCCAATAAGCTAGCCAGTTTCATCATGCTTTCTTATGACTAGGAAGCCAAGTAGTTTAGCACTTAGTAGTATGTATGGGCCTTAGAAACCTCATGCCCTTTAATTTCTGGGTACCTGGCATAGAAAACTGTTACCATAAAAATAATGGTAAAAGAATTTTACCATTATTTTACCAGTAAAAATAATGAAGTCTATTAATCAGCATTCATAACAATTTATGAAATACACCAAAATGTTATTAAAAAAATGTTAACACAGTGATTTACCAGGGACATGTATCTAAACCCTGGACCTATCCCTTTTAGATGGGGATAGCTGCAGAATACAAAGCATAAGGTATGTCCTTCCTAACATGCAGCATAACATGCAGCATTTTTTACCTCATTGAAACCATGGTGTTTGTGGTTTTTTGGTTTAGTTTGTACACCAAATGTCTTCTGTTCTAAAAAGAACAAGCTAGTAATTTATTTCTGGAGCAAGAATTAAGATGTAGGCCAAAATGCTACTTGCCACTCTCTCTCCTTTTGTAGGTAAAAATGTTATGGCTCCAATAGGTAGGAACCCTTTTCTTTCAGCTTCAGTTGCAATTTTAAGGCAAGTTTGATTTTTCTGAGAATATGCAACTTTGAAAGTGGGTCAAGTTGTATGTTTCAGACAGACTGTGAAGAACACTAAAAAGGAACAAGGTGGTTCTGATTTTGCAAAACACACTGAACTAGGAGTTCAAATATTTCATTCTTTGTGTTGTATCAACACTCTGGGAGTATACTTTACAAGTGCCTTTTATCCTATTGCTGACTTGGAAATTAAATTTCTGATACTCACCATTTGCTCACTTCTAAACCATTTTCAAAATCCATTGAAATTAATAATTGCTGTGACTTGCTGTTGATAAAAGTATTTGATTACTCTGCTTCTTGGTCAGTGTGTAAACCGAAAGTGGAATAATAATTATAATCAGGACACTGTTGTCTTTTATAAAAGATAAGTAGAAACGTTCTTAGGGATATAACTGACTACATACTCTATAGCCAGAGGTGGAAAGAATATGCCCCCCCCAAGCTGTTTTTATGGCTCTTGACCCCTCCAGACTCACCAGATCATGCTTTTTCTGATGTAAAAAAAAAAATTATTTTTTTTTAGTTATTTATACCCCGCTCTTCAGCAACAAGGCTATCAGAGCGGCTTACAAATTGTTTTAAGCAATAGCTATTTACACATCTACACTGCATTAAACAGTTTCCAATGTGTGTTAGCTAATTGGCCCCCACAAGCTGGGTACTCAATTTACCGACCGAGTGAATTGCTTTTCCTGGTAGCTTCCAGGAGAGAAAAGTCACCTTTTAAATAGGTTGCAGGAACTTCAGGCCCTCTCCATTGACGCCCCCTTGACCTCTCCATTGACGCCCCCTTGTCGTGGGAGAGAGGCTTGCGTACCCTAATGACGTTTTGAGCTATGCTGGCGGTGGCATAATAGCCACCGGTAGGGTCTCCCATGCCAGACAGGTCAAAACCGAAGGGTCTGACAAAGAGCGTCAAAGGGCAGGATGGGCTCTCTAGCCTTATGGCAACCGTCCTAGGAGAAGGAAAACTCTAATCCCAAACCCGGGCAGATGGTGCTCGTCCAACCCTGTAAGGTCAACCATCTAAGAGAAGGAAACTCTAATCAAACCTACGGCCCGAGGACCTCGCTGCCACGTCCATGCTTGCAAGGCCACGGCAGATGAATCTCTGGTTTAAAGGGTGAGGCCAGTTCTGTGCACGCTGCGCTCCACCAGAAAAATCCATTGCACAGGCTCGAAGGACAAATCCATTTCCAAAAAAGCCCTGTAGCGACTGGCGAGGGACGAAACCGGCAGGTGTAAAGATGCACTGGAAGCCGCAGCCCCAACCCTGCATGCAGGCGGTTCAGGACATTGGTCGCTCAAGCCTGACCCGGGAGATGACAGTCTTGTTCGGCAGCATTCTGAACGACCAAGCAGCCTTTTTTAAGGAGAGCACTGCTTGCTCCATATGGAGAGGGGCCTAGAAAAGGTGGCCTAAAGAAAGCTCATCCCCAACTACCTGGTTGGCTAGCCGCGGCCAACGGGAATCTTCTGATGCGGTCAAACCAAGGCAAAGAAACAAAGGCACACACCGGCCTCCAAAGGTGTAAATAAACTGACACTTGCATGCTGGAACATCAGAACCATGCAAGACTCTAAAGATAGTGGACGGCCTGAGCGTCGTTCTGCCCTAATAGCCCTTGAACTATCACGGCTTAATATTGACATCACTGCTCTTAGTGAAGTTCGCTTCCATGAGGAAGGCAGCCTTAAAGAACATGGCGCCGGCTACACACTTTACTGGTCTGGCAAACCCAAAACCGAAAAACATCTTTCAGGAGTAGGCTTCATGATTAAAAACTCCATTGCCTCCAAACTCGAAACCTTGCCAACAGGACACTCTGATCGCATTATTTCCTTACGCCTCCCACATGTTGTTCTCTTTAGTGTATATGCCCCAACTATGCAAGCTGACCCTGTAGAGAAAGACAAATTCTACACAGACCTACGCCAACTCATACAAAAAGTCCCTGTAGAAGATAAAATTATTATACTTGGTGATTTCAATGCCAGAGTAGGAAAGAATTCCAAAGCCTGGAAAGGTGTCTTAGGCAAGCATGGTGTTGGAAATTGCAATGATAACGGACGCCTCCTGCTAGAGTTCTGTGCAGAACAACAGCTGACTATTACAAACACAATCTTTCAGCAGAAAGATAGCTTGAAGACAACCTGGATGCATCCCCGATCCAAACATTGGCACCTCATTGACTACGTTCTAGTCCGTCAGAGAGACATTCGTGATGTCCGTCATACCCGAGTGATGCCCAGTGCAGAATGCCAAACAGATCATCGCCTCGTCAGATGTAAACTAAATCTTCATCTTAAGTTCAAACCTAAGAGGGGTGGCATCTTAAAGAAGAGGCTCCAAGTCAACAATCTTCAACAAGCTACCATGAGAGACAACTTCCAGGCAAACCTACAAACGAAACTTGAAGACCATCCTACAGATCCTTCTCCTACAGTGCTTTGGCAACATATCAAAAACAGTATCCTCCAGTCTGCAGAAGAATCCCTCGGGTTCTCCCACAAGAAAAATCAAGACTGGTTTGAGGAAAGCAACCAAGAGATCCAGGAGCTGTTGGCAAGGAAGAGAGCTGCTCACCAGGCATACCTCGCCCAGCCAACCTGTCATGTAAGAAAAGCAGCTTTCCGCCTCACATGTAGCAAACTACAACAAAAACTCCGAGACATGCAGAACAAGTGGTGGATCAATTTAGCAGAAAAGACACAACGCTGTGCAGATCTGGGTGATCATAGAGGATTTTATGAAGCTCTTAAAGCAGTGTTTGGACCTACTTATCAGGTCCAAAGCTCCTTATACAGTACAGATGGTCAAACATTAATTACTGATAAAGCCTCCATCCTAAATCGTTGGGCTGAACATTTTCAAAGTCTCTTTAGCGCCAACCGAGTAGTCCAAGCCTCAGCTATCCAACATATGACACAAAAACCAATGAAAAATGAATTGGACATAGCTCCCACTTTGGAAGAGACCCTTATGGCCATACAGCAGATGAAAAACGGCAAGGCAGCTGGGATTGATGGAATCCCACCTGAAGTTTGGAAACACGGAGGTCATGCACTCCACGAAAAATTCCACGAATTCCTTGTGAATTGCTGGGAAAAAGGGGAACTGCCATCAGACCTCCGAGATGCAGTCATCATCACCCTGTACAAGAAAAAAGGAGCAAAATCCGACTGCTCAAACTATCGAGGCATAACACTGCTCTCTATTGCTGGAAAAATCCTTGCAAGGATACTCCTGAACAGATTAGTTCCTGCTATTGCAGAAGAACTTCTCCCTGAAAGCCAATGTGGCTTCAGAGCCAATAGGAGTACTACAGACATGGTATTTGCCCTTAGGCAACTGCAAGAAAAATGTAGGGAGCAGAACAAGGGTCTCTATGTAACATTTGTCGACCTCACCAAAGCCTTTGACACTGTAAGTAGAAAAGGTCTGTGGCAGATCCTGGAAAAACTAGGATGTCCCCCCAAATTCCTTAAAATGATTATCTTGCTACACGAGGGCCAGCGTGGTCAAGTCAGATATGGCGATGCTCTTTCAGAGCCCTTTCTAATAACTAATGGAGTGAAGCAAGGTTGTGTTCTTGCACCAACTTTATTTACAATCTTCTTTAGCACGATGCTCCAAAGGGCTATGGCAGAGTTTGAAGAAGACGACGGCATCTATATACGCTACCGTACTGATGGTAGCTTGTTTAACTTAAGCCGTCTGAGGGCTCACACTAAGACTCTAAACTATCTAGTCCGTGAGCTGCTCTTCGCCGATGATGCTGCCCTTGTTGCCCACACAGAAGCAGCTCTGCAGCGCCTAACGTCCTGCTTTGCAACAGCTGCAGAGCTGTTTGGGCTAGAAGTCAACCTGAAGAAAACAGAAGTTCTTTACCAGCCTGCACCACAGGACGAACACTACCATCCCCACATTGCCGTCGGCAAATCAGTGCTCAAGTCCGTTCAGCAGTTCACCTACCTGGGAAGCATCATCTCCTCAGATGCCAAGATTGACAAAGAGATCGATCACAGATTAGCAAAGGCATATAGTGCATTTGGAAGACTTCACAAAAGAGTCTGGAGCAATAAACACCTGAGGCAAAGCACAAAAATCAGTGTGTATAGAGCCATCGTACTGTCTATCCTCCTTTACGGATCTGAAACATGGGTTACCTATCGCCACCACCTACGACTCCTCGAGCGCTTTCATCAGCGCTGTCTACGCACAATCCTAAATATACACTGGACTGACTATGTGACGAATGTTGCTGTCCTTGAACAAGCAGGGATCACCAGCATTGAGGCCATGATATTGAGAACACAGCTGCGCTGGGCAGGGCACGTTTCTAGGATGGAGGACCATCGCCTCCCAAAAATACTACTCTACGGTGAACTCGCCACGGGTCAGCGTGGGAGGGGCGCTCCAAAAAAGCGATACAAGGACTCCCTGAAACAACATCTCAGGCTTGGCCAGATTGATCACCAACGGTGGTCCGCCCTGGCCTCACATCGGGAGGCATGGAGACGCAATATCCACAATGCTGCAGCCTTATTTGAGAACTCACGACGAACAAGTCTTGAAGAGAAACGACAACGCAGAAAGAATCACAACCCAAAAACATCACCCAAGGAGACCTTCTGCTGCACTTTTTGCAACCGGACTTGTTTGTCTCGGATTGGCCTTTTTAGTCATCAGCGCGCTTGCAGAAGGCGCGGGATGAGTCCTTCCTGAATCTTCGTTTGCGAAGAAAAGCCAGAGGAGAGGAGGAACTTCAGGCACTGTTTAACATCAAAACATCAAAACATATCACTTCTTCAAACTTTGAAGTGGACTTCTAGCTACTTCTTGTTTGGATTTGGAAGCATTCTTAGGATGGCATGGAGGAGCAATCCACTTCACTAATAGGTTAATCCCCATGAAGTAGATAGCTTCTCCTGACATCCCAGAATTATTCAGGTTAAGTACAACTTCTCATTTTTGGTAAGTGTAACTTCTCATGTGTGATCCCCCAAAGGGTTCCAAGAGCAGAAAAATAGCCCCAGTACTCACAACAGTTGCCCAACACTGCTCTGTAGTTAATTACAAGACACACTCCTTACAAATAAGTCTAGCCCAGAGGAAGAAATCCTTCCTGAACTTGAATATGATAATTTTTGTAATATCCAAAATAAAATCCAGCCACCATGTCTTCCAAAAGACAGCCTGGACATTTTCCTACAGAATATGAAAACTGGAAACACGTTGATTATCTTGGATTCTTGTGAAAGAGTCTATCTGAAATAGATGAATGAGCTCCTGAAATAGATGGATGTGTCAAAGAGGAAGTGAAGGATTCAGTTCAAGATAACTAAAGCTGTAGTCCTAGACACATTTACCTGGGAATATGTGCCTTAAACTCATGAGGCTTACTATCCAGTAGACACCTTACACAGTCTGATTTCTGCTATCATTTTATGCGGACAGGCTTTGCTTAGAACACCCATCAACCTGGTAACAGTCAGTTTTCATAAAGGGTGAGAGAAATGTAATATCCTTTTCAAAGTGTACAGAATTGATATACATACACTTGACAATCCAGTCACAGTATATGGAATAACGAGATGCCGCTTTCCCCAACCCCACCCCACTATCCTGTCATGTGCAAAAGAGTAGGTCTTGGCTGTTGCACACTTAAATAAATGAAAAGCAAAAGATTATTATTATTATTATTATTAAAGTTTATTTCTAGAGCACTGTCGGTGTACACAGTGCTGTACAAAGACAATCAGGATAAAAAACAGAATAAAACGTGCTGAAGGCATACAATCTAAGTAAAACAATAGGCAAAATAATAAAAATCAATTAAAACAAGGATAATTACAACAATTAATAACAACATCCACAGTAAACCCAAGTGACAGAAAAAATAAATGCATATCAGACAAAGCCAGGGAATGCCTCCCTGAACAAGGTGGTCTTTAACTCGGATTTAAAGTGGACAAAGAAGTAATGGCCTGTATTTGAGGGGGAAGAAGGTTCCAGAAGTGAGGGGCAGCAAGCGAGAAGGGTCGAATCTGGGATGGAGCAGTGGAGATCCTAGGTTGCGACAGTAGGCCTTGAGTACTAGAATGAAGGGTATGGGGTGGGAACATAAGGAGAGAGAACGTCAGAGAAATAAAGAGGGGCTAGCCCATGCTGGGCTTTGAAAGTTAGCAACAAAAGCTTATATTGGATACGGAAAGGGAAGGGAAGCCAGTGAAGAGAAAACAGCAAAGGGGAAACATGGTCAAAGCGGCGAGCAGAAGTAATGATGCGGGCGGCTGAATGTTGAACAGAAATTAAAGGGCGAAGATGAGAAAGGGGAAGCCCAGCTAAAAGGAGATTACAATAATCTAATCAGGAGACCACCAAAGCGTGGACCAAAGACTTGGCAGTGGAGGCCGAAAGAAAATAACGTATTTTGGTGATGTTGTAAAGGAAAAATCTGCAGGCTTTGGCTGTGGCCTGAATATGGGGAATAAAAGACAGCAAAGAATCAAAAATAAAACCGAGACTGCGGGCTTCCTGGACCAGATGAATAGAAGTATTGTCAACAAAAACAGAAAAAGAGGATTGAAGGGAGGACTTTGGTGGAAAGACAAGAAGCTCCGTCTTGGACATATGGAGCTTCAACCGCCGATGATGCATCCAGAGAGAGACAGCTGAAAGACATGAAAAAACTTGCTGTTCAAGCCCTGGGGAAAGATCGGGGTGGAAAGATACAGTTGGGTGTCATCAGCGTACAAATGATAGGAAAAACCGAAAGAACTAATAAGTTTTCCTAAAGACAAGGTGTAAAGAGAGAACAATAGGGGACCCAAAACAGAGCTCTGGGGAACTCCAACAGATAAGGTACAGGAGAAGAGATCTGACCACCTGTGACCACTGCAAAAGATCTATCTGACAGATAAGATTTAAACCAGTTCAGAACTGAGTTCGAGAACCCAATGTCACATAGTATATCAACTAAAAGACAGTAATCCACAGTGTCAAATGCCACAGATAAATCGAGGAGGATAAGCACAGAATAGAAACCATTTGCCTTGGCCCATAAAAAAAATCATTAGAGATCTTTGTGAAGGCCGTCTCAGTGGAATGCCGTGGGCGGAAACCAGACTGAAAAGGTTTGAAGATGGAGTTGGCTTCAAGAAACTCAAGGCAGCGGGAATAAACAACCCATTCCAAAACCTTAGAAAGAAAAGGGAGAAGAGAGATCGGGCAATAACTAGACAAAGAAGAGGGGTCAAGAAAAGATTTTTTCAAAATAGGGGAAACAAGAGCATGTTTAAAGTCAGAGGGAAAAGAACCAGTAGAAAGAGAAAGATTAAAGATAGAATGAAGCGAAGGAAGGAAGGAGGGGGCTATAGAGATTAAGAGACGAGGGGGAATTGGATCAAGAGAACAAGTTGTAGGTTTGGAAGATTCATTTAATTGACTAACCAATGCATTTATCTGTTTAAATTCCCCACAGAAACTGGGAAGCCTTGAATCTCATATAGAGGTATAATCTTCTTTCTATTTATTGTTAGGGAATAGGTCTCAAAACAATAGCTATTATCACATCTGTGACTTCATCACAAACTGAAGTGATCCTTCTTCACTAGCAAAAAGTAGATATAGCTTATTCAGCTTTTAAAAGGTAAGAAATTATGGCCTACATATAATAGATAACTAATCAGATATAGTTATATTAGACTTGCGTGCCTGGGAAGATATTACTACAATGTAATAATTCTGGACTACTTCATAAGCAAACTCGCAGTCAATGTGACTTCATTATCATCACATCGTATGAAACTAGCTGGCTTCCTTTTGAATACAATAATTATAAGATGATTCCTTCTACTGCACCTAGATCTTAGCTTTAGGATATTACATGAAACGTTTCTCTTATACAGTGAGCCCTCTGGATCTGTGGGCCCCAGATCTGCGTATTCAATTAACTGCAGATCATCATGTCCCATATTACAAAATGGTAGTGGTGAATGCAAACACACTGAAGCATCCATGTTAATGTTGCTGCCATTTAATAATAAGGTATGTGATAATCTGCATTTTTTCACATCCACACGGGGTCCTAGATACAAAACCCCAATGGATCCAAAGGTCCCACTGTATTTTGTTACAACCCTAACTATTATATATGGGCATCAAGTGGATTGATGCAGTACATCAATTCTGCAATTTCTTCTTGCAATCTCAAAGAGTTAACTCCATGTATGCATGCCTCTGTGTGTTCAGTAGCCCTCTGAACCCCTCACCCCCCCCAATAGTGACATAACGTGACCAAATGTGCTCCCAGAGCCTCAAAGAGTTATGATTGGCCGTTTAAGTGCTATTTTGACCTCCCAGCCTGTTTTAGACTTGGAATGATGTAAAAAGCCTGGGGGCAGAAAATAGCATTTACATGGAGGTTTTGGGATGCAATTGATGTTTTTTCTTGGGAAGAAAAGCACTTTCATGTGGGGTACAATTGGGAATTTTAAAATGTTTCAACTAGGATTGGGGATTTTAAAGCAGCCTTCTAAGTTCTAGAGGAAGGCAAAATTGGCCTCCAGACTCAACAAACTGGCCCAACCCTGTCATGCATAATGATTGCTGTGGCAAATAGCCGTTTTACATCCTCAGATTGCCCCTTTTCTGTCCATACTGAATTGTCTCTCCTGGAAGTCTCCAGGACCAGGAATTCACCTTTTACTCCTGGAGACATCTAGGAAAGAAGAGGGGGGAGGACTTTTAAGTAGGTTACAGGTCTTCTTATACTACTAAACATCAAAATTACAGTAGTTGCTTTTCAAAACCAGAAGGTTTTGAAAACTTTTCAAAACTTAGTTGCTTTTCAAAACTTATGCCTATTTCTGGGGGATTTTGTTTTAGTTTTGCTTTTTCTACTGTTTTCTGGTTTTGGCAGTCAAAAAGGAGAAAATTAGCTCTCAGACCCACAGGGATTACCCACCTGTGCTGTAAAGTATAATATTTAGCACTCTGTGTCTTACTGCTAGGAATAAAGCCTGTTTGACTATGAGCAATGTAGGGATACAGTGAAAAGATCAGCCTGGTTAGGCCAGTCTTGCATCTTGGCTTAAAGAGCAGTTGGGTAGTACAACCTCAGAGACATGACATCTTCACTTGGTTTAAGTGCCAATATCAACCTAGTGCTCCATGTCCCTAGGATCTTTCCCCTGCATAGTGCTGCTTGGGGGAACCTCCTTTAATATTTTATAGGATTCCCCAGTACAACCACCCCTGCCTAGGGGCTTGCCCTGTTTAAGATTCATAATCACCTCAAGGATTAATCACCTTAGTGCACCCATGATTGATGCATTCAAGGCTGTTCCATGAGCATCAGTATGTGGTTTCAAGGAGAGTGAATCAAGAAACTGTTCAAGCCTCCATATTTTATGATTTATATAATTCCTTATAAAATTGTTTAAACATTCTGTTTATTTTTTAAGGATGCCTATTATGCTACTAGAGCATTGGAAATAAATAATATTAGTCTAGAATGTGACTTACACCAGGAGAAATGACAGATCTTCTTCGTGGTCTCTGTGAATCACACAGTTGGGTTATTCCTGCGCCTGTGCAGAGTGTTCGGAACCTTCTGGAATCGCTAAGCAGACTGTGCTTTGATACATTTTTGGCGGTAACTCCGCCCACCCTAACAGTCCCTTTTAAGACGCTCCCACCTAATTCCCCTCAGTTCCTTTCTTTCTGCCATGTTAGCAGCTTGAATGAACCTTCATTCGCTAGTTTTTTCTCTTTCACTTTCAATTTGATTGGATTTTTGACTTGGCTTGGATTTTTGACTATGATTTTCTCTCACTCCTCTGGATTTGGCACTCTCTCTCTGAACTTGGTGTTGACTTGGATCAGTTATATCTACTCCTCATGTTTTTCCCTTTGGATTTGGCGACTCTGTGAGTAAAATGTTTGTGAGAGGGGCCTTTAAGAGTTGTGTCATCTGTCAGGCTAAACTCCTGAGTGCAGATGGCCATTGCCACTGCCTGATTTGTCTTGGAGAGACCCATAACGTTGACTCTTGTGTGCACTGTAGGGCCTTTACCCCCCAGGCATGCAAGCATAGGATGTCCTGTTTGAAGTCCTTCTTATATGAAAGGGCTTTAATTCCGGCCTCTACTTCGACTCTGGCCTCTACTTTGGCGCCCGCACCACCTAAACGCGGTTGTTCGCCTTCTCCAAAGACCAAGACCCAAAAGCATCATCAGTCCCGTAGCCCTTCCTGACGTCATTCGGTTGCCTCGGATCTGGAAGCAGTGCGTGGTTCGCACAAACATGCCTCTTCTTCGGATTCAGCTCGGGATTGAGCTCACTCGACGCCTTCAACATTGACACGGGACCACGAACCCTCCACCTCGAATGCTGTCCCTTGGGACCAGGCACCTTGGTGCTTCTGGAGAGGCCATACAGTCCTTAAAGAAAAAGAAAAAGGACAAACACTCCTCTTGGCATGAGGACAACTGTAAGTCAAAGAGCAAGCCGAAGGATGCATCAAAGAAATTGAAGTCGACGGCCGTTCCATCTGCGGTCTCTACTGATAAAGCTGCAAAGCCTGTCAATACCGTTGAGTCGCAACCCGCTGTTGAAGCCGAGGCTGTTCTCACCCGGCCATCCCCAGTGACAACCACAGAGGGTAATGTACCAGGCTGTGCTCTGACCCCTACGGGCTCGGTGGAGATTGTGGCAGTGGAAGTACCTTCGGGTGCCAACACGGATGTGTCACCCCAACAGAAGGGCCAATCACCAACCCTTGTCATCTTGAGAGCCCAACTTCTTGAACGCTCCGTATTGGACGTCAAAGTTGAGGTCGTCGAATCCAAGGTTGCTACCCGAACTCGACTGTTCACGTCCGGCATCCATGATGATGAACCTGCTTACACGGCCTACGACCTGGCACATTCTGTCTACCGAGCTGGATTCATGTCGCCTACTGGCTCTCAGATTCTGACCTCCTGAGCATATGACTTCAGGGAAATGCATGCGGCTCGGCCTGCACACCGTTCCCTGCAAGGCCTCCATTACAAGGAGCCACGGGACATTCCGAGAAAAGATGTGGAGAATCACGTATCTCCACGTCTGACCGACATCCTCTGCCTCCAACTCCACCCACACCACCGCCACGTGCCACCTCTCTGCTCCATGGTGATCGCAGTCCATCACCTGCCCATTCGACGTTGTCTTCATCGGGCTCATGGGATCCATACCTGCCCTATCTGCCATCTCCATGGCCCGACCTGGTGGAGGATGACTCTGCATTGCCAATGGATGACATCTGTGCTTTTTCTGAGCAGATGGTCCGTATGTCCCACGCTTTGGATCTCAAAGTTGTAGAGAAAGAGTCGGAACCAGTGGACCCAATCTTCCATCGGATTCAATCGAAGGCTCCTCCTACAGCTACTCTCCCTGTCTTGCCATCCCTTCTGAAGCTCATGCAAGGTTCATGGGAGAACCCTTCCTCAATCCAGTCTACTTCAAAGAAAATTGATAGACTGTATCGGGTTGGAGGTGAGCACATCGAATGGCTTCAGACTCACCCTCAACCGAATTCTGTGGTGGTTGAAGCTTCCCAGAATAGAAAACAACACCGTCCTCAATCAACACCACCCAACCCAGAAGGCTGAAAGCTCGACATAATGGGCAAAAAGATTTATTCTGCGGCAGGCCTGAATTTTCGTGTGGCAAATTACTCTGCCTATATGGGGGCGTACCAACAAGTACTCCGGGAGAGGATGATGCCCCTCATTCAAGATCTCCCAGAAGAATGACGATGAATGGCTGAAGCAATCTAGTCAGAGGCACAGTTACTGGCGGGGCAACAAATGAATTCTGCCTAACATGTTGTGGATTGCGCTGCTAAGGCGATCACGGGATCCATCACCCTGCGTCAACACGCTTGGCTCCGTTCCTCCGGTCTCACCCCCCAGGCCTCAGCCACCATCGAGGACCTGCCCTTTGATGAATCGGGGCTTTTCAACTGCTCCACAGACAAAAAATTGGAGTTCACCGAGAAGATGAGGACCACCGCCAAAAAGTATGGTATGGCCACTTCCTCATCTTCTCAGTATCGCTCCAGGGGCCGTGCCAACTGGCATACCACTGCATCGGGCCACCAGTTTATACAGAGGTTCACTGGTCAATCTTATAGATGCTCCTGATACTTGCCGTCTCCTTAGCCAGTTTCATCAGTGAGGAGCCAAGGGTCAGCATTGCGATACCAACCCCCTGCAAGGCAGCAGTCTAAGGATCAAGCCAGGAGAAAATTCTAAATGTCCACCTCACTCTGTTTCTCTCTTCCCTTTAGACCCCACTGTTCAGAGATCGACTCTCGAACTTCCAGGAAGCCTGGTCTTTAATAACATCAGACCGCTGGGTATTTCAAATTGTCCAGAACAGCTGTTGTATCAAATTCAGTTCACTACCTCCGACAGGTTGGGTTCAATCAACATTGCCCTCCCCTCCCCTCTTTGAGGAGGTGCAGACGCTGCTGCAGCATCGAACCCGTGGACTCCGAACTTCACCACCTCTGCTTCTTCTCGAGGTACTTCCTGGTCATGAAGAAGGACAGCAGCCTCCGTCCCATTCTTGACCTTCGCAGAATGAACAGATACATAGAACCAAAGAAATTCAGGATGGTCACCTTGGCCTCCATCCTACCACTCCTACAGCAAGACAACTGGTTCGCTTCCATAGACCTCAAAGATGCCTATTTCCACATCGGGATTCATTCATCCCACAGACGGTTCCTGGTGTTCCAGATCGGTACCGAGGTATTCCAATTCCAGGTCCTGCCATTTGGACTTTTGACCGCCCCGAGAGTCTTCATGAAGTGCATGGCGGTGGTAGCGGCCTTTCTACATCAACGTGGAGTGGTGATCTTCCCCTACATCAACAACTGGCTGATTGTGGCAAACTCTCAACGCCAGCTCAGACTGGACATCAGTCTGACCCTAGATGTGTTAGACGACCTGAGACTTGTTGTCAAGACGGTCGCAGCTTCAACCATCCCAATCCATCCAGTTCTTTAGAGCTCGGTTGGATTCAGTTACGGCCGCAGACTACCTACCTCGGGACCGATTTGACACCCTTCACTCCCTGATCCATGCCTGCCGCCGATCCTGAAGACTTTCAGCTCATGCAGTCCAGGTGCTTCTCGGTCACATGGCAGCTACTACTTATGTGATGTGCCTCGCCAGACTCTGGTTTCACCTGCTTCAACACTGGTTCTTACAAGTGTTCGACCCTCCGCGCAACTCTCCGAACAAACTACTCACGATACCACGGCTAATTCAATGGTCGCTGGAATGGTGGTTGGATCCGGAGACCGTCTTGTCGGGTATGCCATTCGACCCCCCTCAACCGGACATCTCTCTAATAACAGACACGTCGATGTTTGGATGGGGAGCCCACCTCCAAACCTACGAAATCCAGGGCACTTGGGATGCCAATGAACAGACATGCCATATCAACGTCTTAGAGCTTCTCGGTGTCCAGAAAGCACTGCGGGCCTTCGGGACGATGGTGAAAGGAAAGACAGTTCTGGTGGTCACAGACAACACATCGGTGATGTACTATCTGAACGAGCAAGGAAAAACGAGATCCCCTCAACTGCTTCAACTCACACCGAACATCTGGGATTGGTGCGTTTGCAGGAACATTTACCTCCAATCCATCCATCTCCTGGGGGAGGAGAATATTCTTGCAGACAGACTCAGCCATTTCAGCCTCTCCATCCATGAATGGATGCTACACAGGTCAGTAACGTCAGACCTGTTCCAACAATGGGGAACTCCTCAGGTCGACCTCTTTGCGTCTCCAGAAAATAGTCAGTGCCACCAGTTCTGCTCCAGACGGTGTAACCTGGGCTCGAGGGGCAACACATTCCTCTTCCATTGGACGGGACCCCTTCTCTAACTCTTCCCTCCATTCCCACTGCTGATGAGGGTAATTGCCAAACTGCGTTGGGACCAAGCGGATGCCATCCTCATCACTCCATGGTGGCCCTGCCAGCCTTGGTTTGCAACCCTCCTGCGTCTAGCCAGGCACCAGTTCACCCGACTCCCGATCCATCCCGATTTTCTCACCATTCAGGACGGCAAGGTCAGACACCCAGATGTGGAGTCTCTACGATTAACAGCATGGAGACTGCGACCTTGAGTCCATCGTCCGTTCAAAGAGCCACTGTCACTGTGTCCTCGGGTTCATCCTCGGTTCCAACAGGTCAGATCTCACCATCTCTCCTTCCAGAAGTTCAGGCTGTCGTCGACGCTGCCCAATGACCTGCCACCCGTAAATCGTATCACTACAAGTGGAAAAAGTATGATGCCTTTCTGGCTGATCGGGGACTGGCTACGGAACCGTACTCCATCCCTATGGTCTTGGAATTCCTTCTCCACCCGTCTACCACAGGGCTTTTGCTTTCGTCGATCCAGTGCTACTGGAATTCCAGGCTAAAGGGCACCAGTCTCCTTTTATGGATCCGATGGTTAAGAAGTTCTTGAGAGGCTACGCCAACCTTCATCCTCTGGTTCTCGAGCCGACTCCAATGTGGAGCCTCGAATTGGTCCTCTCGCAGCTGGTTTGACATCCCTTCGAGCCCATGGCATCTACTGATTTGAGGCTCCTGACTTGGAAAACGGCTTTCCTTATTGCTATTACTTCGGTGCGTCGAGCTGGAGAACTCTGTGCCTTGCGCTTGGACCTGCCATACACTGCCTTCCATAAACATAAGGTAGTGCTCCGTCCCGTCATCTCCTTCCTTCCAAAGGTGGTGTCAAGCTTCCATCTGATGCAGGATCTGAAGGATGAATTCGAGCATACCCTCCACTCCATGGATGTCAGAAGGGCGCTTGCCTTTTACATCCAGAGAACTGCTCCCTTCAGGAAGTCACCTAAACTGTTTGTTTCCTATGTTGACTCGAGACTTGGTGAACCTATTTCACCACAATGTCTGTCAAAGTGGGTGACATCGACCATAGCTCTCTGCTATGAACTGGCGAAAAAGCCGCTGCCGCCACGGGTTCAAGGACACTCGACGAGGGCTGTCTCCACCTTGACAGCCTTCCTCTCTGGGGTACCTCTAGAGGACGTTTGCAGAGCTGCAACTTGGTCATCACCTTTGACTTTCATTTCTCATTACAGACTTGACACTCGTTCCAGGAACGAGGCTGCCTTTGGGAAAGCTGTACTTTTCTCTTCTATTCAATGAGTGAGTGTTAATGTTTGCCAAGTTACTTGATTGATATCCTTGATATGATAAGTACATATAATAACTTATATATATAACTATATATAGTTCACTTGTGTTGCTCAAGAATGTGCTGTCAACAAATCCAATTGATATTTGACTACGCAGCATGGTCCTAGTGTCAACATGAATAAGACATACCCTCCTCCAGGAGTGAAGCTTACCAGTCTACCCAACTGTGTGATTCACAGAGACCACAAAGAAGAGGGACAGGTTGCTTACCTGTAACCATAGATCTCCGAGTGGTCTTCTGTGAATTCACACAGACCTGCCCATCCTCCCCTCTATGTCCTACTACATCATATAAACATGCTTAATGTTTCTGATGCTGCTGGTTGCGGCGTCATTCAAGAAACTGAGGAGAATTAGGCGGGAGTGCCTTAAAAGGGACTGTTAGGGTGGGTGGAGTTACCGCCAAAAATGTATCAAAGCACATTCTACTTAGCGATTCCAGAAGGTTCCGAATGCTCTGCGCAGGCGCAGGAATAACCCAACTGTGTGAATTCACAGAAGGCCACTCGAAGATCTATGGTTACAGATAAGCAACCTGTCCTTATACTCTTGTTCAGATTGATGGATAATGCAACAAGCCTCTGTCAGTTTCTGTTTGCTGATTAATTTCATTAGAAAGCTTATTATTTGTCCGAGTTGCAGTTTATGTGCATTTTTTAATCTCTTGTAATTCAGGGCTGTGTTCATGTCACTACCAAATATGATATGCCAACTTCAAAAGATTGGAGTTTTTGTAGGACAGCTGATTTGAATGGGCATGATTGTGATTGGGAGCACAGAAAGAGCATATTGTAAGTTGGTGATCAGATCTCTTTCCTTTTATGAGTATAAATCATCCTCCTGGATCCTGTGGAGAAGGAGTGGCCAGCCTGCAGGACAGGATCCCTCCAGGGTCAACATGAAATTTTGTGGAAACCCCCCCCCCCCGATTTTTTTGCCTCAAAATGTCCCAAAATTAACCCCCCTCCTAATTTTTTTGCCTCAAGTCCCAAAATTCTCTCTAGGGGCCCAGGAAGGCTCCCAAACATGCCCCCATGTCTCTTCAAGAGTGTCTGGGGGCAAAAAGGAGTTGTTCTGTGGGAGCAGGTGAGGCCCTCAAGGTCTCTTAGTCTTCTACAGTTGCCCACTCCTGCTGTAGGGAGTTACTTAATACTAAAGGGCACTACCATATTTATTATGATGATAGCAACCCCTCTTGCTTTTGGAGGTTCCATCTGCACAGTGTTGCTCCTGTAATGTATCAGTGGGATAGTAGTGTCAGGATTCTGGGATAGGCAATCCAGTAAATTTATGCTGTAAAGAGCAAAAGAGCATAAAGGTCAGCATATTGGCCTACGGGGGGGGGGACTAACAGTGAAAGCAGTCTGCAGCTGGCCTGTGTTATGGTTTAGAGGCCTGAAAAAGTAGCCTTGACTCAGAGATGCTATCTGTCCTGAGGAATGTAATCTGCATGTGATCTGTATGTCACTGTAAGCAGTACGTTATTGTGAATGCAGTGTGACTTTGTATTCAGTCATGTACTGTTCTGGGTCTATGCAGTACCAGAACTGTTTTTTTTTTCTTCATGGTCTCTGTGAATCCACACAGCTAGGTTATTCCTATGTCTGCGCAGTGCACACGGAACCTTCTAGAATAGTTATATAGCAGATTTTTGCTGGTAGCTCCACGCACCCTAACAGTCACTCTGAAGCGATCCTGCTTATTTCCCTTAGTTCCTTTTCATCGCCATGGTAGCAGCACGCAAGGAAACTTCGCTCTGATTTGGAATAGTTTCTCTTTTGGTTTTGCCTTCTCTTGACTTGGACTGCCTTGACTTCAGTACTGCCTTATCCTATGGACTGTTTTGCTTGATATTTGCTTGGTATTCCTTGACCACGGACTGTTTTTGACAACTTTTTCTTGCTCCCTTGGCTTTGATTTGGACTCTGATTTCTGGTAACTGTCTGAACTCTCTGTTAACAACCTCGGACTGTTTTTGACTATTCTCTTGCCTTTTCCCTGTCACTGCACTTGAGCTTGAAATGGCCTGCTTCAAGCATTGTGCGGATTGTGGAGCCAAGTTGCCCAATACAGATGGGCATTCTAAATGTCTTTTGTGCTTTGGGGAGTCCCATAATATTAATGCCTGTGAACACTATAAGGCATTCACTCCACAGGCTCGGAAGAACCGCCTGTCTCATCTTAAGGCAATTTTATATGAGCAGGCACTGAAGCCACGAGTTCCACCAACAGTGACGGTGTCAGTAGCTCCAAAGTGTCCAGATGTTTTGGGCAAGAATCGGCCACCAACCCGTAAGAGGGCATGAACTAATCGGTAAGCCCCTGTAAACGGCGGAGAGCTGAATCCGCCAGTCGACATAGGGCTGAATCTGTAAGTCCCTCAAAATGCCATAGAGCCCCATCCATCTCTGAACCCAAGGCCTCTGGTTCAACTGTGTTGACCCATCATCATTCCACCACTGCTGCTTCTTCTTCCAAACACAGAACGAAGAAAGCACTCCCCTGAACAATCTTCGGCACGTCCTTCCACTGCTCTAGTGGCATCTCCAATGCACCCTTCCACCGCTCCGGTGGCATCTGTATCATTGGTGATGTGGGTTCCATCACCTGCTCCCAAGACATCCCCCATCTCTTTTATAGAATTGGTGAACATCGAAATGGTGCCACTGTCGGAAGGGGAGGTTGCTGATTCTCCACCTAGAGCTGCTCAAGTTAGTTGGTGCTCGCTGTAGTAATGATGCTCAAATGCCCTCTGGGATTGTCATGGTAGAGTATACTTTATTGGTACAGTGGGCTGGTTTATATAGTGTACTGATCACATATACACTGTTAATCATTAGGTAAGGATTATGTTGGTACACAGGAGTACATACAGACATACTAATTACCTGAATATACAAGAAGGGTTGCAAGATACATACAGATGTAATTATCGCTTGTCTAGGTACACACAGGTATAATCGTTTTGGTACACCAATCTTGTCTTGGGGATTATTCTCAGTTGACCTAACACCTTCCTTGTTAATTAGGAGGATGTCAGACTACGTGCAATCCCATGTGGTAGTGGGCATTCCTGGTGCATTCCAAGAATGCAAGTAGCCACAGCTCGCCATTGCTGATTGTGTCGAGGGAGGAACTTCCGGGATCCAAGACCGTTGGGAAACAGCCCGAACAGCAAGATCTGGTCCAGTATGTGCCATCCTGTTTGAAGTCTCCTGGCTCTCTTCCCGCTCATTCAACACCAGGAGTTCGAGAGCATGTGGTTGATGTTGACTCTGGAACCTTTCACATGGCGCAGAGGGTATTCAAGAATGTTATGTTTCCTCCACGTTGGGTGCATGACTTCAGTTTCAGCCACTGGCCAGAACATTATTACTTCCGTGACGATGCTAGGGATCCACTGGATTACTGCTCTCCTTCTTGTCTCTCTTATTACTCTTTGGATCCGGCTTCTGTTCATCAACTGCCTAGGAACTGTCCACCCATGAGAGATGCTGGTAGCCAAGTGACTCCACACCGTCAGTTGCCTGACTGTCGGAGATCCCCAGCTGTGCCGCTTAATCCTGCGGATCACCCATTGCAACCGATTCCGGTGGAGGTTCCTCCAGTGCCCCAGCAGAACCACCTCTCTCTGTACTGCACCCAGGAGCCGGAGCCAGAGTAGGTCATGCTCTTCATCCTCCTCATCCCGTAGCCATTCTCTTTTAACCTACGAACCACGCCAGCCTACGCCTCCACTTGAATTGCTGGATGAGGACACCTCTCCTACAGATGACATTTGAGTTACGCCTTGCCAATGGTGGACTTGAAGGTTCCACAGAAGACCTCGGACCCAGTGGATCACATTTACAACCAAATTAAGTCCAAAGCACCTCCAGTAGCTACCTTTCCCTTCCTGCCATTGCTGCTGAAACTGACCCAAGGGTCCTGGGAGAACCCATCCTCCCTCCCGTCGACATCCAAACACTCTACCGAATTGATGGTGAGAATATCTCCTGGCTTTGCGAGCATTCAAAACCAAATTCGGTGGTGGTGGAGGTGTCACAACATTGCCAGCAGCGTCATTCACAGGCAACACCTTCTGATAAGGAGGGTAGGAAGCTTGACATCCTGGGGAAAAAGCTATACTCCTTGGCGGCATTGAGTTTCCGAATTGCCAATTACTCAACTTGCATGGGCACGTACCAGCAGGTTCTATGGGACAGGATCTCCCCATACCTGGAGGGGCTTCTGGACGAAGAAAGGCTTATGGCCCAGGCTGTCCAGGCTGAAGCACAATCCCTGGCTGGGCAGTAGATGAACTCTGCCCATCATGTGGCTGACTGTGCGGCAAAGTCGGTGGCTGGTTCGATGTCTCTCCGTCATCATGCCTGGTTGCAATCCTCGGACTTGACCCTGGAAGTTGTACCACGATCAAGGATACGCCCTTTGATCATACAGGGCTGTTCAACCAATCCACCAATGAGAAGCTTGAATTCGGCCAAAAGATGAGGAATATGGCATGGAAGTATGGTATGCCATCTTTTTCCTTCCATGCCAGAGGCTGATCAGGGTGGCAGGGCTCCCAGTATCCCTACTCCTAGTGTTGGAGTTACAATCCTCCACCGTCTCACCACTCCAGGTTCCCATTCCAATCCTCATTGGCCTCCTTGGTGAGAAGTCAGTCAAACATTCCACGCTACCGACAGTCTTCCAAGCAGTGTCCTAAGGACCAGGCCAAATGCAGGTTCTAACTCCTTTCCTGTCTTACAGACAGTACTGTTCGGAGATCGCTTGGCCCATTTCTATCCAGCCTGGGCATCCATAACATCAGATCGCTAGGTGCTCCGAATCGTTCAAGAGGGCTATTGGATCGAATTCGAGGAGTACCCCCTGACAGGTCAAATAACATCTCCCTCTCCAGTCCTCCTTGAGGAGGTGCAGACGTTGCTCGAGAAGGGTACCATTGAACGGGTGATTCCATCGCCACCTCTGCTTCTCCTCAAGGTACTTCCTTGTAAACAAGAAGGATGGAGGACTTTGACCAATCCTCGACCTCCGCAAGGTGAATTTCTACATCCTCCCGAAGTGGTTCAGGATGGTCATGTTGTCTTCGATCCTTCTTCTCCTCTAATGTGGTGACTGGCTCACGACGGTCAATCTGAAGGATGCCTACTTCCACATCGGGATCCATCCTGCCCAATGACAGTTCCTGGTCTTCCAGATTGGTGACAGTGCTTTCCAGTTTTAGGTCCTACCTTTCAGCCTGGTGACAGCACCCAGGGTTTTCACGAAGTGCATGGCGGTACTGGCGGCCTACCTGAGACAACAAGAGATACTTGACTGGCTCCTTGTGGCAGACTCCTGGTTTCAGCTCCTTTGGGACATCAACTTCACACTGGACCTTGGTCTGGTGGTCAACGCAGAGAAATTGCACCTGAATCCGTCTCAGACCGTCCAGTTCATCGGGGCCTGGCTGGATTCCACGACTGCAGCCGCTTACCTACCAGAAGTTCGATTCAATACTTTGTGGACACTAATTTACCTGTGCCGCTGTTCTCACCAGGTGACCACCGTTCAAGTCTTGTTGGGGCATGTGGCATCGATGACTGCGGTCACTCCATTTGCCAGACTCGGGTTCAGGCCCCTTCAGTCTTGGTTCCTTTCGGTGTTCGACCCTCTGACCAACCCTCCACACAAGCTGCTCACTATGCTGAAAGAGGTACAGCGCTCTTTGAACTGGTAGCTGGACCTGTCACTTGTTCTCGCTGGTCTGCCCTTCGAATCTCCACAACCTCATGTTACATTGACTACTGATGCGTCCATGGTTGGCTGGGGGGGCGCATCTTGATCGCTATGCCATCCAGGGCACTTGGTCTGCGGAGAAACAGCAGATGCACATCAAATTGCTCTAATTGGTGGCTGTTCAGAAAGCACTGAGGTCCTTTGAATCCCTGGTTGCCGGAAAGGTTGTCCTGCTTGTGACAGACAACACCTCCATCATGTATTCTCTCAACAGAGTGGGACAAGATCCTCCACACTACTATCGACCACAATCAAGATCTGGAACTGGTGCATACAGAAGAACATCCTTCTCCAATCCATACACCTCACAGGAGAAGGGAATACTCTTGCAGACAGACTGAGCCGTTCCAGTTCCTCCATCCACGAGTGGAAACTGCATCATTCCATGGTCCTCTCCCTCTTCCATCGCTGGGGCAGTCCGAGAATTGACCTCTTCATGTCTGCAGACAACAGACAGTGCTGGGAGTACTGTGCATGTTTCAGTGCGATGGGTTTAAGAGGGGACATGTTGCTCTTCCAGTGGAATGGGTCCCTGCTGTATCTGTTTCCTTCCTTTCCATTGCTGACGCATGTGGTGGCAAAGCTGCATCGCGACAAGTCAATGCGATTCTCATCATTCCTTGGTGGCCCTGGCAACCGTGGTTTGGACTGTTCCTTCGTCTAGCTCAGTGTCGCTTCATCCACCTACCTCCCCGTCCCGATCTTCTGACCGTCCAGGATGGCAGGGTTCAACACCCAGACCTGGCAACACTACGGCTGACTGCCTAGAGGATCCAGCCTTGGGGTTGTGGGTGAATTCAGAGTCAAATTCTTCTGGTCCACCTCCACTGTTACTTCCCAAGATCCAGGCTGTGGTTGACACATCTCTTTGTCCTTCTATGAGACGTTCCTATCAGTACAAATGGAAGAGGTCCATAGCCTTCCTGATAGAGCGGGGTCTCACCCCAGCCTCTTCTTCTGTACCTACTGTTCTTAATTTTTTGCTACATCTGTCAGATTCGGGATTCTCTATTGCATCGCTGAAATGTTACCTTGCTGCGATTTCTGTGGAGTTCTAAAGAATGTATAGACTCTCTCCATTTTGAGACCCATTGGTTAAGAAGTTCCTGAAAGGGTACGCCAACCTTCACTCTCCGGTGGTCGAACCCACTCTGGGTTGGAGCCTGGAACTCGTTCTCTCACAGTTCTAGAAATGTTCCTTCAAACCAATGGGCACAGCGGATCTTCATCTTCTCTCCTGGAAGACAGCCTTCCTCGTAGCTGTGACATCTGCAGGGCATGCGGGCAAGCTCTGTGCTCTTCGCTCTGACCTGCCTTACCTGGTATTCCACAAGCACAAGGTAGTGCTCAAGCCCAACATGTTGTTTCTGCCTAAGGTCATCTCCAGCTTTCACCTTTACCAGTCCATCATTCTCCCTGTCTTGATGCAGAACCTGACTAATGAATTTGAACGTGCCCTCCATTCCCTGGATGTCCATCGCACGTTGGCATTCTACGTTCAATGAACTGCTCCGTTCTGCAAGTCAAATAGACTCTTTGTGTCCTATGCTGTGTCGAACCGCGGCTCTCCGATCTCTCCACAGTGTCTATCCAAGTGGGTTGTTTCTACCATCACGCTTGCCTGTGAACTGGCTCAGAAGCCGTTACCTTCTCGAATTCGAGCTCATTCTACCAGGGCGGTAGCTACATCCACTGTTTTTCTCTCCGGGATTTCCGTGGAGGATGTCTGCAGAACAGCGACCTGGTCCACTCCATTGACTTTTATTTCACATTACAGACTTGATAATAGGTCCAGGAGTGATGCTGCCTTTAGGAGGGACTGTTCTCCTCTCTACCATTTAGTGAGTGCATGGTTTATGCAATACGTGCCTGGTTGTTGAATAAATGTTTTGTGTTTCACTGTGACACTGTGTCCTCATCTTCTCCATGTAGCATGACATTCCCTCCACCTGTGGGTAAGCTTGCTAGTCTCCCAGCTGTATGGATTCACAGAGACCACAAAGAAGAAGGACAGGTTGCTTTTCTGTAACTGTAGTTCTTTGAGTGGTCTTCTGTGAATTCACACAGACCCACCCATCCTCCCCTCTATGTCCTGCTTCATGTTTAACCTTACTGATGCTGGTAATTGTAGCGTTCTATGGAACTGAGGGAAATAAGCAGGATTGCTTCATAGGGACCATTAGAGTGGGTGGAGCTACCGCCAAAAATCTGTTATATAACTATTAGAAGGTTCCGTGTGCACTGCGCAGGAATAACCCAGCTGTGTGAATTCACAGAAGACCACTCGAAGAACTACAGTTACAGGTAAGCAACCTGTCCTTCCTGATGACTGAGAAATGTAGTCTACAGAGGGGATTCTCTGTGACACTATATATTATGAACATGTTCCAGTAAAGACAAGTAGATGTTGACATTATATTTGTGTCTGTTGCTTTATTTTCTTCACCTGGATGATGGGCAGTCTGCTAAAACTTTTTGCTGCCTGGAACTCTTAACATGCACAGAGTCTCCAGTGTGCTAACATGTCAAATACTATTCTGTATATGTTTGCTCTGATGAGTTTCAGACTTTTGTGATTGCACTTGAGTTTCACAATATTATTTTAAGGTTATCCAGAATCCTTATAATGTTTCCACTTTAAAACTTTCCCTTTTCTTGTGTTTGGGACAAACTACATGATAATGTCTCTGGCCTGTCATGGCACTGTGATCTCATGCCCAGTGTCCTACGTACACTCAGTGTCAGCATTTGTTACATAGAGATCTGGACAGATTTCTTTTAGCCAGCTGGTAAAGAAGGTCATTCTGAGTTGGAATTAGGCACAACTGGAGGCCTCTCAACAGGTTTGTTTGGTACTGAGGTTGACACACAGCCTTAGAGCTTTAGTGGTAATAAATTGATGAAGCAGACAAGCTACAGCAGAGGAAATAATTAGTGCATTGGCTGATTGATCTCCCGCATTCTCTCACAGCAGATGGTATGAATCAGGTTCCTTAGCGATTAAGCCTGCCTAGACTCCCAGGGCCAAAACAACAACAACAACAACAACAAACAACAACAACAACAAATTAATTATTTATTTCTAGCCCGCGCAATCACAAGGAATCCAGGTGGGTTACAACAATAAAAACACATGAGAACATAATAAAATTCAAAATTAGTCCTTTCCCAACCCCCCACCAACCCAATACTAAAATTATAATTAAATACACACAGTTTAAAAACAAGAATACAAAGTTTAAAAAGGGAGATAATTGGTGGACAGAGCGATGTAGATCACCTTGTGCGGGGAGAGGAGTTAAGTTGGGAAGGCTTGCCAGAAGAGATCCTTCTTAAGAGCCTTTTTAAAGGCTGTAAGAGTAGAGATGTGATGGATCTCCTCCAGCATGTCATTCCATGACCCTCTGGATGTTCGCTGATTAGGAATCGTATGGCAAAACCGCTCACCAATTTGGTGTGGGTTGATCAACCATGGCAGCCATCTTTATAAAAGTAACCCTCGCCATCAAGATCCTCCTCCCTCGAGTAATCTGGGGGGGGGTCATCAGAAGGTGGGATTTTTTTTAATAATGGGGGGGATTTGCACTTCTGTGAACCATTGTATCAGGACCTTTAAAATTTAAAAGGCACGAGGGAATTACTGGAACAGTGTCACATGAGTGATTTTCATATTACACGTTTGATCGATAGTAAACGTCTGATTGATAAAACACAACTTTTGTCATTTTAAAGGAATAAATAAAAGTTTGCCTCGCCGCTCCTGAAGGAGCGATGGCGAAGCAGGTGCCTAGGTCTCGGGAACCAGTACTGGCCCCTCGATGGCACAGGACTCCTGTCCCACAGGCACTCAGACAATCTGAGCGCTGCGGACCACTCGTTTGGGGTGGATGATTGCATCGTCCCCAAGGATGGCATGCAGTTCATCAGAAAAAGGCATCGTTGCTGCTCTGGCCCCACTCCTCCAGTTGTGGTCTACGACCTCTCGGTACTTCTGACAGTGGGCCTTGCTCTTGTTCCTGCACTTCTCCACCAGACGGTCATGGTCCTTGGCCCTCATTTGAGCAGCGATCTGCTCAAACAAATCAATATTATGATGGCAGTCCTTTAACTGCTCCTGGACCTTCTCCTCTCCCCAAATGGCGAGAAGGTCTAGTGTCTCCACATGGGACCAGGCGATGCCCCGGCCCCCCTTCAGTGGTTGCACCCCAATAGGAGCTGCCATCAGAAACAATGGAGATGATAGATAAGTAGGTAAATGTATAAATATATAGATACATAGATATAAAACTAGCAAAAAGTAGTGGGGAGGGAGGGAAGGAAGGGTAAAATCAATGGAAAGAGAGATGTTGTGTTACGTGGCTTAAAGCCAAAATATCGAATTTGCAAGCAATAACCAGCAGGCACTCTAGGAGATGCACACGTGTCAGAATCACAAATCAAAATGGCGAATCTTGTCATTTGACTGTCTTGTCACCAATCAAATGAACAACAGGAAACATTGTCCCTCCCCTTCCGTTACATTGTACAAGCGAATAAATGTGAACGCAGCTATACAAACGACCACACATTTGGAAGCTGTATGGATCTTTTTCTGACATCTGAATGCATCTCAGACGCTGAATGAATGGACTTTACGGGCAATTTCGTGTGCCCCCTTCCGAATGACATGCATTCATGCGCACGTCCGTTTGAACAGATTGCCGATCTTTTACATCGCTTTCGTATTATTTTGACCATATAGACAAGACCCAAGATCCAATGTATTACTAGGTCCCTCCCCCCCCCTCAAAAAAAGATCTAGTTGGTTTCACTGCTAACCTAGTCAGTTTCATGTTTATGAGTTGTAAAACCTTAGCGTGGTCTTCTTGAAGTTCAGCTTGAAGCTGTTGTACAACATTGGAGCTCTTGTTCTAGCTCATCCTTGCTGACTTTAAGAATCTTAGGTTTTAGAGGCCAGGGGCCATTTTGAAAGGCTCAGTGAAGACATTGGGGGTGAGGAGTCTGAGATTTCTTTTGGAGGAAAAATACATCTGCACTGACTTCTGCTCCCCATTTCATTATTCAGTTAACATATATAAATTGAGAGCTAGCTTGATCTGTTCCCTGTGTCCTTAGGCAATTAGCACATATAAATTGAGATGCATACATGAAGTAATTTAACTGTTCAAGACATTTAAAGGCTTAGTGAATAGAAGAACAACAATCTGAAGATGACATGTTGCTTGTAAGTAAGCCATGCTGCCTCATATGTCAGATTTGTGTCCATTATTCTATTACGTAGAAACTGACCTGTTTCTCTGAAGTAAAAATGAAGTACATTGGTGGCAGTTCATGGGATAGATTACATTGGAGAATGAGCAAGTGTATGAACGAACCCCTGATGTTATGGATAATATTATTGGGTCCTGTAATAGTGTTTCCAGGGTAGACATGTGGACAGAGTTTGCATCTGGATTTGCCACAAGGACTGGTCGCTGTGTCTGTATATCTGTTATGTCCAAAGTGTATTGCTGCTGCTGGTAAGTAATCTTTCCAAGTTGGGTGACTGTCTGAAAGCAAGTTCAAGCTAATGAATTGTGTTTGTTTTGGATTCGTGAAGGAAGGTGTGGGAGAAATTCTCGAGGGGAAAGTTTGTTTGCATTTAAGGTAAGTCATTTGTAGGGATGGTTTAACTGAGATGATCAGTTATTGGCCTAACAGGAAAGATAAGGAAGGTAACATATCCTCGGTCACATATACAGTCATCCCTTCATATTCACTGGGGTTTGGTTCCAGGATCCTGCCCCCCCATGGATATCAAAATCCATGAATACTCAAGTCCCATTATATGCAATGGCATAGCAAAATAGTGTCCCTTATATAAGATGGCAAAATCAAGGTTTGCTTTTTAGATTATTATTTTTTAAAGAATATTTTCAAGCTGTGAATACTTAAATCCGTGAATACGAAATCCATGGATACAGAGGGACGACTGTAGTTTCCTATAATTATACTATGAAAAAAGTAGAATTGGCAAAAATAAAAACTCTTAGAATAGGAGAGGTAAGTAGTTTTCATTAACTTAATATTAAAGAAAAAGTTAAAGAACACATACCTCAGTGATCCCTATTTTGAATGGCTGGTAAATTTGATAAATATCTGCAATATTGAACTGCTTTGTTTCATTTTTTAAGATAAGGGTGTGTTTTTTAAAGATAAGAGCTTATGCCTTCAAGTCATTTGCACCAAAGACTACAAATAATGGGTTATTAAGTAATATAGTATTCTCACCTGAAAGGTAAATTAGAATCCTGTATTTATATTGACTGTGGCTACAGAACACCTCTTCTGAAAGCAAGCAATGAGGAGAGAGATCTTGGTTGATGAGAGGCCATGTTGGTTGATGTTTCACACTCTGTATGCCTGGATGCGACACTTAATATTTGGTGTTGCTTATAAAAATGCTTCAGTGTTTCTCTGCCTCAAAAACATTGACTGGAATCCTCTTCATCACTGAAGTGTCCAGGTTTGTTTGAAGTAAAAAGGAAGTACATTGGTGGCGGTTCATGGGATGTTTTACATGTGTATGTGTATGTGTGTAAGTACTTTTTTGGATGTTTTACAGGGAGATATCTAGTACCTCCTTGCCCAGTGGCTATGCCCAGACTGTGCAATAGCAGCTGAACAATGCCAGGCAGTTGCTGCTTGGCTAGGAAAAGTGCCTTGGGAGAGCTCTGTCATGCCCATTGCCATCCCTCCCAGGCCTCCTGCATAATTGTGTTGGCAGAGCCAGTGGTGGCACTAGAGGGGTGCGGAGAGGCCAAACCATACCAGGTGACACGGTCAGGGAGAGGGGTGACACCATCCCTAGTGACGCCACAGGGCAGAGCTTTGTTTTACCAGCATTAAATAAGAATTCAGCCCTGGTTGCCGAGATCAGGTAAGACTTGTTTGGAGGGATGAGTTGACTTACATCCCACTTCCATCCCCATCCCCAAGGAAGAACCCCCAAATACTTTTCACTTGATCCTACTAGTTCCTCTCCCTACTAGTTCATTCTTCATGAAGCTGGGAAAAATTGTGGATAGGTTTGATTATGCTGAAGGTGGAAATATTGCTTTGTTTGTCTCTGAAATGAAGAGCTTTAATATCAGTCAGGGCTAAAATGAAAATATAGGAAATTGCACTGTGGTTTTTTGTTAGATCATATAAATATTTCACCTTTTACTAAAGGAAGTTATGGACTCTAGCCTAACCATACGATAATGAATTGCCTGTTATTATGATGGGTGGCTCTTTTTGAATTCTATGATTCATACATATCTGTGGGCTTCTGTGCTGCATACACATTTATGGGGAGAAGACCAGACTACCCAGTGTCAGTTGGACAGATTTTGCTCACAGTGCAAAGTTATCCACGGATCTAATACTTCACTTTCCCCACAGGAGCAAAAGGCATCCCTTCATTAATGAGAGACAAGAGTGTGGTGCACTTGATGGTACAAAAGCAGGGCAGCAAAAACTCCTTCTTGCCTTGGTTGCCCTTTGAATCTGAGGCCATTCCCTCACCCATGCCATGTCCCAGATATGAGCCATTTACCCTGTGCCAAATAATTTGGGGAAAGCCACACTGCAAGCACCTGTATAGGCTGCGGCTTCACTTGTTTATCCCAATCCTGGATTCTGTTTCTTGACTAGAAAAGACTGTGGCGTGGGAGCTCAACAGAACTTTGGGAGCTGGCCTTTACCAATATTCAAGCCTAATACCTTTTAGTCCTTCTCAGTTGAGGGAAGATGCCTGTGGCCCAAAATATGCGCCCTGAGTTGTCACATCATGAGAAAAGACTAAGTGTGGAATAGAATGAGAAATCATGCATAAAGATAGTATCTCTCATCTGCTGTTGCTCACAGTAACACAACTGAAGCGCAGTCCTTAACATGACAAGTACTGGTTAATGGTTTATCAGACCACCTGTTCATTATGAGCTTGTAATCCTCCTTAAAGTTCATCATAGAAGTGTTGCTGGACCTCATATTTCCTAAATTGGAAACACAACCTTAATGTTTTCCTCAAATAGAAAGCAAGGATTATGATCGCATAGCATTCTCTGTCTGAAAGCTAAATTTGAGAAGAACTATGCTTGTTCCACAGGTTCTCTTTTACCCCAAGTTTCTAATATGCCCACTCTTTCCTATGGTTATTTAACACAAAGTACTCCAGTTTTCCAGGCATGACACGGAGGCTTCTAGCCTCAGCACATAAACACATATATTTAGTAGCCTTCTCCAAATTTCTTTTGGGTGCATATTTTCCCCATCACCTTTTTCTTTAAACATCTGCCCTGGAATATTTACCACCAAAGATCATGGAATTCACAGCTGGAAGTGACTTTCAGAGGCAATTTTTTTGATGAAAATGATGCCAGATTGCTGTGGTGTAGCCCACAGTATAAGTAATTCAAAATGGTTGCTTCCTATGCTGTACATGTGACTCACGTCATCTGCTGAAACAATTACTACAGTGATACACAAAATTAAGTGAATAATTTCAATGCAAATCTTGAAAAATATTACTTTGGCTATGGTGTGTGTTCATTTTTTTTCAGAGCTCCAGACCTTGAGAAATTATATCTGCATGTAAAAAAAGTTGTCAAAGGGTAGAAAATAAGGGGATGGTCAGAACTGCAATAGCTGTTGTGCTGCAATATCTGAACTCAGATGACGAAAACTGATGAGCCACTTATATTGTAATTCATCAGAATCAGTCCTGTTGTTGGGTCATATGTTATCTTTCACTCTTGCCTATGAGACAAAATTTCAACACCCTCTCCATGATCTGGGTAAAGAATCAGACAATGAGAGGGCTGGGTAGAATATTAACCAATGGGGAGATGTGAACTTCTTTTTGAGCTCAAAGTATGCAATTTTCATTCTGTCTTATGTAAGACTTTTCATCTTCCAAGTGCTTTACAAATATTAGCTTATTTCGATGTTATTTTTTGTACTTGAGAATTCCAACCATTGAAACTAAAGCTGGGAGGTATGAAAAATGATTTTGATTATAAGAACAGCAGTCACAAAGCTGGGCCAGATCAATTTGTTCCCTAAATTCTCTTCTAGGAAATGGCATAGGCATGACCAAAATTTCCATTCAATTGTGTCTGAGTAAAGACAACATTGGAAAATTAAGGCCTTACATTTTCAGAAAAACTGAGGTCCTTCCTTTTATATATATATATATACAGTTGTCCCTTCATATTTGCTGGGGTTTGGTTATAGGACCCCCCATGGATACCAAAATCTGTGAATTCTCAAGTCCCATTATATGCAATGGCATAGCAAAATGGTGTCCCTTATATAAGATCGCAAAATCAAGCTTTGCTTTTTGGATTACTATTTTTAAAGAATATTTTCAAGCTGTGAATACTTAAATCCGTGGATACCAAATCTGTGGATACTGAGGGACAACTGTACTACCTATATCTGGTGTAACATACACCTTCACACTCCCCCGCCACCGTCAGGCTCGCGGGCCCCCCCGTCACTAGGCTCGCCCCTCCCCACCAGGCTCGTGCCTCCTTCGCCAGGCTTGCCACTCCCCCCCCCAGGTTCACACCCCCTGTTGCCCCCTTGCCAAGCTCTCCCCTTCCCCATCAGGCTCATGCCCCCCTGCCAAGGTCGCCCCTCCCCCATCGGGCTCACCCCTCCCCCATCAGGATCATCCCCATCGCCAGGCTCACCCCTGCCCTATCGCCCCCCACTAGGCCTGCCCCCTGTTGCCAGGCTCGCCCCCCCCCAGGCTCACCCCTCCCCCATCAGGCTCCTCCCCGGCCCCCCCAGCTCACACCCCATCTCCCCCTGTCACAAGCTCACTCCTCCCCCATCAGGCTCATGCCTACCCGCCAACCCCTGCCAAGGTTCCACAGCCCGTGCCAGAGTCATGCCCCCATCGCTAGGCTCGCCCCTCCCCTGTCACCCCCACTAGGCCTACCCCCGTCACCAGGCTCACCTCTCCCACGTCAGGCTCATGCCTCCCATCATCCCCCAGCTTGCAGGCTCACCCCCCTGTCACCAGGCTCGCCCCCCTACCGCCCCCCATCACCAGGTTCACCCCTCCCCCATCACCAGGCACACGCTACACACACACACCACATCCCCCCACATGCTACTCACCTCTGCCATGGTCCTCTTTAGACAGGCCTGAAACTTCCACATGGTCCTGCCCCCAGTGTGTTGATTGGCTGCCCAACAGAGCTTTGATTGGTTGGTCAGTTTCCTAAGCGGCCAATCAGCATACTGGAAACAGCAACCTACCCAAGAGAATATATATATATATATATATATATATATATATATATATATATATATAACAGACCTTTTAAGCTATTTAAAATGTAAACATTTTTCTTGCCATAGTAAACAAAGAAACCTGTAGTTTTTCCTTTTTTCATCTACCATGCAGAGCAAGGGTGAACAGCCTTTTCACCCTTAAATGCCAGGCATGGGAGAGGGCGGGCACTTGGGGAACATGCCAATAGAAATAGCTAGAAAAAGTGGCAATTGGGGCTAGATTTTTACACTCAGATGTTCTCATACTGTCACACACATTAATACTAACATACATTCACACCCACCTGTCTACCTTCCATTCATACAGTTACCTTCCTTCAGACTTCCTTCTGTGTTGGGTGGGGAAGAAAAGGCTTCTCTACCAGCCTAGCATGTAGGGAAAGCAAGCGGATAGTAGCGAAACAAAGCATTCCGCTTCTTGACTAGATCATAACTTGTTTCTGCAATAGCAGTTCATTTTCCTTTCATGCCAGGCTAGAAGAAAGAGAAGCCTCTTTTCTGTCACTCAGCCCAGAAGAAGCATTTGATCAAAAAAAGTAAGATTTGGGGGATGCCATGTTCTGCCTTTCAGTGCTCCTGGAGCAGGCCTGACAATTTGTTTTGGATTTTGATTGAAACATCTATGAACAGTGGGAAGGAGAGTTTGGAGGCAAATAATTAGAGTGCCAGCATGTCAAAAGACCTCATGAGACTTATGAGGGACGTAGAGTTGCCCATATGTGATGTAGACTCACCCAGGTGTTTTCTGCTGCCGCTTGAAACACTGATTTCCAGGTAGTCACCAGTACTAATAAGAGAGTAAGTGGCTTGTGGATTTGAAGTACATGGAAAATAAAGTGGGATAGTCCTTACCATATGAATATTTTTGCACACACATTGTCCAATTAATATTTATAACAACTCTTTAAGGTAGGTTGGTATTGTTGCCTGGAATCATATGGAGGATGTATGTTGGGAGACAGTAGCTTTCCCAAATTCTCTTTTTTTAAACATTAATTTTTAACACTAATAGGCATTCACAAAGTAATACAGTATAAGTAAGTAATATACATTCAGAAAGTAAAAAAAACAGAAAAAGAGAAAAGAAAAGAAAGAAGAAAAAGAGAGACATATAACTAAAAGACAATAAGGCTCTGACCCCCCCCCCGATTCATAACTGTAATGAAAAAAAAAAGAGAGAGAAAAAAATACCATTATACCATCACAGAATCAAGTAAATAGTCTTACTAATAACCATAACTGCAGATTATTGCATTGTTAGATTTTTCTTATCTTCTTATCTTTCTTATTTAAAAGTCTATAAATGGTTTCCAGTCTTTCAAAAAGACTTCAATTGGCTTATTCTTTAGAGCCCGTGTCAATTTAGCAATTTGGGCTAATCCGATAACTTTAACAATCCATCCGTTCATCATTGGTGCTTTAGTCCATTTCCAAGTTTGAGCAAACAATATTCTTGCTACTGTTGTCATGTATCAAAGAATTAATCCATATTTACCATCCAGTTCATTATCCATAATCCCAACAGAACCATTTCTGGTAACATCTATATATATAAAACTCTTGGATATGTTGCTTTTCCCACTGTACTGATTAGCTGCTCAGGAAATACATCCAACCAATTACCACCCGCATGCAAATTCCCTTTCCACCTCACAATCCACTCCCGCCACTCAATCTACATCTATATCCCAAGCCTCACAAGGACCCCTCCCTCCTCTCACTCCCTCAGGCACTCACCAGTCATGGGCTGTGACAGGACCCAGACAGTCAACTGGCAGTGGTGACAGGACACCACTACTGCTGCTGCAATGGGACCCAGATAGTCAACTAGCAGCAGTGGCAGCAGGCTGCCTGCAGTGGGACCCAGGCAGTCAACTGGTGGTGGTGGTGGCGGCGGCGGCGGCGGCAGCAGCAGCAACAGCAGCAGCAGCAGGGCAACAGAGCAAGTCACCCTCAGCAAAACCTTTCAGGGTTGTTGTGAGGTCTACCGAGCATTTGTTGGGGAAATTTTTAATGGCGTATGTTACACCAGGTTCAGCTAGTTACTAAATATATCTTTAATTTTTTTTGGATTAAATCTTAGACCAATAACTTCTCACCTTCTTGCAAGTCCACCACATATGAAAAAAGAAACCCTACTTATCGTGACACCCCAGCATTGATATTAAATATTCTTAGACATTTTTGACAGCTTATTTGGGGTTAGGCACCATCTATATATCATCTTATAAGGTTTTCTTTTAAATTACTGCACAAAGTAAATTTTATATCATTGGACCACATTTCCCCCATACATCCATATGAGTGTTGTGCCCAAAATTTTGGGCCCATCTTATCAGGTACGCCTTCAAGGTTTATCTTCTGTCTCTAATTTCAAAAGCCATAGGATACACTTTTTAATTATGTGGTGATTGTCTTTACACAACTCTAAATAAAATTTATTTTCTCCAGCTTCTATGGCAGCATTTTGTCTTAATTAAATTTCTCCTTAAGTTGCATATAAGCAAACCAGTTAAGATCTTGCCTTCCTTAAGAAGCATCTCGCTTGATTTAAACTTCCAGCTGTCTTGTACAAAGTTCAAAAGGTCATTATAAAGCAACCACCTCCCATTTTAAACCCATTCTTTCCTTTAAAAAAGCTTTCTGTGGTGAGGTGGCTAATATCTTAAGAAAAAGTCTCTGCTTTTATTTATACCAAACAAAACCAGGCCACCCATATCTTAAATCAAGACCTTCAAATTTCAAAATTCTCTCTTCTCTAAGCAATAGTTGTTCCTTCAGCCATACAAATACAATTTGATATTAGGGACTCCCAAGCTGCCCCCACTTTCTTACATTCTCATAAGGGATTCAGTCTGAACTGGGATTGCTTAAGAATGCTGCGGTCATTTCAGCACAGGATGTCAAGCAACACGAGTTTCTTCTTCAAGGAGTTTATATAGAAGTACCAAGCATATGCAGAATATAATTGTTATATGGCCTTAAAGAGTTTGTTGACCACTAAGTTTCAGTAACATAGATATGTAAGTTTTTGAGATAAATCTATGCTCCACTCTACTCATTAAGTCCTCTTTAAATAATACCATTTAAAAAAACTGTGCTTTTAGACTGCAGTCTTTTTGGCAGTTCTATAAAATACAAAGACGATAAACCTCTAGGACTGGAAAACAGCATTTCAAACAAACAGAAATACCATATGACTGTTGTCAGGGTCAAGGTAATATGTACAGAGGACTAGCTAAGATGCACTTTCCCCCAGTATTTCTCACTTGTGTGATAATTATTTGTTTGTTTCTTTTATTTTGAAATATTTGTATAACCCTTGCCAGACATACTGGTTCTGTAAGTGATGCATAATAATAAAATCATATTTGTAGGCAGATGATGGTACCCTCAGAATAAGAGCTGCTGCCGATGGGTAGCAAACAATGGCATAATGTGGTTTCTGACTATACTGGGGAGAAATACTCTCTGGAGAACTTGCCCATCCCCCGCACAATGCCATCATGGTTGCTCTATAAAAGATAATGTGGTGGCAGCTGCTGACACTCTGTCACTTGAGAGCTTTCTGGGCTGCAGAGGCCTGGACCTGTGCACTATAATCCAATCAGAGCGGCATGGCATGTTCCCCTAAAAGGTGGCAGTAGCAAATAAAGGTGGCTAGTTGTTCTTTGGAGTGCTCTATCCTGTGTCCCTACTGCTCCTACTGATGCTGCTGCTCTGGACAGGGAGTATTATCTGAAAATAATGTAAGCTTTCTCTTCCTTCTGATTTGCAGAGAAATCCCAGGTTGCCCATGAATCTGAAAGACTTGAAGACCGTCAAGAAAAAGGCCAAGCAAGACATACGCAGACAGCGCTCGTAACTCCCTTAAATATCATGGGTACTAAAATTCATGTACATTCAAAGCTAAAATCAAAACAGACATCTTATAAGCAATCCAAGAAGCCTCAGACCTCACGGCGAATAATCAAAATCCGAAACTACAATGTAAAAGATTAACCTTTCAGTGATATAAATTGCACCCTTCAAATGATGCAGAGTTGGGGATCTAAAATATGCAGAGATTTTTGTTTCTAAGCAGTGAGATCAAATGTAAGTATTAATCCATCTATTTAATTAGTACTTCATTCTTAAGTCACTAACTAAGCTGCTCATTTCTCATTTGACAATAAAACATCATTAGTGTACATGCGATTGCATGTTGAAAATGTTTAATTCATCTTCTTCCTTGTATGTCAGTCTGTTAAAATACTGTTGAATCAGTGTGATTCAAGTGGGTCTCTTCAGTCTTTAACAGAGTTTGGTGAAAAAATCTTCAGTCTGAATAGCCATGGAAAATGAATCTTAGTGTTATGTCCACATTAATATATTATTACACCATATCTTTTGCTTAGAGTTCTTTTTCTGTAATTTTGAAACCAAGCATAAGAATGGAATTCAGTTGTTTTGTCCATATATCAACAATTTACTCATACAACAGTTTGCACATAGAAGAATAATGTATGCCTGTGTTTCCCCATGCTCATATACCCACACTCGTAACTAATATACATACTTATGTTCCTACAAACATAAACACGCCACTTGAATTTCAGTGGGCAAAGACAAGGAGATTTAACTCTCCCTTCCATGCACACTGAGATCACGTCACACTTCCCCCACTTAGCACCAGTGATCTGGAGAGGGGTGTGTATGTGCAGTTTATATGGTAAAGACCATGTGCTTGGCTGGTGGTAACAAAATTCTGCTGGGGAAGATCTAAAAACCACACAAAATCTGCTTTAATGTAGAACAGATAAAGAGCACATGAAACCCACCATCAGATACTCTGGAAAGTAAAACCAGATTGAACATGGCACTTGATTGAATGTATATCTTGCCTTTCTCCTGAGATGGGATTCAAGGCAACTTGAAAGAAAGCTGTATTTGAGTCCAAAGGATAAATATATGAAACAAAACTCGCCAAAATACAGCAGTCCAATTACAAACAGCATTCATAAAATAATGTTAGAATTGTTTGCAACAAAAATTATTTCAGGGAAATTAAGTGGCAGGTAGACATTTCTTAAGCTATCACCACTTCACAGGCTCTGTGAGGGCGATATTACACTAATCCCTGCTCCAACCTCAAATCATCCTCTTCTACCATCAGAGTTGGCAATGCAACTCTCACTTACATTCACTTGTTGCCTTCTTTCATCAAGGGATGATTAATACTCAGTTGTTCAGTGTCCATATCCACAGCTTGGTGCAGAAACACAATGGTGCCCTTGCTTCTTCTCCCTGCCCCTCTCCCAAATTATTTCAAAATGACAACTTACTTTGGTATTACCCTGTGGGGCTGATTCTCTCCTTCAAGCAACAAGAGAAATAACCCCTTCCAGGAAAACACTGCTGAGTTATAAACCTAATAGCCACGTACTTTCACCGAGTTAAGTTCTCATTCAGCCCTGGAGCTCATTAGGGGCTGCTGAACCAACTTTCATTAGGAGCTTCTGTAGCAACTGCAGCAGACACAATGAGAGATACCATAACTAGTACTTTCAGTCCTTTCCCCAATTTTTTTGTTGGGCCATCAGTTGCTAGCTGCTTCTCCTCTTCCTTGCAGAGATAGAAATAGAATTGAAAGAAATGTCCAAATTTCTGGAAATGCCTGCTCTAAAGATGGTAGGAAGCCAGAGGAAGGCCCTTCTCACTTTGGTCCAGTCCCTCTCAGCAAGCTACACTCACAAGCACTAATAACCTTGTATGGAACATGGAAGTGATGCAAATACAGCTGACCCTGTAGTGTATGTAGGGATGATGAGTAAACATCACTGGGCTTACCCCCTCAAAAATGATTTGCACCTTAGAACCATTACTATTGGAGGGGGTCCTCCAAGCCTCTGCCAATAATCATTGTGAAGGGTCAGATTTGGCCAGAGCAGCACCTTTCTCAAGGAAAAAAACTTCAATGTGGAGAAAGCGGTATCAGATGAAAGAGGGCTCTCAACAGAGGAAAAGGAAGCATGACAGGCCTCTCCTTCCCAGGGGTGCATTGAGACAACTTTCCTTGGGTGGGCAATGACAAAAACAAAGGAGCAGATGCATCACTGGTCTCTATAAAAGAGGTTTAGCTGAAATAAAATTTCATCTGAGTGAGCATAATTATAACTTGGGGGGCAGTGCTATCATTTGCTGCCCCTTCACGACACCCCTGCTCCCTCTTATGGTGGGAAGTTGCAGACTGAGCATGTTTGCCCACTGGAAAAGGTAAATTGCAAGCTCCTTGCTACTTAAAGATTAGACTTTTTTTCTTGGAGAAAAAAAGACAGAGTAGCAAGCTCCAGAAAGCAGGGTATGGTGTGAACATCATCAAGATGAGCTATGCAGCCATTACATCTTCTCTGTCTACTTTCAGCACATCCATTCACATGGAATGAATTACTGTAGCCATGCTGTCTTGATCCAGGAAGGGGGCACAGTTGGCACACTTGTTCAGCTGGTGGAAGGAATGCTGTAGTATTGAAACCATTTGGGCTGGTGGTAACAAGATCAGTCCTAGGAGCATATCCAAAACTGTAGACTTCATCCTTTGATTGCAGTGGGGACGGAAAGCAATCCTATTTAGAACAGGTCAAACACCACCTTTCATGAGCAGACAACTCACAAGCAGGATTTCTGTTTTCACAGGACTGAGCTTTAATCTATTCTATTCTGCGCCCCCCCCCAACACCAGCTTAGTGCTTCTACTGACTCATTTGAATCTGATGTAAAAGGAGATAAGGAGTTAGATGTCATCAGTATACAGTTGCCCCTCCACATTCACGGCTTTCACTCTCGCGGTTTTGATTATTCGCGGTTTGCTCAGCAAGCACCACATTTAAATCAGCTTCTCTCCCTTGCACACAAGGGAGAGGAGCCGATGTAAACACTCCCTGCTCTCCTGGGACTTAGCTCTGTTTGGGGTGGAGTGCCAAGCTCCAGGAGAGCAGGAGAGTTCACGGGAAAAGTGCTTTTCAGCCACCCCCACGCCCTTCCTAAAGCCATGATGGAGCATTCCAAGCCTTGTCACGGCTTTGAGAGGGTGGGGGGTGGCTGAAAAGCCTCTCTGCCGTGCTCCCTCCACCCCTCCCAACCTTCCCGAAGCAGCTATGGGGATCTCAATCCCCAGAGCCACTTCGGGAAGGCCGGGGGGAGGCCGGCCAACCTCCCGCCCACCCTGCCGCCAACCTCCCCGGCCTTCCCAAAGCAACTCTGGGGCTACAAAGCCCCAGAGCCCCTTCGGAAAAGCCGCAGCAAGGCTGGCCAACCTCCCGCCTGCCCACCCAACGGCCTTCCTGAAGCGGTTCCAGGACTTCAAAGCCCCAGAGCCCCTTTGGGAAGGCCGGGGGGAGGCTGGCCAACCTCCTGGCCACCGCCTCCCCAACCTTCCCTAAGTGGGTATTGGGCTCAAGAGCTCCATAGTCGCTTCGGGAAGCATGGCAGGTGGGGGGGGGTGGCGGCCAGGCAGGCAGGAGGCTTTTTAGCCACCCCCCGCGCTTCCTCAAGCAGTGATGGGACTCGAAAAGCCCTGTTGCCACTTTGGAAGGACGGGGAAGGGGTTTGTGGCCAGGTGAGGGAGGCCTGGTATCATTCGCAGATTTTTAACATTTGTGGGGGTCTTGAGCCCCTAACCCCTGCGACTGTGGAGGGACAACTGTATTGGTGCTATTTCACTCTAAATCCTAGATGCCCTCACTCATTAGTTTCTTATATGTTAGGCATGGGAAACTTCAGGCCCCAGGGCTGGATTTGATCCTTCTCAATTCTTGGTCCAGCCCCTCAGCTTCCCACATGGCCAGGTACCATTCTGCCATTTGGTGATTTCCCAGCTTTGTTGTTGCTGCTGCTGTTGTGTACTTTCAAGTCATTTCTGACTTATGGCAACCCTAAGGTGACCCTATCATGGGGTTTTATTGGCAGAATTTGTTCAGAGGGGGTGTGCCCTTGCCTTCTTCTGCAGCTGAGAGAGTGTGACTTGGCCAAGTCACCCAGTGGGTTTCTATGGCCAAGCAGCGATTAGAACCCTGGTCTCCCAAGGTCCTAGTCTCACACTTTAACCACTACTCCACACTGGCTCCCAGCTTTAGTATGAATTTTCTTCCATTCTAAAAGATAGATGTGCCTCTCCTAAAATTTAGTTTCTGGAAGCAAAAGCTTCAAGCTAAAATATGGAGGTATTTTTGATCTCACACACTTTTGTGAAATTGAAGTTGACTGTCTTGCTGAAAGAGGTTTCCCATCCTTGGTGTAGATGTTAAAAGAGCATAGGAGTCAAGAGAGAGCTCTTTTTTGTTTTGTAACATAAATGCCAAGAAGACAAACAATAGCACCACCTTCTGGAATTGGCCTTTCAGATGGGAATTGAATCATTAAAAGACTGTGCCCTTTACAATATCAGGGTTAATAAAATAAGTCAGGATGTGATTAAGGCAGTAGCACCTCTGCATCCGCTGATTCACCAGCTGCGGATTCGATTATCCGTGGATGGCGACAGTGGGGGGGGGGTGGATGGGGGAGGAGGAGAGATCTCACCTCTTTTCCCCCTTTGCCCCCGGAATCACTCCCGGAGCGGAAATGGCAGCACGGGGGCAAAGGGAGGGGGGATCTGCCTCTCTCCTCCCTTTGCCCCCAGGATTGTTCCCAGGGTGGAAATGGCAGCATGGGGGCGAAGGAATGGAAGGAGAGAACTCGCCTCTCTCCTCCCTTTGCCCCCAGGATTGCTCCCTGGGATCACTCCCAGGATGGAAATGGTGGTGTGGGGGTGAAGGGAGGGGAGGAGAGAACTCGCCTCGCTTCTCCCTTTGCCCTTGGGACTGCTGCCAGGGCAGAAACGGCAGCACGGGGGTGAAGGGAGGAGAGGAAAGATCTGCCTCCCTTTGCCTCCGGGATTGCTCCGCAGGATCTCTCTTGGGGTGGAAATGGTGGTACAGGGGTGAAGGCAGGGGAGGAGAGATCTGCCTCCCGCCTCCCTTTGCCCCTGGGATCACTGCCGGGGCAGAAATGGTGGTGTGGGAGCAAAGGGAAAGGAGGAAAGAACTCACTTCACTCCTCCCTTGGCCCCCGGGATCACTCCCTGGGATCGCTCCTGGGGCAGAAACAGCAGTGCAGGGGCAAAGGGAGGGGAAGAGAGATCTGCCTCCCTTTGCCCCCGGGATCACTCCCGGGATCGTTCTCGAGGCGGAAATGGCAGTGCAGGGGTGAAAGAAGGGAGAGAGAGAACTCACCTCCCACCTCCCTTTTCCCCCAGGATTTCTCCCAGGGCAGAAATGGGCTGTTCATTATTATCCGTGGATTTCATTATCTGCAGAGCCCCCTGGAAGCAATCCCCCATGGATACGGGGGTCCTATTGTAGACTGCATTTTTCCAAGCACCTTGTCTACATCCTTAGAATGCAGCAACTGAAATTCATTTCATAAAATGTGTCTAGATGGTGCTCTGGGTTCATCCTTATATGCTGGAACCGTATCAGAGATAAGCATTTTTAGCTCCTGAGTGCTTAGCAGATATTTCACAAAATCCTTCTAAAAGTTCCTTTACAATGCATCATGGTGTGGGCCCTGAACTGGATAGGAGACCTGGACAATACTGGTATCTAAATATAACAAGGTACTGATGACACAGAGCTGTTCCTTTTTCATTGCCATCCTGCCACACTGTGGGATTGATAATAAGCTCTCACTTAGAATCATAGAGTAGGAAGAGACCACAAGAGCCATCCAGCCCAACTGCCTGCCCCTGCCATGTGGGAATACCCAATCAAAGCATTCCCGACAGATGGCCATCCAGCCTCTGCTTAAAAACCTTCAAAGGAGGAGACTCCACCACACGACAAGGCAGTGTATTCCACTGCTGAACAGCTCTTACAGCTAGTAAGTTCTTCCTAATGTTTAGTTGGAATCTCTTTTCCTGTAGTTTGAACAATTGCTCCGTGTCCTAGTCTCTGAAGCAGTAGAGAACAACTTGCACCATCCTCAGTATGACATCCCTTCAAATATTTAAACATGGCTATCATGTCACTTCTTAACATTCTCTTCTTCAGGCTTAACATATCCAGCTCCCTAAGCTGATCTTCATAGGGCATGTGTTTCGATTCACATCTGGAGCTCTTTCACACTACACAATTATAGCCATATGATTCCGCTTTAACTACCATAGCATCATTCTATGGAATCATGAGACATTGACTTCATGGAGGAGCCTTTAGAATTGCCAGCCGGAGAGCTCCTCTAGTGCCTCTGAACCAACCTACAAACCCTGGGATTCCATAGGATGGTATCATGGCAGTTAAGTGGAAACATAGTGTTATAAATGTGCAGTGTAGATGGGCCCCAAGTTTCTGACAGATTTCTAGCCACTTTCCTTCCTACTTTGTTGTCCATTGCTCCCCCAAAAATGATTTATTGGACAGGCACTACATTGCAAAGGGGAGTATTCAGGAGCAACTGTTTCTGCCATCCAAGTTATATCCATGTTCCACAGAGTGACAAGGGCATTGAATGGTGCACTGGTGATGCTAAACTGGAAACTCCTCAGGAGTATTTAGGAATCCCTCAGATTCCATCATCCTCTTGGACAGACTATCACAATAGGTCCATCATCCTTGCAAAGGGTAGCAAGAACATCTAGTCTAAACTTCAGCAAGAAATGCTTGGGCAAAGGAGTCAGTAAACACTGTATTCCTGCCCAGCTGAGAACACTATATTTGAACCACATCACAGGCTGGGCTGAGTGCAATGCCTTCATTAGATTGTAAGCTTGAGGGCAGGAAACTGTTTTGTTGTTCTTTTTCTTGTAGTGCCATGTACATTGATGGCACTATAGAAATAAAAGATAACAACAACTACTACTACTACTACTACTACTTTGTTTGATAGATGGGATGCACCAGACTAAGGATTATGTAAGGATCCAGCCAAAACTTAATTTCATTCAGACAAGTCACTAGTCAAAGTGTTTTCTTGCAGAGGTAAAGAAGTGAACAGGTCCAGAATCATTGGCAGAACTGGTTCACAGGAAGAAAGTGTAAGGTTTAAAATCAGAAGCTTGACTAAGCCTTGAGCAGATGTGTGACCCTGGAGATAAGTTGTGAGCTCTCCAGGTCTGGGAGCTGCTCCCAGGCTCTCCCAGGCCTGGGAGCATTCCAGCCCCCCTCTCAACATATAAACAATACCCAGACACCTGCTGCACATGACAGGAACCTGGCTGGAGTTAGGCTAAGTGAGACCTGGTTCAGACAGGATTCCTGACAGATTATTCCAACCTGTGCAAAACAAGGTAGTTTTACTAAATTATGTAAGACTTTATGAAAATACTAAATGTTATTACTGTGAAGAGCTCATCATTCTCCCATCCCCATGTTACATGCCAGCCTTATGAGGCAGGCTGAGCAGGAAAGATCAACAAAATGAGCTTCTGGCTGAGTGGGTTTTAAACCTGTATTCCTCCCCCACCTCCCACCATTTCTAGTCCAGTACCCATAACCACAACATCATGCTGGTTTGAAACACAACTTGGAGCAAGTAAGAATAAGTTTGTAAATAATAATAATAATAATAAAATTTATTTATATCCCACTCCTCTACAGATGCAATTGGGGCGGCTTACAACATTTAAAATATATATCCCATCCTCAATCCCACCCCCCTTAAAATACAATTAAATAGTACAAAAATTAAAACATACTTTAAAAATATCAAAAATAAACAATAACCAGTGGCTGTAGCAAAGTCAGGACAAGTTAGATTTTCTTTTTGATGGCCAGGCATCTATTCAGGAAAAGCCTGCCAGAAGAGATCCGTCTTAAGAGCTTTTTTAATGACGTGATTTAGGTTCAGCTTCCACCTCCAAGCCTAAGCCCCATTTCTTTCAGTGATGTCTACAATAGCACTGGTGTCACTTTATTATTAAATAATAGTGAAGTGCCATGGATTGGAGCCCATTTCACCAGAGGCAGATGCAATTTTGAGTAGGTTTGAGAGGAAGAGGTGGCCTCTTTGTACCAGAATAGGGAGTGTTGCATTTGGGCAAAGCAAGTGGGAGGCAATGAATTAAGTTCAGAGCTGACAAATGTTCTTGCACAAGATAAAGGAAGGCCGCACTCAGGAGTCTAACAGAAGAGTTTAGTGCCAGCAGATGCAAAGTGAACAGGATTCTACAAGTTCTCAATTTTAACTGGGGAGAGCATTGACTATTTATTCTCTGTTGATGTAATGAGGCACAGGCTGTGGAGAGCTGTGAACAATGCATTTAGTTGTCCTCAACCATAAGAGCTAGGTAGTGGTTTCCTGGGCCCGTAGACTTGTGGGAGAAAGAAAATAATATCCCCAGAGCCCATTTAACGGAGCTGGAGTCTGCTTTAAGGCCTGAACTGTAGTAACCCAGGAAGCTCACACTCTTCTGAGGTGAATGACCTGAAATAAGCCACAATTCACAGGCGCTTCTTGCATCACCATGAGCTTCATTTCCTAAACAGAGCCATCCCCCAAATACAGTCACCACATCACCCTATCTCCTAGCAACACCCACACAGCCTCTGAGATTGGCCAAGCCACATACCCTCCTACGTCCTCCGCTCCTCTGATTGGACACCTGGCTCAATGACCGAGGGCCCCCAAAGAAAATGCGGTTCGCTTTGCTACGCTCCGTTTGCCGGGTTTCAGGGCAAGAACTCGGTCAGAGTGTAACGAGACGAGCATGGCTCGGCGCCCTTCTCCCCCTGGGGCGTGCCAGTGGCTTCCCGAGGGCAGAGGGGAGCCTGCGGCCCTTGAGGCCGACCAAGCGGCTGCCTTGGAAGCCTGAGCGATAAGCCTAATTAATTCTTCCTCGCCTTAGCCATCGCCGCGCACAACAACAGGGCGGCGAAAAGGAATTAATTACGCTCCGCTCCCAGGCTCCGTCGCACTGTTAGCGTACTACTACCTAGGCAGTGATTCATAAGCGCGGCCAAAGCCCTCCTCGCAAGCCGGGAGGCTTTCAGCCCCAGCCAGGTGGAAAGCTCTCCACGGGCACCGCTCACGAACCCCTGGGTGGTCACAGATGCTCGCCCGAGGATCGTTGCCCCAAGGCAGGCTGGCTTTCCTTGCTCTCCCCTTTCGGGAAGAGAGCAGCCACAAGTCCACGAAACTCAATAAAACGTGTCAGCCTTGAAGCTGCCTCCCCGAGCCTCTTTCGGTTGTTCTCCCCGCTTGCACGGCCGCGCCCGTCAGGGGAGCCACCAGCTTCCGAAGGCGAGCTGAGGGAGGGAAGGAAAGAGGGAGGCCGCACATCCTTAGGGCCTTGCCAGTGATGGCCCCGCGGGCGGCGGCGCGACTGAGTGCCTTGGCATGGCTTCACCACATGCCAGCGGCTCGGTTCGGCCAGTTCATCTCTGCAAAGCAGGCGGTTCCTTCCCCCAAATTAGGTCCAGGCGGCAGTCTTGTCCCTCAAGGATGGAGACAACAGACTGGGCCCGGGAGGCGGCGGCGGCGGCGGCAGAGGAAGGGGGCCGGCCAGGCCGTGTCCGCGTGTTCGAGGGCCCTTGACCCGAGCGAGGGACGGTGCCGCGCGTGGCCCCGGGTTCCCGCCTGGCACCGCTGCCCAGGCGGCTGGGGCATGGGTCCACGCGTGCTCTCTGGCCGCCGCCGCCGCCGCCCTTGGCCTCCTTCCTTTCCTCCCCTCGGCGGCCGCGCGAGAGGCTCCAGTGAAGCGGGCGAGGGGGGCGGGAGACGGCCTGGCATCGTCCCAGCAGGGTCTGCGCCGGGAGGCCCATCCCCAGCTCTCATTGGACTGTGATGAGGAGCAAAGCTGTCAGCCCATGTGGCGTGGCCACCGGAGGTGGTGGCTGTTTAAATAGGCGCTGGGAGCTAGAGGGAGACAGTGAGGCCAGCACCGCGAGCGCAGGCACACGACCACGGCGGCGGCGCCAGCCTCCTCAGTGCGCACCCAAGGCTCGGAGGGCGAGAGACGCGGCCGGGAGGCCAGCAGGGACCTGTGCGCCGCCAGCAGCAGCAGCAGTAGCGCCCCACCATCGTGATCCCCTCTTCTCTCTTCTCCGCGGCTGCCGCCATCCGCTCCCCCCCACCAGCACGGACCTTGCGTGGCCACCCTGCCGCCTAGCCGTTCTCAGCGACCTGAGCAGGTAAGCCGCAGCCCAGCGGCTCGGACGGGGATGGGGAGAGGCAGCCAAAGCTCGGCGGCAAGGAGGGAGGACTGAATGGCTGAAAGGCACTGAGACCCCCGCGGGGCGGAGGCGGAGGCGAGTGGCTGGGCGCTGGGGGGCCTCTAGGCCGCCGCCGCCTCCGTGTCAAGGGCGGGCGATGGCGGGGTGGTTGGCGAGGGAGCTTTCGGTGGTTTTGGCCCGCTCGGGCTCACCCACCCGCCCCTCCACCCCGAGCCCAGCACAGCCCTTCCTTCCTCTCCTGCCTTCTTCCTCTCCCCGGCACCGGCGAGGGCGGGGAACCGGTGCCGGCCGCCAACGCGTTTCATTTTTCCACCCTCCTCATGCAAATAAGGTTGGGCAAATCTCGCTCGGCTAAAATGCCTCCGTTTTGAATAAAACTTGGCCCGTCCGGAAGGCGGGGACGTCAGTTTCAGGTGCTTCTTCTGAATGGCGGCGAAACATCTCTCCTGTCCTCTCCCTCCGGTGGAGGCCTTTGGGTGGGAGGGAGGGAGCCAGGGGGGTTCTGTGGCTCCCTGAAGGAGTGGACCCCGACCGAAGGAAGGCGGCCCTTTCATCCGAAAGCCACCTCGAATCCTCTCCTTCATTTTGGTTTCTCTCGAGGCATCCCCCTTAAAATGGGAACCCAACCCGTGGCTTGATGAAATGTCCTTGTAAAGAAGTAAATCACTTCTTGGCTGCTGCTTCTCCTTCTCCTTCTCCTTCTCCTTCTCCTTCTTCTTTTTTTGAAAAAAAATAATTACAGAGCAACTTCTTGCTTTGTGATTTTGTAATGTGTACAATGTGATGGAGGAAATGGAGCTACCAGGAGGTGTGAATTGGGAGGTTATGGAATAAAGGGGAGGAGTGTTTGGCAAGAGGGGAGATGGAGGCTAAGCCTTGCTGCATTGTAAGTCTTCTGCATCCAGCCATTTTGATATCAAGCAAGGCAGGCAGTGGCACAGTAGAGCCCATTATTTCAGCAGATTCTGGGAGAAAAGAGGGTTATTCTCTCTCCTCAGTTTTAACCTCTTAACTTTTTGAATACATTGCTGCACGAACAAGCTATGAGTGTGAAAGGTGTAGAATATATTCTCTCCCATGTCTCTTGTGACATTAGAAAATGAGGACATCAGATATCCTTTCTACCTTGTTATGTGAAACATTAGTCTTTCATTGCCTCACAGGCAGCTAATAAAGAATTTTCCCATAACGCTTAGAAGAAAATTCTCTTTGCCCATCCATGCAATATTTGGTCTATTGCTCTCAAACACATTATCATATCCATATTCCCCAGCTGTCCTCATAAATTTATGTTCCTATTCTTATTTGTCTCCAGAGCTTGTTTCAAATGCAGTGATTTGGGCTGTTTAAAATTACAGCTGCAGTAATTAATTTTATTCTCTGTTGCATCAAAGATAGTTATCTGATTTGAATACTTTTAAATTGCATTACAAAGTAAGAAATTCATACTTTGGAGACAGAAAGCCTCTGTTGAGGGTGAGTGGTACCACGCCCCCCTTTGCTAACCCAGATATGGCTACAATGTAGTTGTCTGTAAGTTTTTAACTCCCTATTGCCTGCTTATCTTGAAAAATGCTGTCTGAAGCATGATTCCAAGCCAATAGGGTCAGGAACAATGAGAGTATTTCTTTTTTTAACCTTACTTTCTAAATCTGCTTTTTAGAATAAATCTGAAAACCATGAGCGCTTTCTTTAACGACTCTAGAGAAAAGAGGAAAATTTTGTATTGTTGTCAAATGTTTCTTTCTCATGCTGAGGCAAGGAACCTTAACCTTCTAATCTACAAACAATTCGGTCAAAGTTAGGCTTTAAAACTAAAATAGTAGGGCTTTCATTGTGAGACTGGTACACTAATCCCAATGGATCTGCTTGCAACATTAGGGTAAAATTATTGTGACACTGGTTTCATTTATTTAATCATTCAGATGTCATCTACGTTCATTTGTCATTAACTCTTAATACACCATGCACTCATGTACAACAGAATGTTGTAATATAGCTCAGTGGTACACAGTGGGTCTTATTGTAAAAGTACATAGCTTACGCACAGACTAACAGCTCAGTTCTACTGTGTATGAATTCAAAAGCAAATCACACTAGATGCAGTGGAGCTTACTTCAAAGGAAGTGTATTTAGCATTATAACATTAGGCTAGACTCCTAAACACACATAGTTGCAAATAAAACCTGGTGATTTCTATGGGACTTCTGAGTTAGGGTCACACCATAAATCTTAGAACTTCAACAACTTGCAACTTGTGGGGAGCATGAAGTAGGTATTAGGATCGCAAGACACAAAGCTGTATCCAATTTCATAATCATATATTGACATAAAGAGGATGGGGTGAAGCAAAAACAGCAGCACACAGTTACCGAATTCCTTTAATAAAAATATTAGGAATCATTGATTTAATGCTATAACGTAAGTAGGCAATTTCCCCTTTTTTCTGTAGTTAACATAAAAAGAAACTGTATAATAAATTAGAAGAGGCAAATACCCCTATTTTTCCTGCATATAATCAATTAAACTGTTTGTATAATAAATTAAAAATAAATGTTGTATGAAGGTTACAGATATACAGTATTTCTTTACAACAATTCCTCTTTAATCATTGAACACAGTTTTTGTTGAAAAGAAATTACTTTCTATGCCTTCATGAAGACATATTGTGCTGGATGTCCCATCTCAGAAAGGGGTAGTATAAAATTGCAGAAAGGAGAGTGAACAGATGCATTTGAATGTCTTGATGAGCCATGCTCTCAACTGTTTATTAATTGCAGCTTGTCATGTTGTCACAATCTGTGGTTAATCTTAACTATGGTTTGTTTAAAACTAGCCCACTTTGATGCATAATTTATGAAGTTGGCTTCTTTCCACAAACCATAGTCCTATTCAACTATAATTCAAGGCTGGAATGTAATGACAGCTGTGGTTAATTAAAATCAGAAATGAAAACATCCAAATTCCTCCAGTCCACATAGTTGTACTGAAAAGGGAATGGAGGAGTGCACAATGGGGGGCAGGGAAGAGAGCAAGAACGCACAGGGCCTATCCAAAAATTAGGCAGAGTGTGGCAGCTGCCTGAAGCAGCAGTGAGAGGTTCCTCACCCCTTTCTCCTGAGCTTTTCCATCTGTTCTTTCTGTTAGAGAACAGGGCTGTGTGTAATATATGGCCTGTCTTGCCATCCCCTAACCTGCTCTCCTCAGGTGCATTGGAGAATTCTGCCCTATCATCCATCAGTGTTGAAGTGAGATTCAGCTGCCAGTCCAGTCAGCATCTGTAATGTCTTGTTTTTAAGTTTAGGCAGTCAACTGTCATGGGAGCTGGAGGCTAACACCATACTAATGTAGCATGTACTTCAGAACTGACCTGGCCATGCCAGTCAGAGAGCCTGGATGTTGTGTGTTTCATGCTGTTTGCTCTGCATCCCCTGACTAGCCTTTAGTGCTCTGAGAAGGTGGGTAGGAGGGAGGTTGCAAGTGGCTGACACTATTCTTTCACTGTTGTTAAAATAAGTTCACTTAGATTCTGTACATGAAGAGGGTATGCCTGTGTGTGTAGAGATCTTTGTCTTTCACATCCCACAATAAAATGTCTTGGGCAAGCCTTGGGGAAAGACTAATGTTTATCATACTAAGCATCATGCGTGTATCATGATATGCAAATACAGCCAATGTGTTGAAATCAGCAAGAATGTCAGTGTCAGGTTTTACATTGTTTTAAAGTGAAGAATATAAACAATGGAAGAAAGCACTTGATTAAAATAATAGGCAATTGATTTTTATGTGTTTGATGCTGAGTTACCACAAGTTGTTTTTAAAAAAAATCTTGGAAAGACCAATAATAGACTAGTATTCAAAACATGAATAACATATATCTCATGATAGTTAATGCAGAATGTATATAGTCAAAGTACTGTGATGAAACAAAAAAATAACAATGAGTAATACTAGTGAAAATGACTGGTTATTATAGATGATACAACAAATGGGTTATCACAGTGCCACAAGGTTGCAAAAATATTGTGTAAATATATTAGGTGATAATTAAGCCTTTGGCCTCCTTTAGATTTATTTCCAATCAGAATATGGAGAAATAATTTTAAAGAGAGCTTTATATAACACTGCACCAGATGTAAAAGATGTCTGACAAAGTGGCAAAAGGCTACCTAAGGCCACATCCACACTACACAAATTATCCAGTTTGGAACTGAATTATTTGCCATGGCTCCTTCCTATGAAATCCTGGGATTTGGAATGTTACAAGGTCTTTCGCCTTCTCTGCCCAAGAGTGCTGGTGTCTCACCAAACACAAATCCCAGGATTCCTTAGGAAGGAGCCAGGCAAATAATCCAGTTTGAAACTGGATTATTTGTGTAGTGTAGATTTGGCCTAAGTGTATTACTTGTTCCTTTCAAACAACAGCATATTTGAGCTTATTGGCTGCACCTGTAGAAGTAACTTTAGCAGACACTTCAGTTAGCCATTATGGAAAAGGCTGAGGACCAGTTTGCTGTCTTTATCAGGGTGGGAATAATGTGGGCTTCCAGATGTTGTTGGACATCTCGTATTCCTAACCAATTGCTATGCTGGCCAGAGCCACTGGGCACAGTAGTCTAACAATATCTGGAAGGACAAATTATTCCCACCCCTGCTCTAGACCTAAACAGCCAATGATCCTTGAGTACACACTCATTGTGTGTCATGTAATACAATGAATAAACAATGGTGGACACACTCGGCAATAATTTCTCAGACTACATGTTGGAGCAAAGTGCTGCCACAATCATGGGAAGTGCTACTGGCTTTATCTATGATCACCCCATTCATATATTATGCTACCCATTCAAATGCATACCTTGGGATGGCGAGAATGGCTCAGGTGCATCTTGTGTAAACCTGCCCTGAGAAGCTACATAATTAATGTCTACTTTCTTCGCCCCATTATTGATCTGTTGTGTTCACTTCCTGTGTTTACCTAAGCACAGGCACATACAGTGGGCAGGTGAGGGAATGCTATGAATGGACTGTTCCTCCTCTGCTTTCTGTCTTATTTCACTGTCCTGGCTGTGGCCTAGTTCAGACCAGACCTAACTCAAGACATTTTGCTGCCTGAGGCAAAGCTGCAAATTGTGTTCCACCCCACAAATCTATAACATAGTATCCCTGAACAGCCATAGTGTTGGATTTAAAGGAGTACATTTTATTGCAGATCACATCAGTCCACTTGTTGGTCAGTTGACTGCAGATAGACAGACAAACAGGCTATTCCCCACCTACCCACCCACCTTTTGCCAGTGCTTGGATGGTGAGTGGTGGAAAAGATGGGGAAAGTAAATGGAGGGGTTGCCAGAGTGACCAGTGTAATGGCTAAGCTTACCAGTGCCGACAGAGTACCAGTAGCTTGCCCTTTGCTATTTGAAGAATCAGCAACAGGTAGCAGAAGTGCAGCAACATGATCTGGAGTGAACAGCTGTGAACTGCTCAGCAGCAGGTAAAACTAGGCTAAGTAGGTATAGAGAGGGAATGGACACAGGAGGCAGTGGCAGAGTGCTCTTGCTACCTGAGGGTAGTACCTCAGTTCACCTAATTATAGGGCTGGCCCTGCTTTGGATTCACAGTTTCATACCTGGCCTTTGCTCTAGCCTGAATCTTCTTAATCTGATTGTTGCACCATTCTTCTATAATTAGGCTGCAATCACACTGGTGTAGGGACTATCTTTGTTCTGTAACACACTATGAAGCAGTCTAGTGCTGTATTTAAAATGTAATGTTGAGCAATGCTGTAAGATCAGATCAATGATAGAAAAGGATGCCAGGAAAAGCTAGGAAGGTGCCATCTTAAAAGGCAGCTTATCCTGTCTTTGATTAATGATGGTTTGGTCTAATAAAATCTTTTTCAAAGAGGAGCTACTATTGTGCCTAAAGCTGGAGGTTGACAAAACTTTTAATGAATGTCAGAGGCACTGGTATACCTGGTCTACACTGAAAGTTGCATGAAACTATAGTACAAGTAAAACACATGAAACTGAGTATTGTATGGGTTTGGTCCTGAAAGACTACAAATACCTGCAAAAAGTTGTTTCCAGAGCTGACAAATGAGATTACAATGCCTATTTCACATCCCTTCCAACTCCAAGGTATTGTCTGTTTTCAGACTGTTCAGATTCATTGGTCTGCATCCAACTATACCCTCACCCTCTATTTAATTGTATCGCTGAGGCGGATGGAAACATTTTCCTTTTGTCCTTGTAATCTCTTTGGCTTTCAGTGCCTCAATGCAAAAAGTCAAGTGACTCAAATTCCTGATGAGTAGAGCAGTATTTCTGAACTTTATTCTAATATGTATTATCCGAAGAACATGGAACAGGTAGAAATGCCATCTAGGCAAATTCATCAGTTTCTACAAGGTATGGTCTCTCTGGATTTCAATGGACCCAGTTCACCTCTACCTTGTACGCAATGATCGGTGTTCTCCAATTATTAGACATATAGAGGCATTAATTTATATATATTATATTTATCCTCCTTTTCTCCCAATGTGGGACCCAAGGTTGCTTAGAGCATAGATTAAAAGAGTGCAGCTAAAAATCAACCATAATAGCAATCAATCAAACAATTAATATAAATTAGCACTGAATATAAATTAAAACAGCACTGAATTTTAAAAAATTAAGAACAAATACATACAAGTACAGCAGCCCTGCCCGGGGAAAGAGCATAAGCTTTCATGGACTAGATCAGTGGTTCTTTATAATGGAATGAGCATCCATGGATGTTGATATCCATGGGAGTTCCTGGAACCAAATCCCAGCGGATACTGAAGGCCCATTGTACTTCAGGAAAACATATGCCATAATCAACATGTTGGTCTTTTCTGTGCCACAATCCGCTTTGTTGTTTTTGTTGCAGTTTATCTAACATGGCTCTCCCCCTCTAAGAAATAATAATAAATTGCTTGGATATATTACTAGGATATATCTACACTGCATAATATATGTACTGAACTGTGTAAAGCCAATGGCCTAAACGAAACTGCTAGTCCCAGCTAGAGCAGTTCCAATTGATTGGTGAGATTTACATAAGTATTGATATTGTGTATCTTCATGTCATTTTTGGTTTATGACAACCCTAAGGTGACACTATTGTGAGTTTTTCATGGCAAGATTTGTCCCTCTGAGGCTGAGAGAGTGTGACTTGCCCAAGGTCACCCAGTGGGTATCCATGGCTGAGTGGGATTTGAACCCTGGTCTCCTGGAGTCCGAGTTCAGCACTCAACCCACTGAACCACACTGACTTAACATTCAACAAATGATTTAATGGGTTTACTCTAGTTGGGACTAGCAATTAGATTTAGGCCATTGGATTTCTTACACAGATATATGAAGCTTGACTGACTAGGGAAATACAGTTGTCCTTTCATATACCAAAATCTGTGAATACTCAAGTCCCATTATATGCAATGGCATAGCAAAATGGTGTCCCTTATATAAGATGGCAAAATAAGGTTTGCATTTTGGATTATTATTTTTTAAAGAATATTTCCAAGCCATGAATACTTAAATCTGTGGATACCAAATCCGTGGATAAGGACGGGCAACTGTACACGTAGGGAAAAGGAAGATTCATAGTATGATTACTTGGGGGAGAAAATCAATGTGAATCTATTCTGCCCATATTATTTATGCCATTCATTATGCCATGCCACACCCACAGGAGATCAGGGAAAGGGAGGCAGAGCTAGAAGAAGTGACCCCTTTGTTCTCTCAACACATAATGGATATTGACCAATGCTATAATAAACTAATGCAGAAAAAAACCCAGTTTTGCCAGTAGATTCATGTGAAGCCATTTTATGAAGCTAGAGTATGTGAAAGAAAAAAGAAGGTTGTTTTCATGGTATAGATGGGAAAGTATTCCATTTATATAGATATTTATCAAACACTGACTCTTGTCTTGCTCCAATAAGATTAATGGAGATGTTTCCAACAGGGGAGCAGGTTTATTTCTACCTGTATATGATGTGTATAGTCATCAATTGTCTCTTTCCAAGATCTTCTGTTTGCCCTTAAATATTCCTATCTCCAATGAAGTTCATATCAAAGTACATGCCATTCCCATTTCTGACCACACTTGCTATTTCCTGGGAGAATCATGCAGTCTGAGAAACTCCCTTTCTCCTAAAAGTACATGTTGATCCACTCTGCATCCACCACAGGGCTTATAAATGTCCTAAGTTTCAGATATCTGTGTTTTCACTTCTGGTACCATATAAATGAATCTACATATATGCTGAAGATTAGCAGAAAAGGGAGTCTAACAAAACTTACTAGTAATAGATTGATAAGCAAATCAATAAGTACTTGCTGAAAAAGAAAGCCTTAGCAATTGACGGAAAAAGAAAATTAGTAATAATATTCTGGCAAGAATCCATCAAGGGGGGAAATCCATACTACATCATGCCTTATTCCCATCAGTACATTGCTTAACAAATACTATTCTTGTTTCAACACTTATGCCAATTTATTTTATGTGAAGTCGAAGGCTTTCATAGCCGGCATCCATAGGTTTTCCGTGGGTGTTTTCCGGGCTATTCTTGGCTATTCTTGGATGTCCTAGTCATCCACAAGCCAAACCAATGGTTGGGCCACAAGGTATACAAAAAAAACCCCCCACACACGTACAAATACCAACACAAGAACTCCAATCATCACCCAGGACAAAAAAGAAGCACAATAAAAACATTGGTAGACTTCACAAAAAGGATCTGCGAACCCCACCACCTGGAGGATGAACTGAAGCACCTAAACTGGGCTCTACAAGCTAATGGCTGCTACAGATCAGACATCACAAGAGCAGCCAGACCCAGAAAAACAACACAGGAATGAAGTAAAACAGCCACCCAAAGGGAAGGTATTTTTACCATACATCAAAGGAGTCACAGACAGAACAGGGAAACTGATGAGGAAACACAACCTCCAAACAATCTACAGACCAACCAAAAAAATCCAAGAAATGCTACTCTCAGCGAGGGATAAAAAGAGACCCCCTCACAGCTGCAGGAGTTTACCACATACCATGTAGCTGTGGACAAGTTTACATAGGGACCACTAAACACAGTGTGCAAACATGAATCAAGGAACATGAGAGACATTGCAGACTGGGCCAGCCAGAAACATGTGATAAACCAACTTGGACACAAAATGTTATTTAAAAACACAGAAATTCTAGACCAGGCCAACAACTATCATGTCAGAATGCACAGAGAAGCTATTGAAAACCACAAACACCTGGACAACTTCAACAGGAAAGAAGAAACCTTAAAAGTAAACAAAATCTGGCTCCCAGATTTGAAGAACAGTAGAATCAAAACTCAACACTTACAAAGGAATTCCACCCAGGGACAGGGGGATTTCCAGCAGACAATGGACCATTAGCCAAACAGATGCTAATCCTTCTTGCATATCTCCCCCCAGGAACTAGCCATTCAAATACACAAATTTACTTATCCTCCCCAACAGAGACACAGTATATAAACCCCACACCACCCCTACACTACCTTTCTCTGAAGATGCCAGCCACAGATGCAGGCAAAATGTCAGGAATAAACTCTTCCAGATCATGGCCTCACAGCCTGGAAAACACCCGCAGAAAACCTAATTTATTTTATCTTTATTTTTAAAAAACACAGTTTGAAGGGATATGCTACTTACAGTTAGGGACATGAGAATTGTTTTTAAGGGGAGAGGCCTATTGGGTAGTCCAATATTAAATAAATCCCAAGTGTACTGGGGAAAAATCCACTGATAATTGACTTTAAAGAACAGTAGAAGAACTAAAAGCTCTCTGTTCAGGGCATGGCCTCTTCATTCACTCTTAACATTGTCTAGATCTCCCTTTCTGTCAATTAGTTCTAAGCCGGGGTTGACAAAGTATGGACCTCCAACTGTCGTTGGACTGCAGCTCTTTTCAGCCCTAGCTATCATAGGCTATCGTGAGGAATGGTGGAAGTTGCAATCTAAGTGTACCTGGAGGGTTACACATTGACCACCTTTGCTCTGATCTGAGCTTGGATGCACTTGACTCCTCCCAACACAACAAAACTCTGTTCCCAAGCCACAGTAAACAAGATGGTGCAGTCAGTTGCTGGACCCTGGATCTCTTTTCTATCTCAGTTGGCCTTGACCAGTGCCCTGAAGGCAGCAGATCTGATCTTGGAAACAAAGCAGGATCAGGCCCAGTTAGACTTGGGTGGATGACTGCCAAAAAATTCCAGGAGCTGCAGGCTATATTGCAGTGGAAGGCAATGGCTAACCACCTTTGAGTATTGCTTGCCTAAGAAAACCCTATGAAGTCAATGGGGTCATCACAATTTGACAAGTGACTTGAAGGCAAATATAGTACATCTCAAAGTGATGGTCTGTGGATTAGTCTAGGTCTGTGAGCCATTGTCTGCTGCTCTGTCACAAGTTTCCAGGAAAGAATAGAACAGTTGTAGTCAATAGGCACAAATAGGGTGTTGGTCTCTGACACATGGGTGGGGGGAAACCTGCCGGTTCCCCATATTAGTTAACTAAGCAGCGCTGACCTTGACTACTACTCTAATCTTTTTGTCTAGGAGAGGGAGAAGGATGCTTAGCCCTCCATTGCTGTAATTACATGGGTGATATACCATTCAGCCCCCTCTTCTCCCAACATAATGAGGGCAGAAACAATATTTTTGAATTATTTTGACTTGCTTTGATAGAGGAGCAATCTACAAAAAGGTGTAAAGCTGGTGAATTTAGTCCAAATTTAGCCAAAATATAGTTCAGACTAATTTCTTAATCTGGGACCTGAATATTAAAATATAAGTCTGAAAGCAATTTAAGTCCTATATTGTTACTATGGTGCTTATTTCTAGCAAAGGTGCCAATCAATTCCTTGCCCCTCTGCACTTTCAGATACGTCATAAATTGACAAACTGTTAGGCTGGATAGTATTGTGGAGGTCTCCCAGATGTTTTATTATTTGTGTAATTTATTCTCTCCCATCTGCAAGCCTGTGCACTTCTATGCTTCAACTCAGTAGGATTTATTTCTGAACAAATCTGCACAGGATTGGACTAAATATGTTCTAGCTCTTGCTATAATTTTTAAATCATCAATTTTGGGGCCAAAACTTCTTATTCAGTTCCAATTTGATTCATTTCTAAGTAAAACTTTTTATCAAGACATTTGTATTATGAATACAGTGTTCTCATTATAGTCAGCTCTCCATATCCACAGGTTCTGCACCCATGGATTCAACCAACCACGGCTTGAAAGTATTCGGGGGTGGGGGGAATCCCCCAAAGCAAACCTTGCTGTTTGCCATTTTATATAAGGGACACCGTTTTACACCATTGTAATAGTATATAATGGGACTTCAGCATTCACGGATTTTGGTATCCATGGGGAGTCCTGGATACTGAGTCCTGGACCCTAGTGATACTGAGGGCCAACTGTACCTGGATTCAACTAGTCCATGTTTTTTTCCTGATCTTCTAGATGCAAACAGAGAGATGGAACTAACACTATTATTTAAATCATCTAAAATATTGAGTTTGAGAGAACTGAGGGTGTTCTAATATTTTTCTAGTTTGATATTGATGGTGGTGTGTTCTGGGAGTATTATACTTTGAAATTCATTTTTATTGAAATGTTTTGAGATCTTAGTATGATTTGGATTATCCACTCATTGCTATGACATAATTTAGTGGTTGCTAAATAACAGAGGGTTATTTTGACTTTCTTTTACTGATTGTACCTTTTTAGCAGCTTACAAGTTTTATTTGGAAAATTCACAGGATATTAATATAAAATTTTAAAATTAGAAACAGCTTCTTCTTTTCTTATTGAACTGTTGGCTCAGACTAATGAGGAAATGGGCTGTTTCTTTTCCTTCAGACCTCCTTTTTCATAGAATCATAGAGTTGGAAGAGACCACAAGGGCCATCCAGTCCAAACCCCTGCCATGCAGGAATACACAATCAAATCATTCCTGACAGATGGCCATCCAGCCTCTGTTTAAAAACCTCCAAAGAAGGAGAGTCCACCACACTACGAGGCAGTGTATTCCACTTCTGAACTGCTCTTACTGTCAGGTAGTTCTTCCTAATATTTAGGTGGATTCTCTTTTCCTGTAGTTTGAACCCACTGCTCTGTGTCCTAGTCTCTGGAGCAGCAGAAAACAAGCTTGCTCCATCCTAATCCTATAGTTGGCCAGAGCTTCCTAAGAGATATAGTGGAAGTACTATTCTGCCATCAGAACAGTATTTCTGGTCTGGCACAATGTTTGAAAATGGTACTTGTTTGGATTCTGGCTCCCAGAATCTTCCAGACTGCATGGCTACTTTTAGTAACTTTTACAACCATTGCCCTGGTACATCCATCAAAAAGCTCTGCTGGTGCAGATGTACCACTGTTGGTGTTCCTGACAACCCCAAACGGGTTTTCTGTGAGTACATCACAGAAGCCATGAAAACCATTATCTCCTCACCCAGCCTGTATATTATGCCAGTGTGAAACTGGCATGAGAAGAAAAGTAGAAGCAGGGGCATGGAGGACAGGGGAAAAGGGTAAATGCCAGTCCTTACTTAGGTCACAAGTGAGCTGCCCAAGCTTCAGAGGTAGAGGCCTCTGTGCTGCTAAATTCTCTCCACCACCTTTAAGTTGCTAAGCCAACACACTATGACTAAGGCTACAGTCTTATACTCAATCACCTAAGACTTCTGAATAATGCTGTGTAGGACATTACTGAACAAAAACTACATAAAACAAATCAAGCCTAATGGGTTAAATCCCAAGTGCTTTGTGTTTTTTATATAGTTTTTGATAAGGTATAGTTTCTTCACTGCTCAACTTTATTGGCCTGTCATTTCCCTCTGTTAATGAGCAGTACTGCCTATTAAGCCTTTCCAGTAGCTCTGTTCAAGTAACATGGCATGAGCAGTGAAAACATGAAGGGACTGGGGATGTAAGTTTGCTCTACTAGCCCCATACTCAAACTTCTAAACATTTTATTGAACTTGGGAACAGTTTCTGTGTGTGTCTCTGAACTGTACATGCTTGTCTTAATGAACTTGTACATATACACTTCACAGAATCCTAGGTTGCACATATATGCCCGGTCTGTTTCCAACTCTGCTTAATGTGTACATGTAAGGAATGTGGCCAGTAAGCAATATTGCAGTGCACTTCCCTTCAGTTTGAAGAATTTAACTACATCCACTATGTTGCATTACCCATATTAAACAATAAGGAATCAAGCATCTTGAATGAACTCCTTGGACTAAGTCCTGTTTCTTCCTCTGTTTAAATAGCTTAATTCACTGTGCCATTTCACCACGAGCTTTTCAGCAACTTTGATTCCTTGCTTCTTTCATTTGTATGAGCCACTACACTAGAATCTGGGATCCTCAAGCACATTAGTATGTGAAGGTCAAGTTCATAAAAACAGTACAGAAGTGGTGTATCTATAGGTGTATCTTTAAAAGAATACACACAACTCTATGAGAAATTAATTGTCCATCCATACCTGGTAATGTCATATTTCTTTTTAACAGATGAGGCATTGTAATTGCTTGCATAATTTGCTGTTGCTGCCTGGATCTGACTTTTTGTCACTTCCTATTCAGGGACAAGTCGAGAGATGGAGGACGTGGTGATTGCGGGCATAGCAGGCAAGCTGCCAGAATCAGAAAACTTACAAGAGTTTTGGGAAAACTTAATCAATGGAGTAGACATGGTTACAGAGGATGACCGGAGATGGAAGCCAGGTAGGCTCAATAGTTTTGAAACTATCAGAGACTTATTAGGTTTAGTAAGTTGAACAGCCACTCAGAAACAGCAACTGCTCACAAAACCATTCTTTTCCACTGGCTGTGTTCTTTCATCTGTATTGATGGATGTTTTTCAATACATAGGTGGAAGTGAATCCATAAGGACCCCATCCAGTCCTCTGACAAATAACTATCTGCCTCTGAATGTGAATCGTGAATCCTTTTACAATAATCCAAATCCAATGCTTGCCTGACTTACTTTTGGAGGTCTCCAGCAATAAAGATTCCACAGCACACTTGGACAAACTTTCCCAACATGAATATTTTTAGTCAAACTTTGAGCAGTTTCTTGTTTTATTTGTGGTAAATAGGAGAATAATTGTTTGCTATTTTCATTAAGGCAGGCGTATCTAATCTTTTCAGAATGTTTAGCAAGTGTCATGGGTGCTATCACAAAATGGCTGCCATGGGGAGATGACCTTTTGCAAAATGGCCACCGTGATGAGCATGATCAGTCACCAAAAACAAAACAGAAAACAAATTGGCAAGACTAAACGTCAAGTAACTCACCCAGGGATGTTTAGGAAAGAAAGAGCTTGGGTATTTCATCCTCAAAGCATAAACCTATATCTTTGAGCATACAATTTTCTTATCCAGCAAAAAAATCCAAAACCAAAGCAAAGCAAAAACATTTAACAGAAAGGCAATCTGGTGGAGCGAAAAGAGAAGTAACTTGCTCAAGAGCCTATAGAAAAAGCAAATGTAGAGTCTAAGTTCAAAAATGCATTCCTTTGAACTCCCAAGTTCTTTCATTTGAGATCACTCTCCAAAAACTCTTTCTCTATCATTTTCCGGCCTCAGCACCTAAGAACCACTCACTTCTGTCACTTTTTTGGGGAAAAAAACTTTTCGTTCTCTCTTTCTCTCTTTCAGAATCACACTCCCAAACATGCACACATTCTCTCTCACACACATCCAAAACACACGCATACACCCCCCTGCTTCCTCTCTCACAGTTGGACCACCCTACCTAGCCCCCCCTATAGTTCTTTCTTCTACCCCCTTGTTTTGTGTCACTCTCACCCTATCTGCTTAGCCCTAGCCTCCTGCGTCCTTGTTCTGCTTCCTTGGGTCTCCTCCAGATCTCCCAGTGTCTTGCCCAAGCTTCTATCCTTACCAGACAGTAGCAAACTTTCTTCCTTCTTTCCAGGCAGCTAGGCATGCTTCAAAGCCCAAGTACTAGTTTCTAGCCACCTGGCATCTTTACTGCCTTACAATGTTTGTGGCTCCACCTGGGACCCAGAGACATTTAGAAGAGTAAAGATGGCAATCAGCTGAGATCAGTGTTTTACTATGAAGCACTTCTAGCTAGCTCTCTCTCTCTCTCTCTCTCTCTCTCTCTCTCTATATATATATATATATATATATATATGAATGGTTTATCTATCTACCTATCTATTTGATCACAAGTGTTTATAGGACAGTACACTTTGTAGGGAAGTACCCATGGGTGCAGCAATGGGCACAAGGACCACCTTCATGGATGTGAAGCCTATCAAGTTCACTCAGTCTATATTGACTCAACTCAGGTTTTCCTCATAGGGAATATTACTCAGATTAATAACAATGATAATGATAATTGTCATTGCCATTCATGGTTTGACCTTTAGAGGTTCTTTCCAGTTTCTTTACATGCTGGTGTACACGCCTCTCATATTAGAATGAAAGTAGACTTTATTGAAAGCAAAATCCTGCCAGTTGCCAGCTCAGTATTTGACATTCTTTGGGGATTGTTAAATATTGTGGGTTGAATCCCCATAGAGACATCCTTGGAGAAGCCACATTGAAATCAATGGGGCTTAAATTAGTCATGACGAATGTTAAGTTCCTTTGATTTCACTGGGAGGAGGGGGAGGGGAGACAGTTCTGTCGCATTTTCAGTCAGTCAGTATCACAATGTGGGATTTTTGCCTCACAACATCTGTTCAGATGTGACTAGATAGTTTTCTTCTACAAGCCAAGTTCCAGCATGTACTTTTTGGTAAGGTGTACTTGCCCATGTTTTTCCCTTGGGCTTTTAAGGTGTAGACAAAACAGTGATATGTGGAATACATATAATTGTCATGTGATTCCTAATTATACCCTCTCTTTCAATAATTATGTACTATGTGAAAGATATGATGAAATTTATTTCTTTTTTAAATTTCAGGACTTTATGGACTGCCCAAGAGAAATGGAAAACTCAAAGACATCAGCAAATTTGATGCCTCCTTTTTTGGCGTGCATCCCAAGCAAGCCAACACGATGGATCCCCAACTTCGTCTGCTCTTGGAAGTTTCTTATGAAGCCATTTTGGATGGTGGTGAGTCTACTCTACTCAGAGTTCCAACTGAGTGTGAACTGGGTGCACAAATAGTGCACAAATGGTCTTAAGAGTCAGATCTAGGTCACACATTTTCTCCCATGTATGGATGTGAGTTATCATCTGTTTCTTTGGAGGAAAAGGAGATCCTCATTCATCAGCATTTTGAATAGCCAGCAGGCAGTTTCACAGACTGGTTTATTGTCTTGTGATTTTTGACTACACTTCCTATTTAATGTACTTACTATAGTTATTCAGTAATACACATTGCAAATTTAAGGAAGCAATATAAGATAAAAGTGTAGGCTCAGCCCCATCTCAGAAATCTTTTGTATAGATCTTAAGACAATGTTATAGGGTTGGCCTGGCTTCAAGTGCTCAGTTACTGTGTATTCTTTCTTGAAGTTATTGATGAGAAAATTCTGTACTTTAACAGGCCAGGAAGGAATGGCCATATTTTAGCTACTCTTTTAATAAATTGACTTTATTACTTCAGTGTAAGCCTTCTTTAGGCACGAATTCATGGATATAACAGTTAGCACTTAGAAGGGTTTTGCAGGGGGCTGCAGAATTGGAAAACCTTTTTCCCTCAGTGAAGTGAATCAGAATGCTCTATAATTTTTGGTGGCGGAAAAGATGGTCAATGATGCATGCGATGGACTTGCCTTGCTCTCATGCAAGTTCCCCAATAGATGACACACTGGGTGCATCCACACTACACAAATAATCCAGTTTAAAATTGGATTATTTTCCATGGATCCTTCCTATGGAATCCTGGAATTTGTATTTTGGTAAGGCACCAGCACTCTTGGGCAGAAAAGGCTAAAGACCCTGTAAAACTACAAATCCCAGGATTCAATAGGAGGGAGCCATGGCAAATAATCCAGTTTCAAACTGGATTATTTATGTAATGTGGATTAGGCCACAGTTACAACTTCACTGTGCTGTCTTGCATGAACTTTGCCTGTTTGCCATCCTGGGTCTTTTGACACTACACAGTTATAACTCTGTGATACCACTTGGGCTTGTCTATATGAAGCAATAAAATGTGGATTGGTGTGCAGTGATGCCAATTCACAGCAGCTTCTGTTTGTCTCAACAGTTTTTTTAAAAGAGCGCAGGCATGCAAAGCTATCCGCTTTCACTATTCCAATGGGCATGCCTGCGAATCAAGATGGTGGGCATGAATGGATTACTTGCGTTTTTATTTACCTCAAGTTGCTGCCGCCCAACAGGTTTTTTTAAAAAAACACCTAAATCTAAGGTGCAGAAGTGCAATTTTCCACTTTAACAAAGAAGCAAAAAAAAAAAAAAAAGAATGAAAGAAAGAGAGAGAGAGAGAGAGAGAGAGAAGGCTGTTTTCTCACCATAGCACATTTGCCACCCCCCCACCCCCCATACACCCAACCAATCATGTTCCCACTTCTGCTCATATAAGGAAAGTGCATCCATTTGTGTCTCTTGTCCCAAAGAGCAGGAATGCACATTTAACACTATGTTTTTTTTAAAAAAAACTTTGGGAAAAGTCGTGCAGGCTTTTCCTGTGGAGTGTATGGAGTATTTGCCCCCGCCCCTTTCGAATATGGCAAAATGATAAGGGATCCCATTGGGGCAAAAGGTATGTTCCTCGAATTCTGCGAGGAGTATTTTCACCATTTAGTCTCATTCTCTGGAGGTTTTTAAACAGAGGCTGGATGGCCATCTGTTGGGAGTGCTTTTATTGTGTATTCCTGCATGGCAGGGAGTTGGACTGGATGGCCCTTGTGGTCTCTTCCAGCTCTATGATTCTATGATTTAGACAACTTCTGTGCTTCCATCCTGTGGAATCCTGGGATCTGCAGTTTAGGGAGGAACATTTAGAATTCTCACCCTACTCTAGTGCCTCTTGAACAAACTACCAATTCCAAGATTCCATAGGATGCAACTGTCACAATTAAATGGAAACATAACACTATATAATTGTATTGTGTCAAAGCGCTGCCTGCCTGCCGTGCAATGGGATTTGTGTGATTAAGATTCTTAAGTCTTGTCTGCACAGGCAGAGTACTCCATGTTCTGGTCACAGAACTGCCACAGATTTCTCCCCCCACCCCACTACCTTACGTTCCATGGTGCGAACAGGTAGCTGTCTGCTGTGCTGTATTGGCAGGTGCCTCTGTTGCTTCTGCTGGTGTTATGTGTCACACTCTTTGAGGCCGGAAATGAGGCTCCCCACCTTGATCATATGCTGGGGGCCTTGTTGTGACCTCAGAGTGCATGACATGTGACACTAGTGGTAGGCACCCTCGAATACAGCACAGCCTGCGCGTGCAGACAGCTGTCCGCTCCCGGCACAGAACATTGTTTTTCCCTGCAGGAACTGGGTTTTCCCAGGTATTTTCTTAAGCCATTTTAAGGGGGGGGGTGCCCTGGTTTCTAGCTGGAACTGCCTGGACAATTCAGACTAGAATCGGGGCCAAAACCCTACATTGTGCAAACAGCTGGGCACAGGAATGGGAGGAGGCCATTTAATTTGGCCCGTGCAGACAAGGCCATAGTGGACTAAGTTCTTTTAATATTTTCTTACAAGAAATACTGTTTTAGAACTTCCATAAATATCTGTTCTTCTCTTGTTCATGCCCCATCTACCAGTTCCTTTAAGTTATTTACTTGCAGCAGTTCATGGACTAGTAATAACCACTATGGATGCCAAATATTCTGCCTGGTCTAATGAATTATTCAAAAGTTGAAACTCATGGCATAAAATCTTCCTCCTCTTTTCTTAGGTATTAATCCAACTGCTATTCGGGGCACAGAAACAGGAGTGTGGATTGGTGTGAGTGGGTCAGAAGCTGGTGAAGCACTCAGTGTAGACCCTGAACAATTGCTGGGGTACAGTATGACTGGCTGTCAGCGTGCTATGTTTGCCAATAGAATTTCCTACTTCTTTGACTTCAAAGGTATGTATAGAAACTCAAGTCTAATATTTGAAAATACCTCTGTAATGCTTGCAAACTGATGGTTTCTGTTGGACTAGATGGGAAGTCTTTCCACAGATGAGAATTTAATGTAGATAAGAACAATAGCAATGTTGTGCGAGTGTTGCACGCAGAGAGTATATTTTCTTTATGAATATGGCAAATTTTACCTAGGAACTTCATTCTGAGAATCATTCACAACACTTGTCAAATAAATGGCAGCTTCTCATGAACTAGAATATTTTAGTTAAAAGGGGACTGAAATCAACAGAACAGTAGGAACAATAACATTTCTCTTCATGTATGGGAAACTCCAGTTATATTTTCTGTTCCTGTAGTATTTTCTGATCTCAGCTTGCTACACAAGAGATCCTGAATGGGCAGGTTGTAAGGGTGACACCATGCTTTGGAGGACTAACTCATGCTTTTTCATGGCTTGTGTTCCCAAAGGCCCAAGTATGTCCATTGACACAGCGTGTTCCTCGGCCCTTGTTGCTTTGGACAATGCCTGCAAAGCAATTAGGAGTGGGCAGTGTGAATCAGCCCTTGTAGGAGGAGTCAATCTCATATTGAAACCCACCACTTCTGTGCAGTTCATGAAGCTTGGCATGCTTAGTCCTGAAGGTGCCTGCAAGTCCTTTGACGCTTCAGGTAAGGAATTCTGTGTTACATTTAACCATGCTATAGAAGTAGCTTGCTGTCCATATTAGAATGGATTTATAAGTTGGTGTTCTCGTGATAAATTAAGAAGGGTAACACTACTCTTATTTTGGGCAACAAATGCCGGAACTAACAAAGGCATGTGGGTTCTCTAGCAGTGGCCCTTTAGCAAGGATGGGCAAATACAAGCTGTGGGCTGCATTCAGTCTGCACCACCCATTTTTGTGGCCCAGAGTGCCTCTTCAGCTCAAAAAAAGAGAGAGTAGCACTTGGAGAGCCTCCAAGAAGTGTAATTTATCTTTAAAATAACCTTTCACACACCTCTCTGTGCCTTTTTAAATGTAGGAAGGGATGCTGGAACCAAAATTAGACATCTGGACACTTCCAGTCTTAACAGGATTGGGTAAATTCAGTCATAGTATGTTTTTAGGTGTGGGAGAGAAAAAATGGCCTCCAGATCTTTTAGGTTGCCCACCCTACCTATTTGTTTTTTCTTTCTTATTTCTGTTTCTTAGGGCTCATCTAGATGGTCCAGAATATACTAGCTTCCCACCGGCATATTCTGCCCGTGGATCTGGCCCGTTGCTCCCTATTTACCTGCATGTAACAGGATGGAATCCAGACCGATACGCTGGCCAGTCTCTGCCACCGCTGCTGCCCACATCACTCTCTCTGAAGCTAGCCCACAGCATGTGAACAAGGCCCCCTGCATGTGACCAGCCTTGGTCACTTGCTGTGGGACTCCATCCTGGCTACAGAAGAACGAGGCAAATGGCAACTGTAGTTATGGGCCGGCATGGGCTCCTGCGGTCATATGGGGCCCAATCTGTCTTTTTGCAGGCTGAAGCAGATTTTACTAGGTTTTTTTTAATGGTGTAATGGGCCTTACCCCATCTTCCCCATCTTGGCCCCGGGGATTGTGAGGACTACCCAGGGGCAAAATGGGGCCAGTGCCCTGTGTCGTCCGCATGCCAGGGCTCCAAGATGGTTTATATAGTCCATCTAGACAAGCCTTTAGCTTTAAGAAATCTTCAAGAAAAGAGAGCAGGCGTGACTGATATTTCAACATTCTTCAGCCTTGCTTGTTTGAGAGTTGCTTTGTGGTTTTGGGGTCAAACCAGGCATCGAAGTAAGCAGGCAGGCATAGTAATGTGTTTTTGAAGTATGGAAGCCTCTTGTATTCTTCTATTCATTCCGTAAGATTGCATCTTTAGTAAGAAAACTAAGAAACCATAAATATGTAACCTCTACATATGATTCTATGAAGTTTCAAAAGAAATGTCAAACTGAGTCCTGTAACAAACTGTGGTCAATTTATAGATAAGACATTCCAAACAAGTCTAAGAGAAAATATGGAAATGTGGGTTTATTTCAAAAGCCATAAATAATTTGTTAGAGTACTTCAGAGAATGCATATAAAAGTAATAACCAATATCTGACTGGCAGAATATTAATAGCTTAATACCTGAAGAACAGAATCATAGGCACTATACAAGAGATATTAGTGAAATGATGCAAAACAGACACATGGTTGAAGTAGCACGCCTTAGCAAAGCAAGAAAAGTTAGAGGATGTAATGATATGTTTTTAAAGAAATGAGAATCTTTTGTTAACAGTAATGAAAAGATTCAAATAGAGTAAGTGCCACATTGACTTGACCACTACAATATATGGTATGGTGAGGGAATTAAATTAATGAAAGCTTTTTTTATTTATAGGAACATATCTATAAATTTCATAAATAGTTCTCCCAGTCTTTGCCAGCAGAACATGTAATAGCTCTCTCTTGCAAATATTTCTCCTCTTTATCTTGACTGTCCTGTCTAGACATCTTACAGGAATATCTCTTGCACCATTACTAGAAAGAAATGTTTAAATTATTTCAGCACTCAGCTATTTAAAAATGAGAAGAAGGATGAACCAGCGTTATTTAAGTTTAGTTCTTTTGGGTTTTGCTTAGTCAACACTTTTGAGAAAGTATGACTATTAAATCCAGCTATCTAAATAAAATTACATTATGGGGTTGTTCTGATGTCTGAATTTTTGCAGGGAATGGATATTGTCGCTCAGAAGCTGCAGTGGTTGTTTTCCTGACCAAGAAGTCAATAGCCAAACGGATTTATGCTACCATTGTCAATTCTGGTTGTAACACTGATGGATATAAGGAACAAGGTAGGGTGTTTCCCCCCTTTAAATCTCTGAGTTTGTAAAATTTCTAAGGTTTCTAATGGAGGAAAATAAATGCAATGTACCTAGAGCAAATGAGGGCAGGTACAGATTTCTTCACTTTATTAAATGCAAATGTACCTGTTCTTCCTATTATGAACAGAAGCACTGGCATTATCAGGTTGATCCAGCTAGTGTTGTCTATGTTCGCTCTCTTTTATGTCCTGTAAGACGTGCAGCAACAAATACAAAAACTAGGCCCAGTGACAAGCCAACTATCAGCACTGTCTGAGGTGCTTGTCCTCAACAGTAGCTATTACAGCAGAGTGCAGAAACACAGAACCCTTTAGCAGTATTTGGCAATATGGCATTGACCAACCTTGAAATGATGGACAGACACAGTTGGATTCTTCCCAAGTCCTTGGAGGCTTTTTATCTCTTGTTGCAAGATGTATCACCAACATAAAATGCCTGAAGTAATGCAAAATACTCTCAATAGTCAACCTACCACTCTCAGTAACTTACACCTGCTCTGGGCCTTAGTTCACTCATATACTGTGGTGATTACTTAGTTGACACCTGGTGTTATGCACCCTTCATAGCCATACAAAATATTTTACCTTGTCTTAAAGGAACATTGTTCTCAACAGTCTATGCCAAAGTGGACAACTGTGCCAGGGGTAAGGGCAAGTTTTCACCCCTGCGTGATCCTTAGTGGGCTGCACCAGCATGTCATCAGCAATCTGCAAGTGACATCACATCACTTCCAATTTCAGTTTTGGCTGAAATTTGGCCATTTTGGTGAAGTTTGAGGGGTTGTGGGAGGGGGAAGCATACTACCATTTTAATATGTTTCTGGCAATTTTTTTTGGCGGGGGGATCACCAGGAAAAGGTCTGCAGACTTTGGGGGTTTCCAGTGGGGTTGGTACACACAGAATAAGGGCTGGGAGATGCCACACTTTACTCATCCAGTTCTACATGAACTGGCAGTGCCTCTCCACAGTTTCAGAACGGAGTCATTTTCAGCCCACTCTGGAGATGCCAGGGATTACCTGTGCTCTGCTGGCCTTCTTCAACACCACGTCTAGTAAAAAAAGGTGTTTCAAATAAAGTTTGTATGCTTTGGATAATCTCCTTTCCCCTGAAATTTTCAGCTTCAAAATTTTACTTTAAAAAGAAAATAAATGATAAATGCCTAGATGTTAATGCTTTGTAAAATCCAAAGGCCAAACCAATACATAGAGGGTTATATTCAAGACAAAGAGAATATGCAAGTTTGTTCTGTTTAAGAAAGTAATTGTTTTTTAAAATGTTCCACTGCATTTGTGATACTTGGTACATCAAATGTAATCTGTGGATTGACAGCAATAACAGTAGTATCACTAGTACATAGATCATGTTTTTGAATGTTGTTAGTGCTTCATAGTGACTTTTATGAGAGAAGAGAAGGAGGAGGATTATTTCCCTGATGAAGCTGAATCCTACCACTCACTTGTAGCTGTTCCACTTTATTGCATTATTTCATACAACACTAGAATAAAAGTCTGCTGAACAAACATTTAGTTCACAATCTTTAATGTAACCCTATATGGGTCTCTTACTGTGGTTGTGTGTCTTCAAGTTGACTACGACTTATGGTGACCCTATCATAGTGTTTTCTCTGCAAGATTTATTCAGAGTAGGTTTGCCATTGCCTTCCTCTGATGCTGAGAGAATGTGACTTGGCCATGGTAACTCAATGGTTTCCATGGTTGAGTGGGAATCCAAACCTGGTTTCCTGGAGTCCTAGTCCAACATTCAAATCACTACACCACACTGGCTGCCTACTGAGAAGTAAATCTTGTTGAGTTCAGTGGGACATACTTCCAGTTAAATCAGTATAGGATTATGGCTTAAATGGGGAAGTTTCCTCATAGGAAAGCAGGATGTGATTTATCCTCTTGTCTCAGGTGTAACATTCCCCTCTGGATGGATGCAACAACAGTTGGTCAGTTCTCTGTACAGAGAAGCTGGGATTGAGCCTGAAGATGTTGAATATATAGAAGCTCATGGTACAGGCACCAAGGTTTGTTCTCTGTCTGTTTTTACTCTTTTCCTTTAGTCTTATCTTTTTTGTTTTCCTAAGAGTTCCACTATCTTATCTTATTCCTCCAGCTACATTAACAGAAATTAAATTTCCCATCTGAAATCTTCACAGGAGAATATGCTGCCTCAGACCAGCTCTAGCCACTCCATCATTCCATCATTTTATCCTGGAGTATTTCAGGAACTTTGGGGCACAGATGGAATCACAGTGTCAGATTCCTCAACATGAACATGTGTATATATAATAATGGGAGAGAGAAGGATGAAGTGGACCACACACATGATGAACCATTTCTCTGATCATAGACATGGCTCTTGGCTCCTCTCTTGTACCAACCTGTTTCACATAATTCACGCCCCATTTTGTTGTATACCTGCATACAAAGTGATGTAGAAGAGCCTGGGAGAGTGAGCCAGACATAGGTGACTCTCAGATTTAGCCCTTCTCCTGACTTCCTGTCTTTCTTGGTTTTTAGGTTGGGGATCCTCAGGAAGTGAACGGCATTGTCAGTGTCTTTTGCCAATCAGATCGACCACCACTGTTGATTGGATCAACCAAGTCTAACATGGGGCATCCAGAACCTGCTGCTGGCCTTGCAGCTTTAGCAAAAGTAAGAAACTGAACTCACTCACACTGCACCCCACTGTTTTCAGCTATGGTGTGAGACTGGGGTGGGCAATTTCCCTGGATCTGGGGGTCAGTTTTCTGCCCTGGTTCTGGGATCCTCTGGAAGCTGCACAGCCTACCAAATACAGGGTAGGGGATATCCATTTCTGATTTGGAAAAATTGGCATTTTAATTGTTAAGCTGAGCCAGGTGTCTGCAAACTTTTGAAAAGGTGAATCACCCTGCCTGGAAACTTCCATAAGGATTATTCATCCTTTCCTTTTCCCAAGAAAAAAGGTTTCCTAGGGTAATCTCAAGTGGGGAGCAAGGCATGCAACAACAACAAGATGGCTGCCACATGCAGGTCTAGGGCTTCACTTTGCTCTTTCCCTCCCCCAGTACAAGAGAAAATACTGAAGAATAGTCAGCTGGGCACATCAGAGGTAGCAGTTTGAACTAAACCAGTGCACTAAGGCAAGAGCCGGTCTCTTTGCTCAACCAGGATGACAAGAGAGAGAGCATGCAAGAAGATGGGGAGTGCAGTAGAGGAGAAACAGAAGAAAACAGAATGGAGAGATGTTTTGAAGAGCACAAAGAACTTAATATTTCCCAGTCACACCATACAGGAAAAACACCAGCAGCTTCACTTGACTGATGGCTGATAGAATAATTGTAGCTATGGGGTTATTTGGTGCTGTGACTTAGGTATAGGAAATAGTAGGGGAAAGGTGGTGACCTGGCAGAAGAGGAAAATGGCCACAAGTGCTGTTACAATGTGGACAGCAAAAGCCACCCCTGTCAGAAGACAAAACTGCTTGGGATTTGGCAGGGCAGCTTTGCCTCTTGAGAGGATTGGGGTTTGCTGCCATCATCATCCTTCCCCATCTCTATGCCTTGGTTGAAAAAGGACTTACACTGCTGTGAGACGTCTGCCTGTGTTAGGGCCGGTATATACAAGGGAATAAAATGTGGACTGGTGCACGGTAATGCCAATTTGCAGCAGCTTTCATTTATCTCCACGGATTTTTGGCAACATCACTGGTGGGCGAAGCTATCCATGTTCACATGGAGGCATGCCAGCAAATCAAGATGGCGGGTGTGAGTGAATTACTCATGGTTTTATTCTCTCCAACTTGCCCCTGCCAAACAGTATTTTAAAAAAAAACAACTAAATACAAGGTGCAGAAGAGCAATCTTCTGCTTAAAAAGAAAGAAAGAAAGAAAGAAAGAAAGAAAGAAAGAAAGAAAGAAAGAAAGAAAGAAAAGAAAGGCAGTTTTGTCATCTCAGTGCACAATTGCTACTGCGAAAACCCAGCATGGGGATTCCAGGCACTGTCTTATTAGCAAGCTCTGCCCCCGCACATGTCCGATCAATCAGCTATCCACTTCAGGAATGCGTTGTAATGCGATTCAGTTGTCTTAATGAGTGGGTGTGCGCATTTCCCCTGAAGTTTTTTAAAAACTCTGGAAAAGCTGCAAAGGCTTTCCCCACGTAGTTTTTTTGAATTTTGCTGCCTCTCCCTCTGAAAATGATGGACTGCTGCGGGATCCCATTTGGACACATGGAATTCCCCCAAATTCTAAGAAGATTTATTTCACTGTCTGGACCTACCCTTAGTCACCAGCAAGGTTCCAGCCAATTGCAATAGTAAAGGAGCCTCTGCAAATAAATGGTGCCATTTCTGCCATGTTTCTTCATGTGACAAGAGAGTACAGTTGTCCCTTCACATTCACTGGGGTTTGGTTCCAGGACCCCCCGTGAATACCCAAATCCGTGAATACTCAAGTCCCATTATATGCAATGGCATAGCAAAATGGTGTCCCTTATATAAGATGGCAAAATCAAGGTTTGCTATTAGGATTATTATTTTTTAAAGAATATTTTCAAGCAGTGAATACTCAAATCCGTGAATGTCAAATCCGTGAATGTGGAGGGACAACTGTACTAGTTACATTTGCACAATAAGAGGGATGTAGTTATGAAACTTATAAAAACAGTGATGACAATGACAGGGCACATCTTTATTTTATTTATTTATTTATTTATTTATTTATACCCCGCTCTTCAGCCACAAGGCTATCAGAGCGGCTTACAAATTGTTTTAAGCAATAGCAATTTACACATCTACACTGCATTAAGCAGTTTCCAATGTGTGTTAGCACTTCTATTTGAGATTCATTGAGTTCATGGAGCTTAGTTTTGACTCATTCTCATTGAGTTCATGGGGCTTAGTTCCACGTCAGTGAAACCTAAAGCCCCATTAATGGTACCAACTCCTTGCAGTTGAGGCTCAACTTTGTCTCCTGACAGGGGTGGCTTTTTTTCCTTTTTTTTAAACTTGTAAGCCACCCTGAGATCTTTTAGACATAAAGTAGGGTCCAAACAAATAATAAATAAATAACGTGAATGTAGCCCTGTATTTATTTTCTCTCACAATACCCATCACATCAGCTTTTCTGAGCAACCTGCTTGGCTTATACCAGAATGTAAATATATGAGAGGAGAAGAAGCGCACATTGGAAACAAACACAAACTGAAGTTGTGAAAGTGGGAAAAATAGTGGACAGTAAGAAAACAGTAGTGCATGGGGTATTTCTAGCAGGCTGGATCCTGGCTGCTGTTTCTCTAAATGCCGGGCTATGCTGATTAGAGAAGTGGGACCCGCTTCAGAAACAAGGTCAGGATGAGAATTCTGGACATCCCTTCTATGCTTTAGGTTCTTTGTAGAAGTTAACACTGAGCCCCTTATTTTCAGTTATTTTGATATTTAGTGTCAAAAGATGTTACACAGGAGGAGGTATACAATTAAACTTCTCGTGTTATAAACAAGGAGAGTGAATTGCAAAGATAGGCCCTTAATGCAGAATATGGTGAACTTTTCAGAATCCCAACTATCTTAGGTTCTGTTTAAAACAGAGTAGTTTTCTGCCTCTCCTGGTTGGAGTCAAAATTATATGAATGGCCTGTTAGAGAAATATTTTTGCATGGTACTGTTACATTTCCCCCTTCTCATTCTCTTTCAGGTGATTCTCTCTTTAGAACATGGTCTGTGGGCACCCAACCTTCACTATAATACTCCAAATCCAGATATTCCTGCCTTACAAGATGGTCGCCTCCAAGTGGTTACCAAGCCAACTCCCACGAGAGGTCATATAGTTGGTATCAATTCCTTTGGCTTTGGAGGTTCAAATGCCCATATCATTCTGAGACCCAACAAGAAGAAATCACCCCCACTGGAGACTCCTCCATTGCCACGGTTGATACAGTTTTGTGGAAGGACTCAAGAAGCAGTAGAGACATTAATAGAACAGAGCAGAAATCTTCAGGAACATACTACATTTCTGAGCATGCTCAATGACATCTCTGGGATCCCTGTGTCAGCCATGCCGTATAGGGGCTACACCTTAATTGGCAGTGAGAATGATGTGAAGGAGGTTCAGAGTGCTCAGTCTTCAGGGAGACCTCTATGGTACATTTGCTCAGGTAAGCACACAAGTCTGTTCTCTCCTCTTCTTACTGGAGGCTTGATTATCTGTGTCCAACCTTCTGAAATTGCTAGGTTTCAAGCCATGTTAAATGACTCAGTATTTTTTGTGTGTTTTTTTAAAACAGGGCTTTGAATCTGTTTGGTTTAAACTATTGGAGTGCTGACCAATCATACATACGTATGCTTTTGGATAGTAACCTTGTGCTGGTGTTCACTTTGCATTTAGATTAAACATGTGAAGAGGGAGGGCGTGCTATCCCTGTCCTCTCCATCATTATTTCTGGTTGCTGTTCACATGAGGCGAGTCATGGTTTGAAGCAGAGAATCTCCCTTACCTGTGGGGACTCTTCGCATGAGTTAGAATCTTGGAAAAACAAAGTTCCAACTGAGGCAGCAAGCCTCTGCAGATTGCAGAGGCTTCTGGCTCCAGACTATCAGCCTCCATGCATAGAAGGGCAAGTAGAAGTGGAGATGAAGAAGGCAGGGCCAGCACGATCCACCTCTTTGTGTGTTTAATCTATATGCAAAGCACATGCCTGAATAGGGCTAGTGTTAAGTGACAGTTTCTGCCAGCTGCAGTGGTTTCTTGTAGATATGAATTGTAAAAGTTCATGACTCCATCCACTACTCATGTTGGAACTGCTAATGGTTCCGTTGCATTCTTATCCCACAGGCATGGGAACCCAGTGGAAAGGCATGGGTCTTAGCTTAATGAAGCTTGACCTTTTCCACCAGTCCATCTTGCGTTCAGATGAGGCTCTGAAAGACACAGGTCTGAAGGTGTCTGACCTACTCCTGCATGCAGACGAGAACACATTTAATGAAACTGTTAATGCATTTGTTGGACTTGCTGCTATTCAGGTAAGAATGAAAGATTTATCCTTCTCCCATGGGCTTGATATATACAAGCAAACTTGAAGAGTGATGCTTCCTTTGACTTATAATTTCTTAAATCAAGACACCACTGCTAGTACAGCACATAAGCAACATGTTATGGCTACAACATATGCTCATGATAGAGTTCATTGTCTTGGGGCTCAATTGCATTCTGCCCTCAGTGGGAAGTGTCTTCAATTTCCATGTGAAAACCTTCACTCCCACCCACCTACCCAGCTAGTGTGGAGGAGGCAGAATGGGGAGAGGGACTTTTCTGAACCCTCATGCATGACATTCTTCTTCAGCATTAAGCTTGCTCCTTTAAGATTGGGCCAAATCCACTCTACACAAATAATCCAGTTTCAAACTCAATTATTTGCCATGGCGCCTTCCTATTGAGGCCTGGGATTTGTAGTTTTACATCATCTTTAGCCTTCTCTGCCCAAGAGTGCTGGTGCCTCACCAAACCACAAATCCCAAGATTCCATAGGAACGAGCCATGGTAAATAATCCAGTTTTAAACTGGATTATACATGTAGTGTGGATTTGGCCCTTGAGTGAAAACCATGGGAGATTGTCATGTTCACTGTTGTGGGTTGTGTTCACTATTGTGTTGCGCAAGAGTAGGAAGTAATGCATGTCATGTTTTGTTAGTATGGCAGTTGGATTTGAGAGACTGGTTCTGTGAGTAAAGCTAGAGACAGGAGGTCATTGGCGTAAAGGAAGATAAACAAACTCCCCGCTCTGCATGCCATCAACAATACTGGGAGGAAAAGGATGGGCAACATGGCCCAATGAACCAATCAAGTGTTTGAAAAAGGAATGAGATATAAGTGTCAGTGCTATTATTAGGCATCCTCACAGGCAATCTTTCAGGAAGCCACTAGTTGTCCTGTGAAGAAACTTACCAAGAGAAGATGGCTTATGCTGCTCTGTATAGCATAAAACTCAGCAACATATTTTGTGCTCTCCAGATTGCCCAGATCGATCTTCTGAAGGCTGTGGGTTTGCAACCTGATGGGATCATTGGCCACTCAGTTGGAGAGCTGGCCTGTGGGTATGCAGACAACTCCTTAAGTCATGAAGAGGCCATTCTTGCTGCCTACTGGAGAGGGCGCTGCGTCAAAGAGGCCAAACTGCCTCCAGGGGGCATGGCCGCTGTTGGTAGGTGACAGAAACCCTCCCCTTCTTTCTCTGTCAAGTTGTCCCTTGTCATATTCTCCTACATTTAGTCAGAAGTGTTCAGATTTGGTTACCTAATGCATTTTGGGGCAGGTTGAAGGAAATGGACACTTTGCCTTACTACTGGTTATAATGTTTGACAGCAGTTACATACTGTTAATGGTGGTCTGTTGTGTGTCATTAATCAACTTCCAAAGGTAGAGTAATCTGTAGTCCAAGTCTGTGAAGCTTAGAAGCAGATACACATGGACCAACAGTACAGTAATATGTGACTGACTCTCCCTGTCCTTTTCAAAACTACTCACATGCAGAGCTTGTTTTTGGACTGTAACTCACAAAATCCCTGGCCAGTATGAACAGTCCAAAAATTATTTTTCCCCAAGCTCCACTTACTTGTATCTACACCTAACTGAATAGTTTCTTCATGTTTAGAATGGTGGCGTTGTCGCTTTTGCACATTGAATCAGTCAGATAAGTCAGATAAGATGACCGCTGTGTTGATCTGTGACATAGGAAATTAAGATATAATAAAAGTGCCTAGTGGTATCCATTTGCCTCATTTCTACTATCCAGATAGCAGAAAATGCTAAAATATATTAATCCAGAATGCAATCTAACCTCTAGGTTCCAGTCATATCACCTAAGAACAATTGTGTTATCTCTCAAAAAGTTCAATAGGGACCTTCAAAAACAGAACAGTTGAGAATATTGCTAGAGCTACATTTTAGCAAAGTATCTGGTGGGGCATTTCTGTTATAATTTGTGTGTGTGTGTGTGCCTTCAAGTCACCTGTTGACTTATGGCAGCCTCATGAATCTTATAGGGTTTTCTTAGGCAAGGAATACTCAGATAGTTTTGCCAGTTCCTTCCTCTGAAATATACCGTAGCTTGCAGCACCTGATATACGTTGGTGGTCTCCCATCCAAGTACTAAAACTCATAACTGATAGACCCAGATCTAGAACAAATATGGGCAACTTCCATGGGTGTAGCTCCTGAAACCTGCAAAAGGAGCCCACCGTGCTGCTGCCGATTAACTTTGCTGGCATTTGAGGCAGCAAAAAAAAAAAAAAGCAAAAAAAAAGCTGCTTTTTAGATCATTCTGCTTTAAATCAAGGTATGCCAGGAGCATGCACCTTATTTTAGAGCAGATTGTCACTTCTGGGAACATTATTCTGTTTTAAAACAATGCATGTGCTCCCTGTGTGCCTTGATTTAAATGAAATGCACTAAAAAGTTACCTGTTTTGCTTCAATTGCTTCTGCACCAATTAGTTTGGTGATAGCAAGGGACGTAAAAACAGGCACAGGGTGTATGTGGCACACCCCTAAGCTATAAGGTCAGAGCTTGCCACCAACTTTCTCTGTGGCATTGGCAAGTTGTGCTTTATTATCTTTACCTTTAGTGTGATGAAGTTAAACATTAAGTGTGACTTATCTCACCAGTTTATTATGCAGGTGGTTGAGATACAAGACTGTAAAATACTCCAAACATAGCTTGTAGTAGTAGTGATAATGAAGTATCACTGCCTATGTAGATCCTTATCTTAATTCCATAAAGGCATTGATTGAAAAGGATATTACAGTTGTTCCTCCGTATCCACGGATTTGGTATCCACAGATTTAAGTATTCACGGCTTGAAAATATTCTTTAAAAAATATTAATCCAAAAAGCAAAGCTTGATTTTGCCATCTTATATAAGGGACACCATTTTGCTTTGCCATTGCATATAATGGGACTTAAGTATTCATGGATGTTGGTATCCACGGGGGTTGCTGGAACCAAACCCCAGCAAATATGAAGGGAAAACTGTAATCTAGTGTGTATCAGCTCTGCTCCTGTAGAAAAGCCCTGTAGAAAAGGCAAGTGGATGTCCATCCCTGTGGAATGAGTGAGGCTCTGCCAGTTAAGCCTCAGAGCCTCAAGAAGGAGAGGTGCTGAGATCAGATTTTATGATGAACTAGATGGCATATTGGATTTGGTTTGCTAAGTCTAGTTTATGGGCTAGAAGTTCTTGACCTCCTTATGGAATATCCTGCCATGCAACATGCATGAGGCTCACTCCCTGACTGTGTTTTAGTAGGCCTTAAAGACCATATTCCAGTCTCCTTTAAATGAATTAGATGCCTATTTTTATTTTATATATATTTGTACTGTTGTTATTTTAAATATTTTATGCTACTGCATCTGTTATCTATCTATCTATATATATTGCTCTTAGGTATGTTGCTGTTTCCAGTGTGCTGATTGGCTGCTTGGGAAACTGACCAACCAATCAAAGCTCGGTTGGGTAGCCAATCAGCACACTGGGGGGCGGGAAATGTGGACCTTTAAGTCCTTTCTAAATATTGCTATCAGCAGAGAAGGTGTGAGCTGCATGGCAGGCGATGTGGCATGGTGTGTGTGCGTGTGGGAAGGGCAGCACTGAGTGCAGGGGAGTGGCACGGGGTGCAGGGGGTGGCATGAGCATGGGACAGGTGGCACAGGGCACAGGAAGAGTGGCGTGGAGCACAGGGGGGGCGGTTCAAGCGCAGGAAGGGTAGTGTGAGTGCAGGAAGGGTGGTGCAGGTGCAGGGGAGTGGAGAGGGTGGTGCGGGGTGCAGGAAGGGTGGCGTGGGTGCAGGGTGGCGTGGGTGTGGGAAGGGTGGTACAGGGGGCAGAGTGGGGCGCAGGAAGGGCAGTGCAGGCACAGGGGTGACACGGTGGCGGGGAGGGCAGCGCAGGCCACACAGAGGCAGCGTGAGTGCAGGAAGGGTGGTGCGGAGTGCAGGGGCGGCGCAGGGGCAGGGAGGGTGGCGTGGAGTGCAGAAGTGGCGCGGGGTGCAAGAAGGGTGGTGCGAGGTGCAAGGAGCAGCATATGGCGCAGGAAGGGCAGCACGGGGGAGCGGCATGTGTACCATCAGGGGAGTGTAGCACATGGTGAGAGAACAGTGTATGTTACACCAGGTATAGGTAGTATTCTATATTTTATTACTTTACATTTGTACGTTATCCATCTATTTGAGTGGAATTCGTCTTGAAAGACAGTATCAGTATTAGTGTAAGCATCGTCTTTGCTAATGAAACAACACAGGAAGCCATAATGACTTTTTTAAAAACACGCTTTAGACAGACCATAGTTAGGTGACTTGAAAGACACATGGCTTCCAATAGTGCCCACACAATGTTTCCTTTGTTGAACTCTTGTCTGTTTCTGGTCAAACAGGCTTTGCAAGTTTTTGAAACAATACAAACATCTGCAAAACCTGCTTACCGAAGGCCACTGTGGGAAGAATGCATACATCATGAGCTATGATCCCCTTTTCAACCCTCCCTTCCATTGTATTTTCTTTTTAAAAAACACCCCACAATCTTCTGTCTTTATTCTCAATTACTACAAGAATGTTAACCAGCAATCTTATTTTAATAGTAATGGTATGTCTATCGATCAGGTATTGTACTATCTTATGGCCATTATGAGCTTTTTGTTGTTGTTGTTGTTGTCTTAAAATCTTAATTCTGCCTACTGAGTGGTTTTAGGGTTGCCACATTTTCTAGTTAATCTGAAACTGCAGCTGTCAGCTTCAATTAATCAAGGTGGTTAGATGAAAACCAATTGCAACTTAAATTGCCTTCCTGAGGACAGTGCTCTTCTACACATATGACTTCTTGGTTTCATTTGTTTCCCAAAGGTATTTGAAAAGTACACTTTCATTAATAATTGAAAGAGTGGAAAGACCTGTTGAAATATCATGACACAGAGTTTTTGCTTAAGCAACTCCAAAATCCTGGGCTATTGTGATGCCAGTCAACTTTGCTAGATAAGTTGCTGGGTATTCAGTCATGCACACTGAGTTGGTGAGCACTGAGCATAGTAATGTATCCAATGCACTGGATGACTTATCCTTCTCCAACCTGGTTATTGGCCGTGCTGTCTGGGAATGATGGAACCTGTAGTCCAGTACACCTGGAGGCCACCAGGTTGGGGAAGGAAGATTTCAAACAAAGACAAAACGGTGTTGGCTGCATTTATTAGTAATTTTGAGAATGCTCTGCCACCTTGCACAATTAATTAGCCATTTCTTTTCCTCTTTTCTGACTTGCTTTCTAAATATCTAGGCAATGCCTTTATTGAACTAAAATTGCAAACCTACGGGAGTCTGTATTTCTGAGTTTTCGTAAATGTGCCTATGGCTGAATTGTGCATCTAACAGAATTCTATACTACTTGCTTGTGGAGGAGGGTGTGAAGTTTGGATAGTGGCTGAGAAAGATACCCATGTGCTTCCTCTCCAACCCTCAATATTGTTCTCATCTCTATTATGATGCAGCTTGAAATGGTGCCTAAGGAATCAAATGTGTCCCAGATCTAGTTTCTGAAATAAGAAACTAGAAAATCAGGGTTGCTGAGCTTCACTTGTTCCTTAGGAAGACTTCTCTATGACTATCTCCTAAATGGCTGGGACTCATCCAAAGCAATGTATGTTTTACAGGTATGACATGGGAGGAGTGTAAGCTCAAGTGCCCTCCGGGAGTGGTGCCTGCCTGCCACAACTCTGAAGACACAGTCACTATTTCGGGGCCTCAGGTGAGAACACAATGTGAAGCATTACTTCAGCATTACTTCTTAGATGTCTCTATACATCTAAGAGCATGGGAAATAAACAGGATGAATTTGAACTCTTAGCACAGCAAAACAAATATGATATAAGAGGCATCACTGAAACTTGGTGGGATGAGTCTCATGATTGGAATGTACTGGGGGGGGTATAGCCTGTTTCAGAAAAATAGACCAAACAGGAAGGGTGATGGAGTAGCATTATATGTTAAGGACGTGTACACCTGTGAAGAGATCCATGACTTAATATGCTGGGAGCCAGGCTGAGAGCATCTGGGTAAAAATTAAGGGAGAGAGAAACAGCAGGGATGTCATTGTGGGGGTCTACTACAGGCCTCCAAGCCAAACCGAGGACTTGGATGATGCCTTACTGGAACAGATGACCGCACATTCAGAAAGGAAAGATGTAGTAGTAATGGGGGATTTCAACTATCCTGATATTTGTTGGAAGTCCAACTCTGCCAAGAATATAAGATCCAACAAATTCCTCACTTGCCTTGCAGACAATTTCATTGTGCAGAAGGTGGAAGAGGCAACAAGGGGATCAGCTATTTTAGATCTGATCCTACCCAATGGGGATAAGCTGGTTAATGGTGTGGAGGTGGTGGGATCCTTAGGGGGGAGTGACCATGTTCTTGTGGAGCTTGTTATACAGAGGAAAGGGGAAGCCAAGCATAGTCAGACATGCATTCTAGAATTTAAGAAGGCTGATTTCAGAAAACTTAGGGAATTACTGGGGGTGATCCCATCGTCAGAAATACTAAAAGATAAAGGAGTTCATGAAGGATGGGAGTTTCTAAAAAGTGAGATATTACAGGCACAACTTCAAACAGTTCCAATGAGGAGGAAAAAGGGGAGGTTCTAAAGAAACCAGGATGGATGTCAAAAGAACTCTCAAATGAGCTAAAACATAAAAAGGACATGTACAAGAAATGGAAAAAAGGGGAAATCACTGGCAGAAACTGGCAGAAGTACTTACAACCACTGTCAATAATCTTAGAGTATTCCTGAAGAATAGAAGAGGTCCCAGCAGACTGGAGGGGGGCAAATGTTGTTCCCATCTTTAAAAAGGCGGGGAAAGAAGACCCAAATAATTACCGCCCAGTCAGCCTGACATCAATACTAGGAAAGATTCTAGAGCAGATCATTAAATAGACAGTCTGTAAGCACTTAGGAAGGAATGCTGTGATAACAAAAAGTCAACATGGATTTCTCAAAAGCCCATGGTCCAAGCATACCCCTCCCTGTTGGAATCACAGGTCAGTAGACCTCTCACCCTCCCTAGGTTTCATTCATTCACAGGGTGGAGTTATTCCACAACACACTGGTTTGATCAAGATTTCCTGCGTGGCAGGGGGTTGGACTGGATGGCCCTCGTGGTCTCTTCCAACTCTACAATTCTATGATTCTATGATTCTAAGTCATGCCAGAATAATCTTATCTCTTTTTTTTCATAGAGTTACAAACTTGATAGATGAAGGGAATGCAGCGGATGTAGGGTATCTTGATTTCAGTAAGGCTTTTGACAAGGTCTCCCATGATATTCTTGCAAAAAAGTTAGTAAACCTGTGGGCTAGACAGTGTAACTGTTAGGTGGATTTGTAATTGGTCGACTGACCAAACCCAAGGGGTAGTCACCAATGGCTCCTCTTCATCCTGGAGAGAAGTGACCAGTGGGGTGCCACAGGGTTCTGTCCTGGGCCCAGTGCTATTCAACATCTTTATCAATGACTTGGATGAGGGAATAGAGGGTATGCTTATAAATTTTGCAGATGACACCAAATTAGAAGGGGTAGCTAATACCCCAGAGGACAGGATCAGAATCCAAAATGATCTCAAGAGATTAGAAAGCTGAGCCAATACTAACAAAATGAATTTCAAAAATGAGAAATGTAGGGTACTACACTTGGGCAGAAAAATGAAATGCATAGATATAGGATGTCTGAAACATGGCTTGAGGGCAGTACATGCGAAAAGGATCTAGGAATCTTAGTGGACCACAAGCTGAACATGAGTCAGCAGTGTGATGCAGCAGCTAAAAAAGCCAATGCAATTCTAGGCTGCATTAATAGGAGTATATTGTCTAGATCAAGGGAAGTAATAGTGCCACTGTATTCTGCTTTGGTCAGACCTGACCTGGAATACTGTGTCCAGTTCTGGGCACCACAATTCAGGAAAGATATTGAGATGCTGGAACCTGTCCAGAGGAGGGCAGCCAGGATGGTGGGAGGTCTGGAAGCCATGCCCTATGAGGAGTGGCTTAGGGAGCTGAGCATGTTTAGTCTAGAGAAGAGAAGGTTGAGAGGTGACATGATAGCCATGTTTAAATATTTGAAGGGATGTCATACTGAGGATGGGGAAAGCTTGTTTTCTGCTGCTCTGGAGACTAGGATACAGAGCAATGGGTTCAAACTACAGGAACAGAGATTCCACCTAAACATTAGGAAGAACTTCCTGACAGTAAGAGCTGTTCAGAAGTGGAATACACTGCCTCGTAGTGTGGTGGACTCTCCTTCTTTGGAGGTTTTTAAACAGAGGCTGGATGGCCACCTGTCTGGAATGATTTGATTGTGTATTCCTGCATGGCAGGGGTTTGGACTGGATGGCCCTTGAGGTCTCTTCCAACTCTATGATTCTATTAGCTGCTGTGTTGTTAAGGCATCAGCTGGCATCTTCCTCATCATTGGAATTTCACCTGGGCTAAAGCTCAGTGTGACAGTGTGTAATTGAGATTGTAATAGAACTTTCCAAAAGGGACTTACCATCTTCCGGTGCATAAGACGACTGGGCGTAGATCAAGTAAAAATATAGAGTTTGGCATATATTTGCTGTATAAGACCATCCCCCAATTTGGCTGGCTGGCTGGCTGGCTGGGGGAGCCTTGCCAGCTGACCCTCTTTGTTTCCCAACTCATGAGGATCTCCTCGTGAGTTGGGAAAGCGAACAGGATCAGCTGGCAGGGCTCTCCCAGCCAGCTAGCCGCTACATTCGCCCCTCTCTTCCACCTTCGGTTGCTCCCCAAAGGGGGTGAAGGCAGAGGAGGGGGGCCAAATGAACCCGGTTTGCCTCGGCCACCACCTGTTCCCTCTTCGTTCCCTTTGTGAAGGGAATGAAGACGGAGGGGATGGGCGGTGTCCGTGGCAAACCACGGCATTCACCCCTGTTTTCCACCTTCGAGTCACCCTTGACTCGAAAGGGGCTAATATACCCTGTCTGCCTCGACAGCTGCCCATTCCCTCCATCTTCCCTTTGCGAAGGGAAGGAAGACAGAGGGAATGGGCAGCCACCAAGGCAAACCGTGGCATTCGCCCCTCTCTTCCACCTTCCAGTCAAACTTGACTCAAAGGTGGACGAAAGGGGCGAAAATACCCGGTTTGCCTCGTCCTCCCTCTCTTCCCTCTGTCTTCATTCTTTTTGGAAGGGAATGAAGACAGGGGGAAGCGGGGGCAGCCATTGCAAACTGCAAGATTTGCCCCTTTTTTCCACCTTCCAGGAAGGTGGAAGAAAGGAGCGAACGTATCCGGTTTGCCTCGGCCGCTGCTCGATCTCCTGTGTGTTCGTTCCCTTTGGGGAATGAACACACAGGAGGTTGAGCGGTGGGAGCGGCAAACTGCAACTTTCGCCCCCTCCTCTGTCTTTGGTTGCTCCCCAAAGGGGGAGAAGGCAGAGGAGGGGGGAGAATGAACCGGTAAACACTTTGCCTCACCCCCCCCGCCCGATCTCCTGCCTCTTCACTCCGTTTGCAAAGGGAACGAAGAGGCAGGAGATCGGACGGCTGGTGAAGCAAAATGTATCCAGTGTATAAGACGACCCCCGATTTTGGAGGATATTTTTTGGGGTTCAAAGGTCATCTTATATGCCGGAATATACAGTATATATATGTAAAAGGCTTGGATATGCACAATAGTCCTGGGTATGTTTCCTCTCCCAGTGTGCTGATTGACTGCTCAGAAAACACACCCAACCAGTCACCACCCACATGCAAATTCCCTCTCCACCTCACAATCCACTCCCACCACTCAGTCTCTCTGCTCTCACATCCTGCTCTCACTCCCTCAGCTGCTCACCAGTCACAGGCTGAGACATGACTCAGACAATCAACTCGTGGTGGCAGCGGTACGCTGCTGCTGCCACTGCAACATGACCCAGGCAGTCAACTGATGACAGTGTCAGCAGCAGGACACTGTCACTGCTGCTGCAATGGGACCCAGGCAGTCAACTGGCAGCAGTGGCAGTGGCAGGACGCTGCCACCCCCTCTGCAACGGCACCCAGACAGTCAACTATAAGTTGCTGCAACGGGACCCAGGCTTGCTGCACTATAAGTTGCTGCAACTATAAGTTGCTGCAACAGGACCCAGTCAACTGATGGTGGGGGCAGCTGTGGCAGTGGCAGGGCAACAGAGCAAGTCACCTTCAATGATTCCAGGAGAATGGCATATGGTACACCAGGTCCAGCTAGTTTGTATATGAATCTAAATACCCAGCTTATTTCACTGAAGAGGAGGAGGCTGGAGACTAACAACAGCATGATAGCAGAGGCCTGCAGCTAAAGATTTGGCTGGTAAAGTCCAATCACTTGTGAAATTCAACTCCTTCTATATGTTATGTATCTCTTGGACTACCAGCTTAGATCCCCTTTCCTCCCAATTATTGTTTGTGTGTTCACTCCAACCAAAGTATTCTAACAGAACCTTCTTGATGCCAGCTTGAACTCTTCCATTCCCTAGGCTATGTGTGGGAAAGCTTATTTTTAGCCCTTGCTTTCCCATTGACCACCAGTACATTGGCTGGCTGATTAAGGCTGCCAACAACCAGAATTGTCTGTGAAATAATTGGCTTAAGTGGTGCAAAAATACCATAATGTAGGCAAACATTTGTGGGAGGAAGGAGTGCCATCACTGAAATTACCCATGTGCGGCCTACCACACCTCACGTCATTTGGCAGGATCTTAGGTTTCAGGCAGATAGATATGGCAGAAGAGGAAACGGTTTTTCAGTTAACCTGGCCACAGCCACTTAAGTCTTTAAGGCTTAAAAGCAATACTTTGAACTGGGCCTGGAATGGATCAACAGCCAGTGCAGATGACACAGTACTAGCATACTGTGATCATGTTTGCTAGTTCCTACTAACTGTCAAGCTGACTGAAGCTTCCCAACATTTTCCAGAGACAGACCCAAGTATAAAGCATTGCAGTAGCCTTCACAGGACGACCACATCTGTCCTTCAGTCTTTTCTCTTCTCCACATATGTATTTATTTTCTACGTTATTTATTTATTTAATTTATATCCCACCTTTTTCCAGTAGATGGGCACAGAATAACCTGAGCACTTGGGTTGGCTCCTTCCATCCCTTCAAGTAGTACTTGGAGTGATGGGAGGAGCCAACCCAAGGTGCTCAGGATGTTCTGTACCCATCTACCAAAAATGAACGTATCACAGGTAATGTTCATTACCTGTTCCTTTCTCCCACTATGGGAACCAAGCCGGGATCATTGCTTCTCAGAAAGCAAGTGATTTACCTATGTCAGATAAGTTTTTATGTCAAAATTATGGGTATGTAAGAAATGTGTTTGTATATGGGAAGTGTTGCTTCTGTTGCTTCTCTCTCTCTCTCTCTCTCTCTCTCTCTATCACACACACACACACACACACACACACACCTTTACAGGGGTTTGTTTCAAAATCCAAAGTGGATTTCAGATTGCATAAAATGACAAACACCTGTACCAGGAATGTTTAATATCTTGGGTTTAAAAAACGGCTGTTCCTACAGACATGTACAGGTATTTCACATGTGAGCAAATGTGGAGCACGATGGTTTGTTTGCAGGAAGCAGAGCCCAAACCCACAACATAAATAGCAGCTAATTTTTAGATCCCACTCTATTCTTTTGCAACAGCACCAATTCATGTCTATTTTTATTTCTTTCCTTAGGATCTGGTGTCCCAGTTTGTGTCTAAACTGAAAGCAGAAGGTATCTTTGCCAAAGAAGTGCTCAGTGCTGGAGTTGCTTTCCACTCTTGCTACATGGCATCAATTGCTCCAGTCCTGCTTAGTGCTCTGCAGAAGGTAATGATCCAAAATGGCATCTCATTAGGGAGGAGTGCCTTTGGTCCCTGTTGCCCAGTTTTTATGTGACATTTTGCTTGATGCTGCCTGTCTCCCTTTCTCCCCCCACCCCTTGTAGGTTATTCCCAGTCCAAAGCCACGTTCACCTCGCTGGATCAGCACCTCCATTCCTGAATCTCAGTGGCAAACTGAGCTGGCTCAGAATTCCTCTGCTGAGTACCATGTGAATAACCTTGTGAGCCCAGTCTTGTTCCAGGAAGGACTGAGGCATATTCCAGAAAATGCTGTTGTAGTGGAGATTGCCCCACATGCCCTTTTACAGGTATCACTCTTGGTGACAGTTAATGAGTGGCCCTTTGTGCTTGTGGGGTGTGTGCGTGTGTTATACTTGTGTTATGTTTGTGGACCTCACTCTCAAGGGAGATCTGCTTGGCACCTGCTTTGTGGGCTTTAAGTGCTTAAAAGCCCATCCCATTCAGTAATTAAAGTAATTAAAAGCCCATCTCATTCAGTTTCTAAAAGCCTGGTGACATAAGAATGTTTTCAGTTGCTGACAGAAGGAGAGCAAGAATCCTGGCCTCTCTAGGGAGGGAGTTCCAAAGTCTGAGAGCAGCCACCGAGAAGGCCCTCTCCTTTGTTCCCACTGAACAAGCCTGAGCCTGAGAAGGTAGTGGGACAGAAGGGCCACTCCAAAAGATCTTAGAGCTCTAATGGTCTCATAAATGGAGATATGGTCCTTCAAATAGCCTGAATCCAAGCCATATAGACCTGAGAGATCATCACCAGCACTTTGAATTGTGCCCAGAAACTAGACAGCAGCCAGTGGAACTGTTGCAACAAGGGAATTTTATACTGCCTCTGGTCAGCCCCAGTTAGCAATCTGGCTGCATCTATTTGGACCAACTAAAGTTTATGAGCACTTTTCAAAGACAGCCTATGTAGAGTGCATTATAGTAAACCAAACAGGATGTAACCAAGGCATGTGTTACCCTGGCTGGATTTGACTTCTCCAGGAATATGTACAGTTGATGTACTAGCTTTAACTGTGCAAATGCACTCTTGGTCACCATAATTGGGAGAGTTACAGTTTTTGCTCCACTCAGTAATTTCTGAGAGATCTTTAGGTTGCTTTAAGCTACTTTTACTGTGTTGTCAGAAAGTTGTAGCAAATCAAAATCTTCTTCTTTGGTGGTTTTTTTCACACAATTTATTACAGAGTTGGATGTTGTTTTCCAGAGAAAGAAGTGTTTATTGTCTTGCTGCTATTTTTAGAAATAGCATTTCCCCCCAATTCACTTGTCATTTGATATTTTGAACTAAACAATTTCCAAAGAAACAGATGCACACACTTCTCCTGGGCAGCACTACTTCTGCTTTTGAGGAATATCAAAGTGCTTTCTTTCGCTGGATATATTCATTCCTAAAACAATTAAGATTGCAGGGATAGCTGTCCTGAGCTGAGCTTTCTATCAGTGTAGGAAGCTGGGTATACATGGAAATGCAGGACATTACATGGATTAAGAGCCTTGTTGCATTAAACTGTTATAGCTCTATTATTCCACTTTCACTGCTCTGGCTGCCTCCTGTGGAATCCTGGGATTTGCAGTTTAGGGAGGGGCATTTACAACTCTCAGCCAGAGAGCTCTTAGGCCTCACTAAACTACAAACCCCAGAACTCCACAGGAGGCAGCCATGTAATAGTGTACTGCAATAAGGCTAGCAGCACAATCCTATAGATGTCTACTTGGTCATGAGCCTTGCTAACTACAGTGGGGCTGCACAGGATTGCAGCCTGAGAAAGGGTTGAAATGTGAACCTGGAAAAGGGTGCAAAGGTACACATGGCTACTTGGGTCATTATGAAGAAATGGCAAATGTTCATGCCATAAATAAAAGTAGCAATAGCAAAGTGTATGTTTTAAGTTATTGTAATATTGTTAACAGTTTGATTCTATGTTGATGTTGACCTTCTATATGCTTTTAACTATATGTTAATCATTTTACTTGCTGCCTCCCAGTTTGGGGGGAAAGGTGGGGTGTAAATAATGGCTGAGATCCGGCATCGTCAGACATTACTAGTCATAGTTACATCTGAGGAAACCAGGCTCCAAAACCTACCTTTTCAGCCTGGCAGTGCCCCAACTGAAGGCCTTCCAAGGTGCTGAAGATTGGGGCACTGGGACATGATATCCACAGCGCTCCCCCAGTCTTGGGGCATGTTGAGAACAGGCAGCTGGAGAGACCCTTTAGGATCCTGCTGCAACTGCTTGTCTCAAAGTGCCCTGCAGCAAGAAGAGCACTGCAGATGAGGGAGCCCTGGTGACACAGTGGTTAAATGCCAGTACTGTAGCCACAATGTTGTGAGTTCCATCCCAAGGGCTCCAAGGTTGACTCAGCCTTCTACCCTTTCATAGCTTGGTATGAGTACGCGGCTTGTGGGGGCAATTAGCTAATAATAATAATAATAATAATAATAATAATAATAATAATAATAATATTTATTTATACCCCGCCCCTCTGTTAAAACAATTGGGGCAGCTTACAAAAATTAAAATACAATACAGATAAAATCCCCAAACACCCCCCACCCCACCCTTCCCCATAAAAAAATATTAAACAAAAGCTAACACACATTGGAACCTGCTTAGAGAGTGGCTACTGTACTATAAAGCAGTGTAGATGTGTAAGTACCATTGCTTAACAATTTGTAAGCTGCTCTGAGAGCCTTTGTGGCTGAAGAGTGGAATATAAATACTTTAATAAATTTTAAAAAATTAAAAATGTCATTTCCCCACACCCTGATCTTCAACACCTCAGTAACCCTTCAGTTGAGGTCATGCTGGGTCATTAACAACTGTAAACATGAATCCCCAACAGTTACAATATTGTAAGTCCAACTTACAGTTTCATAACTACTGAACAGGATGCCAACCAACGTTTGAAAATCATCATTGTCGTCGTCCAATTCCTTTAAAGTTCTGGACTCTACAAGCTTTCTTCTATGTGTCTTTATTTTTTAAAAGAAAAGATACTCTTTTCAGGTTCACTCCAAATCTGTTCCATCCACTCACTTTTAACATAACAGTATTATTTTCTTTTGGACAGGTCAGGGCAGAAATGTATATACAGTGGGCCCTCTGGATCCACAAATTCAACCAACCACAGATCACCATGCCCCATATTATTAAATGGCAGTGACATGAAAGCGGACACTCTGGAGCATGTGCGTTCATGTCACTGCCATTTTATAATATGGGGCATGAGCATCCATGGTTTTTGGTATCCATGTGGGGTCCAGGAACCAAACCCCCACAGATCTGAAGGGCCCACTGTACTATTTTATATTTTATTGCCACACAGTGGTGTGACACTACCACCATTTATGTGACAACTTACCACAAGGTAGTCGAGAGCAACCTCCAAAGTGCCAGCCCACTTTACCTCAGTGTTTAGCCTGGCTGCCTTCACCCTCTGTTACTACCACCTTACATTCTATGGTTCCCTTAGTTCTTTCTGCCTGAACTAGGGATGTATCTTTTATCCCAAATGTATTGATTGTGTGGTGTTTTCCACAGTAGCATGCTTTGACTATCTATAGGTTGAATGAATGGCCAAGAGTCTGTAGCTGATCAAACAACACAGGGTAACTTTATTGAAGGGAACAAGATTTACAGTAACTTGGAAATTCTTGTGCTTATAATAGTTCACTGTCTGAGTAGGCTGTTTTCATTAGCCACTCTTAATAGTAACCCAATTTAAAAGTCCTAGCAGAGATTGTTCTTGGATCTTTATATCCTCCCTTATCCCTCAGGCTCATTCACTCTTTGTCCAATCAACCTTCTTATTCAGACTTCCAACCCCTTGCACCCAATCTTATTAAATTCAAACCTCAAACATACAGCACATACCCATGGAGCTTTCTACTCCAGTCCACTCATGCTCCCAGACTCAACTGAACTCCTGGCTAACTGTCACACATATCTTCAAACATACAGAAACCCCTCCCATTTCAGTCTCCTGCTCTGGTTCCTTTCATACTCTCATCCCGTTTGCTCACCTTTCTGTCCATCACAAGTGGTGCACAAAAACTTGTGATAACCTTAAACAAATATTTAACCTTCTATCAGTCTGTATGCAGAATTTGTAACAACGGTTTTGTTGTTGTTGATGGGATTCATGGAAAGGGCAAATAAGGATATATTACAGTTTGAAGATACTCTACGGTAGTGGTGTCCAACCTGTGGCCCTCCAGGTGTTTTGGACTCCCAACTCCCAGAAGCCTAAGCTCTGGGAGCTATAGTCTAAAACACCTGGAGGGCCACAGGTTGGACATCACTGCTCTACAGGGATCAGCTGTGTTGTCATAGACTTTGTCTCATGCCTTTGTCTGAAAAGCAGCACAGGACAACTAAAGGGTTTAACAAGTGCCTACTCCTAGCATTGCATTGAGAGCTACTGTGCTAAAATGCTTTGTTGCAATCACCCTTGAATGCCATGTCTTCCAGCCTCTCAGGGCCATTGCCACCTTAGCTAGTGGGAGCATAAAGAAGACAAGAGGGACAGCTGGTATTAATAAATATGGTCTCTCAAATTGTATTGCTGTCAGAGAAGGCATATCAAGCCTTCATCAAAGATGAAGGCCCACTAGTAAATAGTCCCTGTCTCAGCCCCCTGATGCAAAGGCCTCCTGAAGACAATCTTAGAGCCTGTGCAGGCTTTGGTGGAAGCTGACAGTCCTTGACAATAAGACATTTAATGTCAAAAGCAGCACTTCAAATCCAGTGCAGATCAGAAGCTAGTGCAATTGCTTCAAGGCTGGCAAGAAATAATCCAAAAGCCTGATTCCAATCAGCAAACTAGCTACAGTAATTTGCAGCAGCTGAATATTTGGAACAGTTTCCAAAGGCAACCTTGCAAACAAAAATCCAAACAGAATGTTACCAAACTATGGCTAACAATGACACATTTTTGTCTCTTCAGGAGCACTTACAATTGGACCACCAGCTTAAGCCAGTTAAATCATGGTGTTAACCATTTTTGAAAATGATGTAATATAAGCCACTTTGGAGAGCCACAGTGGTGTAGTGGATTAAGTCTTGGATTAGGACACTGGGGGACCAGGGTTTGAATCCCCACTCAGCCTTGGAAACTCACTGGATGGCCTTGGGCAAGTCACACACTCTCAGCCTCAGACGAGGGCAAAGGCAAACTCCCTCTGAACAAATCTTGCCAAGAAAACCCTGTGATAGGTTTGTTTTTAAGGTCGCCATAGATCAAAAATGTCTTGAAGGCACACAACAACAAGCCACTTTCAACAGGCAAAAATGTAATTGAAATTTTTGAAATAAGCATGTAAATAGTATTGTAGAAAAACAGCAACATTTTTAGCTTGATCATAGCTACATTCACTCAGAGTCAATCCTATTGTTTCCAAAAATGTATGCTTAGGATCACTGGTGTGCTGTGTGATTCTATGTTGTTTGTTTATAAGTAAAATTAAGTCCCATTGCATTTAACAATATGGCTTCCTCTCAAGTCATCATAGTCTTGTAACCTTGGGCTACAATCATATTCCTACTTTCTTGGAAGCAAACTCCATAAAAATAAGAATTGATCCTCCCTCTCCCCATGAATATATTTAAGAGGAACTGACAAGGAAAAACCATTTTGAGAGTAAATCTGTGTGGGATGCCTCTTAAGATTCTTTAAAGCTACAGGTAATTAAGGGAGTGGATTCAATGCAATAAGGTTAATGCAAACCTGATTTGGACTGTGCAACCTAAAAGTATAGTTATGCAACAGTTCTTAAACTGTGTCACCACCTTGGTCACTTTGCATGTAGTCTTTTTTCCAGTGTTTCTAGTCAGGGTCTGATGTACATTGTGGATTTGCTGTGTAAAGCTATGTGACAAACCCATCAGCTAGAGCTTTGGTTTTTGAGTATCTGGATCAATGTTTTACTTCTGCCGAGTCTGCATGTCTGTAGGCTTTTCCACAAAATGGGATTGATCTCTGGTGGAGGGAGGTGATTTTGCTGATTCCACTTTCTCTTTGCAGCCCCCAGCACAATCTAAATGTCTGCTCAAGAGGGTTAGTTTCCAGAATGGCACTAGAAGTGGTGTTCGGTCAGGGGGAAGGGGGATCTATCTATCTACCTACCTATCTATCTATCTATCTATCTATCTAAAATGCTTGAGTATGTTTCCTTTCCCAGTGTGTTGATCGGCCACTTATGAAACATACCCAACCAATCCTTTCCCTCCTCTCACTCCCTCAGCCAATCACCACCCACATGTAAATTCCCTCTCCACCTCACAATCCACTCCTGCCATTCATTCTGCATCTATACCCCAGCCTCACAAGAGCCCCTCCCTTCTCTCACTCCCTCAGCCACTCGCCACCCACACTGCATGTAAAACAATGCAATATTTTTTTCTAAAATAATAGCATGTAACTGAACCATGTGAACCTTTAAAATCTACTATAACAGCGTACGTTATGCTGGGTACAGCTAGTTTAGTGAAATCTTTCCCATCCCCATTCTATCAGTTGAATTGAAGGCCAGTCTATCAGTGAAAGGGCAGTGGACAACCTAAGTCTTTTGTCTTTATACAGTAAAGACATAGTTGTTATTCATATATTATGGTGCTCACAGCCATCCTTCTTCAAGGCAGAGGAGAGTATGCTGCAATATTCCAAACTCAATCAGAAATATTTTGTAATAATTTGGATTTTTAAAAGCCTATGTGGGCTTCCTCTGAAGCAATGGAAAAGATATCCTTCTGGTTTGTTTTTTAAACACACATACACTGCTAGCTTTTTCTCCCAGTCATTTGGAGGCATGATATTTATGCTACTGATGCTGGAACTGCTGGTGTTTAGCACTGAAAGGAAAATTAGTTTTTAAAAATCAGCATTACATTGAACACATGGAAAGGCAGAAACCAAATCAGGATCTGGTCATAAATCTCAGGGTACTCTGAAGTAGATTGGGAGGGATTTCCTTTTTAAAAAAACAACAACAGCTAACAGGCATCCTTCTGCTGCTGTCATCAATGCAATTCTGTGTATGTTTACTGAGATCTAAGTCCCAACATGTTCAGGTGGGCTTAGTCCCAGATCATTCCATATAGGACTTGTACATTAATGAGGCTGCAGAAACAGAGTAGATTTTTTAATGGCTATGAGTTCTCTTCTGGTACTGAAAACAAATGGCCAGGGTGTGCATTTGTTCAGAGTCACCCTGTTCCTTAATTTTCAGAGTACGATAGCACCCCCGTATCCACTGATTCACCATCCACTGATTCAATTATCCGCGGATGATGACAGTGGGGGGTGGATGGGGGAGGGAGGGGATGGATCCGCTGGCAGTGGTGGGGCATGTGGTGGTGGCTGTGGAGGTGGAGGCCTGGGAGGGCTTGATGGCAGGTTTGATAGTGGTGGCTGAGGAGGAGGTGGAGGAAGAGGCCTGGGAGGCCGCGGCCTAGGCAGGCTGGGTTGCGGCAGTGGCAACAGCCTTGGCCATGAGCCTCCCTCCCTCCCTCCTCCTTCAGAGTGTTTGCTATTATCCACAGATTTCATTATCTGCAGGAGGCCCCGGAACCAATCCCCTGTGAATACAGGGGAGGGGTCTACTGTATGTTGGCACCCTGGAGTAATAATAATAATAGTAATAGTAATAGTAACTTTTGTGCCTCTGGTTCCCACTGGGTAGCACTTGGAGTTCTGATTAAAAGACAGTAGATAACATGAGTCTAGTCTGTACTTTTGTTGTAATCTAAAGCAATATGAAATCCTTTTAGTTAATTCTTCTTAAAAGGTGCTGATGGGGAAGAGAGGGAGGGAGAAAGGAAGGAGGTTCCCAAAGAAGAATTGCTCACTACAGTATTATGGTAGGCAGTTTGGAGCATTTTAATGACTTTGATAGAATGTTTTATGATTTGGTAGAATGTTGGAATGTACAATATGGCCCCTGTATCCATGGAGGATATGTTCCTGGACTTACCATGGAAATGTCTCTCTCTCGCTGGCTTTTCTTCGCAAACGAAGATTCAGGAAGGACACATCTCGCACTTTCTGCAAGCGCACTGATGACTAAAAAGGCCAATCCGAGATAAACAAGTCCGGTTGCAGAAAGCACAGCAGAAGGTCTCCTTGGGTGATGTTTCCAGGTTGTGATTCTTTCTGTGTTGTTGTTTTTCGGTGTGAATTCTCAAATAAGGAAATGTGAAACCATGGATAATAGCAAACACTATTGTTTTCAATGGAAAATAATAAGACAGGCTGGCAGGCCTTACTGGGCACTGGGGCGGGACAGCTTCTCCATGGGCTGGTGGTGGCAGCGGTGGTCAGGTGGGAAGGACAAGAGCTCAGCTGGCCAGGGTGGGGACAGCCCTCACTCCTTCTTCTAGGTCTAGGCCCAGTCTTGTTCTCTTAAACACAGCTGGGGATGAGGAACTACACCTGAAGGTGGCCTCTCTTTTCCTTTCTTCCCGCCCTCCCCAAGAGCATGCTCGATCCACCCCTCCGCTGCCTGGATGATGCCCAGGGACTCTCTGCCTTGCCTCACCTCCCCACTGGTGGGCCTTACCAGGCAACCAGACAGTGCAGCTTCTCTATGGGCTGGGGGAAGCAGTGGGTGGGTGGGTGACTGAGGCAGCAGCAGCCTCAGCTGCTGCTTGCTAGGGGTCACCCAGAGGCGATAGAACTGTGCTGTGCTGGGGCAGAACCAGGGCACGCCAATCCAGTTGGTGGTCTCCACCCCCACTGAGCTGCCCTTCCCTTCCCTTCCCTTCCTTGCCCCACCAGGCCACCTGCCTGCCCCCCCCATCCTCGAGGTTGTGCAGTGGCGAGGGGTGTGTGTCTCTGCATGGATAAGGAAGAAGGCAAACTCTGTCTGTCCAGAGATGTGCAGCTGGGATTGCCACACCTCTCCAGCTGGAATGAGGAGGCAAACTCCTTTGTCTGGCCAGACAGGCACACTGGGACTTGTCACACCACTCTCAGAAAGACTCTCCATCCTTCTTTTGCAGAGAGAGGCACAGCCAGGCTGTTGTGATTGCAGATAAGTGAAACTGCATATTGTAGTACCATGGATATGGGGATAGTACTGTATTTCTTTTTTTTAGGCTAAGGGTGGGGTTGCTTAGATTGTTTCTTGTATGGCTCAGATAGCTTTTCCTAACATGGCAATGAACTGATAAGAAAAGCTTCATGTAACAAATTTCTGTATTCCATTCACTTATCAACAGAATTATCATCCTGCCAGAAATATAGTTGACAGCCAAAGATATAGTGCAGTTTTAGAAGAATGAAGTCCATAGTGTTTTCTGATAACATTTTGAACTTTCTAGGCAATCCTAAGGAGAGCTTTGAAGCCAACCTGTACCATTTTACCCTTGATGAAGAGAGAACATAAAAACAATCTTGAGTTCTTCCTGACACATGTTGGAAAAATCCACATGACAGGGTAAGGGAATATTTATTGAGTATTCGATTCATTCATATGGATATTAATATTAAAAAGCAGAATTTCAGTTTGGAGCCTGAGATTCTTTCTGGAATCTCAAAAGGCTATACTGAAATTTGAGTAGAAATTATACAATGGTCTACAGTATTTGTGTGTACTTAAAATTATATTGTGCTTTTTCTGAAGAGCCTGTGGGCCCAAAGTGTTCTGGTGGGACGTTCCTGGTCCCAGGCTGACTCTTGGCTATATAGGCTTGTATCTCATGGATGACTATATTCTTCTTTTGGGCTCTTGGGTAAAGTCTTCCTCAATCCTTCCTTTTGTGTTCAGAATAAATGTCCTTGCAAACAATCTGTGCCCACCTGTGGAATATCCTGCCCCTGTGGGAACTCCACTCATCTCTCCGTGCATTCTGTGGGACCACAGTCAGACGTGGGATGTGCCCAAAGCTGAAGACTTTCCAACAGGCTCTGGGAATTCTGGAGCAGCAACAGTCTACAATATTGGTGTGTACTAGAAATTGTATGCATTCCTCTCCAACTCCCAACCCATGCAATCAGAGAAATATGAAAAGCTCAAAGTAGAATGTTTATAATAGTTTCTCACTGAACAGAATGTATGACTCACCATATGCCTTGTGTCAGCACTTCAGCAAGAGAAGGACACTGATGGGCAGGAGAATAGTCAGAAGCAAGAGAGGGAGAAAGCTGCTTTCTTTATTTGCAGCAGTGAAACCTATGTGGTGGGAGGAAGAGTGTGAATGTTCGTGTTTGAATTTTGAGTCAGTTTGGGGAAATCTCTTTTGAACCTCTTTGAGCCAGAGGTTTATTTGGAGTCCTGAAAGCTACGTTTTGTCCTTTCCTATAATTCCTGACAGATGTGAATCCTGAATCAGCTGACCATTATTTGGTGGGTCACTGTATTGATGGCAGAGTTCTGTACCCAGCAACTGGTTACCTGGTACTAGCCTGGCGCACTCTGGCACGCTCTCTGGGAACCTCCATAGAAGAAATGCCCATCATATTTGAGGATGTTACAATCCATCAGGCAACAATACTTCCAAAGAAAGGTGAGACCAGCAAAGTATCTCCCTCTCAGGTACAATATGCTGGGCGTGGGGACTGATTCTTTGAAGTCCAGTGACTCAAGTCTCAAAACAGTCTGGTGAAATCTTTTACTTTAGGATACATTTAAATGAAACAACATACGATATAACCATATGACAGGGAAATTAAATCTTAAAAGAGCTTTTGTTCTAGTCAGAATACTGTTACAAAGGAATATTGCTATATGTAGGACTGGGCTTCCTGACCAATGTTTGTTAGGATGATGGCACAGGTATGAAAACAATTGGAACTGAGGTTCCTCTAATACAGGGAAGTGCAACTGCAAAGCGTGGGGGGGGGGCACAGTGGCATCTCATATGATCTCAGAGGGTTACAGCCCCGCCAAGGTGCTCCCTAACATTCTCTTAAATAGGTTTTCTATTTATTGTTAAAAGTGCCTCATCATGCCCCTTAGGACTGAATTCCTAGTTTGAAAAAGACCTCTCCGGGGCCTAAAATCCCCTGGGCAGAGGTGTGAAGAGCATTTATAGCCAAAATGTTGGGGGTGCTAGTGCCTCCTAACGGGCTGGAGGGAGCCATACGTGGCCCACAGACCACATTCTTCCACCCTTGCTTTAATATCTCACCAATCTCCTGCTAATTTTATAGGCTCAACACAACTGGAGGTGAGGCTCATGCCTGCTTCCCAGCGTTTTGAGGTGTCTGGGAATGGAAATCTGGCTGTAAGTGGTGAGTAAATACTTTCAGTACATGTTCTCTGAAGAAATCAAAGTATCTGTGTGCTCCTGATCACTGATGGCCCATTATTTCTATGGATTGTATCTACCAGGAAAAATTTCCCTTTTGGAAGAAACCGCTCTGAATAACCTTCATAACCAGCAAATTGACTTGGGGAACCAGCCAAGCCCAGACATCCGCTTATCAAAGGGGGACATTTACAAAGAGCTCCGCCTGCGCGGTTATGACTACGGGCCAGCATTCCAGGGACTCCTGGAATCCAGTAGCGATGGTAACTCTAAAAAGTCTACCTTGAAAAGTAGCATTAAGCATTGTTACTTTTCCTTTTAGAGTGTGCTAGTTAAAATGATAAGCTGTGACATTTCAAAGATGTGTGATTCAAGCATGAGGGAGACAGACATTTGCATGCTTGGCAATTTTAACCACTTTGCATGCAATCTGCCATACGTGAGAAGGCTACAGCTGAGGACAGTGCTGCATACACTTGCCATATCCCCAGTGTCCCCATGCACACTGGTGCCACCCCATCATTTCTTGATGGTGAGGTGCAAAGAGGGTCTCCACCCACATTTGTTTGAATACAAGTAGAACTCTCCAGTGCAGTCATGGACACTGTTTTGTCAGGATGCTGATCACATGGAGAGCATGTCTTGCACTTGAGCAAATGTGAGTTGAGGCTGTCTTCAGATCTTCCTGGTCAAGTGAAGAGGTCAGGAACTGAGGGTAGAGGGATAGTGTATGAAAAGTCCAAGGAAGATCTGGAAATCAGACATGAAGTACTGAATGAGCTTCGAAAGCACAGGAATCTTGTGAAAGCCAATACAGATATTACTTGTACATTAAATTGTAGTTTTCTGATTTACTGTGTAACAGGAGAGCCATGCCAGCGATGGCTGCTTGCTAATAGGTTGCTTCTCATCCTCAGGAAATACTGGGAAGGTGTTGTGGAATGGGAACTGGGTGACATTCCTGGACACCCTGCTGCATTTGATCATCTTGGGGGAAATGGGAAGAAGTCTGCGCTTGCCAACCAGAATCCGCTCCGTATGCATTGATCCAAAACTACACAAAGAGCGTGCGCACAGATACACCGATGAGATGGAAGGTAATAGGTTTTGCTTCCCTCCCCCGCCCCTTTTTTGCAGGCACAATCCCAGTAATTTATGGAAGCCAATACAGTCAGCTGTCTGTATCCACGGCTTTTACATCCACAGATTCAAACAACCAGCTCAAAAACATTCAGGAAAATATTCCAAAATGCAAACCTTTCTGTTTGCCTTTTAATGTAAGGGATGCCATTTTACAACACCATTGCACATCATGAGACTTGAGCATCCACGTTTTTTTGTACCCTGGGGGGGGGGTCCTGGAATCAAGCCCCACAAACACTCAGGGCCCACTGTAATTTAAAGTAGCTGTGCCTCCTAAAGTAGAAAGGTGGATTTGTGGAAGCCATAAGCCTATTAGTAACTGAAGTTTCTTTGCAGATTTTAGACTGAATTCTTAAAGATGTTTCTCTGTTTGATATCATTGACCTTTTCTAAATTTTGTGCCTCTTCTCTCTCTATGCCATGCAGCTTTTGATGCTGTTGTAGACCGTCGCCTTGATACTATCACAGCAGGGGCTGTTCAGGTCTCTGGTCTTCATGCCAGTGTGGCTCCTCGACGACAGCAGGAACAGAACTCTCCCACACTGGAGAAATTTTGCTTTGTGCCCTACATGGAGGATGGCTGCTTGTCCTCCAATGCTCAGCTTCAATCCAGCTTTGAACACTGTAAAGGTAAGAAACATTTGTATCCCTATAATTACTTTCAAAGTAATTACACTCTGGACAAAGTAGGCATCAGGGCCATGAAATAAAATGTATCCACTTAGATTTGCTTGATCAAAGCAGTGATCTGAGACTTTTTAGAAGCAGGAGTTAGAAACAGCTGAAAGCATGTCATTGTGCTAAGAAAACACAGGATGCCCATTGTAACCCTGATGTAGCTAGTGATGTACTTGGGGGCAATGGTCAAGTAATTACTTCATTGTTTCCAAATTACAATAGGTACATTTGGGCTATAACTGAGAGAGAAAACCTAGTCCATGGGATATGGTGGCTGTATTATATTCTACTGATTTAATTACAGTTCCCTGAATGACACTGAGCCCTTTTGGGTGGGTATCTGATTTATGTTACAGGAAAATCTTAAACCTTTTAAAGTAAAAGCAGTTTTTAAAAAATCTGGCTTATTGACTAGCATGGCTAGCTTTGTTCTCCAGTTTATTATTCAACTTTACTACATTTTTCATGCCACCTTCCTACAGTGCTAATTAATGAAACTATCAGAATAAGCACACAGTTAATATGGTGGTGGTGTGGTTTTGTACAGTTGTCAAAAACTGTACAAAACAAGAATATTTCTTACCTGCTCGGCAGTCTCTTCCCTGTCTGCTCCTGCAGTGGTATCGTTTGCCTCATTCAGGTTTCAGTTCCTAGTTTTACAGTGTTAAAAATTTTCTGACTACAGTCTGAACTCATTGCAAAACAACGCATACTATTTTAACCGCTGTCTTGAAACAAAAATATTTCTTACCTGCTCAGCAGTTTCTTCCCTGTCTTCTCCTACCACAGTCATAACAGTTGTCTCATTCAAGTTTCAGTTCCTAGTTCTACAGTGTTGGGATGCTGACTGCCTACCTCCTTGTCTAATCCAGTTTTTAACATAGGTCATCCCAATGTAATGGAAAAAAATAATGACCATATCATTAAAAAAAAGTTAACAATTTAAACATACATTGGTTAAAATAATTATGAATCAGTGACTGCCAAATTCAGCCTAACAATAAAATTCTGTTTGGAGTACGTGAGATACATATACAACCATGACTCAGTTAAATGCATTCTGTAGAAAAATATTTTATTGTTTTGTGTAGGGAATCACCAACGACACACAGATTTTGAGATGTTCATCTTCTTTCCTACAGTGTTGATCCAGAACTTACAGAAGAAGATAGCAAAGCATGGGGTCAAGTTGGCTATCCCAGGACTGGAGAATGTAAAAGCCTCCTTCCCGCAGATGGAACTGGGGCAGAAGGGTCTCCTGCATATTCTTGCTGAGATCTGTCGCCTGGAGCTCAATGGAAACCTGTATTCAGAACTAGAACAAGTTGTGACACGGGAGAAGCTGCATCTTCAGGAAGATCCCCTTCTCAATGGCCTGCTGGATTCTTCTGCCCTGAAAGCTTGTGTAGACGTAGCCCTGGAGAACATCACGGGTTACAGGATGAAGATAGTAGAGGTGAGCTGCAGTGCAATTCTGCACAGCTCTGAAATCTATCCTTTCTGTCTGTGGTTTACTTATGGGCTAATGACCAGGGGTTGAAAGGAAATATATGTTAACCAATCCTTAAAGGAATGTATAGAAGTTGTTCTGGTTTTCCATGGTCAGGAGGAAACCATAAGTTTCCTTTTAATTTTTCAAATTATATACAAATAAATGCATACAATTAAAATGTGCATGTTTCAAAAATGTACACAAGTATACTATAGTCAATGGGGAAAATGCATGAAAATGCATACTTTTAAGAAAAATGCATAATAAATACATTCATGTGGGAATGTAGGAAAAAGTTTTGCAACCTGATATGGAACTAAAAAGGAATGAGAATGATGGTGGGATTCTGAAAACCAGGGACAGGGGGGAATCCTGACAATTAGTAGCATGCCTAAGAAATGACACGTTGGCTTCTTATTAACCTACTTCATATTTGCAGGCTCTGGCAGGAGATGGGCACTTATACTCACGAGTTACAAGCATCTTAAATACTCAGCCAATGCTGCAATTAGATTACACTGCCACTGACCGAACACTAGAAATCCTGGCGTCAAAGGAGAACTATTTGCAGGAAATTGGTGTTTCCACTGATCCGTGGGATCCTGCTAACCCTCCTTCTGGAATTTTGGTGAATGCTAACCTCCTGGTTTGCAATTGCTCCCTGAACACTTTCAAGAATCCAGCAGAGGTGCTTTCCAATATGGCAGCTACTGTGAAGGATGGTGGTTTTATCTTATTGCATACTCTTCTAAAAGGTGAAATTCTGGGAGAAATAGTTGGTTTCCTCACCTCTCCAGAGCTTCAAGAGAAGCCAGGTCTTCTGACTCAGGTATATTATAAACTGTCTTACTGCTTTTTAGGTTTCTCTAGGTAGTGTTTTGTTCAGAACTCAGGTGTTTGGGTGTTACTGTTTTTAAAAAGTAATGATTCTGTTGTTCATGTTATTGGTTCCCAGCAATTAAGAGCTCAGTCCTGTTCATGTCTGCTCAGGTGGAAGAACCACTGAGTTCAAGGGGCCTTACTGTCAGGTTAGTGTGCATATCAGAAGTAGGCAACAAGCAGCCCATGGCCACAGGTGGCTCCAAAAGTCTGCCCCCCCCAATGTTTTTTTTTAAATAAATTGATATTCCCACACCTGAATTTCTCCAGAAGTGGAGGCCTTGAGCCAGAAGAGGGTGCAGGGCCTGCAAGTCTCCCCAAAGTCAGGGGGAAAAAAACCTTGTACTGGACCTCTGACCAGCCTCAGTTTGTACATACATATCTATGTATGTACTTTGTATTTCTAGGCCTACACTGAAAATTGGGCCTGGACCCGAAGAGGTTGCCTACCCCTTATTCTGCAGGAATCCAGCCTTAAAAGCTTAATTGCAGGGCATAATAATAAAAACCAGCCTGCACCACAGGATGAACACCATCATCCCCACATTGCCGTCGCCAAATCTGTGCTTAAGTCCATTCAGCAGTTCACCTACCTGGGAAGCATCATCTCCGCAGAGGCCAAGATTGACAAAGAGATTGATCACAGATTAGCAAAGGCATATAGTGCATTTGGAAGACTTTAGAAAAGAGTCTGGAGTAATAAACACCTGAGGCAAAGCACAAAAATCAGTGTGTATAGAGCCATTGTACTGTCTATTCTCCTTTATGGGTCTGAAACATGGGTCACCTATCGCCACCACTTACAACTCCTCGAATGCTTTCATCAGCGCTGTCTACGCACAATCCTAAATATACACTGGACCGACTATGTGACGAATGTTGCTGTCCTTGAGCAAGCAGGGATCACCAGCATTGAGGCCATGATACTGAGAACACAGCTGCGCTGGGCAGGGCACGTTTCTAGGACGGAGGCCCATCGCCTCCCAAAATAGTACTCTACAGTGAACTCGCCATGGGTCAGCATAAGAGGGGCGCTCCAAAAAAGCGATACAAGGACTCCCTGAAACAACATCTCAGGCTCGGCCAAATTGATCACCAACAATGGTCCGCCCTGGCCTCACATCGGGAGGCATGGAAACACACTGTCCACAATGTGGCAGCCTTATTTGAGAGCTCATGCCGAACAAGTCTTGAAGAGAAATGACAACGCAGAAAGAATCACAACCCGGAAACATCACCCAAGGAGACCTTCTGCTGTGCTTTCTGCAACTGGACTTGTTTATCTCGGATTGGCCTTTTCAGTCATCAGCGCGCTTACAGAAAGTGCGGGATGAGTCCTTCCTGAATCTTCGTTTGCAAAGAAAAGCCAGAGAGAATTAGGGCCAGAATGAAAGACGACTGTTATTGCATTGTTAGAGCAGGAAGAAAAAAATGTGTAGCAGATTCTACAAACACAAGAAATTATTGTGTTTTTCTGCCTGGGGGAAGCAATAAGATACTTACAACCTCTCTATATAAAAGGCTTGGGTACGTTTCTTCTCCCAGTGTGCCGTTTGGTTGCCTGGGAAGTATACCCAACCAATCCCGTCCTCCTCTCATTCCCTCAGCCAGTCACCACCCACATGCAAATCACCTCTTTACCTCAGTGTTGTTTACACTGAAATATATGAATAAATCTCTCTCTCTCTCTCTCTCTCTCTCTCTCTATATATATATATATATATATATAAAATGTCTTATTAATATATAATTTTTCAAATCTACTATAACAGCATATGTTATGCTGAATAGGGCTAGTAATAAAATAATCAGTCATTAGTATATGATTCACAGAAACAAAAAAAAATCTTATATTTTCTGTTAACACACACAACTGGGCTGTGATAACCAATCGCTGAGCCTCTTCAAACAAGAAAGGCAATTCCAAAGAAAGAGATGCCCAGAAGCTGGAATGTAGCTAAATTACTGAGCCCACTAATCTGAATGACAAAATTCTCACAAGAGTCAGAATGAACATCAGAATGGACTGAAATGATCCAATCTCAGACCAAACGAGTACAAGAAGGGAGGTGTGAGGATATATTTATTTTGTTTTTTGTTGTGCATAACAAAAAAACAAAATAGGATTGGGGCTTGGACCTCTTTCTCCGCTTCTTTTTCCTCTTCCTCTTCTTCTATTAATTTATATCCCTATTTTCTCGGAATAATGATACTTAAGGCAACTAATAACATATTTAAAAACAATACAGATTACAGCCTATACAAAAACTACAATAAAAGCGTAAATATAACAGTTATTTAAAAACAAATAATTTATAAAGTTACAAACAATAATTCATTTAAAAAAAACTATATAAAAACCATAACAGCAGCACTATGTAGTTCATTCCAATCAGCTTCTAAAAGTCTGACAGCATAAAAATGTTTAACTTGATGGCAGAAGGAAAGCAAAGACAGGGCCATTCTGGCCTCCTTAGGGCGGGAGTTCCAAAGTTTGGGAGCAGCCACCGAGAAGGCCCTGTCCCTTTTTCCCACCAAAAGAATCTGAGAAGTTGTAGCACAGAGAGAAGGGCCTCTCCAGATGATCTTAGAGCTCCAATGGGCTCATACTTAGAGGTAGGTGAGTAGATGGATGGGATTTAGGCTGCAGTCCTACACAGTAACCTGAGTATGTTGAACTGAATTCAGTTGAGTTTATTGCACTGTTAGGGTTGCAAATGGCTGCTTTGCAATTCCAAAACACTTCTCAGTATTGAACATATAATGAACATTCAGTATGTTATTATTTGTTTGTATATGTTAAATGTATCCTAACATAAATCAGTCACAGTATCCCAAATGTAAAGCGGAGAGAATATTTAGCCCAGATACAATGCTAGTCACAACTAGAATAGGCCCATGGAGTCAATAGGATTTACATAGGTGCTGATTTACCATTCAGTAATTGGTTCAGTAGGTCTACTCAATTTGGGATTAGCAGTTGGATTAAGGCCATGGTTTCCAGAGACTTTGTTATAATGGAGCCAGAAAATCTTTGTTTAGGCAACCCGTGTTTGGACCTATTTTTATTCTCCTAATTTGCTTGGCTTGGCAGGTAGAATGGGAGGAATTATTTAGCAAAGCCAATCTGAATTTGGTGGCTATGAAAAGATCTTCCTTTGGTGCAGCCATCTTCTTATGCCGTCGGCCACTTCCCGTGAAGAAACCCATTTTTCTGCCTGTGGAGGAAACTCATTACAAATGGGTGGAACCTTTGAAGGTAAGGTTTTCAATATGGAAGGTAGATGTTTTTCAGTCTTGTTCCCAGGCTTTCCATATACATTAAAAATTCTCAAAGAGAATCTTTAGGGACTTTTAAAAGTGTCCTCTCTTGATCCATGTGAAATTAGAGAGCCTGCTGTCTGCATGTTACACATTATGGAAATCACTCTTCCTTTTCCTTAGTAAGTGACTGGGGTTTCTCTTGTAGGAAATGCTAGCAGACACTTCTGACCAGCCCATATGGTTAACTGCTATTAGCTGTGGTACTTCAGGAGTTGTTGGTATGGTGAACTGTCTACGTCAAGAACCTGGAGGCCACAGAATCAGGTACAATATTTAATCTCACAGTGATGGAGCATCTATTTCTTATGAACATCTAATGTGAGTGAAAGACGAAACAGATTAAATGCTGTATTTTACTTCGTAGGTGCCTTTTTGTGTCCAACCTGAAAGCTTCTTCTGCTAAGCCTCCTACCAACCCTTCTGCCAAGGAGATGCAGGCAGTTCTCCAGAATGACTTGGTGATGAATGTTCATCGTGATGGAAAATGGGGCTCTTTCAGGCATCTCCAGCTGAAACAAGGTGATTCTTATGATAAAATTTATGACCTTTCATTTCCATAAGAAGTGGGAAACAACAACATTGGAAGGGACACTGGCCCAGCCATGGCCCCCACATCCTGAAGAGGGCCCCCAAGCCAGGATCTTTGGTGGGCCCCCTACCTACTACTAAGGTTAAGGACAGCAAGATGCTGTATAGGATTTAGGATAAAAATTAAAATAAGTCAGTTTAAATTATGACACCAAAGTAATATTTATATTTATTTTGAAAAAAAACCTAAATGGATTTACATAATAAACACAATAATATCACGCCAACCCCCCTAGGCTAGAGCCCTGTCAGCCCCCCTCCCTTGTGGGGGCCATGGGTCCGGTCTCTCTCCTTGATAATGATAAAAGTGAATGGTCTTCTGCTCCAGGTGTATCCTCCTGATTCTATTAAATGAGAAATGTCCTTTTCAACACAGGGGTTAAAATGGTACGTGTTGTTTTGCAGTGAGTTCAGACTATAGTCAGAATATCTTAGGAAAGGCTGAATGGAAACAATTGGTTGACTTTGCAACTCAGTTCTCCCCAGTCTTGATGTTTGCAGTGTCCAGCGCATCTTATTGTTAAATAGACTTATCTTTGCCATACTTCTGTTTGTAAAATGGAACAATGCTGACTGCCAGGTATCCTGCTCTTCTCCAGCTCAATCGCAAGAGATGACTGAATATGCATTTGTGAATGTATTGACACGTGGAGATCTTTCCTCCCTTCGCTGGATTGCTTCTCCGCTGCGCCATTTCCACACAACCAATCCCAATGTCCAGCTCTGCAAAGTCTATTATGCATCTCTTAATTTCAGAGACATAATGTTGGCTACAGGAAAACTCTCCCCAGATGCCATCCCAGGTGAGTGAGAGAACATTTCTTTAAGTAGATGATTCACAATATATATATTTTTTTATTATTTGCATGCTGTCTGTAACCCATCTTTTTACTTTGTGCAAGAATAATTTTAGAATATTATCTAAAAATGAGAGATATTTTATCCAAAACCTGGGTATTAATAACATGAGAAAGGCCCAAAGCTCAGTGTTAGAAAACATGCCTTGGATGCAGAAGGTCCTAGGTTCACTTAACATGTTCACTTGGCATGTTCACTTCAAAATTTCAAGCAGCAAATTCTAGGAAGGACTACTGCCAGAAGCCTTAGAAAGCTACTGCTGATCATAGCGAGTTCTGGCCTAAATGGACCAATGGACTCACTTGATTGAAGTCAGAATAGTGGGGGCAGGGGAATTTCCTGACTGATTTCCAATTGTTCATTCATATATTACTGTCTCAAGATTCATTTCCTAATGCCTATTTTGTAAGTATTACATGCATTTGTCAGAGTTATGAGTATTCAAAGGGGTTCAAATGAGGGAATTTCTCCTCCATTCCTGTTATTAAACCTCGGTAGCTTGAGACAAGTTCTTCACCTCTGTCATATTATCCTCAACAGAAAATAGGATTAACATTCTCACTTTATATGAAACGATGATTTAATTCCATCATTAATATATTCTATAGCAAATCATTTATCATCATATCATATCAGGATGGTTTCTACAGAAGCTGCTTTGGCAACTGATAGGTGCTGGCAGAGAAACCTAATATTAAGGCAATAAGAAATAGTTTCTTACCTTTACTCTGAATCTAGACACTAAACAGTCAGTGTTATTAATTTCAAGAATGGAAGAGGGCCAAAGATGTTAAGAGTCTGCTACTACCAAAAGCTACACTTTGGAAGTTATTTTCTACCATATATTATACTGTCATTTGGGACTGAAGTTGCCCAGTCACATAGTAAAGTGGACTTACTTATTTGTGATCAGGGATGTAGAATGCTAAGAATTAAAAGGCCATAGTAGCAATCTGAAAACTGTGGCTGATTCTTTTGAATTAATTATTAATCAGTAGCATTTTTATCACAGGCGCTTCACAGGACTGTTCTGTTATTAATATTTTTAGGAAACTGGGCACTACAGCAATGCATGTTGGGAATGGAATTCTCAGGATGTGATTCTACTGGAAAAAGAGTGATGGGACTGCTACCAGCTAAAGGACTAGCTACAGTAGTAGATTCTGACAAGAGGTTCCTATGGGAAGTGCCACAAAACTGGTAGGCCATTGATGTTTTATTCCCTACGGGGCTAGATAATAAATATTTTGTATGATGTGAAGGCCTTTTTAAAAAGGAATGTAGGTTTAATGTAGACAGTGTGCCAACAGGAACAAAACAATGGCTGAGATCCTATTTAAAGCTGCCGCCAGAGTATGGCAAACAGAGACAATAGCAAGGTGGTAGCAGGGTGGGTTGGTAGCTCACCAGGCATTCCAAGGGCCTTTCCAGCCATGGGATTGTGGAGAGGATCTATGTCTGTGTGCCATTGTGCTGGGGGTGAATGGGGAAATGGCTTTGGTAAAGAGACACTGGATACCTCCTTACGCAAGCGTCTAAATAGTACAAGCACCAGACTTCTGGGTTGGAATGGCAGATCATAGCCAGCTCCTATAACCAACTAGCTGCAGGAGGGGACACTTTACACAGCAACTATTAGCCACACTGAGTTTGGACCAGCAAAAAGTTATTCCTAGATCAAAGGGAGACCAGGGGATAATCCATGAGGTTCTGCAAGCCCCTGCTACTGGCAATTTATTTGCCACTGCAGAGAAGACCGAGGCTGTGAATTTGCCTCGCCATGTAAAAAGTCTGTTGGATGATGGACAGAAAGTCTGCATAACCAACTTTCATAATTAAGTGGGATAAAAGTATTGGGTTGTGCTTAAGAGAGGCTTTCTGAACCCAGTGGTGAGATCAATACTTCTAGTGAATTTACTTCTTCATGCAACCAAGACATTGTAAGTAGAGACTGACTCTAGATTTAAATAAACATTTTTAATAAAAGCAAAAAGCTAAGAACTGGGGGGCTTTAACTGAGAGAAACTGAAGAAGAAAGGGATTTTAATTATAAAAAGGCAAGAATAATAAGAATAATAATGTTATAAAGGGTGAGAAACCTATTTGTTCTCATGTAGCTGGCATAACAAAACAACAGATAACCTGGTGGCATTGCTACCATACTGACAATAATATAAGTGAACCTAACTTCTGGATTATACAAAAGAGTTTGCTAGACAGCAATGATGACAATTTTCATGAAAATGCGAGTTGTTTGAAAGAAGATTTAGAAAACCCAGAGGACAATGCAATCAGGGAAGAAATGTATAAAGAGGTGATATCGCTGAGAGAGGATCTAAACCAGAATGATGACAAATAAAAGCTGGAGTGGAAATTTTGGATAAATGGAGACTTATACAGTAGAAGAGACTAGCCAGGATGACGAGGAAAATGTGGAGGATCAAGTTGGAATGGAAGTTATTGAGATAGAAAGAGATGGCTCTGTCCCATCAGAGAAAGATGAAGAATTGGATGACCTGGAGGAATCGGCTAAGATCAAGAGATTTAATACTGGAGGGAAGAAGGTGGTTCTGGATAATTTTATTGAGACTAAAGCTTTCAGGATGGAGAAGAGATGTGGATCTTGTAGGTCAGAGGATCTAAAAGAAAAGAGACAAAGGGAGAAAGGAGACCTCCTGCCCAGAGAGCTGAAGCAGATGGGAAAGTAAACAAAGTGTTCATGATTAAGATGAACTATGTGTATGAGATAATGTACTTACTGCAGGGTTTTTTTCTGTTTGGATAAGTTATGCCCAGTTTTCACAATGATTGAGATTGGGTAGAAAACCGTGGGTTAAGTAAAAGTGTTAGAAGTGAAATGTAAAGGATTGGTTTTAACTGGTTTAGAAACAATATGTATTCTAATTTGTTAACTGATGTGGGATGTCTGGTTTATAAAACAAATATTTGTACAAGAATGTTTCTGGGTTATATTAAAACTAAAGAGAAGGTTTGATATATATTATAATTTAGATATATGTATGAGACAGATTAAATATAAGGCTGTTCTACTAAAAAGAGGAAATAACGTACGTATTATTTGAGATGTTAATACTGCAGTGTCAACAAAAGAAGACTGGCTGTTGAAATTGTCTGGTCTAGATGAAATGGATAAGTTATCTGTGTTGATTAGAGAAAATCATTGGTGATACTTTTAAAGGAATGGGAACCTTTGATTGTCTTTTTGCAGTAAAAGGAGAATAATTTGTTAAATGTAGGTTTTGATAATTAGTAATTTTGGTTAAGTAGAAGAAGTGAATGAATAATGTTTAAGCTTGACAAGTAAGATGGCCTTTGTGGTCTCTTCCAACTCTATGAATCTATGATTTTACATACTATAATCATTGTAAAAAAAGTTGGAAGTCAGTGTAATTTTATGTCTTTGCAGGGGTGTGGTGTTTTTTTCTTTTCTTCCTGGTTTCCCCCCCCCTTTTTTTTTTCTTATCTTTTTCTTTATTTGTATATTTTCTTTCTTTTTTTAATGTAGTGGAAAGTTTCTAATAAAAATATTTAAAATAAATAAATAGTACAAGCACTCATATAATCAGGACTTATGCCAAGAGGATTCTAGTCAGTCTCAGATTTTGAGGCATAATATAATTGTTGATTTAAATTAATCAGCCAGTACCCTGGGTTCTTAAGGGTCCCATTCCCTCCTCTTTATCATCTAGTTACATCTTTGTTTAGTATATACTCTATAGGGGTAAACTGCTCTGCCATGTTAGTGTTTGTTTTCATTTGTGGAGGTGTATTAATGAACTTTGAGAAAAGAGTAATGGTACATTTGCTTCTTTGTAACCCAGTGGTTCCAGCTGGATCTGTGAGTGGGTTTGAGTAGCAGGTTCCTTCATTTTGATAGAGCTTGGTCATGACACTTTATATGCATAGTTTCTTGCTGTTGCCTAGGCAAAATTCTGTCAGTAATGGGTCCCTGCCTCTGCTGCTCACAGGTGTCAGATGCACAGTCCCAGAAACAAGGGTTTTCATGGAAGAGATGTTTGGTAATTGGTGTGTGTGATCTACTATGAGCTTCTTTAAAACTTAGTTTTAAAAAAAATCCTGTCAAATAGGTAGATGAACAGCTAGCTACACAGTGAAGTGCTCAGATGCATCAAAACAGCTTAGCTGGCTGTTATGCAGTCTGTCTATGACTATCTGGGTATATGCTGCAACCTAGATGTTTTTTTTTAACAAAGAAAACGGACAGCATTCTCCCCTACCACCCAACACTGCTTACTCAAAGTCTTTCTTAAAAAGCAATACTATTTCCTATATTTATTACCCAATCAACATAAAAGATGATACAATTTTTGTCCTGTTAAAGAAGGTGCTAAATGACAGTCTAATCTAGGGCTTGTCTACAGTGGCAGGAAACCCCCACACCTACCTTGTAGCTGCAATGGATATTTTTGATCTGCAGTGCCTTGTACACACCACACTCACTGGGTTTCTCCGATTGTAGATTGCGGTAGGGAGGCTGGCATTTATATCTAAGAAAAGCCTCTTTCCCTTTCTCCAGGACTCTACAAGAGGCAGCCTCTGTACCTGTGGTATATGCCACTGCTTACTATTCCTTGGTGGTTCGAGGTGGCATGAAGAAGGGAGAGTCTGTGCTCATTCATTCAGGCTCAGGTGGTGTTGGCCAAGCAGCCATTGCTATTGCTCTGAGCATGGGCTGCCATGTCTTTACTACTGTTGGTAAGTAATAACATCACTTCCCTTCAGTTTATCTGGAGATTTTCATTCTAAGAACTCTTTATCTTTACTCAGTGCTGTTATTCTTCATAATTCTAAAACTTAGAAATATAAAATAGGAGCAAGTTACTTATGTTCAGGGACAGTATTTCCGCTCTGAAGCATGGAACAAAAATTATGTGCATCTCAATGAAGCACATGTTTAATTCCACAAAGATAAAAATGGAGGGAGAGAATAGGACTGTGTGGCACTCTTCTTAATTCTTTTATTCTTTGGGGCAGGGAATCAGTTCCTAGATCCTTACAGGCATAATTAACCATAACTTCATTTACAACAATTGGTGTTATTTTTTGTCTTTTTCCAAAAACGTAATGCTTATTTTCTGATTTCAGGCTCTAAAGAGAAACGTGAATATCTCCAAAAAAGATTCCCCCAACTTGATGCAAACAGCTTTGCCAGCTCCAGAAACACCTCTTTTGAACAACATGTCCTGAAAATCACCAATGGTAGAGGTAGGTATAATGACAGAAGGCCAACAAGAATTAAGAGCCCTCTAGCAAAGATTTACCATTAGAGGGTAGAATATTTAATTAGTAAAGGATTATGGAGATAAATGGAGATAATTTGCTAGGGGGGCAGGGCAATGAGAATCCTGTAATGTACAAGTACTGGATTATTGTGTTTGATTATTCTTGAAGGGGTTGATCTGGTGCTGAACTCCTTGTCAGAAGAGAAGCTCCAGGCCAGTCTACGTTGCCTTGCTCGACACGGGCGTTTCTTGGAAATAGGCAAATTTGACCTGTCCAACAACACACCACTTGGTAAGATTTCATTCTTTTCATTTTAATGCAGATATCCATGGCCCTTCAGGGCTTTATAGGACTTATACATCACAAACTAACAGTTTCAGTTCATAATTATTTGCACACAGATTTGATTTCCCAATACAGTCAAGGTGTCACAGTACAGTCATGGTGTCACAGTTTCTATGGACTTGTCTACACTGGCAGGAAACCCCACACCTACCTCATAGTTGGGGAGGATGTTTTTAATATGCAATGGTCCTGTAAACGCAACACACACTGGGCTTTTCCAGTGGTAGATCAGAGAATCCCACCACACTGCTAGTTGTGTCAGAGTAAAAGGATGGGCCTATGCTGAGCCTATGTGTCATACTATTTCTGGCCACACGGCCAGGGCTGCTGCGGTTTTTTTTTTTTTTTTCTGTTCACTGGTGCATGCAAATATACAATGTCCCAGAGTACTGTATTACTGTATAAGCAGAGATACACTTATTCAGATATGCACACAATCGAAAAGAAAAAAAGCACCAGAACAGAGTCCTGTCCAGTGGAAGACCACACCTGCTTCACGCCAAAGCCAATCCACAGATGCCGCATGGACAATAATCCAGGTTTTCTCCTCAAATGCAGAGCAAACCATGAATCTTACAGAACCAGACTTCCCTGCAGAAACCCCAGTGAAAATGTGCATAGTTAAAAACATTGTGTGATAACTGTGTCACGAATACGGTGAGTACTTTTTTCTGCCTGTGTAGACAAGTCCTAAGATAAATAACAAAATAGGGATAAGAAAATAGAGCTAAGTGTGTAATCTTTGCGCTTAATAGATAGTGAGGCGACATATGTTTTATAGGCCTTGCGTGTCCAGGTATATTTCTAAATGTGATGGCAATGTGTGCTAGAAAGGCAGGGATAACAAAGCTGAGATTAATTGTTCTTCATATCCCATCTTTTCAGAGTCTGTTAAGATTTGTGAAGTGATTTCCCCCACCCCAAGGTTTTTCTCCATTGGGATCAAGGATTCCATTATGTGACAGAAAAGGGATGTCAGATACACCAGCTAAGACCAGCTAGCTACCCCAGTAATGTTAATGATGTACAAAGGATCTCAGACTCTCCTACTATCCATGCTGAGTAACTGCCTCCTTCCAAACAACTCTGTAAAGCTACAATCATCCTTTTATAGTGATATTATACAGTCTACATGGTCACTTGAACAGGAGTGCGATAGCATGATTTCTAACAAATACAACAGAAACATGTGTATTGAGGGATGGCAATGCCATCATGAAACTGTTCAATGCTTTCTGGATGATTCCTACTGCTACTATGGCTTAAGATAGACTTAGGTCAGTGATGGCAAACCTATGACACGCGGCCGTTGGCCTCCCCGCCCCGCCCGCAACCTCACCATCCTCCCTAAAGTGGCGATTGGGGCTTCAAAGCCCCAGTTGCCACTTTCCTCCACCACCTCACCTCAGGGCTTTGAAGCCCCAGTCCCACTTTCCTCCCACCCTCCCACCCTTCCCAAAGTGGGAATCTGTGAATATGTGGAACTGTGAATGTGAAATCCATGAGTGTGGAGGGACAACTGTAGTCAAAAATGTTTCATCCTCCCCTATTAGACACTCTGTGCCAGAGGTCTATAGGCCAAAACAACAGAAATCCGACACAGAGCGTCTAGTTCTGGGACTTCTGGTTAAGCTAGGATCTTTGCCCTCACTTCCGCCGGCAGAGATAATGTTTTTTCCTCAAAATGACACACCACCTGAGTTATGCTCAGTTTTTTGGCGAAGTTTGACACACCAAGCTCAAAAGGTTGCCTATCACCGACTTAGGTCTTTTATATACGGGGGGAGGGGGAAATATGAACATGTCCGAAAAAGCAGGCATTTGCAATGATGCAGCCTGTCTTCACGGTCAAAAGAGCCCCCCTAAACTCCGCATGACCTCCTAGCCAAGATGGTGGCCGCAAGTGATTTACTCACAATTTTAAATCTGCCCCTGCCAAAAAATGTTTTTAAGTTTTCCATGGTGCGCCCAAGCAATAGTTCATATTTCCAAAAAAGAAAGGAAAAAGTATAAGACTGCCATGTTATTGACTTACTGGAGCCTCGCTTAGCTGAAAATTGAACATGGCAGCCACAGGGGCTTTCCCTGTTTGCTAGCCCCGCCGTGCTCGTCCAGCCAATCAGATTAGGCTGCTTGTTCGTATCCGCAAATGCGAGTGTTCAAATGATCACACATTTGCATGTTGTACAGAGCTTTTTAAAAAATCCGGACGAAGTCCGGACACAATGCACATGGATTTAGCAGTGGATTTGGCTGCCCTCTTCTGAATGACATGTATTTATGCGCATGTTTGTATGCACGGATCACTGTATGTTCACATCCTGTTTGTATTATTTTGACCGTATAGATAAGACCGTAGTGCTTTAAAATTTCCAAAGCACCTCACATACATTATCTCAGTATTCCTTAACAATAACCCTCTGAAGTAGCTTAGTATTATTATCCTGATACTGCAAATGGGAAAAATAAGACTGAGTGACAGCAGTTTGTTTAAGGCCATCCACTGAATTCATAGCTGAAGAATTTATACTAGAACGATGCTCCATTTGCTGTTCACCCTGCCTAGCATCCACAGTTCCATGGAAGTTCTGGTCCCGTCTATGTGACAAAAAAAACACACGTATTTATTCAAAAAATCTGGACAGACCGCCGTTCAAATAAATTTGTGTTATTTAGAGGGGGGGCTGTAAAAGGCACCTTTTAGTTTGTGTCCAGTGGATCCAGCTCTTCATCCGGATCCCAGGGTTTAATCTCGACAATTTTCAATTGATTGGTCGTATAAACACTCCTGTTCACACAGATCCAAACAGGAGTGCAACCTGATTGGCTGGCCAGATAGAGGGACGGGGCTTGGAAAGAGAGGAATCAGTATTGACCGCCATTTTTTTTAAAGGTATGCAGTCCATGCCACCGCCGCTGTCCTCCTCCTTCCTTTGTCTTTCCCCCGTCCCAGCCCCACAACCGCCGCCGCTGTCCTCCTCCTCCATAGGGGAGAACTGCTGGAGGGAAGCAAAGGAAAAGCCAAGAGAGCCTCACCGGATGCTTCTAATCCTCCTCTTCCTCCCTCTCCCTCTTTGGGCCCTGGCGCAAGCAACAACCCAATTTGGGCTGCCCCCTCCTCAGTTTCACCTCCGGCGCAGCAGTCCTCGCCTTCCTCCCCAGCAAGGTAGATTTGCAGCCCCACCGCTGCCGCCGCTGCTCTCCTCCTCCATCCTCCTCCTCCAGACCCTGGCCCCCTTCCCAGCCCCACCACTGCCGCCACTCTCCTCCTCCTTCCTCTGTCTTCCTCCTCCGGACCCTGGCCCCCTTCCTAGTCCCACTGCCACCTCTATCATCCTCCTCCCTCCCAGGTCATGCGGATTTTACAGGGGGGTAAAAAATCATGTAGGCAGAGTGTTCACATTTGAGCGCTTGCCTTTTTGGATTTTTTACCCCCGTACGGATGTTTTGCCCCTCATGTAGACGGGGCCCCAATTAGCTCATCAGTATCAGTGGAGTGTTTTTTCTTTACTTTGCCAGTGACCGCTTTTGTTTAAATAGTCTCCATTAAGTCAATAACATTTCACCAGTGTGGGAGGGGTCACCAAAGTGACCAAAACACTTTCTGAATCAGTTCACTTCCTAAATTTCCTGTTCTGGCATCAAAACAAGGTAGTTGTTATAACTAATACCTTTTGCAAGCAGCCTATGGACATTATCACATCAGCCTGTTATCCCACAGCTATCACGCTAGTTTAATTAATAATAATAATAATAATAAAATTTTATTTATATCCCGCCCCTCTGCAACGCAATCGGGGCGGCTTACAATATAAAAACCCCATACTCACAATACCCTAGCCCACCCACCCCTTAAAATAATATTAAATTACAAAGGATTAAAAACATGCATTAATTAAAATATATATAAATTAGAAGAAAAAAATTTAAAACATACAATCGTAGCCTAGAAAGGGCAGCTGAGTCTTGGGCCGGGATAATTATTCAGGAAAGGCCTGCCGGAAAAGATCCGTCTTTACAGCTTTTTTAAAGCTGTCTAAGGTGGTAATAAGACGGATCTCGTCTTTGTTAGAGAAACATACTGGTTTTGCACCAATATTTATCCCACTTTTCTTCATTAGCACTGCTTTGGTGATCCATGGTCATGCGAACTGCTTTCTGCACCGCTGCCATAACTCCGCCTTCTGACCCCTGCATGCCCTCCCCTATGCATGCATGTCTCCTCAGCAAGGGAAGACTATCATTCCTTTTTTGGCAAGGTGAGGGGTGAGAAGCCATCCCTCTGTACCTGCCAAAGAAATAAGAGGGGACATTCACACTAGAGAAATAATCCAGGTTGAAATTGGAGTATTTGCATGGCTCCTTCCTATGGAATCCTGGGATTTGTAGTTTGGAGAGGCACCAGCAAGCACTCTTTGTCAGAGAAGGCTAAAGACCTTGTAAAACTACAAATCCCAGGATTCCATAGGAAGGAGCTATGCAAATAATCCAGTTTCAAACTGGATTATTTGTGTTTTGTGGATTCCCCCTGAGAGTCATTCCTCATGGGGAGGCATCTATCATTCTTTCTATGGGGGTGGGAAGCCAGCTGCGCCTCTCTGTGCCCTCCAAAGAAAGAACGGGAGTTCTTTCTTGCAGGGAGATGTCTGTCATTCTTTCTTTGGGGGGGGGGCAAAACTGGTTGTAACCCTCTGTGCCTGCCAAAGAAGGAATGACAGTCATCAGGGAGCAGTCTCCCCTGCGAGGGAGGATTATCATTCCTTTTTTGGTGGGCGGCCGGGGCGGAGGGAGAAGCTGGCTGTATGCGGGGGTTTTTTGCTGGAATCACAGCAAAAAAATTAAAAAACAGGCATGGAGTAGAACAGCAAGGGAGAGAGGGAAGCTAAGAGAATCATGCCATATGATTTATGTCATCTCGCTACTTCTGTGGAAGGGATCTTTCACAATTGGGAATATGCCAATATTGAGAGTCATTGACAGGTTTTCCCCATCAGTGAAGAGGTGCGCTACAGAAATGACTGGAATGCAAACCAGCAACAGGATAGACATGGCAGTGTGCGATAAGTACTGGCCAAATTTGCTAATACATTGCTGTAATTCCAGAACAATACCTCATGTGATAATTTCCTATGTTTTTATGAAACAGGTCTCTTTCATGTCTTGTTTGTGTTATTCACATTATTTCAGTTAACAGCCAGTGGATATTACATCTTAAACATAATTGCTTCATTAACATACTTGTGCTCTGAAGGTGAAACTATTTCTTTTTCACTGATTGTCAGATATGTGAATTGTTTTTAAAGTGCAAATGAGCTTTTCCGGGAACAGAAAATACAACGGAATAGAAGTATAACTGTGTTGCTTTTTCTAGGAATGGCCCTTTTCCTGAAAAATGTGGCTTTTCATGGGATCCTATTAGATGCCATTTTTGAAGAGGGAAACAAAGAATGGGAAATCGTCTCAGACTTGCTAATAAAGGGTATCAAAGATGGGGTGGTAAAACCTCTGCGGACAACTGTTTTCAAAAGAGAAGAGGTAGAAGCTGCGTTCAGATACATGGCACAAGGAAAACACATTGGGAAAGTTGTCATCCAGGTATGATTGGTACCTCTAGATTACATTTTTGTTCCCAGAATACTAATTGTGGAAATGGCACTGAATAACTAGTAATATCTGCATTTTTAGGTGGCAAAGAGAGACAGAAATAGGAACATGTGGTAAAGACCCCCCGTGGATACCAAAATCCATGAATACTCAAGTCCCATTACAGTTGTCCCTTCACATTCGTTGGGGTTTGGTTCCAGGACCCTCGTGAATACCCAAATCCGTGAATACTCAAGTCCCATTATATGCAATGGCATAGCAAAATGGTGTCCCTTATATAAGATGGCAAAATCAAGGTTTGCTTTTTGGATTATTATTTTTTTAAGAATATTTTCAAGTCATGAATACTTAAATCCGTGAATGCCAAATCCGTGAATATGGAGGGACAACTGTATATGCAATGGCATAGCAAAATGGTGCCCCTTATATAAGATGGCAAAATCAAGGTGTGCTTTTTGGATTATTATTTTTTAAAGAATATTTTCAAGCCATGAATACTTAAAACTGTGGATACCAAATCCATGTATATGGAAGGACAACTGTAGTTTTTTTTAATACTGCTAGCATTTATTATATGCTACAGTGATTTTAAAAAACAGTAATGGTAGACAACAGTGAAAAAAATCACAAAAGAATATACCCAATCCATATATAAAAGGATAAAAGTATCTAAAATTCAGAAGGGCAGTTAAAAAAATAAGAAAAAAAACATCCAATCCAAAACATAATTAAAAATACACACTAAAACAGTTGAAAAGAAAAAGAACTGAGTTTAGTTGAAAAACGACCTGTTTAAATTTTAATATTTGATTCTCCTTTTTTTAAACTGTCAGTCAGTGTAAGTTTATTAACAGGAGAGTCAGATATGCCTCCTCTGGTAGTCTGGACATTTGTGGATTGAGGTGAATCTGCTAGCCCAGAACTGAGTTGAAAAGATCAGGGTGGGACCTATCATAGGGCAGCTGTATTTGTGAAGTTCAAAGGAGGGATTAGCATTTTTACTGAAACTTAGCACAGTCCAAACATGTAAATGTGTGTGGCAGAAATCACCAGATGTCCCAGTATTATAGATTGAGCTATTCAGTCTTTATGCCCATCCTTGTCTTTTCTAACTTTCTATCATTGTCCACTCTGTCTGCCTCAGAGGCTTCAGTTGGACTATTTACCAACTGCTTCCACTTAGGTTTATTCTTTGTTTGCATAAATCTGCATAAATTTGTGAAAATATACCAGATCAGTACATTAGGACCCCTGTATCCACTGATTCATTATCCACTGATTCAATTATCCATGGGACACAAAACAGCCACACCTACCGTAGAGTCTTCCTAGAAAATGTGTCATCTCTAGCCATTTTCTAGGTCCTCCAAGGCAACTCTATGGTATTTTAAACTGGAAGTCCCATTCTTTTCAATTATGTTTGCTGTTATCCACGGTTTTCAGTATCCACCCCCACCCCCCAAACCAATCCCCAGCGGGTATGGGAGTCCTACTGTATGGCCAGAATGTGTAATTATATGCCTATTCTTTGAAATATATTTTTAAACCAATGGTTTTAAAAGCACTTTTTGGAGATGCTTGCCTGTGAGCAGGAAGAGACAGATATTTTTTGGCACAGAATAACTTATTGCTATAAAAGCACAGGGCATGTTTCAATGTTACCCATGTTTGATGACTTGTCAAACATTGCTGTGTGCAGGTCCACGAAGAAGAAAATCAATACCCAACAAAGGAAGTTAAGCTAACCCAACTCCCGGCCATTTCCCGGACATCTTGCCCACCAAACAAGTCATATATCATCGCAGGAGGCCTTGGGGGATTTGGGCTAGAACTGGCTCAGTGGCTCATTGAACGAGGAGCAAAAAGACTGATGCTAACCTCTCGATCTGGCATCCGAACAGGTAAGCTAAAACAAAAAACAATGAATAGGAAAGACTGGATTTATGAGAGTTCACAATGTCATTGAATGCTGGGCTCAGGCTTTTAATTTTGTTCTTGATAATAATGGATTTCTGTGAACATGAAGCAGGAGAGAGGAAATGTTGCAATGAAATTATGAAACATCTAGATTTAGCATCCAATAAAAAGAAATTAATGAAGTCTTTTGGTACATAGACATCTATAACATGTTTTCACCATTTGAAAGCTGAATAAGGATCTAGAGCCAAAGCATCACTAGAATTATAAAGTGAACTTATCCAGTGTGTACCTTCATGATCTTGCTGCATTCATATGACTATTCTTTTAGAAATACAAGACAGATTCCTGCTGTTTCTGTTTAAATGTTACTTTAATCTCTAGGCTATGAAAAAAACATGAACAGATTCCTGAAAAAACTCTCTGGTTTTTTTTAAATTGTCAAACATATAGTAGAAAGTACAGCTACTAGATTTTTAGACAACACTGTTATAGTGTTACTATTCCACTTTATTTGCTCTGGCTGCCTCCTGTTGAATCCTAGGATTTGCAGTTTAGGGAGGGGCATTTACAACTCTCAGCCAGAGAGATCTTAGGCCTCACTAAACTACAAACCCCAGAATTCTACAGCAGGAAGCCAGAGCAATTAAAGTCGAATAGTAACACTATAACAGTGTAGTCTGAAAATCTCCCTAAAGTATTTGATTATGAAGAACAACATATGATAACATATAACACCTGAAAACTAACCCCCCCCCCAAATTGACAATTACATTAAAGAAAAAGAGTAAGGACAGACATTCTAACCAACTCTCTCATTCCATAGGATCAAACAATGGATATTTTTCTACACCTTAACTAACCAATTATCATCATAATTATTGCATTATCCCAAATTCTAAACAAGCAGTCTTCCTCTTAGATTAGAGGAAGTACAGCTTTATAATCATAACTGGTGCGCAGTGAATACTAGTCTAGATTCTTGATTTTTAGGTTACCAGGCTAAACGGATCCAAGAGTGGAAACAACTTGGAATCCAAGTTCTTGTCTCAACCAGTGATGCTGGGACTCTTGAGGGGGCTCAGCGCTTAATACAAGAAGCTTCTCAACTTGGACCAGTTGGAGGCCTCTTCAACTTGGCTATGGTAAGTGACAGTTGCTTAGGACCATTGTGGCTGCATGAGGTTATTCCTCTGCTGTTAGACTAGTTCTCTTCTGCAGTTTATGCTGGATTACGTGTGAAAACAAGAAACTATTACTGTATCAGCCTATATGCGTGTTCCTTGGACAGAAGAATTGTTTCTTTTGTTATGTTCAAGTTGTGGTGTTGGATTATGATTACATTACAGTTCCTATATTAAACTGAAAAGAAATAGATACATTTTTACCCTAGATCTTTTAGTCAACAGGAAAGAATGAAGAGAGGAGGAGAGGTACCTGACAAACACTTGGAGGGAGTCATGTTTTATGAAGCAATGTCTTCTTCTAAACTTTCATGCTGTAAGCAGTACAATGAGTAGGACATGTTTGACCCTCATGATGCAGAAATGTTTATGTTTCAAGGTTATTTTGGCTAGGATTCTGAGGACTAAATCAGACTTGATGCTAAATGCATCTTCAAAGTTTTTAAAAATTCAATAGCAGCCAAAAAAACAAAATGGGGGAGCTGATGATTATAAGGATTACAGCAGATTGTGAAGGGAGAGTTTAACCATTTCCTCCCTGCTACAATAATGGCATTTTGAGAATCTATTTGTTTTCAAATAGAAGCAAAATACTTACATTGGCTTGACTGTGGAAATACTCATCCCTCTTTCCTACAGGTCTTGAAAGATGCAATGCTGGAAAATCAGACCCCAGAACTTTTCTGTGAAGTCAACAAACCCAAGTATTCAGGCACTCTTCACCTGGACCAGTAAGTGGCATGTAAAGAATGAGTGTGTGCTACTGCTCTGCTTGATGAGCATGCAGAAGCCCTTCAGGAAAAAGAGTAGCAAACAGTCCTTCCCTGTGTTATTTTGTTCCAGAGTAACCCGTCAAAATTGCCCAGAACTGGACCATTTTGTAGTCTTCTCTTCAGTCAGCTGTGGAAGAGGCAATGCTGGGCAGAGTAACTATGGTTTTGCCAATTCTGCCATGGAGCGTATCTGTGAACAGAGAAGGCATGATGGGCTTCCAGGTAATGGTGTACAGTTCTTCTAGCCCTGTGGAGGTTATTTTCCAAGAGAAGTACTATAGATTAAAAGAAATTTGCATGAAAATAAGTGCAAATTTAGTGCATAAGAAGCAGACAGCCTCATGCTTCTTATGCACCACCAAAACCTTTGGCTCATACTCTTTTCTTCATCTTACACAGTTCCTACTGCCGTATGCTCCATAATAACCACCACACATTCTCTCTTCTTCTCCAGGCCTAGCTATACAATGGGGTGCTGTTGGTGATGTGGGTGTAGTCCTGGAGACAATGGGCAGTAATGACACTGTAGTTGGGGGAACTCTCCCACAGAGGATCAGCTCATGCTTGGATGTTCTGGATCAGTTCCTCAACCAGCCTCACCCTGTCATGTCCAGTTTTGTCCTGGCAGAAAAGCTGTTGACAAAAAGTGATGGGGGTGGCCAGCGTGACCTTGTGGAAGCTGTTGCTCACATTCTTGGTATGTATCACTGTGAATAATTAATCATAATAATGATGGGATGGGCTCTTCCTTAAAAGTCTGCACACAGACTGCAGAACCTTCTGCTGTAGCCCCTTTTGCTCTCATCACAACAGCTAAGGTGCCATCTATCCCATTGGAGGAGGGGAGTTTATAATGCAGTCATTGGCTTGATTGCAGGTTCGAAAGTGGCCCCTATGTATTGCCTGAGCCCATCATTTCTCACACAATCCATTACTGTTACTCCATGATTAGGCTGTGCCGTTTCCACTGCATCATGTGTCCTGACTTGCCTTGCCTCGCCTCCTACATTTATTATACAGGTAGATTTGCTATTTGCTAGGGATGATTTCACAGAACTTAGGAGCATTTGTAAAACTGTGCCACATTGTATGGATTAGAATGGGTCATGGTGCTAAGTTGTTGGTGGAGCAATCTGGGTGCAGTAGAGCATGTGGGATTAGAAGTGGGAGGAAATTAGGTCAGAGAGAGTGCAGAGGAGTGGAATTTTTTTTTTTTAGTTTTAAAGGTGTGCACCTGTCACCTCCCTCATCTTTGAAACATGGACGAAAAGAAAGAACATGACAAAAACATCAAACTGGGACATGGGTGAGAATCAGAATATCCCTAGTCCCAGGCTGTGCCTTCTGCCCCAAGGGCCAATTTGGAAACGGTGGAAATCAGTAAGTCACAAAATCAGTGCAGGAGCAGAACCAGTCACCAGATGGCAGTGGTTGGAGACTGAATATAACATAATTAGTTGGATTTTACTGACATCATTTTCTTCTGATATCTAATCACTCTTTGAACATTAGAGAATGCTTTGTCACAACATTTCTGTTTTCCTCAGGCTAAGCAGAGATGTTGCAACTTAAACCTCCTCATTTCAGCCAGACCTTGCTGATCTAAAGGCTTTAAGCAGAGGCTTTCCATTTTCCTTCAGCCAACAGCATACCTCTCAAAATATTTTCACACACCTTCTATCATATCTTCTCCCTTCACACTTTTACCTCTCTCTCCCACAAACTTTTCATCCTTCCTCGTGTTCCTTTTACCTTCATTTCCAGTTAACAGCTTCCCTCTCTTACCCCTCTTCTCTTTATTCCCAGTTTTTAATTATTACTGTTTATTCATATTAACTTTTTATCTTTCTTTTGCATTACTTCCGTTGCTCTTCTGGTCCCTTATCCTCAGAGAAAGAAGAATCCCCTTCCCTTCCTCCCCACTCCTAAGCTTCTGTGACTCCTAATCACTGGCTCCCTCTTTCTTCTTTTCTCATTGCTCACCTAATCATCTGTTGACCACTTCCTCTTTCCCCCTCATATTCCTTCTTTTTTTTTCAAGCTACTGCCTCACTCTCTAACCAACTCCTGCTCCCTCAGCTGTATGGATGATGACAGCAATGGTGGTTATTGGCCCACCCAAAAGGCTACTGCAGCTGTAGGGTAGGGCAGGGAAGTGGGGTACTAGGTGTGCTGCACCCCAAAGTCCACCGGAATGTAACCTAGGTGGTCCTTGAGAAATGCTGCCTTAGAGCAGTGCTTCTCAGGCTATCAGATGTCAGGAAATTGGACTCCACAGGGGCCACCCCCCGCCAAGGGACCAGTACCATGTGTGTGCCCACTGGCTGTTTCTTTCCTGGGAACTCTCCATGGACCAGCAGCCAATGGCTCATGGACTGGCATTAGTCCTAGTCCACCAGTTTCAGTTGTACTGTTCTAAAGAATCAGAATAGGAGCATCTGGAGATTATGTGAAAGGGCTTAGCAGGAATTTAGATATGAAAAAAGGAGTAAGAGCTGTTAATGTACAAAACTTTGAATTTACCAAGTATTATGTCATTTCCTCCTCCTGGTCTCATATTCACTGCTCAGACTTCACATATTCCACATCTGAACGTCTTATGTTTTGTGTATTCATAAGCTTTTTTTTCTTCTTCATGCAACTGACCTTTCCACAAAGTTTTAATATTTTCTTTCAGAATGGAGTCTTTTCTTTATTTCCCCAAGCTGCAAACCTTCATTCTTCATACCTTTTATCTAGTCTGGTTCCAGCAGATGATTCAGAATTCCACTTCCACCCCCTCCCTTCTAAAGCACTTGGTTTATTTGCAACACTAAGCCATGGTTTACCATTATGAGAATGAGTGGCAGCAAGCTTCTGGCTTACATTCTTCCCCCTCCCTTCAGTGCATGTTTTAGATGTTTTGCTGACATTTTAGAGTAACCATGTCCAAACCCAAACAAATGTGCTTAAACTTAACTTATCATAACTATAATTTGCTAAAACAAGCCAGCTCCAAACTGTAGTGTTTGGCATGTTTCTACAAGCCACGGTTGACATTAGTTCCAGTTTAAGGTTCTGGCATAATAATAATTTGGAGTTAATCTAAAATTAAACCAGAGGTTCTCAGACTCCTTCCAGGCTCACTAGAGGTTGGTGGTAGATGCCCAGTTGTGGCTGGTCTTTGTAACTTGGTTTAACTGCTGCATGTGAACACAGCCAGTTAATTGAAGGCTCACCACAGTGACCATAATATACTCAGACACTGCTCGAATGGTATGATCGATAAAACAGCCATTCGGTTGATGAGCTCATCTGCCAATTGCTACTTTCTCATTACCTTGACTTTCTCATTATCATCACCATCCTTATCTTTCCTGTCTAACACATCCACAGTCTGTGGGTTTGTTTGAGCTGTGTCTTTCTCTTTGTTTGAGCTGTGTCTTTCTCATTTCCAAATATTAGAATGAGTCAGCATCATCTTAGACAATTTCTCCTGGTTTTTTGAGATTCATGCTGCTTAAATATCTAGTCACCAAGATTGTGAGTCACACACAAGGCAAGAGTACTCTTGTGCTGTGCCATGATGAATATAGTGTACATATATAACAATGGTTTGTTAATTTTGCTCTCTTGAGTATTCATCTGCTTGCCCTTTGTTCTTTATGTTTCAGCCTCCACAGGGAGCAGAGAACCTTTCAGTGGGCTAGGGGTGGGGAATGGAGGTGATGGATTTTTCCTGTGGTCAGGCAGTCTTTCTTGGGGTGGGGGAGGTTCCCCACCTCAGTTATAAGGTTTAAACAAACATTGATATACCAAATAGCTTTTTTAAAAACCACACATTTAGGGGGGATTTTTTTAAATAAATAAAAAAATTATATTCCTTTTCCACAAAGAGATATGCAGTTTATATACAGTTGTAAATCAATAAAACACAACATAATCATATCTTCTTTGTTGAGATAACCTGTGTGTCTATATACATTTATAGTTATATTTAACTGTTACTATAAATATGACATACATTGTTCTAATTTTATTTGATTTCCCACCCATCAGTTACTAGGATTTTCTTTTAGTATGGGTTACCATTCCAAAATAGCAAACATAAATACAATGAAAATTAAGTCTTATACAATAATTAATTTATAGCTTATAATGAATCCTTTTCCTCATCTATCCTTTCCTTTCCTCATTAAGTACAAATCTTAATTTTCTGTCTTATCTTTGGAACCCCCATCTCTTTGTTTAGGAAAAAAACGTTATTTGGCTGAAGATAACTGAATAAGTTATCTTATTCTCTGAATTTTTGAAATTCTTTGAAATTTTTTTATTTGAAGTATTGTGTTCAATGATGTAAATTTTTTTAAAAAACCATATAAAGATGATACCACACACTGTCGCTGAGAGATGCTATGTCAACAAAGAAAAGAAACTTAAGGAAGAAACTAATTTAGTTGTCCTGATATGGGGATGCTTGTATTTCTTTTCCACAGGTGTTCGAGATGTGAGCAGCCTGAATGCTGACACTTCCCTGGCCGATCTGGGTTTGGATTCCTTAATGGCAGTAGAAGTACGCCAAACCCTGGAGAGGGACTATGATATCGTAATGACGATGAGAGATGTTCGATCACTTACCATTAACAAACTGCGGGAATTTTCTTCCAAATCAGGGACCACTGACAGTAAGTATGTCCATCTGCTCAGAATCTGTCCTGCTTTGGATTTGTGACACAAAAGGGTGTCAGGAGGCAATAAAATTTGTCAGGAGGCAAAAAATTTGTCAGGAGGCAAAAAATATCCTTGGGTGGATATCAGGAGGCAATAAAATTGGAAGTGAATACTGCAGTGGAGAGCGGCAGTCTTGGTGTAGAGTCTGTTATCAGCAAAAATGTTTTCTAATTAATAAAGCCCCTGCCCCAAGGCTTTATTAAGTCGATTTTTTTTTCTGATACAGGTTGAGTATCCCTTATCCGAAACGCTTGAGACCAGAAGTATTCCGCATTATGGATTTTTTTGGATTTTGGAATACTTGCATATACATAATGAGATATCTTGGAGATGAGGCCCAAGTCTAAACATGAAATTAATTTATGTTTCATATACAACTTATATACATATACTGGAGATAATTTGTATATAATATTTTTAGTAATTTTGTACATGGAACAAAGTTTGCATACATTGACCCATCAGAAAGCAAAGGTGTCACTATCTCAGGCAGCCATGTGGACAATTTTGGATTTTGGAGTATTTTGGAATTTGGAATTCTTGATAAGGGATACTCAACCTGTAATAGACTCCTATCTACACCAAGGGGTTGTTTAGATGATGAAAAAAATCATCAAGGAATGTGGGCAGAATACCTTTTGTCCAGATGAGCTCCTGCTGGGATTCACCATATTGGGAAGGAGGGAGGCTGTAAACTCCAAGTAGTTCACAATTACAGCTTTCGCTGTTTTGTGTGATCTTTTTTAAAAAAATACATTAAAATGTGCATAGCAGCTAATTTGAATTGGGACACATCCAGGAAGTCAAAACATGATTGATTGGACATGTGCGGGTCTGGGCTTGCTGGCAACTAAGTGGCCAGAGCTGCCATTGTTGTTTTTTGCAGACATGATCAAGCACTATTTTCGAGCAGCAGAGGAAAAAAAACATGTTTTTTAAGTAGAAGATTGCTCTTCCACATTTCTCATTTAACAAGTGGGGAGAAAGGAGGGGGGAAATGGAGGGAACTTTGGGGGAATAAGGCAGGTAATTCACTTGCGGCCCACCATCTTTTCTCACGGGCATGTTCTGTGTGAACTGCAAACTCAGATAGCTTTCCATGCCAGTGATCTTGCGAATGAATCATGGGGAGAAATGAACACTGCTGCAATAGTGAGGTAATGCGCTATTTTCCACAATTAATTCTGCCATCAGACTGAGCCCCAAGACTGCAGCACCTCACTGCAGTTTTCACTTCCTATTTTACATGCTCCTAATACCCACCTTTTCTTCAGCAAGATTCTAAGCAACTAGTAACACAAAAAGGTTGCCCTTTTTGCAGTTAAAGCAGCCAGTTTAAGAACATTTAAGAAAAGGAAAATGCCTGATGAAAGTAGTGATATAATAGATTTAATTTTCTTCTTTTTTTCCCCAAAGGTAATACAGTTTGTCTGCTTTTGATATGGTCTGTGGACATATTCAATAACAATTTTTTTAATTAGTAAAGCAAATCTATGACTGCTGCCTGATCCTCTAAAACCACTAAGGATGGGAAATCTTAGCTCTTGCTAAAGATGAGAACTAGCAACACTTGATGACTCTCAGTAGATACAGGGTTGTAAACCAGTTGTTCTGGATGACTATTCCTGCAGACTGTGAACCTCCTTTCTCAGCCTTGAAGCTTAGCACCAAACAAGGCATGGCACAAAAGAGCCATTTTGAGGATCCCCTTTAGAGTGGCTTCATGAGTCTGCTGTTTGAGTGGGACCATAGCACTGTAGACTTTCCTCCTGAGCTCTTTTCCCAATCTATGCAATTTCTTCTAGCTACTATGATGGGCAGAGGCAGGAGGGAGAGGTACACTATCTACATTTCCCCCCTCTATGGAGCTAATTCCAGCTTGAGTAGGGGCAATTTAGATAAGGGACATGGCACAGGATGAAAGTATCCATCCACACCTTCAGTTCATGGCCTGGATCTGAATTTCAAGCCCCCTGGCTACGATTACCAAACAGGAAAACAGGCTGTAATTCTGTTTTCCACTTTTCCGTATCACACCTAGTTTGGTCCTTAGTTCCCTAGAGGTTAAAGATTTAAGATACAACTAGCTGTACCCAGTGTAACATATGCCATTATAGTAGATTTGAAAGATTCACACTGTTCAGCTACACGCTATTATTTTAGGAAAAAATATTGCATTGTTTTACATGTGGGTGGTGAATGGTTGAGGGAGTAAGAGGAGGGAGGGGCCCTTGTGAAGTTGGGGGGTGTAGATGCAGATTGAATGGCAGGAGTGGATTGTGAGGTGGGGAAGGAATTTGCATGTGGGTGGTGATTGACTGAGGGAATGAGAGGAGGGAGGGGATTGGTTGGGTATGTTTCCTAAGCAGCCAATCAGCACATTGGGAAAGGAAACATACCCAAGTGTTTTATATATATAGATCGCATGATATTAGCCCCAAAGCAGCCTGTGATCTTTTTGTTAACTAGATGGAATGTGACATGAACTGTCTGTATCTTCTTTTGCTTTTAGCATTGTCCCAAGAGACAAAAGGTAGTCAGGCTGAACAACCCAGACTGGACTTGAATAAACTCTTGGTTAATCCAAATGGACCAACAATCATGCAACTCAATGAGGTGAAGAGCACTGAGCCTCCTCTCTTTCTCATTCACCCCATTGAGGGATCTCTCACAGTCTTCAACACTCTTGCCTCTAAGCTCCGCATACCAGGCTATGGACTTCAGTTTACCAAAGGTAGCTAAGTTATCTTATTTGTCAAGTCTTAACAGATAGTGCCTTGTTGTCAGAATTGTTGAAATCCACCTAGGCCTTTCATGAACTTGTTAAGCTGCTAAATGTGAACATGTTTTGTTCATGTGTACATGCATGGGAAAGTATTTGGGTCTGGAAAAGGGACAAAGAAACGCGTATGGTATTCTGTTAATTTAGGATGAAAACCAAGGTTAGAGTGGCATACTTTCAAAGTGAGTGAACATGGCGGTCAGGAGAGGAGTAATCACTTCTCTTACAAAATTAACCAAAAACTTGCCTATTCCTACAGAATTATCTTTCCATTTAAAACAGTTCTGAAAAACCGTAACCACTAAATGGGTTTTAAAATCCCTTTTAAAAAAAATATTTCCTTGGTACAGTAGGTGCCCAGTATCACCCCGTGAATACCAAAATCCATGGATGCTCAAATCCCACTATATATAATGGTGTGGTAAAATGGTTTTCCTTATATAAAATGGTGAACAGAAAGTTTTGTATTTTGGAATTCCACACACACACACACCCCAAATATTTTCAAGCAGTGGTTGGTTGACATGAACCCGTGGATATGGAGGGCCAACTGTACAACAATAATTATCTCTAAATTGTTTAGAGATAAACAAGCAATATTGTCTGTTGATCTTCTATAGGCTGACTCTTTTCTTAACTTGGTGTCTTCTTAGCTTCTCCTTTGGATAGTATACAGAGCCTGGCATCCTATTACATTGACTGCATAAAACAAGTGCAGCCAGAAGGCCCTTTTCGGATTGCGGGATACTCCTTTGGTGCCTGTGTAGCCTTTGAAATGTGTTGTCAGCTCCAAGCTCAACAGAATCCCTCCCATTTACCCAACAATCTCTTCCTGCTGGATGGCTCTCATTCCTATGTAGCAGCACACACACAGGTAAGGGATTCTATCTAGGTCAGTCTAGCTACATCCATTTCCAAGGTCCCTTTGTAGCAATATTTCAGACTGACAATAGCACGCACATCTTTTGCTGAAAATGTACAGAATGATTTAACTTCATTTCTTAGTTTTCCAGTTCCTATAATGCAAGAGTCAACCTACGCAGCCCGGCCAGTATCATATCATTGTCTGGCACTGGGCTTCTTTTAAGACATTCCCATCCCATTTATCAAAGGAATTAAAAGTTTTAAATAATTTTTATATTTATACTTTTATTGAAGTTTTTGTGTCATTTTTAAGCCATGTTTTTAAAAACATGTTGTTAACCACCTTGAGTCTCATTATTGGGAGAAAGGGGGGATATAAATGAATAAAATAAATAGACTTTGCAGTTCTGTGACAAAATATACCAATCCCAAACCATCCCTCTGAAGATGAACAAAAGAAGACTTTTCTGCTTTTGCAGATATTTTAGTCATTTGATCCTCAGTGTGGTGCTAAAAATTCTGTTGTGTTTCCAAGAACCTTGAGACCAATTATATTGTGGTCCATCTCTTTCAGAGCTACAGAGCTAAGCTAACTCCAGGAAACGAGGCTGAAGCAGAGACGGAAGCATTGTGTGCCTTTGTTCAGCAGTTCACGGGCATGGAATATAATAAGGTAATGTTCTTCCATACTTGTTCACATTGGCAAGAAAATGTATTTTATTCACAACAGTTTCCCTCTGGAAACTGCACTGTATCTGGTAGTAAAGCTTTTCTTTTTTTCCTCTTCATATTCTTCTTCCTCCTCTCCCTTTTCCTACTGTTTGCAGTTGCTGGAGGTCCTTCTGCCCCTGCCAGATCTGGAAGCTCGTGCCAATGCTGCTGCAGATCTGATAACTCAGAATCACAAGGACATCAGCCATGAGGCACTCACTTTTGCAGCTACTTCCTTTTATCACAAACTGAAGGCAGGAGAAAAGTATGTGCCAGAGTGCAAGTATCATGGCAACGTGATGCTACTGAAAGCAAAGACACACAACGAGTTTGGAGAAGGTCTTGGAGGAGACTATAAACTTTCAGAGGTTGGTTGCCTTGATCAAAGGAATCAAACATTTCCTCTTGTATAAATGTGTACCCATTAGAGTTACCTTGCCTTTTAAGTAAGAGAAGGGAGCCCGTAGCCTTCCAAATGTTGTTGGACTCCAGCTCTAGTCAGTACAACCTACATGGTCAGTGGTCAAGAGATTTTATGCACACTGTAGTCCAACAGCAGCTGGCGGGCTACAGGTTCCTCACCTCTGCTTTAAAGCAATACAGAATACAGTTTTCTGTCTGATAATGTGTATTTAGCACTTGAAACCCGTAACAGTCTGCAATGATTAGCTCTACCATCACTGTCTCCCAAAGAAAACTGAAGTTCTCCAAATGTCACAAGGCTGACAAGTCTAATGCCCAAAGAAAAGCCAAGACAGAAATTTACTGAGGGGCCATTAGTACTAAAGAGATTTCCAAGAGCAAACTCCAAGGTGTTTTTTTTTTCTCCCCAGTAGTTAATTGCTCTGTGTTTGTGTGCCTTCAAGTAACCTGGCAAATTATGGCAACCCCGTGAATTTCATATGGTTTTCTTAGGCAAGGAATCCTCAGAGGTGATGTTGCCTGTTCCTTCCTCTGAAATATAGCCTACAGCACCTGGTATTCTTCCATCGAAATATTAACCCAAACTGACCCTGTGTAGCTTCCAAAATCAGACAGAACCTGGTGCTTTATATCTCCCCCAAAATGAATTCCTTACAGAACTTTGAAGAGACTGATCATCCCACCAGAAATATTACAACCTATGTAAACTATGTATATCAAATTGTATATTATGTTAAACTATAATACACTATATGCACTACATTATAAAAAAGGGAATTAGCTAAAGAGATCACTGAAATGGAACCACCGCTTTCTTATCATGGTTAATTGTTTCCCGGTTTCAGTAACAAGCTCTGGAAAGCATCATGACATTTTCTTTTCCTCCTAGTTGCTATTCATGCACTTGTAGCAGCTGATGGTTCTCATGTCAATGGGGCCAGTGAATCTGCTCTGGCTTTTAGTCCAAATGTTCAATGAGCAGTTCAAGGTGCTGAACCTATTTTGAGGTGGACCCACCCAAACAAGAGTAGATTCACTGGTCCCACTGACGTGGAGGCCACCAGCAGCTACTGTCCTGCACTATCATATGGATGCATAGTTCTTTCCCATCCTTGCTGTCAGCGTATATTGTGACTACAAATATATAAATATGGTGTCATTCCCAAAATCCATTTTCTGAAAGTATTTTCTTAACATAACAGTTTTTGCAATATATATTCCTCACTTTTAAAAAAATTCCCCTGAAGAAATCTTGTCAAGATAAATTTAGGATAGGGTTGCCACACATCTGAATTGACTTGAAGGCACATACCAATCAAGCAGAAGGTGAAAATCTGATTTGGTAGACCATGGGGATGATTCTCCTAAAGAAAAAGGTACAACTTGGAATGTGGGGAAAATAATTTTAAAAGTAAAAGGACTTGAAGATCTTCGCAGATGATTTTGACTTCTGACTGAAGAAACAAAAGCACATGGAACTAAAATGTGTATGCAATGTTCACTTCTCTGTCTTTGTATCCTGCACAGGTCTGTGATGGAAAAGTATTTGTCCATGTCATTGAAGGGGACCACTGCACAATTCTGGAGGGAGACGGCGTTGAGTCAATTATTGGGATCATTCACAGCTCACTAGCAGAACCTCGGGACAGTGTTCGAGAGGGCTAGATGCTTCAGAAAGTCTGCTGTCATTGCTAGAGAGAATTCAAATCTAACCCTTATGACAGCCCCAAGAAACTCTTCCTGTAATCCATCATATCATCCGCTCTGCAGCCATGTGTAGGAAGCCCTGTTGATCAGCATTCCTCTTTCTCTCTCTCCTTTCTTTCTTTCTACACAGTGACTGTTTTTGCAACTGCTGCAAGGACCTACGCTGATGGCAAGAATTTATACCATTTGGCAGTATGAAAATTAGGACCAGATGTGTGTGTATGTATGTGTGTGTTGTGTTATGTATTGTATTGTTGTCTTAGAAGTATTCCAAAGTGAAACTAACCAAGCTCAGTGAGCAAGGAGGGAAGCTGCAACTGATTTTGGAGACACCTTTGTCTGTGAAGAGTCAGTCTGTAGCAATATCAGTAAGTTAATTCCATTGAAGGGTCTTTTTTGTAACTATTAATTTTAATTTGAAATATCTAGGTATTTATTGCATTGTTACTTCACTTAGAGAGACTGTTTTAATATGTCACTGACTAAATGATAAGGACAAAATATTCCATTGTGGAGTATTTTTTTCCTGCCAGTTGGTTGCCTCAGTTCTTTTTATTTAAACCAAAATTCACCTTTAGAACCATGTGGTCGTTAAATCTGGAAAGCAGATTCTTAGCCAAAATAGCACATTTCTCTGCAGGATTGTATGATTTCTGCTAAATTGCCAGTCCCTTATGAAACTTGAATGGCATAGATCAGTAGTTCTGAGCATCCATGCATCTCTTACCAGAGGCTGGAGTTAAAATCTTAGGTATCTCTTACATCCATTTTGGGACTGCACAGATTAGGCATAAGCAGTTTTCTTTGCTCTGTGTCATCATTTCCCTCTGAAAGCTTTTAATTTAGCTTCTTGATTTCCCCCATTTGCAACTTGAAGGAGTGTGATTCAGACTTCACATGGTTTCTTATGGATATGAACTTGATTTAACCCTCCTATAGCCAAGCCATTTCCCTCTCCACTTCTTCAAAATACAAAGTTCTTCAGCAGTTATCATTGTCTGCTGAAAGCTCCTGTGTAAAAAAAAGAAGAAGAAAATAGAGCCCCATAAGCATTTTCTAGCTTCTTCTATGTTGGATATGCTTGTAGGAGAATCAGTGCATCTTTGCTGCACCAATGATACAGAGGAGACATGCTAGCATCACACAGGATTGCTGTTCCCCTCCAAACAGCTTTAGAATCCAGTGTCTCGGCTGGATTACCTTATCAGTACTGGGGCCCAGAGAACTACACACCCATTCCTTATCCACTGGGAGTGAGTGGTCTAGGCCATCCTCTGTGGACAAGCAGCTAGGTGACTGGTTTTAGTTCTTAATTTTAAGGGGAAATTACTTTGAAATTTGAAGTGTAAAATGAGAACATTTCCAGATTCTTGTTATGTTGTGATTGCTTTTTTTTTTTTTTTTTTGCTTTTTTTTTTACATTCCTTTGATGAAAAAGCTCTGGGGTGTCCTTTCTTCTGTGGCTCTCCTGGAATTAAATGCAACTTAAACTATGGCTTTTCTTGTCTGTTATTTCTATATTCCTTGTTCCTTTACTAGTATTTTACTTCTTTTTATTTCTGAAGGAATAAAGAGAGATGCTTCCTAATACCTTCAGACTGGAGACTGTAAAAAGCATTTTCTGATGACCTTGGATTTTGGCTCTTTTACTTTGATACCTCAGGAAGGTACAAATAACTGAGCTACATGACTGATAATCATGTACTCTTAAATGCTCCTCTGAGTTCTGGCTTCCTTCCTTTCATGGATGGGAATATTTGGCCTTCCAGATGTTGTTGGATTGTAGCACCCATCATTCCTTACTATAGGCTATACTGGTTAGGAGTGGTTGGAGTTGTGCTTCAGCAACATTTAAAGAGCAGCATGTTACCCTACCCTGCCTTCTGGCTTTAGGAGCTCATTAAATTTACTGGATTTCAATTCACCATTACCTGAATGGAGATAACCTATCATGCAAGGCTGTTGTGAAAACAGTTGGTGCAGAATATGGGAAAAGTATTTACGATAAAAAAATTCCTCCAGGGGCCATATCTGAGTAGATTTAATAAGCCAGCGACAATAAAGTAGAAATGGAGAGTGGAGTATGTTTGAATGCATGTCAAATTGTTTGCAGCAGCTTGCCTGTGTGTTGCAACAAATCACCAGTAATAAACCTAGAAGTGAGAGTAAAATACTTCCAGTAGCAAGGTTATTTCTAAGTTGCATTGCACTGAGATCCTAAAATGTGGGGGTTTCAGTGGGCAGCTATGAAAATATTTAGGAATTTTTGAACATGACACTTAAAAAGCACATCTGAGCATTTCTTGCCCTATTTATGCCATTTTTGTTCATTCTCACTCTCACAGATTCCCAGTTTTGGAGGAAAATACATGTGTATAGGTTTCAGATGAACACATATACACTGGCTGCTGTTATTTTCTTCCGTTAAAAACATGTTAACTCAGAGACAGCATGGTGCAGATTGAGCATTGAAAAGGCCATCCTCTGTTCAAATCCCCTTCTCAGCTGTGGAAAAACCCCTAGGTCATTTTGAGCAAGTCACTCTCTCACAACCTAAGCTGAAGGCTATGGCAAACCTCCTCTGGATAAATCTGGCCAAGAAAACTCTTGGGATAAGTCAGAGTTGACTTGAATGCACAAGCCCATTAACTCACCCTAATTTTTTATCTCAAAGGGATTACTGATTCTTACTTTGCAAGAGAAATGGTTCTACCAATAGAAATGAAATCTACACTTGTCCCTTCACATTTGTTGGGTTTGGTTCCAGGACCCCCCATAAATGCCCAAATCCGTGAATACTCAAGTCCCATTATATGCAGTGGCATAGCAAAATGGTGTCCCTTATATAAGATGGCAAAATCAAGGTTTGCTTTTTGGATTATTATTTTTTTAAGAATATTTTCAAGCTGTTAATACTTAAATCCGTGAATACCAAATCTGTGAATATGGAGGGACAACTGTGTTTCTGAATTAGGGTCATTGCAGAAAGTATTCACATTTTTTTCAGAAGCCTACCTCAGTGTCCTGGATTGATGGTAACCATAATTAAGAACATGCAGACATAAGGCCTGACTATGGTAAACAGGGCAGGCTTTCAGGTATGAAAGGGGAAAGCCTGCAGGTGCCAAAAGACTATGTGATCCTGCAACTCACTGCAGACACTTTAAGCCTAGTTAATGGTTGAGTTAGGTTTGTATCCACACTGCTCATCAATGACTGAGGAGCCAATGTTCAAAAATCATTGAGTATTTTTTTTATTTAATTGATTTGGATAATTTTTAAAAGAGATCAGTTCTTACGATTATTTTAGGGAACTGTTCAAGTTATTAATTGTGGAATGAGAAACAGAGATTGGTATTTAGACGACTGAGAAATAAAAATAGAAGAAATAGTTCCTCCATTATTAATTCCAGAACAGCTGCCGTTAGTTCAGAAGTGTCTAAAACTTCACTAGTCCCACGTAACATAATGGCTGAATAAATCTGCAAAAACAAATAACTTAAAAGATCCTGTACTGTGACTTACTTCCACTAGCTTATGGTGATTAGGGCATCTTCATGAACAGCTAACATAATGACTGATTTGTTATAAGTGAGTTTGTCCTTTGCTTCTACAAAATTAAACATGGCCCTTACCTCTCATCACCTGAATCCTAAGCAGCAACTGGGATTCTAACCTAGAGGAGAAGTAGCCAGCCAGGTCTGATTAAGCATTGGCACAATTAAGGAAGTATTGGGCTTGGGTCCTGGTCCCAAGACCAAGCTGCACTTTAACCTTTCAGCCAGGAGTTTCTTGAGGCAGAGACTTCTAAATCAAGATCTGTGGAGGCAGTAACATCTGCCTCAGATTCCTCTGAGCAACTGGATACCGGGGATCTCACATTCCTTAGAGCTGGCTCACCATTAGAAGCAATGTGCCAGGCAGGAGCTAACCAAGAGGCATCATCAACTTCTCCTAAGAATGAAGAACCTAGTGAGGAGGCATACATAGAAGCTCAGCTGACCTCCAGACAAGGAAAAACTCTAGGGTCTCACCATTCCTGCTTTCTGGCATGATGGACAGACGACAGCTGTGTCTAATGCCCAGCCTTCCTGCTTGGTTTCCATACAGGACATTGGCAATCTTCAGTAAATCAATTAAATCTACCTCTGTTCTAATAAAAGAAAACACAGTACCTAACACCAGTTTGTTTAAGTCATAGAAACACAATTTAAGCAAAAAATACGGGAGGCTGTGTGGTGCCCCAAGAACATACAAATATCTGTTGGTATTGCCCGTTTATATTTACCTACTAGACAAACATTTTCACAGCTATATGCAAAATAATTTACCAGGTTTTTAATCCCAATCCTAAAATAGTTTGATTTTCTATTTTTGACCACCAGCATAGTTCATTTGGCCATAAGGACTTGATCCTCTTTTTTGTGCACAGCTGCCAGGCTTGAAATAGCCCAAAGCTAGAAAAGAATAATAAAAATCTTTCACTTGACAGCTGGACAAAGAGGGGATGGAACCTCTCTCTAATGGAAAAATTAACATCTACCATTTGAAACATTAGAAATAAGACTGGCACAGACTTTTATACAACATGGTTTTCTTTTGCCAACTTTTATCAATAACATTTGGCATGATGTTTTAAACAGACGGGGAAGGACTTGGATTAATTACATTTCACAGTCTTTCAGGCCTGAATGTTAGAAGTTTTTAAATTGTACTAGTAACATAACAGTAACTTTGCCCCATTTATGTTGGTTTGTTAAAATAAATAGTCTATTTTATACACTCTTTCCTTCCATTACTGAATCCTGTGCAAGTTTGTCTTTCCACAAGTTTCTGCCTGACTATTTTCCATACCCTGGAGTCTCTCTTTCACTGTCTGAGCTACATGTAAATGTTTTCAATATAGGAAAGAATACAAAATGTACATTCTAGCCAATGTAGGGTCCATCTATACAATTTTAAAAAATCCATTTGAGGGTTAACATACGAATAGGCAGTAATTTGTATGCATACGATCTGCCTACACGATTTTTACGCCCCCCTAAACTCCGTATGACCCCCCTTCCCCAGCTGGCTGGAGTGAGCAAGCCAAGCAGCAGTTTTAAATCTCCCGCCGCTTTTTTTTAATTTAAAAAGGTACCTGCTATGCGGACATTTGGTTTTCCCTATTTGTATATAAAATAAAAATAAATATATATAAAATTCACGGACTTACCGGACTCTTGCTTAGCCAGGAATCCAACATGGCGGGCGCTCCCAATTCCCCTCCTTGCTAACCCCACCCCCTCTATTCGGCCAGCCAATCAGATTACCCTGCCTGTTCGTATGTATGCGAACGGGGCGACCAGACCACCAGCCATTCGAACGGCTAGACGCATTTTATGCCAAGATCTGCTACTCCTTCCGAACGCCGAATCCATCTAGTTTATGGGGGATTTGCTAGCCCCCCTTCTGAATGACACCTATGAATCCAAACAGTCATGTGTACGGAAGAGCAATCTTCCAAACGGTGTTGGTAATTTTTTTACCGTGTAGACGGGCCCGTAGACTGTGTATTTACATAACTGCAATTTAACCTCAAATGACCTTGTCATCATATGTAAAAATGCCCTTGCAGGACAACTACATATCCTTTAGAAACATAAGCCTGTCTCAGAAAATAGTACCCTGTGTGAGGTTCTTCCACAATCCTATTACATGCAGTACCACTTATCCCATGGCACAATGGCATCATCACAAGTCATCTTTCCACCTCTGAGCCACATCTCTAGTTACTATTACTGTACTGTGAATGGGAAATTTCCCATACAAAACATAATAACATATAGCATAAGATCAGGAAAGACCTTGATACAGGAACACAATTGTTTGGCAACAAGTCTTTGAAATAATATAAATTTTACCCTTGCATCTTAACATTTGTCCAAGTATATAGACTACTGCAGTATTCTAGCAAATAGAAAAATACTTATCTGTTTGAAACCATACATTATGCAAATACCTTTGAAGGTACGTAGAACAGAGGGTATAATGTAAACCGCTGGACCTAAGCTGCTCCTTAGTACAAGCATTTAATAACAAAGGGGTTTCCAGGCAATGTGATAATGTAAATAATCAAAAGACTGGGCCTGAGTGGCAAGATCAGAAACTAGCAGAAACTAAAGCTAAGGCTGTAAACGTAAAGCAATAAGCAGCAAAATTTAGAAAATGGAACACTGCAGCAGCTGTTTTGCAGTGAAGCAAAAAGTGCCATTTTATTGTATGTGAAAATGTGGCCAATGATGGCTTAGCTGTAAGCACAGAAATGAGAGGCTAACTTTAAAAAATTATTTTCTTTTATCCCACTTTACTCCCAGTAATGGGACTTTAAGGCAGCTGAAAAGTTATATCTTTCTACAGTATATTTTTCAATATTATATTCTGATTTATAACAACTTGGGACCTTGCTGACTGACTGTCAGGACTGGGAATCATGAACCCTACCGGTGTTCTAACACTGGAAGTCCCATCAGCCTTAGCCAGCATAGCCAAGGGTGAATGATACTGCCAGCTGCAGTTCAATCACACCCAGAGGGCTCCATGATTCTCACCCCTGATTTAGAAACACTCCTCAAACCTTTAAATGTTGACACAAAGATCTGAAATGGGACCAGTAACAGGGTAGGAGAACTGTAGTGGTGGTATCACATGAACACATTGTCTGTTCCTAGTTCATAACTTTGTTCTACCTGAAGTTTCTGAAGCCTATTCAAACTTGCTTTGCACCGTCGTAATCCACATGATAGATTACCAGAGCTTGGATAAGTGTTGCCAAGCAGTCACTGTTCAGACAGGTACAGTGTATCAGTCTAGCTCAGTGGCTATTAAGCTGTGGTCCACAGACCCCTAGGGGGCCACAATGTCCTCACAGGGGCTCTGTGAAGGCTTGACAGCTGTTCGGCCCACCTCCTCGCTGCAGTGGGGTTGCCACATGACAGCAGCCAAGGCAAAGGCTGGTTGGCTTTGTCACTAGCGCACTGATAGCCTCTGACCATGTCAAGAGGGCCAGGCAGCAAAAAAGTTATAGCAGAGTTTTCATCCTCCAGGCAAGAGAATAAACACAGAGACACAGGCTTGTGTCTACAAACTACTTCTCTTTACTATAGCATAATAAAGATATGTACAATGTTACAGAGAATCCTCTCCGAGAACTATATATTACAACATTCAGCAGAAAAACATCTTCATATTGCAAAGCCCAGAACAGAACTGAAACACAGTTACTTAGGATAGCTAATTGCATAGTTCACAACAAACTTGTTCTTATAAAGATAACAATCATTCCCTCTAACAGAGATAGCAATCCCTCCTAGGCTCCAAACTTCCAAGCCTGTGCTATCAGGCCATTAATCTTGTTATACAGGCAAGCTGCTGTTAGCTCTCTCTGCTATACCCTGTAGGCTATTGTGTTACACTTCAGCTCTTTACAGTATAAATCTATTAAACTGCATGTCCCAATATCCTGACACTCCTCTATATTTATACTTAAAGACCTGTATTTACACACATTGTACCATACCAAAATTGGAACACAAATATTTATACTTGATAGGACCTAGTGCCTTCATGAACAAGTCAGCTAGATTTTCATGTGAATGACAATAAGTCAGGGTGATTAGTCCTGCTTGAATTGTTTCACGCACATTTTGATACTTAAAAGCCACATGTTTAGTTCTTGATTTAATCCCTTCAGCTGTTGCCATTTGAATACAGGCTTAAGAATCCTCAAAAATCTCAACAGGCCCCTGTATATGTATTCCCAGATCAATAAACAGTTGATTGATCCAAATCAGTTCTGAAATTAAACCAGATAAAGCAGCAAACTCAGCTTCTGCAGAAGATAAAGATACAGTGGACTGTCTCTTTGCCTTCCAAAAAAATGGCGAATTTGCATATGTGATGTCCATTTCAGATGTGGATTTTCTGTCTAGAACATTTTGTGCAAAATCACTATCTATATAGCACTGCAACTTGTTGCATCCCTGGAATGAAATATGTATCCATAATCCATGGTACCTTTCAGGTATCTTAACACTCTTTTTAAGGCTTTCCAGTCACTTTGGGTAGGTTGTGACACTTTTCTAGATAAAACATTAACTGCATAGGTTGTGTCAGGATGAATTCCAATTAGATAAGTAAATTCCCAATAGCAGAATGATATAGCTCAGCATTCTGAAACAATGTTTCATCAGTAATGTTTACAAAATCTGTCACCATGGGTGTTGGTGCACTTTTGCAGTCAGACATGTTACAATCAGGTAACAATTTAGCTATTTCTTGCTTTTGGCTCAACAGAAAACTACCATCTTCAAGCCTTTTAATATTCATACCCAAATATTGCTGTACTTCATCCAAATTCTTAATTTGAAATTTTGTACCAAGTTCCTGGGCAAATTTGCTACTTGTTCCTCTGTTTTGGTGATCAAACAGAGATCAAGCACAAATGCAATCAGGACATATCTTGGATCATTACCTCTTGTGTAAATGCATGAATCAGCTTTGCTTTCTTCAAAACTAATATTTAACAACATATCTCTCAAACATTTATACTAGCATTTTCCAGCTTGTGTACATCCGTAGACAGCCTTTTTTAACCTGTACACCTGATTTAGGTTATCATTTTGATATCCAGGTGCCTGCTGCATATAAATGGGTTCCTTCAAGCAGCATCTTTTTCTTATATACACATCTGCATCCTACAGTTTGTTGCCCTGCTGGCAAATTAACCAACTCAAACACATCATGATGGTTCAAATAACTCATTTCATCATCCATTGCATTCTGCCATTTTACCTTCTCCTCTTGAGGTAATTGCAACATTTCACTGAAATTGTTGGGTTCACACATAACCTGACACACTCTAATAGCACGTTGCACTGTAAATCTCTGAGGTGGCATGCCTTTTGTCTCACAATTAGACCTCCTGGGTGTAGAAAATTGTGTCACCTAAAGATTTTCATCTTTGTTTTCTGCCTGTTTAGGACTGTGCCACTACTGCCATTCAGTTTTGGCTTGAACAGCAGGATTCTTAGCCATTCCAGTATTAATACTAGGTAAACTTGGCCCTGGCACTTGCTGAAGTTCTTGTGCTTCTCCATTTACAGGCAGAAGCACCTCAGGATTTGAATGAACTTGGCACCAATTGCTATGCTCTTCAAATTGAGCATTTCTGGAAATTAACACTCTACTATTTCCAAATGCAAATCTATAAGCTTATGAGCTATTTTGATATCCCAGTTTAGGAGATCCTTTCCTCCTTGAACTTTTGGGTGTGTTTACTCACGCAAAACTCCCAAAATTCTTAAATGTTCAACTGATGGCCTCTTGCCATACAACAAAAATATGGAGTGTTTTGGATCACAATCTGTTATTTAAATAATTAGCAGTCAGGATTGCTTCTCCCCAATATTTTTGCTTCATCCCAGAAATAAACATCAAACTGTCTTTCATGGTTTGCAGAACTCAAAATCTGCATTCTGCGAGGGGGGTGTAAATGGGGCAGAGTGTCTGTGAAAAATGCCCCTCTGTTTTAACCATTTCTGGAATTTCAGACATAAACCCCCCCCCCCATGATCACTTTGAAGAGAAGCAAGCTTCCCACCATGTTTTCTCTCAACACAATTACACCAGTTTTGGAATGTTTCAAAGGCTTCAGACTTGTTTTTCAACAAATAACAGAATCCAAACCTTGAAAAATCATAAACAATTATCATATCATACTTGGCCCCTCCTAAAGATGGAGGAAAGGGACCAGCTAAATCAATGTGTATTAATTCAAAAATTCTCTTAGATTTTCTATCACTGAATTTAAGAATTGACAACACCTTACTTTTACTCGGTTTGCAAATTGAACAGACCAAAAAAAAAATCACAGTTGTTCACTTTCAAATCATAACACACATTAGGCATTTATCTCAATAACTTGTAACTGAAATGTGCCATTCTTCTGTGCATTTAGGTGTATACAGTCATTATGGACTGGGGTATTTGTCATTACAGCCTGGGCTAAACCAGCTTTGGGCTTCATATAATAAAGCTGGTTTTTTAATTCCCCATCAGCACAAACATTTCCATCCTTCGGAATATTTACTGCCAATAAAATTAATTTCATACCCCTCTATTGTGAGAGTGCTTACTGAGAGGAAACATATTTCCAGTGATGGCACAAAAACAACATTGTCAACATTTTGACCAAGACAGGACATAAAACATTTCCCCTCCTCCCTCACATCAGATTTTTTATCATTAGCAAGTTTCACATGGTTAATTCTAGATCCCAAAGAGTTAAGTCAGATGGGATTTAACTTGTCTCCACTGCAGAAGCAGCCTCTGCTCAGCTGGACGCTCCTTTCTTTCTCGGTTTTGATTTACAGCCACTGTCCTGTTTCTCTTTATTAGGACACTATTTTGCAAAATGCTTTGAAAAACCACAGGTCCAGCATTTTTTCACAGCAAATGCAGACTCTGGCACCTCATTAATTAACATTTTATGGCTGTTGAGATCATTCGTCTTATTCCTTGGCTTAAAATGCTTTTCTTCTTCCTTTTGCTGTTTTCGCCTAGTCTGCTCTTCCGGAAGCCGGCCACTGATAAAATTTACAGACAGCTATCTCTTTGGAATTGCCTCAGTGCTCTTAATTAAAGCATCATAACTGGATTCTAAACTGCTCAATATTATGTAGACCCTTTCCGGCTCCCCAAAATCCAGCCCAGCTTCATGCAGCTTCCCAAACGAAGATCAAAGATTTGTCAAGCATTGACTTACATCATCGCCAGGTCTCAGCTGTGCTTGTACAGCTTTCTTGTGAGAAGGATTTTTGATCTAGCTGTCTCACACACATAAACATCTCTTAAAGAATCCCAGCATTTCTTGGTGGTGTCCAAATCTCGAACATAGGTCTTCCAGTCCCAAAATAATGGAAGCATGCTCTTTTTCTTCTGTTTTTTCTCCCACCTCCCACCTCTCAGCTGAAGAGGAAAGACTTATGTGGAAAGAACTCCTGCTTTTTCCCAACGAAAACGCTGAATAAATCACTTAAATGTTAGTATGCTGCAACCCCAATGTTAGGGGTAGGCAGGGGAAGCCCCCAGGCTTGGGGGGGGAGAAAAAGGGACCCTCAAAATTCAACTCTTGAGCGAGAACTGAGGAAGGAAAAACAGCTTCCTGATTAGCATGCATTACCTGAAGGATGGAAAATGGCTCCGAGCCAACAGAGTGAAAAAGAAAGTGAAAGAGAGGCCTGGCTAACTGTGAGTACCACTTGTAAACAGCAAGGAGGAAAAAAGCAATATGGAAAGTTTAATAGCAAGTTTAGAGATCTTGAAGGAAAAACAGCCCTGGGGACTGATTTCCTCTGTGGATAAGACTGCAGTGGATACTGCTGTTGTGACTGAGGAATCAGAAAAAGTCAGATTGAAACCAGTTTATTGGAATTAAGAGAAGTAAATGCATTGGAAGAAAAGTGTGTCTTTAAGATGAAAGTTTCAGAAAGTAAACAAGGATTGGCTGCTCCACTAGATTTGCAAACAGAGAAGGCTGCAAACATGGACACTTTTGCAGAAAGGCTTTTTCACCCCAGAACAGAACCTGAGGAAAGTAAAACAAATGGGGATTTGAGGAATATTTTTTCTCAACCTGAGCAGTTTAAAATCCAAATAGAAAAAGGGGCAAATACCACATTAATCCTGCAATAGGAAAAGACCATTTATGTAGAGAATTTTAACAATGATGAAAGCTATAAGAAAGACTGTTTTCCCTCAGAGTTTCCCTCCCAGTTTGCAAGTCAACTAGGAGAGGCTGAGGAAATTTCACCTACAGAAGCCATTGTTATGGAAAAAAAGTCAGGAAAAAGATTCAGGTGGGAGTGTTTTTTTAGAACATGAGAAGCAAAATTAAAAAAACAGAAGGAAAACCTGTGACTGGCCCACCAAGCTCTAAAGATATCAGATCACTTGGCCTAAAGAATACATCCAGGTTAGAAAAAGAATTTTTTGTCCCTGAGATGACAAAATTAATGGAATAAAACAGGTTTGGCACAGAAATGTTTTTCTAAAAGAATAGAAAATATTGGCTTTAAACACAGACAAAAAAAAAAAGTCACAATGCAAATATGGGCTGTTGGCAAGGGCTGTTGGGAGATATGAAGGAGAATGCCCAGACTGGACAAGAAGATGTAAACCTCTCACAAAGTGTGCAGGAAAGCCAAGAACAGGAAAGAACTGAGGGAAATGAAGAATTTTCTCCAATAATAGATGTACAAGAATTTTTGCTTAGGGTTTTTGTTTTTGATGAAAATATTGTATCCTTTATTATGAAAAAAGAGGAAGCACAAGAATTCTTTAATTTTTCAGACGAAGCAATGGAAAAAACATATTCCCTTTTGCGGTTAGATGAAAATAAATCTGATGAAGAGAGCCAAGATTTAAATTTATGTGCGGAAAAAAACAAGTTATTCATTAGTATAGAATACTTTTCTGAATTGTTCCAAGAATTGGAGGAACAAGGCAAGGCATTCTTCAACACACTCCCTCAGGAGAGAAGTGAGGATGATTATGATGAATCAGTTAGAAAGGTAAAACTTACAGTGGAAAGCACCGAGGCTGTGCATGAGCTAACAGAAAACATGCAAGAACAACGGGATTTTTTTTGGCAAAGAACCCATGAACAGAAAGCAACGAGGAAAAGAGACAGAAAAAGGAAAGAGGAGCAGGCCACTCCTATGGACCTGGAAAAGCATTACGGAAAGGAGGAACATAATGATCCTGACCAAGCACCGTCAAAAAGGAGGAAGGAAGATGGAAGAGAGGAGAATTGTGGGATCGAGGAAGAGGCAGAAGTGGAAGAAAGTGAAGGCTCGTCATCTGATTCCTCAAATGAGGAGAATGATGGTGGTGAACAGAGGAGAAGAACCAAATCAGAAACAACAACAAAAGGCCAGTTTGAAGAAGAAGTATCAGCCCAGTATCTTCTATTGGCCTATGATACAGATTTCCAGAGCATAGATAGATTGATGGCGAGGGGAGCGACGAAGACTCCATGTGTTCAGATTCCACATCCGGGAGACAGCAGCGAGAGACGCATGAGAGGACAATTTATAGGATATGGACTGAAACTTTACATACTCCTTTTATGGAAGTGGCTAATATTATTTTACCAAAACAGTTTGAACAACATATGTTAAGGCTGTGGGGTTTTGTTGTAGCCCATATAAATTTACCATTGCCTAAAAAGAGACTCCCAGATTTGCGGAAATTTAGTCAGGACAAAATATGGGCCTGCCTGGAGAAAGCTTCAAGAATGCTGGAGAAAATCCTGTCTGGTCTAAAGGCACCCGACTCTGAAGAACAACAAGCTTTTGCAAAGGCTTTGGCCTTAGGAGCTATACACAGGTTGCTCCTGTGGAAAAAACCAAGAACATCGACCAGGGGGTTTTCTGATTGGTTAAGAGAACTTCAGTTGATTAAAAGGTTTCAAAAGATCCACAGAGTATGGGAAGTCTTACCAGATGGACAGCAACCCATGATCGTGGAGAAGATAGAGAATACAAAAAAGAAAGTATCCAAGGAAACTGTTTTGGAATGGTTTTCTATTATTATCTCAGACCTGCGGCACAGGCTCAAGATTATGAAGCAGAAGGAAGAATCTCGACTGCCTGGGAGGGCTTTGGCGGTGGAAGGGGAGGCTGATCCCAGAGGGCCTTTTTGGTAATCGCCCCCAATTTATGGAATGGCCTGCTGAACGAGATCTGTCAGCTGACGAGCTTGAGTAGCTTTAAAAAAGCACTAAAGACGGATCTCTTTCAGCAGGTCTTTCCTGATTAGATCCCAGCCTCAGGAGCTGCATCTCCTGGCTTTTTTAACTCATGTATATATTTGTTTTTAATGTGTTTTTAGTTAGATGGTTTTAATTTTATAGTGTTTAATGTCTTTTTATGGGAGAGGCTGGGTGTGGGTGGTGTTTTTAGTCATTATTATAATGTTTTAATTGTTGGAAGCCGCCCCGATTGTTTTTAGCAGAGGGGCGGGGTATAAATTATTATTATTATTATTATTATTATTATTGATCCAGTGGTGCGTCCAAAGAAGACCACACCCAGGGCAAGGAGAGAGAAGATCGGGAAAGATGTCCCTGACCATCTGGAAGGATGTTTGGCTCTGTCTGCTGTGTCGGGGGTGAGCGCTACGGTGCCACCCCCATCAACTGGTGAGGCCCAAAGAAGGGGAGAACAAACTAAAAAGGGGGAGGAGGGAATGGAAAATGGAATGATTGGGAAAGAAAAATCAGAAACCTTAAGTAATATAAGCAGTTCTGATCTAGAAAGAGAGGCTCCCAACACTGTAAAGAAAAGACCAAGGGGAGAGGTCTCTCGGTGGAGTGACTTGGTGGGGATGGATGCTGATGAAAGGGTGGAGGGGCAGTTGCAGGACAAGGAATCAGGGGGGGCAAGAGGAGGGGATTATTTGCCTCCAGAAGGAGATACTGCTTTTTCTGGTTCTTCTTATCTATTAAGGCAACAGCAAGCATTCGCATTGAGGATGGGAGTGATCTTCTCCAACATAAAAGAAAGACAGGAGAAACTTGTAAGGGACTTGAAGGAGGATCAGCGACTGAGACTGGTGATGAGTGAAAATGTGGCCTCCTCCTATGGACATCCATTGAAACATCCGTTGGAGAAGGAAAAGCAAAATAAGAATCAGACTTACGCAGGGGTGACGGAGGGAAGCTCAGCAGGGCGATTGTTTATGGGAGGGGAGAGGGATTGGAGGGCCGGGAGGGAAGAAGAGGAGGAGGAAGCTTACCTCAATAGGATTTTTGAAAAGTTGTCCAATGAAAGAGATCCCAGACAGCGATACGTGGCCCGGTTCAGGTATAAGGGAGAGGATCCTGAAAGGGAGGCTAGTTGATACATCTCAGAAAAAGTGCTCGGGGATGCGTTAGGCTACAGAGGGGAGGAGGCAGACGATGTGGTGGCTGTTATACAGTTACTGGGGTCAAAAGAGACAGATGTCTGTTTAGCTTCGGAACTAGCATATCACAATTTTGGGGCCAACTGCAAATGAGTAAAACAGCAGGACCCTAACTTGTTGAAAGTCTATGAGATAGTCCCTTTGCTCCGAAGTTCTTATCATTAGTTTTAGAACAACCACAATACCCAAAGAGGATGTGGCTCAGTGGGTCTCAAAATATGCCACCATCTTTTCAGGACCTGAAAAGATAAGAGATACTGCTGGTTTCTGGAATAAAGAATACCGCTGTATTGTATCTTTCAAGAATGATGACCCTCAGTTCAGGAGAGGTAAAATCCCCAAATATTTTTTCCTAGGGGCTGACCAAGGAATCACCAGATACAGCGGGCAGCCGGCCGCCTGCTTTCAATGTGGCTCTTATGAGCACCAGAGGCGTACTTGTCACACCCCCTTATGTTCCTACTGCAGAGCAAGAGGTCACCCCTCTGCCACATGTCGGGCGAGCATTCGATGCAATTTTTGTGAAGAATTTGGGCACACCTATTTTTGGTGTCCCAAGGCCTTTTCTAATTGTCAAGATGTACAGCATCTGGAAAAGGTAAACCAGGTGTCTAGGTCTGGTAGAGAGAAACCTCGGGAGAAGGAAGCGAGAATGATGCAGAAATCATGGAACAGCAGACCCACGGATTGGAAAGTAAGTTTTAAGTCACCGGTGGGCCTGACTGGAATATCTTCCGAAGAGTCAGAACCCAGAGTTGTTGTTACAGAATATTTTTATACTGTATGCAAAAAGCAATTCCCCCCTCCTTCTCTTTGGTGTCAGCAGTTTCCCTTGAGTTTCCCTTGAGACAGTTTGTTGATAGTTGAATGCAAGATAGCTTAGGAACATTTAGGTACAGTTCGACCGTTACTAGAGAAAAAATTTGTTTACCTCATATGTTTATGGAACATAGGGTTGATTAGTAAGAACATTGACTAGGCCTGAGTTAAAGGAAAAAGACTTTGCAGACTTCCAGAGTCTCATGGGCTATCTAGTCTGACCCCAAATAGTAAGTGTAAGTAACAGCATTCAGCAAATAGACATTAGAGTCTACATGGCCACTACATTTCCCCCCTTAAATTAAATGATTAATTTCAAAGACAATTAATACATTTAACACAAGTAAATCCCTATTTAAGCCATCAAAGCATATCTAGTATTGATCTGTGTACGATAGCAGGCAGGAAACGAAAGATATATGAGATGAGCATGCATACCAGAACAACAATGAAACAATGCCAACAAGTATAACATAAACCATCCTTTTAACCATATTAGGTCTATTAAAATTAATCTCCCTGAATGAAAACAATGAAAAATTCACCCCTGAAATAGTTGCCAATTGTAACCATATATTTTCTGAAAACCTTTTGTAACAGAGCCCTCCCTTTTGGTTATATCATAAGACAATAAAATCAACATTACAGCATGCAGGTTAATTTTGTTTGGGATCTGACCATACGTTGAGCAGCCTGATGGAACTTTCAGTCATCTGGTCAGCTGCAGTCCCGTCTTCTTTCTTCTCCAGTTGCAGGTTTGATTTACGTTGAATGAGCAGCTTCCGGAGTGCCCATAGTATAATCAAACCTGGGTTCTTCTTGCCTGCCTCTTCATGATCACCTTGAGTTTTTAACAAGTGCAATATCTCTGACACATTGAACTAACCTACTGAGTCTGTACACAAACAATTGCTGTGAATATGGGAGTGGGGAACAAAGGCTGACTTTTTGTTTTGGCTGGTTTTGCACTCTGAGAGGATTCTTGAACTATATATAGTTAAAATTTCACTCAAGTTACTGCTTTTTCTGTAACAGATGTGGGGCTATAGAACTTTAACTCACACCTCATTCCCTGGTTGGAAAGTATGAACTTCTGTGATGGGGATTGGGGCATGTTTTTCTAACACATAACAGCATTGGGCTTGCAATACATTATCTAGCATTTGCATCTCTTATTGCAAACTAACATTTACTAACTCTTGCATGTTCCCCCCTTAACTCAACCAAAATCTGGGGTGGCCTACTATACATCAATTTAAATGGGGATAAGCCAGTAGTCTTATGTGGGATATAATGAATCCTAAACAGGGCCAAGGACAGTATTTTCTGTCCACTTTTGCTTGGTTTCCCGGCACAGCTTAGCCAGATGAGTTTTGATAGTTTGATTCATCCTCTCCACTTGTCTGGAACTCTGAAGATTATATGCACAATGTAAAGTCCACTGGATTTAGGGTGCCCAGTCTGTTATATTCAATGAACTCTGCTTCTGTCATTCTGATGAAAGGAGCCTCTGCAAATACCTCTGCTTGTGTTTTCGTCTGCCAGTTGTCTCCTCCCTCTTCCACTTCAGTCTCTCTCTTCTTCTTCCATCTGGTCTTTTGTATTCATTTTGTATTCATGCCAATGTCCTTCTTGTCCACACCAGGCACACTGATTCCTTGTCTGCCTCTTCCAGGCTTTTTCTTTCATCTCCACATCTCCACATCTCCATGTCTTTTTTACGCTGCTCCACCAGTGCTGCTGTGAGAAACTCCAGCTTCTTGTCTATCTTCCAGTCCTTCTCTCACTTCTCCTCCTCATCTCTATTCACATACTCTACACCTTCTGTTCACACGCACTATGCTTTCTGGATTACAAAAGTCATGTTAAACATCCTCATGTTATTCAGGGTTGAGGGGGTATACTGGTGATAGGCATCTAGAAGGCACTCAAGGTAGGCTCCAGGGGCTTCAGGGGCTCCCTCTAGTACTTTTGAGACTTCAGTCATGTTAACTTGCTTTTTTTTCCCCGTCATGGCTTCTAATAGTAGGGTCTGATATTGGATGAGGCGCTTTATCTGTTCCAGCTCATAAGGATCCCAGCGGGGTTGCCCTGATGGCACTCTCTCTCGCATCCTCCTTTGAGCATCAGCGTGATTCTTGGGAGCTCTGGCCAAAGCTTTCTGCTCCTGCTTGTTGTGTAATGCATCGCCTCTCTTCAGTGGTGAATAGGGTTAATAGCTGCTGTTGGCAATCTAGCCAATTTCGCATATGTGAAGCCATAGTGTTAGCACATAGCTCTACAATCTCTTGAAGCTTCTCTATATATGAGGTGTAGTGGATTTTTCAATTCATATAGTTGCAGGTCATTAGGGGAACCTTGTGCTAGTCAGTTGGAAGTCAGGCAGTTGCCCTGTAGATCAGGGGCTGAATGGGTAACATATCTTGCTTAAATGACTGGGATGACTGTAACTGTGTCTTCCTCTGTGGAGGAATTCACATTCCTGTATTTTCTGCTTTGTCTGTTCTGGTAGGGAGGTTGGAAGAACCAGTGCAGCATGGGCAGTAAAATGAGGATCACAAGCAGGCATGGATCCCTTCTCTTTAGTTAAGGGAGCATCCTTTGGCTTATCCAATAAGATAGGTGGTGGTGAAGACTGTTTTTTTCCCTTGGGCTGGGTTTGAATAGCTGCTGGAATTTAATTTTCAGCTCAGGATGCATCTGTAGTACTGGGCATTTTAATCTTTGCAATATAAGAATCAATGTTTCTACAGACAGTTGGCAGAATTCATAGAAGGGCTGAGTAGCGTTATTGTAAAATATACTGCCAGCAAGTTATCTCTGTTTTTTCCCTGTCCCAGAGAATAGTTTACATTTAGATTTTGAGGAGCTATTTTGTTTAGTTCAGATTTCTGTGGTGTCTTAGGGAGCGAAGAAGCTGCCATTGCTGCCACTGAGAAAAGTCAGTAAATTCTCATCTCATCTGGGTTCTAGCGTTATTGCTGGGGCTAAGCTGAATTCTTTTCTTGTCATTGGGTGGCATTTTTAAGTATATGAAGTGATAATACCAGATAGTGATGGGAGGACAGTTCAGAAGTTATTAGTCTGTCGCCATCTTGCCCCTCGTTTTTTCATAATAAGGCTGCTGGTGCTGCGCTTTCAGTGTAATGTACAGTGGGGGGTGTCATTGGCCCTATCAGGTCATTTCCCCAGGGAATCTAACACTGGCTAATTTATTGGCCAATTTTCCTTTTCTAATTACCAGAACCTTGGCTTGGGATCTCTTGGCACTTTTCAATCACTGGGGGGGGGGGATTCAATAGGATATCAACAGTTTAATAGGATTCAGAATCAGTATAGCTTTTGCAGGAATTATCTGCAAATAATAGATTACATTCCTGACAACTCTTGCCAACTGAACTACTCTAAAAAAGCCATTTTACGTTCTAGTGTAACATTTTCCACATTTCTATTCCTCCATAAGGGAAGAATATGTTGGAAATACCCAAAAGCTGTTATATTTTATTTATCAGCCATTAAAATTGTTAAGCGCGCTTCCAAGTGACACAGCCTTTTAAGGATATTTGGAGCTTGCATACTTTACTGAAACTCGCAGAAGCAATATACAGGTAACTACATATACATATATACTCTCTCTCTGGCTTTTCCTCGCAAACGAAGACTCAGGAAGGACTCATCCCGCGCATACTGTATAAAAAACTTAATTACTTAAAAAACTTTAAAAACTACAATTTACCCTTCTAGACAATATCAAAAATCAACATATTTTGATGTTATCCCTAAAAGCTTTTCATAGTGCTATTATTTCTCAAGATGGTACAAAAAACCCCCCCACAATTGAAAATATTAGCTTTTTAGTGGACATTATAATCAATATGCTAAATGTTAAGCAAACACGCTCCCAACTGTATACAAAGTCTTCCAACATGACAAACTGGAGGATATATGCTGAAATTCACTGCCCTGCTCCTTTCTTAAACTCTCTTGGTATATAAAATGCATTTTTCACAATCATAACAGCATGTCAGATTATTTCTCTTCTTTCTTTTACTGCATTTGACAACTCTCACAATTCTTGGGATCTTCTCCATCAAGCCTAATCCATTCCTTCTCAATTTCAACCTTTATAATATGCTTTCTGGGTCACATGTTTCTGTGGGGGGATTCAAGGACCACTGTATCTCCTGAGTCAATGCTTTTCCTACTTAATGAGCACATTTGACACCTTAAAACATTACACGTTACACATTGAACAATTAACCATTCAAACAAAAAAGACACTTAAATGACTTATATACCTGACCAATAATTACTGTCTTCAAAACAAAAACAAACATACATAAAGATTAGCAAGACACTACATCTAAACTCTTTTTAAACATACCTAAAATACATTTACACATTCATAAATCAAGCATATGATTTCCCCCTTCTTCTTCCTATCTGTTGGTCTGATATGTTTCTCTGACCATTACTTCACACTTAAATTTATATACAATTTCCTGTTGCTGCTTATATTGCTGCTAAACTCATTTTCATTACCTTTCTCTCTTTTTTAATCTTAATCCACGGAGATCTTTATTATATCTGATTTGGATGTTCTGGCTTACCAACATTTACAAAATACACACACCAAATTTTATCTAACTTCAAAGATCCTCCTACTATGAAAGAGGGCCTAATCAGGACAATTTTTCAACAAACTCTAGGGGTGCAAATATTGCTTCCTCCACCACCCATATTCCCCCTCCTAAAATAGACACAGACAAGAGACACAGAGGAAAAACAAAAAAATGCATGGACAGTAGATAAGGGGTCCTATTGCCTGAACCAAGAGGAAATGGACACCAGTATCAAGAACCGCGGCAGTCACGCATACAAACTCACACACACATTGCATATACAGTTGTCCCTTCACATTCGCGGGGGTTAGGTTCCACGGACCCCCGTGAATGTCAAAAAACCGTGAATATTGATTGACCTCCCCTCCACCGTTAAAGCGACCATGGGGCCACCGGAGGCCCCATACTCGCTTTTCCCGGGCTCCCCACTCCCTCCCAAGGCCATCACGGGGCCTCCGAAGACTCTCCCGAGGCCCCGTGAAGGCCTCCGCGGCCTCCCCCCACCCTCCCCATCGCCTCCCCCCACCCTCCCCGGGGCCTTCACGGAGCCTTCCAAGGATCCGTGAAGGCCTCCGCGGCCTTCTCCCACCCTCCCCATCGCCTCCCCCCCACCCTCCCCGGGGCCTTCACGGAGCCTTTGAGGGCTCCGTGAAGGCCTCCGCGCCCTCCCCCCACCCTCCCCAACGCCTTCCCCCACCCTCCCCAGCGCCTCCCCCCACCCTCCCCGGGGCCTTCTCCCACCCTCCCCATCGCCTCCCCCTCCCCTCCCCGGGGGCTTCACGGAGCTTTGGAGGGCTCCGTGAAGGCCTCCGCAGCCTCCCCCCACCCTCCCCATCGCCTCCCCCCAACCTAGCCGGGGCCTTCACGGAGCCTTCCAAGGATCCGTGAAGGCCGTGGCCTCCCCCCACCCTCCCCATCGCCTCCCCCCACCCTCCCCGGGGCCTTCACGGAGCCTTCCAAGGCTCCGTGAAGGCCTCCGTGGCCTCCCCCCCACCCTCCCCATCGCCTCCCCCCTCCGTGGCCTTCTCCCACCCTCCCTGGGGCCTTCACGGAGCCTTGGAGGGCTCCGTGAAGGCCTCCGCGGCCTTCTCCCACCCTCCCCATCGCCTCCCCCCACCCTCCCCGGGGCCTTCACGGAGCCTTGGAGGGCTCCGTGAAGGCCTCCGCGGCCTCCCCCCCTCCCCATCACCTCCCCCCACCCTCCCCGGGGCCTTCTCCCACCCTCCCCATCGCCTTCCCCCACCCTCCCCGGGGGCTCCCCGCACCCTCCCCGGGGCCTTCACGGAGCCTTGGAAGGCTCCGTGAAGGCCTCCGCGGCTCTCCCCCACCCTCCCCGGGGGCTCCCTGCACCCTCCCCGGGGCCTCCCCCCCTCCCCAGCGCCTCCCCGGGGCCTTCACGGAGCCTTGGAGGGCTCCGTGAAGGCCTCCGCGGCCTCCCCCCACCCTCCCCAGCGCCTCCCCCCACCCTCCCCGGGGCCTTCACGGAGCCTTCCAAGGATCCGTGAAGGCCGCGGCCTCCCCCCACCCTCCCCATCGCCTCCCCCCACCCTCCCCGGGGCCTTCACGGAGTCTTCCAAGGCTCCGTGAAGGCCTCCGCGGCCTCCCCCCATCCTCCCCATCGCCTCCCCCCACCCTCCCTGGGGCCTTCTCCCACCCTCCCAGGGGCCTTCACAGAGCCTTGGAGGGCTCCGTGAAGGCCTCCGCGGCCTTCTCCCACCCTCCCCATCGCCTCCCCCCACCCTCCCCGGGGCCTTCACGGAGCCTTGGAGGGCTCCGTGAAGGCCTCCGTGGCCTCCCCCCACCCTCCCCATCACCTCCCCCCACCCTCCCCAGCGCCTCCCCCCACCCTCCCCGGGGCCTTCACGAAGCCTTGGAGGGCTCCGTGAAGGCCTCCGCGGCCTTCTCCCACCCTCCCCATCGCCTTCCCCCACCCTCCCCGGGGGCTCCCCGCACCCTCCCCGGTGCCTTCACGGAGCCTTCCAAGGCTCCGTGAAGGCCTCCGCGGCTCTCCCCCACCCTCCCCGGGGGCTCCCCGCACCCTCCCCGGGGCCTTCACGGAGCCTTGGAAGGCTCCGTAAAGGCCTCCGCGGCCTCCCACCCTCCCCAGCGCCTCCCCGGGGCCTTCACAGAGCCTTGAAGGGCTCCGTGAAGGCCTCCGCGGCCTCCCCCCACCCTCCCCAGCGCCTCCCCCCACCCTCCCCGGGGCCTTCACGGAGCCTTGGAAGGCTCCGTGAAGGCCTCCGCGGCCCTCCTCCCTCCCTCCCAGGGCCTTCACGGCGCCTCCGGAGGGTCTCCGAGGGCCCCGTGAAGGCCTCCCCGGCCCTCTCCACTCCCTCCAAGGGCTTTTACGGGGCCTCCAGAGGCCCCATCTCGCGGTTTGGGGGGGCCCGGGGGGCCCTCCCAAAACCACGAATAACCGAAACCGCAAATGTCGAGTTCGCGAATGTGGAGGGGAAACTGTATTCAATTCACAGGCATTCGTTCCTACCTCCCACTTTTCCCAAATTGCCCCATATTACACTATTACCACATTCTCAATGCTTCAATGGTACAACGGTTTCACCAGTGCGCCCTCACTGCGTCTTATCTGGGTACTCGGGTTGCCCTTTAGGGGGTGATCAAGCCCCTCTTCCACTCTTATGGAGTGGGCCACAATAGTTCCCTTGTTTACTTGCCTGTTTTCTTTGGAGGTAGGGCTCAGTTTCCTTCTCCGTTTACTGGGTTCTCCTTGTGCGTGTTGCTGTTCAGGCAGCCATGGCACAGACTCCCGTTCTTCCAACAAATGGTTGGTGGCGCCCAGAATGAGTGTGCGTGCTCATGGCCCCTTCCCAGCCATGGCAGTTAGAGCAGGCAAATGCCACCTCCTGTTCCATCACCTGCTGCTTCAATCCCGGACGAGCCACCATTTATGATGCAGAAATCATGGAACAGCAGACCCACGGATTGGAAAGTAAGTTTTAAGTCACCGGTGGGCCTGACTGGAATATCTTCCAAAGAGTCAGAACCCAGAGTTGTTGTTACAGAATATTTTTATACTGTATGCAAAAAGCAATTCCCCCCTCCTTCTCTTTGGTGTCAGCAGTTTCCCTTGAGTTTCCCTTGAGACAGTTTGTTGATAGTTGAATGCAAGATAGCTTAGGAACATTTAGTACAGTTCGACCGTTACTAGAGAAAAAATTTGTTTACCTCATATGTTTATGGAACATAGGGTTGATTAGTAAGAACATTGACTAGGCCTGAGAGTTAAAGGAAAAAGACTTTGCAGACTTCCAGAGTCTCATGGGCTATCTAGTCTGACCCCAAATAGTAATTGTAAGTAACAGCATTCAGCAAATAGACATTAGAGTCTACAAGGCCACTACAAGAACTCAGTCCCGGGAGAGAGGAGGTCAGTTTCAAGAACTTGATTGAGAAAGGGAAAAGAGGGAGGAAGAAGGTAACAAACCAAGAATTCAAAGATAGACAGGGATTGGAGGGAAACCCAAAGAAAGGGAGCAGACGGGGAGGGGAGAATGGAGTACAGTGGACAAAAGGAAAAAAGGGAAAGTGGGGAGGAAATCACCACAGAAGGGGGAGTTGCATTTCATAGGTGAGGTGGCTCAGAAAAACAGGTTTGAATTGTTGATTAAAGGGGAAGAGAAAGAGGCTACTGGGGATGGTGATCAAGTTCCAGAAAGGAAGGAAGAGAAGCAGGCTGCTGTGGGTGTAGGAGAAAGTACAGAAAGAGAAATGACTGATCAGGAATTGCTTCAGGAGTCTACAGTCATGGAAATGGAACATCAGGAGAGAGATGTTGGAGAAAAAGGAAAAAGAAGGGGAGGCGTTTGCAAAGGAATTGGGGGAGGAAACGAGTGAAAGAGTGGAAGAGATGGATACAAGTGAACAAAGTTGTTCTCTGACTCCAAAAGTTGGCTCTCAAGACTCCTTGATCCCAGAGCAGCTTTTGGTATCATACCCTTTGACCACTGAACTCCCTAAACCTCCAGACCCTGGCCCCTTGGCTCCTGACCCTTCTTTTTCATCCCAATCCCCTTTCACCCCATCCTCACCTCCCTCCATCTCCAACACTTGTAAGGCTACGCCTCAGGAAAATCCTGAGGAGGTAGAGGTGATGCATTCAGAGGAACAAGAGATACAGTCACCAGAACTGTGTTGAGAAAGATTGTGTTAAAAAAGATAATTTTAATAAGTTAGACTGTAAGCTAGATTTCAGTTAAGTTAGACTTTAAGTTAGATTTTTAGTAGAAAAATAATTATTTCAATCGGTATGGCCAAGTATATTGTTCCTCTGAATGCATCACCTCTACCTCCTCAGGATTTTCCTGAGGCGTAGCCTTACAAGTGTTGGAGATGCATTATGACATCATTGTATTGCAGGAAACTCACAAAACCTCAGCCAGCAGAATCGACCGTGTGAGGACAGTGAAGGAAATGAAGGTGGAAAAGTGCACTGTTATGATCACTCCTTGGTCGGATCATGGGCTCTTGGCTGTAGAGTTCAGTATAGGTCAGGTTTACCCCAAAGGGAGACCTCTCTGGAGGTTGTACCCTAAATTTTTGGAAGATGTGGCATGTAAAGAGCTCATTGCCTCAGCACTAGCCCACAGCCTAACTCTTGCTGACATGTACAAAGATGATTTGTGCAGGTGGTGGGAACGTGTGAAGCGCACAGTTCGGGCCACTAGCCAGGATTACGAGACCAACATTAATGGGAGACAGATTCAGGAGTATCATTTGGCCATTTATCATTTTTTGAAGTGTCATTATCGATTGAACCAAGGTGTTCCTTTTTCAGAACAAGAGCTTAACTGGGCGAAGGGAGTGATAGCAAGATTTTGCCAAAAGCAAAGACAAAATAGAAAGAGGAGTAAAAATTTCAGGACTCGAGGTGGTGTGGTCGATGTGGATGAGTGGGCAGGCACCCGGAGTCCAAAGGCTCATATTGAATTAAATGGATTGAGGGCCTCTGAGTCAGACCCTATTGCATTTAGACCAAGTGAGATGCTGGATATCATGGAGGGATATTACAGGTAGTTATATGCTCGGAAGAACATAGATATAGAAGAGATTAAGGTTTTTTTCCAAGCTTTTTCAGAGGACCAGATGGGTACCCTCTATAAGGGTTTGAGTCCAGAGGACAGGAGGAGGTTGGTCTCTCCTACAGAAGAACAAGAAGTTCATGAGGTCATAGTTCAGGGGAAGGGTAAGTCAGCCCCTGGCCCAGATGGCCTCAGTTGGAATTTTTATAAAGTTTACAGGAAGTGGATTGTTCCCCCTTTAACCACTTTGTTTAATTTTTTGTGGGATAATAATGAGCTCCCTGAAACGTTTTATCAAGGGGTCCTGATTTTTCCCCCAAAGGAGGGCGATCCTACCCTCCCAAAAAACTGGTGCCCGATAGCTCTGACCAACGTAGACGTAGCTCTGACCAACGTAGACGTAGCTCTGACCAACGTAGACGTAGCTCTGCAACGTAGACTACCGCATGTTGGCAAAAATACTGAACAATTGGCTGGCTAAGGTGGCTGATAAGATAGTGATGGAAGCACAGTCCAGTGCTGTGCCGGGTAGGACTGTGGTAGACTCTCTTTGTTTGTTTCGGGAAGTGTTCCGACTCAGCAAGGAGGGAGCTTGGACTGGTCAAATCCTACAGGTCGATCAGATGAAAGCTTTTGACAATGTAGATCATACGTTCCTATGGGAAGCCCTCAAGTGGAAAGGAGTGCCAGAGAGATTTATTGCTTTAGTTAAATTGTTTTATAGAGATGCAGAGGTGGTTTTTCAAGTCAATGGTCATAGAGGAAAGAGGATTAAGTTACATTCTGGGGTGAGGCAAGGTTGTCCACTGAGCCCTCTTTTGTATGTTATTGCTTTGGATGCTATCCTGTGTAAGATTAGTTTAGACAAGAGCATCTCGGGAATCCGAATCCCACGTCCGTTGGACAGTTCATGGTTGGTTCGGTGTGAATCTGTTAAATTTGTTGCCAAGAAGGATGATGTGTCCCTCTTGGTTAAGGACAGGATGGAAGTTAGAAAGATTAAAGATGCTTTTGAGGCCTACAAGTTTCTGGTGCTCGACTTAACATGGAAAAGAGTTTTTTGATCAGGATTTTTGCTGCAGAGGACAAGATGGCAGCTATTCCTCTAAAGGACGTAGTTGAAGAAAAGGAAGGGTGGCAAGCAGAGCAAGAGGCAAAGATGGATAGGGTGAAGATCCTGGGGCTGAATTTTGCAGTGGCTCCCGAGGGATGGAAAGAAAATTGGTATCGCTGGTTGGAAAAAGTGAAGGAGAGGGTGGCCCTCTGGCAGAGATGGAAGCTGACCATTTACCAGAGAGCCGCTTTTGTAAATACCTACCTGCTTCCAGTGGCAGCCAACTTGGCGGCTGTTTTCTCACCTCCAGATTCAGTGATTAAAGAAGCTGATCGAGTTCTCTTCAAGTTCCTTTGGGGAATGGCCACATTCCCCCTGGCAAGAGCAGTGGCTTATGGTCAAGTAGAACAAGGGGGCCTGGACTTCCCAGCCCTGGGACCAGAGTTCATCACCATCTTTTCTGCCCAAAATTTTGGGAAAGTTTCTGTTTCAAAAGGGTCAGATTCAACCTCAGGCTTGGCTAGTTTTGTTTTGTGAGTGCTGGATGGGGACTAGATGGGGAAAGACTTGGTGGGAGGAAGGCTCATTAAGTTTTTAGGTTTTCTTTGCCTGAAAAATTGAAAGCACCAGATTATTTGAGAGACTTTGTTTTTTACCTAAAGAAATATAGAATCCATGCTGAGGAGTTGAAGGGTGAAGACAGGCCAGGTCAGAGCATCAAGAGAGGTTTGTACAGAAAAATAATGGAGGAGATTTATGTTAACCCATGTTTGCAAAAACATCAGGCCAAACCAGATTTGGACTACCTAAAACACCAGACTAGCCCAATTGAGTATTTCATGGACAAAAGCGTCCCCAAAAAGTTGTGGGACTTGAGGTGGAGGCTCTACCATCAGGTTCTTAATCTGAGGGGAAGGAGACTGTGGACCACAGAGAATGAGCAGACTTGTCCTCGTCTGAAATGTAAAAAGGCTGAGATTTTGAGTGGCGTGGCACAAAAGGAGTCAATCAGGCATTTTGTCCAGGACTGGCCCGAGTGTCTGGGAAACATGGGAGGAGGTGGCCCGGGTCCTGGATTGGCCAGATTTGGCATAACAGGCTTGGGAGACAGTGCTTTTGGGGACTGAACCTCCGGAGGGTGTCAGGGACCCAGAAAGCCAGTGGGCCAAAAGAGGAAGAGGAAGGAGCCTGGTTCCGCCGTGGCTGAGAGGTTTTGGAAAGTGCCCTGGTTCACGGTGCACCTGGTAAACCTCTATGTGATGTTAGGGTTAGTATTCCAAAGACAAAGGGAGGTAAAAAGTCAAAATCTGCAGGATATAAAAGGCACTGGTTATTATGTGAACAACGTAATTGAAAATTTAGCTCTGAGTGAAAAAGAGAAATTGCCAAACCATCGTTGGAAAAAGGTTTGGCTGTGGTTTAGTAAGACAACCCCAGCAATAACTTAAAAGGATATTTTAAATAAATATTTTATTATTATTATTGTATTTTTTGTATAATTTTGTATTTTTTTAAAATTAATCTTTCATTATTTTTTTTTCTTTTCCAAATAGGTATAATTGTATTGTGTAAATATAATGTGATTGTAGTGCATTTAGATTAAGAGGAAAAATGTATTAGTGTTAGGATAGATAGTTTTATTTTTGTATTAGTAAGAAAAGAGGAAAACAATTAATATTATTTTTGTGTTATTGTTATGGCCTCTTGCGGTCGGGTGTATTTTTTAGTAGAATGGTCTTATTCCAATAAAAAATTCCTAACCCCCAAAATTCCAGTCCAAATAGTTACGCTCATTAAGGCTTTCCAAAGGTAATCCACTCATACCTTGTGCAGATGCCGTCTCAGCAATTTAGCTAACTATCAAGCCCCTCTCACAGCTGTGTTCTCACCAACAGATCATTACTCTCGGCCAGGAACCTTCAGACAGCTCACTATAGCTTACAGGCATCCACAGATCACAGTAGATTGGCACAGGCTGGTGCTACTGGTCAGACTAGTCCAGACTGGTGTAGACTGCGTAGACTGGGCCCATAACATGTCACGTTAGTGCACTGATCACTTCTGACTATGTCAAGAGGCTCAGGCAGCAAAAAAGTTATGGCAGAGTTTTCATCCTCCACGCAAGAGAATAAACACACAGACATGGGCTTGTGTCTACAAACTGCAGCTGTCGCTCCACATTTGTGGCTTTGATTTTCGCAGTTCCGTTTATTCATGGGATTTCCTTCCAACCCCTCCCAGGAACATGTGGCTTTCATCAGCCTTCATTCCTGGGGGGGGGGGAGCTAAAGCCCATGAAAGACACTGCTGTCACACCGAGAAGCCTCATTTTAAAGGCACTCGTCTCACCACCCCCAAGGTGTGGTGGTGGGGGAACCAAGGAAGACCCACACCATCTGCTGCTGTCCCTTCCATGAGGGGCTTAAACTGAACCGCTTGCTTAGAAGGGAAGGCATGAGATAAAACCCCCGCTGCATTCCTCGCAAAGCAGCAAAACCAAGCCTCCAAGTGCTCAGCAGCAGTGGGTGTGGCGGGGGCAAGGATAGGGGACAAAAGGGAAGGGGATGAAGAGGCTCTGCCTGTCCACCCCATTTCCCCCTCACTCAAGACCCGATGGGTGCCACAGCGGATCAGGCCTTGGACGAAGGGGAAATGGGGAGGAGAGGCTCTGCCTGTCCACTCCGTTTCCCCCTCACTCAAGACCCAATGGGCACCACAGCAGATTGGGCCTTGAGTGAAGGGGAAATCGGGTGGAGAGGCTCTGCCTGTCCATCCCCTTTCCTTTTCCCCCAAGGCCCTGCGGCACCACGGATCGGGCCCTGAGCAAAGGGGAAACAGGGAGGAGAGGCTCTGTCTGTCCACCTTCTTTCCCTTTTGCTCAAGATCCGATGGGTGCCACAGCAGATCAGGCCTTGAACGAAGGGGAAACAGGGAAGAGAAGCTCTGCCTGTCCACCCTCTTTCCCCTCGCTCGAGACCCAATGGGTGCTGCAGAGGATCAGGCCTTGAGAGAAGGGGAAATGAGGAGGAGAGGCTCTGCCTTTCCACCCCCTTTCCCCCTTGCTCAAGACCCGATGGACACCGCAGCGGCTCCGGCCTTGAGCAAAGGGGAAAAGAGGACGAGAGGCTCTGCCTGTCCGTCTCCTTTCCTCTTCCTCCAAGGCCCTGCAAAGCCGCAGATTGGGCCATGAGCGACGAGACAGATGGCGAAGATACCATGGCTGACGCAGTGTGGAGGCGCTGGAGTTATGGTGGCATGGTTGGGGTGGCAGCGGCAGCACCGTGGTGGTGGTGATGGGGCGAGCGATGGTGGTGGGCATGGCAGCGGAGGAGGTGGAGGCCTGGGAGGCCTAGGCAGACTGGTTTGCAGCGGCCTGGGCCATGAGCCTCTCTCCCTCCCTTTCTCCTCCTGCAGGGCATTCCATCTGTGCCCCCCAACCAATCTTTACATAAATTTTTATTTGCTGTTTTTTCACATTCACGGGGGTCTTGAGCCCCTAACCCCTGTGAATGTGAAAGGAGGCCTGTACTGCTCTTTACTATACCATAATAAAGATATTTACAATGTTACAGAGAATCCTCTCTGAGAACTATATATTACAGCATTCAACAGAAAAACATCTTCATACTGCAAAGCCCAGAACAGAACTGAAACACAGTTACATAGGATAGCTGACTACATAGTTCACAATAACCTTGTTCTTATAAAGATAACAAACATTCTCTCTAACAGAGATAGCAATCCCTCCTTGGCTCCAGTTTCCAAGGCTGCAATGTCAGGACATTAATCTTGTTATACAGGCTAGCTGCAGCAAGCTGCTGTTAGCTCTCACTGTTGCACCCTGTAGGCTATTATGTTACAATTCAGCTCTTTACAGCATAAATCTATTAAACTGCATGTCCCAATATCCTGACAGGCTTAGCCTGCACATTGCCATTCAATCCACTCCAGCCACAAACTAGCAGGAAGAAGCAGGAGAAAATTCCTCCCTCCCCCTCCAGTGCCTCTGAGGGAAGGTTTCCTGGATGGTGTAATTGTATTATTGTTGTTGTTGTTTTAAATCTTAAGTCTTGGGGGTCTGTGGCAAGAAAAGATATTGAAAAGGGGTAAAGAAAAGGCTAAGAGCCTGGTAAAGAAAAGGCTAAGAGTCACTGGTCTAACTGATAAAAAAAACGTGCTACAAACCATGGAGGCCAGTCTGTGTGTCACAGACAGTGTGTCACAGACAGATCCAGGAACATCACCAAACTCTGCACCTGAATTTTAAGGGGGACCATAATCTCCCTTAAAGTAGTATGAAAACCACTCAGTTGGGCAGATAAACCATTACTTAACAGCACCTCTCTCTTGTCCATATACATGTACAGCAAAAGGACTGCTGGCAATTAAGTGTAAGCATAATATTAATATGCAAAAGGCCATGTGATATTTCACTGATACAAAAGACTATTCTATTTTATTAACCATGATGTTCAACAAAAGTACTTCTGAGTATTGTCCTCCTACTGGACACAAAAACACACTGCAAAAATAGTGGAAAATATCAAAATGGAAACAACCCCCCCCCCCACACACAAAACAAACAAAACAAACCTGTCTAACTGTTAATTTATCCTCTTGACAGAGACTTTCTATATTTTCAGACAACACTGTTATAGTGTTACTATTCCACTATATTTGCTGTGGCTGCCTCCTGTTGAATCCTGGGATTTGCAGTTTAGGGAAGGGCATTTGCAACTCTCAGCCAGAGAGCTCTTAGGCCTCACTAAACTACAAACCCCAGAATTCCACAGCAGGAAGCCAGAGCAATTAAAGTGGAATAGTAACACTACAACAGTGTAGTCTGAAAATCTCCATAGTGTGAAATAGTCTGCTAGGAATGCCAAGCTGCCTCTTGCCAGCTAATATTTTGCCATGACCACTGTGAGGCTTCTGCCCCTTATTCCACCACTTTCCCCACTGGATGTAAGGTTCTGCCTAAATCTCCACTGTTATTCTATGTGAAGATTTCCATACCCAGTGTAGGGAGCTTCGTATGTTTAGCATGGAAAAGTGAAGGTTAAGAGGTGACATGCCAGCCATGTTTACATACTTGAAAGGATGTTATATTGAAGAGGGAGCAGGCCTGTTTTCTGCTGCTCCAGAGACTAGGGGGTCGTTTACACGGCAAAAATAATCCTCAAAGAATTTGCCTAGAATTCTTATAGTTCCCACGTGTTCCGCATCTGCATCGCGCTTTTCAGAAGGAGGGGGTCTAAAACACCCGTAAGTGGCACACTTAATGACACCGCTGATTTTCTGCCTTTTTTTCAAAAGTGCCGCAAGTTTCCGCATTATCGCATTTGGGAACTGTCCATCATTTTTAAATTCGCGATGTTTAAAATTAGGGATGTGGGCGGTTTTTTATAGTGATGCCACAGAAACCCGCCTACACATCCGGTTTTCCTATCTGTTTTGAAGCATCCCTGTAAACATCTATCGTTTTCTAATGGAGTCAGTTCAGAGAACAAAGAAGGGGGGCAAGGGAATAGCTTGGAGTCATGCCGAAACTCTTGATTTACTGGATCTTTGGGGGGAAGAGAAAGTACAGGAGCAGCTACGTCTATGTCACCGGAATATCGATGTCTTCGAAAAAATAGCCGCAGAAATGCTAAAGTGTGGACACAACTGAACCCCAGAAGAATGCCGCATGAAATAGAAAATGATGCGTCAGAAATACAGGGAAATTAGAGATCATAACTCTAATAGCCAAATACAAGCAGGAAATGAGCGTAGCTAAAACCTCCATGGCTGCAACAATTTAATTGGCACCATTGAAGAGAACAAAGACCATAAAAGATGACGAGATGCCCAATCAGAAGCCCAAGAGGGGGGAAGTGGATGACCAATGGGAGTACGGGTGGCGGGAATTCCCAAAGGAAGTACATCTAGAACGAATGACATACCTTGTCGATATAAAGGTAGGGTTGTCAAAGTATGTGGAATATCGATGTCGTGGGAACTGAAATATTTTGATGTGTAGAAATTCGCACATTAATATACTCCACATTATAAGCACATCGGAACTACATCGCGGAACTAAACAGGAACTGAAATTTTGCTGTGGGAACTCCGTGATGCAAAATTGAAAGTGCGCTAATGCGATACTTTGCGCAACAAAAGTTGCCATGGAACCGACCCCTAGGACATGGAACAATGGACTAAAATTATAGGAAAAGAGATTCTGTCACCTTACTCCCCAAAAGATAACAACTCACAGCTCAGAACAGGTAAGCAATATAGACTCAGCGTTTCTTGATTCAGGAAGTTTAATATAAAATAGAAAAAAAGAAAAGCAATTTTTCAAAATAGACCTGTCTATTTGTTAATATAAAAAAAAAATTCGAGCTAGCTGAAGCTGAAAGAGATGGATGCACAGGTTGTCATCTCGTCTCTTCTGCCAGTTGAAGGGCATGGTCCAGGAAGGGAGAGGAAAATAGCCAACGTAAACAACTGGCTCCACAGATGGTTGCTGAGAACAACTTGGATTCTTGCATCATGGGCTGCGCTTCCATGAGGGGGGACTTCTGGCAAGGGATGGGGTGCATCTCATGACAGTTGGAAGAAACATTTTTGCCAACAGTCTCAAGAATTTGATCAGGAGGGCTTTAAACTGAGTCATATGGGGGAGGGAGACAATATTCTGGAAGGCAAGAGGGCTGGAGAAAATACTCAAACTGTCATAGAGGGAACAAGGCAAACAGCGCAAGGACCCAACAGTGGGAGGGGGGGAAAAACTTGCACAGACAGCAAGTAAAGGGAACACATGGTCTTAGATGTCTCTACATTAACCCACAGAGCATGGGAAATAAGCAAGATGGACTTGAACTCCTAGCACTACAAAGCAAGTATGATATAATAGGCATTACTGAAACTTGGTGGAATGAGTCACATGATTGGAATGTAGGAATAGAGGGATATAGCCTTTATATGAGAAACAGGCCAAACAGGAAAGGAGAAAAGCACTATATATCAGGGATATTTATACCAGTGAAGAGATCCATGACATCAATACTGGAAGCCAGGTGGAGAGCATGTGGATAAAAATTAAAGGGGAGGGAAACAATAGGGATGTTATTGTGGAACTCTACTATAGACCCCCAAGTCAGACAGAGTAATTGGATGATGCCTTTCTAGAACAGATGAGCATACACGTAGAAAGGAGAGATGTAGTAGTGATGGGTGACTTCAACTATCCTGATATTTGCTGGAAATCTAACTCAACCAAAACTTCAAGGTCTAGCAAATTCCTTACTTGCCTGGAAGACAATTTCATGGTCCAAAAGGTGGAAGAGGCAACAAGGGGGTCAGCTATTTTAGATCTGATCCTAACCAACAGGGATGACCTGGTTAATGGGGTGCAAATGGTGGGATCCTTAGGTTAGAGTGATCATGTTCTCCTGGAGTTTGTTATACAATGGAAAGGAGAAGCCAGGCATAGTCAGACATGCATCCTAGACTTTAGAGAGCTGATTTCAATAAACTCAGGGAAATACTGGGGGTGATCCCATGGTCAGGAATACTAAAAGAGAAGGAACTTCAAGATGGATGGGACTTTCTCAAAAGGGAGATACTGAAGGCACAATTTCAAACAGTACCATTGAGGAAGAAAAATGGGAGGTGTCTCAAGAAACCAGGATGGATGACGAAAGAACTTTCAACGGAGCTAAGTTTTAAACGGAACATGTATAGTAAATGGAAAAAGGGGGAAATCACCAAAGAAGAATTCAAACAGATGGCGAACACGTGTAGGAGTATAGTCGGAAAACCTAAAGAGCAGAATGTGATCAGGCTTGCTACAGAGGTTAAGAACAATAAAAAGGGTTTTTTGGAGTATGTCCGCAGCAAAAGGAGGAAGAAGGAAATGGTAGGGTCACTACATGGAGAAGATGGCAAAATGCTAACAGGGCACAGAGAAAAGGAAGAAATACTCAACACCTTCTTTTCTTCAGTGTTTTCAGAAAAGCAAAAGGGTGACCAACCTGCGGATAATGGAACTGAGGACACAATAGGGGAAATCCAGTACAGAATAAGCAAAGAGGTTGTACAGGAATACCTTCTTAATCTAAATGAATTTAAATCTCCAGGACCAGATGAACTACATCCAAGGGTATTAAAAGAGCTGGCAAATGTAATCTCAGAGCCATTGGCAATAATCTTTGAGAACTCTTGGAGAACAGGAGAAGTCCCAGCAGACTGGAGAAGGGCAAACATTGTCCCCATCTTCAAAAAGGGGGAAAAGAGGATCCCAACAATTATCATCCAGTTAGTCTGACATCAATACCAGGGAAGATTCTGGAGCAGATCATTAAACAGAGAGTCTGTGAACATTTAGAAGGCAATGCCATAATCACAAAAAGTCAACATGGGTTTCAGAGAAACAAATCATGCCAGACTAATCTGATCTCTTTTTTTGATAAAATTACCAGCTTGGTAGATGAAGGAAGCGCTGTGGATATTGCATACCTTGATTTCAGTAAAGCCTTTGATAGGTTCCCCATGACATTCTTGCAAACAAGCTTGTAAAATGTGGGCTAGACAAGTTAACTGTTAAATGGATTTGTAATTGGTTGACCGGCCAAACCCAAAGGGTGCTCAGCAGTGGCTCCTCTTCGTCTTGGAAAGATGTGACCAGTGGGTTGCCACAGGGTTCTGTCCTGGGCCCAGTGCTATTCAACATCTTTATCAATGACTTGGATGAGGGAATTAGGGGCATACTTATCAAATTTGCAGATGACACCAAATTAGGAGGAGTAGCTAATACCCTAGAGGACAGGATCAAAATTCAAAATGACCTGGATAGACTGGAGAGCTGGGCCAAAGCTAACAAAATGAAATTCAATACGGAGAAATGTAAGGTACTGCACTTAAGGTGGAAAAATGAAATCCATAGATATATGATGGGGGAGTCCTGGCTGAATGAGACTACGTGCGAAAGAGATCTAGGAGTCCAAGTAGTCTTCAAGTTGAACATGAGTCAATAGTGTGATGCGGCAGCTAAAAAGGCCAATGCGATTTTGGGCTGTACCAATAGAAGTATAGTGTCTAGATCAAGGGAAGTAATAGTGCCGCTCTATTCTGCCTTGGTCAGGCCTCACTTGGAATACTGTGTCCAGTTCTGGGCACCACAATTCAAAAAGGATATTGACAAATTGGAGCGTGTCCAGAGAATGGTGACTAAAATGGTAAAAGATCTGGAAACGATGCCTTATGAGGAGAGACCTAGGGAGCTGGGTATGTTTAGCCTGGAAAAAAGACGGTTAAGGGGCGATATGATAGCCCTGTTTAAGTATTTGAAGGGGTGTCACGTTGAGGATGGAGCAGGCTTGTTTTCTGCTGCTCTGGAGACTGGAACACGGAACAATGGATGCAAGCTCCAGGAACAGAGATTCCACCTCAACATTAGGAGGAACTTTTTGACAGTAAGAGCTGTTCGGCAGTGGAACCCACTCCCTCGGAGCGTGGTGGGGTCTCCTTCCTTGGAGGTCTTCAAACAGAGGCTGGATGGCCATCTGTCAGGGATGCTTTGATTGTGATTTCCTGAGTGGCAGGGGTTTGGACTGGATGGCCCTCATGGTCTCTTCCAACTCTACAGTTCTATGATTCTATGGTTCTATACAATAGAAAGATATATCTGACAGATATAGGTGCCTTCCTCAGAAGAGAGAAGAAATAGTTCTCAGACCAGGTTCTTATATACCCTTATTCTTGGCTAGGTACAGATATGTCTGTCAACATAGATCAAAAGAAATACATGTGAGTCATGTAGTGTAATGGCTAAGCTATGCTACAGTAAGTACATCTATCAACATCCATCAAAGGAATACATGCAAATCATGGAGCATAATAACCAGACTACATGCAATAGGAGGTTACAAGCATGTCTGTCAACATACTTCAAAAGAAATACTTTCAAGTTACTTAGTGAAACAACCAGCCATGCAAGAGTAACTCTGAGACATGACTTTTTAGTGGAGCAAGGTGACTTTCTTATTCAAAGCAACTCCCGAGTCTTATTAAATGTTGTGTTGAGAGATGCTCCCCTCTTGACCTGAAGCTGTTAGGCAAAAATAACTTTAGATCTTTAGTACAGGAGATGGGGTGGGCTTCTTTTCAAGTGAGAATCTTATTGTGATACAAAATGGATGCCAGGAACCATTTTAGATAGGCAGACAGATCCATTTTTGTATGGACCCAATGCTTGCTCTCAATTCTACATAAATATTAGGAAGAACTTCCTGATAGTAAGAGCTGTTCAGCAATGGAATGCACTGCCTCATAGTGTGGTGGAGTCTCCTCCTTTGGAGGTTTTTAAACAGAGGCTGGATGGCCATCTGCCGGAAATGATTTGGTTGTTTGTTCCTGCATGACAGAGGGTAGGACTAGATAGCCCGTGTGGTCTCTTCTAACTCTATGATTCTATGATTCTATATCTCTGGCTTTTCTTTGCAAACGAAGATTCAGGAAGGACTCATCCTGCGCTTTCTGCAAGCGCGCTGATGACTAAAAAGGCCAATCCGAGATAAACAAGTCCGGTTGCAAAAAGCACAGCAGAGGGTCTCCTTGGGTGATGTTTTTGGGTTGTGATTCTTTCTGCGTTGTCGTTTCTCTTCAAGACTTATTCGGCATGAGTTCTCAAATAAGGCTGCAGCATTGTGGATAGTGCGTCTCCATGCCTCCCGATGTGAGGCCAGGGCGGACCACTGTTGGTGATCAATTTGGCCGAGCCTGAGATGTTGTTTCAGGGAGTCTTTGTATCGCTTTTTTGGAGCGCCCCTCTTACTCTGACCCGTGGCGAGTTCACGGAATAAGCCCATCCCTGGCTAAATGAAACAACTAACAAGCATAGATGTTTTAGAAGGCCATTGGGAGCAGGCAGCCTACCTCAAACAGTACTGTGAAGGTGGCCCTGGTGGTGCAGTGGTTAAATGCCAGTACTATAAGTCACCACATTGCAAGTTCTATTCCAGCGGGTTCCAAGGTTGAACTCAGCCTTCCATCCTTTCGTAGGTCAGTAAAATGAGTACCCGGCTTGTGGGGGCAATTAGCGAACACACATTGGAAACTGACAAGAAGCCTCCGAGAATGAGCCCATTTTCCTTTTCACGGGGAAGGGATAATAAACCGTGCCGTCTAATTCCCAGCCCCTTCTTTTCCCCGCTCGCTCCAAAGGCAAGAAAGAGGAGCCACGGCGAAGCTAAGCCCAAGGGGCCGGGGCTGTGGGCGGCCTCTTTAGTCTGCGCCCTCGTTTCCGGGGGAGCCTTGTTTGATGCGACACCACTGCCTAGCCGGTCGGAGTGGGATGGCGGCGGCGCCGTCCGGGTGTCTCAGCGCCCTGCCTGCTGGGGCTCGGCCTCAGCGGGCGGCCGTCGCCGGGGCGTAGGGATCAGGTACCATGGCGGGCGGGGGGGGGGAGAAAAGCGGGAGGGAGGGAGGCCGGGGCGAAGGGCTGAGGCGGCCGCCCTTGGAGGGATGGCGGGCTCGGCTTCTGGCCTGCCTTTGGGGAGGCTGACGCGGCTGTCTGGGCAGCCTGGCTCCTGGGCATGGCCTGGTTTCTCGTCCGGGGCTTATTGGGCTGGCGGGTCTGCGAGCAACTGCCTCGTGTAAGCGCTGCTGCTCGTTTCCTTGCAGAAGATGCCAGCCCAGAAGGAAGGCATCCCGTTGCTTTTCTTATGAAGGAATTTATTTTTATTTATTTATTTATTTATACCCCGCTCTTCAGCCACAAGGCTATCAGAGCTGCTTTCAAATTGTTTTAAACAATAGCAATTTATACATCTACACTCCATTAAGCAGCTTCCAATGTGTGTTAGAAGGCTGAGTTCAACCTTGGAACCCGCTGGAATCGAACTTGCAATGTGGTGACTTGCAGTACTGGCATTTAACCAGTGGAGCTTTCTTTAGGTGACAGCAGAGTAATACACACACACACACTTCTGCTTGGCAGCCCACTCCACTCAGCTTCCACTACAATGACCTACATAGGCTTGTTTCACAAAACCATAATCAGAAAAGTAAACCCACATCTCTAACCATGTATACTGATGGAGCCCTGCAGAACTTACTGTGGAATTTTGTATATTTTCTGTTTTGTTGTTATTGTTGTTGTTGTGTGGCTTCAAGTCATTTCTGACTTATTGTGACCCTAAGACGAATCTCTGTGTGTATTTGTCTTCAAGTCACCTATCGACTTGTGGCAACCCCATGAAGTTTTCATAGGGTTTTATTAGGCAAGGAATACTACTACTACTTCCCATCATGATCATGATCATCATCTTTTATTTCTGTAGCACCATCAATATACATGGCGCTTTACAAGAAAAAGAACAACAAAACAGGTGGTTTTGCCAGTTCCTTCCTCTGAAATACAGCTTACAGCACCTGGTATTCATTGGCCATCTCCTATCCAAGTACTAACCAGAGCTGACCCTGATATCAGAGGCGGTCTGCTGTTTTTAGGGTATTTAGGCTGTAAGTTGAACCTATAATGGGGTTATCTTAGCAGAATTTGTTCGGGGGGGGGGTTGCCTTTGCCCAGTTGGTTTCCGTGGCTAAGTGGGGATTCGAACCCTGGTCTCCAGAGCCATAGTGCAGTGCTCAAACCACTAAACTACTCTGGCTCTCATTCTCTGTTGTACTCTGATAAATATTTGCCATCAACTTTCCTAAGGACTGGTACATTCTGAGCTTCCTAGCATTGAAAAACTTAAAGCAACTACCTAGAAAATGTATGCGGTATTTATTTTTCCCCTTTGGGGAAGGAGGAGGAGCCAGTGTCTGACTGTCCCAATGTCTAACTGTTTGATATGAAGAGGTTTCCCCACCATGCAGATACAGCTTCATGGGGCATAAAAAGTGGGGGGAAGGAAATAAAAGGAAAGGGAAGAATTTTTACTTACAGTAAAAAGTAAATACAGTTGTCCCTTCATATTCGCCAGGGTTTGTTTCCAGGACCCCCTGTGGATACCAAAATCCATGAATACTCAAGTCCCATTATATGCAATGGCATAGCAAAATGGTGCCCCTTATATAAGATGGTAAAATCAAGGTTTGCTTTTTGGATTAGTATTTTTAAAGAATATTTTCAAGCTGTGAATACTTAAATCCGTGGCTACCAAATCCATGGATACAGAGGGACAACGGTATAAATTAGTCTCAGTGGTGCTGCTAGATTCTTCCCACACACACCTTTTTTCTTTTTATGCTGAAACACACTGACACAGCTATTTCTTTGAAAACTTCATAGGACAGGGAGTGAAAAAACTGTTACTTAACTGAAGTTTTAATCTTGCAATGCTTTGCTGATGTAAAACATAAGTGAAGGAGGAGGTGATAGTGTTGTTTCAGTGTTATTTATATAGCATTATTTTCAATGTGGCCCTAATTTTGAACGTGGCATTATTAAGGTGCAATAATACAGTGGTTAAAAAATCAGTTGGGTTCTGTTTGATCTGGCCAGTATTGAATGTCAATCTTTACAGCTCATTTTGTTATGCTGATTTGTTAATGTAACAATGTGAAACAGGGTAACTCACAGGATCGTAAAAATATGGACAGACACAAATGAAATGCTTGGGTGTTCCTGACTATGGAGTACCTTATAATCCTACAGAAAATTCAATTCGCTATTCTGTTACAGTTTTATAAGAATATAGTAGAGGCCTGTACGTATTATTATCTGAATTTAACATTATGTTGCATGCACATTTGTAAGCACATGTATGCACACCAGGGCTCCACAAATATCTGTTTCTCTCATTAAAAAATCTGTCTGTTTGCACATATGAGTATGTATTTAAATGATGTTACTAAAAATCTTTTGTGCATTCCACTGAGTGTGCTTACTGCAGGGAGCTGTGTGTACAATAAAACTGAAAGACATGTAAATCTCATTGCCAAGAGTTATTGCTTGAACAGTTTTAATAAGTATTCTATCTAATGCAAAAAAAAAAAATTGCAATTTTTGTTTGCTAGAGTCAGTTGGAGAATGTTAGCATCTATTGTTTCAATTTTCTTCCAGTCACAAGAAGATGCCCAAACTTAAGGGGTTTGAGTTCTGGAGAAATACACTGAAAAGCGCCCGTTTTGTGGTTGCTCCCATGGTGGATCAGAGTGAATTGGCTTGGAGACTGTTAAGCCGCCGCCATGGAGCCCAGCTGTGTTATACTCCTATGTTGCATGCTCAGGTCTTTGTCAGAGATGCCAATTATCGTAAGGAGAACCTGTATTGTGATGTGTGTGCAGAAGATAGACCTTTGATTGTGCAGGTAATAACAATTACATTCTTTCTCTATGGGTTTTTATACTCTTTGGGCTATGAAACACTTCTTTCTGGGATGAATATTTTTAGAGTTGTGGCTTTAAACTACCTACAAGATGCAATATTCATCATAAAGCTGTAATTCCACCTATGTGGAGAACAATAGATAATGTATGGCAATATTATATGGGTCACTAATTTTGTGTGCCTGAAATCATTGTTACATAGTATGATTTCACATGAAGATCATGTCCAGTGAGCAAACACTTCCCTATAATAGTATGACTGATGTACCTGGATCTCTTAATGAGAGGTAGAATGATGAGAGGTGTTTTTAGGATGTGTCTGCAGGGTCCTTTTTAGTTACTTCCAAACTGGGAGTAAAGTGCTATGTTGTTGAATTGGCTTCTTTTTGTTTTTATGCTTTGTCAGCCTTCCTTGAGGTAACAGCTATGCAACTCAGTTTTTCATTCTGGCAGGAGAGGAGCTGACAGATGTCTCTAGGAAGCAACCTTTTTTGTTCAGCTTCCCATGGCGCATGTATTCACTGACGCAGACTGATGTGTGCATCTTCTGCAGTCTTCTTTCATGCTCGTTAGGGACTGGTTGCATCACCACCTCTTTGAGCATATCATTGTAAAATGAGAGGCAGCATTATTTGGGATACAACTTGGCATGGACAGTGAGCCATACAACATTACAAAATAATGCACTTTTAAAGTACAGGGTGCCCAGGCTGAAACTTGTAAGTTAAGGAAAATTACTTGGGAGAGTTACCGGAATATAGAATCCTGATGTCTAAACACCTTTAGTCTGTCTGGATTGTAATGAAGACACCTTCATGATATAATGTGGGCACACATCACAAAGTGAATAGTAGTAAGACAGAAAAGTATGTATTCTGTTTTGTGAAGAAATAATAAATATGAAGAACTTGCCAGTTAGCCAACAAAACAAAACAAAACCACTGGATGGAGGGAGAATAAGATGTGCTTAATATTGTAATGGATCCCCTCCTGCTTCTGCTGAGTAGGAAAGGGACCCTTTGAGATCATCTATAGCTACCACCACCCACTGGTTTAAAATCCCTATGAATACTATTCAGTGAGAAGTTACTGAGGAACTTTAACTTGCACTTTTCTTCCCCTGACTCTACAGAGACTTTTCCCTTTTCCTACCCCTGGGGGAAATGTGACCTAGCAAGTGTGAAAAAGAGGAAGTCTGTAAAGGAAGTTTTATTCTAAACAGTGATCTACATAGCAAAGGGCATCATGAAGGCTCCTTCCTTCAGGCGCACTTAAGAGTTACAAGTTACAAACAATAGCCTAGGTCATTCAGCAGAGGTTATGAAATAAACATAAGCCCTAACATGTCTGCCTGAACACACTTCCTACTCTACTCACAAATACGGGTGTTCTGGATCCTTGGTGTCCATGGGGCAACCTGGGAGGCTGGACCTTTGTCCACCTTCTACCAGACTCCCAGAGGTGCGGCAGGTACCTAGCCCTTTTGTCTGTTTCCGTTCACTCTTTGTTTTTCTTTAGCCTTGTAGTCCCCTGGGGCTTTATAACTTTCCACTTAGAATCATCTTGAAGCTTTGACCACTGGTCAATTTCTAGTATTTCATTGTTAAATATCTGATTTATTCTTTGTCTTCTATATACTTTTCACAGTTTTGTGCCAATGATCCAGAAGTGTTCGTTCAGGCTGCCTTGCTGGCTCAAGATTACTGTGATGCTGTTGACCTGAATTTGGGATGTCCCCAGATGATTGCAAAGAGAGGTATGTGCAGACCAGAATCTGAAATAATGCAAGCTGTTCTACTGTACTAGATTATGTAGGTGTAAGCCCCATTGAACACAGTGGGATGTCTGAATAAAATGTACAGTATTCGCATTGCTAAATATACTCTTGAGCAGCTGCAGTCCAGATAAATTAGAGGAACAGTGCAATCCAAACTTGAATGTGTAAACTCTGGTGAATGTAACAGTAAGTACTGCCTAGGAGGTCTGTTTAGGATTGCAGCTTTGGCTTCTGCTGCAAACTCAGAATCAGTCTTTAAGATTTAAAGCAAATAACAACCCCATTTAAATCTCTTAATTGAAGTTTCCAGTTAAATGTTCTGCTGAGATGCTTTATTCTTAAGCTTTCTTTATTTCACTACGGTAATTCAAAATAATATTTAGGAAATAAAGGGAGCAATCTTTAGGTGAGGAAAGGGAAGATAAGATGCTGAGTTGGGCTCCTGGGAACTTCAGTTGATGTGAAGAGAACTGAATTTTAATAGGAAATCCCTGTTCTGAAGCTTTCACCGCTGCCAAGTGACTCATTGCATTTCTCATGGACTGTGAGAAAATAACTTATCTTCTAAGTAGGATCTAGAAAACGAGGGTCAGAATGTCTAAGTAGAAACATTTCTGTGGGTCTGTATTCATCTCTGGGTGTTTAGTGTAGCACACTGAGCTATCCCAGTAGTCTGGGTGGGTGTGTTTATTTATTTATTTATTTATTGGTAGGTCATTATGGCGCATTCCTGCAGGAGGAATGGGACCTTCTTCGGAGAATGAGTAAGTCCATGAAGCTCTTGAGCAGAAAGTAAATATAATGATTGTCTGGGAGAGTCAATGTTTTGGATTCAAGTTTTGAAAGAAGGCTTTGCTTTTTAGAGGTCAACTGAGGCACATTTTTATTAATCTATAACATTAGTAAAAAAAAAAAAAGGTGGAGCTGGTTAGATAGAAGAATAAGAATAGAGAGCAAAATAAATGAAAAGTAACAAAATTTGGGAAATAGTGTTACATTTATATTACATAATATATAGGCTTCCCTATAATAAAAGTTCTCCAGGCTGTGCATATTAAATCAAAAACTGATTTTAAAACAGCACAATAAAAAATAGAGTAGGGAGAAAAGCAACTTAACAGACATCAGATTAAAATCAAAACAGATCAGAGAATAAAAATCACAGCAGTAAAATAAAGTGAACAAGTTTTACAAGTATGAGAAAAGAAAGGTCTAAACCAGCTGCCAGAAAGACATTTGAGTAAATACAAGGTAGGCCTCTCTGAGGAGATCATTCTTTAATGGGTACCAGTACTAAGGAGGGTCTATAACTCTGTAGCCACCTGCTCCACCTTAGTTAGTGGGGGCATCCAGAGACGGGTCTTAGATAAATATCTCAGGGACAAGAAAGGTACATGGGAGAAGAGCTGGTTTTCAGCCAATACAAACTCCCCTATGCAAAAGAATGCATGATGATGTTCAGCATTTTGTGCTTTTACTTGGGGAAAGATAATTTTGATTCTTCTGGGTAGAATCCTAACACATTCCCTTCACCAACAGAAGACTTCTGACAATGGAACAGAAAGAGGCAGGATTTCCAGTTAAAAAATCAATTTCCCTCTCTTTGGTAGCCATATGCGCCCTTACTTGAAATCTAATCCAGAAAGTTTTCAAGGTGCTGCAGGTAGGAGCAGAAATGACAGAAAACTGCTTTCCACACTCTGCTGACAGATGTCTTATGTTGGGGAAGGGAATTAATGGGATTCAGACCTCTTTTTTGCCTGCTGCTCCATTATGTAGTAGACAATGTAATATATGCAATGCAGGGAAGAAAAGAGTGCTGCTGTTTAAAGCACTGTTACAGATTATCAACAAGAGTTAAGCTCATTTCAAAATTATCTTTGTCTTGTTTTCCAGTTATGTTGGCTAACGAGAAGCTCTCTGTTCCTATCACATGCAAAATCCGTGTTTTCCCAGAAATTGCCAAGACTGTGAAATATGCCCAGTTGCTGGAAGAGGCTGGTTGTCAAGTAGGGAATCTACTGTTCCCTGTTATGTTGCATTAATTACAGGGCTCTAATATTCTTTGATTAAAGAGGTACACACTGGAGGAAATTATAGTAGCTTATATCCCATACAGAAAAAAGATGAAGTAAAGCTCTCTCCTGGCAAAGTTAGGGCCAGAAATGAGGTTTCCTGACTGAGTTCTTTGTGCTTAAAGAAGTTGGAGGCAAAATGCATCCACCTGTGAAACAGTAGGGTCTGAGAAAATAGGATGCTGCTGGGGTATGTTACTGAACTTAAGTTCATTGAAGAAGTTGGAAACAATCAAAGAGGTCACCACCAGTGCTATTGTTTTGTCTGTAGTTTTATAGAAAGCAATAAGTCCATATCCTAGTGTCATTCTTGATTGAAATTAAAACAGAGTTCGTATGAAATAGGCCCCATTTATGATTTCTGAAGATGCTTCTCTGCTTCTAGTAGAAAGTTTGGTGTTCAGAATGTTTCAGGTCTGGAGCTTAACAGCTGAAATAGGAGGATTGCTCCTGAATTAGAATCCCTACCCAGCAGGTAAACTGTAAGAGGCAGGGAGTCATAATGCGAAGCACATGATAGTGGTGGGGGAACACTTTCTCTCATGTGTTCAGTTTCATACACATTGGAAAACAAATATATGGTAACTCTGTTCTAGCTTCTGACTGTTCATGGACGCACTAAAGAACAGAAGGGACCTCTTGCTGGTGTAGCCTCCTGGGAGCACATACAGGCTGTGAGGTAAGCTACCAGTAGGCAGCATGGTGATGTGGAATAGATTTTTCGCCCCATTACCAAAGATTGCAGCTAAATATATGCAACTGCTTATGTAGTTCTAAAAAGTGAGATTGACCCTTTTATAACAGTAATAGAAGTAAATGTTTTTAGTTTTGACTTGCTCTGAATTTTTTCTTTTATTTATTGCCCCCTTTTTCTTTTCTTTCTTGCTGCCATAGAAGGGCTGTAAAGATCCCTGTCTTTGCAAATGGAAATATTCAGTGCCTAAGTGATGTGGAAAAGTGTATTCAGAAGACAGGAGTTCAGGGTGTCATGAGTGCAGGTAGGAGATTCTCTCCTTAAATACTTTTTAATTACCCTATTCCATGAATCCATGTTAAATTTCCATAGAAGTTATATTAATTAACTTTGCCCCAGATACAAGGTTATGTGCTGCTGCTTCTTAAAATGTTATTTTAACCTTTTGTGAAATTATATAATTAATGTATATTCTGTCTTTCTCCCAATATGAGATCCAAGATCCAAGTATAAGTTAAAACAAAATACAGCTAGAACAGTGTCTTAAAAACAATAAAATAAGCAATGAAACTAAAAACACTAATTTAAAAAGCATTTAAAATATAAGTGAAGAAGTACAACACACCCATTAAAAGACCCTTCGGTAGCTGCTGAAGTTAACTGCTGAAGACCTGCCTAAACAGAAAGCTGGCAGAAAGAGAGCAGAGAGGAGGCCAACCTAGCCTCCCATGAGGGGAATTCTGTAGCCTGGGAGCAGTTACTGAGAGAGTCCTCTCCCATGTCCTGACCAAATGTGTTTGTGGCAGTGGTGGGACTGAGAGGAAACCCTTCCTCAGGGATCTTAAAACTCAGGCAGGCTCATTTAGCGAGAAATGATCTTCCAGATAGCCTGGACACAGGCCGTATTGATCTTATAGGTCATAATCACCACTTTGAATTGTACCCAGAAACAGACCCAGCTAGAATAGATAAATAATAATTTGATTTTAAGAAGAAGATGTCATTTATTTGGTACAACATTGGATAACCAGTTCACAAAAATTAATAGATGATAAAGGATATTCTTTCACCTTGGCCTGTGCAGATAATGCTATTTATTAAGAATTTTGACCATACTTGTAATATCTACCGTGGTTTTAGTTGAAGGTGGAACAACAGTGCATGAAACAAATTTGTCTAGCTCTGGACACTTAATAGTTGAATTCTGGAGGAATCTGTTGTCCTTAAAAATTATTCATTTAAAGTTTAGTATTTGTCCAGGAAGTAAAGCAGGAAAAGAGGTAATCAAAGTCCTGCTTACATCATAGTGCTGTACATTATGGTTACAGCCTTGGTCAAATCCCTATTCAGTTACTGTGCTCAGTGAGTGAACAGCTGAGCACTGTGGTATTCAACCTCAAAATGTGTTACAAAGCTTGAAGTATGTCCTTGCCATTCTTTGAAAGATTTTGGAAACTGACTTAAAATCCTTAACCACCTTGAATGATTGGGGGCAGTTGTAGGTCTTGGCACACTCATGTTTCCAAATCTGAATTTGCAAAAGGAATGCAAATGAAAGATTTAGGGGGAGAAACTGGCTGGTGGCGGAGGAGCTGGTACTTAACATTTTCCCTACAGAAATCCTTCCAGCCCTTTTCCTCCCCCACCCCATGGGACTTATCTCTACACCTAGCTGAGGAAGACTATAAAAAAAGAGCACAGGCATAAACGGGCAAGCCTAGCATTTTGGAAAAAGTGAAACACAGTCCTGCTATTTTCCACTGGAATTGCTCCATCATCACCAAGACTCTGTGTTTTAGCATTATGAAACAAGCTCCAGTTTGGAGGAATAACATGCTGAAAAACTTCCTTCTGGCTTTTTCATCTCAGAGGGCAATCTTCACAATCCAGCTTTGTTTGAAGGAAGAAACCCCGTAGTTTGGGAGATGGCTGAGGAATACCTGGAAATAGTACAGCAGTATCCTTGCCCTCTGTCCTATGTCAGGGCTCATCTCTTTAAGCTTTGGCATCATACGTGAGTAGTTTGGCTGCTTATAGCCCCTCATATGACATCCTACAAGCTGAGGAGGGTTTCACAGGCATGGCAAAACTAGAAATCTGTGGCCCACCCAAAGAATACTGGATTTGGGATCTGGTTGTAAATCTTTTCTACACCTTAATCCTTGCGGGTGTGGTGGTGAATAGAATAGCTCACATTGTCTTCCCCTCAGGCTGCAAGTTCACCAGCAACTGCGTGATGAATTGGCAAAAGTGAAGACACTGGATGGACTTATAGCTGTTAATCAGGAACTGAAGTTACATTGCCAGGTAACAGCCAAAGAACCTAATAAGGACTCTCATTTAAATGTATTTGTGATGGACCTCCTCTCCAGGCTGGCCCCACAATTCCAAACCCTTAGGTTCCTGTCACTCACCTTGTCCACTTGTCCCTCAAGATCCTACCCTTGATCTTGTACTTGGGCCTCAAGGTGATCCCTAAATGGACTAGTGGATGTTTTGTTCAGTGGATTCACTGTGGTAAACATGACCAGACTCTCTATCAAAACTTAACAGGAACATCCAGACACAGCTGTAAAAAAAGAGTAAACAAATAGAAGTTTATGAATACAGTCATCCCTTCACATTCGCGGGGGGTTAGGTTCCCCAGACGCCCGCGAATGTGAAAATTCCGCAAATAATGACTGCCCTCCCCCTCCCCCGCCAAAGCATACATGGGGCCTCCGGAGGCCCCGTAGTCGCATTCCCCGGACTCCCCACTCCCTTCCAAGGCCTTCACGGGGCCTCCGGAGACCCTCCCGAGGCCCCGTGGATGTCTCCCCAGGCCTCCCCCTCCCTCCCAAGGCCTTCACGGAGCCTCCAGACAGTCTCCGGAGGCCCCGTGGAGGCCTCCCCGGCCCTCCCCTCTCCCACCCCGGCCCTCCCCCCTCCCACCCCAGGCCTTCATGGAGCCTTCTAAGGCCCTGTGAAGGCCTTCATGGCCCTCCCCCCTCCCATCCCGGCCCTTCACAGAGCCTTCTAAGGCTCTGTGAAGGCCTCCCTGGCCCTCCCCCCTCCCTCCCTGGACCTCCCCCCTCCCTCCCCGGGCCTTCACGGGGCCTCCAGGAGGCCCCTTGTCGCAGTTTTGGGAGGGTGGGGGGGCCCTCCCAAAACCATGAATAATCAAAACCGCGAATGCTAAGTTCGCGAATGTGGAAGGGCAACTGTACACAATTAGACCAAACATTAACCCCTGAAGTATTTAATCATTCACAACCCCCCAAAACCCTATTCAGTTCTTCCCCTATCTCTATTATAGTTTTTTCCTATCTCTAAGCCATCTTCTTCCTATCTTTGGGCCATCTTTCCCCTATCTGCCTTCTGTGAGAGATAAGCCTCAGTTTTGTATCCTTTCTCCCCCATAGCCCCCCTTCACAGCATTCCCTGTGCTGTGATTGGCTGGCACCAACCAGGCTTGCCCAGCTCCTGCGTTATTTTTCCCTAGGATGTGGCCTAACTTTGTGGCATCAGCTTTGAGCCACCTGCCATCTATTTCTCTAGTATGCCTCTGAGCCCTATCTAAGCCTACAGCTTTCATAGCAAATAAAGATGGCAGCTGGCTGGAGTCCTATGGAGCTGGAGCCTGGTTTTTAAAAAATCCCTCTGTCCAAAAATAAGAGAAGGGGTGGTGGTGGTGGTATTGCCTAATAAGCTGGGGAGAGGGGGTAGAGAAGCACTGTGGAAGTGCAGAAGATGAGAGGGAGAGGTAAAAACATGCAGGGAGGTAGTGTTGTGGTTGTGGTGACAGGTGCAGGAAGGCAGTAGGTAGAGGGGCAGAGAAGACAGTGGGGAATGACTTGGGAGGGAAGGGACATGTGTGTGTGTATGTGTGTGTGAAAGAAGAATGGAATGTATACTTGTGGGGGTTTAGATGGGTAAAGTTGCAGCATGAGTGTGTAAGTGAGTCTGAGGAGTGTACTTATGTGTGTGAGTGAGGGTGCCTGTGGGAAGAGAGATGAGATGAATTGGCTGGTAGAGGAGTTTGCCTTCTCTGAAATTGAATGGGTGAGCTGTTGAAGCAGAAAACTCAGGATTCAGATAAAGTGTTTTGTGTTTGAGGGTTCATATCTTAGTACTGTATACTCCATTTCTTGGGCAAATTGCTTGTCTCTCAACCTCACCAGTTTGCCTTATATATGAATCTGGCGTTTCATATCTTGGGGTTTTTAGCTACACCTCCCAGAATACTTTTTAGAATTACTAGTGCATCTGTGGGTCCCAAAAGGTTAGGACCCTAATCTAATCATGGTATGGGCCTCTACCACTTTTCTCTCTCTTAAGAGAGAAGTAGCACTATTTTTAAAGTGCATTGTTAAAGTGAATTTGATAACCTCACATGTTTGCTCAGCAATTCTTGTGTATTACAGTTTCAAAACACATTGTTTTAATTCAGTCTTTGCTCTTGCTATGAATTGGAGATAGGAATGAATGGCTTCTAAGAAATCTGAGTTTGTCATTGTTTCTGACTGTGCTCACAGAAAGAAATAGCGCAATTGAAGGAAGATGAGAAACCAAAGGGAGGATTACCTTTCTTCCACTGGATTTGTCAGCCATATCTCCGGCCAGGGTGAGTGTCTGTATTACAGTGTAATATATTGCACAAGGTGATAGAGTTTAAAGTCTTCCACTTGGAGGATTAAACCAATTATCTATGATCTTTGATGCTTAGCAAACCTATGGGTATCTGAGTTCCCTCTCATCCTGTCTGGCAACAAGAGGTAAAAATGAGTTGGCATAATTGGAGGTAATGGTGATACTTTATCCTCTTTCCTTTGAATAGCCATTCCACCCCAGCTTGTATGCTGAGATATGCATATAATTTACCCTGAAATGTCATTCTGGATTTGAGAATTCCTTCCTATAAGATGGGTAACATCTTGATGAGTAAGCATGTTTTTAGTCCCACATAGCAATAGTGCTTTCTGGGGCTGGTTGAGAGGCAATAATATAATAAATCCATAACATAAATGGACAAATCAATATTTTTGAAGAAGTGGAGGTGAAGAGAATTAGTTTGGGGATTCCTTTTCACAAGAGCAGTATGTATGTGATCTTTCCTGACTGATCTAGTCAGTATCTTCCAAGGAGCCTGAAATCCTGGAAAGTCTCCCAATGTGTATAGAGTGACATAAAGAACTTTCTTCCATAGCACAGCTAGGAGAGCAAACAATTATAGCTTTATTTTTCTTTCCAGTACCGAAATACTGTGGGTAAGCAAAATGCTGCACTCAAGAGGTTGTTGGACTAGAACTCCCCACCAACCCTGGCCACTGTAACTGATGGCAAGAAATGCTGGAAATTGCAGTCCAGCAACGTTTGGAGGGCAGCACTTTGTCCATTGTTGCTATTTGCCATATGCCAGTTTCTATAGAAGTGGGATCCACAAAGAAAGCAGTTATTGCCTTGTGTTTTTAAATACTGTGGTGTTTAACTTTCATAGGCCCAAAGAGACATGCAAGGAAAATGGCACTAGTGGGATGGAAGGAAGTACACGGGGGAAGCGAGCTCTGGAAGATGAGGAAGATGGGAACTCGGATTCTCTTTCAAAGAACAAACAAAAGAAGAAATTAAGAAATCCTAATAAAAGCTTTGATCCATCCTTAAAACGTAAGACACATGGCTGCAGTATTTTGTAATTGCGATAGATCAGTCAATCAATCAATTTATTCATACAGTCCATAGACCCATCAAATAACAGACATGATGCACATTAATAGATAAAACTATAATACAAACCAATAAAATTAGGAAACTTACTGATAAACCTTTTTGGAGCTCGTCCAACTTATTCAACTATTAGCTTCCCTCTCACTGGTCTTAATGACCACAGATAAGAACTTAGCAACTGACAAGGTAATATTAGGACATTTATCCTCTAGTAAGAATTTGATATAGAACCTCTCCAAATGGCCAGGTAGATGGCATAGCAAGGGAGAAATCAGTTGTTTATGACTCTGAGAATGAAGGACACAGGGTAGTAGGATATGAGACATGGTTTCCACCTCCTGCGACCCACATGGAACACAGCCTTGATGCAAATGGCAACCCCACATAAAATTGCAATAGATGAGAGGTGGGCAACATGCAGACCACATGTGCCCCTTCCAGATTTGGCAGTGTGGCAGGAGTGGTGGTAACTCCTCTGCCATTTGCACCCTAAAACAAGGTGTTTAAGGAATACATGCTTTGTCTTTAAAAAGAATCATATCTCTGAAATTGTAATTCTCCATTAAAACAAGGACTGTCTGCTCACCTTGTTTTAAACCAAAAGTAGTTGGGGTGTTTTTTTTACAGTCAGAGGGCTTGAAATTGGCTGCCAGACTTGCTTAAAACTGTACACCCTTAGAATATTACATTAAATTCCTTTTAATCAAGTATTGATATGTTCCTGATTAATTGGTCAGCAGATCTTCAAAAGCTTTTTAAAAATCTTTTTAATGTGATCATTTTATTATTTGTGCATGGTAAATGCCATTCTAGAAGGGGCATTCTCTCTTCTTGCATGTAGATAGGTAAAATTGCCTTTTTAAAAAATTATGGTTTTTTCCTGTGTGGATTTACATAGATTTAATCAATTAAGGCTGCATTCCTAAATATGCTAAGTACTGTGTTTCATCATGCATAAGAACATGCAGTGTACATTGGCTAAGATGTCTTAATTGGATGGCAATCCTAATTATATGCTAAGGGTGTTTATTCCTAATTGTATAGACAGCACCATGGGAAATCTGCTCATGACACCTTGTCTCTTATGTGACTGGTAACGTTTTATGCAGAAAAAATAAACATCAAAAATAGTGTAGAAATATTAGCCACAAAATGCAGGTTTTCACGTGAAGTAAGTTGTTTTGACTCCCAAACGAGGTAAGTGTTGTCCACAGTTGTCTCATGGTATTTATTTATTTATTTATTTATCTTATTTAATTTATATGCTGCCTTTCTCCCAGAAAGGGACCCAAGGCGGCTCACAAAATTCTGGTAGCAGTCACTGTAGTGAAAGTTTACTTTTAATAGTTCTTTGAAGTCCCATCCCTGTTTTATTCATTTCTTTCTTAATGATTCTACGTAGGTATTGGATAAATCCTTTGGTCTTCAAGTTAAGAAAGTAAAATTCATTTTAACTTCAAGGTGTGTGTATTAGTTTCAACAAAATTCCGTTGCATTGTTGCATTTTCTCCTGTAAGTTTTTTTTTAAAGGATGTAAAAATTAGATGTCTGTAACTAAAATGTAAAAAAGACTCCTATTTGAACTACTATTTTTTTTTCCAGCTAAATATGCAAAGTGTGATCAGTGTGGAAATCCAAAGGTGGGTCTGTCGTCATCTCTCTCTCTCTTTACTCATGAATACCATCATCGTTAAATCTTAAGAGAAATTACAATTAGTATGCTGTATCCTTGTTGCAGTGGGAGTGAAACAGCTGCCCAAGGCAAAACTTAAAAATCTAAATACAGTTGCCCCTCCACATTCGTGGCTTTAAGATTCGCGGTTTTGACTATTCGCTCTTTTGGGAGCCCCCCGCCATACAAAAACTTGCAAGGAGCAGCGACAAGGCTTGCCTAGTCCCGTCACTGCTCCTGGGGGTGGGGTGGGAGGGGGTGGGAGGACACAGCGACGAGGCTTGGGTAGCCCCATCGCTGCTCCGGGGAGGGGGGGTGGGAGAGGGTGGGAGGACACAGCGACAAGGCTTGGGTAGCCCCATCGCTGCTCCGGGGGGGGGGGGTGGGAGAGGGTGGGAGGACACAGCGACGAGGCTTGGGTAGCCCCATCGCTGCTCCGGGGGTGGGTGGGAGGGGTGGGAGGACGCAGCGACGAGGCTTGCCTAGCCCTGTTGCTGCTCATGGGGGGGGGCGGTGGCGTGGTGGCGTGACCTAGTTTTTATTTGCGTTTTTTTCACATTCGCGGGGGTCTCGTGCCCCTAACCCCCGCAAATGTGGAGGGACAACTGTAGTTTGAATTGCTTTGTCCTCTTTCTCAAAAGAGCAGTTTGTTGGCTGGCAATTGATTGCTGAGAAATCTTTGTTACAGTCTGAAATGTCAGCCCTGAAAACTTGCCTCAAAAAGAATTGCCTGTGAACTGAATATCATTACTGTATATTCTCATGTATAAGTCTAGAAATTTTAGTCATAAAATTGACCCAAAAAACCTGGATCAACATATCCATGGGTCAGTGTAAATACTGTATCTTAACTCTTATCAAAAAAGGAACTATCCCCTTCTCTGAATAGAGTGGTGAAAGGTGAGAGCTTCCGTCCCGGGAGAAACAAAAAGAAGCACCGATGCTCTCTACTCTCTCCACCACGGCACTGCTTCTGGCCTTTTTGAATGCCTGGGCAGGAAAATGGTGGTGGTAGCAGTTCTTTGCCACTTCCCCTCAAAGGAGCACCGAGAGAGCGGAGGGGGTTGATGCTTCTTTTAGGTTCTCCTGGGACAGACTAAGTTCTCGCCGTTTGTCACCCTACTTAGAGAAGGGAATGGTTCCTTTTCTGTAAAAGTTAAGGTACAGTATTAACTCTTATCAAAAAAGGAACCATCCCCTTCTTTGAGTAGAGTGGTAAAAGGCCTTTTTTGAATGCCTGGGCAGGAATATGGTGGCAGCAGCCAGGGGGGACTATCCCCGCCCCTGAGGTGGTGCTGGTGCTTTCCCCTCGCCAAAGAATGACCCTCAACTTATTAATGGGTCATATCAAAATCCATAATTTTGGCCCCAAAACCTGCCCTTGACTTATACATGAGTATATATGGTAATTAGAGAATGCAGGCAGAGTTCTTTACTGAGCTGTGCATATGTGCTGCTGTCTGAAAGAGAACAATTAAACTACCAGAACTAGAACATATAATTTTATTTGGGACCTACAGCGTTGCATGCTTTAAGATTCTGGTTTTCATGCCATATAGATATTTTCCACCTTCCTTCTTATGATTGTGGTTTGCTTTAAGTAATCAATGAATGTCAGATTTTTCGGCACTTGTATTATGTGTATTTGGTCCAGCAGTTAGCTACTTTTGTTTATGATGGTGAGCTGCCATCTGCTGGGCACCTGTGAGACAATCTTCTTGCCTTATATTCTGGAGTACCTGCAGTTCTCCAACATCCATTCTGAAAAGAGATGAAGATGTGATTCCCTACCTCCTGTGTTCTCTTTATAATTAACTGGATATTTTTGTCTGTTGAACTTCTGGGATTAGGTAATAGAGGGTTTATATGACTTCCTTCTGGTGGCGGCTAAATGATATTTTTCAGAGACATTGTTTTCTGGTCACAGGAATATATGCTATATTCTACATCTCACAATAAAATTGATTAAGTGTTTTCTTATACCCAATATAAACAGTGCTCTAGAGGACATGAGATTAGGGCCATTGTCTGATCAATTTGCTCTTGGATCAGAGCTTCCTTTGACTTGGGATGGAGGGATCATTCACCCAGGACAGGATGCTTTACTAACTCAGTGTTACACGATAGTCAGTATAGAGATATAATAAAGCAAAAAAAAAAAAGGAATTAAGTGAGGGCTCTGTTACTTGATTGGTTAGTAACTGATTGTTCTAATTCTGCTGTTTGGGGTATTTGTTTAAGTTCAGCCTCTCATCTGAATATACAGTTGTCCATCCGTATCCATAGATTTAAGTATTCACAGTTTGAAAATATTCTTAAAAAAATAATAATCCAAAAAGCAAATCTTGATTTTGTCATTGTATATAAGGGACACCCTTTTGCTATGTCATTGCATGTAATGGGACTTGAGTATTTACGGATTTTGGTATCCACGGGGCGTCCTGGAACCAAACACCAGCGAATAGGAAGGGACAACTGTACTTAGTTTCAAGAACACACTCTTGAGGCAGTGCATATGGTATTACGTCAGCTGGGCATGAGCAGGATTGTCTAAAAGGACACATCATACTTATAAAAGGACACATCATAGGGAAAGCCTGCATTTAACATGTGTGCTTGGAGGGATTCTTTTCAAGTGACAGAGGTGCCTTTCTTTTTTCCTATGAAAGATGTTCTGAACAATTTTGAGGGCTTGATGTTTGTTTCATAACCTCAATCAGCTCTAAGGAAATATTTTATCTTCCCATCCATTGACATTTTAGGATTCCCGTGTGAATATTGAGCCTATTAGTTTCTTTCTGTTCCCAGGGTAACAAGTGTGTGTTTCACCTGTGTCGGGGATGCTGTAAGAAAAGGGCTTTTAGAGAAACAGCCGATTGTCCAGGTAAGTACAGTATGGGTTAATTTTCCTTAAGAGTGGAATACTTTTAAAAGAAGGATTTTTCAAGTCAAACTGGATAGTAAGTTAGGCCTGTTGAGTACTTTGCTGCTTAAAAACCTTAGTAGCTCAAGAAATACAAAGTCTAGGCTGTCCTTAGCCTTGGCTGATTTGGCTTTTAGGGAAAATTAGCACATTTCCAAATGGTGCAGTGCCCTTTGGATTTACAAAAAATATTTGAGAGGTAGGAAGGTTTTTCACTTGTATTTGTTAATGTTCATAACAGACAACATGTAAGTGAAATCCATGTTCAGATTCTGGCAAACTTTTGAAAAATGATACTCCTTTGATAGACCAGAAATGATTAATTAACTAAACCTGTATTATGCTACTAATTCTATACACACATTTTAATTGCAGTATAATTTTCCCTCTCCTTTTCAAATATTTTTAGTCATCCTTCCCTATATATAATCCTCATGAAATATTTGTATTTTTGTTGATTCTCAATTCTCTTTTTAAGCCACTGCTCAGTAGATTGTAATCTAGATTGTAATTTGTTACAAACAATTCAAGATTGCTAATGTTATGCACCGGAATTTATTCAAATAGTTTGATAAGATAATTTGGGGTGTGCCATAGCAAAAAAGGCCATCTCCCACACCTACACACAGGTTATTGCTCCTACTGGTGGGACACAGAAGAGGGCTACTCCAGCAGACCTCTGTGCTTGACCAGGCATGTATAAGGAAAAACACTTCCCAGTTACATGGTCCCACACTATTTAGGGCTTTAAATGTCACTACCAGTACCTTTAATTCAAACAGGAGCCATAAAGGCAGCCAGTGCAGTTACTTTAAAACTGATGTCATATGATTCCTATAAGGTGTTCTTGTGAGCATTCTACCTTTCGTATGTTGCACCAGCTGCAGCTTCAAGGGCAGCCCCATGCAATGTGCATTACAGTAGTCTAACTGGCATTACAGTAGTCTACCTGGCAAATTAAAAGCGGAGGTTCTCACATACCTCTGGGTCCTCATCAGGAGAGAACAGACTATAGCCTCCTTCAGAGCAACAGGCACTCATCTATCACTTCTTAAAAGCTAATATGGACAAAGGTCAACCTGGCAGGACAAACTGATTCAAGCTGATCCTGTCTGCATCATCAGACAGTAACAATTGAAACTGATCCCAGCAAGTTTGAACAGATGGTAAACTGGACACTCCCTCATACCCTTTGATAGCTTTTGTGTCAAATTCTGAGCAACTACAAATGAGCAACTTTCTCCTTAGAAGTCTTAGCTTATTACTTACAGTAGATAACTAAAGTTTCCATTGGTAATTTGTCTGAGTTTGATTGCAGAAGGGTTTCCACTACTCAGAATAAGTGCTGGGTAGCATATCAAAGATGAAATAGTGTAGTAAGACTTTTTTTTTTTTTTTTTGCTAACCTTGCTGATGTATACCAAATAAGCACAGCAAAGAGTCTTCACTAATAGTCCTCACCACCTTCACTCTAGCCATTGTCCAGCCACTTTCATTGCCTATAGGTCTTCGGTAAACCAAGGGAAATTATGATCAGATACGTATGCAAAGCAGTACGTAGAAAACCCATAGTGTGTAAATAATATACCAAAATATTTTGTGGGTTAAGCCCCATATATCCCTGAAATCGCCACATTTTATACCTCTTTCATGTTCACACCTATGAATTCTTTGAAAGGATAATTTTCAGTCTTGAAACCTCATAATTATAGTAATATTACTTGTATATTGGGGGAATTTTGATTCTCTGATGTCTGGGTTTACAAAATAGTGTGTCTTTTCCTAATGGCTACAGTGGAATTGTTAATTAAGCAAGGCATTTTTTTTTCATTCTCTAGGTCATGGCCTGCTTTTTAAAACCAAATATGAAAAAAGTCTTTTGTGGAAAAGTGGGCAATCCAGTCTGGAAAAGATTGAAGTAACAACACAGCAAGGTGAGGTGGAAGAGACTCTGTTGCTTAAAGAAGCTATCGATGGTGTTGCATGAGGCCTTGGTAACTCCTGCTGGATTTGCGAACCGGCCTCTGTCTCCCTCCCCGGGCCAAAGAAATCTCTGCTTCCAGAACACAAGCACGTGACACCACAGACCGAACTGACAGGTCTTACTAAGGAAAAGTTTCTTTCTCAGGGAAATGTCCTGTAGTGGAAATAAAAAGGATGCAAAGAAAGCTTTTTCACAATATGTTTGAAAGATTTCAAAGGACTGAGCCAGAAGCACTGGCCTCAATATGCTGCATTGGAGACACCTTTAAAGATATGACCTGCCTGTTTAAAATGTTGTGTGTGGTTTTAAAATTGGCAAATAAATATTTTATATAAGAACAGGATTTTCTGAAATATTATAAAGACAACATTTAGGATATAGGGCAACATGTGGCACACAAGTGAGGAGTTCAGCTGAGGTCAGTATTTCAGGACAGGCAGGATGTTCAGTCTTCAGATCATGCTCTAATTGTGAACAAAAATAACTAGATTGAGTCTTGTGACCTAAACATTGTAATTCTCCGACCCTGAGGAACTAACAAAAAGCAAGAAATAAGTTTTGCAAAAATCCAACAGAAATGGGTAAAGAACCAGCTGGAAAATATAAAAGTTGTTAACTTTTTAGTACTGTCTCTTATTTAATTAATAACATGGTTATTAATTAAGTTACTAGTGAAAACCAAATTTAGTTATTCACTTTAATTGGAAAAATTATGTTAGAAAATTTTCAACTTAATTGATTTTATCTAATTAATTCCTAACAATGGTTTTTTCCTGAGATGAATAGTCCAGTCCAAAACTGTATATCCAAAAAAGTTCTATGCTGCTTACTTCTTAATATGTTTGTTGTGAGAACTGCAGATATGCAACCCTACTCTATATAGCAAAGAGGAGAACCTCCAGGCTATGAACCAAATGCAGCCTTCCTTATCCCTTTCTCTTAGGCTGTGCCCTTCACTAGATCTGCTTGGAGTTAATCTATATGAATATAAATATATAAAGCAATCCTATAGTATCTTGTTGAGACTATCTGAAAGAAATTTCTAGTATAAGCTTTTGTGGACTGCAGTCCGTTTTATCAGATGTATCTCATGAAGCAAACTGGAGTCCAGGAAAGCCTATTCTAGGAATTTCTCTCAGTTATTCTCAAAGATGCAACAGGATTCCTGCTTGGCATAAGTGATCCTATTTATTCTGTCCTGCCCTGTTCCCCAACAACAAAACTGAGAGAGTATATATTACGCAAGTTGGGAAAGGAGAATGCCTGGATATAAATTTTTAATTATATGCTGATCATTTACATCTGTGATTTAGCCTGCTTTTGGTGTTGGCCACACCCACTATTGGAATAAAGACACTGGTAGGTTTGAAATGAACAAGCAAGGATGAAGAAAAATCAGTTTTGAAACTTTCTTCAGATGATGAAATCATGGTGTAGAAGATGTTCAAAATACGTTTTAGGAAAGAATACAGTGGGCCCTTGGTATCTGCTGGGCTTTGGTTCCAGGACTCCCCATGGATACCAAAACCCATGGATGCTCAAGTCCAATTATATATAATGGCATAGAAAAATGGTGTCCCTTATATAAAATGGCAAAATGAAGATTTTTTTGTGGGGGCAAGGGACAAGGAGAATATTTTCAAGCTGTGGATGGTTGAATCCATTGATATGGAGGGCTAACTCTATTGCCTAAACCCAGTCAAGCACTTCTAGGATCCATTGACTTCAGTGAACGAATTCATCCTGCTTAATCATGTTTAACTCTCCATTCAAAGTAGTGTGACTCACATATGTTTGACAGTTGATGTATTTATTGTGTTTTGTATCTTACTTCAAAGTGGAATGTTAATCAGAAAGACTGGACTGTGGCCCACATTTTGAATAGGACAGGTACTATTCCTGTAGTTGTGCTCTCCATTCTCTATATTGGTAGGAACTTTCTAGCACAGCAAACAAGAATGGAACAATTTTAAGGGCTTCTTTTTAAGCTTAAGCTTAACAAACTAAACTCATTTCAGCAGCATAGCTCAGGTTGACATTGCAAGTAAACGACAAGTTGTAGGTAAATAAGGAGTCATGGCAGTAAGATTGTGTAATTACACTTTTGGAGCATAAATCTTGAAAAGTAGGGCATCTGATGTATGTATGCCATGTCTTAAAATCTAGGTTTAGGCTTTTATCTGAGGTGGGGAGAAAGTTGACTTCCAGATGTTTTGGACTACAACTCACATAATCCCTTAAATTTAGTTATGCAAGGTGTGGCTATTAGGAGTTGTAGGGTGGAACTTCTCAAGGGCAAAAGGTTCCCTGAACCAGTTTTAAATCTTTCCAAGTTGATAACACTCACCTGGATTCTACTAAACAAGCAGCTTTGTGAACCAGCCCCCCCCCCAACTTACCTTCTCACAACTTCAGTATGCAAAGATGGGAAGGCACTTCCTTCTTCCATGCTGAGATCTCACTGTGCTTCTACTCCTCCCTGTAGCTGATCCATTCTATGGCATGGAAAAGAAATGGGGTAGGAATTGGGTTTCTGAGCTTAAAGTCCTTGAAGATGACATGCTCAAAGATTTGAGATTGGTAATCAGAAAATAAGACTGCTTCTAACTTCCTATTAATCTTTTAACATTTTGAAATAGGCAGTGAGAAGAAGAGACAATACACTTAAAGCCAACTAAAAAAAATGACTTGTTTCACAAGGTAACACTCCACCCAGGGGAGATTTCAATAATGCTTATACAACCCCTATGGAACAAATCTGAGATGAATAGGCTTTTCTTCAGATTCTGCAGATGTGAAAAGATTAACAGCAGCATGTGTTTGTTCACTGGAAGATTCTGTAGTTATAACTTTAGTCCCAGACATTATTATTGTTGCCCTTAAGCTTTATCGAATGTAGTGGAGCATAGAATAATTTTATCATGTTTCAGTCAATCTTTAACATTCTAAGTTCCATTAATTGTAATCAGTTGATGTCACGGGGTTCTCAAGAAGTTTTGCTTTTGTATAAGGAATTGATAAGCCAGAGGGTCACTGCATCTGATACATATTCCAAAATACGTATGTGACCTTTAATGTCTGTTCATCCACCTTACCTGAGTTACTAAATGTGGCAAAAGAGTAGATATTTCTCTTTACAATACTATGTGTGGTGCCTATCTCAAAAAAGCAACTTAAGGTCCAGATACACATGGGGGGAAAACCCAAACATGTTGGCTTCTGTAGAGATAGTGCCCACTTCCTACAAATACAACAAAGTCTCTATTGGCTTTTGCATTTGTGTCAGTTTTGGAAGAACATTGTACAGTAGTTCTTTCAAGGGCAGTGAAGGCAATAGTCAGGACCTTGTGGAGGAGGGCTTCTTATTTCATGCAGGTAAAATATCTTGAAAGATATTAAACATATTAAGAGAATCCAATAAAATAAGTTGTTTTTTTAAAAGAGATTGAACTCATATGTGTTCTCTACTTTAACATAGGCAGTCTATTAAATTAGTTGTCACAGTGTAAATGGTTTTTTCTAATACAGGTAAGGTTTTAAAAATGTTGACATAGCTGCCTGTGTATACATTAAGATGTTAGTACTATTCCCCAAGGAGTATTAGGTGTAACCCTTTATAATACAAACTTCATACACTAGCAGTCCTAGCTGATTCTGTTTGCATGAAAATATACAATGTATGATTCAATTTCTCTGACCATGGTAGTATTTTTTAAAAAACAGAAAATTTTCCACAGGTTACGTTTACTGTATGTAATTGGGGACTTTGCAACATAGATTTTCCTTGGGTTTTTTTCTGGGCTGAGGTTGTGTTCTGGAATAGTTTCTTTCTGACGTTTTGCCTGCATCTGTGGCTGGCATCTTCAGAGAATGGTTGGGTAGGAGTGTATATGGAATTGATATATTGTGAACCCCTATTGGGGAGTATATGTAAGTTTGTGTAATTGAATGGTTAGTTTCTGGGTATAGAAATGCAAGGATGATTAGTGTCTGTTTAGTTAATGGCTGGTTGATGGGCCATTATCTGCAGGAAATCCCCTTGTCCCTGGGTGGAATTCCTTTGTAAGTGTCAAGTTTTGATTCTGTTGTTTTTCAAAACTGGAAGCCAGATTTTGTTTACTTTTAGGTTTTCTTTCCTGTTGAAGTTGTCCAGGTGTTGGTGGATTTCAATGGCTTCTCTGTGCATTCTGACATGATAGTTGTTGGCCTGGTCCAGAATTTCTGTGTTTTTAAATAACATTTTGTGTCCATGCTGGTTTATAACATGTTCGGCTACTGCTGATTTTTCTGATTATCTCCGAAGATGCCAGCCACAGGTGCAGGTGAAATGTCAGAAATAAAACTATTCCAGAACACAGCCTCACAACCTGGAAAAAAACCAAGGAAAATCTATGGATGCCAGCCATGAAAGCCTTTGACTTTGCAACAGCTTGTATGTAAGAAAGAAAAAAGTACTGTACTGTCAACTAGCCTTAAGAAACTTTAAAATATGAGAGGGGATGCCAAGGTGCCACTGGAGTTTTTGATGCAAACTTAGGCATCCCCAGATTCAAATCCCCATACTTTGGATCAGGAGGGGTTTACAATGATCTCATGTGGTAAAAGTATAGTAAATTAAAAACATTTTATACAATTGCAAAAAGATTGAAAGGGCTGGTGAAGGTTATTATCTAGAACAATAACACTTCCAGTCAAAGCAGCCATCGATCTGCAGAGCTTAGTGACTAGAAGGAAGCCTAGAAGCAGGGCCAGTATGAAAGGCCTTCAAGAAAAGGGCTTTACTGTGGAATTAAGGATTCCACAAAGACTGCGCACACCTAAATTGTCTGGGTTGCTATGGAAGAACAGATGTGATATGATGGGTCAGGTCGCAAGAGGTAATCTTAGGGTGTGTAGGGTGTGCATCATGTCAGAATGCACTACTGATGGAAATAGAATCAGTAGTGGAGGCTCCTTTCTGAGCAGATTTAAATGAGCTCCACAGGGCAAAACCTGCCTTTTGCAACTCAGTCATAACAATTCTAGATGAGGTGGGGAAAGGAAGTAGTAGGAGTGGAACCACACCTCTTCCTCTATGCAGTTTTCATGGGGGTCCTAAGTCATGCTAGAGCTGACCCCTGTTGTATGGCACCATCCCAGCCATGTAGCTCTGAGGGGGTTCTATAGAGCTATATTTCAGTAGAGCAGTTCAGACTCTGCAGAAGAGACACTAGGTTCTACTTCAGGCTATGGAGACCTGGCAAGTAAGAGCTGGGAAGAGGTCCCTGTTAACACCAGTGAGAACCTACTGAATGGCATAAGGACCAGAGGTCTCTCAGAAACAACCTTGTAGAATCATTTACTGCCCCACTCAAAAGTGTTGGTTATATGAAGGAATGGTAAATGTTCTTTATATTTTTCTTCACTCTTGTTTTTCAAGCAGCTTTTGTGAAATTAGGGAAGTTAAACAAAGAGCCCTTAAAAGGTTCTTTCTTGAGGTACAGAGCTGATTGTTGGTCCATTCACCAAATTAACACTTTGCTGTCAAATCTTCAGAGGTATTTTACATAAATGATAATGTGCTTTCACCACAGCAGTGAGTGATGTTTTAACAATGAGGTGAGTGAGGCATTTATTCATTAGTAGGAACTTGCTATATCACTGGGACAACAGGCTAAGCCACTTGTCACGAACATCAGACAAATGTGCACCCACATTCATTCTGAGATTTGCTTTTGGCTTTAGGAGATTATAGTTCCATTTGTCATCTTACCTATTGCAGCATTGATTCATCATCCTTAGGAGTTTTGGTGGCTTGGGCAAAGTGTCACTGTATACTGTTTTAGCAAATGTTACAGTGCAAATGCAATATGTTGATCAGCAAGTAGGTGTTGTTTACTTTGAAGTGATAGGAGTAATCATTGGTTCAGAACATTGTTACATCACAAAGCATATTAGTCAGAAGGCTTTAGAAATTGGCATAGTCTGGATTATTTATTGCATAATAATCTTTCCTAATGGAGAACTTGGAACCTCTAAGCCAGGGGTGGGGAATGTTTGGCTCTCCAGAAGTTGTTGAACTGCCAACTCCTACAAGCCCTCATTGCTAGGTACGGCAGATGGGTATTGCAGTCCAGTAGTATCTAGAGGGCCATCTCTTCCATATTCTCTAAGCACAACCTTGGGCCCGTATTTCTCCTCATACATTTGCAAAAACATCTAAAGTCAATGTTTAGTGTGTGCCCCCAGTGAGAGAAAGAGAGAAACAAGGACCAAACAGAGCTGGAAACAACCAAGCCACCACATTACTGACCATTTTTCAAGTTGGAGTGGCATACAAGGATAATGATGATTTAGATTATCAGTCTAAATTGACCTGGAGCTTTTCTATATGCTACATCTATTTTCAAGCCATGGATGGCTGAGTCTGTAGATGCAGAATCCATGAATACAGAGGGCCAGCTGTATATCGATAAACACTGAAACAAGTATCTGGATCAAGTGCTGGAAGGCAACATGTGTATTGCCATTGCCTGATTGTTGTGCTACCATGCCCATAGTCATCACGCAGAGTGAGGTAGAATGCAACACCAGGTGGGTTGCTGAACCTGCTCACCTTAGATTGGGTATCTGCCAGAAGCAAAGCACAATGGGAGGCAAGCAGTTCAACATTTTTAAAAAGATAAATACATAACCTATCTTCTGTCAGGAATTCAAGGCAGATACATGGGGCTTGAAAGTGCCTCCCCCAATTCAGCCCAAGATAGCAATGTGGGTATTTTTTTTTTTAATAATGTCCCTCCACACCAGATGGTGTAATGTTGATCACCCAGACTGTGGCTGGATTATTGCATCAACTTTGATCTATCACCATAAAGTGATTAGACAATGGTGAACAATGCCTATTAACCATGCTGATGAGACAGAACAAACCTCCAGGTCCAGAAGCAGTATACCATAGAATTACAGCTGATGGAATAATGATGGAGCTATTGCATGAGAATCTTTGGCCTCCACAACGAATTGGTTATGCTGATCAGGAATAATAGGAACTGCAAGTCAGGCATCTGGACAGCCAAAGGTCTGCCACCTCTGGGCTATTTCTTTCAAGCCCTGCCTCTAGTCATAGAGAGCAATGCTGGTCTGACTTCTAGGATGCTAGTAGTTTTGGTGAATATTTGACACCCACTGAAGACCTTAAAATCTAGGCTGTCCAAGCCAGTTGAATGTCTTTCAAAGTAACCTTGACAAGAAGGATAGCCAGACCTTGGGAGCATCCCACATCCCTCTTATCCTGCAATTGGGGTGGTGTACACCTGGCCTTATGCTAGTTACTACACAAAATCCTTGCATACTCGAACAACAACCCAGCATAAAAAATTAAAGTGACCTTTGCATTAGCAACACTCTTCCATCTAAAACCAACGAAGCTCTTCCACTTCTGAATCAGTGTCATTATCATCAATAAATGGAGTAGCCCAGCCCAAAGAAACTGAGGTGCAATCCAGGTTTATACAAAGGTGTTCCAGGGAAGAGAGGGTCAGTATGTTCTGGATGGGATTGCCCTCCTTTTGAAGACTCATTTTTACTGGTTGGATCTACTGCATAATTAAGGATAGTGCACCAACTGACCCTGGTCCAGAAACATCAGATCTACCCACCTGGCTTAGCAACTAAGGCACAATTGCACCTTGTTTGGAATACTATAACATATGCTACATGTAACTACAAGTATTTTTCTGGACACTCTTCAGAATGGTTATGATCTGCAAAGCCCTTCATGACTTGGAACAAGGTTCTCCAAAATGGTATTTCACAGTGAGTTCGCCTAGATTTTAAGATTTTTGAAAGAGTCTTTCTGTCACATCAGAATCTTATCCGTTAGGAAGTCAAGGGAGGGTTTTCTTGATGACTGATCCCAGCTTCTGGTACTCCTTGCCAGGACAGAACCATTGAGCTCAATGTCTGAATACCTTTTGTTGCACAGCAAAAACATGTTTTAGCTAGCTAGCTTCTGAAACTGACTTGTTATGTACGTTGTAAATGTGCTGCAATTGCTTTCATGGGCTTTGTATTGCTTCTATTGATGCTTTACCAGTTTTGTTTTCATTGTTACTTGGTGTTTTCATTCACGTTTTATGCCATTAACTGCCTTTACATCCATTTAATGAGACAGTAGGATACAAATTTAGCAAATTAATTGCTAAGTTAAAGTCAGGCAGTTGTCACAAAAACTTGCCAATTCTGCCTCAAATCAGCAATTTAAAGATAATGCTGAAGTTCTTGAAAGCAGTATAACTAACAGCTCATTGGCATAGCCTTGTCTAAATAACAACTTCCTATAAGCTAAAGCCCTGATGTGTACCAGAATATGGCTATATTTTACTTGTTTGTAAGTGTGCTCATGCCAGAGATGCTGCTCTGTTACGACTACAAACAGCTCAAAGGAAGCACAGTACTTGGAACACAACACAGGGCCAATGACAGCAATAACTGAAGACTATTTTCATAGGAAAGGTTACAGTCTAAATTGACCTGGAGATTTCCTGTGTACTACACCTTGTGGAGAGATGCAGACACCAGGAAAAGGTAGGCATATTGACGTTTATAGTGCAGTAGCAGTTCGGTCATATTGTGCCATACATTCATCTTGTTCCAACAGTGGGGATTCTCCTTAGAAGAAGGTAGTCAACCAAAAAAGCTTGTAGATCATCATCACCCAGCACTGAGATGAAGATAAGAACAGAGGACAGGGTATACAGAGTCACACTTATGTTTCATAGGGGAAGAATATCACAAGGACTTGCACACAAATGGAGCCTTCCCATATCCAAGTACATAATGATGAACATGGACTCAGCACCCAATCTTTAAGAGAGTCATGGCAGCATCCTTTCTTTGATTTGTACAGGATATATTTGACCACAGTTGAACAAGTAATTTCAGCTCTACTAGTACGCTGCTCTTGCCACCTGTCCTGTAGCATCAAGTTCAAAAAGAGAAAGTCACTTAATTGAGCCTATGCATGTTTGCAAGCAAAGTGGGTTACCATTATATAGGAGGAGCTATTATAACTAACTATTATATAGGAGGAGCATTGGCTGACAGAAAGCAGTCACTCAATTACCTAAAACAGAGGTGATGAACAGCTGAAGCCCAGAGGCATTCAGTGCTTAAATCTGTGGTGATGAACTGTCAAAAACAAACTTTGTTAATCCACTAAGACTCAAAACTGGTGAACCAATGCATGTTTGCTGGCCAGGTCTGACCTGAGACAACCTTCTACCCAATGGCTCAGATTTATGGCCAAGATAATGTTAGGTAAAAGCACCTAAAGTGGCACAGTAAAGCCTCTTAAAAAGACTCTAGTGCCCTTAATAGCCAATGGCCTAATGCCAAGTATTTGCAGTAAGAAGCAAAGAAGGATGAGTGCAACAATTTAAGATTTCATCAGTGCTTCTCTTACCATTAACCCTTGCCATTGCTGTTGCTGCTTTCAACACCACTCTCCTCTTTAACATTTACAGCCAGGGTAAGGGAAACTTTGTCCTTCTAGATATTTGGCCAAGCCAGCTGGGACTTCTTGAAGTTCAAATTCAAAACATGTGAAGGACCAAATGTTTCCTAACCAAACTGTACAATTTCTCATAAGTGTAAACTCTTGTTTTCTTAACAGCTCAGTTTTTTATTTAATTAACCTTAATTAAATAGACCTTAATTAAATAACCTTATATGTTAACATATAGAGTATGTTAAATTAACATATAATTTAATCTCAGTTACATCAACCTTAATTTAACATATAATTTAACCAAGTATATGTTAAATTTTCAAAAACTAACTAGTTCTTTCAGCTTGCATTGAATCTAAAAAATAACTTTACAAGTACAGTACATATGTTCTTTTTGTATTTCTTCTAAGGGCATTTCTCAAACTGTGAAATCTACTCATTTGCTGTTTGTCTAAACCACCAGGAAAAGTGAAGGATATGCTTCTCTGCACACAGTATGCTCGATATGGCATTCAAGGACGAAGTGGCTTAAGGACACACTTTTATCATTTGGCACTACTGCGTCCAGATGCTTTCCAAATGACAGCAAAGTAATTTATCCTTTATTCAGATTTTTGGTACCCTTATATTCTGGTAACAATTCTGCATTTGTCCCATGCCTGTTAGAGCCCCCTCACGAACTGCTAGGTGATTTAATGTGAAACCCAAAGTGAAGCAACGGGAGACAAGTGCAACCTTATACATGCTTCCATGAGGATTCCATTAAGCTCAGTAAGACTCACTTATGGGGTATACACAAATATAATCCAAATGTTCTTGATTGTTTAGAACCAGCATGGGGAATGTATCCATCCCCTCCCTCCTCAGCCAATGGTGTAACAAGAGCCCCCATTCTTCGCCTTTTGATACACGTTTAATAGATACATTTAATATACAACCTTCCATGAGGCTGACAGGGAATCAAGTCAAGGCTAGAGCCATGCTTGCCGACATGTATAAGCCTAAGGAAAGGCCCCCTCAGATTCCTCAATAAGTTTCACACCTCAGGTGAAAATGAAATAGAATTATTTTGAAGCTTACAATAATAGTGCCTGAGCATCTCCAGGAGGAAGTATCTACTGGACCACTTCAAAAAGTTAGCTGGAAATCTCATTGTTATGTGAGGTTTGTTTGCCTTATCTCCACATCTAGGAGGGTTGTCTGTCATTCATCAGTTTTGATAACTATCCTTTTCCCACAGCACTAACTCATCTGGAGACCCTTTGCTGCAACTTTGGGAATATTTCAGTAAACAATTGTTTTCCTCTCTAAATTGCCCCTTCAAAGAAGATTTTGGCTATAAATATGACTCAAAATCTCTCACCATGCTTGAAACCTACTTTCCTCCTGTCCCCACATCAGTTGGTACTCCTTCCCCCCACCTTTCTACTCTCTTTTCTTCTGAATCTCTAACACCTTTCCCCCTTCCTATCTTATCTCTTCCTCCTGGCTGGCTCTCTGCCAAGAAAAGGCTTCTTTCCTCCTGCTCCTGTAACACCCACTCTCTGCTTCTAATCTCCCCTCCCCTTCTCTGCAACCCTTCACCACTAGACTTCGTAAGCTACTCATGAGAAATTTACCTCCACTCTGCTACTCACAAGGAATTCTTCGTTTTGGATTGGTATAGCATTGCCCACCAAAGCCTATATCTAACCCTCTATCTCAATGCTTCCTACTTTCTTTGATAGTTTTGTATGTGTGCTGGATGAATGAATGTGGTATGAATGCAGTTTAAATCATTTCTAATAAAGACTTTGTTATTTCTTTTCCTTGGCTAGCTGTCTCCCATTTAGTACTGGTATACAGAGGCAAAAGGTCCTGCAGTTACGCAGCCTCATGCATTCCAATTTGAGCTAATTTAAAATTCCCCAAAGTAAAACCTTGACAAGTGTGTAACTTTCCACAGATACTAGCAATCTGCATAACAACAGGTGAGAGTTGCAACTGGGGAGCCAAATATTCCCATCCCGGATTTAGAAAATGGCTGTGCAGTAAAACACAAACCCACAATCTGTGCATTAGGGCTGTCAACCCAACATTAAGGTAATACGAAAAGCCTCAATGTGCTTTTGCTCTTTCCAACACCATAGGCTTGTCTAAATGATGAAAATACTGCTCATAGAATGAGGAGAATACCTTTTGTCCCAATGGGATCCCGCAGCAATTCACCATATTCGGAAGGGGGGGGACAAAAACACCATATACTGTGTGGGGAAAGCCTAAGCAGCTTTTCCCAACTTTTTAAAAAACTGCAAAGGAAATGTGCATTCCTGCTTGTTAGGACAACCTATTTGCTTTGCTGTGCATTCCCGATAAGAGCGGAAGTGGAAAGCTAATTAGGTGGACATGTGCGGGGAGCGGACTTGCTGGCAAGGCAGTGCCCAGAACTGCCATGTTGGATTTTCACGTTAGCAATCATGTGCTAAGGCGACAAAACAGCCTTTCCTCCCAGCTTAATTAAGTGGAAGGTTGCACTTGTGCACCTTGGCTTTACTTTTTTAAAAAATACTGTTCAGCGGCGGCAACCTGGGGAGAATAAAACCATGAGTAATTCACTCACGCCCGCCATCTTGATTCACAGACATGCCTGTGTGAACATCAAACGTGGATAGCTTTGCATACCAGCAATCTTGCAAATAAACTATGGAGACAAATGAACGTTGCTGTGAACTGGCGTTACTGCACACCAATCCACATTTTATTGCCTAGTATAGACAAGCCCCATGTTAGAGCTTACAATTTTCAGGTTGCCTTAAGTTAGAAGTTTATTGTTGTTTGTAATTTTATTACAAGTTGCTGTAGGATAATAGCAATAAATGAGTCAGCAGTGTGGCTGGGGGCGTTTTTGCAGAGGAGGGAGGTCTGATATATTTATCCTGACCTCTTCAATGTACACCAATTATTCTTTCTTCAGACCAGGATGGGGAAACTTTCACCTTCCATATGATAATGAATTGTGGGACTTTTAATCCAAAATACCTGAAGTGTCAAAGGTTGCCTATTTCTGCCCTAGATGTTGATGAATGAACCCTTCCATCCTTCCTCACAGCTGACATGAGTTGATGGATATTAGAGTCCAACAACATATATCCCCACCCCTCCTTTAAGCAATGCTGATCCGAGCGAGTAGCACACTGCACAGAGAACTATCCAGAAAACTTAAAACTTGAAATGCAGATTTGAGCTAGATGTTCAGGAACATTCCCCACTTATGACGAGCTATTCACAAAAGTCCCCTCAAGAGCAGCCATGGGAATCATCACTGATACAACTACTGTATATCTTATAACCATTTTTACATCACTATTAAGATATAGGTCACTATCTGGAGGGCATAAGAGAAAGATGGGAGAGAAAACTAACTACTTGCCTACTAGTGGGGCTACATACCACCATGTTTTGATATATAAGTAGGTCACACACAACTGCGGCAGTCTTGTTAGTTGTGGCTTAAGAGCTCTGGCTTTCAGTTAAAACAAAATGCTAAATTTTAATAATCACTACCGCAGGGACTTGATCATGAGACAGCAATAAGTGCTTACATGCTCAAGACAAGAAATGTGCCTAAACCCATTATTGCTAATGGCTCAAGATTTTTTTTAGGGCAACAACATTTCTAGTATGAAGCCTAGGGGAAACATGCAAGATGGCCAGCAAGAGTAAATAATGTTTGGTATGCTCATGAAGAGTATTCTAACCCAAATAAAAAAATACAGATTAGTAGCAGTCCTCCACTTTGAAATATTTTCTACTTCTGTACATTAGAAGTAGCCAGCTATACTGGACACCTTGTCAAGGCTGAGATTTCTATTAGTTAAAACAAGAGAACAAGAAGACATTCCACAAGTACACATTCCACAAAGCTAATATAATTCCGCTGAACATTCTAGAGATGGGGAAAGAAACCATTAGAAGCACCAAATGACACAACCATCTCCTATTTGCACTGTAGGGCCAGTCCAGTTTCCTGACAGACCCTGAAGAGTCCAATAACTTCTTGCTGGAATAAGAGGGGGGCAAAGACTATGTTATATAACAGTAACATATACTCTCCCCCCCACACACACACACAACATCTCTTCTTCCAGTTGTATCTCAACAGTACAGGATATGGAGAAGCTTAATTTATTCTAGAAAGGAAGTGAGACTGCAAATACTAACAAGTTACTAGATTTTTCTTGTAAAAGCCAAGGGAAGCAAGATGTATAAAAATCTTAACACCCATAAGTTACAACAAGGCATCCTAAAGAACTAATGGACAGTACCTGAACTCTCTTATATCTTCTCTGTTCCTGGTAGTTAACAGAGTTCACCCAAAGTCTAATTCTTCATCAGTATTTCCCCACATGGCTACACAATAAGCATGTGTCACAGTTGTGGCAAATCTCCCCTTCAACCTAGCATTCTTTCCTTCTACATGATTTCCATGTAGAACTAGACCATCTAAAGAATGATATACAAAAGCCACACAGACATATCATAGGCCACAGACACCTTGCCAGCCCAGAGTATTTCTGTTTGTAACCTATATAAGAAAGAGCAGAAGAAACCAGCAAATAACAAAATTTATGGAGTAGTTCCCTTACCCTACTTCAATCATGGTGAGAGATACAGAATCTCATGTAGAATAGGTTAGCCTTACAAAAAATCAGCAGGGCTTTTCTCTTTATACTCCATCCTCTTAGCCTAGGGTTCCAGTAAACAGCAATCTATTTCTCCACATTTCAACCAGCGTATTCTAAACTGCCTGAAGTCTATTACATAGTATACATTCTAATAATCTCAGCTTTCATTGAAAAGAAAACCAAACAATGTACACAAGATTGTATTGTTAATTCTCTTCCATTTTTTTTTTTAAATTGCACTTTTCCATGAGAACTGCTTACCAGGCAGATAAGGGCTGCCCAAGAGGATCTGAGGGTTTGCTTTTAACTGCAAACTCAATTAAGGAAAACATATGTTTAATACCATTTGTAAAAACTGCAACTTGGGCATTTTCATAGTTCACAGAACAGAAAACAGCACACTTCATACATTTGTCATTTCCTCAGACACCTGCGCTAGACTTGTTTCTGAGTTTAGGGTGTATGTGCATGTGAAGGAGAAAAAGAATAAGTGCTCAGACCTGCAGTTGTCTTTACAATTATGCTTTTTAATGCATAGGAAAGAACTTTGTTTTAAACTAAATAGCATTAACAGTGTCTGAAGAAAATCTATTGAGTTGTCAAGGGCTAGGTCCAAATTTGTAACTTTGTCCCTGGGATGAATCCCCAATGGATGAATCCTAAACAGAAGGAATTGTGGAGTATTCAAAGATTTAAACTATACTTGTTAACAAAACACAATCTGAGTCTGGCCTGGGACCACTACCACAACTCCCCCTACCCTTGTTTTTGCAAAGGATAAATAAGAAGTGGTTCCAGGAGTTTGGAGAGCAAGGCCAGGTTCTGCTCAGATGCAAGTCAAGGCCCTTCCATGCCATTCCACCCTCTCTGTTGGTGTCTAGTAGGCTAGAAAGCAGCTGTACAGCACATAAGAAACATCAAAACTAGCTGAAACCTGGTCAAGAGTGTGAGAACAAGACAGAACACAGATTCTGAAAATGGGAAGAACAGACTGAAATAGACGTCCTAGGGCAAATATGCAAACATAAACCTTGCAGTAAGTGAACAGAAATTCTGCCAGGTTGCTCGTTGGTGCTGCTTGAGAGGGATTTGCAGGGTCTGGGACAATGTGTCTATCTGAATAAGAAATTATACAGGCACACACTTGTCCCTCCAGATTCATGCTATATATATTATTTACTGAATGGAAACCAGAAAGGTCTGTTGGTAGCTGAAGGAAATCAAGCAAAACGTCTGTTTGGGAAATACCCTGGGGGAAGGACAAGACACACCCCAGCGCTGACATACTTGCATGTTCTTGAAAATGCTGCATCTAATGGAAGTTGCTGTTCTAAGAGGAGTTCTCAGACTCTAAAAGCATGCCCCTGACAGTCCTGCCCCTCCCACACCTAGAGAGTCTGAAAAGGCACCAAGGGAGAGTTGGTGGTGCAGACACGGGGTATACACACGGCCCTGGGTGTGTGTGTGGGGGGGGAAGAGTCTTTTGATGATTCAGAGAGCTTCACATGTTGGTGCTCATCCGGGACTGGCTGTTTGCTGGAGTGAGTTCACCTTGGCTTCCTTCTCTTGGAGGAGACTGCAACAAGACAAGAAAGACCATGGGCCTAGTAAGCAATGAGCTAAAAAGAGACCATGAGTTGCCACAGCTGCAGCAAAGGAGAACGAAACCCAGAAAGGACCAATAAAGCAATTATTACATTCACCCAACCCCACTGGAATAATCAGGGACAGAGAAGCAATTGCCTGCCTTGGCAATGAGCTGTAAGCACTGGTGATAGAACAAAGTGTTTAGACTTCATTTTCTCAAGAAAGAATAGGAGATTATCAACCAAAAGCCTCTCATTCTGCTTGGTCTACAGAAGAAATTAGTAGAGTGCTCCAAAAGAGAACTGACTTGAGGCCTTAAGGAAGAGAAAGGGCAGCAAGGCACAAGTGCCCCTTTCTGCAGCAGTCTGTGCTTCCCTGGTGAACCTTCCAACAAGGCTCTGCATTTGGGCTGTGCTCTTATCTCTGAAATTGTTGCAAGAGTGACTGCTTTTGTACTGAAGTATCTAGTTTCTACTTTAACAAAATGAAACACTTACCTCACCTGCTTGTGGCCTGCAAATATTTAAACTCTTGGTACAATCCTTCAGTTCATGCAGGGAAACAGCTTGTTCGTGTGTCATCTACCAGCTCAGCCAAAATGCTCTTGGTTATATTCCCCCTCAAGCCATCTTCCCTCTGCAGCCACTGTTTATAAACTGCCCTAGTCTGTTGCAAACCAATGTTCCAAATTCAGACCCTTTTTGCTGACCTTCACATGGATCTGATTGCGCAATACAGCCGCTCGTAAGATCATGGCTTTGGCGCGACGCTGGAACTCCTTCCCCATCAGCAAGGACTTTTCAAAGGTGGTACTGCGCTGGTCAACATCCCGTGCATATAAAATCTAGAAAACAATGAGAAAAGTTGCTGGAGAGACCCAGAGAGTTTTAAGAGGGTTTCAAGCATCATTTAGGACACCACCCAAAGAATCACTGGTAAAAAGCAGTAGTGACAGGGCACTGGCCTTTGTGGAACATAGCGTGGCTCTGTGATTCAATTTTTTAAAAAACTGGAGAGCATTAGAAGTGTTTCTAGGTAAGGCTTTTATTGCACCATTGCCCTGCCACATGCACAGAAGTTTACAAGGGGTGCCACAACTGTCAACCTCTAATCATCAGCCTTCCATGTTTTCCCACCAATTTCTTCATCTTTCTTAGTTAACAGAAAATCCACCCAGAAGAGAAGATGGAACAGCCTGCACAATATCTTCTGAGTGCTGGTGCTAGGAACCTTCCATCAAAGCACCTCATATTTCCAGTGGTTGTGAAGAGGAATCCAATAGTGGGGCCAGTGCCTGCTGACTGGTCAAAAGATCAATGGGGAACTCAGTAGAGCTGCTGGTGGCAAAAAAGTGTAGCTTGTGTCTCCTGTACAACTCCCTCAAATTCCAATCACATGCTTCTCAGTGGCAAACCAGATTCTCTTCTGCAGTTCTAATTCTTGCCAAAATAGTCAAAACTTTTGTCTGGTAATTAGGTTTTCGATCAGGATATTAAATCAAGGCTTTTGAGCAAACAATGCAGGCACTGGCTTCTTGTTATGATATTTGTATTTATGTGTGAAGCATTCAGTTCTTTATATCCCTAGCAAGCCAACAGAGTTTTGATCAACACAAATATTAACTTGGGTGTGATTGGTCCTTACCTTACTATGAGAGTCTATCCTGGCATTAATTAGTCCCTCTAGGATCAGCTGAGTGAGCTCATCCTCCAGAGCTGCCACAGTAGTGTTGAATGCAGTGGCCATTTTGCGCATGTCTGCTGACACGTAGGGACTGAAATACTAGAAATGAGAGAGAAGTGTGGAAAGAGAGGAAGGAGCCCATTAATGATTCTCTGTACTGCATTCGGTGAAGGATGAAATCAGATAATTCCACTACACTTCAAGCAAGCAATTGTTTGGAATCCTGCATGCAATTACCTGTATGAGGGCCCGATTTCGGATCTGAGTGTAAAGTGTTCTCACATGAGGTGCCAGGTACATATCCAGCAGCAGGTTATCCTGTGCAGAATAAAGATATCAGGTAAAGAATTAACAGTGGTAGCCTCAAACTTGCAACGCATATCCCCGATGTGACATGAGACAAGTATACATGGATTCAACAAAATAGAAATACTAGGAGAAAATAAGCATTCAGCCTAGCCAGCAAAGATTACCAAGGCATTGCTTCATCTCCTTTAGGCCAGCTGCATTTCCTCTTTATTTGCTAAACCAATATTCCATCTCGCATGAGAAGACTGCTCCCACAAGAGGCAGAAAGTATATACACTTACTCTGCTGTTAACCCAGAATAGCCTAATCAAAATAGCTTTGTGGAGGCAGGCTCTCTCTAATTTGACCATTTCTGAACAGGAAAAAGTCTGCTTTTCCCAATGAAAGGAGGGCAACCAGAAGCCAATGTCATTTTTCTTCTGGTTTTGCTTTTTGCCCCCAAAACGGTTGGGTTATTGGGGAACGAGCTAATCTATTCTGTCACATTTTTGAAGTGGCTTGGGAGATTTTTCAGCCATTTGGAGGGTTATTTTTTAACATGTGGTCTATAGGCTTGTGGGGAGAGGTTGTCAGGTCCATATACAGGGTACAAGGTGCCATGCAACCTGCAATTTCCCATTTCTGATATAGTGCATCCCCTCTGAAGTGTATTTATAAACATTTGGATGCCACCCCATAATAAAGCCCTATTCTTAACAAATAATGTAGATACACAACAGAATACAAAATCATAAATCAAAGGCAACATAGAACATAACAAAACAAAATTCAGAGATTTTAAAACTGACTACATGAATCATTGAAAGACGAGTGAGCAGGAAGGTCTTCCTTGGTGTTGAAGGGATGGCACCAAATGAACCTATCTGAGAAGTTCTATTCCATAACCGGGGTGCCACTAATCTTCCTAGCAGTCAGCCACTTTACTTCACTTGATGGGGACACATCTAAGGAAGATCTTAAGGTTCAGGTACTTACAGTCAGACCCCCGTATTTGCGGAACCAATATTTTGTACCTGCTGGACACAAAATAGGGGACGCATACCATAGAGTCACGCTGGAACATGCCTAAAGAGGCATCCTCTGTAGGCATCTTCTAAGTTCTCCAGTGCAACACTATCCTTGTTTTTATCGGAAGCCCTTTATTTTAATAGGGTTTACTGTTATCCACAGTTTCTGCGTGCACTTGCAGAGAGCGCGGGATGAGTCCTTCCTAAATCTTCATTTGCGAAGAAAAGCCAGAGAGAGACTGTTATCCGCAGTTTCTGGTATCCACAGTAAGTCCAGGACACGAACCCCTGCTGATATGGGAATCCAACGGTACTTACAAAAGAAAGCAGTCTTTCAGCTAGCCTGATCCCAAGTCATTTAGAACTTCAAAGGGTAAAACCAGCACTTTAAATTGGATCTGGAATGAACGCAACTGACAAATGTCAGACATAACATGGTTAATGACCCAGTTCCAATCTGTCACTCAGTTCCTTTCTTGCTCTACCAGTCAGTGTTTCATGCTTCTGTTTTGAAGAGTCAATTTGCCTACAATTATTAGAGCAGGATGTCTGGTTGTTACAAGCAAACTGTTATAATATTATACACTTTACTGGTAGCTAGCACACTCTTATTGCAGACTATCACACTAATTTCATTCACAAATGATATACTCAAAACATATAAACAATATTTTGAAGTAATTACATGCAGAATGTATTTACAATTTGCTGTAAACACGCATCACTTACAATCCACAAAAATACAATGAATAACTTTCAATTTAACAACAATGAAATAATTTTTATAAGTTTTTTTCAGGACCATATCCTTAATATACCAATCAACAATATACAATTCTTGGTAAGTACACGCAGAATAATGTGTCTTGTTTGGGTTCTGAATATACACACAGATTCTTTGTGAGTCAATCTGAAATGATGAGTCTTGTTTCTGTTCTTGTTCCACAAACAACTGGCTCTAGAGAATCCCTGCATTGTTTCATCTCTTCATCAGTGTGTATCTACAACAGTTATGACTACCGTATATTCCGGCATATAAGACGACCCCCCAATTTCCAACCAAAAATCTAGGGTTAGGCATATATTCACCATATAAGACCACTCCCCAATTTGGCTGGCTGGCTGGGGGAGCCTTGCCAGCTGATCCTCTTTGTTTCCCAAATCACGAGGATCTCCTCGTGAGTTGGGAAAGTGAACAGGATCAGCTGGCAGGGCTCTCTCAGCCAGCCGGCCGCTACATTCGCCCCTCTCTTCCACCTTACAAACTTGACTCGAAGGTGAAGGAAAGGGGCGAAAATGCCCAGTTTGCCTCAGCAGTCCCCTTTCCCTCCGTCTTGGCTCTTCCAAAGGGAACCAAGGCAGGGGAAGTGGGGGTGGCCAAGGCAAACCGCTAGACTCGCCCCCTCTCCCCACCTTCAAGAAAATGCCCTGTTTGGCTCCATGGCCCCGTTCCCTCCTTCTGGGCTCCCTTCCGAAGGGAGCCAAGGCAGGGGAAGCAGGGCTGCCGAGCCAAACCGCTAGATTCGCCCCTTCTCCCCACCTTCAAGGAAGGTGGGGAGAAAGGGCAAAAATGCCCCATTTAGCTCCGCGGCCCCATTCCCTCCTTCTGGACTCCCTTCCAAAGCAATCCAAGGCAGGGGAAGCGGGGCTGGCGAGGCAAACTGCTAGATTCACACCTTCTCCCCACCTTCAAGGAAGGTGGGGAGAAGGGGCGAAAATGCCCCATTTGGATCCGTGGCCCCGTTCCCTCCTTCTGGGCTCCCTTCTGAAGGGAGCCAAGGCAGGGGAAGCGGGGCCGCTGAGCCAAACACTTCCTTGAAGGTGAGGAGAGGAGGCGAATCTAGCGGTTTGGCTTGGCGGCCCCGAATCCCCTGCCTTGGCTACCTTCGGAAGGGAGCCCAGAAGGAGGGAACGGGGCCACGGAGCCAAACGGGGCATTTTCGCCCTTTTCATCCATCTTCAAGGGAGGTGGGGGGAAAAGGCGAATCTAGCGGTTTCCCTTGGCCGCTGAACACACAGGCGATCGAGTGGTGGCTGTGGCAAACCGTAATGTTTGCCCCCTCCTCTGTCTTCCGTTGCTCCCCAAAGGGGGAGAAGGCAGAGGAGGGGGGCGAATGAACTGCTAAACACTTTGCTTCACCCCCCCGCCCCATCTCCTGCCCCTTCACTCTGTTTGCGAAGGTTGCGAAGAGGCAGGAGATAGGTAGGCGAGCGAAGCAAAAGTATATCCAGCGTATAAGACGACCGTCAATTTTGGAGGGCATTTTTGAGTGCTCAAAAGTCGCCTTATACGCCGGAATATACGGTATATTGTTACCACAAGCTTTTTGTTTTGCTGTTTAAACTATAATAATTTTTTTAGACTGCTTACCTCAATTATGGCAATTGTTTGACTTGTATAAGGTGATTATCACTGCTATTATATACTGAAATAAAAATATACTAAGTTATTGGTGCATTTTTTATATATATATTTCTTTCCAGAATTATTTATACTGTGAACTCACCCCTGTGTTTTTATCTTCAATGTGATTTCCAAATCCAAATTTTCCTTGTAAATTTCTAAAAAATAATTTAGAAATATCGAATATCTTATAATGCTATCTTTTACTATTCTATAGAAAAACAATTGGTAACTAACCACTCACTGCCTTGATCTTTTTTCCAATGATGCAGTGATTGCCTGTGGTTCTAACTTACTTTTTATTTTCTAACTGAATGATCCTCCAGGTGTATTTAATCCTAGTGTGCTACCAGAGAGTTGCCTAAGAGCAACCTTCAACATAAAAACTCAGTACATCCAGGTTAATTATAAAAATACTGAAAGATCTAGTTGTTGATTCAACCAAATGGAGCATATCACCTTATGCAAGTCAAGCAATTACTATAATTGAGGTAAGCAGTCTAAAAATTATTATAGTTTAAATAGCAAAATAAAAAGCTTGTGATAATAATATAGTCATAAATGTTGTACATACACACTGATGAACAGATGAAACAACGCAAGGATTCTCTAGAGCCAGTTGTTTGTGGATCAAGAACAGAAACAAGACGCATCATTTCAGATTGACTCACAAAGAATCTGTGTGTATATTCAGAACCCAAACAAGACACATTATTCTGCATGTACTTACCAAGAATTGTATATTGTTGATTGGTATATTAAGGATATGGTCCTGAAAAAAACTTATAAAAATTATTTCATTGTTGTTAAATTGAAAGTTATTCATTGTATTTTTGTGGATTGTAAGTGATGCATGTTTACAGCAAATTGTAAATGTATTCTGCATGTAATTACTTCAAAATATTGTTTATATGTTTTGAGTATATCATTTGTGAGTGAAATTAGTGTGATAGTCTGCAATAAGAGTGTGCTAGCTACCAGTAAAGAGTCAATTTGCCTAGCAAGAAAAAGCTCTGAACCCCAGCACTGCAAATTCTGCTGTAGCCTCTTTACACACACAGGGACAGCTCAAATCCCCAGAACCTACCTTCATTTCATCCAGCATCTTGAGACATGAAGCGTATTTAGATTCGTAGAACTTGAATATGATGTCGCGCACCTGCGGTTCCAGCTCCAGGAAGAGCTTGAAGGAGCTGCAAACACAGCAGGAGTCAGAGCCCAAAGGAACCCATTTCCTACATCCCCTGCAAACAGGCCAGCTTTGTAGAACTGTAGAATTCTACAGTTGTCTGTGGTAAGAATCTCAGGTGGCTGGACTTTCTGCTTCTAAGGGAACAGTACACTAAAGGGATGTCAAACAGAAAGAGCTAATAGGCTCTGCTGAATGTTGCTTATGAGCCCCTCAGTGGGGGGGGGGGGAAGTGTGTCAAGATTGAATCCAGTCTTATGGATGGGCAGATCTACAATGCTACTGATATTTAGTTTTGTGAACGGAAGAGTGACACTGGAAAAAGACAGGCTGTTTAATCAGCTCCCTTTCTATTATTCATCTGTGCAAAGTTCCACACACCCCATCCCTGCAATGGAAAAAAAGATACAGGAAACTTAAGAATGGAATCCTAGGTAAACTTGCCTCTGAACATACTTGCAAAGGACTGTTCCATTAATAGAGTAATTAATTCATGAGGGTCATTTAGTGCTCATGCTCCTACAAATCCCTCACCTGCTGGAGATAACATTACGCTGCAGTTCCTGACGGTCGAAGGTGGCTAGTGCACATAGGCCACCGTATACAGCCACGTTGCTAGGAGAGAGCAGCTGGAAAAGACAGAAGTGATCGCCTCTGAAGAAGAGCACTGTGACCACAAACTCTTTGACTTCAGTTGTAGACAAAAGAGGGGTAGGTGACTGAACCCCCCCCCCACTACTCCAGGGTCATATACTCAAGGAACAGCTGGTTCTCAAGACACTCAGGACAAACAAGGAAAAACCTAGCTGTTCCCTAAATCAGACCCAGCTTGATTTAGGCCATAACCAGGATCACACCTGACTTTTTACCTCACACCAACCCCACTACTCTTCTTGCTCACATGTCTTCCTCACCCTTACCTCAGGGAAGTCACAGTGATCAAACGAGGCCAGCAAGAAGCACTTTGCTGCCTGCTTGTACTTCCGGGCAGCTAGTTCAGCCAAGCCTAAGAAACAGACTGAGTTAGTCTTTTGTCCAGGACTCTAAGGATATGCACTGGCAAAGACATAATGCTGGGGTCACACAGGATCCTACAAGGGGAACTCCAGAAGTATCTACACTTCTAGGGATTAGGGAATGTAAACACAGAAGTCACAGTTGGGCCTTCCCCCGGCACAATCCAGTAACAAAACAACTGGGAGAATCACAAAAAAGGAAAGAAAATCACTGTACATCTGACTACAACCAGAGACAAACAGTCTGCCCATGAATCAAGCAAATCACTCACTTACCAGCAGCACACTTCAATTTGGTGAGGATTGCCTGTGTCTGGCTGTCACGTTCTCCTCTTTGCTAGAGGGGGAGGAGGCAGAGAATCAACATGTGAGCAGCAGCAGCAGCAGCTTTTTAGCTATTTCCTTCCATTAAGCCTGTCTGAGGAGGCACTTCTGCTGTGCGATCTCCTTGGCCCCCAGCGTGGACCAAGCAGCTCATCTGAAACGGCAGATGGGTTCACTCAAAGCTCCAAACATGGAATATGTACAGAACACATCACCAAGCAGGATGATGAGAAAATGGGGTGCTCTGTGCTTATTAACAAGGGGTACCTCTGAACCCCATCCCTATCTCAAAAGCCAGTATGAAATGTTTCTGATCTTGTTTCCCACTCTGAGGTAGAAAAGAGTAGAGGAATACATTTTTAGGGTCACTTAGGTAGGTGAAGCTTCAGACAAGGAGACTGTATAATTTCAGAATAAAGCTAGCTGTGCAGTCCACAAAGAAGAAGAAAACCCACCAATATACAATACCATTATTAGGACCAACCAAACTGCCAAAAAAAAATAATTATGTTTTCAGGTTCTTCAGAACTCTTCATCATGTTAGGTGGTATAAAAGAAAGGATGGGAGAAGAAACCGATGCATTTTAAAAATGGGTTAGATGTGGCTATGATTTCTATAGCTAAATTTGGTTCCAAGCTGGAGATTGTAGATTCAATGCACCACTGTCAGGTGGGTAAGGTATCAATTAGAAAAACTCAAGAGCTTGCACACTTCTGGGGCATTTTGTTTAGCCCTAATCAAGATACTGTTCAAATGTTCATTTGGTATGATTTGATGTTATCAATCCAAGGCACTGGAGGACAGTCTGAGAGCCAAAGTATTGTAGCAATTTCAGTAGCCTAGAACTGGGGAGACCTAGATGGAAATTCCTACTCAGTCATGAGTGTTGCTGAGTAACCTCGGGCCAATTGCTATCTCTCAGTCCTACCTCACAGGACTGGTGTGCATGTAAAATGAGAGGGAACCTTGCTGGGCTCCCAGGAGAAAAGGCAAGGTAACAACTGTAATAAATAAAATAAATTGAAAGTGTGGGCATGGCTTTGTAGCAATTGACATGTTATAAAAAGTTTACTACCTCTGCAATTTCTGGCGTTGATTCTGCCTTGCTGACATAACTCAGAACATGGGACCAATTCTGAAGGTAAACACTGACCTGCAAGGAAACAAGGAGACACCTCAGCATTACAATGGGAGATGAATAATGGTACTGGTAGGACGTTCTAGGCCTCTGAGAACAAGAACATTTCTCCCATGTCATAGCTAGAATTTACCATTAAGAATTTCCTTGATGGGTCAAGCAGGTGTATACATCAAATGGCAAGGAGAGAAAAGGATAGATCAGTGGTTCTTAACCTGTGGTCTGGGGGACCCCCAGAGGGCCACAATATCCTCACAGGGGGTCCGCAAAGGCTTGAAGCCTGCTTGGTCCATCTCCTCCCTGCAGTGACAGGAGCCAAGGCAAAGGTTGGCTGGCTGGGCCTGGGCATTGCCATTCAATCTGCTCTAGCCACAAATTGACAGGAAGCAGTAGGAGAAAAGTCTTCCCTCCCCCTCCGTGCCTCTGAGGGAAAATTTAATAGATGGTACAATATCATTATTATTATTATTAGTTTTAAATCTTGAGTTAAGGCTTGGGGGTCCATAGCAACTAAAGATATTTAAAAGGGGACCCTGGTAAAGAAAAGTGTAAGAGCCACTGGGATGGAGAGTTTCATATTGTTGGTTATGTGCTGCAATAAAAGCCTGCCCTGAGCAAGAATTCCATTGGTGGTTCCAGATTGAAAAAAAGAAAGAGAAACTAAAAAGAGCAAGTTGATGGATGAAATACAGAATATGGAGGGGAAAATCTAAGAAAAAAATGGATAAAGGGACTCAACAAAAGATAAAGTTACTCCAACAACAGTTCTTATTGCTTACAGTCTAAGAAATGAATGCCAAATTATTACACCTTAAGCAAAAGAACTTTGAATTTGCAAATAAATTTGGGAGGTGACTTTCCTATAAGTTGAGAGAGGAAAGGATAAAGAAATCTGTCACAAAGACCAGGAAGGGAGATCAGTTTGTAATGGATAATCTGCAAACATTAAACATCTTAGAGGAATACTACAGAGGCTTATACAGCCGGCCCTCTATATCCACAGATTCTGCATCCATGGATTCAATCAAACACATCTCGAAAATATTTAGGGGGAAATACCAAAAAGCAAACTTTGATTTTGCCATTTTATGTAAGGGACACCATTTTACTATGTCACTGAATAAATTGGGACATGAGCATCCACAGATTTTAGTATCCACGGGAGATCCTGGAACCAAACCCCAGCGAATACCAAGGGTCCACTGTATGTGAATCTCTCAGATATGAAAAAATGTCAGATATGGAAGACTACTTGGATAAAAGCCAACTGGACAAATTACGCTTGGAACAAAAGCAAAGTTTGAATGGAACTGTGACAATTATGGAACTTTTTGAACCAATTAAAAAGATTAAATCGGAGGGGAGGAGCCAAGCTTCAATGGCGTAGGAACAATTCCCAAGACGGGTGCTCAAGGTAATGGAATTAAATGAATAATTTCCCCTCAAAAAGGCATGAGGAGAGTTTCAAGGGAAGATTTATGGCTGTGAATTACTAAGGAATGTTAATAGAAGGGAAAACTGCAGTTCAAGGAAGCCTAAAAGTAAACAAATAGTTACTTTCGGTTTTGTCCGATCTTGGAGCAGACTCCAACATAATTAAAAAGAACATTTTGCTAATAAATCACTAAGGTTGGAGAAAGCAGCGAATAATTGTAGGCAAATGAAAAGGATGATTTAACAGAGAAATATTTGATCTAACTGGAGAATAAGTGGAAAGCTTTAAAAAATAAGTGGTGGAGGAAGGAGGGGCCATTTAACAGAAGGGAAGAAATGAAAGTTTGGAGTGTTTTGATTTTCTTATGTCTGAAAAAAGAAGAAATACTGCAGGAAAAAGCTGCACAAGACCACAAACATTAAGTAAACCATCAGATAGACCGCATAAGAGGATATATCTGGAAGTACAGAATAACAAGGGTGAACCAGAAGGGCTAAGGATGGAAAAAGAAATTAGCCCTCCTTTAGCTGCCTCAGCCCTAGATCCTCCATCTCCAAGGGGGAGGGAAAGAAGGGGAGAAATCACATAAGATATTAAAACTCATATGGATTCTCTCTTTACAAAAATGATGACAGAATTTAGAGAAGATAAAAAGAGAATGTTTTCAGAGTTTGCAAGCATAAGAGAAGAAATGCAGAAGGAGAGGAAAAGATCTGAAGAAAGATTTGTGGAAATGAGCACAAAAATACAAGGAAATATTCTTAATATAGTAAAAGAGAACAAAGAAATAATTAAAATCCAAACACTTCAAAGCAGTCAGATCCAGGATAATATGAAGAAAATCACAGATATGGAAAAAAAATTGATATAAATGCAAGATTATCAATGCAGGAATAACTTTAGAATAAGGTTCCTGCCAGAATCTGTGGGGAAAGATCAAGGATCTAACCTGAAATCTGAAGTGTTGAAATGGCTACAGCAAGTTATCCCAGCTGTGAAATGGAGGGAAGAGGACATCGAACAGATCCATAGAGAACTGACAGGAAGGAGAAGTATTTTGCCAAGAGATGTTATTGTCAGAGTTATTAATTACAATAACAAGGAGGAATTGATGAGAACAGTCAAGAAATATCCAGAGAGACTGAAGTATGGAGATGTAAGGGTGGAATTATATAATGACTACTGTCCACAAACAGTAATCTGGAGAAAATCGATGAAGCCTTGTATTGCTACTCTTTTGAAAGCTGGTATAAAATATGCTTGGGGATACCCAGTGTTTTTGAAATCTGAATGGGCAGGGAAAAGATATAGAATGGAAACACCAGAAGAAGGACTGCAACTGTTGGAGGAGTTGGGAATACATAAGAAGGAGTATGGAGCTGATGGAGGAGCGGACAGAGGAGATGGAAAAGTTTAGACAGATGAAGAAAGCAGAAAGAAGAATAAACTACATTGGGAAAAAAGAAAAAGAGGGGAAATATTTTTTTTTATTTTTATGAGCACTCGGGGGGAGGGAGTTGTTCTGGGCCACTGGATGATCTCTTCACCACTCCTCACCTGGAAGACCTGGGGGGTCATGAGCAAGGCAATTTGCCTTGGGAAGACAAGGTGGGGAGGTAAAGAAGGGAAAGGGGGGAGGGGGGAAGGGAATGGGGAAAAATTGGGAAGGGGTGGGAATGGGTAAGGGAGGTCACTTTTTGGAGCCAGAAGATTTTATAGGAAAAATAATAAGGAATCTATTGGTTAATAAATTAAAGCTATCAACCTTAAATATTCATGGCCTTGGCACGGTAATAAAACAAAAAAGGATTGAAGCATTATTGAAGAAGGATCAAGTGGATATAATATTTTTACAAGAGACACATCAAAAAAAAGGGAAGGAGTAAATGAATTGAAATTGAATTGGAAAAGAGTTTATGAAAAAGCATATGGAAATTCAAAAGCTAGAGGGGTAGCAATATTAATAGCAAAAAAATGTAATTTTATCATTAAAAAGGTGGAAAAAGATGAAAATGGTAGATATATTATAATGGAAGGTGAAATGGGAGAAGATAAATATGTTTTAATGAATGTATATGCTCCAAATGAAAAACAAGAGGAATTTTATGAGAAAGTATTTAAAGAAATGGAGAATATGCAAGAACAAAATATTGTTGTAGCAGGAGACTTTAACATGCAAATGGAAAGAATAAAAGATAAATTAAATTACTCATTAAGGGATAAATATAATATTACAAATTTAAATAAAATAATAAAAAGAAAGGGGTTGAAAGATGTGTGGAGATTGGTAAAGGGAGATGAAAGGAAATATACATATTTTTCAATGGTACATAAGAGTTATTCAATTGGTAAAGGGAGATGAAAGGAAATATACATATTTTTCAATGGTACATAAGAATTATTCAAGAATTGATTATATTTTTGTGTCATAAAATTTGATTGATAAAATTATAAATTCAGAGATAGGAAATATACAAGTAACAGACCATGCCTTGGTCAATGTGGAGATTACAATGAAGAGAGATTATGAACAGGTGAAAAGGTAGAGGCTGAATACAAAGATTTTAAATTACAGAGAAATAGTAGAAAAAAATGAGCATGAATGGCAAGAATTATGGGAATTAAAAGATAAAGAAGTATCAAAAGGAATTTTGTGGGATACTATGAAAGCTGTGACAAGGGGGATATGTATAAAAGAAACCTTTAACCTAAAAAAAAAGGCAAGAAGATTTGATAAAATTTGGGAAGTATTTGTTAAAAAGGTATTACAGACAAAAGATGGGAGGTTACCTCCACGAGAAGAAATGAGATTCTGGAAAGATTAGGTAAGCGATAATGGCTCCGCTGAAGGAGAGCACTGAGGTGGGGGGGGTAAGGGGAAGTAATATTCATGAAAAGAATCATAGTAAAGAATTGATGTTAACTTTTGCAATTAGTTGATAGAAAAATTGTGATGTTTATGGTAAAATTATGTGTTATGCTAAATAAGTATTGATTGGAAATTATAATGTATGATTATAAAATTAATAAAAATATTTAAAAAAAGATTAAATCTAGAAAAGTGCCAGGCCCAGATGGACTATTTGCAACATATTATAGAAATTTGAAGATAAGCTACTTCAACCACTGAAAATGGTATGTGATGAATTATTAGAAAAAGATTCAATGCCAGATTTTTGGAGAAGTGCCTATTACAATGATCGACAAAGAAAATACAGATGAGACACTAACAAAGAATTATAGGCCTATCACCTTATCAAATAATGACTATAACAGTGATGGCGAACCTATGACACGCGTGTCAGCACTGACACGCTTAGCCATTTTTGATGACATGCAGCCGCTGAGGCGACCGCATGCCAAGAAGAATGTTTCACAAACACCCATCCTCCCTAAAGTGGTGATCGGGGCTTTGAAGCCCCAGTCGCCTCTTTCCTCCCCCTCCCACCCTCCCTAAAGTGGCGATCGGGGATTCAAAGCCCCAGTTGCCACTTTCCTCCACACACCCCACCTCCCTAAAGTTTTTTCCTCAAAATGACACACCACCCGAGTTATGCTCAGTTTTTTGGCGAGGTTTGACACACCAAGCTCAAAAGGTTGCCCATCACTGGACTATAAGATACTTTCTCTGGCTTTTCTTTGCAAATGAAGATTCAGGAAGGACTCATTCCGTGCTTTCTGCAAGTGCGCTGATGAATGAAAAGGCCAATCTGAGGTAAACAAGTCCGGTTGCAGAAAGCACAGCAGGGGGTCTCTTTGGGTGATGTTTCCGGGTTGTGATTTTTTCTGCGTTGTCGTTTCTCTTCAAGACTTGTTCAGCGTGAGTTCTCAAATAAAGTTGCAGCATTGTTGATAGTGCGTCTCCATGCCTCCCGATGTGAAGCCAGGGCGGACCAGTGTTGGTGATCAATTTGGCCGAGCCTGAGATGCTGTTTCAGGGAATCCTCATATTGTTTTTTTGGAGTGCCCCTCTTACGCTGACCCGTGGCGAGTTCACCGTAGAGTACTATTTTGGGGAGGCGATGGTCCTCCATCCTAGAAATGTGCCCTGTGCAGTGCAGCTGTGTTGTCAATATCATGGCCTCAATGCTGGTGATCCCTGCTTGCTCAAGGACAGCAACATTCGTCACATAGTCAGTCCAGTGTATATTTAAGATTGTGCGTAGACAGCGCTGATGAAAGCGTTCGAGGAGTCGTAAGTGTTGGCGATAGGTGACCCATGTTTCAGACCCGTAAAGGAGAATAGACAGTACAATGGCTCTATACACACTGATTTTTGTGCTTCGCCTCAGGTGTTTATTACTACAGACTTTTTTGTAAAGTCTTCCAAATGCACTATATGCCTTTGCTAATCTGTGATCCATCTCTTTGTCAATCTTGGCATCTGAGGAGATGATGCTTCCCAGGTAGGTGAACTGCTGAACTGACTTGAGCACAGATTTGCCAACGGCAATGTGGGGATGATGGTGTTTGTCCTGTGGTGCAGGCTGGTAAAGAACTTCTGTTTTCTTCAGGTTGACTTCCAGCCCAAACAGCTCTGCAGCTGTTGTGAAGCAGGATGTTAGGCGCTGCAGAGCTGCTTCTGTGTGGGCAACAAGGGCAGCAGCATCAGTGAGGAGCAGCTCACGGACTAAATATTTTAGTCTTAGTACGAGCCCTTAGACAGCTTAAGTTAAACAAGCTACCATCGGTACGGTAACGTATATAGATGCCATCTTCTTCGAGCTCTGCCGTAGCCCTTTGGAGCATCATGCTGAAGAAGATTGTAAATAAAGTTGGAGCAAGAACACAACCTTGCTTCATGCCATTAGTTATTAGAAAGGGCTCTGAAAGAGCATCGCCATATCTGACTTGACCGTGCTGGCCCTCATGTAGCAAGATAATAATTGTAAGGAATTTGGGGGGGGGGGGGACATCCTAGTCTTTCCAGGATCTGCCACAGACCTTTTCTACTCACAGTGTCGAAGGCTTTGGTGAGGTCAACAAATGTTACATAGAGTCCCTTGTTCTGCTCTCTACATTTCTCTTGCAGTTGTCTAAGGGCAAATATCATATCTGTAGTACTCCTACTGGCTCTGAAGCCACATTGGCTTTCAGGAAGAAGTTCTTCTGCAATACCAGGAACTAATCTGTTCAGAAGTATCCTTGCAAGGATTTTTCCAGCAATAGAGAGCAGTGTTATACCTTGATAGTTTGAGCAATCGGATTTTGCTCCTTTTTTTCTTGTAGAAGGTGATGATAACTGCATCTCGGAGATCTGATGACAGTTCCCCTTTTTCCCAGCAATTCACAAGAAGTTTGTGGAATTTAACATGGAATACATGACCTCCGTGTTTCCAAACTTCAGGTGGGATTCCATCAATCCCAGCTGCCTTGCCATTTTTCATCTGCTGTATGGCCTTAAGGATCTCTTCCAAAGTGGGAGCTATGTCCAATTCATTTTTCATTGGTTTTTGTATCATATGTTGGATAGTTGAGCCTTGGATTACTTGGTTGGCACTGAAAAGACTTTGAAAATGTTCAGCCCATCGATTCAGGATGGAGGCTTTATCAGTAATTAGTGTTTGACCATCTGTACCGTATAACGAGCTTTGGACCAGATAAATAGGTCCAAACACTGCTTTAAGAGCTTCATAAAATCCTCTAAGATCACCCAGATCTGCACAGTGTTGTGTCTTTTCTGCTATATTGATCCACCACTTGTTCTGCATGTCTCGGAGTTTTTGCTGAAGTTTACTACATGTGAGGTGAAAAGCTGCTTTTCTTACATGACAAGTTGGCTGGGCAAGGTATGCCTGGTGAGCAGTTCTCTTCTTTGCCAACAGCTCCTGGATCTCTTGGTTGTTTTCATCAAACCAGTCTTGATTTTTCTTGTGGGAGAACCCGAGGGATTCTTCCGCAGACTGGAGGATACTGTTTTTGATATGTTGCCAAAAGACTGTAGGAGAAGGATCTGTAGGGTGGTCTTCAAGTTTTGTTTGCAGATTTACCTGGAAGTTGTCTCTCATAGTAGCTTGTTGAAGATTGTTGACTTGGAGTCTCCTCTTTAAGATGCTGCCCCTCTTTGGTTTGAGCTTAAGAGGAAGATTTAATTTACATCTTATGAGGCGATGATCTGTTTGGCATTCTGCACAGGGCATCACTCGAGTACGACAGATATCACGAATGTTTCTCTGGTGCACTAGAACATAGTCAATGAGGTGCCAGTGTTTAGATCGGGGATGCATCCAGGTTGTCTTCAAGTATCTTTCTGCTGAAAGATAGTGTTTGTAATAGTCAGCTGTTGTTCTGCACAGAACTCTAGCAGGAGGCGTCTGTTATCATTGCAATTTCCAACACCATGCTTGCCTAAGACACCTTTCCAGGCTTTGGAGTTCTTTCCTACTCTGGCACTGAAGTCCCCAAGGATAATAATTTTATCTTCTACAGGGACTTTTTGTATGAGGTGGCGTAGGTCTGTGTAGAATTTGTTTTTTTCTATAGGATCAGCTTGCATAGTTGGGCATATCAAAGAGAACAACATGTGGGAGGCATAAGAAAATAATGCAATCAGAGTGTCCTGTTGGCAAGATTTAGAGTCTGGAGGCAATGGAGTTTTTAATCATAAAGCCTACTCCTGAAAGATGTTTTTCAGTTTTGGGTTTACCAGACCAGTAAAGTGTGTAGCTGGCGCTGTGTTCTTTAAGGCTGCCTTCCTCATGGAAACTAACTTCACTAAGAGCAGTGATGTCAATATTAAGTTGTGACAGTTCATGGGCTATTAGAGCAGAGCAACGCTCAGGCCGTCCACTATCTGCAGAGTCTTGCATGGTTCTGATGTTTCAACACGCAAGCGTCAGTTTATTTACACCTCTGGAGGCCAGTGTGTGCCTTTGTTTCTTTGCCTTGGTTTGACCACATCAGAAAATGCCCGTTGGCCGTGGCTAGCCAACCAGGTAGTTGGGGATGAGCTTTCGTTAGGCCACCTTTTCTAGGCCCCTCTCCATATGAAGCAAGCAGTGCTCTCCTTAAAAAAGGCTGCTTGGTCGTTCAGGATGCTGCCAAACAAGACTGTCATCGGGTCAGCCTCGAGTGACCAAAGTCCTGAACCGCCTGCATGCAGGGTTGGGTCTGCAGCTTTCAGTGCATCTTTACACCTGCCGTTTTGTCCCTCGCCTATCACTACAGGGCTTTTTTGGAACTGGATTTGTCCTTTGAGCCTGTGCAATGGATTTTTCTGGTGGAGCACAGCGTGCACAGAACTGGCCTCACCCTTTAAACCAAAGGTTCATTTGCTGTGGCCTTGCAAGCATGGACGGTAGCAACAAGGTCCTCGGGTCATAGGTTTGATTAGAGTTTCCTTCTCTTAGATGGTTGACCTTACAGGGCTGGACGAGCACCATCTGCCCGGGTTTGGGATTAGAGTTTTCCTTCTCCTAGGATGGTTGTCATAAGGCTAGAGAGCCCATCCTGCCCTTTGACGCTCTTTGTCAGATCCTTTGGTTTTGACCTGTCTGGCATGGGAGACCCTACCAGTGGCTATTATGCCACCACCATCATAGCGCAAAACTTCATTGGGTACGCAAGCCTCTCCCCCATGACAAGGGGACGTCAATGGGGGGTACTTACTAGCATCTTGAAAAGCAGATTGAGGAAAAAAGATGGTGATGGAGGCAGCAATGTTGCTGAGCCCTCTGTAGCCTGTTTGATCTTTTGCAAAATTTTATTCTTTTATTGCCAAGTTTTACTGTTTTACTAATTTAGTGTTTACAGCCTAATGGTTTTATATTCTGAGTCTACTATTTACAATTCCTCTACATCTCCTTTGGAAACAAAGAACTTGCTGGGGCTCTGTTTCTGAATATAAACATACTCAAAGAAACCTTGAGCTTCAAAGAACTGAGAGATACGCTATATTAAAGCCGGCAAATAACCAGCTAAAGAAGAAAATCTAAGAAGAGTTTCAAAGAAACTCAAGGAAGTCAAGAATTTTAGTGAAAGGTAGAGAACAGCTGAAGCTACGAAGCTTTGGAAACGCAGGCGTTCCAAGGCTAACATTGACGCAGATGACAAACCATATAAACAGACCAAGATAGACTCCCTTTTTGCAAACAGGCAAACGTCTCCTGTGATACAGAACAATTTAGAATTAAACAACAAGTATGCAATTTTGGAATGTTTGTAGACTGAAGCATTTAGGTCCGATAATGATTGCACGGAGAATGTGGGAATCTTGGTTGCACCTACTAGTAATGGTGGTTGTTCTGAGAGATTACCAGCTAATTGTCCTTGGAAGGGTCTCCTGGCAAGAGAGGCGCTTCTAATCTCCAAGACCTTTGAATTGTTGCTAGCTAATTGTACTTCTGTCAGCAATAGAATAGAGACACTAACAGACCAACTTCATAAGGAGGTGGTTTTTATTCATCCTAAAAATAGGACTTCTATACAGACTGCTTCAGCATTTGATTATCCAAATTCCATTGAGTTCCCTTCGGTTTTGACATTACAAGCATCTCAAGTGATGATTGCAGTTGGGAATAATACTATTAATAAAGGCAAGTGGTCACACTTTTATAATATTAAGATCTCTTTAAGTAAACTGTTGAGGCGTGAGCCCAGAAGGATTATGCTAAAGTCCTATCAGGTTCTCACTAACTTGGGTCATTATCAAAGACTGGCTATGGTCTTTGAATCCCCGTCTGGCCCTGCCATATCATTTGCTAAAAAGAACTTTTTGGCCAAAAACTACGATATTCATTGTTCTAGGGTTTTTAAGAATAATGTGATTAATAAGTTGGTGGCCTATAAGGAGGGAAAACTTGAGGAGTAGGTCCGAATCACTATATATCATCAACCTGTAGCAGGCCCAACATTGTAGATAGCTTATACATTTCTCAGAATATCCATGAGGATCAAAGTGGGGTTTTTTGTCAAAGGAATAAAGTAAGAACTATTCTTAATATTATTGGATTTGGGGAATATCTAACGACAAAAAGGCTGTTTTATTTATTTATTTTTAGATGAAGAGAAAGTATTTGATAATATTTCTTGGAAATACTTATTCCAAGTATTGGAGAGAATGGATTTTGGTGAAAATATTATTTGGGCAACAGACAATCTACTACGGTTGTCCCTCTGTATCCACGGATTTAAGTATTCACGGCTTGAAAATATTCTTAAAAAAATAATAATCTAAAAAGCAAACCTTGATTTGCCATCTTATATAAGGGACACCATTTTGCTATGCCACTGCATACAATGGGACTTGAGTATTCACGGATTTTGGTATCCATGGTGGGTCCTGGAACCAACCCCCAGTGAATAGGAATGGACAACTGTAAATTCAAAGGCCTCAGATTTTAGTAAATGGCAATGTAATAAGATTAATTGAAAAACAAAAAGGGGCCAGACAAGGTTGTTCCCTCTCACTTTTACTGTTTATTTTGGTGTTGAAGCCCCTACTGAGAGATATCAGACAAGACGACAGAACATATGGGGTGAGAGTAAAAAAAGAATTGTACAAGCTGAGAACTTATGCAGATGATCTTGAAATAATGACACAAAACCCAATGGACTCAATGTAGGCTTTTCTGGAAAAAAATGAAAATGTTTGGGGCATGCTCTGGGTTTAAAGCGAACTGTGATAAAACAAAAAAGCTGAATAAAAATATTAAGAGGCAATTGAGAGACTGGTTATTTTGGATAGATTCAAGAAGGGATTTACAGTCAATTAGAATATCAAAATTCTCTCCATGGTTTGCTTTTATGAAAATAGAACATTTTAGAGCCAGATATTTGACCAAGCTTAAGTCATATATCTTAAGAGTTGCCTTCACAGAACTGCGATTTCAAGTTATGCCAACTGTAGTTTTGGATGGACGCTATAAGGTGCTATTGAAAACAGACTATGTATTTGCAGCCAAGGACAGGTGGAAGACATTGTGCATTATTTGCTAACCTGTCCCATGTATAGCGACCCCACATACAGACTTTTGACACCCTTGCTGACAATTGGTAGAGGGACCTCTCTAGTAGATTTGGTTCAATTTCTATTGAGTGATGCCAGTGATTATGTAACACATAAGGTAGCCCTTTTTGGCCTAGCTGCAAAAAAGATCCAAAAGAGAGAGTTAGATAAAATTGCAACAAATTGTCATGGAGAGTCAAAGTATTACGTTGATTTTCATGTTGATAACCTAGAAATTGAGGTCTTTAGTTTTTATACCAGCTTGATAATAACTTTGATTATGGCATGAAAAATTGTGGGTATCTTTTGTGCTTTTATACTTTTGTGCTTTTTATCTTAAATGTTTTATGTATTTTAATTTCTTTGTCATGGCCTTTGGCTAGCACAATAAACATGCATGATGACGATGATGAATAAAACTATAAGCCCAGAAGAGGACAATGAATTAACTGCTCTTTCAAATTTTAAAGTGGAAAAAAAGGGAGAAAGTATTTGGGAGTTACAATGGTGATGAACAAGGCCAGGTTGCTTACCTGTAACTGTCATTCTTTGAATGGCCATCTCTGCCCTCACATAAATGGGTCTTGCACCTGCACATATCCAACCACAGAACGTTCTAGAGCTGAGTAGCTTTTGGCAGTAACCCTGCCCCTTAAATAGCGCCAAGAGCTACTCCCCTCAGTTCTGATGTCGGTCATGAACCAGAGCGAACCTGCAAGAAAGGGAAGGAAGTGGGTTTATTTTATTTATTTATTTATTTATTTCCCACTCTTCAGCCACAAGGCTTACAAATTGTTTTAAGCAATAGCAATTTACACATCTACACTGCATTAAGCAGTTTCCAATGTGTGTTAGTTTGTGTGAGGGCACAGATGACCACTCAAAGAACTAGTTACAGGTAAGCAACCTATCGTTCTTCTTCATAGTCCCTGTGCCTCACGCAAATGGGTGATTAGGAAGCTTACCAATGGGTGTGGGGCAGGTCAGCCGAGAATTCAATTTGATAGTGCCAGATGAAGGTGGATGGCTGAGCCCAGGTAGCTGCTCTGCAAATCTCTAACAAGGAGACACCATGAAGTCATGCTTGAGAGGTGGAAGCCATGCAGGTCGCATGAGATCTGAGCCCCAATGGCTGAGACTTCTTAGCAAGTTGGTATGCCAAGTTGCTGAGGTCAAGCACCCATCTCGATAGTTTCTGTGAGGAAACTAGGGGACCAGATTCCCATCTCCCGTAAGCAGTGTGGTGGTGTAGTAGACTGATGCCTGCTCCATGTCCAGGCAATGCAAAGTCTTCTTTGGTGGATAAGCTGTAACAGGAAGACTACCATGGGGAGAAACAATGGATCAAAGCGCAGCACTGCCTTGTCCCTATGAAAAATCATATAGGGCTGGTCCGATCACAGGGTGCAGGGCTCTCCTGCTTGCTTGGCAGAGATGATTGCCACCAGGAAGACTATCTTCAGCATAAGAAGGCAGAGATCCATGGTGGACATCAGCTCGGTTTTTGCATAAGCTGAGAGGACAAGGGAGAGGGACCACAAGGAACCAGATCTCGGACAGGTAGATATAGGTGTGGGAGACCTCTTAGAAACCTCTTCACCGTGGTGCTCCTAAAGAGAGATGTGGTTGGGTGAGTCAAAAGCTGGTGTACCACCATGGCCACAAGGCAGACCTATAGCGAAGAGAGGGAGAACCCATTCTTCTTCCAGTACAGTAAAAAGGCCATTGTCATTCTCTCATCCATTGGCAGTGATGGGAGACTTAAGGCCTGGGCAAAGCCATAAAACCAACACCATTGAGAAAGGTGAATGGCGCATGGAAGGTGCATGGAAGGTTTGCATGATACCAGCTGAACTGAATGAATGCAGCCCCCAGGCTGTCAGGTGGAGTGGCTTGAGGTCCAGGTGCCTCACCTTGCCCTCCGCGGAGTTGGTGAGCACAGGAGTCCAAGGTACGCTTGGTGGGATATCTGTAGAAGTGTTGCAAACCAAGGTTGCCTCAGCCACTATGGCTATGAGAATATAATCAGCCATCTCCTCCTGCACCTTCAACAGCACTTTTGTGAGCAGGAGGAAGGGTGAAAACAGATAGATCATAGGGCCCTTTCAGCTCTGGGGAAAAGCATCACCCAGCAAACCCCAGCTGCACCACCACCACCCCTCCGCCACTGCAGAAGAGTTTGTACTTGTGGTTGCACTTGGAAGCTAATACATCAATGGCTGGGAGACCCCAATGATTTGTTATCAGAGCAAAGGCTCTGTTGGACAGAGTCCATTTGTGCACCTCCACCGTCGCACGGCTTAGAGAGATCGCTAGAGCATTGTCTTGCCCAGGTACATGTAGGCCTAACAGGACAATGGACCAGGGAATGCACCAGTCCCACAGGTGCATTGCCAGAGTGTTCATTATGGGGGATCTGGTACCATTCTACTTGTCTATGTAGTACACTGTGGTCATGTTGTCTGGCAACACTTGCACCACCGTGTCCCTGATGGAGCCCTCAAATGCTCGGAAGGCCTTGACTACTGCGATCATTTCCAGGGTGTTGACATGGAGATGTGACTCCATCCCAGGCCATTTTCTCTGGATGGTTAGTCTGGCACAGTGAGCACCCCATCTGAGGCAAGATGAGTCTGAAGTCATAAGGACCACAGTCTGAGGAGAACAGAAGGGAATGCCCTTGGTCAGGTTAGCAGGCTGGAGCCACAACTGTAGAGTGGAGCAGATCCACAATGGGACCTGCAATTCTTTGTGTAGGGAGTCTCTCATTGGGTTGAAGAACAGCAGGAGCTGCAGCGGTCGAACTGAAGTCTCACCCATGGGATGACCATTGTGGTGGTAGCAAACAGACTGAGCAGCTGCATGAGTCTTGCTGGCACCAATGGCACGTCCCAGATGGGACGAATGAGGTCCTGGACAGCCTGAGCCAGTCTGGAAACCAGTATTGCCTCTACAAGGGGAGTGTCTGGAAAGGGGCGAGACAGGACTTTTCGACATTTACCCGCAGTCCTAGATCGACAAGACAGGTAAAGGTTCTATCTATATCTTTGTGCAACTTGACGTTCGTCGACACTGTGACTAGCCAATCATCCAGGTACAGCAAGATCCTCATCCTGTTGGTCCTGAGTATGAAATGACCACCGCCATCACCTTTGTGAACACCTGAGGAGTGGTGGAGAGACCAAAGGCAAGGACCTTGTACTAATACAGATTGGGTCTAACCATGAACCAAAGGTACTTTCTATACTGAGAACGGATGCGGATATGGAAGTAGGTGTCTTGTAGATCCAGAGAGGCGAACCAGTCTCCAAGCTTCAGGCATATGAGAATGGGGGCAAGGGTGACCATCCTGAACCTTTTGCAGCAGATGTAGCACTTTATCCTTCTTAAATCCATGATAGGTCTGGATATTGAAGCCAAGGGAGTGGCATGTTGAGAGCAAGAGTGCGAACAGTATGGTGTTTGGGACCAAGATCGGTACCGATGACTCTTCGGCAAGACCAAGCGCCTGGGTGATCTAGATGGAAATTGGTATCAATGGCTCCTCTCAGACTGATGACGCCCATAGGATTGATACAGATATTATTGGTGGTAATACGCAGTCTCCCTCAACACTACTGAAAGGTAAGCTCAAGGTGGTTCCACCCATGTTGGTTCATATACACAACAGCTGGATGCTGCAGGGTCAGATACTGGGGAAGCCTCTTCATACCAACGTCAGTATTGGGATCAGTTCAAGCACTCACAGTGATGTCGACGTGGAAACTCTTGGATGTAAGGATCTCCCTGATCTGGAGAGCAAGCTCTACATCACAATGGTACCCAATCTGAGGGCTGAGACTGATGTTAAAGAGGCCTTTTTTAGGACAGAGAGCATTGCCAAGTAGATCTTGAGCCACAGCTACTCTGCAGCAAGAACAAAGATGACCAACTGGGCAGTGAGGTTAGAGGCCTAGGCAAGTGGCACGATGGCTGGTGGGCAGGCAGATGGCTATCCTATGAAGCTTAGAGCAGTAGGCTGGCAGATGTTTGTTGTTTTGCTCAGGGCTGGTCAGACTGAGTGCATGCCACCCAAAGCACCTCTTGGACCAACTGTTCCTCAATGTGGACAGGCTCGTCAATGCCGACTAGAGATGGAAGACTAGTAGAATGTGAATGCCAGACTGAGGTGGCCATTGGTACTGATGCCGACCATTGAACGGTCAGTTTACGCCCTGATCTCTCCTTGGCTTTCACCTGCTTCCTCTCCTTATGAGGAACTGCTGGATCTGCCACACTCTTTTTGTTCCCCTTGCCAGACTTGGGCCATTCTGAGATGGATCTTCCTGGGGTCAGGGGGGCTGCAATCACATCAGGGAACCCTTGGGTTTCCGCCCATGGGGTGGATGGGACCAGCTGGGCCACAGACATTGATGGTGAAGACATGGTTCCCTGAGCTGAGGAGGCAGAAGGGCTGTCAAGATCCAATGTCAAAGAATGCTTCTTGAAGATAGAGACCAAAGCAGTATGAAGTGGATGGTTCTTTGCAGCAATGTCATTGGCTTTCAGGGACTGCTCCCACAAGTACATCTGAAGCCTTGGCTCATAAAGCCTTTACAAACTGAACATGAATTAATGCAGTGACCCTTCCTGAGACAGAATAGGCATTCCGTGTGGTTGTCAGTATGAAGAATCTTTTTCCCACACAAGGTATAGATTTGGAACAGGGCCTTGGAGGCCATACAAAGAGTCATGAACAATAACCAAAGTTGCAGGGGAAAGAAAAGAGAATCTACCACTACAAAATATTAAGAACTTTTAATATTTAAAAAATTATTATAAGGAAAAATCAAAAGAGAAAAAGGCAAGAAGGAGTTTGAAAGAGCTACTCAACACTTACTATTCCATGGCGAAGCACACAACAGATGAAAAGGAACTGAGGGGAGTGGCTCTTGGCGCTATTTATGCTGGTGCTCACAGGGGCAGATTTACCACCAAAAGCGACTCAACTCTGGAATATTCCGTGGATGGATCTGCACAGGGGCAAGACTCATTTGTGTGAGAAACAGAGACCATGAAGAAGAACAGTTTATTATTTCAAAACAACTATGAAAAAGTTTGGAAAGAAATGAAAACTGCCTTAGAAAATTAGGAATAGTTACATTCACCCTTTTGGGTAGAATTGCAGTAATAAAAGCAAATATATTTCCAAAGCTTTTGTTTCTCTTTCAAACGATCCCTGTTATAAGAAATGGAATACCTTTTGTGCAATGGTAGAAAGAGATTTCCAGATTTGTCTGGCAGGCAAAGAAACCCAGAATAAAACTTGAAACACTGTATGATGCTAAGAAAAGGGGCAGCTTGGGAGTCCCTAATGATAAATTGTATTATGAAGCATGTTGTTTGCATGGCTGAAGGAATGGATATTACTTAGAGATTAGTCTTTTGGAACTTGAAGGTCATGCTTTAAGATTTGGGTGGAATGGTTATCTTTGGTAGGATAAAGTTAAGGCACATGTTGAATTTAAAAATTATTGTACAAGTTGATGTCTCCCCTCCCCCCATTTAGAGATCCCATATCTGATGTTTCACTACTCCACTGTTTGTTTCGGGGGGCTGAAATGAGCAGAATCACCCCATCATCATTGCTTCATCACCAGAGAGAAACTGCCCTGACTTCTCCTGGGCAACGAAACATAGCAAGCGCTTTGTCACCAAAGAAGCTTCCCCCCCATCCCAAACTTCTCCTGGGTGAAAAAGCACAGAAAGCATTTCCTCACCAGGGATAATCTGCCCCACTACCAGGCCTTGTCCCAGGCAACAAAGCACAGAAAGCACTTCATTGCCAGGGAGAATCGGCCTCACTTCCGGCTTTCTCTCAGGCGACAAAGCATAACAAACAGAGCGCCATCACTGGGGGGTGGGGAGTAGCTGCCCCATTCTCCTGAGTAACAAAGTTGAGGAACTTCAGCTACTCTTCCCTCCATGAGGCAGCAGGTGAGTGGAGGGAAGGGGGAATAGCGAATATTCTATTTTTGCTCTGGGTGCAAAAATAGAGCATTCGCTATTACCCATGTTTTCACATATCCATAGGAAGTCCTCGAACGTATCTCCCGCAAATATGCAGGTCGACCTGTATTAGAAAGGCTCTCCTATGAATTTGGTACAAATAGAAGCAGAGACTTTTTGCCAAGATAATATTAGCCACCTCACCGCAGGAAGCCTTTTTAAAGAAAGAATTAGTTAAAAATTGGAGAGGGTTGCTTTATGATGATCTTTTGAAATTTGAACAAGACATCTTAACTGGTTTGCTTATATGCAACTCAAGGATAGATTTAATCAAGACAAGAGAAATGCAGCCATAGAGGCTGGAGAATAATGTTCATATGGATGTATGGGGGGAAATGGGATCCAATGATATAAAACTTACTTTGTACAGTAATTTAAAAGAAAGCCTGTATAAGATGATGTATAGATGGTACCTAACCCCAAATAAACTGTTGAAAATGTCCCAAAATGTTTCACACCAATGTTGGGAATGTCAAGATAAGGAAGGCTCCTTCTTTCATATGTGGTGGACTTTTAAGACGGCAAAAAGTTACTAGTCTAAGATTTATACATGAATCCAAACAAAAATTTAAAGGTAGATTCTGTAACATTACCAGAAATGTTTGTTGGCATTATAGATAACAAACGGGATAGTAAATATGGATTACTTCTTCAATACATAACAGCGGCAAGAATATTGTTTGCTCAAACTTGGAAAAGGACTGAAGCACCAACAATGGAAGAATGGATTGTTAAGGTCACTAAGTTAACACAAATTGCCAAATTAACATGGGTGCTAAAGAATAAGCCAATTGAAGACTTTTTGAAAGATGGGAAACCATGTATGGATTTGGGGAGAATAAGAAATCTAGTGAGGTAGTTATCTGTGGTTATGCTTATCAGTAATTCCAGTAGGATTGTTTAGTTGGATCTGTAATGGTAGAGTATTTTTTTGTTATTTTACTGTATTTTCGTTTTCATTACAGTTAGGAATGGCGGGGGGGAGATCAGAGCCCTGTGTTTTAATTATATGTCTCCCCCTCCCTTTTCTTTCTCCTTTACTTTTTCTTCCCTTTTCTCTTTTTCTTCTGTTTCTTCATTTTCTGAATGTATTTTAGCTTGATTTCAAATTAGATTGTTAGCGTTAAAAATCAATCAATCAATAAATTGCTGGAAGAACATTTTCCCCATGTCATAGCCTGAAACTGCCAGCAGGTTGGGGCCCTTAGGAATTTGCTTGATAGGTCAGCAGGTGTCTATGTCAAGTGGCAAGGAGGGAAAAGGAGGACGTTTCATGTTGTTGGTTGTTTGCTAAGATAAAAGCCTGTCTTGAAGAAGAATTCCACTGGTGTCCCCCTCTATCATCATCATCAAATTTATTTGTATCCCACTCCTCTACAAACGCAATCGGGGCAGCTTACAACAATTAAAGGGCTGTTGGTTGATAATGCTCTTTACCTTGATAACATTGAGGCACATGTTAATAACATGCTTTGCGCTGGTGCAGTAATCACGGGCTCGTGAATAACATTTGAGGGCATTGCTAAGATCCCCACAGTCAAGATAGTGATCTCCCAGGTCATCATGGCCTCTCCTAGAAAGAAAGGACATGGTCATTTAAAAAATGACTAAACAAGGATGAAAAAATATCCAAGAAGAACCCCAGAGACCAAACTAAGCTATTGTTCAATCCTGAGCCAACATGTCTACCTGCTGGATCAGAGCTTGGATAAGTTACTTTTGGGGACTATATCTCCCTGAATTGCTCAGTAAACATAACAACCATGTCAGGAAGGGAATCCTGGAAGCTGCAGTCCAAAAAAGTAACTTTTATATGCTCTGTGCATGATGAGATGCTCTGGGAAAGGATGTTCTTGTTCCAGGCTCACAGATAATTGGAAGAGAAACATTTTGACAAGTTGCAGAATGATGACCTAGGGACCAGTTCCGGAGTCTAAAGCTTTTTTTCTTGCTCAGCCAAATTATTTATGAAGTTTTCCCCTATACTTTCCTGCTACAAAGGCCTCCATCTTTAATTCTCAAGCAGCTTCATTGCTCTTTCCACACATTTAGTTAATTGCAAAATACTGACAAAGTTTGCCAACTGCAGCAATAAAGCAACACAGCTTCTACAGAAATTATGAAAGTAGAATAAAGTACCCAGCTTGTGGGGGCAATTAGCTAACACACATTGGAAACTGCTTAATGCAGTGTCGATGTGTAAAGAGCTATTGCTTAAAACAATTTGTAAGCCGCTCTGATAGCCTTGTGGCTGAAGAGCGGGGTATAAATAAATAAATATATAAATAAATAAATAAAGTGCACAACTCCCTCAAACAGCACAATATATATGGGGTACAAGCTCTGGGATGGAGGCAGAATGAAAGAGAAGCAGCTCAAGCACACATTTAACATCCACGAAGCAGCTTCTAGAATGGTTCTGTGGGGTAGAACCCTTTTTGTCTGAGTAGGTCACATTTCCACACAGATGAGTTGATGGCTGAAGTTGGATTCCTGGATGAATCTAATGCACTGCATTATCCACCAGCCAAGCTATATGAATGGTGCATTGCAACCATGTGCAGACCCACACAGCAATTCCAAAAGGCATCCCATGGATGAAACATGTTATTCTGCTGTTGGGATGTGTATTATCACTAAATCTAGACATTTTTGTAGTAGTTGATCTCCTTGCACATCACCTGATGCTCTCTTTGATTGAATTCCCTTTATAGTTCTTTAGATCTGTGTCTAGTTTTTCCAGCTTGAGAAGTGCTTTTTTGCGGGTAGCCTCAACCCACGCTGTATCTAGAGGAGGAGGCTCTATCCCTCCATCAGGGACAGCATCAGGTGTGTTCTGTAACTCTCTGGAAAAAAACGTAAGAAGCAAACAGTGAGTGAGGTGGGAGGGCAACTGAGAATCAACTGTATAGCAATAATGATCTACTGTATAAGCAGCAGTAAGGTACAAGAATGAAAAAGGATATACAGTCGTCCCTCCACATTTGTGGGGGTTAGGGGCGCAAGAACCTCGCGAATGTGAAAAAAACACGAATAAAATATACCCGACACCCCAACCCGCAACCCCCCCGCCCTTCCAAAGTGGTGATGGGGCTTTGAAGCCTCATAGCCACTTCTCAGCTGCCACCCCCGCCCTCCCAAAGCTACTCTCCACTCCGAACAGCCAAGCCCATGGAGAGCGGGGAGATCAGGTCTAAATCACCCCCCTCCTCGCTCTCTCGGGGCTTGGCTCTGCATTTCAAACGGAGGCAAGCCCCAGGAAAGTGGGGAGGGGGTGCTTTAGACCCCATCTCCCCACTCTCCCTGGGCTAGGCTCTGTTTGGAGTGGGGAGCCAACCCCCAAGGGAGCAGGGAGATCAGGTCTAAAGTGCCCCCCTCCTTGCTCTCTTGGGGCTTGGCTCTGCATTTCAAATGGAGGCAAGCCCCAGGAGAGTGGGGAGGGGGTGCTTTAGACCCCATCTCCCACTCTCCCTGGGCTGGGCTCTGTTTGGAGTGGGGAGCCAACCCCCAAGGGAGCAGGGAGATGGGTCTAAAGCACCCCCCTCCTTGCTCTCTCAGGGCTTGGCTTTGCATTTCAAATGGAGGCAAGCCCCAGGACAGCAGGGAGGGGGGGTGCCTTGGCTCTCCACTCCAAATGTAGTGAAGCCCCTGAGGTAGACAGAGTTCCCTCCAGGGAGGGGGAGGAGAAGGAGGAGAAACCGCGAATACTCAAAACCACGAACTTCAAAGCCACAAACGTGGAGGGACGACTGTACTAGAAACCTATATTATCCAATTAGCTTCATAGCATGCTGATCCTGAAGTCAGCAAAAACTCTTGATTCAGAAGCTTTTAAAAATCTGATTAATGCAATACTATAAACACACAGTTTTCTGAGTAAATGAAAGTGGAGATCCATATTTATCTATAATCCAGGGGCAGGAAAATGGGTGGCCTTTCAGATGCTGTTGGGCTGCAGCTTCTATGATCTTTGATTATCAGCTATATTAGCTAGAGCTGACGGGGCTTGCAGTCCAAAAACATCTGGAACATCACATGTTGTCCACCTCTGTTATATCACAAAAGTTTTGTTAAGTACATATGGGATCATAGCCACAGTGACCACTTAATAAACTGCAGAACTAGTGGAGAATGTTAGGTAAGGATTGCAGCCACCTTGTTTTGTTACTAGTTTCAACTACACACAATTTCAGAATGCCACAATTTATGCTAAAACCCCATTTTGGCAGGGGTCTCCCCCACCACAGACAGACATTTACAACTATGGATATCTCAGTTTTCTTTCTTTGAGCAGGGTACATGCATTGTCTTGCTTGATGTTAAAGGCAGGCCAAAAGGAGAAATAACTGCCAGGTATCCAAGAAGAGGACCCTGTTCCCTATAGAGTGATTCAGTTAGTGTGAGCTTTCTTAGTACCTGGTGGCTTCTGTCAACTTCCGGTGAATTTCTTCATAAACATCAACATTGAATGTTCTTTGGACAAATGAGAGGGCCATCTTGAGGGCTTCCACTCGCAGCTGCGGGCAGTGGTCAGCAATGAACTGCAGCCGCTCAATTCTCATCAGCCCGCTGTAACTTGCTGCATACTGCTCCAGATCCTGAATGCCCCAGCAGGAAGAAAAGGTATGTTTAGGTTGCAGTACTCCAACTGTCAAGTTGGCTTAAAGTCTATCAACAATCCAAAAATAAATAAGCAAGCAGGCAAATAAATCATAGAGTTCCCAGTAGGACTGTCTGCCTACCACATGTAAGCTCAATCCTTGCTCATCTTGGCTCATAAAATCTAGCAGAGGTGGACTGAGTGGGTGAGTCCAGAGAGTGGTAAATGCCTCACTACTTTGGGGGGAGGTGCCTGCTGCCCTGAAGGAGGCAGTGGTGCACCCTCTGCAGAAAAGGACCTCCCTGGACTGAGAGCTATGTGAGAACTACCACTCGATTGTGAATATCCCTTTTTTGGGCAAGGTGTCTCGGTGTGCAGCAGCTGGGCAACTTCAGGCATTCTTGGGGTAAAAAGATAATCTGGACCCATTTCAGTCTGGTTTCAGGCTAGGGTATGGCTCTGAAATGGCCTTAGTTGCTCTAGTTAATTACCTAGTCCAGGGGAAAGATAGGGAGTACTACACTGTTGATCTTCCTGGATTTCGCAGCAGCTTTTGACACCATTGATCATGGTATCTTACTGGACTGGCCCTGTGGGATGGGAGTAGCATGACTGTCCTACAGTTCTGCTCCTACCTGGAGGGCCTGTTCCACAGAGTAGCACTGGGGAAATTCCTGTTCAGCCCCATGGCTATTAAGCTGCGAAGTGCCACAGGGCTCCATCTTATCTCTCATGCTGTTGAATATCTACATGAAGCCACTGGGAGAGATCATAACAGGGTTATGAATGGGGTGCTGATGACACTTAACTCTATTTCTCCTTGTCAGTGGACTCATTGGGGCTGTGCAGGTGCTAGACCAGTGCCTGGATGCTGTAATGGCTGGATAAGGGTCAATAAACTGAAGGTGAATCTCCATAAGATGGAAGCTTTGTGAACTGGTGGTTCTTGGATCCAGGAATTGGGAAAACAGCCTGTTTTGGATGACACTGCACTTCCCCTGAAGGAGTAGGTATGTAGGTTGGGAGTACTCTTAGATCCAACCCTGTCACTGGATGCCCAAGTAGATTCTGTGGCTCACAGTGCTGGGAACCATCTTCAACTGGTGCACCAGCTACGGCCTTTCTTGGACACAGATAACCTAGCCACAGTAGTCCATGCACTGACAATCTCCAAATTAGACTACTGTGATGTGCTCTACATGGGGCTGCCCTTGAAGAAGACTCAGAAGCTGCAGCTAGTGCAAAATGCAGCAGCTCAACTGCTGACTGGAATATCATACAGACAACATATTATGCCAGTCTTAAAGGAACTGCCCAGGCTACTTATATGTTTCTGGTCTGAATTCAAGGTGCTTGTGATTTCAAGCCCTAAACAGCTTAGGACCTCAGTACTTGTGGGAGCCTCTCACTATATGTGCCTGCTTCAGGATTAAGGTCTGCTGGGGAGGCCCTCCTCTGTGTCCCACACTGTGCTGGGACATGGGAGAGGGCCATGAAACTCCAACTGTGGAATGCCCTCCTGCTGGAGGCCCATCTGGTGCCACTTCATTTAGGCACCAAATTAAAACTTGCCTCCTCCTCATGGTCTTTGAGCCTCATTAATTCAACCAAAATGCTGTTATTGTTCTGTACCTTCAAGCAAGACCCTAATGCAAACCTATCACAGTTTTCTTGGCAAGATTTGTTAAGAGTGGGTTTGCCTTTGCTCTCCTCTGAGGCTGAGAGAGTGCGACTTGCCAAAGGCCACCCAATGAGTTTCCATGGCTGAACGGGAATTTGAATCCTGGTCTCCAGAGACATAATCCAATGCTCAAACCACTACACCACACTACCTCCCTAAATACTGTTATACATAGTTTTTAAAACTTTTAAATGTTCTTTAACCCATTATGTTGTATATTATGCTTTTAGCTTATTTAAACTGTTTTACTGTTTTACTGTTCTTAAACTGTTTGACATTTTTTAATGCTATTTATAAGTTGCCCTGAGATCTTTTGATATAGAGCAGGGTATAAACATTTAAATAAATACTTGCTGTCTGTGCAAGTTTTTTTGCCTCCCACTATTGGGTCCAAACGGAGGAACTGGATGATGCCTTTCTAGAACAGATGAACACACACGCAGAAAGGAGAGATGCAGTAGTGATGGGTGACTTCAACTATCCTAATATTTGCTGGAAATCTAACTCAACCAAAACTTCAAGGTCTAGCAAATTCCTTACTTGCCTGGAAGACAATTTCATGGTCCAGAAGGTGGAAGAGGCAACAAGGGGGTCAGCTATTTTAGTTCTGATCCTAACCAACAGGGATGACCTGGTTAATGGGGTGCAAGTGGTGGGATCCTTAGGAGAGAGTGATCATGTTCTCCTGGAGTTTGTTATACAATGGAAAGGAGAAGCCAGGCATAGTCAGACACGCATTCTCGGCTTTAGGAGAGCTGATTTCAATAAACTCTGGGAAATACTGGGGGTGATCCCATGGTCAGGAATACTAAAAGAGAAGAGACCTCAAGGTGGATGGGACTTTCTCAAAAGGGAGATAATGAAGGCACAATTTCAAACAGTACCATTGAGGAAGAAAAATGGGAAGGGTCTCAAGAAACCAGGATGGATGACTAAAGAAATTTCAATGGAGCTAAGTTTTAAACGGAATATGTATAGGAAATGGAAAAAGGGGGAAATCACCAAAGAAGAATTCAAACAGATAGCGAACACGTGTAGGAGTAAAGTCAGAAAAGCTAAAGTGGAGAATGAGCTCAGGCTTGCTAGAGAGGTTAAGAACAATAAAAAGGGTTTTTTTGAGTATGTCCGCAGCAAAAGGAGGAAGAAGGAAATGATAGGGCCACTACGTGGAGAAGATGGCAAAATGCTAACAGGGCACAGAGAAAAGGCAGAATTACTCAACACCTTCTTTGCCTCAGTGTTTTCAGAAAAGGAAAAGGGTGGCCAACCTGAGGATAAAGGAACAGAGGGCACAATAGGGGAAATCCAGCACAGAATAAGCAAAGAGGTAGTACAGGAATACCTTCTTAATCTAAATGAATTTAAATCTCCAGGACCAGATGAACTACATCCAAGAGTATTAAAAGAGCTAGCAAATGTAATCTCAGAACCATTGGCAATAATCTTTGAGAACTCCTGGAGAACAAGAGAAGTCCCAGCAGACTGGAGGAGGGCAAACGTTGTCCCCATCTTCAAAAAGGGGGGGGAAAGAGAATCCAAACAATTATTGTCCAGTTAGTCTGACACCAATACCACGGAAGATTCCAGAGCAGATCATTAAACAGAGAGAGTCTGTGAACATTTAGAAGGCAATGCCATAATCAGAAAAAGTCAACATGGGTTTCAGAGAAACAAGTCATGCCAGACTAATCTGATCTCTTTTTTGGATAAAATTACCAGCTTGGTAGATGAAGGGAACGCTGTGGATATCGCATACCTTGATTTCAGTAAGGCCTTTGACAAGGTTCCCCATGACATTCTTGCAAACAAGCTTGTAAAATGTGGGCTAGACAAGTTAACTGTTCAATGGATTTGTAATTGGTTGACCGGCCAAACCCAAAGGGTGCTCAGCAGTGGCTCCTCTTCGTCTTGGAAAGATGTGACCAGTGGGGTGCCACAGGGTTCTGTCCTGGGCCCAGTGCTATTCAACATCTTTATCAATGACTTGGATGAGGGAATTAGGGGCATACTTACCAAATTTGCAGATGACACCAAATTAGGAGGAGCAGCTAATACCCTAGAGGACAGGATCAACATTCAAAATGACCTGGATAGACTGGAGAGCTAGGCCAAAGCTAACAAAATGAAATTCAATAAGGAGAAATGTAAGGTTCTGCACTTAGGGCGAAAAAATGAAATGCACAGATATAGGATGGGGGAGACCTGGCTGAATGAGACTATGTACAAAAGGGATCTAGGAGTCCTAGTAGACCACAAGTTGAACATGAGTCAACAGTGTGATGCGGCAGCTAAAAAGGTCAATGCAATTTTGGGCTGTATCAATAGAAGTATAGTGTCTCGATCAAGGGAAGTAATAGTGCCGCTCTATTCTGCCTTGGTCAGGTCTCACCTGGAATATTGTGTCCAGTTCTGGGCACCACAATTCAAAAAGGATATTGACAAATTGGAGCGTGTCCAGAGAAGGGCGACTAAAATGGTGAAAGGTCTGGAAACCATGCCTTATGAGGAGAGACTTAGGGAGCTGGGTATGTTTAGCCTGGAAAAAAGACGGTTAAGAAGCGATATGATAGCACTGTTTAAGTATTTGAAGGGGTGTCACGTTGAGGATGGAGCAGGCTTGTTTTCTGCTGCTCCAGAGACTAGAACACAGAACAATGGATGCAAGCTCCAGGAACAGAGATTCCACCTCAACATGAGGAGGAACTTTTTGACAGTAAGAGCTGTTCGGCAGTGGAACACACTCCCTTGGAGCGTGGTGGGGTCTCCTTCCTTGGAGGTCTTTAAACAGAGGCTGGATGGCCATCTGTTGGGGATGCTTTGATCGTGATTTCCTGAGTGGCAGGGGGTTGGACTGGATGGCCCTCGTGGTCTCTTCCAACTCTACAATTCAATGATTCTATGAAATAAATAAATATAGAAGCCGCCTGAAGTACCTCAGTAGGAAGGCAGGATAGAAATTATTCATCATAAGAAGAAGAAGACTAGGTTTTCACACAGGTCAGACAATTTCTTCAGAATTGTGTCAGGCTCAACCAATGTATCATAGTATCAGCTAAGAATTTAGCAATCCCCAATTTAAATCATAGCTCTCCAAGAAATTTACAGTTGTCCCTCCACATTCGCGGGGGTTAGGGGCGGAAGACCCCCGCGAATGTGAAAAAACCGCGAATAAAATAAAGGTCATGCCACGCCCTCCAGGAACCCCCCCGCCGCCCTCCCAAAAGCAGCAATGGGGCTTCTAAAGCCCCGTCGCTGCTCCTCTCCACCACCCCCGCCCTCCCAGAAGCAGCGAGGGGGCTTCTAAAGCCCCATCGTTGCTCCTTTCCACCCCCCCGCCCTTCCAAAAGCGGCGATGGGGCTGCAAAAGCCCCATCGCTGCTCCTCTCCACCCCCCCGCCCTCCCAGAAGCAGCGAAGGGGCTTCTAAAGCCCCATCGCTGCTCCTTTCCACACACACCCCACCCTTCCAAAAGCGGCGATGGGGCTGCAAAAGCCCCATCACTGCTCCTCTCCACCCCCCCGCCCTCCCAGAAGCAGCGAGGGGGCTTCTAAAGCCCCATCGCTGCTCCTCTCCACCCCCCCCCCCGCACTCCCAGAAGCAGCGAAGGGGCTTCTAAAGCCCCATCGCTGCTCCTTTCCACCACCTCCCGCCCTTCCAAAAGCGGCGATGGGGCTGCAAAAGCCCCATCGCTGCTCCTTTCCACCACCCCCCGCCCTCCCAGAAGCAGCGAGGGGGCTTCTAAAGCCCCATCGCTGCTCCTTTCCACCACCCCCCGCCCTCCCAGAAGCAGCGAAGGGGCTTCTAAAGCCCCGTCGCTGCTCCTCTCCACCCCCCCCCCCGCCCTCCCAGAAGCAGCGAGGGGGCTTCTAAAGCCCCATCGTTGCTCCTTTCCACCACCCCCCGCCCTTCCAAAAGCGGCGATGGGGCTGCAAAAGCCCCATCGCTGCTCCTTTCCCCCATCCCCCGCCCTCCCAGAAGCAGCGAAGGGGCTTCTAAAGCCCCATCGCTGCTCCTTTCCACCACCCCCCGCCCTTCCAAAAGCGGCGATGGGGCTGCAAAAGCTCCATCGCTGCTCCTCTCCACCCCCCCGCCCTCCCAGAAGCAGCGAGGGGGCTTCAAAAGCCCCATTGCTGCTCCTTTCCACCCCCCCAGCCCTCCCAGAAGCAGCGAGGGGGCTTCAAAAGCCCCATCGCTGCTCCTCTCCACCCTCCCCCGCCCTCCCAGAAGCAGCGAGGGGGCTTCAAAAGCCCCATCGCTGCTCCTTTCCACCACTCCCGCCCTCCCAGAAGCAGCGAGAGGGCTTCATAAGCCCCATCGCTGCTCCTCTCCACCCCCCCCCGCCCTCCCAGAAGCAGCGAGAGGGCTTCATAAGCCCCATCGCTGCTCCTCTCCACCCCCCCCCCCGCCCTCCCAGAAGCAGCGAGGGGGCTTCAAAAGCCCCATCGCTGCTCCTCTCCACCACCACCCCCGCCCTCCCAGAAGCAGCGAGGGGGCTTCTAAAGCCCCATCGCTGCTCCTCTCCACCCCCCCGCCCTCCCAGAAGCAGCGAGGGGGCTTCTAAAGCCCCATCGCTGCTCCTTTCCACACACCCCCGCCCTCCCAGAAGCAGCGAGGGGGCTTCTAAAGCCCCATCGCTGCTCCTCTCCAACCCCCCGCCCTCCCAGAAGCAGCGAGGGGGCTTCAAAAACCCCATCGCTGCTCCTTTCCACCACTCCCGCCCTCCCAGAAGCAGCGAGGGGGCTTCTAAAGCCCCGTCGCTGCTCCTCTCCACCACCCCCGCCCCAGCTGCTTCCCCCCTCCTTCCCAAGGCACCGAAAGGCTTCTTCAGAAGCCCTTCGGAGCCTTGGGAAGGGAGTGGGGCGCAGAGGCAGCGTGCTAGCTGCTTCCCCCCACCCCTCCTTCCCAAGGCACCGAAAGGCTTCTTCAGAAGCCCTTCGGAGCCTTGGGAAGGGAGTGGGGCGCAGAGGCAGCGTGCCAGCTGCTTCCCCCCCCCTCCTTCCCAAGGCACCGAAAGGCTTCTTCAGAAGCCCTTCGGAGCCTTGGGAAGGGAGTGGGGCGCAGAGGCAGCGTGCCAGCTGCTTCCCCCCCCCCTTCCCAAGGCAACGAAAGGCTTCTTCAGAAGCCCTTCGGAGCCTTGGGAAGGGAGTGGGGCGCAGAGGCAGCGTGCCAGCTGCTTCCCCCCCCCTCCTTCCCAAGGCAACGAAAGGCTTCTTCAGAAGCCCTTCGGAGCCTTGGGAAGGGAGTGGGGCGCAGAGGCAGCGTGCCAGCTGCTTCCCCCCCCCTCCTTCCCAAGGCAACGAAAGGCTTCTTCAGAAGCCCTTCGGAGCCTTGGGAAGGGAGTGGGGCGCAGAGGCAGCGTGCCAGCTGCTTCCCCCCCCCTCCTTCCCAAGGCAACGAAAGGCTTCTTCAGAAGCCCTTCGGAGCCTTGGGAAGGGAGTGGGGCGCAGAGGCAGCGTGCCAGCTGCTTCCCCCCCCTCCTTCCCAAGGCAACGAAAGGCTTCTTCAGAAGCCCTTCGGAGCCTTGGGAAGGGAGTGGGGCGCAGAGGCAGCGTGCCAGCTGCTTCCCCCCCCCTCCTTCCCAAGGCAACGAAAGGCTTCTTCAGAAGCCCTTCGGAGCCTTGGGAAGGGAGTGGGGCGCAGAGGCAGCGTGCCAGCTGCTTCCCCCCCCCTCCTTCCCAAGGCAACGAAAGGCTTCTTCAGAAGCCCTTCGGAGCCTTGGGAAGGGAGTGGGGCGCAGAGGCAGCGTGCCAGCTGCTTCCCCCCCCCTCCTTCCCAAGGCAACGAAAGGCTTCTTCAGAAGCCCTTCGGAGCCTTGGGAAGGGAGTGGGGCGCAGAGGCAGCGTGCCAGCTGCTTCCCCCCCCCCTCCTTCCCAAGGCAACGAAAGGCTTCTTCAGAAGCCCTTCGGAGCCTTGGGAAGGGAGTGGGGCGCAGAGGCAGCGCGCCAGCTGCTTCCCCCCCCCCCCTTCCCAAGGCAACGAAAGGCTTCTTCAGAAGCCCTTCGGAGCCTTGGGAAGGGAGTGGGGCGCAGAGGCAGCGCGCCAGCTGCTTCCCCCCCCCCTCCTTCCCAAGGCAACGAAAGGCTTCTTCAGAAGCCCTTCGGAGCCTTGGGAAGGGAGTGGGGCGCAGAGGCAGCGCGCCAGCTGCTTCCCCCCCCCCTCCTTCCCAAGGCAACGAAAGGCTTCTTCAGAAGCCCTTCGGAGCCTTGGGAAGGGAGTGGGGCGCAGAGGCAGCGCGCCAGCTGCTTCCCCCCCCCTCCTTCCCAAGGCAACGAAAGGCTTCTTCAGAAGCCCTTCGGAGCCTTGGGAAGGGAGTGGGGCGCAGAGGCAGCGCGCCAGCTGCTTCCCTTTCCTCAGAACCAGTGCCCCAGCTGCTTCCCACCCCTCCTTCCCAAGGCACGGAAGGGCTTCCTCAGAAGCTCTTCGCTGCCTTGGGAAGGGAGTGGGCGCAGAAGGAGCAGGTTAGCTGCTCCCCACCCCTCCTTCCGAAGGCAACGAGGGGCTAAGCCCTTTCCTGCCTTGGGAAGGGAGGGTGTGTTGAGGAGGGGGGGGAAGTAGACTTCCGCGAATAATCAAAACCGCGAATGTGAAAGTCGCGAATGTGGAGGGGCAACTGTACTGTATAGCCTTAAACAAGTCATCATTGTTCAATCTCATGCTTCCCATTTGCAATATGGAAATAATACAGACTTACCTTGCAGTTTTGTTGTAAAGATTATAATAAGGTAATGTGATCTACTTTAAACATTCAAAACACTACTACTACACACATTTCTTACTGCTTTTTGTTTTTTCAAACCACATACAAGAATATAATCCAGATATTAGTGGTTATAAAAGAAGAAAAATTATGGTCTGGTTTTGCTGAAATATCCAGGCATTACAGCAAAGTACACTTCTGGCACTTTGGATACAATTTTCTCTACTCCCCCATGTATGCCCACCTTCTCTAGCAATATAAACTTAATTCTTCAATATGCCATGATCCACTACCCGAAGGTTTGACAAACATCTGTACAGCCCAAGCAGATAATGTGAAAATATGTCAAAAGTTGAAAGCTTTGCAGGTGTGGTGTATAATCTTTGTTTAAAAGAATGACAGATACAGAATCCAGGTTTTTAGAGCTTGCATTTGAACAGTCTTGTTATGGTTTGTCACTGCTACTCCCACCCCTCAGCACATACCAGAGTCGGGTTCTCCACCACATAGTTGATATCAGGTGCATTTTGCTGATCTTCTTGGGGGTCTACATCAATCTGCATGGGCTCTACCGCACCCTGCAACAGCAAAGTTTGTGTGTGAAACAGAAGCCAGGAAGCTCCTCCCCTGCCCCATGGGAAAGAGGTTTGAATGCATCACCAGTTATAACATAACCAGAAAATCACAATCAGTCTTTCACATCTATCCTGAGGACTTCTATTTTCTTTAAGTTGTTATCTAGATCTCCATACTACCCATTCACTCAATTAACTTTGGCTCTCAACGGCTTTTTAGGGTGGGAAGTACAGACAAGAAGAGGGTGATGGTTTTTCTGGATATCACACAGAATAAAACGCAGAATTAAAGACGCACTAAGGTATTCATCAGCTTTATATCTCAAAGACAAATAAATTAAATTCATTAAAAACAAAGAAATACCTCTTTTGCCTCATAGCTCATTCAAAATAAGTGTATACTTATTTATTACCCATACATCCTATCCCATACTGGAGACTCTGAGCAAGCATCAATATTTTATCCCGTAATATTTTATTAAAATGCAGTAAAATCTCATTAAACATCTGAAAGCAGTATTACATTCCCTAACTCATCCTTGCCACAGCACTACTGAGAGCTATGTCCAAATGTTGGCTCTCAAAAGTCAGCTCAAGAAAGAAGGATGTCTTTGTTTGTCTGTGTGATGGGTGTTCCATAATTCTGCAGAACCACCACAAAAAGTATGATACATATTCTTGCTTTCCAATCACAGAGCATGAAAGCAACTGTTAATGGGAAGCTCCTCATCAAATTTAAGACCTTAATGGGTCACATGTAGATTCTTAAATACATTTGGCACCTTGCTACATGGAAATTTGAGACTTAAAACCAAATGCATGTACAGCTCCACAATACCATCATGGGCACCACTAAGGAGTTTGAGTAAATATTCTACATTACTGTGAGCACATTAGCCATCATACAGGGGCCCAGGAAAATACATTACTTTTGCAGCAATAGTTTGTTATCTTGATCAGGACCACTTTTAGGGACAAGTAATCTACAAGGCCAGTGGTTTCCAACTCTAGGTCCCCAGATATTGTTCCACTAAAACTCTCAGAATTTCTCATCATTGGCCAGTACTAGCTTGGGAAGATGGTGTTTTTATCTACCGTTGGGGAATCACTGAGTACTGTAATTGCCTTGGGTGCCATGACATGAGTTATCTGCCCTCCAGATATGTTGAACATCAAGTCCCTATGTCCCCATCCAGGAGGACACATGGCTGCATCCACTGTGGGTGTTGTGAGTTCTAGTTCAGCACATCTGGAGAGCTACAGGTTGAACAAGGCTTAACTATCTCCTCAACTATTTGGTCAAGAGCTAAAAGAAGTAGGATTTAATTCATATGGCATGAATAAATCAATTTATAGTTTCTAGCCTGCACGTTTATTATCTGGTATGATGGAGATGTTACACATGAAAATCATGCATCGCAGTCATGAAATGGACAACAGAGACAGTGAGGGATTGAGACACTGAATGAACAGAAGGGGAGCCAGAAGTGTTCCTCGCTTTGGCATCATTTGCTCTAGGACCAACCATGATCCTGATTAGAACAACTGCCATTTCAGCCTCACACTTTGTAAAACCTTGATCTAAATATAATGACCTTAAGAATATGAGCATTGCTACATTTGACTAAAGGACTATATGTTCCAGCATCTTATTTCCTACAGTGGGCACTTAGATGCCTCGGTAAAGCCCACATACATGTAAGCTACACATTTTCTATATGCTCCTGAGAAGCCAGGAGTTCCTTGGAAGCAAATCAGGAGTTCCCCAATTAGAAGACAGGTAATGGCAGAAACAAAATTTTCCTGCAAGGCTGCTTGTCAACTGTTAGCCTGCAATGCAAAGGAAAGCACTGGAGATGAGGTAGGCTGCTCACTTGGCCACGGGAAGGCAGCAATGAAGCACAGTAAGCTTGTCCCATGACCTCCAGGAACTAATCAATAAAGCACTGATGAGATTTTGTTTTAAACTGAAAAGCAGTGGAGGGGGTAAGTTTAACTGCCATAATTTTTCCTCACTTAGGGCTCCAGATGCATAATCTCCCTTTTCATGCTAATGCTGAAAAAAATGTTAAAAACCCAGTTTAGAAAAAGAATAGCCTTTTTATATCCTATCATGCAAATTTGCTTTTCTCACTTTGTAAATGTGAGAGTAACAAAAAGAATGTGTGAAGTAATGCTTCTCAATCTTATGGGTTTCTCAATCTCTGCACTGAAAAAAATGTTTCAGATGAAACTAGAAAGACAATGTATCTTCTAGAGTTTCCAGAAAAGGAAGTTGTCTCATTAAGGATTTTAGTCATTAAGACTCCCAACTAATTATTGTTCTTTCCACTGACTGCATGCCAGGATGAGAAAGAAAGATACTGACTTCCATAAATTTACCCAGTCCTGCATGCTGAAGTTGCAGAATTGACTAGAATGTATCGAGATATATTAGCAACATCAAAGTATTGTCCCATCTATTCCATCCTGTGGGATGTTGCTGGACCTTTCCCATCCTCCCTGCCCACTGCCTGTGCTGGCTGGAGCTAAGTGGAGCAAGAAGCCAACAATAATTGGTTCCTCACCCCTCAGGTTTGTTCAGACTGGCAGCAGCTCTTCAAGGTTTCAAGCTGATCTATCCAAACCTGCTGCCCTCTCCAGTCCTTCAGCTGCCATGGCTTGAATCTAGGAACCTCACAAAATGTATGTGCTATAGCCTTTCATAGAAAATATTTTTTGGTGAAGAGTTTTGAAAAATTTTAACATAGAATTTTAGCTCCCTTAGCAATAACAGACTGATGCTGGAATCCAAATACAGAACAAAATTACTAATATGGAGGACTGTCTTCTTTCACATGCATTACTGTTATTGGTAAGGACAGGGCTAGAAACACAGCTCACGTGCGCTCCTGTCCATCTTTGTCTCTGCCTCCTAGATCCCTGTTGCTATTATCAAATCTGCAGGGGACTGGCAGAAAAAAGTCCTACCTTTTCTCCTGCCACTGAACTGGCAGAAAACCCATTGCCATTTTTCTTTCAAAACAGTGTGTATACCCCGTATGCTTTATTTTAAAGGAAAAGACAACCCAGGTATACGTGTTGTTCACCACTGTAACAGCAAATTTGGCCAGTGACAGTAACAGGGGCCATGCAGTCCCTGAGTAAAGAGCCGGGGGTTCAGTGTGTTCTCCCAATCCCATGAGTTGTCCATCCCTTGTTTAAGTTTTCAGTGAAGGCCTAACTCTGGGTGCTTCTGAGTTTATAGGTGGGGGTGGGAGGCCTTCTTCCAGGAAGGATCTTTTCAGTGATGCACCTACATCTGTGTAGCTCCTTCCCATAGCCGAGGTTGTTGGCTTTCAGATATCAAATAAAAGTCTTGTTGTTTCCCTGGATTTAGTATGACTGACTATCATGCTTGTTTATATCTGTTGATGGCTTTAGTGTGTTATATTTTAATACTATTTTTAAATGTTATTGTTTTAAGAATTTTGCAATCCATCTTTTGACTCACAGTGGAAATATAGTATAGAAATACAAAAATTTAAAATTTTAACAGATTTAGCCTGCGTCCTCCCTGATCCATACCCTTGGTCTGACAACCCACTACCTGTTTTTGGATGATAGATCACAAATATCTTAACTAAGTGACAATGATACAACAAAATATCTTGTTACTTGAAAGAAGTAAATCCATTTCAGAGAAAGGAATGGTTTTTAACAAATATGCCTTAACGCTGGTAAAACTCAAGTCAGTTCTCACTCAGATCCCCCTGAGTGCTTTCTCCTTTGAGATACCTCATAGAGCAGGGTGCAGGCTGATAAGCAGGCACTCAGGCTGAAGTCTCCAGATGTACCTGGGAGGAAGAGGTCTGACCTACTGCTGCGGGGGGTGTTGTACAGATCTGTCACTGACGAAGAAGCTGAACTCGGAACTGAACTATCCCTCATCCTGTCCTGACTCTCTGAACCCCCACGCCCTGACACAGAACTTGCTGGCTGCTAAAGGAAAGAAAGGAAGTTAATGCCTCTGCAGTCATCAAAAAACTCACACATGGTAGGGCTAGAATCATATGTTCTGGCTTTTTCTGGAGACCTTCATTAATTTCACATTTGTGTTATTGAGTCACATTCCCCGTTCCATATCATCATATATTATCAGCACTCAAGTGGCAGAGTGAAGCAACTGTAGAAAAATGAGATCGGACATGAAGATGCTGTGTTTTATTGTCAACCAAAGGTTGATTAATAAATCCCGGGACATCATGGCTTGCATTTAATGCCTGTTAATTGACAGATTTTATAAGAAGAGCAGGAAGATCCCAATGATTTTTCTCCTTGGCAATAGCTATTGGTTCAACAGTCTCATAAAACCTACAGTGTGGGAATCAGATATTGGCCACAAAACAAAAAACACTGTCTAGGCAACATTTCCACTACAGGAAATTTTCCATGACTGTTTATGAGATGCTTCAGGTAAGTTCGCAGAATGTCTAGAAGAAGGGAAATAGAATATGGTCCAGAATTTGTCAAGCAGCCACTAGAAAGCTAAGAACTAGAAGCAGAAATGTCCAAACTAACCATGAGCTAGCCTTCTCCCCTACACCTGAACCACATGTTGCTAAATGTTTTGTAGGTTCAAGGGGTGTCATATTCCAACTCATCACAGTATTCTGAAGAAAACAAGGAAGTATGGCCCAATACCCCCATTTGGTTTTAAAGGAAGGGACCTGCCCATTTCAACCTTAAATTACCAGTCTAGGGATGAGCACGAAAGTTCATACGAAAAGAAACACACCCATTTCTTCTGAAAGTTTACAATAAAATATATTTCAAAGGATGCCCTATGGGATCAGGGACACTGAGAAGTAACAACACTGCTCCATATAAAGATACAATCCCATTTGAAGGTCAGAAACAAGACTCAGTTAGAAAAGTGTAACTCGTGAGCTGTACCTTAGAAGATGGGTTTCTAAGCTTTACTTCTCCTTTAAGGGTGATTTGTCACACCTACAGCAACCTGACCTCTCAGTACAAAAGAATATACTGTATTTCAGACACTGTGTCTCTGCTGATTTTGACCTTGCCCTCTTTGAAGGAAAATATACAATTAAGGAGACACACAGAAAGAAGTCTGCTCATGCTTAAAATAAAACATCATCAGAATCCTCTGCAATTATTCCAAACTTTCAGTGGCAAAAAATATTTTCTTATTATGCAAACCTGCTCAGAGTACAAGATTTGCAACCAACATTGGAGCAGCATACCATAGTCAAGAGATCAAACATTTCTGCACTACTCAGTTATAACAATATAGTCCCTCATCATCACTGCAGATCACAATGTGAGTAGGTGGAGGAGTTGAACAGAACCTTTCAAAAAACATATTAAACTTTCCAGCTTATGTTGTGGCATTAGTGCACGATTTGTGAAAAGAGAAAAATGTCTTCAACTCAGAGGTCGACAATGAAAAATGTTACACCAATCCCAGGCATTTCCAGAAGCTGTGCATTTTTAATATTTTAAACCATTGATTCTTAACCTGTGGCCCGAGGACCCCCAGGGGCCTGAGATGTCATCACAGGTGGTCCAGGGAGAGTTGACAGTTGTTTGGACCACCTCCTCCCTGCAGTGGAGCAGCCACATGACAGGAGCCAAGGCAAATAAATGGCGGCTGGCTTGGCCTGTGCATTGCCATTCAATCTGCTCAAACCACAAAGTGCAGGAAGAAGCAGGAGAAAACACTTCTCTCCCCTGCCAGTGCCTCTGGGAGAAGGTTTAATGGACGGCGTGCTTGTATCATCATCATCATTGCTAGATATTATTGTTACTATTAGTGTTTTAAATCTTGAGTTAAGTCTTGTGGGTCCACAGCAACAAAGTATGTTTAAAGAGGGTCCCTGGTAAAGAAAAGGTTAAGAGCCACTGTTTTAAATCTACAAGCGTGGCTTAAGCTCCTCGCCCCACACAGATAAAGAGAAAATAAAGAGTGGCTAATTCCCTAAACATGGCATGGTATTTTGCAGCTCGGACCCCAAAGGCCCTCGGGGGCCACCCTCGCTGCTCCTACAAAGGCATCCATCTGCCGGCGAGAGAGAAGGCGCCGGCGGGGGGTCTCTCCGTCCCACAGCCCGGGCTCTAGGGCTACCACCTCGGCCCCTCCCCTCCCCTCCCCTCCCCTCCCCTCCCCTCCCGGCCCCTTCCCCGAAAGGTCCACACCGCCGAGAACGACCCGAGAGCGCTCTTCAGCCGGAGGAGGAGCCCCACCGCACCAGCACCATCGGCGGCGGCCGCCCAGCCGGATCCTGCCTTCCCGCTTCCTTCCACTTACGCCCCCCGCCCGGGACCCCCACCGCCGCCCCCCTTTCCCGAAACTTCCGCGATACCTGTAAATTAAAGACTTGAACGGGTAGCGGCATATTGACCCTCGCCCCAAACACTTCCGGGCCCAGTCCGCCAGCCCTTTTCCACTTCCGGGTCGCCGCCCGTAGATGGGTCACGTCCGCCTCACAGGTGAATCCCTTAAAGGGGCCGCGGCACCTTTCCCTTCCACCACCACCACCCCCCGCCTCGCACCGACCAATCCCGTCCGCCTCTAGCGTTTTCGGCTGAAGATGGCCCCCGATCCTGAGGCGAGCAACGGGTGAGCAAGAGCAGCGAGGCGACGGATCCAGGCCGGGCTTCCTCCGCCCCCAAAAGACGACCTTGACGATGCCGCCCGTAGGTAGGAGACGGGAAGAGGTCCAGAATTTCTGCGCATTTTCCCGACGGACGGGGAAGGAGGGGGTGGGTTAGGTCGGTGTCTTCCTTTGTTGCCATGGGGACGGGCTGGGGTGGGGGGGAGAGCGAGAGCGAGCAGTGGTTCCCATGGCAACCAGCTTCGGGAGCCCCAAAGGCCTGGCAGGGCTGTTTTCTGGCGGAGCATTGGGACCCCTGCCTTCCGCCGCCCGGGCCCGGAGAGGAGGCCCTTGCTGGAAACCTGCTTCAGGAGAGGGCGAGAGGAGCCTTTCAGAACTTGCTCACTCGGTGGCTCTGAACCTTTTGTTTACCAGGGACCCCCTTTAAATACTTTTGGTTGCTGCGGACCCCTAAGACTTCACTCAAGATTTAAAATAGTAACAATAATAACACAATTACACCATCTATTTAAAAACCTTCCCTCAGAGGCAATGGAGGGAAGGCTTTTCTCCTGCTTTTTCCTGAAAGTTTGTGGCTGGAACAGATTGAATGGCAATGCGCAGGCTAAGCCAGCCTTTGCCGTGGCTCCTTTAACATGGCCACTCCACTGCAGGGAGGGGGTGGGCCAAGCAGCCTTCAAGCCTTCACGGATCCCCTGTGAGGACATCACTCATACCACAAATTAAGCTTTGTGTTAACTCGTGTCTAGCTAGGTTAAAGCACATCCACTGACTTTATGGTTGCTGGTTATAACTGGGAAGAAATCAAACTAGTGGGAATTTCCTTCTGAGTAAACTTACATAGGACTACACTGTGAATGGCCCCTCACCTCTGCTGTTTTCCTTCTTTGCTGGTGGTGGGGCAGGCAGTGGTAACAGCTAGTTTGAGGTACATTTAGCACTTTGTGCTGGATGGTAAGATATTGATTAATTTTACATACATGTGTCTTTTGGGAAGTTCAGAGCAGCTCAAAGGCAGGCTTCCAATCAGATTGTTCGTAATACTCAGTCTGATTCTGTGCATTGTTTAGTGTGCTTCTACACACTGAAATCAATGGATTGAAGTGTTCCTAATTCTGTGTAAGGCTGACCAATAACCAACAGAAAAACATGCCAAAGCATGGCCATGTTTTAGATGTGGGCCTTTCTTTTTTTTTCTTTTTTTTTTTAGTTGGATGAATCATCCTCCTAACATGTGTTGGCAGTCTTTTTATCTGTTCCCCACAAGGCAAGTCAAAATCATATGGAAAAGGACAGTTGAGAAGCAGTCATTCATGTTCTTTTTTCCTTTGTGACATGCAATTAAAAACACTATAGGTTATACCCTATGTTATACAGAATAATCAGCTTCTGAGCTATGGACAGTTGTGATATTTAAATAGGGTTAGACGGAGAGATCCTGTGACAGAAACTTGCAGTGCAATGGCAACATGTTTTGAATAACTTGGGTTTGGAGAAGCAGGTTCTATGTTAATTCCATTTCCTTTTCTTTCATACAAACCTGCCAGTGTTCTAAGATTTTCAGGAGAAGGCTTTCTCTCAGTCCTGCCACCTTCACAGGCCCACATGGTGACAACATGAGAGAGAGCCTTCTCAGTGGCTGCTCCCAGCCTCTGGAACTCCCTTCTGCAGGAGGCTAGGTTGGCCCTCTCCCTGCTTTCCTTTCATTGGCAGGCAAAAACCTTTTTGTTTAAGGAGGCTTTTTTAATGTGTAAGCAGAGGAGTGTCTTACTGGGGTGTTCTATTTGTTTTTTAAAACTTTTGTAAGTTTTAAAAACAACTTTATACTGTTTTATCTTATTATTTTAATTGTTTTTAAATTTTACTGTGAAGGTTTTTTAATTGACTCTCTCTAGGCGCTGCCTTGGATCCCACTCTGAGAGAAAAGCATCATACAAATAAATAAATAGATTGTAGACATGATTTAATGTATTTTTTAAAAAAACAAATCTACTTATTGTTTACACAAAAACTCTAAAGTGTGATAAATTTTATGGTGTCATAACAATTTCTGAACTTCTGTTTTTGTTTTCAGCAAATCTTTCAGCTTTTTTATGGCTGAGATGTGTATGTCCCACTTCCACTGAAGATGAATGCAGATGGGATGTTGACAAGGCATGTTGGCAAGAAATGGATGTATTTTACTAGCAGAGCCAGGCTTTTCACGGAGAATTTTCAAGCTTTAGTAACTAGCCAGAGGATCAGTGGGTGCCTATGCTTGAGATGCTGGAGAGTAGTTGTCAATCAAATAATATTGGACCAGGTAGACCTGTGGTCTGACTCTACATAAAGCAGCATCATATGTTCTTAGAAAGAAAAAGCTGTGTGAGCATACAAGAGTGGCCTCTTTACAGATTTAAAGACAGCTTTATTTTTGGCTCATGGCCTCTAAACTTTCAGCTTATTAGCTGATGTGCCATTTTTAATTTCTCTTGTTTAAGCAAATTAAGCTATACAGTGTCTTGAGGGTTCCCACCCCCACCCCCCCCACACACAGAATATAGGCCAACTCCTGTCTTTTACTATTAGGATGACCGGTCTGGAGGTCAGAAATTGAAAAATTGAAAGATAAGTTAGTTTCTGTATTGTCTGGATGCTGTAAAAAAGATTCTGTGTGGCTAGTTGAACACATTCATGAGCTGTGTCAGAGGCACCATCATCTTCACTAAGAAACAATGTTCCACCTTTACAGTATGGCAAAGGCCCCTGGGGCTGAAGAATGAGCTTTTCCTGCATTAGGCTCAGTAAGATCTGTTTCCTGCTCTCTGTTATTGTTTGCGCAGTTCTCCTCTTACTAATTCCAAGATTTCAGACCAGTTGGAGATTCAGAAGTTATCCACAGCCTCATCCACCACTTGTTTTTAATGGTTCCAGCAAGCATGATGCACCACTTCAGCAAGTGGAATCCAGCTCAACTGATCATTTGGATGATGAGTCTAACAATATGGTGCCCTTGCTGAAAGAGAAACTGGTAAAACAATGGAGTAATTATATCATAGATACCAGAAGATCCAGACTGAAAGCTACTGGTAAGATAAAAGAGAGTCCAATTAATCCGTTCAATAGCATGATGACAGAACCTGCTGAAGTTACTGCTAAGGAAAAGTTGGAAGTGAATGATGTCTTCATTGCTATGAAAACAACAAGGAAATACCATAAAACAAGGCTAAACTTGCTCTTCCAAACATGGATTTCTCAGGCCAAGGAACTGGTAAGACTATACTTCCCCAGAAAGCTAAAATATGAACTTGGTTAACAGTGAAATTCTTTCATCAGCCACGCTGCCTTTACACATTATGCATGTGGTACACAAATAGCATGTTTTGTTTCAATGGATCACTATAATGTCTTAACATCTCTTCATGGAGATGTGTAAGATTCCCTTGCGCTTGTGCTTACTTTCTTTGGTTCCCATGATTATGTTAAGCAGGGTTTTCATATGCAGTTATGCTCTCCAGAACAGGTTTCAAGCAGACCCCTCACACATTCAAAGAACGTATGAAGGTAGGTTGTTGGGCCATGCAAGTTGGTCCCACCCCTAATCAATTATGTGCTCAGAGGCTTCTCTCTACATTGTACATGAACAGAAACTATTATCTACATATATCAATATACATGTAGCACTCTTCCATATGAGGAGATACCCTGACTGAGGCAGGAGCTTCCCTCATGTGAAGGATCTCTGCATGTATGTTGGTGGTATAAAAAATTAATAAGGGACATGAAATCCCCAATCTTTGTTTTGGTTGGAGCTTTTGCTTGGCAGGGCAGCAGGGGCTAGCCAAATTGGGTTATGCACTTGGCTCTTTTTGTACCAAATAATAAAGTCTACTGCTGCTCAATCTGCATATAGGGAAAGGACACCTTCTTTTCTTGAGGTTGCTAGTTTTGAAATGTTCATGAGGTTAAGTAGTTCTTTGTTTTTGCATGTTTCCCACAGACATTTATATTCACAGACTGGGAAGACAGTGAGCTACGTCTCAGAGCAGGTGAGCTGCCTGCCAGGTTCTTGAAGTTATGACATATTTCTGTTATTGGTGAGAGATGTTAAGCTTTAACCATCCCCCACTGTTTTCATACATACACAGTCACTCCCATCATCCACTCACCCTTGTCCCATTCTTGCATGTGTGCTTGCCTCATAGCATCTATAACATTTCCGAAGCCTGCATAAATATTGAGGAAACATATGTTCATGGTTTCATATCAAGATGATCATGTTTGATGTTGGCTGTTTCCACTTCATATTTCTTATAACCTAGCCCCATTGATGCATGGGTGGATCCTGCTCTACTATATGTATTTGACTTCTAAATATGCCCTACTACTTCTTCATATGTGAGCCTCACTTCACTTGTTTCTCTTACAAATCATGCAGTTTCTCCAGTTGTTATCATCTTTGTTTCATAGGAGACCACGTAATCAATACCAACTGCTCAGCCGTTCACACCCGGCAAGCTCTGTGCTGCAAGATGTCAGTAGAGTATGATAAATTCCTAGAGTCTGGGAGAAAGTAAGTGAGAGTCACTATTTCCATTGGTACTTGAAATTCTCCTTTTTTACTTTCAGTGAGTTAGTATGAGCTACCTTGATCATTTTTGGTAAGCAAAAAAGAAATGAAATCACATTTGTTTGGGAAAAATGTGTAGCAAAGCAAGATATGATCTAATTTTATGCAGCTGAGAAAAGCTTCTCCACTTGTCTCTTCTCAGCCCAGTGACTTCATCTGCTGTTTCATTGTTGTGATTCTGATAGGTGAAGATCTCCTCCAAAGAGAACATAACAGAAAGGTTTAACTCTGAATCTTGCATAACCTTTTCTATATTTGTATCTTGCTGGCTTTTCCTGCAGGTGGTTTTGTCATGTGGATGATGACAACTATGTGAATGTGAAGAATCTCCTGCATCTGCTATCTGCTTTTTCACATAGTCAAGATGTGTATATAGGGAGACCAAGTCTAGACCATCCTATTGAAGCAGCAGATCATGTCCGGAATGATGGATCAGTAAGGATATTCTCTAATTGGGTCCTTATTTTCTCAAACAGATATATTCTTATTCACTTTCATCAATAATTCCTACATTCCTTTGTTTGTGGCCAAGATGTCCAACCACACACCAACATGGACTAGGTAACATGTCTATAATGCACATTGCCCAAAGTGAATTTCTGCAGCTATTCCCACTCAGGCCTTTATCACATTTTATCTTCTCATATTTTAGTGTATTGAGATGGCAGTTTGGAAATGTAATGTGTAGCATGTTGGGTAAAATGTACACTTCCTAAATTAGATTATAGATTACATCCTGCTGCGAAGTGGAGCAGGCCTAAATGCGTGAAACAGAATTGCTGCCCAGGAGACAATCCAGCAGAGACTGCTGTACTGTTAATGACACAGCTGCTGAAAGAGATATGAGTAAGCAATAATGGTATAACCTTTCCACTGGAGATGTAGTAACTCATACAGTTCTCAGTGGTGCCTTAAAGGCACCATGTACTTAAGCACTAGCTTGGTACCAGTAGAGTAGGGCCTGCGTACAGGAATGCCCCTCCTCTGATCCCTGCATAGGAACTCACTTTTCCCTCTATCCTCTGTCATCCTCACATGGACTGTTAAAAATTTGTTACTTTATTATTTACGAAGCTGCCTTATGGAAGCACAGGCCTCTTTGTCTGCATGCAGATTTTGTTCTTCCATGTCATGTAGATACAATTCTGCTGGTATGCAGACAGATAAAGTAGTTTGTCTTATGCAAATCTTCATGCTGAGCAATTGCAAGCTTGGGCAAGCCTTGTCTTCTTGCATTTTTGTAGTATGATACTGTGCATTTTATTAAGCTAAGGAGATTTTTTTTTACAGTTACCCCACTCCTGCTGAGTTTAGGAAGCATAAATACTTGTTGGGTACATATAGTTTGTAGGTGCAAAACACTAGAAACTGCATAACATAGGAAAGGGTCTTCTTGAAAAGAATTAAATTCTGCATTGTAGAATAAGAAACAAACTTGTCTGTGGGTGGTTAGGTCTTAACTCTGTATGTATGTGCTGTTTCTTATTGGCCTACTGCTTTCTGTGGCTCTAGAGACCAATACAACTAGGCTGACTATTCTGTCTTATCATGCAACGTTTATATTATTAGGATTGTGAACCACACATGCTTACTTGTCAGTCCTACAGAACCTAATTTACTGCAGCTGTATAAAGAGTTGGGAATGCATAGAAGAAGCCCAGCAGCTAGTATATAATTGGATTTAAGCTTCACTGGTATCCCTAAATCTTTTGGAATTAAGATCTTTATCTGTGGCCCCTCAATAAATGTTGACCATGAATTGATTGTTCTTCCTATTAGATTATGATGGAAATTAGACATATTTAGAATATTTATGTAGACTAAGCATTCTAAGACTTTCTGTTACTTGGATCAAATCTGAAATGGCCATTGGCCAGCTGATCAGAAAAAGTACATCTGGTTTTCCTGACAACTTTTTGTCTATCTTGCTAGACTACTGCAAAGTTCTGGTTTGCCACAGGTGGTGCAGGATTCTGTATTAGCAGAGGCCTTGCCCTCAAGATGAGCCCGTGGGCTAGGTATGTGAAGTTTGGGAAGCTGGCTCCCACCCCTCCCAGCCCCCAAAGCTTAAGAGAATGTTAGGAAGATTTCATTCTCTGATCCTTGTCTTGACAGCCTGGGAAGTTTCATTAGCACTGCAGAAAAGATTCGTCTCCCTGATGATTGTACCATTGGCTACATCATAGAAGGCCTGTTGGAAGTGAAATTGTTGCACAGCCCCTTGTTCCACTCTCACTTGGAAAACCTGCAGCGGTTGCATGGTGACAATGTGCTGAAACAGGTAAAGACAAATGGATGAGTCTTACTTAATCCAAGGAGATGCCTCTTCTCTATGCCATTCCATGAAAATAGATATATTTATGTGGATTTGCTGTTCAATCTATTCCTAAAGGTTTAGGGCATATAATGAAAGCACACAGAGGAAGGTTCACGATGGCCATGGAAAGTCCAAGAGGAAGAAACAATAGAAAAGTGAAATCAGTACAAGTACTTGAATAAAAGGCACAAATATCAATGTTCCCTCAAGTTGCTGTTGTTGAGTGGGACAGTCCTTTAAGATGATTCGACAAATACAAGTTGGGAAGAAGTTTGACTTCAGAGTGGATTACAATTGTGGATGCACAAAGGGGGGGCTTTAAAAAGACAAGTGGTGAAATTACTAAATGTAAACAGCCAAGATACTCTTTGCTGCATACCCTCATTCTTATAAACAGAGCTTTCAGTGTTTATATTTATACTTTTCCTTTCACCTTATAGTGCCACAATAACATAATAAATGTTGATTAAATATGTAAGAATGAAACTACCATCAGAATTTTATATGTATACAGTAAAAATGCCAGAAGCACATTGGAGAGAAAGGAACTTGGCCAGCACAGAGAAAGTTCACTCACATACCACCAGCCACAAACCTCCATGTGTATTGGTATTAATAACATGACCTCCACTGCTGACTTTAACACCCAGATTAGTCAGAGAATGGCTTTGTTTTAGCAGGCTGCTCTCTAGGTCTGTTACAAATATATTCAATCTGAATAAAATTCCCTAAGAAAAGTAGCATTGTAACTCGCATTCATATACAGTACTGTGTTGCATAGTCCTAAATTCATTTTTCCTTGATTAATAAGATTATCTATCAAGGCTCAATCTGTTGTAATCATACTATAATTAGAACTGGTTTAAATGTTATTCTCACATGAAAGCTGCCTAAAAGAGTTTCCCTTTGGCATTGCCCCATGTGGGTTAAATCTTTAAATTTTTGTTACCCTATCTGCACATGCAGCATACCTGTCTCAGCATCAGCGGTTGCCAGAAACAGATGACACTGACATGGGATTGGTACATCCATTTGGGATGGTGCATGGGAATAAGTTGTTTTTAAAACACTATGCACATGATTTGGAACATAGTTAAGCATTTTGGCAATTCCCATTTGGGGTATATTTTGTAAGTTGGCCCTCAATAAAATTAAATAAGTCATGAAGTAGTTCAGTTTTAAATGGGGCACTAGTTCCAACTTCTGGGAGGACTGAAAAATAAGTGGGGGCTCTTTAAGTACTGGATTTTTTATGAAAGCTGGGCAGGGAAGAAACCTGACAGGAAGAAAATCAACGCATTTGAAATGTGTTGCTGGGGAAGAGTTCTGTGGATACCATGGACTGCTAAAATAAGACCTCTCTCTAGAAGCCAAGTTGACTAAACTGAGACTTGTATTTTGGGTATATCATGAGATGATGAGACTCATTAGAGAAGACAATGATGCTTGGTAAAGTGGAAGGCAGTAGAAGGAGGGTGATGACACTATGAATGGATTGATTCATTCAAGGAAGCCATGGCCCTGAGTTTGCAAGACCTGATTACAACAGTTGATGATCGAACCTCTCGGAGATCTTATTCATAGGATTCCTGTAAGTTGAAGTCAACTTACTGCCATATAACAACAACAACAAAAGAACTCCTAAATTCAGCTCTTGTCCTACAGAAGAAAATAAGAGACTTGGGTTTTATGACTTTGCTATAGTGTATGCAGTATCTGAAGTGTGACAAGTATCAAGCAAGCTAAGAGTTGGGGGCTGGAACTTAAGTGATACGCTTTATTCTGCTTCTCTGTGTTCCTTCCTATGCTTCTTGTCTAGACTCAACTATAATTTCTGAGTTTGTGTATATTTTTTTCCAGATTACTTTAAGTTACGGTGGTCCTGAGAACAAACATAATGTCGTGAGTGTGGATGAAGTGTTCAGTGTACAACACGATCCAACTCGGTGTGTACATCACTGTCTTCCAAATAAAGTCCTTTTCTCTGAGTTTTTAGGTCAAGAAATCAAAATATAAGAGCAGAAAATAATAATGTATTTCTTTGCTGTTTTTGCTACAAAATTGTTACCTCATTAGGAGGGTTCTGTCCTTGCAGATCAAAATATTTTAAATCCTGTGACAGTTTCTTTTCTTTCTCTTTGCAGATTCAAATCTGTCCACTGCCTCCTCTATCCTGACACTCAGTGGTGCCCCTCTCTAATGGTGAAATGACATCTATCCTTTCAGGTGTATCTTCTCTAGCCTTTCTTCGAATGAGTAGCTAAAGCCATCCTTGTAGGAAAATAACAAGGATAAAGTCAAAACAAGTCCACAGGCACATCAGCCACTATTGGAAATGGTTTTTGGAGAAATCTCTAGTCTTAAAGTGCACCATAACCCATATCTAGGAAGCTTCTTTCGCTCCTTTTTCAAATGTCATAGCTATCCTGTTAGCTAAAACATAATCCCTACTGTAGAGCATTTGTAAAACCTCAGGAATCGTACAGTCTGGAACTGTGGCAATATGGTTAGGACTAAATCTTTTTTCTCTCAGTATAAGCTTTTGAGACTGCAAATGCAAAAACAAAAGTCCTGATTGCAGAAAGCAATGTAATCATGACACACGCCTATTCATTCTGCTTTAGCAACTGTATGGTTGTGGGACCATACTGGGGAAAAATAGAGTGCTTCTCTGCTAGCGCATATAAGATGAACCCATATCTACAGAAGACATACTTCCCAAACTATCCTGTTCTTGTGCTTTAGGTTATGGCAGAACCTCTTATTTGTATGACTCTTTAAAAGCTGTTTTCTGCATAAATTCAGTATCAACTTTAAAAAAAAAAGATATACAACCACAAGACCTCCACCTTCTAGTACCAAACTGATTTGTCTTGGATGCTCCATGCCCGAACCACTAACTGTTTCAAAATAGTTGAAATCCATATTTATATTGGCTGGACCAGTGGTTGGTTTTTATATTGCATCTGACCTCCATATCCTGAGGCATCTCACAATCAATATGCTGGAATATATGAAGAAAGAATACTAGTGAACTCTTGTTCAAGGAGTTAGGGAAGCATAATAAGATTGAAGGGCCTTTTACCTCTTCTACCTGGATCAGTTTTATAAAAAGTGTCTCTGAGGCCCAAAGCTGAGAATGTTTCATACTTGTACAACTAACCTTCTAACAGCATAAAGAATACAGTAGACATGACCACCATACAGGACTGGTGTAACCCTCCTTGTAAATATCAGTGGCTTTCACCAAAAAAGCAGAAGATTTCATTTGGGAATGTGATGAGGTAGCACTGTATGATACAGTCCTGAGATAAAATTAAGAGTAAGTGATAAGTTGGCAGGCTGTTAGCATGTTTTACAGAATTTGTACCACCTCTATCACCATTTTAAAAAAAGATGTAATTATGGGGGATGGTCTGACCTCTGCAATGAAGGTATTTTGGTTAGCTTCCTGTTATAGACATACGTATGGACATGTAAGTTTCCCTGATATTGACATCAGTGCTGTGATCTGCCAGGGTTTCTGGTGGTCTCAGTGCTGCTGCAATCATTTGGTGTCTTGGTTATGGGGAGATGTCCAAAAACTTCTGCAATGCTGCCCACTCCCTAGGAAGCACAGAATAGCTATGTGGGGGGAGGGGCTTCAGAGGCTGTTCAGTAAGGAGGTGGTATTTGACTCGGTCTAGTGTAGGTCTGCATGTGGACCTATTATGCTATGCTGAGCCATACAGGATTGTCATCTTGGAGTGTGAAGTCTTACAGAAGAACTGAAAACGTTTTGGAAAACACTAAATAAGTAACTCAGTGATGGAGGAAGCTCCTTGAAGTATTTCTTTTGATCCTCCTTTCTGAAATAGTATCACACCAATCCCTTCAGTAAGAAGAAGGAATTACAACTGTTGCCTTAAATATTGGTTTTTGCAGCTTTTGTGTCCAGTAAGACATAACATGTCGCTGGGGAGAATGGCTACCAGATGTGCTGGAATATTTCAAGATCCAGAACAGTTATGATTATGGTTACTAGTCTACTGATTGACAGTAGAAAGAATACAGTTCCTTTTGGACCCTGTGATAGCAGCTGCATATACTGTTATCTGTATATCAGGATACTCCTGTGACCTTTATTTTCCAAAATGGTCACTAGAGTGCAACTGTGGCACAGCCTAATTTTCATACCTGTTCTCCTGTAACAGGCCAAACTTCCCCATTTTTTGTCAAAAGCTGCAGCCAGAAGTTTTTTAGGGGGGGTTAAGTGTGCTTGGGGGGTGTTTTCACCAAATCTGTTTCTGGAAGCTTCCAAGAGCAGTAATTTATTTGGAGGGGGGATTTTTAACCTGAAAAAAAATAGTGTTGGGGCACACTTGTCCACCTTGACCTTTAGAATATGAAGCTGGAAGAATATTTGCTTACCTTGTATAAGGCATGAAAGGATATGAGAGTGTAACATGAAATTTGACATCAGTTTTGCTGTCAGATAATTTTCCTATTTTAGAGCTCTGATAGCAAAACAGACTGGAGAACATGCATGTATCTATTGCTTTCAGTAGCGGAGAGTTGCTTTTGTTCTGCAGTTATCTCTTTCGTTTGGATATCTGCCCCTCCTACTTGTTCAGCTATGTACCTCTTCCTTATAAATATCTCCAGTTTCCTTTTGTTCATTCCCACCTCTGCTTATACCAAAAAAACAAATCATGTTTCAGTAAAATTTCAGATTTGTTAAAATCATGCCAGTTAGGTTAATGCACAGTTGTACAGTTAATTCTGAATGCAGAAATTAGTTTACCTGGCACATACTTTTGCATTTGCGGTTAAAGAGTATACCTGGTTTTTTTTACAGTGCAGAGCACTGACTCAAAGTGAAGATTTGGACCATTTGTTTGTGGTGTTTTAGAATGTTGCAGCCTCTGCTGCCATAAATGAATGCTGGAGCATTCTCAATGATGTTACTATCACTTTTCAGAAATAAATATTTGTAGAAGCATATCACTCTCTTTTTATCTATAAAGTAATTTGATACAGTTATCTACATGTACACACATAGCCTTTGAATTAGCAGCATGAACCCATTGTCTTCAGGGTGTTGTTTCTAATAGCTTTTTATGAACAGGCTTGTGGTTCAGGAGAGCCCATTCCAGAGCCAAATCTGGAACAAATAATGCATTCTGGTTTAGTGACAGCAAAGGACTTAAGAACTGAGGCACAAGAAGGGTTAACTAATTGCACGAAAGACTAATAGGAGACTGACAGTTTTCCAGGCTTAATAAGGGCACTGAAACCTTTACTTCAGCCACACGTATTGCTTTGTCAATACAATTATTCTTAATTTGCTGCTCTATCAGTTTTCATGTAAACCAAATGATATTTGCAATCACTAGTTTGGCTACAATTATAGTTGTTTGCTAAACAGGGACTCCTACCATTCTTGAGTCTATAAAATAACGGGTTGCTAATTATTTTTTCCTACTTAATAGACTGCATTGAACACCCTATTAAGGTATACGTACCATCATTTAGGACAGGTACTTGTGAAAAACATACCCTTACAGATTTCTCCCTCTAAAATGTAATACTTGAAAATACCTAAATGCTAACTGTACAGTGACTCACACCTATTTAATTTTTAATGGGGGAAATTTACATTTAGAAACAGCTGATGGCTTGAGTAGAGACTAATCCATCCTACAGTGTGGTAAGAGAATTCATCTCATGTTACAGTAATTCTTTTTCCAAATGGTCATTAAACTCTTAAGGTCTGCAAAAGCATTTTGCACTAAAGTCACTACCATGTTTTGTTTTTGTTTTTTACCCTTAGCTACATAAAAGATACAGCTGAATCTACTGTTTACCAGTGCTGAAATGCTTTTCATGATAGATCCATAGTGAAAACTACCCCTGTATCCACTGGCAATTGGTTTTGGCAGGCCCCATGGATACTGAAAACCATAGGTAATAGCGAGCACCATTGAAAATAATGAGACTGCCGGTTTAAAATACCATAGAGTTGCCTTGGAGGACCTAGAAAATGGCTAGAGAGGACACATTTTCTAGGAAGACTCTATGGTAGGTGTGCTGTTTTATGTCCCATGGATAATGAATCAGTGGATATGGGGGTCCTACTGTACTACAAAGGTACTCATGACCACATAATACAACCACCTGCCAATTCTAATTATTGTCAGAATTTTATCTGTCCTCAAATGGGAAGTGATAGACTGCAGAGGGTTAGGGCAGGATGCCAAGATCTGGTTCTCAGTAGTCTCTAGCACTACATGACATCCTGTAAGTTTGCAACCTTTACAGCAAGAGAATGAAAATTTATCAGGAATGGGCTTTTATTTCTAGTGGGAGGTTAGAGATACCTGTGCCTACATGAATCACATAAGGAATGAATTTGGTACCTTGGTGGATGTAAAGCAAGTGCTAATGGAATCTGTCACTGCTAATTCATTTTTAAGAGCCAATGACTCCTTTCACTGTGGTTCCATGCACTCTAGCTATTAGTCTTCGACCTCTCCCCTGTTCTCCATCTCCTGTTGTTGGTCACCAGCCCAGTGCACAATGTTGTCCCTTAGGTGCTGCATGATGACTGTGGATTCCTTGTAAAACTCTAGGCTGAGGGTCTCCAGGCCAGCAATGGCCTTGTCAAAAGCAGCCTTAGCTAGTTTTGTTGCTTGCTCAGGGTTATTGAGAACCTCATAATAAAGGATTGAGTAATTCAGAGCCACAGCCAAGGCCAGGGGATGAGTTGGTGCCAGGTACCTTTGACTGATTTCCTGAGCCTCTGCATAGGCTTGCACTGCAGACTTCACTAGCATGTCCTTGGTATCAGAGAGAGCCACCTCAGCCAAATAGCGGTAGTTGTCTCCTCTCATCTTCAGATAAAAGGCCTGGCTTTCATAATCTGTCTCACTGCAATGCTTTAGGAGTACATTATCTAGGAGGCTAAGAATCTCCCAGCATTGTGTTTCCAGTTCCCTTTTTATGGTCTCACGATAGGCTTCAGCTTGTTCTTTCTGCTTTCCAGCTCCCTGCTCCACAGAGTTCTTCAGACGTCGCCAAGAAGAGCAAAGCTCCTGTATTAAGAATTTATAGGCCTTAGAAAGCAGAGTCTTCTCATCATGGGTTAATGGCTCTTCACCTTCCAGCACAAGCTGCTTCATGGCAGCAGCCATATCCTTGTATCTGCCACATTGTTCTGCTAGCTGTGCTTCCTGCACCAGCTGCTTGCGGCTCAACATGGACAGGGAGAGATCAGCAATCGTGCACTGGGAAGAGATTCTAGTTGTGTGGCAGAAAACAAGTGATGTCATAGGGACAAGAAAGTTCTGGAACATTCTCAGGCTGGCTGAAAAAGCAATCCACACAAGTGGGTTATTTCCTCACTGGCAGAAGGCAGGAGACTCAAAACATTCCAAATACATTAAGCCTGTTCAGTCTCCACTCTCCCTCTGTTTAATTTTTCCTGCCTTGCCAGCTGGTTGATTAGTTATTTTTCTCCCTCTCACACTTTTTCTAATATATATTCAATAGATTATTTCACTGGTTACAACCTTATTAAAAGAAGTTGAGAAAATGGCTATAGATACAGCAAAGAAGAGGAGAAAAATGCAGGAAGATGAGGGCAACAGGGAGGGCTCCCTAATACCTTCAGATAATACAAGGAAAACATTCCAGGCCAACAAGAATATAATGCTCAAATGTTGCCAGAAATTACAGACAACAAGCATTCCTTGAGGAGGCAGCTTCCCACAATTTGTTCATAAGGGGCTGCAATGCTAACATGGTTACCCATAACTGTTTAAAGAAATACAAAACAAGATGGTAGCTTTTACTGGACCATGTGTCACCAGAATATCTAAAAACAAATACATTGTTTTTGCATTTATTTAAAAGGATTTGTATCTTGTTCTTCCTCCCTAGGTTAGTTGACAGTGCTGTACCCAGAAAAAAATACTAAATATAAAACAAAATAGCAAAGCTCACAGCAGCCAAACATATCTAGGAAGGTTCAAAAGTTTGATTAACAAGAAAAAAACAATAGCATTCTGAACACAAACACTGAAGGAATCCATAAAGATGTCCTAGGAATGGAATGTCCAGAAGTAGTGGGCTGCTCACAGGAAAAGTCCTATCACACATTGTCCCTTTATGTATATCTATAGGGACAGCAAGAGGGTCCTCAGTGGAAGAGCTAAATTCTCAGGCAAGATTGTATATGTCCAGGGAAACTGGTATAAAACGGTTAAAAGATACTTAACAAAATAATTTTTATTTAGATGATAGCCAAAGGACCTAGGCCCAAACAGAAAGTAGGCCCCCAGCCTAATTTTTTAAAAAACAGACTTTGGTCAAGCAAGAAGAACAGTCTCTGGTCAAGTGGCAGGGAGGTTTTAGCCTTGAGGCCGGGTTCTTTGAAGTTGCAAACTGACATTCCTTTCCCTGGGAACTGAAGGGAGTACAGCTACAATACATAACATGCCTCTGAGGGGTGAATAAAACAATAGGTGAATTCATTTGCTATGCCTAAGCAAAAATAGATATGTGACATAGTAAGCAAAGCCTAAACAGCTAATCAAGAGTTAGCCTATGCTCGTGGACACTGCATGATTGCTATGTTCATATGTAAAAAGTAGATGTCAGAGATTTAAGTATGAAATGTATGAGTGCTGTGATCACCAGCAATGGTGAGACATGATTTGCTGCTGAAGCCACTAGTACTTAAATCTTACCAGATTTAATAAAGTGCCTGAAATAATTTCTCTCTGTGTGTGAACTAGGACCTTAGCTTGGTCACGATTGTTCACGCTCTAACAACTTCCCATTTAGACATACTAAAGCTGGCCCAAGTCACAGAACCATAGAATCATAGATGACCAACCAAGCTCTATTTAAAGGCCTCCAAAAAATTGAGAGTCCATCAACCTGCAAGGCAATCAATTTCACTGTTAAACAACTCTTACAGAAAATAAGTTCTTCCTAATGTTCAGGTAGAATCTTTTTTATTGCATTTTAATTAATTGGTTCATGTTCTAGGACTTTTCCAAATGGTTGGGGGAAAAAAACCGAGGTCGGGAGAAGAACGGGGCTGTCGTGCTTACACAGTCCAGTTTCAGACAGCCCCATCCTCCTCCTGACATCCTCCTGACCTTCCCTCATGCTGCCGGCGCTGCTTTTTACTGACTGAAGTTTTCTGTCAATAAAAAGAGGCTCCAGCAGCAATGGGGGAAGGTTGGGAGGAGGTCGGGAGGAGGATGGGGCTGTCTGAAACTGGGCTGTGTAAGCACGATAGCCTCGTTCTGTCACTGCCCCGCAGCTTTGTGGGGACACTTTGCTCGGTCCTCGGTTTTTCCCCGTTCACTCCTTTCATGGTGTTTTAGGTGGCACTAGCTACCACTGGCTCCTCACACCCACATGAAGAAAGAGGCAAAGGGAGGCCACCACCACCACCATGAGGAAGCCATACTGGCTGCCACCCTTTGCCACCTTTGTGGTGCTTTCAGTGGCACTGAGGGGCCCGGCCTCCCCTTGCAATGCCTTCTACCTCCCCGGCTTGGCATCGAGCAGCCCCAGCCTCAGCAGCAGGAGCAGGAGGGGAGAGCCAGGAACAAGGTGGGTGAGGGTGAGTGGATGGCAGGGCGGCTGGTGGTGCTGCTGCTACTGCCGCCGCCATCACCACCGCAGTCCCAGGGAGGCCAGCCAAAGCCAACTCCATGAATTCACAAAACCGCGAAATGGAAAGCTGTGAAAAGGAAGGGACGACTGTAATCTTAATGTTTACCAGACAAAAGACAAAAAAGACAATAACCCATCTACAGGTTTCTTGAATTTGAGATTTCCATTCCATGCATAAAAACACAGAGTGCTTTCCATATAACGGAATGTAACATAAGACACATCTCCATTCAGTTTAATTTGAAACTGCCTTTGAGTATGGTGGCAGTTGCTTGAAATGCAGTAAAGTTGTCAAGTTAGCAATATGGCAATTGTTAACAATGGTTTCCATTACACTGTAGTCATAAGCAACTCTCAGCTCGCCTAACCTGTACTACAGGTTTCATGAAAAGCTGGACTATATCTGTACCCAAAAGAGAAGCCTCAATGGATGACAATGAAACTCTTCAAGCAGTTAAGGACAGATGAGAAGCAAAAGTAAAAGGTGACAGAAACAGTCAGAACCCTGAATGCAACTGTTCAACAACTTGTGCACAGGGACAAGGAGAATTATAATAATCAAGGCAAAGTGACAACAAAATAGAAGGTGACAACAAAAAGGGAAGAACAAGAGACCTGTTCCACAAGATCTGAGAAATCAAAGGGAAATTTAAATGAGGAGTCGGAATGCTCTATGACCAGCAGGGGAACACATTACATGACCAAACAGAAATTTTTTAAAAGATGGAAACAAGGGATTATACCTTTTTTTCTGAAAGTCATAATTTTCCCGGGTCGACTTTTTTATGACATCAAAGAATATTTGTAATACAATCCAAAAAATAGAAATTTTACCAAGAACATTATCAGACCATAACCCAGTGGTATTATAAATTAAGGGGCAAAAACGGAAATATAATTGGTGCTTAAATGATAACTTATTGTTACGAGAGAAGGTGGTTCAGAAAGCAAAACGATTAAATGGTATTTTGCAGAAAATTTAAATAATGAGACGGACATATGTACAGTTTGGGAAGCCTCTAAAGCAGTGATGCGTGGGTTCTTTATGCAACAGAACATTGAAATCAGAAAGAAAAAGACAGAAAAAATCTTCAACCTGAACAAAAGCATACGAGAAAAAGAAAAACAATATCAAGAAGACTCCGCAAACAAAAAATAAGAGATAGAAATAAAAATGTTGCAAAAACAATTATAATTGGAAACAACAGAAGAATTACACAAAAAAATTGCAATATATAAAACAGAAACAATTTGAGCACTCAAATAAACCTGGAAGATGGTGTGCGTACAACATTAAAAAAAAGAAAGAAAGAAATTACATAACTAAAGTTAAAGATGGAGATAATATAATTTTGGAACAGGAAAAAATAAAAATTGCTTCCAAAAATATTTTAATTCCCTATATGGGAACCAGCAAAAAGGATCAATAGAAATCTTCTTGAAAAAACAGATACTAGCTGAATTATCAATTGAACAAAGGCAAAAACTAAATCAACCAATATCAACAGTAGAAATATCAGAAGCTATAAAGAAATTGAAACTAGATAAAACGCCAGGTCCGGATGGCTTCACGGCAAAATACTATAAAGTAATGGAAGATCAAATTACAATACCATTTAAAAAAATGCTGGAGACCATTAAGAAGGGGGTTTACCCAAAGACGTGGCAAGAAGCAAACATTACGTTAATACATAAAGCAAACAGAGATCCCCAGGACCCAAAAAATTATCGACCCATTTCGTTACTTAATGTCAATTATAAAATATTCATTTCCATACTAGCAGACAGACTTAAAAGAATAATGAAAGATTGGATTGGGAAGGATCAAAGAGGTTTTCTGCCAGACAGATACATTAGAGATAATACAAGGAATGTTCTAAATTTAATAGAGTATTTTGATAATCATACGGACAAAAAGTTGGCTTTATTTTTTATTTTTTGGATATTGAGAAGGCGTTTGACAACGTCAATTGATCAACCCTATTCAAAGTCTTAAGAGAAATAAAAGTGGGAGAAAATTTTATAAAATAGATAGAAGCGATTTATAATCTTCAAAGAGCAAAACTCATAATAAATGGAGAAAAGACCAAAGAAATCAATATTCGAAAAGGTACAAGACAAGGCTGTCCCCTATCCCCACTTTTATTTTTGTTGATTATGGAAATACTAGCTAAGAGAATTGAAGGAGAGTCTGAAATACAAGAAGTGAAAATAGGGAAATATCAATACAAATTTAGAATGTATGCAGACAATTTATTACTATCATTAGGAAATCCAGTGGAAGAAACTAAATATTTGATGGGCATTTTAAAAGAATTTGAATTATTGACAGGATTGAAAGTAAATGAAGACAAAACAGTAATAATTACAAAAAATATAGGAAAAAAAAGAAGAGAAAGAACCAATGCAAATATCAGGATACAAAATAGTCCAAAAAGTGTGATATCTAGGGATTATCATTACAAATAAGAATTCAGATCTATTTCAAAATAATTATATAAAAGTCTGGAATGAAATTAAAAAGGACTTCGAAAATTGGAAAAATTTGAAACTATCATTTTTGGGTAAAATATCAACTATAAAAATGAGCGTTCTTCAAAAATTAATGTTTTTATTTCAAACAATCCCCATTATTCACAATGATACAATATTTAACTAATGTCACTCTGAAATTTCTAAATTTGTATGGTCAGGAAAAAAGCCAAGAGTCAAAATGAAGATTTTGCAGGACGCTAAAGAAAGAGGAGGACTAAACTTACCGAATTTAAGGATTTACTATGAAGCATGTTGCCTGCTTTGGATAAAAGATTGGATACTATTGGAAGAAGATAAAATGTTAAAATTAGAAGGAGATAATAAACAATTTGGTTGGCATGCTTACCTTTTCTATGGGAAAGATAAAATAAATAAATAATTTAAAAATCATTTCATTCTGAAGTCCCTATTAAAGATTTGGATAAAATATAAAAGCCGACTTTGTCCAAAGATACCCAATTAGGCTTCACCACATGAAGTGCTTTTTAAAAAAGAAGGAGTTCCATCAAAAAAATGGATTAGATACTCGGACATGTTAACATTGCAAGATGGGAAATTAAACATTAAAAGCCAGGAAGACTCAGAAGAAGAAGGGATAATTTGCCATTGGTACCTATATAGACAACTAAAGGAAAGATATAAGATGGATATAAATTTGGAAGGAATAGAAAATAGCAAATCCGATTGGGATAACATAATTGGACATGGCAATAAAAAAGTCATTTCAAAGATTTACAAGCTATTATTGAACTGGGATACGGAGGACGAAACAATAAAAGAAACTATGGTTATATGGGCACAAAATATAGGACGCAATATAGAATTAAAACAATGGGAAAAAATGTGGACATCACAAATGAAGTTTACAGTTTGCCAAAACATTAGAGAAAACATATACAAAATGTTCTACAGATGGCACCTCTCATCATACAAATTATCAAAGATGTACAAATCGGTTAAAAGCAATTGTTGGAGATGCAATGATGAGAAGGGGACTTTTTTCCATTTATGGTGGAGTTGCAAAATGGCAAAAAAATACTGGACCCAAATACAAAAAGTAATATCTGATATTTTGCATATTACTATCCCCTTAAAACCAGAAGTATATTTGCTGGGAATGGTTGATGGGAAAATAGAAAAAGAATATGGAAAGATAATATATTACATGTTGGCAGCGGCCAGAATTCTATTTGCGGCACATTGGAAGAACAAAGATATACCAATAATTGACAAATGCCTGGAGAAACTCTATGATATGTTAGAGACGGACAAACTTACTGTTAAGAGGAAAAAAATATGGAGAAATACATCGAAGATTGGGATAAACTATCCAAATACATGGAAACGAAATACGGTAAGTTAGCAATAATAGAACTCTAGGATAGCAAAAGAGAATGATGGGAAAATATGGTGATTAAAAAAAATGAAGAAAGTATTGATCCTCGACTACTGATAATATAGATTATCCCAAAGCAATGCTAAATGGGCAATAAAACTTAAATAGGTGAATATTAACATTTGGTAGCTGAAAAACAATTTAAAGTTAAGGCGAAAATGACAGATCATATATTACATATTACACACCAGATAATTAATTACTAGTATTAGCACAAATTTAGGAGACGATACAGTCGAGATAATTGGAAAAGGGAAAAAAGAGGGATAAACGAATAGGAAAGGGAGATATTTAAATTTTTAAAAAAGGGGGAACTTATATTTAAATGACAAAGAAAGAGGCACAATAAAAAATAGGAAAGAAAATGGAACCGAAAAGGAAGTCACTTTGTATGTAAGGGGGGAGAGAACGAGGATAACATTAAGTGTGATAAATTGTAAATAATCCTATAACGTGAAATGTTGTTTAAATCTACAGATGAAATCTTCAGAAAGTGTTGCAGAAATCATGGAACAGCAGACCCACGGATTGGAAAGTGAATTTTATTACTCCAGGCAGGTGGGCCTGACTGGAATATCTTCCAAAGAGTCAGAGCTATGATTACAGAATACCTTTATACTGTAATTTCAGTATGCAAAAAACAATTCCCTCCTCCTTCTCTTTGGTGTTAGCAATTTCTCTTGAGACAATTGTTGATAGTTCAAGGCAAGATATTTTAGGAACATTTGGGTACAGTTCGAGCGTTATTAGGGAAAGAATTTGTTTACATCAGCATATCATATGTTTATGTAACATAGACTTGATTAGTAAGGAACGTTGACTAGGCCTGAGAGTTAAAGGAAAAAGACTTTGCAGAGTCCCAGAGTCTCATGGGCTATCTAGTCTGACCCCAAATAGTGATTGTAAGATTACAGCATTCAGCAAATAGACATTAGAGTGCAAATGGCTACTACATTCCCCCCTTAAATTAAATGATTAATTTCAAAGACAATTAATACATTTCACACAAGTAAATCCCTATTCAAGCCATCAAAGCATATCCAGTATTGATCTGTGTAGGATAACAAGAAAGAAACAGAAGATACATGATATGAGCAGGCTTTTTCTTTCATCTCCACATCTCCATGTCTTCTTTCACGTTCTCTGTCACGCTGCTCCACCAGTGCTGCTGTGAGCAACTCCAGCTTCTTGACTATTTTCCTGTCCTTTTCTCACTTCTCTTCCTCATCTCTATTCACATACTCTACACCTTCTGTTCACATGCACTACACCTTCTATTCACATACACCATATCTTCTGGGCTACTTCCAACAATTCCTTCATATTCTTTCCTGCATAACCTTCATAACTCTGTGTTACAAAAGTCATGTTAACCATCCTCATGTTATTCAGGTTCGAGGTGGTATACTGGTGATAGGCATCTAGGAGGCACTCAAGGTAGGCTCCAGGGGCTTCAGTGGCTCCCTCCAGTACTTTTGAGACATTAGTCATGTTAACTTACTTCTTTATCCCTGCCCTCATGGCTTCTAATATCAGGGTCTGATATTGGATGAGGAGCTTTATCTGTTCCAGCTCATAAGGATCCCAGCGAGGGTGTCCTGGTGGCACTCTCTCTCGCATCCTCTTCTGAGCATAAGCATGATTCTTAGGAGCTCTGGCCAAAGCTATCTGCTCCTGCATGTTGTATAATGCATTGCCTCTCCTCAGTGGTGAATAGGGTTAGTAGCAGCTGCTACTGGCAGTCTAGCCAATTTGGCATATGTGAAGCCATAGTGTTAGCACATAGCTCTACAATCTCTTGAGGCTTCTCTGTATATGAGGTGTAGTGGGTTTTCCAATTCATACTGTTCCAGGTCATTAGGGAAACCTTGTGCTGGTCAGTTGGGAGTCAGGCAGTTGTCCTGCAGGCCAGGGGCTGGGTGGGTAATTTATCTTGTTTTAATGACTGGGATGACTATAACTGTGTCTTCCTCTTTGAGTGGAGGAATAATGGATCACATTCCTGTACTTCCTGCTTTGTCTGTTTTGGTAGGGAGACTGGAAGAACCAGTGCATCATGGACAGTAAAATGAGGATCACAAACAGGCATGGATCCTATCTCTTTAGTGAGGGGAGCATCCTTTGGCTTATCCAATAAGATAGGTGGTGGTAAAGACTGTTTTTCCCTTGGGGTGGGTTTGCATAGCTGCTGGAATTTCATTTTAGATGAGGATGCATCTGTAGTACTGGACATTTTTGCAAGAGTGTTCACAGTTGACACAATTGTAATATATTTGCAAGACGAGCTGATTTCTCAGTAGCACTCGGCAGTGTTTAACTACAACATCCAGTTGTTGTGATGGGGCTGGGCAGGTTTCCTCCCAAAAATCTGCCTTTTTAACCTCCTGTGTGCCACATGAGTTTTGCCTTTGAAAGTCTTGCTGGAAAGTCTATGTTGCTTGCAGTATCATTTAATCTCTGTAATATAAGAATCAATTTTTCTACAGACAGTTGGCAGAATTCATAGAAAGGCTGAGTAGTGTCATTGTAAAATATACTGCCAGCAAGTTCTGGGAGTTCATCTCTGTTTTCTCCCTGTCCCAGAGAATAGTTTACATTTTCATTTTGAGGAGCTATTTTGTTTTGTTCAGATTTCTGTGGTGTCTTAGGAAGAAGCTGCCATTGCTGCCACTGGGAAAATGAGTCAATTTTCATTTTTTTTCTGCTATGAAAGATCTCTGGGTTACAGTGTTGTTGCTTGGGCTGGGCTGAATTCTTTTCTTGCCATTGGGTGGCATTTTTAGGATATATGAAGTGATAATACCAGAGAGTGATGGGAGGACAATTCAGAAGTTATTAGTCCGTCGTCATCTTGCCCCTCCTTTCTTCATGATAAGGCTGCTGGTGCTGCGCTTCCAGTGTAATGTAAGGCAGGGGTTGCCATTGGTCCTATCAGGTTGTTGTCTCCCAGGGAATCTAACACTGGCTTTAACTTAGTTGGCTAATTTTCCTTTTCTAATTACCAGAACTTTGGCTTGGGATCTCTTGGCATTTTTCAACCACTGGGGGGGATTCAAGGACCACTGTATCTCATGAGTCAATGTAGGGGAACTGATTTGGATGTTCTGGGTCACCAACATTTACAGAATACACACACCAAATTTTATCTAACTTCAAAGACCCCTCACTGGGCCACTGAACACCAAAGGAGGGCCATTCTATCTCACAAAGGGATTGAACCCCTTTTTGAAATTCTTTAACATACAGCTCAAGGGGTTGAAACTTCTTTGCTTTCCCCTTCACCCATGTCCTCCCTCCTAAAACAGACACAGACAAGAGACACAAGGGAAAAACAAAAAATGTGTGGAGAATAGGTAAGGGGTCCTATTGCCCGAACCAAGAGGAAATAGACACCAGTCACACAGCTGCCGGCTTGTACCCCGGACACTCAACGGCAAGTAGCAAGAACCACGACAGCCACACATACAAACACACACAAGTTTCATGTACTCAATGCACAGGCATACGTTCCTACCTCCCACTTTTCCCAAATTGCCCCAAATTACAATATTACCACTTTCCCAATGCACAAAAGTGTGGATGTTGGTATGGATGTATATATATAGGTAAAGATGAATATGAATAAGTATATGTAGCTATATATGTATGTGTGTGTGTGTGTGTGTATGTTTTAATAAAAATAAATAAAAAAGATGGAAACAATACACTGAAGAACTATATAAAAGAGATGAAAGGGCGACCAATTCATTTGAGGAAGAACCATCTGAAGATGAATCTCCAGTCTTAGAAAATGAAGTGGAAGCTATACACAGAGCACTTGGGATAAATAAATCACCAGGAACAGATGGCATACCAATAGAGCTGCTTCAGTCTACAGAGACTGTCTACTCTAGTTCTAACTAAAATCTGTCAATAAATATGGAAAACAAAACAACGACCCACAGATTGGAAATGCTCAATATATGTTCCAATCCCCAGGAAAGGGAACATCAGGGATGCCCTGTGAGGAGCGGCTTAGGGAGCTGGGCATGTTTAGTCTGGAGAAGAGACAGTTGAGAAGTGACATGATAGCCATGTTTAAATATTTGAAGGGATGTCATACTGAGGATGGAGCAAACTTGTTTTCTGCTGCTCCAGAGACTAGGACACAGAGCAATGGGTTCAAAGTACAGGAAAAGAGATTCCACCTACACATTAGGAAGAAGTTCCTGACAGTAAGAGCTGTTCAGGAGTGAAATACACTGCCTCAGAGTCTGGTGGATTCTCCATCTTTGGAAGTTTTTAAACAGAGGCTAGATGGCCATCTGTTAGGAATGTTTTGATTGGGTATTCCTGCATGGTGGGGGGTTCGACTGGATAGGCCTTGTGGTCTCTTCCAACTCTATGATTCTATGATTGCAGTAACTACAGGAACTGTGAATTAATTTCTCATAAAGCAAAGTGATGCTCAAAATTTTACAATAAAGACTTTTACCATATAGAGAGCAAGAAATGCCAGATGTCTATGTGGGGTTCAGGAAAGGAAGAGGCACTAGGAATCATATTGTAAATGTACATTGGATATTGGCACACACCAATAATTTCAAAAGAAAATCAGCCTGTGCTTTATAGATAATAGCAAAACCTTTGATTGTATAGATCACAAGAAACTACGGCTCACTCTTAAAGAAATGGGTGTGCCACAACATTTGATTATCCTGATGTGTAACCTGTACTCAGGACAAGAGGCTACTGTCAGACCAGAATATGGAGAAACGAAATGGTTTCTAATTGGCAAAGGGGATCAGGCAAGGCTGCATTTTATCTCCCTATCTGTTGAACTTGTTCACTGAACATATATGTAAAGCAGGATTAGACTTGGAGGAAGGAGGCGTGAAAATAGGAGGAATGGACATCAACCATTTAAGAGATGCAGATGACACCATACTACTACCTCCCAGTAGAAAATAGCAAAAACTTGGAATGGTTACTGAAGAAAGTCAAGGAAGAAAGTATAAAGATAGGTTTATAGTTGAACATTAACAAAACAAAAATAATGACCACAGAGGATTTACATAACTTTAAAGTAGATGATGATGACATTGAAATAGTTAAAGATTTTCCATACCTTGGCAACAGTCATTAATCAGAATGGAGACTGGAGTCAAGAAATGAGAAGACTAGGATGGGCAGCTATGAAGGAACTAGACAACATCCTGAAGTGTAAAGGTATATTATTCAAAACTAAAGTTAGGATTTTTCCATGCCATCATATTTCCCATTTCTATGTGTGGTTGGGAAAGCTGGGCAGTGAAGAAAGCTGATAGGAAGAAAATCAACTCATTTAAAATGTGGTGTTGGAGAAGAGTTCTGTGGGCACCATGGACTGCCAAAAAGATCAATAAATGGGTCCTAGTGAGAGCAGAAGCCGTTTCATGCAGGTGGAATGGCCACATAGGCAAGAAAGACAACTCACAGATAAGCCCCCACCTTTTCCAATTAAAAGTGTTTTGTTTGAAAGCAGAGATCAGAGACATGTAACATTATGGTCAGTTTGCCGTGTTCTTGTAAGACTTCTAAAGTTTGATCTATTTGCTTTGTTCTTGTTGCCAAGTAAGGTAGCTGATGCTAAAAATATAGAAAACCCATTCTAATTAGAATTTGGCTTGGGTAGAAAGCATATGCGTCATCTAGAGAACTAAATGGTATCCCGAAAAGTATAAAGTCTGTTTGAAAGTAAAGTCCAAGGCTTTCATGGCTGGCACCCATAGGTTTTTCGTGGGTTTTTTTCTGGGCTGTGAGGCCGTGTTCTGGAAGATTTTTTTTCCTGACATTTCGCCTGCAAAAAAGATGCCAGCCACAGATGTAGGCAAAACATCAAGAAAAAAAAAAACTTCCAGAACACAGCCTCACAGCCCAGGGGAAAAAACATGGAAAAACCTCTGTTTAAAAGTTTACTGACCCTTCTGCTTAGGCACCCATGCGTGCAGGTTGTTGTTACTGAAGCTTGTTCTTATTATTTGTTGCCTAAGACTTTGCCTTTCTGAGTCTTTTTTATTTTTGTCTGCAAGCACATCTCTTGCCTGTCCTTCTGGTCTGAGGCTGCCATCTAATTAGAGAGTTTGGGTGACACTAGAGCAAATCAAGCCTGAACCCTCCCTAGAAGCCAAGATGATTATAAACTAAGATGGTTGTACTTTGGACATATGCAGAGAAGACATGACTCACTAGAAAAGACAACAGTCCTTGGTAAGGTAAATGGCAGGAGGAAAAGAGGAAGACCCCATCAAAGATGGATAGACTCAAGGCAGCCACAGCCCTGAGTTTGCAAGACCTGAGCTTGTTTAAGGCACCGGAGGGGGCCCCATCATTGTGGGGGTCCCGAAGTAACCCTCTTCCTGCAAAAACATTATTAGTAATAATCTGAATATCCTGTACTGTGAATAGCTTAGGCTGAGTTAGGTTACATTGACCTGAGATAAACATATGGGCCCCCCAAAATAAAGCACTGCAGGGGCCCCCAAAATTCCCTACACCGGTCCTACTGAGGGGGCTGTTGAGGAGAGGGTAACTTGGAGGTCTCTTATTCACAGGGTCGCCATTAAGTAGAAGTCGACTTGACAACAACATTTTGCACGAGTGTCACAATAGGCCACCTTTTCTCAGCCTCAACTTGCAATATGGGGACAATGGAGGTAGTCTCTATATACAGGAAGACTGGATGACTTGTTTGACTGCTTTGGCAGTTCTGACGACGCTGCGCCCAAGAGTTTGCCATGGCTTCCAAGAGCGGAGTGGTCACCTTTGGCCAGTTCACGAAAGAAACTGAGAGAAAAACATGGCGTCCGAAGTAACCAGGAATCGCCCTCTCCAGACAAAGGAGCGGCCAATCTAACCCTGCTCGGTATCTACGCGGCTAGGAGAAGGTTAAACCCGGAGCAGGGCGCGCCTTCCGGAGGGCAACCATTCCTGAGGCAGGAGGCGGGGGCGGGCCAGCGACTTGGGGAGGCGAGCGGGGCGCCGAGTCTTGCGCTTGGCCCGTGGCCTCTTCCTTGGCCAGCCGCCCGCCAGTGCCGCCGTCTCCTCCCCCCGGCCTCTCAGTCCCACCCGGACGCGGACTCTGGACTTTCGCCGCGGGAGATGGAGCGCTTCTCGGGCCGCCGGGCTCTGGTGACGGGGGCGGGCAAAGGTATGGGCCCCGGGGGACCCCCACCCCGCTTTGGGCTCCCGGGAGGTTGCGCCCCGGCTTCTTTCACCAGGCGCTTTCTGCTCCCCCTGCAGGGATCGGCCGGGCGGTGGCGGTGGCGCTGAGCCGGGCAGGGGCCCAGGTGGTCGCGCTGAGCCGGACCCAGGCGGACCTCGTCGACCTGCAAAAGGAGGTAGAGACGGAGACCCACCTTCATTCACCTCGGCCTGCGCTTCTTCCGAGCTCGGCCTCCAGCCAGCTACCTTTTACCCGCTCTGACTCCTCGCCAGTTTAGGGTAGCCAGATTGAAAACTGGAGAAAGCGCTTGCTTTTTTTAGTGGTTGTGTAGAAAGAAGGAATGTCAGCAGGTGTTGCTTGTCATGCAACCAAATAACAAGGAACACTCGCTGAAATGCCCTCTTCTACCCAGCATTAACCTTCCAGGAGTCCTCTCCAGTTTTCACTCTGGCAAGCCCAGGGCTGCTAGAGGCTACTCTGGCTGTGATGGCTAAACATGCGGCTCCCAGCATCAGAGGCAGCTTGTCTATAATTCGCAAGAGGGCAGAGGTGAGGAAACAACTGTGGGAGAGGCTTTATTCCCCTTTTGTGGGCATCGGTGGAAGAGCCCCTGCCTTAAGGGTAACTGGCAAAGCATGTGCTTTGCATACCGAAAGCCCCTGAGGCCAGTCCCTGGCATTTCGAGGAAAGAATCTTGTCTGAAACTCTAGAGAGTTGCTACCAGTGAATGCGGACAATATGGCATCAATGGTCTACACTAGTACATGGCAGCTTCCTCTGATCTGCTGCAAGATTGTAATGCTGGGTGACAGCAGTGGTGACAGTAAGGGGGTGTGGAGAGGCCAAACCACACCAGGTGACTGACACCTTTGGGAGGAGGGGTGACACCAGCCTTAGGGTGAAAGATGGCTGCTGTTCCTATGTATGTTCCTGACCAGTTTATTTTCCAATGACCCAGGTATTCCCTGAGTAATTAATCTCTCGTTAGTGAGGTGCCAATCCACATTCCTTCCTAATTTCTTTAGTCAGGAGGTGGACAAAATGTTGCCAGATTGTTGAACTGCAATTCCCAGCATCCCTCACAACAGACTACTGTCATTATTCAGGCTGGTATTAATGAAAATTGTAGTACAACATCTGGAGGGCTGCATTTTGCCCAACCCTCTCTCATCTTTCCCTGCAAGGACAGACTACCAAGTGACAATTCTTCTTGGTACATTTTCCTTCCCCAGTATCATCTTCAGAAAATCTTGACTACAATTACCAGATTTTATTAAAGTTGGCTCCTAGGGAAATATGTCTCTGGATTGTGAACTGGCCCCTCTCCTGCTGTATATGCACACATACAGCCAAAAAGTGTCTCTTGTAACAGCTGCATGACAAGCAGAACTAGATCATCCTTTGTTTTCTAGTCTAGAGGTGCAATGAAAATGTAAGCTTTTAATTTCTTGACCACTGTGCTTATGTTAAAGGCATAGGAGCTTTGCCGGGGTGGGGGGAGGGACAGGTGGTCTTTATACATAACAGCTATAGTAGAAGAAGTCATCCTTGTTGTATGCCTTCTATGCAATTCTTGGAATATTTTCACACATGACACTAGAAAAATCTTGTAAGACTCTTGCAGGCACCTTTTGTATGATGTGTGATACAAAATGGAAGAGAGCTAAGTTTACATCCCGATCAATTTAACTGTTACAGCTGCAGGTTGTGCAAAATGTAGTGTTAAAAAGCATGCTTCCTGTGTTGTTTGGAAGTGTCGTGGAAGATACAGGCACATTTTCAGGTGCCAATATGCTCTGGCAAAGCTAACATTGAGCCATCAGTTCTCTTCAGCTATAGGAACCATTCACCTGCCCTCTGAAACCTTCTCTGTATGCTTTGAAGAACTGGAACCTGAAAATTGGCAATCTTGATCCTCTTGCCAATTCTCTAGTCTTACCTTAGTTTTCCATGTGATTTCTCTATTTTGCTTTCAGTGTCCTGGCATTCAGACACTATGTGTAGACCTTGGGGACTGGGATGCAACTGAAGCAGCACTGAGCAAAGTGGAGGATATTGACCTGCTGGTGAATAATGCTGCTGTAGCATTGCTACAGCCATTCCTTGAGGTGACCAAGGAGGCCTTTGACAAGTAAGCCTTGACTCAGGTGTAAAAGCGGGGCGGGGGGAGGTGTCTGTGGTCAGTACTAGATAGACAGAAGAGGCTATGACTAATTTTGAATTGCAAGGTGTCAGACAATGGCCGAGCGCCTGTATGGCACAGCGTAGCATATGCTACATTTGTCCACTCAACATCTCCTGTACTCGTGGTTTATATGCTGCACACACTCATCCATGGCCATTCTATAGCTGATGGAGAGCAGGGAGGATCAGAGAAGTGTCTGGCTATGTCCTCATAGCTACAGGCAGAATGATAATATCAGTTGAAATCCACTGGGGTGGTCTGGAGATCTCAGTGGATGATGCAATAATTCTGTGTCTGGCTATAGAATATAGCCAGAGACTTCTTTAATTTCCTCCTTGACTCTCCACCAGTCACAGAATGGCCGGGAGTGAGCTGCAGTGGCTAAACAGTGAGTACTGCGAAGGGGCTTTGGTTGTTAGAGGGTGGAAGGGAACATGAACCTCCACAATGATTTTTTTAAAAAAACATACACAGATGTAAGGTGGACTTAGGCTTGTCTATGCCACTAACAGGATGCCAGTCACTGGTTCCTAGCCTGGAGGCCTTTTGCCTCCCACCATGAAAGAGAAAGGTGATGAAACCTTTAACATAGATTAGTGTTGAAATTTTAATCTCACTCTGCCAAAATTGGCTCACAGAAGCAGAAGCCACATGCTTTTCCTCTTCCCTGAGAGTCAGTGGAGGAGGAATGTTTTATTTTAGCTGCTTAATAATTTCCATGATAGCTAAGCTGTTAAAGACAGTCAGCATGCTCAGGGCTTGGCTGCAAATTGTAGCTGTTTTTCCTGCATTTGGAGGACTGTAGTGGCCCTCCCAAACTGTTGTTGCTTACATTATTCAACTCAACCTGACATTCATTTCACATAGGTCTTTCAGTGTCAACCTTCGGGCTGCAATGCAAGTTTCCCAGGTGAGGAGTAATGTGGGTGGTGTTGGGAGGGGAGTGCTCACTCCTAAGTGGCATGAAAGAATCAAGCAAAAAGATTCCATCAAGGCAGGTGTGGTCCTCCTGAAGTTGTTGGATTGAAGCTCCCATCAGTTCTAGCCAGTTTAGCCAGTGGGGAGGGATGGCAGAAGTTGTAGTCCAACAACATCTGGAAGGCCACACCTTCCTCATCCCTTTTAGGGTCATATTTTAGCTTCTAGGAGCACTTAAGGAAGTGATACTTACAGCTCAATCCTAGTAATGCTTACACAGATGTCAACACTATGTTAAGTCTAACTGACCCCCAAATACCTTTAAGATGTAATGTTGGTGTTCCAGTTTGAACCCCAAGCTTTAATGCCCTCCTGCTGTCTCTGATATCATACATTTCAGATCGTTGCTCGGAAGCTGATTGCCAGGGGAGCACCTGGTGCCATTGTGAATGTCTCAAGCCAGGCCTCTCACCGGGCTCTGACTGATCACACCGTTTACTGTGAGTCTTATAAATGGGAAGATTTCCTCAGTTGTCTTTCTCACTGAAACAAAGGTGTAAACTGCAAGTACTTTTCAGATTGATTTCAATGGAAGCCTTTCCTCAAGCCAGGCTTCTTCACGATGGTGGCAGATGTGAGAGGGAGGTTGGGGGATAGGGAGAGGAGTAGGAGGCAGTGACCTACAATATCTTGTTTTACTGAAGGTTCAACCAAGAGTGCCTTGGACATGCTGACAAAGTCAATGGCTCTGGAACTGGGTCCCTATGGGGTAAGAACCTGAGCCTCGTAAATTAGAAGGTAGCTACCTGGAGTAGGAAAGCCCTACTTTAGGGGTGGAGAAAGTGGAGCCCCCAAGCCTCCCATTAAAACAAATATCTGGGCTGATTTTTCACCTGGAAGCAGGCCAAAACCACATGCAAACATTACCTTTGCAAACCTGTGCCAAGGTCCTCACCATTTGCAAATGGGCAAAACATAGTGCAAGATAGGTTGGAAACAGGATAAAATTGTGACTAGAACATGGGAAGGGCAGCCTGAGGTGGGGCACACAGGCAAAAAGTGGCTTTTGCTTCCCTGGCCAGCTACATGGGTGCAACAAAATAGAATATTAGCTGAAACAGGGTACCCAGCTTCCTTTTGGGCAAGAGGTGGGGAATGTATGGCATTCCACATCCTATTGGACTGTAACTCCCAACAGCCACAGTAAGATATCCAATCAGAAGTGATAGGAGTTTTAGTGCCATATATTCCCCACCTGATGGAAGGCCAAAGCAGTCTGAATTGGCTTTTTCTTCTTGAGTAGGAAGTTTGAGTATGTCAGAGCTACATGGTCTGTTGGAGGGCAAAGTTCTTGTCTGGTTTACAAACCAGAATGGGTGGAATGTTATAAAACCAGAGCAGAGGCTCTCCTGCCACTGTGTTAATTTTTTACTGCCCTGTATTTTTCAAGATCCGGGTAAACAGTGTGAATCCCACTGTTGTCATGACTAACATGGGACGCCTCAACTGGACAGATCCCAAGAAAGCTGGACCGATGATTAGCCGCATCCCGTTGGGAAAATTTGCAGGTAATTTGGGGCACCACAAGGCAAAAGAGGGTCTCTATAGACCAGGCTGAGGGAAATCAAAACCGGCTTCTCTGGGGGAGGAGGCAAGACTCAGAGCAAGGCCCATGGTTTCCCAACCCTGCTCTGCCTTTGATGTTGGGGGTTAAAGGGACTACATTTCTGCTATAGAGAAGTCATCTCCCTCCTTCCCCACTCAACAGGTGGAAGTCAAGGCAACTGGGACAAACAAAAAGTGGTGTTCCCCCGCTTTCCTGATAAAAGTTTAATATGTACAGCTGTCAGTGTTCATGTTTGCAACATAGACAGTTCTCCTGCAGGTGTGGTACAGCCTCAGGTCTCGAGTAGGGGATTGTGGGAAAATACTGTCAATAGTGAACATCACATTGATCATGAAAATCTGGACATGGAAAAAATCATAATCTCATGTGAGGTCCTGTGTGAAGCCTATTATCACCTCCCTATTAGTACAGCCTGACAGACTCCAGCAAACAGCTGTCAAAGAGAGGATTCCTGGAAGCAGAGGGTAAGCCTAGTCAGGGAGGACAAAAATGGGAGGGACCATCAGGATTATAAGGAATTTCTTTGCAACTGTAGAAAGCCTGGCAGGGCCAACTGCTTTATTTGCCTCCAGACACTCCTTCAGCTGCCCTTGGTGTGCCTGTTGTTACAGAGATGGATGATGTGGTGAACAGCATCCTCTTCTTGCTGAGTGACCAGAGTGCCATGACAACAGGAGCCATGCTGCCCGTTGACGGGGGATTCCTTGCCTGTTGAAATATGGTGTTGACTTCAGTCCCTGTGGAAGGCTAAACCCCTCAGTGTGATTCATCCTGTCAAGTCATCCTGAAATTAGTAGAGAAATACTACTTCAAGAAAGAGGTCCAAGCAGGAGTCTCCATTCTTTGTATCCATGGAAAGAGAGTAAAGATGACAGTTTGCCTTCCTTCTGTTGCTGACTGTAAACAAACCACACTGCCTTACTTATGGAGAAATGTTTATTGTATAAAATAAGAGGTGTTCAGCTCATCACGCTACACAATGGTTTAAAAATTCAACCCATCTCCATCCCAACCCCTGCAAAGCTCTCCATGCTCCATCCCCCAGTCCATCACACCTGGCAAAAGGAAGGGGTTGGCCATCAGCCTTCTACCTGCATCACCCCCTCCTTTTTTTCCTTTTCAAACATTTTACAGAGAGTCTCCTGCCAGGCAGCTCTGTTGTGCCCAGGCTGGACCAGGTAAAGAGACCTCGCTCCTCCCCATCTTTGGGAGTGTTGATGGTCAAGTAAAACCAGCTCAGGAGCAGCACATGGGCAGGTGGTGCCCTGAAAAGCAAAGGCCGCTTTGGATGGCACAGAAGCTGCTCTGACCCAGTTGTAGAGCGTAAGCTAGCGTCTTGCACAATAAAGCACCCATGGCTAGTTCTTCAGCCTGTGTCCCATTTGTCTTTCGTGCCCCAACTGGGGTTTCATTCTCTGCTCCCACCACAAAGCTCTAGCACCAATAGAAGTTAAGTTAAGAAAGGGCTGGTCTTTCCTTCATGCATTCCTTCCCCAGCACAGAGTCACAGGGAGCATGCTTCCTTCCTTCCCTCCCTCCCCCCCCAACACAGTGTTCTGCCCTGGGGGGTGGGACAGCATTGTTCTCCTCGTTTTTCCCATGCAGCTCTTTTTACATCGACACAGACGTTAAATCAAAGAGACATTTAAAAAAACACTGACTTCGTACATGATGAAGGGTCCCGCCCCACTCCCATTGCAGGACCACCCAGCGAACGCTCCTTCCTTGGATGCCATGAAGAGGGAGGCAACCAGAATGTGCTGAACTCAGGTGCCCTCAGAAAACAGTGCACTTTTTGCCAGGCTTCTTTACAGGTGGAGGACAGAGCACGGCCCGGATGGCTTCATCGAAGACGGTCTTGAGGCCACGCTGCGTAAGGGCAGAGCACTCTAGGTACTTTACTGAGCCTGTGGGTAGAAGAGGAGATTGTGTGACTTAGCAAAGAGTGGTTGTTTCTCTTCACCCTAAGCCATCATCAATACTTAGAAAGTTATTGGCCACTTTCAAAACAAAACAAGGTACTAGTTCTCATGATAGGTAAAAGACGGAAATCACATGTCCTTCATTACTAGCTGTACCCAGTGTAACATATGCTGTTATAGGAGATTCTGAAGTTTCCACCTAATAGTATAACTTTACCACAAAATCTATACAACCACTGAGCAACTGCCTAGCTGGCTGGCATTCCTGCCCTGGACTCACAGGCCTCGGTGGCTTCTCTTGTGCTTCCACAGCGAGGCGTGTAGTGGTGGTGGAGCGGGGGACTCCATTTAGGCTCCCTGAGTCCTTGCCATGGCCTCTGGGTTGCCTTCTCCACTCCCGGGCCAGGATCATACAGCATTATGGTAGATTTGAAAGGTTCACACGGTTCAGCTACACATTATTATTTTAGGAAAATATTGCATTGTTTTACATGTGGGTGGTGAGTGGCTGAGTGAGAAGAGGGAGGGGCCCTTGTGAGGCTGGGGGTGCAGATTGAGTGGCAGGAGTGGATTGTGAGGTGGAGAGGGGATTTGCATGTGGGTGGTGATTGGCTGTGGGAGTGAGGGGATTGGTTGGGTAAGTGGCCAATCAACACACTGGGAAAGGAAACATACTCAAGATATATATTTCTGCAACCAGACTTGTTTATCTCAGATTGGCCTTTTTAGTCATCAGCGCACTTGTAGAAAGCCCAGGATGAGTCCTTCCTGAATCTTCATTTGCAAAGAAAAGCCATCTATCTATCTATCTATCTATCTATCTATCTATCTATCTATACACACACATATGTATATGTATATATATATATGTGTGTGTGTGTGTGTGTGTATATGTATGTATATACAGATTATATCTGCAGAGCAAAGGCTGTGTCCTTTGCATGTCCTGTAGGAATCATGCAACCCTCCAAATGCTGTTCTTGTTGAACTGCAACTCCTATCAGCCCTTGCCAACACAGCCAGTGGTAAAGAATGATAGCAGCTGCATTCCAGCGACATCCAGAAGGCCATGTGTTGCCCTCCCCTCTTATTTCCAAGACTCACCAATCTCCCTAGCCATGGCTAGGCCTTGTGGGTACGTAATGGGAGCTAGCTTTTTGTCCCGCAGCCTTTCAATGGTGTCCTTGTCATCTCTCAGGTCCAGCTTGGTACCCACCAAGATGATTGGTGTATTGGGGCAGTGGTGTCGGACTTCTGGATACCACTGAAAGTAAGAGAAACACGAGAATGAATCTCCTTGGCTGTTAGCTCAGCAGAAGGAAAACAGCACTGGAGCCAAATGGCAATTTCTGGCTCTCTGTCTGACCAAAATGAAGAGAGGTCCTCAGAAAGGGAGGCTGATTTGGCTCACTGAATGCTCCCCACTGGCTTTTGTTACTCTTAATCCTCTTCTCAAGGTATCACTCATCAGCTCTGGTCCAGAGGGAGGAGGAGCACACTCTGCTTATCTGTAGCAAAGCCGTTACTAACAGGAGCACCCCAGCACAATCAATTCCCTCTACTGACAAGAAATATTATTATATATAATAACATATGAGAGGCAAATTATTACCTTCGCTCGGACATTTTCAAATGAAGCTGGGCTCACCAGTGAGAAGCAGATCAGGAATACATCCTATGGGGAGAGAAGCATTTGTTTTCATATGAATTAACCAAGATAGCAAACTCTTGAGCAGCTGCAGACTTTCAGCCCTTTCTCCCCAACACTCTCATGGGTCATTGCTCTTTGTACCCCAGTTCCATCATCTCTCAACCCAATCTCTTAAGTCAAAATACAGAGAGTTTATGAAAAGTATATATATTTTAGACCACTGGCTCTTAACCTTTTCTTTACCAGGGACCCCCTTTAAATATCTTGTTGCTGCAGATCCCCAATACGTAACTCATTATTTAAAACAACAATAATACAATTACACCATCTGTTAAACCTTCCCTCAAAGGCACTGGAGGGGGAGGGAAGTCTTTTCTTTTGCTTCTTCCTGCAAGTTTTTGGTTGGAGCAGATTGAATGGCAATGCACAGGCCAAGCCAGCCAGCCAGCCTTTGACTTGGCTCTTTTCATGTAGTCACTCCACTACAGGGAGGAGGTGGGCCAAGCAACTTTCAAGCCTTTGCAGACCCCTGTGAGGACACCACAGACCCCTGGGGGTCCCCGGACTACAGGTTAAGAATCACTAGTATAGACTTTGTTTTAAATTGGCTGAAGATTTGCATCACAATTAAATTATGTAGATTCTAAATTCCTCCTTCTGCAACACCCCAGAAGATATATAGGACAAGAATAACTTGTGGTTTCACTTGCATGTCACGAACAAGGTTTCTGCCAATATCCTCTGTTGACAGGGATGTCCTTATCATTAAAGGCCATTGCCATTCCACTAATGAGAAGCTGCCTTGTATGGTTAGCAAAAGAGAAGCCTCTTGAAAGTATGTTTTGCAGAATGCTCAGCAAGCATAATGCAGAATTTTGGCCACAATTTGATCTCCACTTTGCATAGTAGCAGGTAGCCTCCACACTAGATGTGTAGTGTTTCTAGAAATTTTCCATCCACAAGGGTGGGGAACATAAAAAAAAAAAAACATAATTTTTTTTGGGGGGGATGCAATATTAGTGCTCCTTACAGACTGAGAGTCACATTGTTACTTTGGGAACATAAAATGTATTACATATAACTTAGTTTGGCCAAAAAATATTGGCTGGAATCCTGTTGATGACTTACATAAACGTAAATGCCATAGTCATTCTGCCATGCAGTGAATCCTACCCCAATCCCCCTTTCTGGCAACCAGCTGCTGCATTTGATTGGGGTCTGTTTCCTTGTCAATCGGGAAGCAGCTGGCCCTCCCATGAGTGATCTCCAGTCAGAACTAGGGTCCTTGTAGCAATTCCTCCTCATGCCAGAGACTGTTCATTTGAAAGACCTCTGTCCATTGCAGCAGCTGCTTCTCAGTAAGTGGAGACTAGGAGATCTTAATGGTCCTCACATAACCCCTAAAATAGGGACTACATAGGGATGGATCATGAATATGAAACAGTCATAAACACATAACTCTAGGTTATGTATTTGTAACTGGCCAAGAGGATTCTGGCCTTTATATAGAAATACTAAAAGTACAGTTCATTCAGAAAAGACTTACACATTGAATTTACTTTGTGAGATTTTATTTAGTTATTTATTGGTTAGAAACAGCTAGAAGATATTGAACTATATAAAAAAAACCTCTTTGTTTTTCTCAGTTTACAAGGAGCAGGCAAAAATCTCTTAATAAAAACAGAAGAAACTGTTTTTAAAACAGTAAAACAAAGAAAGTTATTTTGGTCTCATCTATATGAGGGGGAAGAAATACGAACACGTTTGGAAAGGCAGGCATTCGCTATGATGCGACCTGTCTACACTGCCAAAAGAGCCTCCCTAAACTCCACATAACCCCCTAGCCAGCTGGCCGCCGCAAGTAATTCACTTGTGATTTTAAATCTGCTGCTGCCATTAAAAAAAAAAGTTTCCCAGGGTGTGCACAAGCAACACTTCATATTTACAAATAAAGAAATAAAAAAAGAGTAAAAATCACCATTTGATCAACTTACCAGACCCTCACTTAGCTGAAAATCCAACATGGTGACTGCAGCTGCTTTCCTTCTTTGCTAGCCCTGCCCCCTGTGCTCATCTAGCCAATCAGATTGCACTGCCTGTTTGCATCTGTGCAAACGTGAGTTTCAAACAGTCGCACATTCGGAAGTCGTACAGAGCTTTTCAGAAAATCCGTATGAAGCCCCGCACATGGACTTTGCAGCGGATTTGGCTGCCCCCCTTCTGAATGACACGTATTTGTGCAAACGGCCATTTGAATGGATTGCCAATTTTTCGCATCTCGTTCATATTATTTTGACCATATAGACAGAACCTTTGTCTCCTCTAGTCCTCCATTGTGCCAAGCAGTTATAAAGCACTCTTTCCCATAAGAAGAATTAAGAAAAAGAAACCAAGACCAGGAATCACAATAAGGTGAGATTTTGTAGTCTTACATAAAAGCATACCTGCTACAACAGTTTTTAGACATAATGAGTCTTGGTGCCTTGTCTTGTGAAAATATTCTACAATCCACTCCCCCTCCCATCCTTTTGTGGGGGGGGGGAGAGGCTTTCCACTTTACCCCCCAGGCCTTCACGTCTAAACTTAGCACTTACCGTCTGTGGGTAGGAAAGAGGCCGCAGCCTGTCATAGTCTTCTTGTCCTGCTGTGTCCCACAGGCCCAGGTTTACTGGCTTTCCATCTACCATGACATTGGCAGAATAATTGTCAAACCTGGAGGGGAAAAGATTCTTGTCAGCAAAAGATAAACCCTCCTTCTATCACAGACTATATTCTCAAAGTTAGTTTCATTTTAGACTAATTAGCCTTTCTCTAGTTCTCTTTGCTCATCTAGTAACTATTCACTGCTCCACATTTGAATCAGATTATCTCCTCACTGATACACAATTCTGGCTCTTTAGAGCACCCATGTGGTGTAATGGTTAGACTAGGAGCCCGTCTAAACGGTGAAAATACTCCTCATGGAATTCACTGGGAATCCTACCTGTCTAAATGGGATCCAGCACCAATCCACACTATTCGGAAGGAGGGGGCCTTAAAACGGCAAAAACAACGGGGTAAAAGCCTTTGCAGATTTCCCCGTACTTTTTCACAAACCGTGAGGCAGGTGCGGATTTTTGCTTGTTTAGACTATAGAATAAAAAACATGAAGGGAAGCGCAAAGCTGATTGGCTGGGCAAGAGCAGAGGCAGGGCTTGTTAGGAGGGCAAGCGCCTACTGATGTTAGATTTTCACCTTAGCAATTGCTCACTAAGGCGAAAAAAGGATCAATATTTTCTGTTTCCCTTTTTTTATAAAACTGGAAAATCGCTCTATTGCAGCAGCACATCTCGGGATTAATTTTTTTTTTTACGGTGGCGGTGAAGAACTAATGTGAGTAAATCACTTGCGGCCGCCATCAGGAATGCAAAGCTTATGGGGGCTTCTGAGGCCAGAAAAACTGTTTAGACATGCTGCTGCTGAGAGATGCCAATACTACGAGGTACTCTGGATTTTTTCCCCTCATGCAGATGGGCCCTAGGAATCCAGAAGACCAGGGTTCAAATCCCTGCTAGGCCATGGAAACCCACTGAGGCTGCTGACACACTGCAGAAATAACACAGTTTGACGCTGATTTGAATGCCATGGCTCAATGCGATGGAATTCTGAGATATTTAGCCTTCTCTGTCAGAGAGCTCTGGTGCCACAACAAACTACAAATACCAAGATTCCATAGGATGAAGCCATGATAGTTAAAGCAGTGTCAAACTGCATTAATTCTGCAGTGTGTCAGCAGCCGGAGTTACCTTGAACAAGTTGCACTCTCTCTGCCTCAGAGGAAGGCAATGGCAAATTGCCCTCTGAACAAACCTTTCCAAGAAATACCTGGGACAGTGTTGGCATAAGTCAATTAATTTGAAGACACATATCAACAATCCCTTCAGTCTTTCTTATTTTTGCTTATTTAGGCCTCCAACATATTTAAATAACTTGTTGTATACACTAAGAGGACTGAAGTGTAGTAAAAACAATCAACCAAATTATTCAAAATATAATTGCAGTGCTTCTACATTAGTTCTTTCTTATTACGTCTCTTTTTTTAATATTGTGGAACAGCACTATATTTCACTATATAGAAATGAAATGCCTTTTATATTTTTATATATATATTTAAAGTTTTCACACAATGCAATACAATGTAGTACAATCAAAATAATTATTACTCAATACACCATTGCATAGTCTCCATTGACTTCCCTCGTTATGTCTGCCCAATTGGGTTATAAAAAATAATTAAACCACCAGTGACCTTCTCTTTTCCCTATATATTAAATGTACATCACCATCATTTACATCCTTTACTTCCCAACCATCCTTTACATCTTTAACCTCTCACTCTAGTCACAGGGTCAGGTGTTGCTGGGTGATGCAGTGGTACATTAAGTGCTATGTGGAATCTCACCCTTAATTCTCTTTCCATCTGACTGCAGGAAGGCAGTGCTAATAATCTAAGCGGGTAGAAACAATCCTAGTTAACTGTACTTTATATTTCTGGAAGTTACTGAGTAGCATACACCAAACAACTAAACACCAATAGCAGACACCAAAAAAATAAATGTAAAACCAAACCTTTTCTGCCCCTGGGGCCCTCTAAGTGAAAGGGTGGTTAAAGCATATAAAATAGTCTGAATCTTGTGAACATTTTCTAGAATGAAAATCTGTTTCAACACAATCCTGGAAAGCCTGTGGCCAGAATTCTCTTGGTAATTTATTCTGGTGAAGCATCACCATAGAAAGCTATCCTGCTGGCTCCCAAGTACCTCAGGAACCAGCAGGGCAGCCTTTTCTCTTGACAGGGACAACTTCCTAAGTAATGCCCCTGAAACACTACACCAACTTTATCCCTGCTACCATGACCTACAGCAATGTACATACAGGCAAACTTCAGTCAACAAAGCCTCTGACAAAGAAGTTCCTTTTTACAAAGTCATTTTATGGGAGCCCAGCTGCCTCCATTTCCTTTTCTTCTGTCTAGCTGGAAGGTTGTTGTTTTTTTGTTTTTTTTGTTTTTGCAGCACCAGCATTGGGAGCATGGCCCCACAAGGGGGTGGGGCTGACAGGGCTCTAGCCTGGAGGCACAGGATTAGGAGGGGGGCCTGGCATGATATTATTGTAAGTTTTTATTATGTAAATCCATTTAGTTTTTTTTTAAAAAAATAAATATAAATATTACTTTGGTGTCATCATTTAAACTGACTTATTTTAATTTTGATCCTAAATCCTGTAGAGCATCTCGCTGCCCTTAACCTTAGCAGTAGGTAGGGGGCCTGACAAAGATCTTGGCCTGGGTGCCCAATTCAGGATGTGGGGGGCATGATTGGGGGGATGGTGAAGGAGCGCTGGAAAAAGAGAGACCTTCAGTGTTGGGGTGCAGCTGCATGTCTGCAGTAAACAGTGCAATAAAGCTTGACCTAAGAAAGAATGGGATTCTATTCTAGGTGCTCCTACTATAGCTCTGTGTGCTTACATACAACAGGCAAGGTAAACAGCTGCCTCCAGAATCACTTACTGAGCAAGTGTGAAGAACAAAGCAGAAAGAAAAGGGAAAAAGAGATTAGCCTGTCCCACCAGCTAAACTGGCAGGTTGAAAAACCATAGATCTATAAGTTTTGCCACCAAAATAGAAAACACAAAAAGTGGAGTCTGTTGAAAGAAAGAAAAAAATCATCCCGGGAGGCATTTTGGAAGAAGCTTTCAAGTGGTCTCTAAAAGATTCAAAAGCTTTTTGTTTACGTATGCAAGGCTTACCTAACCTGGTTGCTTCATTTCACATGTGCATAATGTTAGTTTTGGATGAAAGTTTGCTGAAACAAATTGTACTGCTCTTCTTTTTTTGTGGGGTAGGACCCTATCTCTGTTCTTCCCATGTTATTTCTTCTGCTGGTACCAAAGTTTCTGTTAAAGAAGTAAAGCCCAGGAACACATCTACTTTGTTAACTGAGGTATACCTGTATGATGGCCAAGTGCATCTCAGCCATGATATCCAACACAGCCAGGACTAATTTTAGCCACAATATCCCTACTTCAAAATTTCATGTATGAAACAGCATGCAACCCCCATGTAGACCATCTCTTGTAGTGATTACATGAGTAGTATCTTTTTTTTCTGTGTAGAACACTGCCCCCTGGGAGCAATAGTTCATCATGACTTCCCAGTAGAAATACATATTTGATATGTTGCACAAAATTAGTTTCCACATAGTTGAGGAGACTATTCCCCAATGCAGGAATTTTTACATTTTGACGTACTCCCCCAAGAGTCCAATTCTGTCAATTCCCAGAACCTCAAAATCCCAATGTGGGGATCCTATAAACTACAGAGCCCTCACAGGCATCTTACCCTACAGTTATATAGCCTCAAACCCCTGCCTTGATCCCCCGATACTCACACAGTGGGTATGTACTCTCCAGGGAAGGCATTTGTCGTGTAGCTGATCAACAGACAGGTCTTCCCCACAGCCCTGAGGAAAGGGAAGCAGATCTATAAACCAATGTCACACAATAGCATAATGGGTTGGGGCTTGGAGGAGAAAACAAACGTATTCCTGACTAACAGTTCAGTCTCAGATTTCTTGATTATTTTTAAGTTTGAACTTTGATTGTGACCTAGTAGTCTAACTAGTAAATTTTCATTTGGGTTTATAATCAGCCTGGATGAAAGGGATGTTGGAAGAAGCTCTACACTTTGCCAAATCCTAGGTCACTGAACCAGGCCTACATTTCTGGGTACATTGGGGTGAACCTCTGTGGCAGGGGTACCTATAGTGGGCTGCACTATCTTCTTTAAGGCTGAAAATAGAACCAGAAGTGACTTCTGGCTTGTACTTTAGGGTTTCTTCAGGATTTTTAAGGTGTTATTTTACTATAAGCTGCTCCTCCTTACAGCTTCTATAGGGAGCAGTGATTTGCCATTTTGTAGTGTGGAGTGGTGGTGGTTTTCTGCTAAAAATCCCTCCCCCATTTGTGTGTGTGTGTGTGTTGTGTGCATGGCCTGATGGTTACAGACCCCTAATGTACATGTTGTGTTGTCAGCACACTTAAACCTTTTCCATTAATGACTTTAGGTCTTGTCTATATGAGGGGGGGAAATATGAATGTGTCCAAAAAGGCAGGCGTTCACAACGATGCAAACTACCTACACAGCCAAAAGACACCCCCCCCCAAACTCCACATGACCCTCTAACCAGCTGGCTGCTGCAAGTAATTTACTTGCCATTTTAAATCCGCTGTCACCAATTTTTTTTAAAAAAAACCAGTTTCCCAGGGTGTGTGTGCAAAAGCAACACTTTGTATTTACAAATAAATAAATAAATAAATAAGAGTAAAAATCACCGTTTGATCAACTTACCGAACCCTTGCTTAGCCGAAAATCCAACATGGCGGCCGCAGCCACTTTCCTGCTTTGCTAGCCCCACACCCTGTGCTTATTCAGCCAATCAGATTGCAGTGCCTGTTCGTATCTGTGCAATCATGAGCGTTCAAATGATCGCACATTCCAGAAGTCATACGGAGCTTTTAGAAAATCCATATGAAGCCTCAGACGTGGTGCACATGGACTTTGTAGTGGATTTGGCATCCCCCCTTCCGAACGACACGTATTTGTGCAAATGGCCGTTTGAACAGATCACCAATCCTTCCGCATTGTGTACGTATTATTTTGACCGTATAGACAGGACCTTATTTATTGTTCTTAGGCAGTGGTGCAGCAGAATCAGCACCCACAGTGGCAAAGCCCTGAGATTTTGTGGTTACTAGGGACTATGATCTATTTCATCTACCACCCTGCTTGTAGTCCCCATTTCCCCATGAGTTTAAATTCAGTCCTCACTGTAGCTGAAGGGGAAATGTATTTTCCCAGCTATAACATATGGTAATCTTATGACCTACACAGAGATTTTTGCAGTGGTTTGGCCTTAAGTGGGCAAGACCCATTTTCTTCATAAAAACCTGCTCCTCGTAGAGGTGAAAACTGAAAGGCATGATCCATTTTAAATAGATAAACACAGCTGCCTGCATTTTTTGGACACTCCTTGGGGGTGTTGCTATAGAGACTGTCATGATTAGGACTTAAAATTCAATATTTACCACTACCCTGCTGTTCCTGGGAAGGAAACACACTTGCTAGTTTTGTGGCACCAAGACTAACAAATTCCATTTGGCATAAGCTTTCACAAGCTAGAGCCTACTTTATCAGATGAAAGCAACTGCAGTCCATGAAACCAAAAGTGTTAGTCTTTAAGATTCCACCAGTCTTTGTTGTTTCTGCTGCAGCAAACTAGAACTACCTCCTCCCCTCAAACCTTTCACGGAGCTTCTTCCAACACACCTTTCATCCAGGCTCATTGTAAACCCAAGTGAAAATTTACTAGACTATAAGGGCACAATCAAAGTTCAAACTTTGGAATATCCAAGAAGTACACCAGCAAGATTTGAACTATTAGTCAGGAGGACACCCTATATGTTTGGCTGTGTGAATCCTGCATGCTCTCACACAGATACTTTCTGTATATCCGGTTATCTTCTGCTTTTGTCCAGGAAGAGACAACAACTTAACCTGTTTTAAGAGCAGTGCCAGCATATTTTATTGGTAAATCAAACCAAGCGGGTGTGGAGGGACTCGAACAGATTGTTGTCACTCCAGAAATTTGGGTGTGTATGCGTGGAGGGGGAAATGTTGAACAATTATTATTATTATTATTATTATTATTGTATTACTCTCACTTCTGATTGCTAAACATCACCAGCATTGAAGCCATGATATTGAGAACACAGCTGTGCTGGGCAGGGCACGTTTCTAGGATGGAGGACCATCGCCTCCCAAAAATAGTACTCTATGGTGAACTCGCTATGGGTCAGCGTAAGAGGGGTGCTCCAAAAAAGCAACACAAGGACTCCCTGAAACAACATCTCAGGCTCGGCCAAATTGATCACCAACAATGGTCCACCCTGGCCTCACATTGGAAGGCGTGAAGATGCACTATCCACAATGCTGCAGCCTTATTTTAGAACTCACGCTGAACAAGTCTTGAAGAGAAATGACAACGCAGAAAGAATCACAACCCGGAAACATCACCCAAGGAGACCTTCTGCTGTGCTTTCTGCAACCAGACTTGTTTATCTCGGATTGGCCTTTTTAGTCATCAGCACGCTTGCAGAAAGCGCGAGATGAGTCCTTCCTGAATCTTTGTTTGCTAAGAAAAGTCAGAGAGAGAGAGAGATTGCTAAACATTTCCTCATTGCACTGGATATGGTTTTGAGATTAATTTATTTCTCCCTTGATTAGAGAAGCCCAGTCTTACCCTTCTCAGAATCCTTTATGCTATAATAGCACAACAGTTACGGTAAGTCTGTCTCCATGATTGTGCAAGAAGGTCTTCTCATATACAACAATGGAGCAATCAGGAACCTAAACACTGAAACCCTAAAAAGCAACAGCCTCTGAAAAGCTGGACAACCCAACACCTTGTTATCACATAGCACTCATACCCAGTATTGCTCTTTGAGTATTCAAATGCTTCACATACATTATCTCAGTCATCCTAACCCCATGCTTTAATCACCCCCACCATCATCATAAGGTAAATCAGTGTTACTGTTGGAGCTGGGAACCTGAAATTGGGAAACTGGGGGTGGTGGCATGGGAGATGGTTTTGCTAGGGCAAAAAAAGAAATGAAAAAAGGAGGAGGGGTAAAACAAAGGTGTGTGTAGGAGATGGGAACAGGCAAAGGAAAACAGATGCTTGCCACAAGATAGATGGGAGAGGGGGTGTTTTGTGCTCAGAAACAGGCACCCTCTTGCTCCAGGTCCATCCTGTTATCTACCATAAACCACCTTCTTACACCAGTTGACTTTGCCAAATTCATTCTCCAACAGAATTCTGATTTTGTAGTCTCTGTTCTTCTCTGGCCCCCCATGTCATCTTGCTAAGCTCTCTTTTTCATACAACCTCCTCCTTCCTTATAGACAAGGTAGAGCATCAAAGTAATTGAAAGGGGCAACTCTCGGTAGGAGGACTGTCTGTTCCTGGGCACCCACCTCTCTCTCTCTCTCTCTCTCTCTCTCTCTCTCAACATCGAATTGATTTGCTTCTCCCCCTCCTCCCAGTCCCTCTGGCCATGACGAGGCCACACCGAGCCTCCGAACCAGGGATGGGAAGGCCCGCCCTTCCTCCTCCTCCTCCTCCTCCAACCTCCCCCCGACCCATCCACCCAACGCCCGCCAGGCGGGTTCTTCGGCGAAGTGGGTTCAGAAGAGCTCGGGGCACAGAGCGGGCAAACGCCCCGGGCGCCCCCCACCCACCCACGGTGCCAGCTGTCGCGGCGGGGTCGGGTGAACGGCCAGATGGAGGGAGCAATTGTTCCGGAGCAACCACATGGCGAAAGCAACCGGAGAGGGAGGGAGGGAGGGACAGGCGGGAGGGCGAGGGGGCACCACAAAGACAAGCCGAGGGGGGCCGACGAGCGGGACTGGAAGCCTCCCCGGGGACTGCAGCAGACGGGGGGAGGGAGGGAGGGGCTGACGTGAGGGTAATTGGGGCCGGAGGGGCGAGGCGTTGATTCACCCAGGCAACAATGGGTGGGAGCGGGGCGGCGGGGGACAACCCTTGCCGAGAGCGAGATGGGCGTGTGCCCAGAGTCTCCGCCGGAAAGCCTCCTCTCTCCCCCCGCTGGTTCCCTCAGGAGCGCCCAGGGGGAGGCCGAGGGGGAGACGGACCCCCGCTCCTTCCGAAGCTCCCGTGGCAGCGGCGGCGCCCCCGCCCTCCTCTCCCCCCCAGCCCCAGCCTCGCCTTGCCCAGCGGCACATGGCCGCCGTCGTCGTTGTCTGCTGCCGCCGCCGCCGCCTACCCGGGCGCCCCCCCGCCCCGCCCCGCCCTGCCCCACGGGCGAGCCCTCCCGGCCGCTGCTCACCCGTCTCCCACGACCACACACTTGATGGCCTGCATCTGCCCCGGGAGCAAGGCGGGCTGGGATGGCTCCGAGCCTCTCCTCCTTCCTCGGCCAAGGATGCCGCCCGCAGCCGCAGCCAGCCAGCCAGAGAGCGAGCCAGGAGAGACAGACAGAGACCCGGAGCCGGGCGGGGCCGAGGGAGGAGCGTCGGGGGAGGGGGAGCCGGAGCGGGAGGCCGGAGGCCCCTCCCAGCGACCCCCCCGGACTCCCGCCAGGCAGGCGGGCGGGCGGGCGGGCCGGCGGAGGCGACCCCCCCACACCCTCCGCCCCGGTGGGTGGGCCTCTTCTCTCTCGGGATTTAGACCCCAGCTCAGCCTCCCAGCGGAGAGCAACTGGCCGCCGTCTCTTAGCAACTAACGCGCTGTACTACAGGATGGAGGTCGGACCTCCTTTGTAGCCCGGGGAACACGGGCGCCGCGGGAATCACGCCTGCTTGCTTGCTTGCCCCGCTCCCTGCCCGCCTCGCCTTTTAGCCCACGGAGCCGCTGCCCCCCCGACCCTCCCGAGGGCCAGTCTCCCCAGAGCACGGCCGCCCACCAGGGACCTAACATGCAGGCGGCTCTGTGTGTGTGTGTGGAAGGGGGGGGTCGCAAACCATCCCTCGCGGCGCCCAGTTTTCGTCCCCGCAGCGGGGCACAGCTCTTTTGTAAGGCCAGTGGCTCGGAATTGCCCGGTTCCGCACCAGCCGCTTCATTACAGCGCTTTGGGTCACAAGCGAGTCGAGAGCGCGCGCTCAGGATCGTGTGGCTCCTCTTCCGAGCCACACACCCCTCGCTACTGTCAGGATTTCCCCGCTAAATCCAGACGGAAAGGGGAGCCCGGTGAAGCAAGGATGCTATCTGGTACTCCTACAATCCCCGCCGCGCTCCAGCTCTAGCTGAACTTGCCCTTTTCGCCTAAAGCTACTGGGTTTGTGAAGAACTGCAATAGCATGCAGGAGGTACACCTTTGAGTTGCGTGGGGTCAGGGCCGGTTTAAGGCACCGGCGGGCATCAGCATCTGCAGGGGGGCCCATCAGTGTGGGGGCCCCGTCGTAACCCTCCTCCTGCAAAAACATTATTAGTAATAATCTGAATATCCTGTACTGTGAACAGCTTAGGTTGAGTTAGGTTACGTTGACCTGAGATAAAAATACGCCCCCCCCCAAAAAATAAAGCATTACAGGGGCCCCAAAATTCCTTAAACCGGTCCTGCATTGACCTGAGATAAACTTATGGGGCCCCCAAAATGAAGCATTGCATGGGCCCCCAAAATTCCTTAAACCGGTCCTGCACTGGGTTGTAAAAGCAGAGGGTGCTTCATTTATGCTGTTTCTGACAGTCAGGCAGCCATTGCTGAGTGCGAGCATAATCCTGGCCCGGCACTGCTGTTGTAATGCTGTGGCTACTTTTACAGAGAACTAGTGGGGTCAAGGGAGAGGATCTAGAAGGGGCAATGACAGCACCATTGGGCTTGACTATATGGCGAAAATACTCGTAGAATTCGAGAATAATACCTTTTGTCCCCATGGGATCCTGTGTCATTTGCCAAATTCGGAAAGGGGGGGGGGCAAATGCTCCATGGGAAAAGCCTTCACAGCTTTCCCCAACTTTTAAAAAGAGGAAATGCACATTCCCACTCATTGGGACAACCAATTCACTTTGCTGCACATTCTTGATAAGAGTGGAAGTGGAAAGCTGATCAGTCAGACATGTGTAGGGGGTGGGCCATGCCAACAAGGTTTGGATTTTCCGAAGATCGCACTTCCACACATTGGGTTTGCTTTTTTTTTTTCCCCCCCACAAAAAACTGTTTGGCAGTGGCAACCGGTGACAATAAAAACATTAGTAATTCACTCATGCCTAACATCTTGATTGGTTTGAACAACAAACACGTATGGCTTTGCATGCCTGTGATCTTGAAAAAAAACTGTGGAGACAAATGAAAGCTGCTGTGAATTGGCATTAGTGCACATCCATCCACATTGTATTGCTTTGTATAGACAGCCCATTATCTCTGCTCTCCAAAGTAGGCTGCCAGCAAATACCAGTATTCCAGCCATGAGACTTTTAAGAGTGGCATAGTTGGGGTTGGAGGGGCCAACTGGGGAACCTCCAGGTGTATGATCAGAAGCCCCTGTGGTGCTCTGTCCAGTAAGACCTTGGGGGGGGGCAGGGGCAGTTCAAACCCGCTGATAAAGAAATCCTAAAAGGCAAGAGATCCTCCAGCGAACAGTCTGGTAGGAGCAGCTGGTATACAGAGACACCCTTTCCTTGCCCCAGAGGCCAATTTGCCTTCTTAGACAAGCACACTACTTCACACAGGGAACTGCCAGCACATATTTCCATCTTTACAATTGGTTCTGCCCACTTGGCTGGAAGAGACACAAATGCTCCAGAACAAGGAGTTGCCAGCCCTTGAAGATGTATTTACCAGCCCTACTAATAGGGCTTGAGAATTTCCAGGGGATGTGTGTGTAGAGAGAGGGAAAGGGAGAGATTATCAGACAAAATATCTGGCATTTCCTGGAGTGGGGGGACCTGGGAGCTTTCTGTGGCTTTAGGATGGAAACAGGGCTTGCTAATCATGTTTGCCTGGGACATTGGGTTGCACTTTTGACTGTACTCAGCAGAGCTGGCCCTAACAATAGGCAGAGTGAACTAATTGCCTCAGGCAGCAGATTCTGGAGTGGGGAACAGCTGGTGGACAGATGTGTATATGTGTGTGTGTCCATACAGCCCAATCTATTGGCCCCTAAGTTAGTCTGCTGCCTTCAGTTGTAGCAGAAGCCATTGCTGGTGTTAAATGCCAGTCTGGTCAGCTTTCCCCCCCCCCCCCATGTATAGCAGGATGGGTGGATCTTTAGCTGGTCCTGGTTCTCAGTTATTCTCTTGTCAGTCATAGTTCACGATTCTCTTTGGGAAGTGGATGTTGTTCTTTCCATAGTTGGTTGGGCTGTGACTTCAGAGACTGCAATTCAAAGACAACTTAAGTTATGTGACTTTCAGAAAGTAATTATGTCTCACCTGGTCACCATTGTGAGCAGACTCCCACCAAGTATTTTAGACCAGTGCTTCTGGTGCCATCTGATTTGGAAGATCAGCAGTTTCTTCCCTCTAAAAGTGCTTTCCTCTAAATGTGTCTTGACTACAAAATATTTTTCTTTCCTGGAAATTCTCTGCAGACCAGCACCTAATAGTTTGCAGAATCCGGACTTGGTTCAGGGACCACCATTTTGAGTAGCACTGTTTCAGATCACAATTATGGTTTCAGCCAACATACTTGTTCTACATAGCGAGTGTGTATTCTAAACAACTAGATGCCCTGTGTACCAATGCTATCACTTTATTTATCCCTTGATATGAACTGAATGACAACAGAGACAACATCTGGTATAAGATGCAGGCCTGTGACTCCAACACTGTCATCTTTTATTTTCTTTCTTCTGTATGACATTTTAACATCTTTTGCTTGATGAAGCTAGTGGAGCTTTGAAAGTTTGCATGATATGTTTCGTGTATCTCACTTGGCCAATAAAGGTATTGCTCTTTTATGGATTGTTTTATTTTCGTGTATGGCCAACACAGCTACCTCTGAATATTTTTTCTACATAAATATAACTTTAAGAAGTGTCTTGAAACACTGATTTTGTTTATGTGTGTTGTTACAAGTTATAGTCAATAAATATGAATTGCAAGTAGACTTTTGATTTGCCATGTAGGGAGCTGCCTCTTGCCAGAGTCTGCACACATTGTAAAGAGGCATATTTAAGGTTGCTATATGTCCCAGAAGTCCAGGAAAATCCTGGATTAAAGGGACTAAAAATTGTTCCATCAGGCTGGGCTGCTTGAAGCAGCAGACATCCCAGGTTCCTCCAGCTCTGGAGGGAAGAGAGTCCCTTTTCCCTCCAGAGCTGGAGGAATCCGGGCTGTCTGCTGCTTCGAGCAGCCCAGCCCAATAGGCTGGCATAGCAACAGTGGGAGGGTGTGAGGGAGGAAGGGCAGGGGGTGGTCCTTGGGCTGCAGTTTTGGGGGGGCAGCACTCCCTCCTGCTTAACTCCCCCAACTGCCCACTTACGTCCCCGTGCACCCACACACCCTTGCCCCCTTGCTTCCTGCACAGTTGTGGTGAGTCTTTGAGTGCTCTCCTCCTCCCCCCCCACAGGTGCTCTGGGTGCCCTCCTCATGGGGAGGGGGAGAGAAGAGGGCTCCCTCCTCCTTCCTCCCCCCCACGGGTGCTCTGTCCCGGTTTTGTGACAGAGAATTATGGCAACCCTAGGCAAATTGAAAGAGTAGACCAGTTAAAAGCCTGGATCCCTGTCCATCTTGGAGAAGTCAGGCTCGGTTTTAAAGTACAAACTGGAATCCCCCCCCTCTCCTGACAAGGAAATTGTCTCATTGGTGCATTCAGGAAAGCAATCAGTGCTTAACTGTCTTGTTTACCTCCACTAAATGGAGACCCTGCCAAACTGGCTCAGACTGGTACACCCCAAATTGTAAGGTACTGTGCAGTTTCCAGAGATGTTGGGCAATCGTTTTTGGGTTCAAAGAAGGGCAAATATCTAATTTTCTTTGTCTCAGGTTTGCAACTCCATTGTTTTCATCTCCTCAGACCATCTAAGAGCCATTATCAGTGCCCAGAGAGTGAAAGGCAGAGGTCACATTCACATCTGCCATTTGCACACAAGCCATAGGCTTTGCACTCACCACTCAAAGCACATGGGGCCTTTTGAACCCTCCATAGAATAACAGTAAGGTCATGTTTTCCTCCACCAAGAGGTGTCCCCTCATTCCAGGTGACAGCTCCCAAGTTAGAAAAGGGCTATATATAGGCCAGAAAGAGAAGAATCTCTCTCCAGAGGATCTCCTTCCTTTTGAACCCTCCACATGGTCCCCTTCATCAGCTGCCCTGATCTGGAGAACAGGAGAGGTCCAAGCAGACTGGAGGAGAACAAATGTTGTCCCTATCTTTAAAAGGGGAGGGGAAGAAGACCCAAATAATCACCACCCGGTCAGCCTGACATCAATACTAGGAAAGATTCTAGAGCAGATCATTAAACAGACAGTCTGTAAGCACATAGAAAGGAATACCATGATCACTAAAAGTCAACATGGGTTTCTCAAAAACAAGTCATGCCAGACTAATCTTATCTCTTTTTATGATAGAGTTACAAACTTGGTAGATGAAGGGAATGCTGTGGATGTAGTGTATCTTGATTTCAGTATGGCCTTTGACAAGGTCCCCCATGATATCCTTGCAAAAACTTAGTAACATATGGGCTAGACAATGTGAATCCAAAGGAATGGGATTTCCTAATGAACAGTCTACAGACCACCAGGGAGAGTGATTTGTCTGTAGACCTGGTAGCTGGGCATATTCTGGAAGAGGTCCAATGCAAGCAATTTGATTCCCAGATGGAGGGGAATAAACAGCCACACATTACCAGACACAATTAGGAGAGCACTGAAATCAAATTTGCAGATGACACCAAATTGGGAGGAGTAGCTAATACCCTAGAGGACAGGATCAAAATTCAGAATGACCTGGATAGACTGGAGAGCTGGGCCAAAGCTAACAAAATGAAATTCAATACGGAGAAATGTAAAGTACTGCATTTAGGGCGGAAAAATGAAATGCATAAATATAGGATGGGAGAGACCTGGCTGAATGAGACTATGTGCGAAAGGGATCTAGGAGTCCTAGTAGACCACAAGTTGAACATGAGCCAACAGTGTGATGCGGCAGCTAAAAAGGCCAATGCGATTTTGGGCTGTATCAATAGAAGTATAGTGTCTAGATCAAGGGAAGTAATAGTGCCACTCTATTCTGCCTTGGTCAGACCTCACTTAGAATACTGTGTCCAGTTCTGGGCACCACAATTCAGAAAGGATATTGACAAATTGGAGCGTGTCCAGAGAAGGGCCACTAAAATGGTGAAAGGTCTGGAAACGATGCCTTATGAGGAGAGACTTAGGGAGCTGGGTATGTTTAGCCTAGAAAAAAGACGGTTAAGAGGCGATATGATAGCCCTGTTTAAGTATTTGAAGGGATGTCACATTGAGGATGGAGCAAGCTTGTTTTCTGTTGCTCCAGAGACTGGAACACGGAGCAATGGGTGCAAGCTCCAGGAACAGAGATTCCATCTCAGCATTAGGAGGAACTTTTTGACAGTAAGAGCTGTTCGGCAGTGGAACACACTCCCCCGGAGCGTGGTGGGGTCTCCTTCCTTGGAGGTCTTTAAACAGAGGCTGGATGGCCATCTGTCGGGGATGCTTTGATCAAGATTTCCTGCGTGGCAGGGGGTTGGACTGGATGGCCCTCGTGGTCTCTTCCAACTCTGCAATTCTATGATTCTATGATTCCTGAGGGTTTTTGGACAGTATGCAAATGTACTGATTCACCCAAGCCTAAGGAAGCCTGGGCAGCCTAAAACCAGTAGTTGAGAGAAAAGTGTTCCAGGTAGTTGAGAGGCCCAAAGACCAAAAGGCTGTTGGTTGCAAGTGAGTGTACAAGCTTAAGGACATCCCTGATGGGACACAAAAGTATAAGGCACGCTTAGTTGCAAAAGGCTTTTCGCAGGAGCGCTACACCAATTTTGACAAAACCTTTTCACCCACAGCAAAGCCAGAAAGTCTTAGGTTAGTGTTAGCTGTAGCAGCCAAGAGGCAGATGGTTGTGCAACAAGGAGCGTCGCAGATGCCTGTGTGTACACCAAGGGGGCAGGTGATAGTGCTGTCATGCTAGTTATGTATGTGGACGACCTTTGTGTGGCAGCAAAGAGTGCCAGTGATGTCAAGAAAGTGCAGGTGGGGTTACAAACCCAGTTCAAGTTAAAGGACTTAGGCAGCTTGAGATGTTATCTAGGAGTAGAGGTAGAAAGAACCAGTCTTGGAGAATTTTTCCTAAATCAGAAGAAGAAAATTGATAGTCTTGTGGCCAAGTGTGGGCTTAGTGAGGCAAAAGTGGTCAGGATGCCAATGACCACTGATTTTGTGAACTTGGAGGCAGAACAGGAATTTGAAAGTGTCTAGATCAAGGGAATTTGAAAGACCAGACCTGTACCACTGAGTGGTAAGCAGTCTGTTGTTTATTGCAAACAACACAAGGCCTGTCATCAGTTTTGCAGTTGGGGTGCTCAGTAGAAGAGCCTCCAAGCCAAGGAGGGTAGATTGGGAAGCCCTGAAGAGGATAGTTAGATTTCTCAAAAAGACCACGGACATGCGTTTGAAGCTGACAGGAAGTCAGGTAACCCTGGAGTGCTATGTGGACAGCTCTTTTGCTGCTGAGACTTCAGACAGGAAGTCAGTGACCGGGTTGGTGGTCAGGTATGCAGAGAGCCCCATAGTGTAGAGATCAAGAAAGCAGAACTGTGTAGCCATTAGTACCACTGAAGCTGGATTTGCAGCCTTGTCTGAGATGGCAAGTGAGGTACAATGGGTAAGGCAGATTCTTGCAGACCTTGGGGAATCTGTGCCAAATGCCTGTTGAGGTGCACAAGAACTCACAAACCTGTATAGCTATGGCAGAAGCAGAAAATCTGAAATGCAGGACCAAGTACATTGCGGTACGCTACCAAAATGTGAGGCAGTTAATAAAGAAGGTGTCTCGTGCCTGAGGTATTGTCCATCTGAGGACAATGTTGCAGGCCTGCTCACAAAAGCCCTTCCAGCAGGAAGCCATGAGGAGATGGCAAAGAGGCTGGACCTTGTCACTAGTGTGTAAAGTGAAAGGTGTCAAAAGGGAAGGTCAACCGACAGACGATTGATGTCCAACAATGTATGTTAATGATGTTATGTTGTGATGATAACATGTGTTCTGCACAGTAGTTTGACCATTTTGGAGGGGATTGTCAGGAGTTAGAGACTGAACTCCATTATAAAATGGCCAAACAACTGCAGAACCATGCTGAGTCATAATTGCTGACTGCATGAACTACCAAGTCATGCCTAGTCAGGCCACCAGAGGGCAATGTCCTGTAGATGTATATATGGAAGAGCTCAGAACAGAGCTCACTTCCTCCTCTCTTCTCTTCCTGTGAATGCTGAGGCCTGGTGAAGCAGTTTCTCCTTCAATTGTAAATATTTGTCTATATTGCAACTGTTTGACTTTGAAGACAAAAGTGCCTCCTGCTTATTTGGACGTCAAACACTCTGTGTGTGAGTATTCTTGGGAACAGGTTGCTACTGAGTCTGCTGAGATAGTTTTTGGTTTCTGCTGGGAATTGAGTGTCCTATCATCCTCTGACAGGTTCTGTCCTGGGCCCCGTGCTATTCAACATCTTTATGAGGGAATAGAGGGCATGCTTATCAAGTTTGCAGATGACACCAAATTAGGTGTCTCCTAATTTGCCCAGAGGGCAGGATCAGCATTCAAAAAGACCTTAACATATTAGAATGCTGGGCCAAAACTAAAAAAAAATGAATTTCAACAGGGAGAAATGTAGGATACTACACTTGGGCAGTAAAAATGACATGCATAGATAGAGGATGGGTGACACCTGGCTTAATGGCAATACATGTGAAAAGGATCCAGGAGTCTTAGTGGATTACAAACTGAACATGAGTCAGCAGTGTGATGTGGCAGCTAAAAAAGCCAATGTGATTCTAGGCTGCATCAATAAGAGTATAGTGTCTAGATCAAGGGAAGCAATAGTGCCACTCTGTTCTGCTTTGGTCAGACCTCACCTGGAATACTGTGTCCAGTTCTGGGCGCCACAATTCAAGAAGGATATGGACAAGCTGGGCAACCAAAATGGTGGGAGGTTTGGAAGCCATGCCCTATGAGAAGCGGCTTAGGGAGCTGGGTATGTTTAGCCTGGAGAAGTTTGAGAGGTGATGTGATAGCTGTGTTTAAATATTTGAAGGGATGTCATACTGTCTGGAAAGCAACTAGTTACTAGCAAAGTATAAACAACATTAGTCTGGGAAGGTAGCCAACTGTTAATTACCTCACAGGAATGCAAACACAGTCAAAGATTTAGTCAAGTAATGCAGTCCAAAAGATCAAAGGCTTATGGCAATTAGTCAGCATGGGTCCAAAACAGTCTGTGGGTCAACAGGAGCAGGCAGCAGAGTAGTCAGGGACAATCCAAGGTCTAAGCATGAGTCAAAGTAACAGAAGTCAAGATGACCAGAATCCAGGCAGTGAAATCAGCAGGAAGCTTTCACCAGGAAGACCAGCTGATATCTGATAAAGCCTCCATTGCCTCTCCCAGCGTATATAAAGCAATTAAGGCTTTGTCAGGTGTTTCTTAACAAGCAGGTTTTTCTCATAAAGTCTCAGAGATTTCCTTTGAGCTTCCTTTTGAGCTCGCTGCTGGGTATACGAGGGTGGAGGTAGCTCTCTCTCTTCTTCTTTGTCCTTATCTGAATTGGCAGGACTCTCTGCTGGGACTGATGCCAACCCACTAGGACCAGGCTCTTCCTCTGCTTGATCCTCTAGGCTGGCAGGGTTCCCTGCTGGCACAGGTGTAGATAAACCTGTGCCAGGGTCCCTAGGGCCGTTCCCTGCCATGTCCTCCTCCTCCTCTGACTCTATACCCTCACCAGGCTCATGGGGCATGACACATACTGAGGATGAAGCAAGCTTGTTTTCTGCTGCTCCAGATACTAGGACACAGAGGAACGGACTCAAACTACAGGGAAAGAGATTCCACTTAAACTTTAGGAGGAACTTCCTGATAGCAAGAGCTGTTCGGCAGTGGAATGCACTTCCTCGGTTTGGTGGAGTCTCCTTCTTTCTTTGTTTTTAAATAGAGGCTGGATGGCCATCTGACAGGAATGCTTTGATTGTGTATTCCTGCATGGCAGCGAGTTGGACTAGATGGCCCTTGAGGTTTCTTCCAACTCTATGATTCTATGATTCAACCACCCAGCTTACCTTGATCCTTCTTTGCATCAGGGGGTGAGAAAATGCATGTGTGTCTTAGTCTGCAGTACCTTAAGCTTAGCTGCATCCCTCTAGTCCCCCCTTAGATTGATTAGGAGAAGGGTTTTTAGCACCTGTGCCATCATTCCCCTTTTTTTCTTTGAGAAATTGCTATTAACAGCTTGTATTGAGTATAGACTGTACTGTTGGTCTCTACTGCTATCTTTTTCTGTCTTTTGAATACAGAAATAATTGTTCTTGCTGCAAAATCAGCTTGTCCTCGACCTGATTTCTTCCCATCTACCTGAATTTTACTTGGAGTCACTTTCCATTTTAAAAACCTTTAGCCTGTAAGGTCCTGCAGAGAGTTAGTGCCTGGAGGAGCTTCCCCGTCCCCAAACCAGTAAACCCATGCACTGCTCTTAATGGTGCAATTTAGTCTTGACTGTATCCAAGAGTATTTCCCTTCCCCCATTTGAAATGGTGCCCCTCTCTCTTGGTTTTAGTTTCCTTTCTGTAAAATGGAAAGAACTAATATAGTCACAGTGTTGTAAGAAACAAGATTGCCTGACTAGTTGAAGCATCTTTTCTCTGAAATCATTTCCGTTTTCTGCATGCTGATACAAGGGGAGGTCTTACCTGTGATTTGTAAATCTCTTCTATTTCCCACACATGTAATTCAAAACTATTCTTTAAAAAGTATATTTTTAAAAATGGATTTCTCTGTTTCCAATCACACAATAGCAACATTCATGTCTGTTCCCCAGGTGAGAGAGGCTTAAAATAACTTTTAATGTCACACAGGGAAACTTTTGAGTCTTTTTCTCAGATGCACATAACAGAAACCTAATTGGTCCTGGGATTCTGTAAAATATTTAGTGTAGGCTAGACCTGGTTGCTGAGGCACAAATTCATGGTGGTGAAGATGGATGCGGATTTACCGCCCTTTTGTATTAGCTGCCCTAACTGTTGGATGAGCCTAAAAGGGAACAAATTTCTGCTATCCCATCAAATCAGTCAAATCCCATTAAAGTCAAGCACAAGGATGCTTGTTGTTGTTTTAAAAGCCTGATATTTTTTTAAACCTAGAAGCCTGGGGCACTATCTATGTGTGCGTGTAGAGAGAGGTGTCCTTGCCATTGGGCAGTGGTTGGCAAGCCCACTGATTGTTCCAGACAGGCATAAGCAAAGAGCATTCAAGTTCTCTCCAGAACCACATAAACAAAGCTCTGAAAGGGCAAGGAGAATCCTGATGTAGTTTTGTTCTTTTCCTCAATTGGCTTTGCAGGACCGTTTCTCAATCCCTTTAAGCTGCAGAGTTTCTATCACAGTGTTGTTTTTGTATCAGCACTGCAGCCAGCTTGGTACAATGGTTTGAGTGCTGGACTAGGAATCTGGGGGGTTGTCCAAATGGTTGAAAAACTCATCAGAGAATGTGAGGAGAATCCTACCTGTCCTAATGGCATTCCATGTGATTTCGCCACATTGTGATGGAAGAGGGCAAAAAAGGCCAAAAGCTTGCCAGAAAAGCCTTTGCAGCTTTTCCCGTCTTTAAAAAAACAACAACCAGGAGGTGCACATTTCTGCTCAGTAAGACAAGCAAGTCGATCTGACTTGCTTGCCCAAATAAGAAGAAGTGCAAATCTGATTGGCCGGATGAGTGTAGGCTTGATAACAAGCAAGCACCTGCTGTCGCCATGTTGGATTTTCACTTTAACGGACAAGCGCTAAGGCGAGAAAATGGGGTGTTGGGGTTTGTGTGTGTGTGTGTGTTCAAGCAAAAAATCACTCAATCACATCTTGGACATCTTTTTAAAAAATAAGATCATTGGCAGCAAATTGAGGTAAGTGCAAATGCGAGTAAATCACAGCCACCGTGTTTATGCAAAGCTTATGGGGGCAGAAAAACCATTAGGACAAGTCACAGCTGCTGCGAAATGTCATTACTATGAGGGAGTTCATTTTTTATGGGCTTGTATAATAGACAAGCCCTGGGAGCCCAAGGTCCAGATCTCTGCTCAGCCATGGAAACCTACTGGGTGGCTCTGGGAAAGCCATACTCTCTCATGCCTCAGAGGAGGGTAATCACAAAATCACCCTTGTAGAGATCTTGGCTATGATATGGTCACCATAAGTTAGAATTGACTTCAAGGCACATAACAAGAACTGGGACAGTACATTACTGAAGACAGAAAAGAAGTAGGTATTTGAAATTCCACTTTATGCATAATGAGATTCGATGAATTTTTGATCCCTGATAGATACAGTGAGAAGTACAACACTTCAGTTTTGTCTCATTACAGGAAGGAAGTCACTCACTGATAATGTAAAAGCAAGCACTCCTGTCTTGGTCTTTGATAAACCTCTCTGTCCAACAGGTATTAGGCCATGGGTTCTTGATATAGTAACCCCCACCTTGCTGCCATTTTCATTAGATGCTACTTTGTCAATACCCACCTCATACAAAAGAGATGATATACAGATTTGTATCTTTCGTCTTTTCTGAGTACTGACAACCCTTTTTCTTTCCAAAGAGCTAATAAAAGTGAGAAAAATACTCTTGCATCAAGAATATACTTCTGGTAACCAGCTGACAACAGGAAGCAAACCAGGGAGTAAAACCACTCAGCCCATCTACAGCCGGGGTGTACCTGGATCACTATATCTCATGTATTTGTTTTGCATATTTATTTATCTGCTTTCTAAGAATCTCACTTTAGCCAGTAATATTTTAATATATTTCAGTTTGGGAGGGAAGATAGGATTTCTGAGATTGAAATTAATCCCCGTTTGCTTCCCCATGCAAATTTTGGTACAAATCTGAAATGGAACAGATGTGTTTTGAAAAAATGAAAATTCATTATCACTCAGATTTATGTTTTTTATATATACTGACATACACTCCCTGAAGAAACCAGTGTTCCAAAGCTTAGGAGCAGGCCTTTGCTCCTCCAAATTAAAACAGGGGAGATGAGGGAACAAAATATATACATGATGTTTCACTTTCCTAATTTGAATGGAAAGGGATTACTTTTTATATACTGCTGGTATATAAAAGTATACACACACACACACACACACACACACACACAAATATAACTAAACACATCATATTTGTATGTGTACATTTGTGTTCACAAGTATGTTTAAAAAGTATAAATGCAAACCAACCATTGAACTTAGGGGAAAGTACAAAGCATTTTCACAGTGATTTTAAAGTTGGAATTAGAAATCAGTTCTCAGTGCTTGCCATTTTCATGCTCATAGCCTCCAGGGAGAGAAGGCAGCAAAATCAGGATGGTCTGTAAATTAATCTAGCTTCTAGGCCACAGTGCACCTCTCCCATCCTACAACTAAAAATCTGCTACCAGGGAGAAGTGACTACTTTCATTACCAAGACTGAGAAGGCTCCATGGTGAATTAGGCCTTTGCCCCTACTGGGGCATTCGCTCTGAAACCACTTCTAGGCCAAGGAAATCATGTATTGATGGCAGAGGCATGCTCACTATAAAGACATCCCCCCTCTTTTTTTAGTACACTTCAGCAATAGTGCTGTTCCCAAGGGTGGAAGATAAATGGCTTATTCCTCTAAACGGGCTGATAGCCCAGGACCATGATATATATAAAAAAGTCCTCCTTGCAGCCTCATCCTTTTATAATAGAGGTGGGCAACTGTTAGCCTTCCAGTCTCCTTTTGAATTGCAATTCCCGTAATTCCATGCCTTGGCTATTCTGGGTAGGGCTGATGGGAGATGTTAGCCAAAAACATTTGGAGGCCCACAGTTGCCTTTGAAATTAAATGAGATGTAGGGAGTAGGGTACTTTTTTCATATGTCATCTTATATAATCCCTCTGGAACAGGATGGCTGGCATGAGAAACAGTGACATTATTTGAGAAATTGACCCTTTTCCACTTCTTATTGAGATGAGAGAGCTGAGGTGACTGAAGCCTCTCCCCCACAGCACAATCAGACCAGAGAAGTTTTGTGTACCTAATGTATTCTAAGATGGAAGCCACTGTCTTGTAATGTATAACAACATTATCTTTGTGGCTTATGCGAACAGACTTTTTTTGTGGACTCCAAATATGAAGGGATGTCTTTACTCTGGGAGCTTGCAACATGGTTTGCAGGTTTAGACAAGATTAGGCTTTGGTGCACCACAGTGAAATGGTTTCTAAAGCAACTGGGACTCCTTCAGTGACACCTCAGGCACAGCCTCAGGTAGCTGACGGTGGAATCTGTATTGCAGGATCTCCCAGAGTCATAAGGGAGTCAGATTCCATAATGCTCATGTGGCCCCACAGCCTGGATACAATTAGTGCTCTGTGATTCCATTCCTTAAGATTTCTCAAGATCCCTGCTCAGTTTTTGGAGCCGACAGTGCCCAATGAGGTACCCTGCACATAGGCCATAATGGCGTTTTGAAGAAAGCTGGCTCGCTGAGCTTCCTCCTCCCTCATTCTGGAGATCTCTGCCTCCCGAACCCGCAGCTTCTCCTGTATGCTTGAGATTTCACCCTCTTTGTCCAGCAGTGCCTCCCGGTGGTTACTGGACAGCACTGCACAAAGAAGAATGAAAATATTATGGCACTTTCACATACATATACAATGTGGGACAGCAAATGGAGTATTGAGAGACGAAATCTATTCTCTCTTCAACAAATGTACCTTTCAGCTGCCGCTCCAGGGCTGCAATCTTCTCTCGCATCCCTTCCTGTGCCGTTCTCTCGGCCTCCAGGTGCCCAATCTGCTCCTGCAGCTCCACTCGCACTTTGTTGACCTCTGTGACTTTTTCCTGTTCCTTCCTGCTCAGCTCCTACACACAGGGGGTAAAGTCATCAGTGGCCTATGGTCTGAGAAGACAGGGATGCAGGTAGCGTCACAAAGCTTAGCAGACCTATTGTACCAGGGTGAGGGACTTTGGTGGATCCATGGGCCAATTTTCCCCCTTCCCTTTGGATGTGCTGCGCTCCAACAAAACTGTTTCTAGGAGTGCAATTTTCCATTATTTATATTAAAAAATATTTGGGGTGGAGGGATAGGAGCTGAGAGTGTCTCCACAGCCTGAAAAAAACAGGGGGCAACTCCATCCCAGTACTATATTTACACCTAATCATGAGTCTTAACACATCTCTAATGTTTCTTCTGTATTTCCTTGAATATTTATTGGCATCAGACGTTTGTGCACGGTTAGAAGTTATGACAAGAAGCTGATTAAAACAAACTTCTAGCTTACCCATAATGCTGGTCCTGGCTAAATCATGTACAGTAGGACCCCCGTATCCATGGGGGATTGGCTCCAGCCCCCCCCCCGGTTGATAACAAAATCTGCAGATAATAACGAATGCCCCCGTCGCCATTTCTATCCCAGGAGCGATCCTGGGCAGTGATCCCAGGGGCAAAGGGAGGAGGGAGATCTCTCCTCCCTTCCCTCCCCCCCCCCCGCATAGCCAATTCAGCCTGGGCAGCAATCCTGAGGGCAAAGGGAGGAGAGATCTGTGAATGCGGGGGTGCTATTGTATGCTATTGTATGTATACTACATTATATGTCGTTTAATACACACACTGCATAACACAAAACCTGGACCACCAGGCATATATTTGTTTACAAGTAAGTTGCTAGACCTCATGACTATGTAGACTTTAGAAAGTTTTATTTATTTAGTTCATTTTTATCCCACCTTTCCTCAAAAGAGTTGAAGGCAGTGTTCATTGTCTTTCATTTTTATCCTCAGAACCAACCTTGTGATGTAGTACAGTAGCATGCGCGTATCCGCTAACTCGCCAACCACAGATTCAATTAACCACGGTTGGCGATGGCGGGGGGAAGGGAGGGGGAGGAGGGATTCCCTGTCCCTTCCCCTGGAAGGGCTCCTGTCACTGTGGCGGTGGTCACAGGGGTGATGGGAGGGTGGAGAAGCGAACTGGAGTTGTCCCCTTCCCCCTTTGTCTGCATGATCCGCTGCCGTGGCAGGGGCAAAAGGGTGGAGGAGTGAACTGGCCATATCCCCTTCCCCCTTTGCCCCCCCGTGATCACTGCTGTGGTGGGACCATGGACAAAGGGGGCGGAGAAGCGAACTGGCCTCGTTCCCTTCCCCCTTTGCCCCCGTGAACGCTGTCGCGGTGGGGCTATGGCGGGGGTGAAGGGGGCGGAGGAACAAACTCACCCCCCCCCTTTCCCCCGGGATGGTGTTCACTATTATCCATGGAATTCACCATCCGCAGGCAACCCTGGAACCAATCCCCTACATATGCAGGGGTGCTACTGTAATGCAAAGAGTTGGTGACTGATTGGTTTAAGGCCATCCAGAGAGATTCGTAGCTGAGTAGGCATTTGAACCTGGGTCTTCTCATACCTAGTCCAAAATTCTTGATCACTATACCACAATGGTTGTTGAGAAATTGCCCAAAAAGGACTTCCAGTGGTCAGAGAAGCTGCTCTGTCTTGCCCTGTCCTGGTTTTTTAAAATTTAGTCTACCATTTCCTGCTCTTTCAGAAATTCTCTCTCTGCCTTTTCTTCACAAACGAAGATTCAAGAAAGACTCATCCTGCGCTTTTTGCAAGCGCGCTGATGACTAAAAAGGCCAATCTGAGATAAACAAGTCCAGTTGCAGAAAGCACAGCAGAAGGTCTCCTTGGGTGATGTTTCCGGGTTGTGATTCTTTCTGCGTTGTCGTTTCTCTTCAGGACTTGTTCGGCGTGAGTTCTCAAATAAGGCTGCAGCATTGTGGATAGTGCGTCTCCATGCCTCCCAATGTGAGGCCAGGGCGGACCACTGTTGGTGATCAATTTGGTCGAGCCTGAGATGTTGTTTCAGGGAGTCCTTGTATCGCTTTTTTGGAGCGCCCCTCTTATGTTGACTCATGGTGAATTCACCGTAGAGTACTATTTTGGGGAGGCGATGGTCCTCCATCCTAGAAACGTGCCCTGCCCAGCGCAGCTGTGTTCTCAATATCATGGCCTCAATGCTGGTGATCCCTGTTTGCTCAAGGACAGCAACATTCATCACATAGTCAGTCCAGTGTATATTTAGGATTGTCCATATACAGCACTGATGAAAGCGTTCAAGGAGTTGTAAGTGGTGGCGATAGGTGACCCATGTAATTAACTAATACAGTATAAATTCTGTACCTATAGGGCAGCAATCAATTATGTATAACTGAACTTATGAATATATGAAAACAGATTTACCATTCATTCCCTGATATGTTTACTCAGAATTATGCTCCACTGAATTCAGTGGGACTTCCTCCCAGCTAATTTAGCATAGGACTGGAGTCTTAATTTGAGTGCAGATGTTGCGTTCCTTTGTTTTAGAGTATACTCTGCTTCTCTCTCCTTTCAAGCCAAAGTCTTCCTTTACCTGCTGAAGCTCTTCCACTCGCCTTCTGAGTCCTTCCACCTGCAGGCTCATCTGACTTTCCTTCGCATGGGCCTCAACCACAGCTTGTTTCTGCTGTAGACAGTAATTCTGAGCCTCATCACGAGACTGCATCATCAGCCGCAGCTTCTCCTCTAGGTGCTCCAACCGTTGTTGCTGTGAATTGCCCAAAAGACAGGGGGAAGGAAATGTTAAAATGTAACACTGATAGGTGCTATTCAGCACTTTCACCCAGTTCATAAAATCTTATGAGCCACCCTTTATGTGAAGATCTCAGGGCAGTGTACGATAAAGGGAGGTTCAGACCATAGGGTTGATAAAACCAGAAATCTCTGCCCAAAGAGATCAATCTCTTTCAACTGTCCAGCTGTATTTACCTCTTCCAATCTGGCTTGGTTCTTGGCTTTGATGAGCTCCTCCTCAACTTGGCCTCGCTCTACAAGGGCAGCGGATTTCACTCGGCTCAGTTCCTAGTTACAAAACAGAAGAACATCACATGACAACTTCAGGCCACAAGAAATGAATGGGGTAGGCTTCCCTCTCTATCTAATCCAACAGGATGCACATAATCCTAGAGGCCACAGAAGCCAGGAATAGCATATGTTCTTTTCAGAAAGGTAAACTTGGGCAAAAAGCAGTTCATAATGCAGCATGGTACCCTAAGGCAAAACTGTTTCTCTCCCACTCACCTCCTCTAGCCCTATGCGGGTGGTCTCCAACCGCTGGATGCGTTCCTGCAGGGCATGCTCACTTGCCTCCATGTGATGTGTCATGTGATCTACCTGCATGACAAACAACATTGGTCAGGAGGAACCTAGCAGCCATCTGGTGTAACTCTCTGCTCTCTTCAGAAAATGGAAGCCCTCACTCCCTCATCTCAAAGTAGTCTTGACGTCTAGAGTAAACAGAACCTGGCCACACCAGGACTGGGGAGGTTCAGACCATAGGGTTGAATCTGGCCCTTCAGCATCCCAGTCAGGCTTCTGGGTTTCCTCAGATGGTCACACTCCCTTCCCCATAAGACTATTATTTGGTGGTTTTCCACTTTTGTGACCCTTCCCATTCTAAATGTTTGAAATGCTTCTCCTAAGGTCTAGTTACTAGGAGTCAGAGCTTTAAGTTAAATGACATTTTTCAACCCACTCTTGTGCCATTGGCCCCACCCAGCATTAGAATGCAGCTCGCTTTAGGTTGAAAAAGGTTCCCTATGCTTGCCTTTCACCAAAATGATTTTGGGGAGTGTGACGCACAGGTGCACCAGCCAAATTTACATCACCACTCAGCCTGGCCACCTTGTCACTTTTGCTGCCACCACGTTTGTGTCACAGGTGTTTTCACCTCCCACTGCTGCCGCCAAACTATTAAACGGTGGAGACCACAGTTCCACTATTAGATGGATAGTACTTGCATCTGTGTGTGGGGGTTCACAGGATTAGAGTGCCCACTACATATCAGTAAGGCCAAATAAACTCATGAGGAGACTGGATATGAATAATAAACATAAAGTTGGATTTATTGTTCTAACAAGATAACAGAACTACTTTGGTATTTATTTTTGTCCAGCCTCTATTCCTTCTACTACATATTCTTCCTGCACATTCTTTCAGCTTCACTCATAGCCATACATGCTTTCCAGCCTCTCCTCAACACATCACATCTTTCATTCTCCCTTTCAACTATCAACTCTCTTCTCAACTGTCATTCTCTCCCTCTCTTCCAACTGTCTTAAAACATCTGTCCAGACTTAAAACATCCAGAAGCCCCTCCCCTTTCAGTCCCCTGCCATAGGATTGGCTCCTGGAACACACTATTCCCATTCGCTCATCCAGCCATTCGTCACAAGGAGAGCCTTCAGTTCCTTACTCTTCATCCCAGTGTGACAGGCTTAAACAGGGCAAGGTGTATTGTACTGGACCAGCCTTAGGAGGAAAGAAAAGTGGCCTGGATTTGAAGCATGGGGCAGCAATGCAATACTGGTTTAATCTACTAAGCGATGTGGACACTTGCACGTGGTAGTATTCCAGGGGCTCCAGGTTAAATGGAAACTCCTCCAAAGAGGAATGCAATTCCCCCTATCCTGATGCAGATTCTTGGGCAGCAGGTGTGAAGTGCAGAAGGTACTGTAAAAACATCAATTCAACTAGTACAGAGCATGGGGAAATGGGCATTCTGCAAGTGGGAAAATCTCTAAGAGGGAACAGTTTCTCTGTCAGCTGTAGGTACTGCTGTGCCAACAGTTTTCTCTTGGGGCAGCCTCTTCCCCTTATTTTCATTCTGTTATGTGGAAGAGGGAAAAGGGGTTGAAAACCCTTGTACAGGAAACTCAATTGCCCCCAGATCATAGCTAACAATAAAATGCTGAAGCTGGGAGCAAACTTTAGGTGTATATACCACAATAAAATAGTTTGAACCAACTCTGTGTCCTCCAACCCTGCTGTCTGCTGTTTCATACCACTTTGAACATATCTTATCTCACCAGATTCCTGAAGCTCAGCAGGATCAAGGCACTTGGATGGGAGACAGCCAGGGAATAGCAGGGATCTCTGGGCAGGGCTTGGCTGGAATCCTGCCTCAAAACCCTGGAGAACCTTTGCTGCCTGTCAGAGTTGATGGGACTGGACCAGAAGGACCAATGGCCTCACTCCGTATGAGGCAGCTTCCTGTTTTTCTCCCCCATAATAGCAGTCGTTTGCTTATCAGAATCCCTTTTACTCAGGAGAGTCACTTAAGGTCACAGTAGCCTTCTTCTCACCTCCTTTAGCCGAAGGGCCTCTGCATCCTCAAGGACCTGCTTGAACCTCTTCTTCTCCATTTCCAAGCGCTCTGAGGGAAAACAGGAAGGCGGACCACCAGTGAGGTGCCACCCCTTTAAACTCTCCACCCCTTCCCCAGACTAGTGTCCAGGCTCTAGCTTGTCAGGAACAGATTAAGACTCCCAACCATGCTCACCTTCGGCCTGTACAGCCCGCAGTTTCATTTCTGCCGTTGTGTGGGTCAGGTCTTCCTTTACCTGGAACAACTGCTCCTGCTGTGTTTTGCACCTTCTTTCCAGTTCAGCTACCTAGAAGGAAGCCGGTCTCATGTCATAGAAAAAAAGTTAAGGCTCTGTACCCTCTCTCCTGGAACAAGGTGAGAGTAGAGAAACCTATGCTAACCTGGAATAGATCTTTTGGTCTACACTAGACCTTTTGGTCTACAACTACCATCACCCCAATGGGAACTGTAGTCTCACACGTGGGATAGGCTGGTGTGGAAACACTCAGCCAACACTGATAAGAGGGCAAGCTGGGTTGTGGGGAGTTCTGAGGGAGAATCTCAGGTGAATTAAACATTGGGAATACTTGAAAAACATTATCCTACTTGATTCCTGAGCAGGAGGTTTTTCTCATTGGCTGCTGAAAGTTCACGCTGAAGTCTTGCTTCTCGATCAGCAGAATCCTACAAAGTCAGAGAGTGGCAGCAATCAGTCCCTCTTGTCCAACCCCTCCCCACTGCCATTTTTCCATACATTAAGAGTGGGGAACCTATTTCAGCTTGAGGAATGAATCCAACATCAGAAAGGCTCTTGGGGGCTGCATTCCAGTGGTGGGTGGGGCCAAAGGAGTGTGACTGAAAGCACCAAAAGGTTTTACCTTAAAGTTCTCACTGCCAATAACTAGGCCTTAGTACAAGTTTTCGACCATTCAGAATGTGTGTGTGTGGGGATACTATACAGAAGCTGGGAAGCCAACAAGTTTTGATGTCATGGGGAAGGAAGAATAACTCTCTAGGGAAAGCTAGAGCCAGATTCACCCCCAAAGCCAGAAGGCTCCCTGCTTCTGCCATTCAACTCCCTCTTTCCTCTAAGGCCTTTGATACAGTTTGAGTATTGCCTTCCAAACGATCCCTGCCCCCATCAGATTTGGGTTTCTTCCCTAAGAAAAAAGGTTATTGCTCCTGGACTTCATGCAGGGCCACAGATATCAGTCTCGATCACACATGGTGCCAAGCTTGCTGAAATCACCCCAACCTGCCTTCTTATGTTGCTGCAACTCCTTGGCCTGGTTCTCCACCAGCTCCGCCTGCTCCTGCTTGGCTGTGCTCAGCAACTCTCCCAGGTTGCACACCTTCTGCTCTGACAGAGCCAAAGCGGCCTCAGTCATCTGGAGCCTGCAAGGCAGAAAGGGTCACATCAGCCAGGCTAAGGAGAGTGCTGAGTCTCAATGAGCTTGCTGTGTGGCAATAGAAGGGGATAGAATGCAACAAGGCAAAACCAGCACTTGAAGAAATGTGGCCGGAATCAGAGGCTGAAGGAGCTAAAAATTAAAGACTGCCCTTCATCTTTTCTTCTGTCTCCAAGACCTTTCTATTCAGAAACCTCATACTGGAGCTGAGTATGTGCAGAAGCATTCTCAGAACGAATTAACCCAGAATTAATACCCATCCCTCACAGGCTTTTCTCAAGATTAACAACCTGTTTCACAGAACAGGCCACATTTTCCATCTCTCTGTGCAGTACTGGCCAACCTTTTCAGCAAGTGTGCCACAAGTCAAAAGTATGAGAGACTGTGTGCGTTACAGCAGCAGTCTTCCACTTTTCCAGACATACAGCTCGCTGTTAAATTAAACACCCTTTTCGAGTCCATTGATCCTCCACCGCAAATCTTCCCTCTGTATGGTAATACGAGTATAGCTATTGCAACTCATTTGAGGTCAGGCAGCAACCCAAGGAGATCAATTGCTATATTGTATGTACGGTATGTATATACATATAGCCTCCAGTGCCTTGGTATGATGGTTTTGCTTCCAAGATGACTGAGGTGAAGAGCATGTAGTAGTACAACAATGGGGAACCAAAGAGAAGTGCAAAGCTTTGATTCAATACAGACCCACAGGCGTCTCATCTAGAAATGCCACTTGTTTTTGTTACTGGGGCCACAGATGGTGCCCATGCCATAGGCTGGGAATCCACAACTTGAAGCAGTCTATATATTATTCAGTGGTTTTAGACATACATTCATGTACATGATCACGGTGATAAAATGATGCAAAGCAAGTGACCTCTCAAAGTAGATAATATGTGATTTTCAAATTTGTCTATATTATTGGGGAGGAAAAACGGGAGACAATGTCTCAAGGTGTTTAATGGATTAATGATTGCTCTTCTTCCTGTCCAGTAAATAGTGTGAGAGTTTCAGCTCTAGAAATTTCTTAAGTTACATGTTAAATACATATGTGCAGATTATGGGCAGTGTACAAATGTAATAACGATTTCATACATTGTAAAATTACTGTACTCATTTTATTTCATATTTATGTATTACCTCTCTCTTTGGGATTTTATATAGCCCATGAAGAAGGTGTATGGGAAAATATACAGGTTAAAACATGTTGGGCTTTTTATCAAAACATCATTCATCCATCGAGCACCTAGAGATGTGTCTCCGTTTTTTCCTCCTGATTTTATTGGGTGTACTCCAGTTTTTGCTTCCTTATATAATTGGGGAACAATAAAGCTTTTTACCTTTCACATGGCCAATGATATTGATTCAGATAGAAATCTACACCGTTTAAACCAGAAGTAGGGAACCTGTGGCCTTTTAAGTGTTGCTGGACTGGAGCTTCTATCATCTTTGACTACTGGTCATACTGCCTGGGGCTGATGGGAGTTGGAATCCAAAACTCCAACTTGATCAACCCACAAGGGAAACAATATTTACTATGCTCATCATATACGTATAAACAAGTCTGTACCATCCAGGAATATTTCCCTATGCAAATGCTGAATTCAGATGCTGAGATAAACAAGATACTGTCCTGTCTTTAAATTATTTTTGCTTACTCCAAAACTGAGCTAAAACAAGCAGGGTCAAGTGTCTAATGTAATACATTTGGGCAAACAAAGGGCTGTCATATGGAAGATGAAGCAACATTGTTTTCTGCTGCTCCACAGGATAGGACCCTAAGCCAATGGATTAAAATGATAAGAAAGAAAATTCCAACTAAATGTTAGAAAGAACTTTGTGATGATAAGAGCTGTTTGGCAGTGGAAGAGACTACCTCAATAGGTGGTGGACTCTCCTTTGCTGGAAGTTTTAAAATAAGAGGTTGGATGGCTATGTTAGCATGCTTTGCTACCCCTCCCCGTGAGATTCCACAACTGGATATATTAGACACTTTTCAGGGTCACATTGGCTTAAGCAGACAGGAGGTCAGTTGAAAGTCACAACGGCTTGAGACATGTCTAGGAATATAATGGTGGGAAAGCCCAAGTTATGCAGAAAGCCCCTGTAATGGGTTTATGCTAACAACCCAGTCGTTAAATGGTATATGCTAATCCTTTCTTCCAGCCCTGGTCATTTCAAGCTATAATTCAATCAAGCAACCATTCATCATTCTATACCCTATAGAAATCTCTCCTCACACCCCCTCCTGTCCAACCTTACAAGGTTGTCACAGGCCCATCAATGTTCTCTCTCTCCACAATTAAAGCAATCAGTTGAGTTTCTGTTCCTTTTGTCTATTCCCTGGGAGAGCCATCCAAGCTTTGTTATTACTAACTTGCCTCTCCAAGGCATGGAACAGAGCATAAATATCACAGGCCTAACAATAGCAAGGTGTGCTACAGTGTATGGGCCTGGACACTCTCTTTCTCGGTGCACCATGGATCAGAACCTCCCGTGCCACCCTCAAATGCCTGTCTGAGTATCTTCACTGCATGGAACTACCTTCTCTTCAAGACTGGTAACTATCACCCTATCTTCCTGGACCTCTCTCCTTATCCAACCTTTCTGCCTTACTCTGCTATAGCCCTGTATGGTCCATAAGAACGTCTGTTGTGTATGTTAGTTTACTTTCTGTATTATTCCAATAAAATACTTTTGTTTTATTTTAACTGGAGCCTCTTCTACAGTTAATACCGGTATACATAGGTGAAAAGATTCCCAAAGTTACACTCCTCTATCAGGCCTCCTGTTTGAGCTAATAAAAATTCCCCTAACTAGATTTTAGCAACATGGGTGGGACTCTAACATACCCCCCCCCACCTCTGAACTAGGAGACATTTGGGATCCCTTCCAATCTTATGATTTACTCCTCCTCTTCCACAATTAACTTCTTGTTAATTTGAAATGCAAGGCTGAGCAATGCCCACATCGATGCAGACTAGGAATCTATTATCAGATTATACTGAGAATGATTGTATAGTTTCTTCAAGCCCTTGTCCAGCCTGCTTCCAGAGTTTTGTTCCTCCTTACTTTGCTTTTAGAGAGTTCATCACAGAATGTCGCTCATTCAGGGCCTCCTGTAGCTGCCCGACTCGCACTGCTGATACCCTGCAGAGTGAACAGAAGGCAAAATCCAGGTACAAGACCAACCAACCAGAAAGCCAAGAACAGGTAAGCAAGTGGCAAAGTTGTAACAAAAGAGAAGTTAAGTATTGGCTAAAATAGGACAAATTCGACAAATGGAGAACGGGTCTTTAAAATAATAGTGTGTTTTCATGAACTGTCCTAAGTAGCCCAGCAGGTATCCCAGTTACTATTATGACATATCATCTTGGTCTACAGTTTGCCTTTGGCTTCTGTGATTCATGATGCCATGAATCTAATTAACAAAGATGCTGAGCTGGATTCAATGGCATCACTTTATTGATGGAGCTGCTTCAGCCAGTGGATCTGGGAGGGGGTGATCCCCTGTTTCCTCTGTGGACATCACACACCCTCAAACTCTGCTCCAGATGACTGAGAAACCCTCCAAAAGCAAGGTTTGAGGCAGTGAAGATTGCTACAGGGCACAAGAAAGTAGAGAAGACAAAAGCTTAACTGTGCTAACCAGTTGCTGAGCACATTTCAAAACCCATTAATGTACTAGTGCTAGCTATGGAGTAGTTACTGTAGACTACTGAAAAATATATTCAGCAGACAAAGCTTAAGACCACAATGAGAACAGACTGGCATTTTGTGTGAAGATCTTCACATAAAGAGGATAAACTTTAGAATGACTGGAACATGAATTGACATAACCTAGGCCAGTGATGGGTTTTGTGTGGTCCTCTTGATGTTTTGGAACTGCAGTTCCCACCATTCCTCACCACTGACTATGTTGGCTCCAACCTGTGACCTAGGCCTAAATCCAATTGCTAGTCCCAACTAGGGTTTGTTGTTGTGTGCTTTCCAGTCGTTTCTGACTGATGGCAACTCTAAGGTGACCATATCTTGGGGCTTTCTTGGCAAGATTTGTTCAAAGGGGGTTTGTTATTACCTTCCTCTGAGAGGGTGACTTGCCCAAGATCACTCAGTAAGTTTCTATGGCTGAGGAGAGAGTTGAACCCTGGGCTCCTGAAGTCCTAGTTCAACACTTAAACCTCTATGCCATGCTGGCTCCCCACAACTAGAGTAGGCCCACTGAATCAATTATTAAATTAGTAATCAACATATATGTCAATAATGTTGATTCAACAGGTCTACTTCAACTGGCATTAGTGATCTGATTTAGGTCCTAGAATAGTTAAGAAAAGTACACACGTAAAGTTGCATTGTGCAGTCTGCCTGCACAATGTAGGCAGACTATGTTTACATTGGAGGAGTAAATTAAGACTCAGAGCATAATCCCATGTTTTCTGAAATCACCAGCTGGTTACTAACTCTGTGTTTAGATTAGTGATACAAAGCAAAAATGAAGCAACACTTCAGTTTTAGTGCTGTATTTTCATACTACATCTGAAGCTACTGTTGATTTTACCTTTCAAGAGCACTGGGAGGAAGATCTCACACTGCATCAAGAAGCCTCTACCAAATTAGTGTCCCGACCTCTAAGTCTTGAGCATCAGAGTTATGTCAGTAAGTTACTGTCTGCTTCTGTGATATACTGTACTGCTAAAACTTATCAATCCAGTTGACAGTGGGTATTTTATTGGGCATAAACCATGATACCTGTTTTCTGTCAACATCACTAAGGTGCAGTTTACACGATGAAAATGTAGTGGGAAGAATTCGTGTCGATCCCTGGCAGTTTACACGTACATCGGATCGAGTATGTGATTTTCGGAAGGGGGGCCACCTTTTATCCCTCTACCTGCGGGACTTCCAGTCCCGCGGTTTGTGCCAGTTTTTTAAAAAGTCACTGGAGGATTCAGAAAATCAGAAATGTAAACAGCCTGGGACAAAATGTCTCGGTACCAGGGGATGACTGGAAATGGTGACTGGGGGCGGGCTTAGAGATCAGGGACCAGAAAAGGAGGGGTCAGTCACCCGTTCAACAGATCCAGCCTCACCAGCCGAAAACAAAGGCATCCCTTCCAGCTGCATGAAGGTTGATGTGTGTGTGTGTGCGCACGTGTGTGCGTGTACTCAATCACCTTTTTAAATGGATTTCTACACTGCATGCTACAGAGAGATTGTGGTGGGCAGAGGGTCGCCCATTCATCCCCTGCCTTGGTCACCTCCCTGGATCTGAACGTGCACAGTAAAATATTCCAGCCTCTGAGCGAATGAACACCCCTTAAATTCCCCCTCTCTGTGTCTGTGTCTTTCAAAATGCCTGTCTGTAGCTGGCTTGAAACATGAACTCTGCAGCTAATCTCTGCTGTAAGGGTTAACATTTTAAAGAGGCAAAGGGGAATATGATGCCTCCCCCCCTACTCGGCTTGATTTCAAATGGAGAGCACTCGTTTGTTCCTGCGTCTGAGTGAAAGATCTCAGTCTGGATCTTTCAAAATGCTTTCTGCCTCTTCTTAAAGGGTTAACATTTTAAAAAAGCAAGGGAAATAACAAACCTCTCCCCCCCTCTCCCCCCCCCAGCCAGCCAATAGCATCGCTTGTGGCGCAGAACTCTAAAGGAAGTGCGTCACTGAGGTTGAGAAAACACGAGTAATCGCATCCTTGATTGACAGCCAATAAATAAATAAATAAATAAAACCTAAAAAAAAAGCAGGACTTTGGACGTGTAAATATCAGTCACGGGACCACACGGGATATCCAGATCAGTGACATAAATCGTATAAACAGCGAGGGACAGATTCATGATCACAAAATCACAGTAAGCACCACGACAATTTCTGTCGTGTAACTGGCACCTAAATGTGCATAGAAATAAAACAATGCTCTTGAAAAGTGTGCAGGAGGAGCTGCTGCTAACAACTAATCCATTTGGTAGACCAGAGGTTGCAGTGTGGATCAATCTAATGCAAATGCAACAAAAATTAGTTAGTGTGTATTAGATTATGTCAATGTTGTAGTGAATGTAATGGCACCACTTTATATTAGTAAGTGACAATATTGTCTTGGATAAGGTGATAATGTATTTCAGTTTGACTCAGTTTGTTTGTGAGTTTTATGCAATGTTGTCTGTAGTAAAAGAGGAATAGATTGTAAGATAATTTCTTTTTACATTGCAACTTTCAGGCTCATATTGTCCACACTTCATGCTGGATATGCTGTTCCCTTGCCATAGAGTATTGCTCTGCACATAAGTATGTGCTATCCTGTCAACTGTGGTGCACAGAGAGAATTCAGAGTTTTCATGTCTTCTGCATGAGATGATGTACCACATTAATCTTCTGGTAGCCATACTGAAATATGATTAATACTATCAGAAGTTGATGTTGGCTCCATACCTGAGTATTCATAATCTTACATTATAATGTCAGATATGTTTCTACCACCACGTTTTATGTTTGTACCACAAAACTAACAAAGCTGAGCTAAGCTGGATCATATCTTTGCAACTATAACAGCACTGCCTGAAGTTTAATTCACCTGCTGCTGCGGGTTATCTCCTCTCGCTGTTTGTCAATAGTATCCATCAGATCCAGGAACTGAAAGACAGGAATGTAAAATTAACATTGCAAGCTTGAAATAGATGCACTCTTATCATTGTACTGGGATAGCATCACCACTAGCTAAAACAAAGCTTCTCACTCAGCAGAGAAGTTGACCTACTCTTCTTTACAGTCATCCAGTTAATGGGTATATTTATATTAGACCGCCATCAGAGCCTTGTTCTAATGGACTCAGAGTGGTATATGTAGACTTTCCTCTCATCAACTTGGCATCATTAACCTGGCATTAACCCTGTAAGGAAGGTTGGATTAAGGTCAACCAGTCAGCTATGAGGTTGAGCAAAGGCTTGAACTTGTGTCTGCCCAAAGCTCTATGCACTGGACCACACCTGTTTGCTTCTTAGGGAAATGTTAGTGGTCACAAGGGTAAATACCAAAGTTCTGAACAACAACCTGGAAGCTCTGTCAAGGATAAAGAGAGTCCTATGGTGAGAAAACTATAAAAACAATAAACAATTTAATGTTCAGTAATTAGAAATCAGAACATTAAAGGACAAAAATTGATAACTTATTAAAACTTAAGACTTATCATTATTAAGATTTATTAAAAGGAAAAGAACAGAAATATCAGATCAAAAATACTGAAGAACTACAAGAGGAACGAATTAATTATAACTGGTTCCAATGTAAGTAGATATGTGAACAATATAAAAGAGACGAGAAGATATATGGCACAGAAGACCAAAAAACAGAATTTGAAATAATCTGAGCATGAAGTAAACAACATTTAATATCGAAAGTATATAAGTATCTACTAAAACTGGAAAAAGAAAAAGACCTAGTGAAGGATAATATGATAAATTGGCCACCCCATAAGTTTAGACCAATGGAAAAGATCATGGAAAAAAGGTATAAAAATGACAAGACCATTGGCACTGAAAGAAAACTTTTATAAAACCTTTTTCAGGTGGCATCTTACACCAGACAGACTTTCGAAAATGTTTAAAAACCAAGATAATAGATGTTGGAAATACCTAAAATCAAGAGGCACTTATTTCCATATATGGTGGTCATGCACAAAAGTTCAAAAATATTGGTCAAAAATACAAAAACTAATAAAAGAAATGACAGATTTGAATATACAAAAGAAACCTGAAATATTCCTCTTAAATATAATGGACAACATAATTCTGGAAAGGCAACAGAAAATCTTAATACATTTATTAAGTATATAATACTGCCCAGCCTCCTCGTGGGTTGAGGAATGTGGGATGGCCAGCTGGATGGGGGGGCTGGAGGGAGGACGCTGGAGGGAGGGGGCTTCGGGGAGGGTGGAAGGGTGGCTGGAGGGAGGGGGCTTCGCAGCCACCCACCCCCTCCCCAAAGCCACGATCGAGAGCCGGATCGCGGCTTCGGGGAAGGTGGAATGGTGGCTGGAGTGGGGGGCTGTCCAGCAACATTCGACCCCCTCCTCTGGGGAGCAACCGAGGACAGAAGGGGGAGAAGGCAGAGGGGGGGCGAATGAACCGTAAGCACTTTTCCTCAACCCCCTCCCCGCCTGATCTCCTGCCTCTTCGCTCCATTTGCGAAGGGAGCAAAGAGGCAGGAGTTCAGATGGCGGGGGGTGAAGCAAAGTGTATCCGGCGTATAAGACGAGCCCTGATTTGGAGCCTATTTTTCAGGGCTCAAGCGTGTCTTATACGCCGGAATATACGGTACCCTCATTGGATGAATGGAAAATAAAAGTCCTAGAAATGACTGAGAACAATCAAGTTACAAAATTAATAAAAGAAAACTCCCTAAATAATTTTTATCGAGACTGGGGTAAAACATTGGATTTCATAAAATAAAATTATGGAAAAAACCTGAAGATAAATTTGAAGGATTAAACGCTTAGTAATGCAGTATTATTAATGAAATTATGTACAGGGGATTAAAGTGCATACAATATACTCTAGCCAATCTAGACATAAGGAAGTGGTAAGGACATTTTAAAAATCAAGAGACTGAGTTTCATATAGGGGAGGTATGATAACATAGGTAAAAAGGAAATAAGTTTGGAACCAAGGGGGATTGGTTAATAAATATATATGTAAATATATATGAATATACCTGTGTAAAAATACCTAAAATAGAAACTATTTGTGAATATGTAATGATATTATGAGTAAGGTCCCGTTGTAAAGTTTGGAAAATTTATTTTTAATGTAAGGAAATTTTAAAAAATAAGATAAATAAATTAAAAAATGATAAAGAGAGGATTCCTTAGTCAAATGGCTATTAGCAAGAAGTTTAAGCAATTAGCTTTTTTAGGGTTCATCCAGAGGGGTCAAATGTGTTGGGGGATTATGGTATTTGTTGTTGTAGTTCCTGTTTTTTTGTTTTTTTTTTAAAGAAAACATTTCTGTTGACACACACTATCTTCTGGCAATTCCTGGCACTAGTTCCAACGTTTTATTCTCACCCTCAAGTGGGTTTCTTTTTAATTCGAGGCTACAGATGAACAAAATGTTCTCTTTTCTCCTATTCCTTCCTTTTTTTTCTTTTTTAGAGTTATAGTGGTTTAGTGCATTAGAAAAATAGGCACTTTTGCACTATAACTCTATAATGCTTTTAAAAGAAATTAATTCCGAGAGAAGAAAATTTACAGTTCAAACCATATGGCCATCTCAGCAAATTATGCTCCAGTTTAAAAAACAAAAACTTTTTGATAGGCCCTAGTGTGGATCCAAGAAATTACTAGAAGCATCCCCCACAAAATAATGGCCACAACAACCAGCAAACATGGCAAGACCCCAAGGAGCTATATTGTGAGAACCCACTTTTCTTGAGACCAAGCTGAATGAGCCCTTAGCCGACTGATCCAGGTCTTTGGGGGAGGCCAGGTTGTCCAGACTCTGGAAGACCCAGAGGGCTTCTCTATTTTTGTCTTCAGCTCTGGATGTAGGAGTTGAGACAACAGCTTTCACAAGAACAATCCTCCATATAGCAGACAAGATTAATGATTCCAGGCTCTCTCCCTTTGCTAGATTGTTCAAAGTAGCTTGCCATCAGATCTTAAGGGGGAAGCTTAGGTACACACTATTGATGAAAGGACTTAAGGTGAGCAATGGCTATCTCAGAGCTTTCTCCAACTGGATTGTCCCCACACAGCAGTGGGTGTTAATGGCAAGTGAGGGGAGAGGGAAGGATCCCCCACAAAAGCTAGGCAGGCACAGAAAGACTACCTGAGGCCCCTGCCTCCAGTTTCTCTATCCCTCTTGTGTCTCATAGCATCCCCTACCCTTAACTGAGCAGTGGGACAGATTCTTAGGAGATATTTTTAATAATTTTCATAGTTGTTTTCTCATCTGGGAGGCTGACTTTGAAGTATGTGCATCTTGAAAGACAGTAAATAAATAACAGTAATAAATTAAATAATAAAAAACTCCACCCTACCCGTGGTCAAACATCAGAAGCATTGTTCCACCAAACAGCAGCAGTGAGATGGGGAGCTTTGAGGCAGCAAAGGCCTACCAGGTGCTTCAGCATGGTCACATGGGTGCCACAGCAACCAAGAACACTTTGCTGGAGATGTCCTGCATATACTCACAAATGTTGTCAAACCAAACTGTTGGCATTAGGGAACCAACCTGTTTTGCTTTCTCTTCCTTCAAGCTCAACACCTCTTTGCTGAGCACTTGGGTCATATTACGACTCTTGTAGAGGATGGTCTGACGCTCTTGGTTATGTTCCATGGCTTGATCTGAGCCAGAGAGAAATAAGCAACATTGAAATGCCACCAAATTCTCTACATTCCATGGGGCTGTAGCTGTTCTGAGGTATTGCCACTTTTGACCCACGGCCACAGTGGGAAATTGAGCAATTACTATTAGCATGTGCCCAGAATGGGAGTACTATATAACATTAAAAAGGTAGAGCTGGATAAAAACAAAGTTCTGCTTGCTTCAGCATCCTGTTGCCAACAGTAAACAGCTAGATGTCTCTCTCTAGTTAAATCTAGTGGCTTCTCTTTCTCCTCATCATACTCACCACTTTAACTTGTCTGTGACTTTTCTACATAAATGGTTTCAAAGCAGATCACAGAACAAGAACAAAAAAATATCAATATGCCATTCCACTATGTAAAGCAGCCTACAAACAGGTCATGAAGACAATATTCCTCTCCCACTGTTGTTTCTCAATATATACTTTTTATTTTAAACAAATGCTACATAATATCACCATACACACCCAAACCCCATGATATATATTCCCAGCTTCAGAATCTCTTTGAAAATGTTGTTTCCATTTTTTTTGGTCTCACACTGGATAGCAACTTTATGTCTACCCAACTGTACAGAAAAGCAGGTCTGGTGTAGCGACTAAATTAACGACTCAAAGCACGTAGGGTCTGGCACAGTTGCTCACCCACAGCCTTCAGGATGTCACTGGGCACATTGTTCCCAGCCAGTTCCAGTTGTCGTAGTGCCCGGTTGCTATGCAGACAATTCAGGAGCGCACGCCCCCCCAGGAGTCCAATATTGTTCCAGCGCAGATCTAAGTGAGAAGCAAAAGAATCATAAGTCATATAGGCTGCCAGTATAATACAAGTTCTGCATCCCCCAAGTTTTGGGACATCAGCAGTTGAAACTGGACTGCCTTTGGAGAGGTGCATTATAAAAACAATTTAGAGAGGTACTTGGCTTTATAGAATTTGTTTTATCGAGAGAGTGGAACACTAATATCATGTAAGATTTCCTCTCATGCCAAGTGTCTCATTTGGACTAGGTAGAGAAAAAAATGATGAATTGTAGCAATCCATAATTTCAAAGTTTTCCTATTGGTAAAATTAGGGATATTAACACCCACTGATTTAGGGGCACTTTATACCACCAAATATTGGGCTAAAAAGGTGTTTGATGAAATTGCAAATGAAAAAAACCCACTTGGCCACAAGGTTAAAGGAATGAAAGACAGAAGGATCATGAGGAATCTCCAAAGGATGCATGTGCGCAGGCACACCCCCACACAGAATCTCCTCAAAGACCCTGTCCTTATAGATCTTTGGAATAGGACAAAAGGGGACCTGTATCCTCCCTGTTGATGCATACATTAACAGCAATAGCACAGGAGATGCTTCAGTTGCACTTGAGTAAAGCAGAATCATATGTGTGAGGCTGACATAATTACTTCCCATGCCCAAATGTTTTGTCAGGGCTGGGAACACACAGCCTATAGGCAGCCCCCCCCCCAGTTGCTCATGCAGCCCTCCTAGTGCTGCCCTGCTGCCAAAACCACAACTGTACTGCCCAAAGTTCAGTTGTGTTGCCACAGTCAACTGCACAAAACCCTGTCCCTCTCCCCTGCTTCGAAGACCCACATCCCTTATACTGTTTCCCCAACAAAGCTTCATTCTGAAGTGGTGGCCAGTGCTGTTTTGCTTCTTCCTTGTTTCAGACAGGACAAGCTGTGAGAAGCTCTGCTACTTCATATGGCTCTGTGATGCAAGGAAGATATTCCGGCATGTTCCTATACCCCAGATAGTCATTGTAATGAACAAGCAACCACAGAGATGGCAAACACAGTGGCAGCTGAATTGCACTGGTCAGTGTGGTGGCAGCAAACTTGGCAGTGCAGTGATCTCCAGTCAGTTCCAAGGGAACTGCAGTAGCATCTAAAAATGAGAAAGGCACCTATCACTCTGATATACTATCCTAGAATATTGCTTCAGCTCTCCTAGCATTCAGGGATCAGTCTGAAAAGTAAATTTGGGTAAGGATGCCTCAGAGCCAGATTATCACATGAGAAAAGCACTTCCCAGAGCACTGCTTAGCAAAGCAGAATCAGGACAAGCAATAAAGTTCAGCAGTTGAAGACACTATTATAACCCCAACCCGCACAAATCAGCCATGGGTTTTTGTGCTTCACTTGCTGGTTGATACTGACAGTGAGCAAATGTAGGGAAACATTACCTTTTGTGGGCTACAACTCAAGGATCTCTTAGCCAGCATGGCCACTGAGCTGGCTGGGGGATTCTGGGAGTTGTAGTCCAACAAAATAACTTTTCTAAGGTTTGGGTATATGTATACTCTTTTGCTAAAGCGATACAATGAAGGACGATTGCCCAGTTGCCCCCAAACCATGTCCAATTATCCAAGTGCTGCCTAGCTGCAATCCATCAGGATATAAGTCAGTTGCTCTGCAGATCACACAGGATGAATAAGAGCTATGCAGCAGATGCAGATAGATCTCTTAAGATTCAAGTCATTTCATAAAACTTTGGCATATAGAGAACTACAGCTATAGAATGGTGAGATTCCCAAGATAGTCCTGCATCACTTCTACATAAAGTGCTCAGAGGAATGAGTTGAGAAGTGGAGAAAAGATATCCCATTGCTTAGAAAGATCAGTCTTACCCAGTTCCTGCAGAGTGGAATTGCTTTTCAGTGCCATAGCTAGCTCTCCTGCCCCCTGGTGATTGATCTGGTTATTGCGCAAATCCAAGCGTTGCAGGTGACTGTTGGATGCAACGCCTTCACAGAATGTGGCAAAGCTTTCTTCCCATATACCCAAGTTGTTCCACTCCAAAGTGAGACTATCAGACAACAAAGGAGAACAGGTAATGGTAAAGGTAGAACCTAGCTATGAAGAAGAATGGAAAACTCAACTGTCCTCACAAAAGGATAAAACAGAAAGAATCCTTCTCTCATATTCTGTACTGTTTCTGTGCACGCATGTGCACACGCGTTACAACCACCACCACCAAAATCCATAAGCAGCCCTAGCCCCACCACAGATCTCCCTGTCATTGCTCACCTCCTAATAGACTTGTTTTGCCGGAGCAGTTTTCCCAGAGCTTCAGCCCCCACAGCTCGCAGGTTGTTCCCCTGAAAGTAACCAGTCCCTAGTCAGTGTCTTGCTCGGAGCCTGGAAAAGTGATTTTAGTTCTGCAGTTCTGCCCATTTGCAGAACTTGGGAAAGCTATTTTTGGACAACTGCCACTATCTTCCAGGCAGGATAGCCACTAGCCAGATTGGCTAAGGGATGCCAGGAGCTGTCATCCAAAAAAAAATGTTTTTTCCCCAAGCTCTGATCCTGCTGCAAATCTGTCTACCCAGAAACACATGAATACATCCACACTATAAACACGAGGCTGTTTTAAATGTTTTTTTTGTATCATGGCGTAATCATAGGAACCTTGGGAATAAGAGACTCGTAGAAACAATATTCTGATCCTCCCCACAAAATACACTTCAGGTTAAAATTTGTGCATTTCCACTGTTTGGAACAAATGTTTTGTGATTCAGTTTCTTTACATCATTTTCTCCAATTATTGAACAGAGATGCCGAATATATCTTTAGACATGAATATACAAATTCTGAGGATTTCTTTGAGGAGAAAACCATGTCAGGTAAACTTGGTGCAAACCTGTAACACCAAATTAGACACATAAATGCATTTTCACTTATACAAACAAAATAAGGGCTTAGAACCTTCGTAACAGTGCCTAGTTCCACATTACATATTTAGGACTTTATCAGACACAGGAAAACACAGCCAAAAAAAAAAAAAAAAGGCATCCAAAATTGTGTCATAAGGGCAAAATTATCAGGAACCCATTCCCGCTGCATGGTACGAGCATGAAAAATGCATCACATTTTTATTGACGGGAAAAGCTGTCAATAACAAGTGATACCTTATTCACACCTGTGAAACGCAGCAGGAATGAGTGAGTAACGATGTTGTCTGATAATTTTAGCCCTTTGGGCTATTGTCCCATCCTTATGAGGTGTTTTTTGACAAGTCTGATAAAGTCCTTAGGATTGAACAACAGGTTAAATGTACTGAAATTGTCAAATTTGAAAAACAATGAACAGGACTTCTTTCATCTTGCCCCCTTAAATTGGGTTTTGCTTTCTTTCTTTCTTTCTTTTTTTTTTTTTTTGAACTTGTGTTTTAAATTTATATCCCTGCAAGTATGAAGACCAAAACTACCCCCTCCTGAGCTGGAATTCTCAAAACTGTTTAATAGAATTCTTAGGTTTCACAAAAATAAATCTTCATGGCCTAAAGCATTGATGGACTAAGCTTGGCCCATGACCTGCATGTGAGTGACCCCATGGCTGTTTTGTGCCCTCAGGCCTTCTAGAACCAAACCATTTAGGTCCTTAGCCCTCCCCGCCCCACTTTTTTGAATGTTTTTCTTTTTGCTCCCAAATGCCACCAACCTGTCCCTTCAAGGAATATGGGGAAGCAATTACACCATATTTTTGCCTCAAAGAAGCCTTTGATTTTCAACATGAAGTGATTCAGGTGGTAAGTTCAAGGTCCTGGAGGGTGAATACAGGCAGCCACCTAACTGCTGACAGTTGCCTTCCTCCAGTATCCAGGCTCTGACTTGCAGCTCAGGTTGTATTGTTTGCCCTGGGACCATAACATAGCTAAGAAGGAAATCACAATTTCCCTTCTGCTGACCGTTCTTCTCCCCAGCCTGCTACCTGTTTCCAACAGCCAAAGTTTCAGGGCTTTCATGCTTGAGGTGGAGCAGGAGACTCACCTTCAGGTCCAAAGATTTCACAACTGTGTTAGAACAAAGTCCATGGAGTAACAGCTTAGCCCCTGCAAGGGAAAAAGAAGGCTAGCACATTCTTGTCCCTGAAAAATTAACACCTTATTCCTAATACACAAAGTGATGTCCAGGATTACTTTAAAGACAAATTTGTTTCCTGTCACAGTAGATCAGTTAACCTTTAAGGTACTGCAATTCTTTTTAGTGTTTGTTGTACATAAACTAACAGCGTCAGCCCACTAGAAATTATTCCAATGATGGCCAGTGGCTCTGATGCCAGTGGGGCAATGAATCAGCTCCGGGTTTTAGTCCAGATTTTAAAGGAGCTATCCAAGCTGCTGAATCCTGTTCCCAAATAGCTTCAGCACTTGGATAGCTCCTCTAAAGTTCAGACTAAAACCTGGAGCAAAGTTATCATCCCACAGACACGGGAGCCAAATGCTGACACTGTTTATTCCTGAGAAATTATTATAAGGCCATGCCCTAATTTAGCAAACCAAATGCATTTTAGAGGAGCTCATTTGCACACCCCATTGAAACAGTGTCTGTACGGTGACAAACCCAAGTTAAAATTCAGCAACTAAATGAGGAGTAAGAGGCCCGGAGGATAAGAGACCATGAGCTTTAGCTTTCACTACTTCACTTCTCAGGAGACGGCATAAAAGAAGAATGGCCTCATGAAGAGACAAGAGCCCCACCTTCTTCACTCAGCATGCAATCGCTCAGGGTTATCTCAGTGAACTGGAGCTCATCCTGCAAAAGCTTGCCCAGGACGCCACAGGTATCCACAGAAAGGCTCTGGGTGGCAAAGTCCAAGCGGCTTCTCCCCGTTGCTTCCTCCAAGTGCTGCAGGATACCCTCCTGAGGCTCAGCGCCACTCTCTTTGCACAGCCTGGTGTAGGATCGACGGAAGTCATCCATCTCTGTGGCAGGCATCAGCATGACTCATGCCCCCCACGTAGATGAGGAATTAAGAGGGGTTCCAGTATGCCAAAACAGCAGAGGGGAGCCTGGTGAATAGTAACAGTCAGAGGTTAGTGCTTATAGCACAGGCTAATTGGTGTTTTCCTTGGGGCAACCATGCTTCAAGTTTCTAAGAAAACCCCACATGGGGGCAGCAGTAAGGACAGCAGCCCACCCAAGTTCAAGCCCGCAGAAGATGCCCCCAGGCAAACAGTTTTGTTTCTGATTGCTCACCAAGGTTGCTAGAAATACAGCCTCACCCTTCAACTGTCGATTCCACCCTATGTTACTAAGGAAAATGGAGCATGATGGGTATTGTATTTCAAGTCCCTCGCTCTTAAAGCCTATGATTTGGGACAAAAGGCATGCTGGGAGCTGTAGTTCAGAGGCATGCTTCAGACAGTCCTCTGCAGAGTTCTCATTTTGTACATATAAACTGAACATATTTGCACACTTAAATAAGAGACTGATCTAGCTAGTCTGATTTTTCAAAGTGGGAAACAAGAGAGAAATCAAAGGCTGGAGTTGAGGGATTAATTTGGATGTTACAGAGATATTTGGTTCCATTCTGTGACATCATCATATTCTGCCTTCACTGAAGCTGTGGTCTTTTAGTGGAATAAGAAACAAGCCTATAAAATAAACATCTGGCCAAGTTTAATGTGTGTGGCTGTTCTATCATGCTTTGTGCTATGGGATGCAGGTTCTTTGGAACACAGGGCATCTGAAAACTATGTCCATTTTGTGTGTAGATGTTAATTAATTCATGTGTTAATTTAATTTTAAATGGAGAATGGGGTCAGCCTTTTGCAGAAAGGCACCAAGGCTGCTGCCACACTGCAGAAATAATGCAGTTTGATACCATTTTAACTCCCATGGCTCAGTGCTATGGAATTCTAGGATCTGTAGTTTTGTGAGATATTTAGCCTTCCCTGTCCACAACAAACTACAAGTCCCAGGACTCCATAGGATGGAGTCATGATAGTTAAAGTGGTGTCAAACTGCATTATTCCTGCAATATGGCAGCAGCCCAAACTATTGCTTCTTTAGTTTGTTTGCTTAGGGGTCATGCATTTGTTTATTAAACCATTAGAATATTTATGATCTATGAAAAGATTATGCACTATACTATTTGAGATTATAAGGCTTTGTATTTCTGCAGGCAGGAAAGCTACAATCTAACTACTGTATTTAAAAAATTAAATCAAAGTTAATCACTCAGTGACTATAGCATAGGTAACAGCAATCACAGACTGTGAAAGCTTTTATGAATCACCTCACACCACCAAACATTATTCTTTTCAGTGGTAGGAATACAGTACATACATTCATATATACGTTAACCTGTGATAAATCACAATTCTAAAATCAGTGGAAGATTTCCCTAAACAAAACCAGCCACATTGGTTTGTTTGTTTGTTTGAATTAAAAGCAGCATGGTGTAGTGGTTTGAGTGCTCGACTACGATTCTGGAGACCAGGGTTTGAATCCCCGCTCAAACATGAAAATGCACTGGGTGATTTTGGGCAAGCCACATTCTCTCAGCCTCAGAGGAAGGCAATGACAAACCTCTTCTGAACAAATCTTGCCAAGAAAACCCTGTGACAGTGTTGCCTTAAGTCGGAAATGACTGGAAGGCACACAACAGCAACAACTTTTTTAAAAATAGAAACAGGTAAATGAATTTTTAAAAGTTGCTTGAAACAGTTTAACACACATGGTCTCATTTCCATCTAACCACCTAACTTCTTCCCACACTTTTCCTGCAATACTGTCCTGGCAATTTCACTCTTTTCTAAAGGTTGTTCTCAGCTAAGAACATTGATTCTTGCTATGAACTTTCTATATCCAGAAGAAAAAGAAGACAAAAATGAAATGAGCAGGACAGGAGGGAAATGGAAAGAAAAGCAAGACAACTCAGAGAACATGCTGACTTTCATGGATTTAAGGTTTTGTATAGAATACACCAGACTCTCGTTTATAAATTTAACAAAGGATGAATTGTTGCTGATAGCAGTTGGAGATGGGGAAGACCAGGAACCACTTTTAAACATTCACAGTGGAAATGTCCAATAGTTGCTGCCGACTTCTACAAAGAGGTTCCTTAGTGAATCACAGCCAGCATGGTGTAGTGGTTTCAGTGCTGGACTGGGGCTCTGGGAGAGCAAGTCTCTAATACCTGCTTAGCTATGGAAACCTACTGGCTGACCTTGGGCAGGTCACACTCTCTCAGCCTCAGAGGAAGGCTATGGCTAGCACCTTCTGAACAAATCTTGCCAAGAAAACCCAGTGATAGGGTTGCTTTAGAGTTGTTATACGTTGAAAATTACTTGAAGGCAAATGATAACAACAACATGAATTATTCTTGTCCTAGTGAATGAAGTGATTTTTCAAAGTGTTGGTATTAGGGTGCAGGTAGATAACTGGAATTTAGAGAAAGAAAACACTGCAAAATTTCTTGCTCTACCCTTCTACTTCTCATCTTCTTCTTCCCAAGAGGACCAAGATCATCCTGTGAAATGACTGCTCACTTCTGTGTTCCAGACTGCCTAGAATGCAGGTGGCACAATATATACATGATCTGGTTATACTAACAATATGGAAATACTTCTTAGCCACTTCAGAGTTAGTAGACTGAAGGCAGCAGACTAGCATTCCAGACTTAAAACTTGGCCTTAAGCAAGTTTACACAGAAAGAAGTCACATAAAATTGAATAGGAGTCCTATTCAGGAAAGCGTAGAAATGCAGCCCAACACTCCAGGGTTGTTGTTTTAACTTGGACGTATTACTTAATTCAGTGGAACCAACTTCCAGATAAATATGTTTGGGATTGCAGCTGTACAGGGTAAGCCAATCACATTTTCTCAGTAAGTCCTGGCACCTTTGAAATGCCACCTTATGCATACTTACCTGGAAGAAAAATCTACTAAACTTAAAACACATTGTTTTGTCTTGTCTTGAAAGCAAGCCTCATTGATATAACCTTAGTGCCAAGTAAAAGATAGTCTCTGCAGCTCTGAAGGAAAATGGAGTCACAGTCCATCCTAATAATGTTTCCATAAATGTCAGCTTACTTTTGAATAAGCGTAGTCTGCTGGGGTTACTAGTCCTAGCAATGTTAGCGGACTGGCAATTGAAGATACCCAGAGAGTACCTATTTAATGAGAAATGCTATCACCCATAGCAATGGTTGTTGGCCATTGCCATTACCAAAGGGAAAAAGGAAGGGTTAAGAAAGCTGAACACCTCCCTTCCTGAAATACGTGGCTCTCTCTTACACCTCCGCCTGCTCCCCCACTTCACTTTACTTAAATTTACATCGTCTTTTCTCAGATCCTGATCCTTTCCAGCTCCACCAGTCTCCTTCGCCCCTCTATAAGCAATGGCTTTGAGTGTGAAGTCTAACTTCAGTTACTTACTGAGCCAGAACACTGAGTCCAAGATGAAGCAGAAAGCCAACTACAACTCCCAGAATGCCCGGAGGTGGAGGTGGAGAAGATCCCGCCTGCCGCAGGAAGTGACTGAAGATTGTGGCTGAGCTCGAGAGAGAGAGAGAGAGAGACTACATGTCCCGGCGTGCTGTGCGCCAACATTACCTGCGGCGGCCGTTTCAGCGCCTAATCTGAACCGGGCATTATGGGCGTGGACCTTGCCTGAAATGGAGACCGGGGGAGAGAGCGTGAAAGGCTTCAGAAAGGTCGGAGGAAAAGAGGAGCGGGGAATATAAAGTTATGGCTGAGCGTTGAAAGGCGGGGGATTAAGGGGAAAGAAAAAAGCCTTTCAAATTTTTGACCTCATAATAGGAGCGTGGAAGTGTTCTGGTGGTAGTGGGTAAAGGGGTGAAATCCCCTAAGTGCTACTTTATGGCACAGGGGGTGGTGTGGAGGTGGCGTATAAGATGGTGTTTGTCAACTGACAAGTGTTTGGTGTGTCCTAGGACGGCACTGCCTGAGGTGGAAAAAGGGGGAACCCTCCTCCCTTTCCCCGGGGATTGAATACGTTGTGGCAATAGCAGGAGAGCTTTAGCTCTAGGGGTCCTGTGTAGGGGGGACTGGAGGAAGAGAGGGCGGTTGACAAGTTGAGGACTATACAGTAATTAGTAGCAAGAACTCCGCTAAAGGAAATGAAGGCTTCCCCCCCCCCAATTAACGGGAATGGCTTCCCTAAAGGGTACAAACTAGGTGCTTTTGTTTGGGATGTAGAAGGAGGAGAGAATACCAAGGAGGTGCATCTGCCTCTATAACCTGGAGGGAGAGGAGAGGAGGTGGTGTTACTTAGTGTTAAAACCTACTCCATTGAATCCAACCCCCTGCTGCAGTGGCTCTTAAACTTTTCTTTATCAGGGACCCCTTTTAAGTATATTTTGTTATCGAAGATCCCCAAGATTTAACTCAAGATTTAAAACCATAACAACAACAACAACTAATAATGATAATATAATTACACTGCCCATTAAACCTTCCCTCAGAGGCACTGGACTTTTTTCTGCTGCTTCTTGCAAGTTTGTGGCTGGAGCAGATTGAATGGCAACGCACAGGCCAAGCCAGCCAGCCTTTGCCTTGGCTCCTGTTACATGGCCACTCTACTGCAGGGAGGAGGTGGACCCTGCAGCCTTCAAGCCTTTGCAGACCGCCTGTGAGGACATTGCAGACCCCTGGGGGTCCCCGAAGCACAGGTTAAGAGCCACTGCTTTACTGCCTTAGGGATGGACCCCTTGTACTCTAGGGCTGGATTTGTGAATCAGCCAAAGGCTGCTGACCTACCATAATGTTCTACTTGCTTGAAGTTAGGTTTGCAGCCAGAAGTCAAAAGTGTTCATTTGCTATAGAAAGCTGAGGGCTAGGAACATAGAAACCATGGTAATAATGGATGTTGTAATAATGGGTGACTTCAACTGCCTTGGCTAACTGCTTGTCCATGGGTGGAAAAGGAGAAGCATTTTTAGATATGTTAAAACTCTTGTTTCACAGATCAGTTGATGACAGAACTAACTATTTTTTTTATTTATTTTTATTTATACCCCACTCTTCAGCCACAAGGCTATCATAGTGGCTTACAATTTGTTTTAAGCAATAGCTATTTACACATCTACACTGCATTAAACAGTTTCCAATGTGTGTTAGCTAATTGCCCCCCACAAGCTGGGTACTCAATTTACCGACCTACGAAAGGATGGAAGGCTGAGTGAACCTTGGAGTCGGCTGGAATTGAACTTGCGACGTGGTGGCTTGCAGTACTGGCATTTAACCACTGTGTCACCAGGGCTCCCTACAGGGGTGGGCAAGCTAGGTTTGCTGTTGAACTGATTGGAGACAGGGACCACAGTAGCAACATGTTATGTTGAATCTGAAATTTGAAAACTTCCCACAAAGTCTGATGTAATTAGCAAAGGAAGAATCAACTGAGTTTCACATCCTCAGGACACCAGGAGATTATTTAAAAGTTTATTAAAGGAGATGAAATGATATGCTAAATTGGGAAAGGTAACATGTCCAAGAGGATACAAAGGTTTGCTTGCTTCATGTGTGTAGAACTTTGCTTATATAGTTTTCCCCAAGATTTTTCTGAAAAAGTCAAAGAAGTGCATATTTTATGTCGTTATCTGATAGCTTTGTGAAGGAAGGTTCAGATTCTTTTCTTCAGTGTAAATCTATGTTGCCTCATATTTCAACATGTCAAAAATGGATTACTCCTTGACTTACCCTGTTCATGATTTATAAAATAAACATGAAAACAGGGGAACATGGTACCGTCAGGCATTCTGCCATTCTTTTCATGGGACCAGTGACTTTCTGACGAAGAGGCTTGCTATACTGAGAGGAAGCTCTTTTTTTCAGTACACTCTTCACATGAGGAAAACAAAGGAAATGCTTCTCCACATAAGACCAATGGGGAGCAGGGGAAAGTGAATGTGCTTTCCCCTGCTCATGTGTTGATTTCATGATGTCTGAATTGGGTTTATATTCAATTGTGATCATATACCTTGAGCCCATTTAATAGATTAGAAACTTTCATGCATATGAGTGTTCATTGTAAATGAGTAAAGTTTCCTAATTCTTGCAAGATATATCCTTTATCTGGTGCTACTAGTTTCGATGATAACATACTCCCGCGGAGCGTGGTGGGGTCTCCTTCCTTGGAGGTCTTTAAACAGAGGCTGGATTGCCATCTGTCAGGGATGCTTTGATCAAGATTTCCTGCCTGGCAGGGGGTTGGACTGGATGGCCCTCGTGGTCTCTTCCAACTCTACAATTCTATGATTCTATGATTCTATGATATGAGTAGGCGACATGACAATTTGATCATCAACAAAACAAAACAAAAACAGAACAAACATGTTGAGAAGGGATCTGGGGGTATCAGATCAAGGAGTTGGGTCAGGGGGGTCGAGGAGAACATAATTCCACATGTTACTGTGGCCCTGAGGGGGAAGTGGCACGGTTTCGGATTTAGATATATAATCAATAATGGGGAACCATTTTTCAACGAAGTTGGCAGTATTGGCATGGGCATTTGATCTGCATATGGTATCAGAGAGTTTTTCCATGAACCAAAGGTCCCAGAGCTTATCCCACCAAGTGTGTAAAGTAAGCATTTTACTCTTTCAATTTCTGGCAATCACGATACACGTGATAGCTAGTAGGAAAGTAATGACTTTTTTGTATTTGAGATTTGCGTTTGAATTCATAAATAGCATTAATAATAGCAGTTCTGGTGATGGGTCAATAGTTTGTCCCACAATTTTGCCAATAATGTCCAGGGTGGAAAGCCATAAGCTCTTAACGCTCGGGCAGTCCAGCCACATGTGGATGTATGTACCCATGGCAGAACATCCTCTCCAGCAAGAAGCAGGAGCCATTTTTGTCATCCTTGCGAGCTGGAGAGGCATGAGGTACCACTTATACAGTAGTTTAAGAGAGGTCTCTCTAAGGGCAACTGAACAGAATTTGAACGAAAAAGAGGTACAGAGTCTTTGTCAGTCAGGGTAATCCCAAGATCATTTTCCCAGCTAGTCTTATAATGCAGAGTGTGCTCAAAGGTGTCCTCAACTAACCACTTATAGATGCGTCCTGTTCGGCCTTTAATAAGCGAATTTGGTGACATACAGATATGCTCAAATCGTGGTGGATCGCAAGACAAAGCTGGTTGCCACTATCCGTGCTAAGAACACACACACTTGGCTAAGTTGAAGCCAATTGAGGACATACGGTGCCAAAGTCAGACAGATATCGTCAGCGGATCTGGGCTTTGAGTTATGAAAAAGATGTGACATGGTATGTAAGCCTCTTGTCTCCCATGTTTGGAACTGGTTCATTCTGTCCAGTGTGTATAGAAAGAAGGTTGGAATACAAAAGGTTGCATGGGAGATGGTAAAGGGGCAAGTAATTTTTGCCATTTGTTCCATACTAATAGGGTAGTGCTCAAAAAAAAGATTGTCTAGTTTCTTCAGTTTGCGGGAGGAGTTTCTAGGGAAAAAAAAGAACCAAAGAACTGTGGGGGACTTCAGGTCTACTTCGAGGGTGACCCATGAGGATGACATATTTTTTTGAATAAGGGGAATAGATTTTCCTTGGGTTTTTTCCGGGCTGTGAGGCCGTGTTCTGGAATAGTTTCTTTCTGACGTTTCGCCGGCATCTGTGGCTGGCATCCTCAGAGAATAGTTGGGTAGGAGTGTATGTGGAATTTTATACTGTGAACCCCTGTTGGGGAGTATATGTAAATTTGTGTAATTGAATGGTTAGTTTCTGGGTATAGAAACGCAAGGCTCGTTAGTGTCTCTTTGGCTAATGGTTGGTTGATGGACCATTATCTGTTGGGAATCCCCCTGTCCCTGGGTGGAATTTTTTTGTAAGTGTTGAGTTTTGATTCTATTGTATTTCAAAACTAGGAGCCAAATTTTGTTTACTTTTAAGGTTTCTTCTTTCTTTTGTTTACTTTTAAGGTTTCTTCTGTTGAAGTTGTCCAGGTGTTTGTGGATTTCAATAGCTTCTCTGTGCATTTTGACATAAGAGTTGTTGCACTAAAAAAGCCCACAACATGGTTCTGATATGTGGATGACACTTTCACCATTTGGAACCACGGAGAAGAAGATTTGGTCTCATTCCTGAACCTGAACAGCATCCACCCAAATATCCAATTCACAATGGAAAAAGAGAAGGAAGGAATACTGCCATTCTTGGATGTCCTAGTCATCCGCAAACCAAACCAACAGTTAGGCCACAAGGTATACAGAAAACCCACACGCATGGACAGGTACCTACACAAGAACTCCAATCATCACCCAGGACAAAAAAGAAGCACAATAAAAACATTGGTAGACTGTTTAAAAAGGATCTGCGAACCCCACTACCTGGAGGACGAACTGAGGCACCTAAACTGGGCCCTATAGGCTAATGGTTACTCCAGATCAGACATCACAAGAGCAGCCAGATCCAGAAAAAACCATAGGAATGAAGAAGAAAAACAGCCACCCAAAGGGAAGGTATTTTTACCATACATCAAAGGAGTCACAGACAGAATAGGGAAACTGATGAGGAAACCCAACCTCCAAACAATCTATAGACCAACCAAAAAAATCCAAGAAGTGCTACGCTCAGTGAAGGACAAAAGAGACCCTCTCACAGCTGCAGGAGTTTACCGCATACCATGCAGCTGAGGACAAGTTTACATAAGGACCACTAAATGCAGTGTGCAAACACGAATCAAGGAACATGAGAGACACTGCAGACTGGACCAGCCAGAAAAATCAGCAGTAGCAGAACATGTTATAAACCAACATGGACACAAAATGCTATTTGAAAACATGGAAATTCTAGACCAGGCCAACAACTATCATGTCAGAATGCACAGAGAAGCTATGGAAATCCACAACACCTGGACAACTTCAGCAGGAAAGAAGAAACCTTAAAAGTAAACAAAATCTGGCTCCTAGTTTTGAAATACAATAAAATCAAAACTCAACACTTACAAAAGAATTCCACCCAGGGACAGGGGATTCCCCAGCAGGTAATGGCCCATCAACCAACCATTAGCCAAACAGACACTAACGAGCCTTGCATTTCTATACCCAGAAACTAACCATTCAATTACACAAATTTACATATACTCCCCAACAGGGGTTCACAGCATATAAACTCCACACACACACCTACCCAACCATTCTCTGAGGATGCTAGCCACAGATGCAGGTGAAACGTCAGAAAGACACTATTCCAGAACATGGCCTCACAATCCGGAAAAAAACCCAAGGAAAATCTATGGATGCCGGCCATGAAAGCCTTCAACTTCACATAAGAGGAATAGTTTGCGCTAATTGGAATGTGTCAAAATAAAAATCCAAGTTGGAGATGCCCAGACCGCCTTTTGTCGGGTGGATGAACCAGATCCACCAAGGGACTCGCAGACGTTTCCCATCAAATATGTATTCATTAAAGAAGTGCTTCCAAGTGCTAAAGTAAGAAGAGGGGGAGAAAGGGAATGCACTGAAACAAAATTCTGGGTAGAGCGAACATCTTGGTAAGCACAACTCTGCCTAGAAGCGATAGTCAAAAGGTTTTCCACATTTTCAGCTGGGCTCATAGTCATCGTGTGACAGGCTTATAATTACATGGGAGCAATTGCTTAAGGTCCTTTGTAATTAAAATACCAAAATAGCTGAACCCAGACTGATGCAAGGAGAGTTGGGTAAATTTTTGCCAATATTATTGAGTGGGAAGCGGGATGTTGAGGCAGAACAGCGCTGACTTAGAGATGTTGACCCAAAAACCAGCATAGCGATCAAATTTGTACAAAATCTGTTGTAGTGCAGGGAACAACTCATCAATGTTTTGGAGATAGATCATAACATCATCAGCATAAAGAGATAATTTATGCTCCTTCCCATGAATTATAGGACCTCTGTTAGTAGCAGTGCATCTAATCCGTTCAGCCAAGCGTTCAGTCGCTAGGGGATTGGGGATAAGGGACATCCCTGCTTCGTTCCTCTTTGGATTGGGATGGACTGAGAGTCCATCCTATTAACGTGTATTTTACTGCCTGTAATCCGAGATAAGTGAATCTCAGGAAGTCAGTAAAAGTGGAACCAAACCCCATTGCTGTGAGGATTTCAAAAAGATACTCCCAATTTAAACAATCAAACGCCTTAAGGGCATCCAGGGAGACCAGAGAGGTTGCTTGAGATGACAAATTAGCCTGATGGATTATGTTTAACGTTTGTCTGATAGCGTCCATCATTCTATGGCCAGGGGTGAACCCTACCTGATCAGGATGGATATATAAGGAGATAAAGGAGTTGATTCTGTTTACTATAATAGTGGAGAGAATTTTAAAATCCTGGTTTATTAACAATAATGGATGGAATGCTGAAGTGGGAGGGCTTGCATGTGATGTTTTTGGGATGGGAATGATACGGGACTGTTTCCGTGAGCCCGGTGTGTGTGTGTGTGTAAGTTCTTAAAACCTCATTGTATAAATTGAGCATGTGTGGATTAAGTCATCTCTGATGAGTTTGTAAAATTCCGAACTAAAACCATCTGGGCCAGGAGCCTTCCCAGGACACAAATTAGAGAGGGTTTGTTCAATCTCAGTCCTGGTGATGGGTCTGTTAAGGGCCGCTGCATGGTCAGGGTGTAAAATCTTAAGGTTCAGGGATTTAATGAAAGCCGTTAAATCTGGGCCATCTGCTCTGCAGAGTATAAATTAGCATAGAATGATTCAAATTCTTTTGAGATTTCATTTAGTACAGACGTTACAGTGCCCAATCCTGTAGTGATGCTAGAGATCATTTTCCTCTCTTTTCTTTTTGACCAGCCTGGCTAGTACAGTACTTTGGCTTTTTTGTTGTTATGCTCGTAACAATAAGCCTTGGTAAAGTGAAGGGCTGTTTGGGTTTGATCAGTGTCTAAGTCCTGTAGCTCAGATCATTCTTCATTAAGCAAAAGCAAATTGCTATTGCTTTGCGTGCGACAATAGAGTTTGGAGAACTCTTCAATTTCCAGTAATAGGAACGCTCTTCTCAAAGCCTTAATTTTGTTTTGCGCCTTTCTGGATGAGGAGTCTGTGCAGGACTGCCTTTATAGTGTCCCATAACAAGATTTCAGACGTGGATCGTGAGTGATTCTCCTTGTAAAATAATTTCAGACTTTTTTGGAGATGAGATTTAAACTGGGGACTCATAAATTTATGTTGGATGGGCACTTGGATACAACGTCCAGACCAGTACAAGGGGCACAGGTTGGAGTGAACAATATTTTCTATGGAGACACTGGTTATCTGGGGCAAGAGCGACTTATCAATGAAGAAGTGGTCAATTCTGGAATAAGATTTGTGCACCGAGGAGTAGAAGGTATAAGTTTTCTCCATCAGATTAAATATTCGCCAAGGGTCAACAACAACAACAGATGCATGAGGGGGGGGGCTCTGGGACAATTAGGTGTCTTCATGGCAGCCGCTCCAACACGAAAAGACCTATCTAGGCTGGGGTTTAGAACTGCTTTGGAGTCGCCACCAACAAGCACAGTGCCCTTCACAAATTCTGTGAGGGTATGGAAAAAGGAATTCAAAAAATCTATCTGGCCAGCGTTGGGGGCGTAATTAGTAGCTAAGGTGACGTGGCGACTGTGAAGCAAACCTTTGATCATTATGTACCTGCCATTCTTGTCAACTTTTTGATCATGGAGTTGAAAGGGGGTAGAGTTATTTAACACTATCGCCATGCTTCGTGACTTGCCGGTGCCACCAGCTACAAATTGGATAGAATATTTTGAGAGAGGAAGCACAGGTTTACACGTCCTATTGTGCGTTTCTTGCAGAAGGAGCACATTAGGCTTGTAGGGTTGTAGTTCTCTCCAAATTTTATCACGCTTCCATTGTGAACCCCGCCTTCTGATGTTAAATGAGACAATATAGACATCACCCATGGTAAGTCAGAGGAAGAGACATCAGCCTATGCTCCCCACACATCCCAACCTCAATAACATCTGTAAGCCATACAGTCCAACTCAGCCCTTCTTTCAACACACAAATTACCAAAAAACCTCATAAAAACAAGTAAAGGTGAAAAACATTCGACCAGAAGGAGGGAGGGTACCTGAACGGTAACCGCCCGATCCGACCAACATTGCAGTCCAATCTCCTTTGGCGTGGCCACGAGGGTGTTGGGGAGTGGCAGAGAGAATATAACTATAGTTTCAATCCTCATTTGACGCTGATGAAATGTGCCAGAAACAGAGTGTGTCAAGGTGCAGCAAAAGTATTGGGGCAGCCATACGTTCAACAGTGACTTCGTTGGAAAAGTGCAGCAGGGGTCGCCAGTGCAGAATAGCCTCCTGATGGTAGAAAGGCACTGTTGTTTTCCAGCAGACTGGGGAGTGACTCCTTTCCTGGGTATTGGCTCCGCCTCCTGTCAGTCATAGGCAGGGCAACCTGTAACAAAGCAGAAGAGACCATCCATCCCAGAGGTGGAGCCAACCCCAACCTCCCCAGTTCTGTTCTGCCTCTGCTGAGAGTAGGCAGGGTTTCCTTGTGCTCCAGACGATCACAGATAGAACAAAGGATCCAAGATGGCGGCCCCCATACTCAAGCATGTGCGTGGGGGTGATCTCTCCTCGGAAGAGGAGGATTCTGCCTCGGATCTCACTGGGACTGGATCCCAGCTACTTGATGAGGAGCTCCGTGACCCCCCCAGAGGGCACACGTTGAGCCTGGCGGCTGGAAACAAGCCGCTGCTCCAGCGTGATGGGGCCTCCTCCCAGGAGGTGGACCACGCTGCGGAGGACGAGGCTGGGTCACGCGGCATCCCGCAGGCCGAACCGACACTGGGCACTCCGAGGATTGAGGGTGGCCTCGCCAGCGACGACCTACCCCTGCTCATCCTGGGAGTAAGACTCTGCCGCCAGAGCTCGCCTCCTGGCTCACGCTGGTAGCACAGCAGACTCTGGCGGCAGGGGCGAGCTTTGCAGGGACAGCGGGGCAAACAGGGGGAGGGGTCCTGGCAGTCCCATCGACCAGCGGGGGGGCAGGGCCACCGGCAGAGCCCCAAAGCGGAGCGCGGTGCCGCTGCTCTCGCCCCAGCCAGATCGGGCGAACCGCGGCACGGCAGAAAAACCACAACCGGAGGGGGAGACCCCCCCCACCACGCAAACAGACAAAGAAGACCAAACACTTGGTCTCTGAGGCTGTCGGGTCCTCCAGGGAGGAGGAGGAGGAGGCCGGTCTACAGGACCGCGACGAGGGAGAGCTTTCCTCTGAAGGGGAAGGAGAGGATGGTGAGGAGCATGGGTCTCCCCTAGGCTGTTTGACTCCGCCTTTTTCTCCCTACTGTTGAAAAAGGTGCTGAGAGCCTTAGCATTGGAATCTGCGGAGAATCCCCAAGGGGAAACAGTCAGAGGGTTCCAGAACTCAGACCCTCAGGAAAAAGTGCTGGGAATTTATTGCCTTTTCCTGAGATTCTGAAGGATGCCATGGTGGATGAATGGAATCACCCTGGTCATTCCAAGATGCAACCATCCTATGCTAAGCAACTGTACTCTTTTGTGAGTGAGTTGATGGAGTTACTCAAACTGCCCGCCATCGATGCGCTGGTGGCAGGGCTGGTTTCCGGTTCGTTGTTTCCTCGTGATGGCGATGAGAACCTAAAAGGCCCAGATGACAAACGCATAGAGATCTTTCTTTGCAGGTCACATGAAGCTGCAGCGCTGGGAATCAGAGCCATAGCGGCCACTTCCCTATTCTCCAGAGTTATCATCAGATGGTCCAAGGACCTTGTAAATAACATCCCAGACGATGAGGTCACATTTCGTCAAAGCATGAGCAAGATAGCGAAGGCCTCTGCCTTTGTGGCTGACACTAGTCTAGACGCACTACGTTTTTCATCCAGGGCTGTAGGTGCGAACGTCGCTGCGAGACGCCAGCTATGGCTGCGAAACTGAAACACGGACAATAAGGCCAAAGCTAAGTTGTCCGCCTGCCCTTACAAGGGTGGACACCCTGGACGAGGTTTTGGTCGAAACCAAGGATAAAAAGAAGGCCCTACCCTTTTTACCCAAGAAAGAGAGTCGTAGGCCCTTTTGTTCCAATTTTTGTGACTTCAGAGGAGCCCAGAATGGTAGTCAGGGAGAGTTTAGACCCTTCAGAGGAAACTGGGGTTCCCCCAAACCCTTTCCCAGGTCAAGACCCCCCCACTCTGGCAAAGTCCCCCCCTCCCAGGGTGCCAAACAGGGAGGCAAGGAACCCCAACCACTCTGACTACATGGACATCCCGGTGGGCGGCAGGCTGGCCAGGTTTGCGGGGATCTGGGGACTTAAACCTCCTCAGATGCCTGGGTAGTCAGTACAGTCAGCCTGGGTTACACCATAGATTTTCTGGAGAAACCCCCCAACTCCTTTGTTCAGTCCCTTACGATGGCATCCAAGGAAAAACATCAACAGATGAGGACAGCCATCAACCATTTAATTCATATTCAGGCAGTAGAAGTGGTGCCAGAGGAGGAGAGATTCTTGGGAGTCTACTCCCACCTCTTCCTTGTTCCAAAGAAGAACAAGGATTGGAGGGCCATCCTAAATCTGAGAGGAGTCAACCGCTGGGTGGCGCGGCGCAAGTTCCGGATGGAAACCTTGCGTTCAATACTGGAAGGGATCCAGGAGGGAGACTTCCTGGCATCTCTGGATTTACAGGAGGCTTACCTCCACATTATGATTCATCCAGCCCACAGGAGATTTCTTCGTTTCGCGTATGGGAAGGAACACTACCAATACAGGGCTCTTCCGTTCGGCCTCTCATCGTCTCCCAGGGTTTTTACCAAGGTGCTGGTAGCTCTGGTTTCACACCTACGCTCACAGGGAGTACGCCTCTTCCCTTACCTAGACGACATTCTAATAAGAGCCCCAAACCATACACAGGCGATTCAGGATGTAGCAAAGACCATAGAATGCCTGGAACAGCATGGCTTCAAGGTGAACAGAGAAAAGAGTCAAACGGAACCAGTACAGAGGATCCAACATCTGGGGAGCGTCTTGGACACCAAGAGGTTCCGGGTGTTCCTACAGGAGGACAAAAGAATGAGGATTCAGGAAATGGTTCAGATGATTTTAGTCCAGGCCAAGGTTCCCCTCATGTCTCTGGCACGGCTTCTAGGGCTGATGATAGCCTGTATAGAGTCGGTGCCTTGGGCCAGGTTCCACCTCAGGGAGCTTCAATGGTTTCTCCTTCCTTTTCGGGACCTGATAGCACGGAAGGCTTGCAGGTTCATCAAGGTACCCCTCCAGGTGAAGACGTCACTGAGGTGGTGGCTGTCAGCCCTTCTGCTCGAGGGGGTGGCGATTGGGGAACCAAGGAGGATAGTGGTGACAACGGATGCATCCCTGACAGGTTGGGGAGCCCACTGCGAAGATCAGATGGCTTAGGGCCTGTGGTCCCAACAGGAGCAGCAGTGCAGTATAAATTTCCTAGAGGTGCGAGCAGTGAGATTAGCTTTGATAAGGTTCTCTCAGCTGATCAGGGGCAAGCATGTACTGATTCGAATGGACAACATATCAACCAGATCTCACATAAACAAACAAGGGGGGACCCGCTCGCGTGCACTCATGCAGGAGGCCAGGTTGATGTTTACCTGGGCAGAGGAGAACGTCCTGTCGATCAAGGTGGAGTACCTGCAAGGGAAACTGAATTCTCAGGCAGATTGGCTGAGCAGACACACTATGGCTCACAGCGAGTGGAGTCTCAACAGCTTGGAGTTCCAAATGATTGTGTTCTGGTTCGGGGAACCAGTGGTGGATATGTTTGCCTCAGACGTGAATCACAAACTACCTCGATACGTGTCCAGGTTTTGGACTCAGGGGGCATCAGCATTCGATGCCTTGACAATAACATGGCCTCAGGGGTTGTGTTATGCCTTCCCTCCGATTGTTCTGTTGGCATGTGTGCTGAGAAAAATAAAGAAGGACAGAGCAGAAGTGATTCTAGTTGCGCCAAAGTGGCCAAGAAGACCCTGGTTCCCAGAGTTGATTCATCTTCAGATGGAGGAACCATGGCCTCTGCCTCCGTGGCTGGATCTTTTATCTCGAAGCGGCCTTCTTCATCCAGATCCGGGTTGGTTACAACTTCATGCTTGGAGGTTGAGCGGAAGCGTTTGTTAAGGAAGGGTTATGATGTGGGGGTAGTTAAGACTATGCTAGCTGCGAGACATCCTTCTACAATTAGGCTATACGAGGTCACATGGAGGGCCTTCTGTAGATGGTGTAGAACAAGGGGAGTCCAGCCCATGAAGGCTTCTGTAGGCACGGTTCTGGCTTTTCTCCAGGCAGGTTTAAGGAAGGGCCTGGCGGCAAACACGTTGAAGAGACATGTATCAGCCTTAGGTTCCATTATAAAGGGGCAGCGGGGTAAAACTCTTGCCTCTCACCCACACGTCCACAGTTTTCTAAAAGGCGTATCTTCCTTGCGACCTCCTACAGTCCACAGGTTTCCGTCGTGGAAACTGAACGTGGTCTTGAAGGCATTGACGCAGGCTCCCTTCCAACCTTTGAGGTCGGTAGATTCCAGTTTTGTAACTTGGAAGGTGGTTTTTCTAGTTGCTGTCACATCAGCAAGAAGGGTTTCTGAAATAAGTGCACTGTCAGTGCGTCAGGATCTATGTGTATTTACTAAGGATTCTGTGAGGTTGAGGTTGGATCCGTCATTTGTTCCTAAGGTAAATTCTGTTTTTCACAGGTCTCAGGAGTTGGTTTTACCAACTTTCTGTCCATCACCACGTACAGAATTGGAGAGACTATGGCACATATTGGATGTGCGGAGAGCTCTAAAAATTTATCTGAGGAGATCAGAAGAGTTTCGTAGGTCAGATTCTCTTTTTGTTGTGTATTCGGGTTCGGCAAAAGGAAAGAGGGTCTCTTCATTGACAATTGCTAGGTGGCTGAGGTGTTGCATAGAACAGGCCTATATTGCCAGCAAGGTACCTGTGCCGAAGGGTATTCAGGCGCACTCGACGCGTAGTGCCTCTACCTCAGTTGTTTTGGGGAGTTCCCTGTCCATCATGGACATTTGTAGGGCTGCGACGTGGGCTTCTCCGTCCACTTTTACTAGGCATTACCGGGTTGATGAGTATGCTTCTGTGGATGCGGCCTTTGGCAGAAGGGTGCTCCAGCAGGTCATTCTGTAGGTCTGATATCAGTCGTAGTTGTATATAGTGGTAGTCTAGTTGACCCGTCTCGTTGTGGACCGCTTGGTTAGGTCCCAGGAAAGGAGTCACTCCCCAGTCTGCTGGAAAACGGAACATTGGAAACTTACCGTGAAGGTTCCTTTTCAGCAGACATGGGGAGGGACTCCTTACCCACCCACCCACCCAAAAAAGAAGAAGAAGAGGGTGTATAGATATGTGTTATGTTCTCTATGTTTAGTATATTCTTTTATTTAGTCTGGAGCTGTTTGATCATTCCTGGGGAGGTTGGGGTTGGCTCCACCTCCGGGAGGGATGGTCTCTTCTCTTTGTTACAGGTTGCCCTGCCTATGATTGACAGGAGGCGGAGCCAATACCCAGGAAAGGAGTCCCTCCCCATTTCTGCTGAAAAGGAACCTTCACGGTAAGTTTCCAATGTTCCGACTTCTTGCTTCTCGTGGGCAGCTGACAGTTGGTAAAGAAAGTAACAATGTATCAATCACTGAGCAGTAAGAAGCCTTTTGCAGAGGGCTAATGGTGGCAACCTTGTTCTTTTCCAGAGAAGACAGCTTAGGGACAACATGACTGCCATCATCCATGGAAAGGGGTAGAAGGTAGCGATGTACAAACTCACAGAGGGGTTCTTTATGGTGTCTTCTGCTCCTGTCGAGGGGTGTGTTTGTCTTTTTTACATTGGACAGTCATCCAATTTGATGGTTCCTGATCAGAGGAGGCTTGCCGTTTTTTTCGAACATCTGCCTCCAACAATTTAGGTACCGACCCCTCCAAGGTGTTTAGGACCTCCAGCAGCTGCAATTGTGTGGTAGCTGACAGTGTTGTATTTCCTTGTCATGATGACCCTGATCGGGAACCCCCATCTGTATCTTATTCCTGCTTCTGACAGCAGAGAGGTGAGGGGCTTTAGCTCTCTTCTTTTTCTGAGAGTCTCTGATGAGACCTCCTGGTATATGGAGATAGGGGTCCTGCCGTAGGTGAGCGGGACCATCTCATTTAGTTTGGAGAGAACCTGTGTCTTTTTGAAAAAGGAAGATAATCTCACCAGAATGTCCCTGGGTAGATGTCAAGCTATCTGCAGGGAGGTGAGGGACTGATGCACCCTTTCAGTGTCTCCATCACTGAGCTCTAAAGCAGGGCAGAGTTCATTGAGCTAACCTAGTAGGAATCTCTTGTGGTCCGTGCATTCGATTCCTTCCTCAAGGCCATGAAGGCTTATGTTGAGACACCTACTCTGATTCTCTAGATCATCCACCTTGTCCTGGAGGAGGTGGTTGGCGTTTTCAAGTTGTTTGAGGCATGCATTGTGGGCCACAAAGACCCGCAGAGCTTCCGTGGCAGTAGTATCAATGGCTGCAACCTTTTCCATCAAATTTGACAGTTTCTCATTTAGCGGTGTCAGTGCTGTAGCGAGCTCTCTGTGGAGGTCCTCAACAAATAGTTCTCTCTGTCTTGTTAGTTGGGGTGTAAGATCTTAGTCCATTGTGGCATGGGTCTCTGATTGATTCCCTTTGCCTCCTTTGTTCGAGCCAGGAGCCATAGTATCGTCGAGGTTGTCCGGGCCGTTTGCCAAAAAAGCTCTACATTCCTTAGTAGCAGGATAATAATTGGTGATCATTTGCTCTGCTGGCTTCTTGACCCCTTGCATCGATGGGGTCAGTGAATTTAAATCAATTTAGTAGTCATAAGACTCCGTTTTTTAGTAAAAATATCTGCGAGGATTGAGAGGAGCGCAACAACTATGCTTCTGCCATAGTCTGTCGCAACCCCCCCCCCCAAAATGGTTATACTTGAATGGTTGCATAAGAATATGCAACTTCCATTCATTTTGACATTATTGTCATCTTGTGCCTTAGAAAGGTACACTGGCAATACAGGTTCCAGTTTCCAAGAAGCTTATTCTAATATAGTGGGGAAATGACCAGGGAGCAGCATGGGGCAAAGGAATAATATGAATAAGGACAGATGGCCTCACATATGCCCTGGGGTAAACTGATGAAGAGACATTATCATTGAGACATTCTCATTAACCATGTAGAAAAACAAGCTTTGAAAGGGAACATTAAAATTGTTTCTGGAGAGTGAAATCATGCCTCGCCAGTTGTTTGAAATTCTTTAGGAGTATTAACAAGCATGTGAATAGGGTGATCTGCTAGACGTGGACTTGGACTTCCATAAAAGCATTTGATAAAGATTCCTGGATAAACTGTGCAGTCATTGGCTAAGAGAACAGGTCCTTTTATGGCAGGAGTAGGGGATCTATTTCATTCCCAGTGGCCATTGCAGTATTGGGTGGGACAACTCCCACTGCTGGCATATGACACCTTAATGTGCTTGTCCTTGTTCCCTCATTTTCTCTGTTGTATAGACATTTCCATGAGACATATGAATAGATAATGGATGACAGCACTGAAGACAGAAGGTGTATGTAAACAGAGTTTTGCAAAAGAAGGAAATAGGTAAAGCCCCCCTCCCCACAAAAAAGGTTTTGAACTGGGAATAGTGTTATTTAATTTGTTCATAAGTCACCTGGGATCAGGAGCGAGCGATGTGTGAGCTCAGTCTGCAGATGGCATCAGAACATTGTGAAAAGCCAAGCAGACTGCAAAGGGGTTTTCAGTGTTGGTGAATAGGCAGCAAAATGGCAAAAGTAGTTCACTGCAAAGCGACTGTACACTAGGGCAAAAAATTCTAGCTTCACATATGTATCGACAGGGTCTGAACTGATGATGTGAAAGAGAGAGAAGATCTCCATGGTGGCTAGTTCAATGAAAGATCAACATGAAATATGTGATGTGGTAGCAGTGGTAAAGGCCATTGCCATATTGGTGATGATTATTATGAAAGGGTCTGAAAACAAAAAAGTCCTATTTTAATACCCTTAGAAAAATCAGTGGCTCTGCAGCTGCATTTAGAATAAAGTATGGAGTTCGGCCACAGTATCAAAAAGGGCATGATAGGTGCAGAAAACAACCAGTCAAAATGTTTAGGGAGTTGGAGTAATTTCCTTATGGGGAAAGGCTACAGCAATTGAGACTCTTAGTAACAGGATGATTGGATGGACAAGGTAGATGAAATTAGTATGTAGATCTTGGAAAAAGTGGATAGAAAACTTTCTCCTTTCAGAACACTTCATTTTGAGGTTCTCCAGTACTATTTATTGTAAGGAGATTTGGGATAGACAAATGAAAGTACTGCTTCATTCTGTGCATAGTTAACATACAGAATTCACTTCCACAAGATGTAGTGATGTCTACTAGTGTAACTGGTTTTAAAAATAGGTTAAACAAATTCAGGATGGGTTTATCAATGGCCATTTGTCATTATAACGAAATGGAATTTACCAGGTTTAGAAGCCATATGACTCTTGAGTTCATCAGTTGGTGGGCCATACAACATGGCAGGTCTTCTGTGTTCATTTTCTGCTTATGAACTACCTAGAAGCATCTGTTTCCCACCATAGGGGATAAGATGTGGTACTAAATGTTGGACTGACTTTAGTATTTATATGAAGCAGGTTGCAGCAGACCCCCAGTGCTTCATGAGCTTCTGGTACAAGACAGGACATAAAACTTTCCGGATGTTCAGTAAAGTTATAAAGCAGAACTTAGTATGGCAGAGAATACATCTTGGATAAGAAAAATAGATAGATAGAAGAGAGTTACCTAACTTAGATGCAAGAATCCCTAAAGCTGAATCTCATGCGTGCATGTAAGAGATCTTGAGGCTGGTCTGCTTCTCAGACAAAGGCTTGTAAAACACTAAAACTACTGGGGTGAAAGGAGGGGAAGTGATCTCTGCATGTAAACAGGAAGTAAATACAGGTCAGAAACATACAGGTCAAGAACACACACAGTCATAAAAAAGGTAAACAGCAGCTGCTTGTAGAATTCTTTACTGTGGATACATCAACAGCAAAACAGGGGAAAGCAGATAAGCCTGCCTCACCAGCTATCTCCAGCATGTGAAAAAAGCATACATCTATAAATTTGGCCACCAAAATGGAAATCATAAGAAAAGTGGAAGTGAGTGAAAGAAAAGGTTATCACTAGGTGAATTTTGGAAAAAGCCTTCAAGTGGGCTCAAAAAGGTTCAAAAGATTTTTGTTTACTTGTGCAAGGCTTACCTGACTTGGTTGTTTCATTTCACATGTGCATGTGGTTAGTTTTGAATAAAAAGTTTGCTGAAACATGTTGAACTGCTTTTTGTGTGTGTATGGTGTTGGAGCCTATTCTTATTCTTTGAATGTGATTTCTATCTCTAGTACCAAAATTTTGGTTAAAGAAGTAATGCCTAAGAGCACATCTGCTTGGTTAACAGAGATACAGTATACTGTACCTTTAATCTCTCTGTTTCTTAATGTGGAAATTAGCTGACACATTACTTGAATTCAGCTGCCAAACTAGAGGGAGTTCTTCAGGGCACTTCCAGAAAGATGCAGTAGGTAGTGCTAGTGCCTATTTTTTTCTTTTTTTCTTCTTCTAGTAAGTCTAGAACGGGTGGGCAAAGTGCAGCTCCCAGGGCCATTTTTGTGGCCCCCTGAGGTCAAAATTATTTTGGTAAAAAATTCTTTTGCTCCAAAAAATATTTTTTTATTTAATTTATATGACACCTTTCTCCCAAAAGGGACTCAATGCCCCAAAATGATATACTGTATAGGGGGCATTTCCACCACGTTTGGAGCCCCCTTGAACCCTCCCCCCTGAGTCAAAGTGAAAGTTTGCAAATATATATATATATATATATTTTAATTGCCTTAAAATGCCCTAAAATGGGGACAGGATGCCCCCCAAATATGTGTTCATGTCCCCTAGAGGGTGTTTGGGAGCATATGCATGCAAAAAATGTTTGGGTTTTTTGGGGGGGGGTATAGGGAAGGTGTGGCCCTTCCAAGGTCTCTTAGAGGACTAATGCAGCCCCATAGTCTTCCACAGTTTCCCATCCCAGTTGCTCGCCCAGAGGGTGAAACCCATAAGCCAGCATGCCTTGTGCAAAGGATGTACGGTAGTTTTTAAAAGGAAGACCCTAGTTGAATGCATTGACTACCTCTGTTTGAGAACTGAATTTCATGCTATTAAGCATACCCAAGCACCTTCATTTCAATAGATTAAGGGGGAAAAGTGGTAACTCAGTAGTGGAGCACATGCTTTATAATGCAAAAGATCCCAAGTTCAATCTCTGGCATCTTCAGACAACATCCCTGCTGTCTCCCAGTTCTATTAGCCAGATCTTTTTTTCTAACTCTGAATCATATTTTACAGTGCCTAACAATCACCCTGTACTCATGGCCTACCTGCTAGATTTGTACTTGCCATACTGCAGTTTTCAGGTGTGTCTTCAGTGATTCAAATTTAGGGACAGGTGGTGCAGTTAGTTGTATTATATACATGCTAAAACCTTTAATAATTCTGAATCTATAAGTAGCTCACTATAATGTATAACTTTTACCACTTTTCTTGTTCGTATACATTTTTCTTCCCTTGGTATGCAGTTCTACTTTTTATATCAATTTAGAAAGCAAGTGCTAGAATTTGTAAATCCTACTGCACTGGATTCATTGTACTTGTAAGCTTATCTCTTCTAATAACCTGAAATCAACCTGTTGCTTGCAATAGACCTTCCAAAGTTGTAGTAATAGAAACAGGCATACTCACAAGAACCAGAAACTTAGAAATAGATTGGTTTTGGTAATGTTTAGAAACTGCAGTGGAGTTCAGAAACTTGGAAAGCTTGTGGATATAGGTGGCAGTAGAAAAAATAAGGGTTTATGTTGAGGCCAGTTATGTGGTCTCTGCATAGGGATGGAAGATCAGCATCAGTATGTGTTGCCCTCCACCTCCCAGAGAATGAAATGCAAAATTGGTAAAGTAATATATTTTATTTGGGCAGTTGCTTTTGATGTACTCCTACACCAACAGAAGTTGATCTCATAAAAGATATTGCTTTACCTATTTTATATCTCTTTGAAATGGAAAGACAGAGAGATTCACTTTTTCTCCATTAACACCCCTTGTTGGATTCCTTTCCATGCAGGAGACTGTGAACAAACTGCTCCAGCTCCACTTCAAAGATGACAAAACACGAGGTAATTGCTTTCCCTTCTGTCTCAATAAAGAGGCCAATTCCTGCTGGAGATCTTCCCAAATTTTACTGTAGAGAGATCAAGCCCTGGAACATCCGAGGTAACTTCAAGTGGCTGTAATTCCAGGCCTCCCCAAGACTTCATTTGGTACTGAAAACTGACACCCTTTACCATTCTAAGATAAACTTTATTATAGTAAATGATGCAGCAGGTAGCCTATAGCAGAGAAGCTTCATCCTTTAACTGATGGGGTCCAGCATCTCCTTGCAGCAACCGCTCCTAAACAACTAATTTGGTCCAGACTATCTCATGGCCAACATTCAAGATCCCTGTGATTGGTTACAGGCTACAGGTCGACTTCCCTCCCAACAAGGCCAGTGAAAGATGGATTCCGAAGTGTTATAGTGCAGAAGTGAACAAAGGAAGTCAGTGTGGAGGCGTATCTCTCATCCCCATAGCTGTGAGAACTGTGCAAGCAGGTTGCTAATAGGAAAATTTACTCTCCAAGTTGAGCTGCATATCTTTTTCCAGCCTTAAATTGCCAAGATAAAATAAAACTAGCTAGCAGGGCCTACTAAACACAAATTAACCCTTTCTCTGCCACTGGGAAGCTGTTAATGTTTGGCCATGATGCTAACAAGCACTCTAAAACCCATATGCCTGGTAGCAGAGGCTGTGGTCACTATAGCTGCCTTGGGTTGTGGGGAGAGATAACGATACTGTGGGAGAGACATTGTTGGTCACTTGGCTCATAATTACTCCCCCCTCTCTTCTCAGTCAGTGGTGATGCGCTCTTGCTGATGGCAGAAATGCTTAAAGTATTTGTTCGAGGTAAGTTGTTATGGGATCCCTCTTTGTTCCATGGAATGGCAATCACAAATGGATGGTGTGGTCTCTGGAAGGATGGAATTTAGTGCAGAACTCAGTATTCTATTAGGTTCCATTTTAATTTTTAATTATGTAATGACAGCCTTTCTGCAAGGTTAGAAGCCAGTACCAGCTAAATGCAGAGTCTGGAGAGGTCTAGTCAGAGCTTCCAGCCCTTCCATGGCTATGTCCTTTCCCTTTACTCTTTGTGGCACATTTCCGTCCTTCCAAGGGGAAAAAAAATCACATTATGAAACTCCTTAGCACAGGGATTGTATTGTATTGTTGGACTGCCTCTCACAGCATGCCTCACCATTGGCTATGTTGATCAGGGCTGCTGGTAGTAACAGTCCAGTAACATCTAGGGCTGCACGATTCCCACTCTTGCCCTAAAAGAAGTAGCTACATTATTCACAGAATCTTTTCTATTCACAGAATTTGATTTCTGGCCTTAATTAAGTTTTGTTGTAAGCCGCCCCGATTGTTTTTAACAGAAGGGCGGGGTAAAAATAAATATGATGATGATGAGATGAACATGTGTGCTTAATTATGCTTCCACCTGATTTTATGGAACTCATCTAGTACAGTAGTTTAAACTCAGGATCTACTTCTTAGAGCCTCTGTGTCTCTTCATTGCTGTTTGGTTATGCATACTGTGTACCTACAGAGCTGAGTACACATTTTGTTTGTATCATTGTCTCTAGATGATTTCAATCTTGAGTGAGCCATACCAAGTGGTAAGACTCCAGCACTTCTTCCTAAGGCAAAGTATCAGGGTGAATGCTCTCAATGGGCAAATGTATATGGGTGTTATATGTACATACAAGGCTGATGAGAAAAGCCTCAAAAAATAACTTCTCCTGTTTTCCTAAAGTCTTCCCTCTTTCCTAAAGGCCTTTTTCTGCGGCATCCCTGACAACCTCCTCTTTTGTTTTGGCTGCTTTTCTGTTTCAGAGGCAGCAGCGCGAGGAGCACGGCAAGCTCAAACAGAGGACCTGACCAAGGTGGATGTGGAGCATGTGGAAAAAGTGCTACCACAGCTGGTATGTAAATCCCAGCTCAGATTCCTCAGTTAACAGGATAAGGATGTGGGCAAAGGCATCTTAATCCCCTTCCTTCATGAGGATGTTGGCTTTGAATAATACCCTCAACTGGGCAAGTAGAACTTAAGGATATCAGTTAGCAAACTTGGAGAGAGTGTCTTGTTGCTCATGTTAATGTAAACATTCTTAATTTTTGCAGCTTCTGGACTTCTAGAAAATGGATGATGCAAATTTTGCATTCCTGTTGCCAGAACCTTGGATTGACTCTTGAAGCAAAGTGGACCACAGACTTTTACATGGAATCTGTTCTAGAGTGGCTGTGCTTACTGTAATGATAGTCCTTATCAGTATTCCCTCCCTTTTAGTTGCTACTAGTTTTGTCATCTTTCTTCCTAGGTGCCTGCTGGCTGTCAAATGTTGAAAGGGCTGGAATTTTTTCTTTTTTGCGATTGAACTGCTGAAGCCAATGGCATCAAGCCATCTGAGGCTGTGCCCTATCCTGCTGCTTCCCATTCACAACCAGGCAGCCTCCACTTTTCCAATGGGAGAAACAGGTGCCTTCCTGTAGGGGTGTATGGAAAGAGTGAGTCTGCCTGGAAGCTTTCCCTGCCCTGTGGGCTCTCATCACCTCTGCAGGCTTTTTAAAGGCCAGCTTCAGGCCCTGTCTGCAGTCTGAGCTCTTAAACAGAAGCGGAGGCCGGGTCTGTGCCAGCAACAGGTACCTGATCTTTATTTTATAAATAAACAGTGCCTGTCCCTCAACCTTTTCCAGCATTCCATTGGGGCCATGACATCAAAGAGCGCTTGGAACCTTTTAACCATTTGATATTCTCCTCAGAAGCTGCTTCCCTCTGCTATAAATTTGTTCTCACAAAGAAACTTCAATAAATCAAAAATAGTCTCCCTCCCTTTTGCAGGCTCCTTGTTGCAATTAATCATAGAAAGTCAAGTAGCTTCAAAGAGTTGTTTGGCCTTCCCCCCACCCCCACTCCCTCTTTGTAGGACGAAAGAAAAACTTTCAAAAAGGGGCAGAATAACAAACAGCATGTGTGAGGATCCCACATCACGCAGGACCCAGCCCCTCTGTCAGCAGGGGAGGGGGAAGCTGTGAAATAGTAAACCTTACACATGGAAGAGGCAGGGCAGAGCCCAACAGCTCTGGCTTCCCTGCAAAATAAAGGGCTAAGCCTGCTGAGGACAAAGTAACAGCATCTTAAGGTACAGACATAGCAATGCAGTACCTGTGTACTCAAAAAGTAAGCCCTGTTGTTCAGTGGGAATTATTCCTTGCTGAGGAGGCAGCCTTGCTGTCATTTACAGATTAATATCCAAGCAGGGTGACAAGAATAGTTTGCCAGTATTGTTTCTAATGTACCTGTTGCTGCATGTTAATAATGAACAGGGACAAAAGGACTTAATAAGTTGGTTCTGATGCACCCAGTGCTGGCTATAGCTGTGAAGACACAGGAGGAGGATTAGGAGGAATACTACTGTTATACAGAGCAGATATCTGGAAAACCATGGTTTGTGAATTGGTATCCAGTGTGAAACATGCAAATACAGTTGTCCCTCCACATTCACGGATTTGACATTCACGGATTTGAGTATTCACGGCTTGAAAAATATTCTTAAAAAATAACAATCCTAATAGCAAACCTTGATTTTGCCATCTTATATAAGGGACACCATTTTGTTCTGCCATTGCATATAATGGGACTTGAGTATTCACGGATTTGGGTATTCACGGGGGGTCCTGGAACCAAACCCCAGCGAATGTGAAGGGACAACTGTACTCTTCTTTCTCTTTGTAACACCAACCATAGGTTAGTGTTTTATTGGCACTAGTGTTAAGCAGAGCTCCCATCTTAAGAATCTGGAAAGCAGGAACTGAGATAGCTTTGTAGAGAGATACCTGTTAGCATCTGTGCATATTTATAGTAATCCATTGAGAGTATGGGCAACCAAGGGGGAACATGCATGCTATGCCTAATGCTTCAATTGCAAACCAACCTTTTGGAGTGGGAAGGGGAACATATTGGCCTGCAGTTTCCATCGGCCCTAGCCAGCACAGCCAGTGATAAAGAATCATGAGAATTACAATACAATATTGAGGGGGGGCACAGAAATCTGGTTTAAAGCACTGTCTATCTAATCTTATATTGTCTAATTCTGCTCTGATTAGGAACAGTTTCCCAGAATACAGGTTTTTCGCATTGCCTGCTACTTAACCTTTTAACCAGATTGCAGGGCTGGAATTTGTTTTACATGTGAAGTCTGTGCTCTGCCACTGAGCTAGGGCCTTTTCCCTATGTTGTATAGAGTCGGTGCTATGCCTGCACTAAACAAGGGTGGCAGTGTTTTATGAAAGCTCCTCTGTATTCAACAAAGCAAAGTAGAAAGACAGGTATATACTCTAGTACATTATTAAAACTGTGCTATATGCTAGTGACATGCATGCAGTCAAGCACTGTGAATATTTACAGGGAAGCAGAAATGAATATGGCCAACTTGAGTACAGGTACTTTTATTTAAGATTGCAGTCTTAAAGAGATTAATTTATCGCTAGTTTTATATCCTGCCTTTCCCACCGACACATACTGTTCTCTTTCCCAGTTCTTATTTTCACAAATACCATTTAAGTTATTTTAGGTTGAGAGATGGGTGACTGGCTAAAGATCATCCTGTCACCTTCCTAGCTGAGTCAAGAGTTGAAACTTGATCTCCCCATTCTGAGTTCTAGTACAAATCATTAATTTCTGCATCACAGTGACTTGTGACTTACACAGGCCTATAGGGGCTAGAATAGCAGTAAAAATATGTCGTTATTCAGAACTTTAACAAGCACATTTTCTACCTTCTCCAATGTAGTTTACGGAACAATTTATACTATAAACCTAGAAGCTTGCATCAATTTGAAAGATATGTCTTACAATCTTGGTCTATACACAACCGCTCAGAAGCAAATCTTTCTGTGTAACAGAACTAAATTTACTGTTGTGGTATCTCTATTCCACAGCACTGGTGGTGTGAAAGTCTACCTCTATTTTCATTCGGTTTGACATAGCCAATCCCATAAAACAGCAGTAAGTCCTGGTAGCTCCTTTGTATGTTGTTCTCACTTGTTTAAAAAAGGCTAGACACCCTCAGAGTGAGGGAGCTTTGGCTACCCACACAACTTAATCTCCAAGAAAGAAGGGGTGCAAATGTATTTTAGAACATTTAATATGAGTTTGAACACATACACCCACAGCAAAGCTACACTAAAACATATGTCACTTTTGGATCTGTAGACACACAGATTTTTAACAGGTGCCTGTTTAGATTTTTCTAGGGTAAACCCTAGTTATGGTTCAGACTCAGTAGGGTTTAAAACAATGATATCCATGGCTACCACCTATTCCATGAATAGTCACAGGGAATTGACACTTTTAGGCCTAAGGCTAAGTACTACTCCCAACTGGAGCAGATCTTTGGAATCAGCTGTAGAATGGTAAGTCTATACTTATGTTGACTTACTACTTGATTCAGTGGGTATATTCGAAATCTAGAAATTAGATTGAGGCCTTAGTCAGGCTGGTTTAAACTGCAATTCTGTACAACCATACTTGAGAGTAAAATCTCACTGAACTCAGCAGGACTGAGTAGACATGCATAGGATTGTTAAAAGTCTTGTTCTCTCACTGAGTTTGAGTAAATCTATTTAATTGCTTAAAAAAATAGAACTTGATTAGTTAACAGACTAATTAGTGAAATAAGCAGAAAGTGTATTTACTAATCTTCTTTTTGCCAGTTCCTTCTTACCCTAAGGGCACCAGATCCTATCTGATCTTAGAAACCAAGATGGGTCAGCTCTGGTTAATATTTGGATGGGAGACCACCAGTAAATTCCAGGTACCGTAGGCTATATTTCAGAAGAAGGAACTGGCAAAAATTACCTCTTGAGTATTCCTTGCCTAAGAAAACTATGAAGTCAGCATGCAACTGGAAAGTACATGCATGCACATTTACTAGTGCTTGCCTTCAAATACAGTGCATTCATCGTGCAGTATAACTGGATGTGCTACCCAGGACATACTTTCTTTTGTAATTGAGTACAATTTTCATTGTGAGCAATTAGTGATGAAGCTGCAGACTTCTTTTGTTCCCAGCTGAAGTTAAGTAGAAACTGTGACAAGATCTATTAATAGCTTTAGCCTGGAGCATATCAAAGCTTAAATTCCTCTGGGGCATGAGCTACAGCCCTGTAAAGCTATGCCAGAAGCATGGCTTGAACATAGCAGCCATACTGGCTGCAGGATTTGTGGAATTGTAATCCATATAAGTAACTTTTCCAAGCTCAAGCCAGAAGTATAGTATTTTCTATCTAGTTATGGGACATCAGGCCACCTGAAGGACCATTTCTCCTGGAAAAAAAATAGGCATTACTTATAGCACTGTAAATGCTATATAGGAAATGCTAATAGCCACAAGGAAGGCAGGCTGAAGGGGAATGATGTTGTCTGCAATGTTAATGTTAAAAAGAAAGGAAGCTGATGCCTTGCCTCTGATCAATTAAAGCAAGAACAACCTAGAAAATCAGGTCTAGCTGTCTGCTGATTTGGCTTAAGAAAACAGCATGCCAGCTGAACCAAGCAACTCAGTGTAAACCTAGCATCTGGTCATAAATTTGTGTGTGTGTGTTAGTGAAGCTGAAAAAATACCTCTAAAGCAGGGTTGAGGAATGCATGGCCTTCCTGCTCATGCTATACTGCAACTCCCATCACCCCTACCCAGCATTGCCAGTGGTTCAGAATGGTAGTAGGGGCAGTACAACACCTTCTGGAGGGCCACATTTCCCCCATTTCTGCTCTAATGGAAGACACGACTGATAAAGCAAAAAAATAATGACCATCCAAAATTGGAACATGTGTCTGAAGAGAGTACAGTACTGCTACAGTACACAAGTGCTAGCAGAATTCTTAATTCTCTCGCTACAGATTTTTCAGAAAGTAGCGTGTAATAATTTTGAAATGTAAGGAACTTTATGAATGAAACCCAGAAATAAGACTGAGTTTGGCATTTACATTATGGAGCTTTTATCCCAAATGCACAATCTCTTTGCTGCTTCCCGCCACACTTAAAATTTTAAAAATGTAGCAATAAAACAAAATTCTGTTTTTAAGGAAAACACAAAAAAAACCCTTTCAGATAGGGAGACTCATATGCTAATGTGCCTAATCCACCCTAATATTAGAGTGTGTGTGTTCTGTTTGAACAACAATTCAGCCAGAATGCTGGCTCCTCAGTTATGTGACTGCTCTCAAAAACCCAGGAAGCACCTTTGGCATCAACATTATCTAGCCCAAAATGAACAATTACAAACCCCCAGCCTAGGATGCTGAAATAAAATGCCTGCCACCCTCCCAGTCAGAGGGAGGGACTTACTGATAACCGATACATACCACATTCTTCCAGTTTACAGGAAGACTAGAATTGGTGCTGTTGTAGCACAGCCTGGATCCAGTTTCGACCTTATCTTTTGTGGCAGTCACACAGATGGCAGCAATGTGTGTAAGACAACAGCTACAAGCAGGGTACCAGTTTCCATCTCCTGTTCTCTTCTACATTCTTCTTCCTTGGTGGCTCATTTTGGGGTGACATTAAATATCTGTTCTTTTCCTGTTTTAACTACTTTCTGCTCCCTATGCTCACAAGCCTTTCTCCCTACCTTTTCCCTCCCCCCCCCTCCCAATTTTCTTCAAAGCGGCTGGAAGCATTTGGAAGTAATTAGACCTGAAGGGAAATGTTGGCCAGTCTGGGAGACAATGACAAGTGCCAGGAACTCTTGGTGCCCCTTCCAGTCACTTTGAAGTTCATTCAGATGGTACAATGCTCTGTTTTCTTTGTTAGAAAAAGTGGGGGCAGGAGGGAAATGGGCCATGTCAGGGCCATTGAATAGAAAGGTTACTCTGAGTTGATAGAGAACCCGATCAGTGAAGGAGGGACTATACAATTCAGAGGGAGACTGAAAGGTCTCCTCTAGCAGCTCAGCTTTAACACATCTCCACTTTGTACGCTTATGACTGATCAGCACCCATCAACATGATTGATTCCACATTAAATGAATGCTAAATTTATCACCTGAGTGTTTGCTCATCTTGGCTCAGTTATAAGAATTGCAAATGTGTAGTGTTTCTATCTATCTAAAGCAGAAAGATGCCCCCTCTTTTGCTTACACAGCAACAGTGTGTGGAAGAATCAGGACCATTGAGCGCTATAGCAGGGGCTTTAAGAAATTAACTTAGCTTTGCAATTCATTAATGAAGGTTAGTTTTGTCTCTCACTTGTAGAATCAAAGTCCTTGAAGGCAACAGCAGTAAGGAATGCTATTCATTTGTCATATTCAGATAAATCTGTGGCTGTTCTCAAAGCACTGATAGCAATTCAGGCCCTACTCAGGCATTTAAAAAACAAGCACTATGGTTTGAATTCAACAAAGGCTTGAAGAACAGTGCAGTGAGTTGGCTCAGTACCCCTCTGTATTTAGCCAAGAGCAATGCTGAGCTGTCTCACTAAATGCATGTCTTAAGTTTAGAGCAGACTGCATGCATCCACAAGGCAGTGCTACATCATTTAACAGTTGGGTGCTCAGCCAGCAGATGTACCTTACTGCTCATGGAATGTGTGCAATGGCACTGAGGGACAAAGGAAAACAAGGCTCTAGTGACACGAGGGGAGAGATGGAATTTTTGGACCAGCACAAGATGAACCACAACAGAAGCATTTGCCAAACTGGGGGCCAACTTTGCCTTTTCTATAAATATTTACAGATTTGACATTTCCTGGCATAGAAACTCAAAGGGAACAACTGCGATTCTAACTATGAGCAAAAGAAAAAGAAGTGGCCAGAACAAATGGCTGCTACCAAATATTTTAAATATTCTAAAATAAGTGAAAATGGGTATCTATTTGAGGTATAACATAAAATAAATCTGAAATACATATGATTAGATTGTTAACTCTTTTGAAACAGAAGTATAACATAAATTTACATTTAACCAGTATCTTATCTAAATGAAGCATATATCTTATTGCAGAAGCTGCATAGGTTTTATAAAACCATCCAAGTTAATGTTGGAAATATCATGCAAGGGGTGCTACTTCAGTGCATAATATGTTATGGGAACTTCCCTTGATTAGTCAGTCCTGCGAAAAATATCATTTTAATAAAAACAAAAACCTGGGTTAAGCTGCAAAGATGGTCTGTTTGCAGTACCATTGGGGAAAATGCTCATGTACAGAAGGATTGCTGAAAACTTAAGCAGTTACAAAAACCAAGCATGGGTCATACATTGCATAGTTAGGCAAAACACTTGAGCACTGAAATAAGCATTCCCACTATATTGATAGAAAACCAAATGGAAACATAAATTGTGATTAAATGCTACACAAATGGGTCCTTTTTGTTACATATTGGAATAATTGTAGAAGTCCTCAGTTAGAAAACCATGTTTTTTTTCCTGTTTAGTAATACTTTTTATAATGTTTGCATTGGAACAAAAATCACATCTGAAAACTTATCAGATATTGTCACTGTTCTGGCCAAAATGATGGCAACTAGCAGTCTGTGGTTTTCCCTTTCACGTGGAAAATTTTACCCACAAGCTGAATCTGGAATGAAGGAGGTGACTTTTGTTGGAGATATAGCATTCTCCCTGCACCCCCACCCACTTGCTAAGTGACAGTTATGCAAGTTCTTAGTAAGATTAGGAACTCCTTGCATGCTAAATGTTCCTCCCCTTCTCCTCAAACTATCTTAGTCATTTTTAGGCTTGGCTAAGTAGCTCTGCTCTGCCAAGCTATGTGATATGGGGTTACCTATTGAGTCATTCATCACATGACCTCGTGATTTGAAAAGCTTAATGACCCTTTGTCTCCTCTCTTCTGAGAGAAGCCTCACACGAGGCACACACACACATCTAATCTAGCACACATGAAGATGGGAGCCATGCTCTCACTCATTTGCATTCATCTTTTCTAAAGAACAAAGAAACATGGATGCTACTGCAAGCAAAACTTAGGGAAATCCAGCTTTGTTTACCTTATCTTACCTGAATTCACTGGATGGGTGAGTTCTACCCTGAAATCCTTTTAGTTAGTAGGGCACTAGCTTTGCCTTGAACATGTAGATTGCAAGAGCTGTTAGTAAATGCTTAAGTATTCTTTTTTTAAAAAAGGAAAAGCTGTTTTTGTCTTTCTTTTGTTAAGCAGTGCTAATGGCTGAGTGCTTCACCATACTTAACTAATTGAGTCTGTCTCACCTTTCTCTCTGCTAACTCTGCTCTATAGTAAAAGTCTTATTTTTCTCAAGAAGATATTTCCAAAGGGCTTCCTCCTTGGAATCTATAATTGTTTTAATGTTTATGTGCATACACACCAACAAACTGGGTTATGGGCCCAGCTAGAGACTATTGAAAAGACTCTATTTTACTAGCTGGACCCGGCATACCATACGCTGTTAAAAAAACTCCCCCCAAAATGCCCAGTAGATCTCATGACAACCATGTAAGGTAGGCTAGCCACCGAACTCACCCCGCCGTCAGTGCTCACCCTCCCGCCTCCAAAGTTGTACCTCCCGCCACCACTGCTCACCCACTTGCCCATCCACCTCCAAAGTCGCCACTTCTGCCTCCAAAATTGCCCCTGCCATTGCGGCTCAGCCTCCAGTCTCCAAACTTCACCCGCTCCCACCACCACTCCCCCTCCTGTCTCTGAAGTCATCCCTCCCGCCACCATTCAATTCCCCTCATCGTAAGTTGCCCTCCAAAGTTGCCCGTACCACCACCGCTTGGTCCCCCTGTCGCTGCTTGGCCTCCCACCTCCAAACTTGCCCCTCCCATGCCAAAGTTGCCCCTCTTATCGCTGCTCGCCCTTCCACCTCCAAACTGCCCCCCCTTGCTGCTTGCTCTCCCGCTGCCAAATTTGCCCCACCTTCCAAACTCCGCCCTCTGCACTCTCGCACATGCCACATCTCACCATGCTACTCACACTCCCTCTGCAGCCACTATGTTTACAAAGGATTTCAATTTCCACATGGCCCCGCCCCCAGTGTGCTGATTGGCTGCCTAACATAGCTTAGTCAGCTCCCTAAGCAGCCAATCAGCACACTGGAAACGGCAACATACGAGAACCCTTTGAAGTAGGCTGGTGGGTTTAACTTGCCCCCTGCCTCTCGTTCTGCCCCTTGCCACCCCCTCTGCTCTTTCTGCTCCCCCCTTCGCTTGTTCTGCCTCTCTGCTGCTCCCTCTGCTCTTTCTGCCCCCTCCACTGGTTCTGCCTCCCTGCCACCCCCTCTGCTTGTTCTGCCTTCTGAAGCCCCCTCCGCTTTTTCAGCCCCCTGACACCCCCTCCACTTGTTCTCTCCCTGACACCCCCTCTGCTTGTTCTGCCCCCTGCCACTCCCTATGTTCTGCCCCTGACAGTTCCCCTCTGCTCTTTCTGCCCTGCCACCCCTCTGCTTGTTCTGCCCCCTATCACCCCCTCCACTCGTTCTGCCCCTTGGCCCCCACCCCATGCACTCCAGCATATACCAGCACATATCTCCATGCTACTCCCTCTCCCTCTCTGGTGGCCATGTTTGGAATCTATATGGTCCTGCCCCCAGTGTGTTGACTGGCTGCCCAACAGACTTGTGATTGGTTGGTCAGGTCCCTAAGCAGCCAATCAGCACACTGGAAATGGCAACATACCGAAGAGAATTATATAGATAGATAGATTTTGTAAAGTACTTTTTATCTAATCACTCAGCTACCGGTTGCCTCTGTCTTCAGCCCGACTGGAACAAAGGCAATTAAGCAATCATAGCCGAAGCTAATCCTGGCCTTAGCTCCATACTGAGCCTTCAGAAGTTAAATGAAGCAAACTACAAGCAATGGTCTTTTTCTTTTAAAACATATCTCAAAGCTATGGGATTATTTCATATAATAGAAGCCAGACCTGCCCAGCCTGGCAGAGCACAAAATGAATTTGATAGAGATGGCCAAAGAGTCCTGGCTGACATAATTTTGGCTATAGATACTGGAATAATTTATGAAATTAAAGGACTGAGAACAGCTAAAGAAGCCTGGGAGACTTTGAAAACACTTTATGATGCCCCCAGTTTGGGGAATCAGGTTGCCTTAATAATGAAATTGGTTAATATGAAATTATCAAGTCCCAAATATTTGAATGAGCATATTAATGAATTTGGAGCCACTTTGGCTGATTTGGAATTTCCTGGAAAACAGATTCCAAGACCCATGCAACTAGGAATTTTCTGGCAACCTTACCAAAATTTTATAATCCCATAATAAATGCCTTGCAATTAAAGAATGATTTAACACTGCAAGAGGCAATTGTTCAAGTACGGGGATTTCATCATAGCCAAGACATGATGCAAAATAATAGATTTGAATCAAGAAATTCTCAGCCTCAGCAGCAGGTTAATCTGGCCAATAAAAGGCCACATATCAGTCTCCCGCTCTCAAGCTAAATGAAGGAGAAATTAATACCTCAAAGGTGGTGAAACAGTCACAAGCACAGCAGCGGAGGCCTGCTCAGACAAATGCTCAAAGGCCAGATGCTCAAAGAACTCAAAGAGGAAATTTTAACTTTAAACAGAGATCATCTGGAAAGTTTAATATTGGTTTGACTAATGAGAAAATGATGCAGATTTCTGGAAATCAATATAATAATGCCGTAGTAATCAATAGTGGCACCACATGTCACTATTTCAATCAAAAGAAATATTTTCAGGATTTTGATTTTAGTGAAGATGTGCATTTTCCTGTATATTTAGCAAACGGCGAAACAGCCAGGGCGAAAGGAAAAGGTACTGTGTTTTTGGAGGCCAAGCTTGTACCTGATAAAACAGAAATATTAAAAATTGTTGATGCATATTTTGTCCCTGATCTCTATGCATCTCTACCATATGGAGATTAGTGATTCATATGCAAATGCTGCCACTCAGTATAATCACAAAGACTATATAAATTTATGGCACAAGAGATTTGCACACTGAAGTGTTGAAAGTATTAAGAAATTGACTAATCAAGAGCTTGCAAGAGATTTTCATTTTCAGAATTGTTCTGTTGATGAAAAATGTGGGGAATGTTTAAAAGTTAAGGCTACAAGACCTTCACATCAGCCCCTCACTGAGAGGCAATCCACAAAACCTCTTGACTGCTTCATCCAGATTTATGTGGAAGGTTCAGTCAAAAGTCTGTTGGAGGAAATCTATTTTGTGACCATTATTGATGACTTCAAGTAAATATACTCACACTTATCTTTTGAAGGAGAAAAGTCAAGCTTTTGAAAAGTTCCAAGAGTACTTTAATTATGTCTCTAATAAATGTGGTTACAAGCCCAAAAATCTAAGGACTGATAATTGCTCAAAGTTTGTTAATACTGAATTTAATGAATTCTTAAAGGAACAAGGCATTCAATATCAGACTACTGAAATTTATACTCCAGAATTGAATGAATTGGTAGAGAGACAGAACTGCACTTTGAAGGAGATGGCAATTGCAATGCTTTTAGAAGCTAACATGTCTAAAAATTACTGGTCTGAGGCCATTCTGACTGCTACATAACTATGCGATAGACTTCCCACACGGTCTAGAGATGCAACCCCATTTGAATTGTGGCATGGTGTTAAACCCAGACTCAATCATCTTAAGAGTTTTTGGGTTTGAGGCTTATATTTACATTCCCAAACAGAAAAGAGACTAATCCAAACAGAGATTTCTATTCAAATGTGTTTGCAGTGGAAGGAGATGCCTACCAGCAGCAACAGCGTGTGGAGCTTTTCCACCCTCCTGCAAGTGCTTTGCATCCAGAAGGGGCGAACCCAGTCCAGGACCTCCCAGCGGATGAGGAACCAGGTGAGCCAGGGGCAGAGCCAGGTACTCATGTTTAGGTGAGACGGTCTGGAAGGGTTAACAGGGGAGTGCCTCCTTTGAGATTCTCTTATCTAGCCGCAGGGGAAAGTCTTCTGCAACTCTCTGACTGGCAAAAGATCAAGGGACTGCCAAAGTCTGATTCTGAGAAATACGTGCAAGCAGCTACTGAAGAGGTGCAATCTCTATATAAAAATAAGACATGGACTTTGACAGAACTGCCAAAATATAAGAAGGCAATTGGCTGCAGAAAGGTCTTTACAAAAAAGCAAAATGCAGAAGGGGAAATTGAAAGATACAAAACCAGACATGTAGCTAAAGGTTACAATCAGCAATATGGGGAGGATTACCATGAAACCTTCTCCCCAGTAGTCATACATACAACTATTAGAACCTTACTGGCAGTTGCAGCTTCCAAGAAAATGCATGTATAACATCTAGATGTAAAGACTGCATTTCTTTATGGAGACCTAGATGAAGAGCTGTACATGGAACAGCCTCCAGGATTCAAAGTTCCTGGGAAAGAGCATCTAGTATGCAAACCTGAGAAAAGTCTCTATGGGCTTAAACAGACCACAAAACAATGGAATGAAAAACTAAATCAGATCCTTATCAAAGAAGGATTTACCCCAGGCAGTTGACAAATGTGTCTACAAGAGATTCAGAAATAATAAATGAACTTATATTAAAAGTTATGTTGATGATTTGATCCTGTGCAGTCAAGACATACCAGATAGTGAAGAGATAGTCCAGAATCTCAAGAGAGAGATAAAAAATTTAGGAGTTATCTCACACAATCTTGGAGTACAAGTGGAAAGAATCAGTGATGGAAGCTTCTTCCTTAATCAAAAGCAAAATATAATAGATCTCCTTGACTGTCTTGGCTTAAAAGATGCTAAAGAGGCACCAACTCCAATGCAAGTAGGCTTCTTAAAGAACAATAGGACATCTGAACCCTTAAGAGATGGTGAAAGGTACAGAATTGCAGTTGGAAAACCTCTGTACATAGCTAATTCCACAAGGCCTGATATTACAAATGCTGTTGGCATCTCATGCAGAATGGTTAGCTCTCCTACTCTCAAAGACCTTGTTGCAATGAAAAGAGTCGCCAGATACCTAAAAGGAACTGCAGATTTCAAACTGATGTTGCCAGCGTGTGACCAGACACGACTGATCGCCTATGCTGATTCTGACTGGGCCATGGATTTGGTGGACAAGAAACATTGTATTTTATGGAAGACGAGCCATAAGCTGGATAAATAAAAAACAGAGTACAGTGGCAGACAGTTCCACAGGGGCAGAGTGTGTCTCAGCGAAAACAGCTTGTGATGAAATCAAATGGCTGCAGAATTTACTTTTGGATTTTGGAATAACAGAACCCAAGCCAACCATTTTGATGCAAGATAATCAAAAGCTGTATCAAGATTTCTCAGAGTGACAAGCCACTAAAGAAGAATATGAACATTGCCTTCTACAAGGTGAGATGTGTCAAAATCAACTTGTTCAAATTCAGTACTGCAACATGAAAGAAATTATTGCTGATATTTTAACTAAACCTCTTCCAAAGGACAGTTTCCAGAAACTATGAGAAGAAATAAAGATTCTCCATGTGAGTCCAGGTGGTCCAGAAGAATGAGATATAGCATTCTTCCTGCACCCCCTCCCCACTTAACTGACAGAGTTATGCAAGTTCTTAGTAAGATTAGGAACTCCTTGCATGCTAAATGTTCCTCCCCTTCTCCTCAAACTGCTCTGCCAAGCTATATGCTATGGGGTTACCTATTGCGTCATTCATCACATGACCTCGTGATTTGAAAAGCTTAATGACCCTTTGTCTCCTCTCTTCTGACAGAAGCCTCATACTAGGCACACACACACATCTAATTTAGCATGCATGAAGATGGGAGTCATGCTCTCACTCATTTGCATTCACCTTTTCTAAAGAACAAAGAAACATGGATGCTACTGCAAGCAAAACTTAGGGAAATCCAGCCTTGTTTACCTTATCTTACCTGAATTCACTGGATGGGTGAGTTCTACCCTGAAATCCTTTTAGTTAGTAGGACACTAGCTTTGCCTTGAATACTTAAGTATTCTTTTTTAAAAAAGGAAAAATTGTTTTTGTCTTTCTTTTGTTAAGCGGTGCTAATGGCTGAGTGCTTTACAGTATTTATCTGAGTCTGTCTCACCTTTCTCTCTGCTAACTCGCTAACTCTGCTCTACAGTAAAAGTCTTATTTTTCTCAAGAAGATATTTCCAAAGGCCTTGCTTCTTGGAATCTTTAATAAATTTTTAATTTTTATGCTCATACACCTACTATTCTGACAAGCCAGTTGTCAGGACATGACTGAAACCTGCCAGGGAAAGGGAACCACAGCTCTTTGAAACTGCTGCTAAGTAGGGGTGGTGTAGTGTAGTAATCTCTGACCCCCTAGAACATGCTTGGGAATGCAGGTGGTTGCTGCTGCTTTTTTCTGCCATCACTGTCAGAGATTGGGGCCACCCCAGTGGAAAGGAAGAGGAACAGCTCCTATCACCCACTTGGCTGTCCTGGTGGTGATTGCTAAGTGTTGGGGCATTTGTGTTAATGTGAACTTCAAAGGCTGCAAAAGAGTAGGAAGCCCAGGAACAAAATACAGGTAGAAGAAGAAAAATGGGTTCATATATCAATGCACACACAAGCTAACGAAACAGTGAAAATCATGTGGGTCTCTAGAGCAGGGAGCTGATGGAATTGCAACTATCAGCATTCCTTACCTTTGGCTATGCTGGCCAGCTGCAGTCAAACAACATTAGAAGGGACATATGATTCCTATCTCTGCTCTAAAGGATGCAGTAGATTCCTAACATGGAGTAAGCCAAACAAACTGGCTTATTAAAGCCCTGCTCCAAGAAAGGAGCATGGTAAGGGAGTAGAGATGCCAAAGGCACAAGTGAAGGCTGATTTGGAGGACAAAGAGAGAGCAAAACAGTAGCTGGCTTCTTCCCACCTGAAGCGGAGTCTAACATTCAACTGACAAGCTGAAAACCTGCATCTGAAATACAGACAATGGGTACTTTTAAAAAATCAGCTCAAGATTTAAATAAAGCAAATTAAATCAGTGTGCAAATCAAAAAGTGCCAGTATAAACTGGCAAATGGCAACTGACTGTTCAAATGGAATGAAACAACTCTAGAAGCACTGCACATGAAAGATGGTAGACTGCTACTCCAGTGAAATCTCACTTTGGACTGGAAGCTCAAAATACGTATGCTGCCTTCCTGTCTACATCTTCAACAAGCAGTCTATATTAATGATCCCCATTAAGTGCACATCACTGACTTGCTTCTAATAAACATTTTAAAATGTTAAAGATAATGACATGGTTTTGACTGATATTATCTAGAGCAATTAAGTAGAGATGTGTGATTTCAGTACACCAAACACTGCAATAGCCAAACGGGAACCACACAGAGCACTGGCAGATCCTAAGCGATCTCTTTATTCAAATCCACCAGCACATCATTAAAAACAGAATGCATCTTGAAATCCAAGACATCATCTACATCACTGAAAAATGGAATGCTAATGGCCTGATGTATGGAAGAATTGCCAGCATGAGGAATGGCGGTGACTCATACTGAATGCAAGTGATAATCCACCTACATTTCACAGTCATGGATGGCAATATCCACAAAACTTGTTTTTGCTGCTCTTGACCCCTCAAGACTTCCTGGACCTGCCCTTTTATTGGCACAAAAAAAGGAAGCCTCCTGGACTTTCAATTCATCGTTTAAATAGGTTGCAGGGCTCCCCATACAATTTAACATTTCAAAACCAAAAGTGGACTTCTGGTTATTTATGGGTTAGGTAGGTTGGTGGATGTTTTTTGGCAGGCTATACATACCCTGGAAGATCTTAGGGCAGAAAAATTTGGCCCTCAGACATGCCACAGCTGCCCACTGCTGGGCTAGTGCCTGAACCCAGAGATCACCTAACAGGTTTTGAAGCAATATTTCTATATGAAAAGCATCACAGCTCAGAAGTTCCTCTCCAACATAAAGGATTTTCACTAATGTGCTTGCTTGCTTCATGTATTCTAAAACTATAGGAAAGCTGGGGGGGTGGGGTGGGGTTGATTGGCTTTACTGCACTGCCCAAATTACAGCCAGAACATAGTTTTGCAGACAGAGCTGCTTTCATCCCTTTCCAATACAACAGAGTTGGCAAGAAGAAATGATGCACTGCAATTTTATTCTGAAAAATCAATTGGTGAGGCCATGCCTTTTGGCATATTACTTGATACAGTTCACCACGAGGAAATGAGGCAACTGAGCAGGTAACCTCAGCCAGGCAAGGCATTGCTCAGAAGACGGGTTTCACATGCCTTTCACCTCTTCCCACCTGAAATACAAACAGAAAATAACAATCACAGCTTCTGTGATCATATTTGCTACAGTTGAGCTGTACTTCCAAGGAGCTTCTCCAACAGAATGTACTCTCAAACTGAAATTCAGATCTTATAGGTGAAATGTTGTAGAATATTACAGAGTAAAAGACTCTAGAAAGCACCCATGTTCCAAAAGAGGAGACCATTGTAAGTACTACTCCAGAGATGGATAGTCAGAAAGGAATAAAAGTATGATACAATGGAAAACAAAAAGCCAGTGGCAAATCTTTTCTAGGAAAGTTCCTTCCCAGCCCTAAGTCTTTATATTCAGATATTGTATGCAAGCAACACCTACTCAGACGGAGGAGAACATTAACCCTGTAGTAGGAGTATTCCCTGCCCACCATCTTTTCTTGACAGTTTCCTTGCAGAAAGGAATTCAAAAAGCATCTCCAGAACCTTTCAGAAAAATAATTCTTCCTTGATCCCAACAGGTCATACATTAACCTACATTGTCCCTGTGCAGAAATGTGCTTGAGCCATAAACCTATGTGCAGAGTGTCAAACTGCCACACAAAATCCTTCCTTCCTGGGAAAGGCACTGGTTAATAGTAAGAGGGTACCTGGTAGCTTTAGCCACTTTGGCACTTTTCCAGATGGGGGCCTCCTTGCTTGTGGCTGGAGAACTTCAGGAGCTGTTGCTGTCTCTGAGTGTCCTGGTACTACACTCTCACCAGTTTCATTTGGCTCAGGTGGGGAATGAGGTACAGGTTGTGAACCTGATGGAGCAGTAAGAGCTACCGATTTAGACAAGCACCTGGGAGAAAAGATAAACATGCAGATGTTTTTGTTGGTTTATCTCCATATGTTAGGATGGTACACTCCACTGCTTTATATTTCAAACTAAAGATCTATGGGTTTTCTGTCAACAAAATGCTTTTCTGTCCCTGTGAAGAGAAAAGAAAATAATCAAAATAAAATATTAGATAAAAAAGATGGGTAGTAGAGAGCAAATAAAAGAGAGATTACAAGGTTTAAAGATATCCTGGTTTTAATTGTATACAACTAGAACAGTGGGCAATGAAATGGATATGGGTAAATAAGGAATGTCAAGAATATACTAGATTTGAAGAGATGATTATACAAAGAGAAAATAAGGAACAGAATAAAATAATAAAGGGTACAATAAGTGAATTATATAAATTACTGTTGAAAACTGAAGAACAAAATGATTACTTTAAGGTAATATGGTATTATGATTTAATGCAACCAATAAATAATCAGAGTTGGGGGGAAATTTGGGACTTAGGCATCTTAAAAAATATGTCTGTAAGGATAAAAGGAAATTATTATAAATTGGTATGGAGATGGTACCTGACACCAGTAACATTAAGTCAAATAGATCAAAATTATTCAATGTTATGTTGGAGCGGATGTCAAGAAAAAGGCGCTTATGTCCACATGTGGTGCAGTTGTAAATATGTAGGGAAATTTTGGCAAATGGTATTTAAAGAAATAAGAGAGATAACAGGACAAGATTTAGAAATGTGTCCATATATTGCATTATTATCAATTTATGACAAGGTTAATTGTACCCAAGTTATTAAGGATTTGATTACAAATTTACTAACAGCAGCAAGATTAATGATACCCAGAAACCAGAAGATTCAAGGAGATGATCAAATAGAGGAATGGCATAGAGAAGTTTGGAATATTGTTATTAACGATAAATTAACATGCAGACTGAAAGTTTAAAAAGGATTATGGAAAAGTTGTAATTTTGATGAAATATGGAAGCCATTTGTAGAATATATTTTTTAAGAAAAAAAGGGCATATACCTCCAAGAGAATTATTGCAATTTTGGAAAATGGAATAAATAAACAGTATAGATGGTCCTGGGAGTGGGGAGCACTTTGTAGGGGGGTGGAGAGTAATTAAATTTATATCAATAAAAATTAAGGTGAAAATTATGTATCATTTAATATAAATGAAAGATTGGATTATGTATGTTGTATGTTTTTAAGTTTAAAATAAAAAATTAAAAAATCTTGGGGGGAAAAAGAGACTAGACAGTGTGGGCAGCCCTCCTCATTCAGTTGGGATTTACAAAGCTCCCAGTGCAAGTAAGGTTTGTCAACTGCCAGCAGACACTTCACTGGGCAAGGCAGTCATTCCCTCCATATCTTCAAAAAGAATTACAATGTCTGCTTACCTGGCTACTAAAATGTCAGCTTGAGAAGGGGGCACTGCAGATTCCAGCAGGTCCAACCTCAGATAGTAATCTATAAACCACACAGAGTTTATGTTTGATAAATAAATACTCCTCCTCATAAGATACCTGTAACAAAGTGCTTCAAAGCAATGAAGCCCCCAAAGACACCTCTGTTCTTTTTATGAAACCAATGACTCTTCAAGCAAGACTAATCCCTTACAGACCTCTTCTCCAAACCTTTGAAAGAGTTATCTATAATTCTGATACTATATGTTTTAAATCAGTTTGTCCACTCTCTGTACTGGTTGACTGAAGATTATAACACTAACAAAAACAGAACTGCCAGACGAACAGAGATGGTGTCTCACCCTAAATGTATACATTGTTCTTATCCTTCAGCTCTTGAGGATTTTATACCATTGGCTATTTCCTAATAAACTGTACCATTCAGTGAGACTGCTAGATGTTATCTTCAATGTGCAGCACAATTCTACTCTGATCTCCCCTGTAGACAAATCTGCTTAAAGCCTCAGCTATGGTGGTCAGTCTGGCTGTTATGGTTATCTGTTCAGATAACCATAACAGTATGTATCACACAAACACTTGTCCTCAGATTGGCGGTGAACTATGGCTGAAAGCAACTGTGAAGTATTTACATATGCTTTATTCATGTCTGTTATAGACCTGAAGTTCTGTTTGGTCTCAAAGAACTAGATATCAACAGTTAGGGCAGCATTAAAAAAAATCCCTCAATTTTAAATAAAAAAGCATGGTGCAAAAGCTTGTGTATTCTTACACCAAATGTACTTGATCCACTTAAAAACATACAATTTTACAACAGTAAGATTCTTACTTATATTAGCTAACTCCAGGCATAGCTCCACTGGCTGCTAATCTGTTTCCAAGCACAATTCAAAGTGCTGGTTTTGACCTATAAAGCCCTATACGGCTCACACCCAGGCTATTTGAAGGATCGTATCTTCTTATATGAGCCTGCCTGAGCTTTAAGATGTGCAAGGGAGGCATTTCTCTCTATCCCACCTACTTCACAGGCATGGCTGGTAGAAACATGGGAGAAGGCTGCTCCCACACTTTGGAACTCCCTCCCTAGGGACGGTATGAAGGTTCCTTCTTTATTTTCCTTTCGGTTGCAGGTTAAGACTGGGCTTTTCCAGAAACCCTTTGGAAACTGATTTAACCACAAAAAAAGAGGGTTTTATGGTGGTGTACTATTTTTAATAACTTAAAAGTAAGATTTTAATTGTTTTTAATTCTGTTGATATTTAATAATGTTTTAATTTTAATCTTAATTTTTTTACATTTTTACTACAGGTCACCCCCCCCCATATCTGCAGAATCAATATCTGCAGTTTCAGTTATCCAAGGGACACAAAACAGGGGACACATACCATAGAGTTGCACTGGAAAATGCCTAGAGGTATCCTCTCTAGAAATTACTAGGTTCTCCAATGCAACTCTGATATGTTTGTTTAGGAAGTCCTTTATTTTAATAGGGTTTGCTATTGGAAACGTTGGAATACTTTTGTTGTTGTTATGGTTGTCGACCCCAGCTTTTAACTGCAGATATCAATGGGCAGAATTTATATTTCTGTTTATTTCATATTAAACTACAGCATCTATATTCCTTAAAGTCATTTCTATGTTGCGTTGACTTCTAAACTGGTTGTATATCAAGTCGAAAGGTTTTGTGGTTTAATCTAAAATCTCTGAGCCAGTCCACTGATTTATTCCTAACATACTAATAATCTAGGGCCAACTGCCTTAAACACTGGGATTGACACCAAGGACATTGCTCCTTTCGATGCTTGTACAGCAGCTATGCAAACCCTTTTGGAAAGGAACCAGAGAAGTCAGCCACTCACCATTCTGCTTCTCAGATCCAAAGTATACAACAGCAGCAGGAAAGAGGTTAGCCTGCAATAAGAAAAGTCTCAGGGTTAGAAGGAAAGACAGGAAAAGTTGGAAACTCCTGTTCCCTAGTCAGCTGGGGAGCATATAAGCACTGAAGAGAGCAACCCTCTTTTATCCCACATGTAAAGTAGGACGCTTTTGCTTGTCAACAATTTGCTGCTCAGGAATAACAAGTCAAGCCTCCATACTGGTAACAAAGCCCCTTTTGATAATAGACAATCGGTGTAAACAAACAGCTCTTCAAGCTCCACCCCACATTTTCAAGCTAGAGTTAAAGAAGTCAAAATGTGTTAGGCCACTGACATGTAGAAAATAGTCCTTTCCACCCCCTTTTTGGTTGCAATAAGAATTACAACTTTATGAAAGGATGCTGCATCTGTTTTTCTCCTTCTCACACCCCATTCCCTTCCTCTGTATGTCTTGTTTTTTACACTGTAACCTAAAGGCACCAGACCCCCGCTGATCTTGGGAGCTAAGCAGGTCAGCTCTGGTTAGTACTTGGATGAGAGACTGCCAGAGAACAGCAGATGCTGTAGGCTATATTTCAGAGGAAGGAACTGGCGATACCACCTCTGAGTATTCCTTTGCCCAAGAAAACCCTATGAAATTCATGGAGTCACCATAAGCTGACAGGTGATTTGAAGGCACATGCACAAAGAAATCTGAGGGCAGGGACTGCCTTACTCTTAAATATTTGTTAACAGGTCTAGGAGACTTTTCTTGATTAAAGAGTGGAGTACAGATGCTTTAAATAAATCAGTAAATGATGGATTATCACAGAGAAAGGCACAGTAAAGCAGATGAGAGTGTCAACATTTGCTGTATTGCTACAGCCAACCATTGTTGGCACTCCTACATAGGGCTATTAGAACTTACTAGTCCATCAGATCCTCAGTGATGATATAAAAACATTTTGTTTTTAGATCTGTCTTCTGTAGCCCTTTTGATCAGCAAGCTCTCCCACTAATCACTTTTCTAATCACAATAAAGAAAATGTCTAAATGCAATGAACAACCAGAAATGGTCATAGTAACCAACCAGATAGGAAGAGATCCTGGACCTATTCCTAGCATCTGGTATGAAACTATCAAATGCAATACATATGTAAATGAGAAGCTACCCAGAAAGTCCAACACAGTAACATTTGACTTCAACAGAAACTTCTCAGAAAAACAGTGATCAGCTAACAAGGATTGATTCAATTAATTTCTCTGCTCGATGCTGAAAATGCTCATGGTGGCTAACAGCATGTTATTCAGTGCAATTGCAACTAATTATACAAACATTAATACACTAAAATATATAACAATATATAAAAATAAGGAAAACTGAAAAATAGAGGTGAAAGAGCAAATTTGTCCTGGACAGCTGGAGATTAAAACCACAGTCATTACCACCTTAGCTAGAATGTACTGTATACCTTAGACTAGGAAAGGCACCAACAAGCCCAAGGAGATGCCAGAGTCCAAGAAAGGCAAGGAAGCCTATTAAAAAAAAAACATTAAAAAAACTTGCCCAAATGCAAACAAAAAGGAATACAAACCCTTGCAAAACAAACACGAGATGATAAGGGAAACACATGTGTCCTCTATAAATGACTATATGGCTGAAAGCATAAAAATACTTCAACATATGTCAAAAGCAAGAAACCAGACAGGGAGGGTAGGGTGTTGAACCAAGAGATGAGAAAGGGAGTGGGAGAGCTAGACATGATGAAATCCTAGGACTAATTGACAAATTTAAAATGTTACTTTCTGGGACGGGTTGGAATATATCTGAGAGGTCTCAACAAACACAAGTGCCAGTTTGGGGATCTGTCCAGAAGTACAAGAAACTGTTACTGAAATTGGTATTGATATAAGGGTCCTGGAAAGAAACCAGCACTCTACCTAGTTTTAAAAAGAGGTTGGGAGTGGAGAGAGTAAGATAACTTAAGGTCCTTTTTGGGTAAAACTTGCAGAATAATATTTTGGGGAAGGAACAGCATGGCTCTTATATAGGGAAGACTTGTTCCATTTGGAGCTCTGAAAGGGTGTCAGCAGTCATATAGATATGGATGACCCAGTAGATACTTTACACTCGGTTTCAAAAAGGCTTATGACAAAATCCCTCATCAAGAGCTACTAAATAAAATGTAGCAGTCACTGAATAAGTGGATCCACCCTCTCAGTGTTCTTAATTTGACTGCAGACTGTCTTGGAAAAGATTTATGTTTCAAAAAAGAATCTTGACATAAATAAAATTTAACTTGTTCATAAATGTACTGAAGATGGGGTGAGCACCAAATGTGCCAATGATGCAACGTTATTCAGAAAGGTGAAACCCTAAGATCCTACAGAATCTCACCAAACTAAATGGTTGGGCAACAAAACGGTGAATGCTGGAATTACTCTGGCTTTTGGATTTCTTTAGCCAACCTAGTTGCAAAATGAGTTTGTGCCCTGAACACCATTGTTAGCACAACAGCCAAATTTACTACCAAAGTAGAAATCCAATAACATTTTGCTAAAAAATAAAAATAAATAAAAAATACTACTAGCAGAATGACTCCAGAACAAATTTATGTCAATATGGGCAAGCAGAAAGGAATCCACGCTGCAGCAAAACAAAAAACAAAATGTCATCCTTTTCACCATGTAGTTCCACCATCCATAGTCTCAAAGGAGTACCTCTTCCTTTGGGTCTAAAGCCAGACTGCTGGAACATAAAAGGAAAAGCTACCTTATATTTGTAGGGTAAATACTGCTACTTCTCTTTTTTGGAAGTGACTGCTGCTAAACAACATCAAGAGACTGGAAGCCATCCAATTACAGTAAATATTTGTACATTAAATGAAAAGAACAAACCTTACTGGCCTATTCTCCACAGACTTGAAATGTGCAGGTAACAAGTACAGTGACTAAGAGGATGGGCATAGGCACACCAAGTGACTGACTACACTCCGATCCCAGAAAAAGAAGACACCCTCACACACAGACACACAAACCCCAGCACCTAGGTAGTTTCACTTCTTAGATTCTAGCAGTCAGGTCTTTCATGGTGCCACCTTGATATCCTAATAGTGGGGGGAGGGGTATTAGTGCCTTTAAAATACTTCCTCTCTCAAGCAATGGGATCCAAAGTTGCCAGCTCCATCAGAAGCCAGTCACAAAGCCGGCTCTCCATAAACTTTTTAATTAAAAAAAGTACCAGACACAGTTAAGAATCCTCAAGAAAACCCTTATGAAAGCTTTGATGTCTCCACTGCCTTCATCTGAAGGGATCCTACTATTTAGGGAATGGATTAAAAAAAAAGGAGCCTCCCCCCCCCAAACCTCTTCACATACACACTATCCTTTTCACGCTAGCCACAAAGTTGGAAAATGAGGTTTTTGTAGCATGTTAGTGTTGGAATTTTTTAATAACCTCCCCTCTCTTTTTTCCTCTCCTGCCCAATTATCGTGATGAATAATTAACATTCTGAAGGAGATAACTAAGCACAGCATCTCAGAGCTCAAAGCCCTTTAGTTCAAAGCCCTGCCCTTTTCTCTTAGTTCCTCCAGTTGCTGCCACTAAAACTTTCTTGTCAATCAAGCTCTGGGCACACACATCAAAGCTTCATGTGGGAATGGCCCCAAGGGGTCAGAGAAAATTCATGGCAGGGCCTGTGAGTGAAGCACAAAGAAAGAGGAGAGACAGAGCAGAGGAACACAGTCCAAGAATGAAGACAGAAACACGGGGCACAAACTCTTCAACACACACACACACCATGTCCTGATAAGAGCTGCATTCCTATTTTCACTCACAAGTTGACAAATTTCCACCGAGCTCCTCCTCCCCAACCAATTCCCACCACTGGCAAGACATCAGTCCAAAGTAATTTTAATTGGAAGAGACTTAAAGGAATGAGACAGCAGCTCATGAGCACACAAAATTCAGCCTCCTCCTCACTGCTTACCCCACCCCCTCCACCATTTTCATCCCACCTTTTTGATTCCTACAGTCTGGCCAATAAAAACTCCCTGCACAAGAGGATATCCACTGCTCAGCCCTTTTCTTTCAGGCTAGGCACAAGGCATGCTTTCTTTTGTGTGCCACTTGTCTGCTTTTCTCTCTTTCCTATATACACTTCCCTAAAGTCACAATGATAACACATTATATTAACAGTTAAGGTAAGGTAAAGTAAAGTAAATTACTCCTCTAGGCTACCATCAGATACAAAGTCTGTAAAAGGAAAGTTAATAGACTTGTAAGATAGCTTTGGTCTTCAGGGTCAGGATACCTTACCCTGACACAGACTTTGGAACACATTTCCAGTTTAGGAATGTACAGATAAAGCAACCTTCTTCCACTCTTGCTTCCCCCTGCTCTCAATCCACCTTGTCAATGAACTCTGCAATCTAACATTGCTATGCATAGCATTGTTGGATCACATCATTATATCATTTCCATTCTTATTCCATCAGACAGAATATTAAATGAAAAATGAAATACTTGAGGTAATTTCTGATTTCTCCCCTGGCAGCAACTCTTTCCAAGTTGTGAATCACTTGCTGCTGCCTCTCTGCTGTAGATTCCTTTGGCTTTTGAATGCTTGGCACTGCTCCTTTCCGGGACAATGTATTTAAGATCAAGAATCCTCTAGAACCTTTGAAGATCACATTCTCGTGTAGCTTATATTTTCGATTAATAGCCTGAAAGTCTCTGAAGCTTATAAAAGATTTTAAACGTTCCAAAATCAAAGCCCAAGTTAGAGAACAAGCAGCACCACAAACCATCCAAAAGCTAGGTTTTAGAAATAACAGATGGTACATAATATAGGAACTAGTGTTATTTGACACTTGAGCTGAATCTAGTCCAGCAGAGTGCAGCCGAACCCCATTTGTGAAAAAGCAGGAACCATCCTTCTACAAATAAAAGTTGAAGTTCCCAAGCTGTGTTTAAACATAAATGTGTATCTGTGAATTCAGTGGCACAGCTGAGGCCTGTTTGAAACAAGTATTTATCTATCTCCTGCTCTGAAAACTTTGTATATAGGGTGGGATATAAATATTTCAATAAAGAATAGTCTACCTGATTAAGCAGGTAAAGGACAGAGAAGCCAGATGTGAAGAGCTGCAAAAATGGAAGGTAAAACTGGTTTGGTCACAGAGGGAAAACGTGATAGATCTCTACTATCACAGCATGACACTTTTCCTTTATTTATATTTTTTCCCTGAAGACATCGGCATATTAACAACAAAAGAACAATTGCTTTGCTGGATCAGACTGGGGGTCCAACCCATCCAATGCTCTTTTGTCAAAAGTAGGTGGCCAGATGCCTCTAGAAGCTTACAGACCAAAGCATGGAATCAATCTACATGTTGCAATGTTCTTGTGAGCATTTCTGCAGGAGACACTGGGGCTTAAGTGACCAGACAGTTCAAGGTGGACTAAGGTTGAGGATTTGAACACAGATTGCCCCTCTGTGCCTGTGTCCTTGAAAAGCTCAAAAAGATCTCAGCACCAACTGTTGGAAAGTGATTGTACATCATGCCCTGAAGTGATGAGACATCAGAGGCAGAGTGTGCTGCAAGGGGACTCAAACAAGACTGCCTGGAAAGATTATGCTACCTACCATGCTTTTCTCATCACCATACTATGTTGATGACTTGCATTCATCCCCCTTTCTCTAACTAAATGCACAAGTTGTCACATTGTCTGCAAAGTAGGAAGCAAGGCTACACTGGGATTCTCTGACACAGAAATACAAGACAGGGGAAGCATTAATGACTACTGTCCAGAACACATAGTCTTTTCCCTGAGATCTGATGCAGTGGTTAAAGGGAAAGGATGCCATGAGGTAAGACTAACTGAGCTATCCTGCAGCTGCATGGTGGGTACTTACCTATCATTCTGGAAATTGGATCAGTATCTCCAATTTTAATCCAGGGGAAAAGAAAACTGGTTCCCAAACAGCAACATCTGGAAAATACTACTCCAATAGTATAACTCTATGTATGGTCATCAGAAGTAAGCCCCACTGAGTTAAATACGACTGCTAGTAAGTACAGGTAGGACTAACACATTATAGGCTGAGAAACAAAGAAGGCAAACAATGCTTAACGTTTAAGATGAGCAGCAGGCTCATAAGATACAAAATTATGTCAGGTCTCAAATTTTAAAGATTTTTTTAAAGTCTGAAAATAAACTTAAAGATTTTTTAAAAGTCCCTAATAACAATGGCACAGGGCACCAGTGCTAGCCTTGCCAGCTGCCTGTTTCTGCCATGCAAAGGAACCCCACCGCCTCAAAGGCATCCACAGTGGGTTGAGTCCATGGAGTTTACTTTCTCTGTGTGTTAAATATGGTTTGGGGGCCCTCAAGATATTTGTGTTTTTTCCACTTTTATTGAGGTCCTGCACCCCTAACCCCAGTGAATGTGGAGGGCCGACTGTAGATATATGGGTGGCATCATTTTTTTTACTAGGAAGTGGCAGCATTTTGAGTCTCTTCTGTTTCTGAAGGCTTTGAGCGGCTGGCCACTTTGAGAAACAAATATGGTAACCAAAAGCAAAAGAGGAAAGAGCTCCTGTGTCTTTTAACAGTTGTGCTGAAGAGAGAATTTCGTAGGGTGCAACTTGCCAGGTCATGCAAGGTATCCGTACTGAAATTCCCTTTTTGAGAAACTTTAAAGGTACAGGAGCCCTGTCTTTGCATTTGGTCATTCTACCCATTTGGTTGTAGTTTTTTAAAGTTGTTATCCATCACAAACTTTCAGGAACACGAGAAGCTCAAAGAGCAACCAATCAAAAAGAGCCCTCTGACTATGGATTACATATAGCAATAGCACTTCTATTTCTATACTGCTTATCAGTGCCAAAGCACTCCTTAAGTGGTTTACAATATTTTTCACCTAATTGCCCCCAACAAGTTAGGTACTCATTTTACAGACCTACAGAAGGATGGAAGGCTAAGCAACCTTGGAGCCCTCTGGGATCAAACTCATAACCTTGTGGCTTGCAGTACTGGCATTTAACCACTGCACCACCAGGACTCCATACTTTGCCTCTTGTCACTTTACCACTTTGTGAATCATCTTGAGTTTAAGAACAGAAAGGAAAAAAATGTTCAGAATTAATCTTTGAAAGCTCTGTGCTTCCCACACTTGTTCCAGAGTATGTAACAAGAACACGAATACTGTGCCATTGTTCAAGCCCTCTGAATGATCCATGCAATTCATATAGTATTTAATATATAATGCTACCACAGCTGACCTGAGACTTGCTTCTGACACATCAAGGTATGCTCTGAGCCAGCTGCTGGTGACCTCTGGCTCATGTCATGCAAGAACCAGCTGGTGGAGGCTTATCCTATGGCATCTGAAGTCACAGTTGTAGGTTGAGATAAGTCACAACTGTGGTTATGGAAAGTTAAAAGCTCATGCCAGCTAGATAGGTTTTGTATTCTGTCTACGGAAGACTTAGGTTACAACAATCTCCCTAACCACCACTCCGCAATAAATGGTGGTGATTAGTTGAAGCAAATGGTGGTGAAAGTTTCACCTAACTTCCAAGCACACTCCTAACATCTGTGCACACTTCTGCCACAAAAGGATGCTCTGAAAGCTTGCAACTGGCAGCAGTATTAGCTTGACGCATTTGTTCAGAGGCCTTGAGAGGCTGCTGTCTTTTGCAAGGGCAGGCAGAAGGGGGGACTTGCAGCTGCCAAAAGGGGAAGCATTCTTTCCGTTACATGAGCTGAAATGATTAGAGTGCCACAGCTCCCCTGTTAGTTTGATGTTTAAAGATTAATAAATAAATGAATGCTTCAAAGGGGACATGCACATGAATGTAGAAATCCAAGCCACTACCATGAAATACCACACAGCCACACACCCCATCCCCAACCTGCTGGTGCCCCTTCACCAAACACGGAAACCAGCACTTGGAAAATTTAATCGGGAAGCTAGTGGATCAAAAGCTTCTCTGACAAGAGGCAAAGACCATCTCCGGAACGGATATAAACAGGACAGCCACGGTCAAAGGGACATTGCCTAAATGGCCTTGTCTCATTTAATACACAAGAACAAAGCTTCCCAAGCTGAGGAGGCTCTGATCAAACACAGAGGGAGCCTGAGGCAGCTGGAAGAGAGACACTTAAAAGTCTGCTACCTTTATCAGATAGTCTGAAAGTGGAACGGTTTGTTCATAAACCAAAATCAGACAAGTTTTGACTACTGAGTAGTAACAGTATTGGTACTGAAAGTGACTGGCATGGTCTGGATTTCCTGGATCATTTTGAGCCATGGGCCCATTTCCTCACCCCAACTTCAGGATGTTGCTGCCAATATTACATTGTACGGACACCAGAAATTAGCACATTAGGATTAGTGATCCTAATTCTCTGTGCTAAGAGCATTTCAGGGAGACAAGAAAGAGGTGAAAAACTTACCAACTGCAGACATGTAGCAATCACCTTGACTAAAGAATCTGCCATTTTCCTCTGGCATTACCAATAGAGCAGCAGCCTTCATTTTATGAAGTCTTTGCCAGCCTGAAGTCACAATCAGCTCTGCTTACAGCAAAGATGTCAGAGCCCAAAATAGCTCCAAAAAATATGAAGGAGCCCAGAATGCTGGGAAAAGATGCCCAGTGCTGTTGGATTTTTCATCCTTGGTGACAAGGCTGGGGGAAGCTTTTGGTAACACTCAGAGAATATTAAGATACAATGTGGTGGTGGGGGGGGTGCAGTTAAAGGGAAGCATGTGGGGCCTCTTTAGTTCCTTTGAAGATAGGACCACAGCTGTCTGTCTTTTCCAGACTCTGGGGTCCTTACCTCACCTACTGCTTCCACACACGAATTTCAGAGTTCTGTCAACTGGCCATCTCAAAATCCCTGGACTGAGTCATGCCAGTGTGTGTTCTTGAGGTGGAGGTGGGAGGAGAGGGAGAAAAGCATCTCTCTCAAAAGGGCCAATGAGCTTAGAAAAAACATAAACAGCTGGAGCTGCAGGGACCCCTTGGCTGGAGTGCTGCAGCAGAGAAGCCTGCAGTTGATCAGTTCTGCCCTCGAGAACACTTTAAAATAATTCATGGGACACGGGAGAGTGCTGCCAGCACAAACAGCAATAACAAAATATCAAAGCAATGCCTTGAAGTCTTTATGGGTTCCAAAAACCTCATGTTGCTGCCAGTCTGCACATTTGCCCTCCTGTAAATAACACACACACACACACACACACACACACACACTGAGCAGACACTCACTTCAGATAGAGCCCCTTCTTTCTGAAGTGGACAAGTTGACAACATTTGTTTTCCTGGCTTTGATCCTACAGTTTGAGTCTCCCTCCTAATTTCCCTGTGGCTATCAGGTTTAACAGTGTTGGCCTCTAGATGCCTTTTCAACTTTCTAAGGGGGAGAAGCATCAGTAATTTGTTTGTTTAATAAGCCTGTATTCCACCTTTCTGCCAAAAAAATGGGGGGGGGGAAGAGCCCTGTAATTCTGGCACTTGTTCACAGAACTCTTTGGAGATCTAGGACCTTGTTAGGGCAGTCACTATGACAGAGATATTCCTTCATCCGAAGAGCTCCATCTGAGGGGGAAAACAAAATAACCCAAGACCCTGGAAAGCAAGGGGATCAAAAGAGCTTGATCCATTCAAACTCAGGATACAATTATTCTTTTCTGCCTACACTCCAAACAATAGGATGAGCTTGTTGTGTCCTTAGATTAAAGGAGTTTGGTTTATAGCGATTGCTGTGCTGTCCCCAAAGGAATGAACAGACATAATGATAGGATCTATGGGATCACTTCATCCTAAGAATGCACAGCCTTTGGGGTTTCAAAGAACTCTTCATCAGGATGAAGAGCAAGGCAGCAGAATTTCAGGCAGAAAGCAAAAGCAAGTAAATGCTTTTGCTCATTCAGGATAACATGTACTGTTGATTAGCTTGTTTCAAGGGTATATTTTGCAAACCACTCTTGAGGACCACATTTACAAATGTCTTAATTCAGTAGGACTAAATTGTGAGTTGTTGTTTTTTTTAAAAAAAATAACTCCATGTTTTTCTTCTTAAAATCCATCTGTAAGCTTTTTTTTCTCCACTTCTGTAAACAATTCACCACTAGGAATACAAATTTTTCAGTCACATGTTCTGCACAAGACATTGCTAGCTTCCCCCTTTTTTGATGAAAAATGTTGTTAATGTTCTAAAGCCGCTATAGTCTTATAACAACACTATAAGTCACCATAGTCTTATAACAACATAGGAGCACATCCTCTGCATGTTTACTTTTGAGTCAGCCCCTGTGCATTTAGTGAGACCTATGGTCAGGTAAGCATGCATAGAATTGCTCCGTCAAGTTAGTTTTAAAAATCGTTCTGCAACAAATGTTGGCATTGTGAAAAAGAAATGGGGACTATGTATCATATGTGGTGGGGGTGCCTAATATTACAAAAATTTTGGATAAAAGTGTATAAAATAATTCAAAAAATCTTTAATGTTCAATTTGCAACGGACCCTAAACTATATCTATTGAATATAACATGGGATTTAGAGAAGGAATTTATTTGGCAATATTGGAGAGTGCTGTTGTATCTGATAACTGCAGCGAGATTGATAATAGGAGCGAACTGGAAGAAAAAGGAAAACCTTCCGATTGAAGATTGGCTCTTGAAACTTCGGGAGATGTGGGAAAATGACAGACTTACACATATCATAAATAAAGGAAAGAGGACTAAAATTGAGGAAGAATGGTCTGCAATTTGTGAATACTGGAAGAAAAGATCGAACATGAAAGAGAGTGTGTAATATAAGTACTACAGTAATATAAGGTTGGACTTAAATGACATAAAGGAATAAACAATAACAAGATAACAGTTAAAGGGACACTGAAGTTGGTAACAAATGCTTAAGCGGAAAATAAGCTGTAAAATGGACGAAAATGATATATAAAAGAACAATAGGTAAAAGAGGATAACGAGATTTGATATTGAGAAACTGGAGATAAGGAAAAAGAGGAAAGGATATCTTGAACGGGTGGGGACTAGAGGAAGTAACAAGGTTGAATGGACAGAAGAAGGGCATTGAAAGTGGGAAGGTATGAGTATGTGATGGGAAAGAAGTGGAAGGGATGGGTGAATGGAAGGATGGAAGATTGTGGAAGATGATGTGGGAGGTAGGGAAAGGGAGTTAAGAAAGATGGTGATAAATTGTCTATGGGTTTGTTTGTTTTTTGAATGAATGTGTATATATGTGGGGAATGTAATGTATAAGGTTATGTGTATGTTAATTTGTGTATTTAGTGAAACATTTATAAAAATAATAATAAAAAAAATCATTCTGCACTAAATCTCTTAACTGAAATAAAGATCTTACACATATTCAGCTTGTTGTAGTGAACAAGTGGGCTTGATTTTGCTGGATCCAGACAACAGGCAGAGATTCTAGTGAAAACAGAGACAGAAGACGACACACTATGCTCCTTACAAGCATTAAAGTGTAAAGGAATCTGTATTAACAGAACCTTTGAGCAGTACAGAAGACTAAAAATAAATGTTTAGGTATACAAAGAATATGAAATGTGTAGGAATATGAAGAATATGAAGAAGTCTTCATATTCTTCTATGAAGGCTTAGGGGAACTGTAGCTGAAAGAGACGTGTGGGCCCATTAAGGGAAGAAAGACATGGAATAATGTAATCTAGAGATGGTAAGTGAGGATTTCCATCACTATATCACTGATCTGTCCAAGTGAGATAAACAGGCAGAGAAGAGAGTATATGGAGCAGAGGTTAATCTAGGCGACAGTCCACCGCTCAGTAGTAGACATTTAAAGCAGCCTTCTCCAACTTGGCCAGAAGAGGGTATCTCACCCTTATCCCTGTCCATCAGCCACTGGAATCCCTCACAGATCTTTGTGTTTTCAGCAGTTTAGTTCTCACTTCACCATTCTGCAATTATGAGGGCCTTAAATGAAAGCCTGGATTCTCAAGTTAGTCTCCAACTGCTATATTCCACATAGAAACAGATCTTGAGAAAGTTACTTTTTGGACTATCAACTCCCAAAATCCACCTGTCAGCATGCCTGCTGGGGAATTCTGGGATTTATAATAAAAAAAACCTAAACCCTTTTCCAAGCCATGGACTCTAGAACTCTAGTGATAATGTTCATATAAAACTGTCATGATGTCATCTATATCAGCTTCTAGAGACATTATTCATACCGTTGTGCCTAGCTCTTTGTATTCATTCCCATTGCAGAAGCAACTGACATTACTAGATTTTCCTCCAGTGTAAGCCAAGGTTGGATGCACAAGCTTCCTCAGTCTGGTGCCCTACAGATGTGCTGGAGTATGGAAATTACTGGAATATACATGAAAGGCACCAGGTTGGAAAAGGACTGGGTTAGCCATTTCTGTGCCTTGGCCCATGTCATGGCACTGCAGAAATCCAAGAGCACAGAGATATGTTTGTCTAAACCCCAGGACCAGAACGGAAGATCACATCACTTCAAGCTATAATCCATTTGTTCCAACAGGAGTATCGTACCAGTGAGATAATACTTACTACTTGGTGAGTCTACATGTCTGATTAGATCTGATTAATTTGCATATGTCTTAGAAGATATAAACCTGTTTGAAATATTAAGAATGGCAGAGTATCCTATTCATCAAGGTTGGTGTTTTCTTGCCTATTTGGCTTTGTCTCTTTGCACACGCACAGTAAGACACCCTCGGGAACTCTCAGTTCCAGTTCCCACATTCATCATACCAAGCCCCCAAAGCAGGACTCCACCAATTACATATCCATGCCCATGCTCATGTGTTTATTGCTCAGCTGAAGAATGCTGGGGAAGGCAAACAGAGAGTTCCCCACCTCGTTGTCAGCACTGCCCCTCACAAAGATGGTGCAGAGGCAGCTCCAGGAGCAAAATGTACAACTACACCTCCCAGCAAGACAGGGGCTTAGGCAAAACAGCTCGATTAGCACCAGGGCATCCAACAATAACAGAATTGTTAGGGACATGAAAGCTGGGAGCAACTTCCACACCCATTTCAAGAAAGTCCCACCCACCCACTTCAGCCTCAACCAAGCTCTCAGATCTTCAGTGGCAGGGAAAGGCTATCCAAGCAGAAGCCATTACAGCACAGAGCCTATATACACTGACTCAAGGAAAAATAAAGGGATAGAGGAGGAGGAGGGGAAGATTATAGATGAATGAATTCTGATGATGGAGAGTAAAATATCATCCATGATCGGCCAATCTAAACAGGGAAGAGGCAGATGCTGCTACAGCCTAGGATGTTACAGCAACATGATCTGAAAGGGTGAAAAGGAGGAAGCCTTTCAGGTTGCGGGGGTGGGGGTGGGGAGATAAAGAAGACACTGCTCCATCCTGTTTGATGCTCCTGAATCATGTGCAGGTTCATTACTGCGCCCTTCTAGAAGATAGGCTCTTGCCTGTGCACCAGCTGTTTTTCCTGGGTTATATCCAGGAACAGTTGGTGCAGTCTGTCTCTCATCCTGGGTGGTGCTGACTCACTTTGGAAGGAAAGCTGTGAATTTGGGTGCATGAGCCAAATGCCAGACAACACTAGCATTTGCAGTAAAAGCAGTGTAATTTTCGGGTTCTGTCCACACAATTCTGCCAGAGAACAGAGGCTGGGTATATTCACAAGTCAGCAGGGTTCTGCTGAGGAGCTCTACTGGGGAGTGAGCACACCAGCCAACTACTGTACTTCAAATGGAAGGTGGGGCTGTTCAAGAGCATGAGCCCCCATGTTTATTGACAAACACATCTAAAAGCAAATCTCTGCATTCAAGATTGGCAGGCTGGTACACATATTTATAAGTAATTCATGCTCTGTTGTTGCTGAATGTGGACCACACACTTTAGGTCAAGGAACCACTGGGGGCCATAGAAACAGATTACTCATCCTTGCACTGAAGTGAAATGTGAGCTGGAGAGCAGATACTGGTACAGTTTGAAAGTGTTGTGTGATCATGAGCCTCTAATACTAGTTTGGCTCTACAAAACTAATATATAAAGGGCTGCCTTTCCACTCCACAACAGCTTCCTTAAGCCTTAACCCTGCTGAGGCATCCCCATCATAGTATCTGGATATAAGAAGGTTCTCTGTCCCAGATTCCTTTATACAGACCACACCCCAACCCCTCAAATATCCACCCATTTACTATCACTTCCTCTTATATCAGCACTAAGCCTCTCCAGTGATTCGGTTTTTCAGGAAAACTGCCAGACTGTGGAGAAATAAATCCTCAGTGCTGAAAAGTATAGAGGTTTCAGTGTAAACATCAACATCAATGATATTTCGTGTTTTAATAAAGCAATGGAAACATACCAAAACATACAGCTCTACTTAAAAAGCAGCAGTGTTAGAACTCTGGAACTTTGAGGAGAAAAAAACAAAGGGCCTCAAAGGTATCTATCAAAAAACCTTGACTACTGAGACACTTGAAGTACGGCCACCAGGTTCTCAGCTTCTTCACACTGCCCACCCTCTGAACTGATGCCTGCCTGGACTGCTTTCACCTTGTCCCAGGTTTCTGAAACAGTCTCATACAGCACAGAAATTTCAAAAGGTATGTTTAAGTGACTTTTGCAAGGAAGCCTTCTTGCTGTTTTGGCAAGCAGGATTTCAAAATCTTTTGAAAGAGTTGCCTTCATCAAAAAATCCTATTTATCCAAGTCTTGGAACTTAACACACAGTCAGAGGGAAATGGATCTTTCATGCCCTCTTGGCTGCTAGAAGACCGATACTCCAATACTGGAAAGATAGCACATCCCTACCAGTGATTCAATGGATAGAAGATTTAACAACACTTGCAACATTTGAAAGATGTATCGATGTAATTTATAAATGGACTTTTCAGACTATCATACTCAGAATCCTCCCCAGCCAGCATAGTTAATACTGGCTAGGGGATTCTGGGATCTGTAGTGCCGAAAAAAGAACTGTCCTCAACTCTGGCTCGCACTCTCGCAAAATAAAATAAAAAGAAAGCACTCTTTCAGTTAGAAACCTCCTCTGTGATACATGAGATCCAGTGTCAAAGGCCTCTTGAATAAAAAAAAAAGTATTTCTTGATTAATTGTCCAATGGAGAAGAAAATTGGCATGTGAAGACCTTCATTGTAGGGGCTGTGAAAGGGGGCAGAGTTTGTCATTTTAAGATGCTTAATACAGCTAGGCAGGGAAAAGGTGCCAGTGACCACCATGGGAGACAGCTGATCCAAGCCGCTTTGGAATGAATGAATGAAAACACTTAACTGAGGCATTTCTATCATACAAAATAGCTGGAAACAAACAGAAAGTAATCTGGCAAAGATGCACAGCTACACAAGTGAATACTAAAATGAAGGATCCACAGGCATATACAGGCCTCTTCTACAGATCACCAGAACATTTTTTTATTTATTGTATTTATATTCCTGCCTTTCTTCCAAGATGGGATTCAAGGCGGGTAGATGGGATTCAAGGTGGGTTTCAAACTACTTGGTAGGGGCATAAGTCTCCAGTGATAATTTTAACTAGTTTTTAAAAAGAGTTTTCTTGTACAAGTTCCAAACAAACTAGGAATACCTGCAACAAATTGACAGTGCAAAAGGCTCCAAAATATATTTCATTTTGCTGGTCTTCCTCAACAGGAAACAGTTGATTAAAGCATTTGTTTGTTTCAACACATTAGCATGTTCTCATTTAATGACAGTCTACAGAATCTGCCTCAGTGGAATAAAAGAGGGCTAAACTAAGAGACAAGAAGACAGGGGGTGGGAATGTAAATGGAGAGTAAGAGAGCTAGTTTGAAATTAAGCATGTGATGTAGCTCAAGGCACAAGTAATTGCATGCAGATTTCTAACATGACTGGAGTGGCAAGGGTGAGGGGTAATGCAAAACCATCCTAATTTTGATTCCCTAGGATCTATAACTCTAGGATCTATAGAGTTGACTCCAGTATGTGAATTAAGCATTAAGATAGCCGAGATTCTGAATGGACTGTCAGAGGAGCATGATCATTTTAGAGTGGAGACACTCTTACTTGTGTTAAATTATTTTCAGATGCCCATCAATGGTTGTTACTGTAATTCATGTTGGAACATCTCTCGTCTAACCTTTTACAGATTCTCCTCACGAAAACAAGCTAATCTGCTTGGAGAATGTGCAGTAGTAATAATACCAACGAAATCAATCAGCTCAGGTCTTAACACAGAAATCCTACGCTCACTTACTGTACTTCCATGAACTCAATGGGGATGACTTTGAAGCAAACATGCACTATAAATGCTTTGGTATCCAAACATCCTGGCTAAAATCAGCTGCAAAAAGGATATTTTATGTGGAACCCCAAAAAGTCAGGAGTCCAAATGCAGTGTGTGCTTGGTTTGTCACACTATGCATTAAACTCCAAACAAGGCAAAAGGGGAGCAACTGAGTGTGCCTCAGTGGGATTGGTGGATGGGAAGGCCATAAAATGAATCAGAACATATTGATTAATAAGTTCAGAAAAAGTACAGAAAGAAGAATTTAAGAAGTTAAACAGTTCCTAGATATGTGGTGGGGATGGAAAAATTAATACTAAAAAGGGAAGTTCAAAGACAAAATATGCCTAAAACAAAGATAGCCACGTTAAGGAGTAGCACTTAATTTAAAAAGCCATGCTCTCCCACTGCTACTACTAACTAGCAAGGCCAAAAGGATATTTTCTTCTGCATCAGCTCTTAATGAAATTGTTTATTATTAACTGCATTGTTATTCATGCTTTATTGCGTATTAGTTATGAAACCGTTTTGATTTTACTTCAAAAGGAATGCAGTACTAATTTTCTGCCTAGCTTTGTTGTGAACTCCTTTGAACATATTGTTTATGGAAAAGCATTATACAAATAAAGTGAATGAGAGAGTGATGCTCCAGAAAGTGATCCAGGATCAAGAAAAATATTTTGCTCCACAACTTGACTGATTCCATGGGTGGCCAGATTCTACAAAAGAAGCCTGCACTAAGAGCTTGACACACATAAAGTGCATGCACTCAGGCATGGCAAGGAAATTGTGTATAAGGTTTAAAGAGAGTTGTAACATTACAGGGCAGAATAAGTCTGTCCATCAGACAGATGCTTTGATTTTCACACAGAACACTGAAGAACAAATAGTATAAAACATGGGAAGGCTGGTTAAAGTTCCTTTATAGACTTGGTTTATCCCTAAAGAGAGCCAAGGAATACAAAGAAGCTCTTCGTTTTCAGATATGGATTTTAATCAGTAGTTTCATCAGAACTGCAGATTGGCTCTGCCTCTTCTCTGTAAGCTTTTCAGGGTTCCATGGAAAACTTTTATTTCCTCATCTTACCACCATGACAAGTGTGTGGGAATCAGAGATCGTGTTGGGTGGCAGCTGCAGCCAAGATGGCACAAAGCAAGGAAAGATAGGAGGAGCTGTTTTCCCAATGAGTGGGAAAGTCGCCCAGTTCAAAGGCACAGGGGACCTTTCTACTAGTACTTCTGCTATTAATTAAAATATCTTCAGCAGCTTTGAAGGAGAATTTGGAAAAAAAAAGAATAATAAAGGGAAGACACTGAACTGGCTGCTCCTAACAAGATGACACTGACTCAGAAATAAAGGCACAGATCCTTCTGTTCCAGCACCAAAGGGCTGCATGCTCATTTTTACAGAGGCCAGGCTCAGGTGTTAAATGGCCTCCAGAGTCTTTCTTCATCATTCATGACTTTCATTTGTACATTATGTCTCCCCCACACACACACACAGTCTCATCGCAACGGAAGGTCACATTTCTGTTGGCCAAGATCCAAAGCGATGCCTAAGATCACACAAGTCTCCCACTAGCCAGTGCAATTCTTAACTTCATCTCTTCAGATATCTGACTCACAAACTGTTTTAAACCCCTCATTTGCAGAAGTGGTCTGCCATGTAGCAGCATCAGAACAGGGGTGGAGAGGGTCAGAAAAAGAAAGAACCCCCTGTTGGCTGAGAAACACAATTCTGAAAAGGAGGAGTTGTTACTTCTTTGAATCCTGTATTAAATTAAATAGATTAAAATGTATTAAATGCACCCATTTCCCTCAAGCAATGCAATCACTGCTGTGTGGAATAAATTTCCACAGACATTACAGGCACCTGCTTTGGTGAGATAACTAGTCATGAGAGCCAGCGTGGTGTAATGATTTGAGCATTGGACTACAACTCTGGAGACCAAGGTTCAAATCCTTGCTTGGCCATGGAAACCCACTGGGTGATCTTGGGCAAGTTACATTCTCTGAGCCTCAGAGGAAAGCGAAGGCAACTTCCTCTGAACAAATCTTGCCAAGAAAACCCCATAATATGTTTGCCTTAGGGTTGTCGTAAGTTAGAAATTACTTGAAGGCACACAACAACACAACACAAGGAAAACAAGTGCTCTCTCCCATCTCATTCTGTGAATAATGGAAAACAAGTGCTTCCTCCCATCTCATTCTGGGAATAATTTCATATTTTAAAAAATATCTGGAGGTTATATGTGTTTCTCTTGTATAATTACATTTTTTAAAACAGAGTGGAAAAGCTAGATAACGATGAAATGAAATTACAAAAAACTAAAAGCTCCTTCCTTCTCTTACAAATGCAGCAATGCCCTGCGCTTTTATGAACTTTCAACCAGTGTTTTTGTGTGTGTTTTTAAACTGTTAAAGACTAAATACTCTCCTTTCCTCTGTTGGAATACCTATCTAATCAGTTAAACCAAAAAAGCATGGTAAAGAGCCATACAAATCCAACCCACCCTGCTTTTGCCTACTCCACCCCTTGGTGCCTTGTATGATACATACTGGCACTGGAAAGAGATTTGCAAAGGTATGCAAAAATTAAAGAGTAGCTGTTTGCACTTTGATCATGCAAAAGGGCCCTCAGGACCACAGAAATTCCAACTGGCCACCACATTATGCTTGGGCTATAACATCAACTGCCATGAACAATAAAAACACACCCATAACAAAAGTGCATGGGCCCAATGAGTCAGGGAGAAAGAGGCCAAGGTAAGCATATTAATAAATCATTCCGAGACAAGCATGCGGAATTGTTTGTGGGCGTTTTTTTTGTTTGTTTGTTTGTTTGTTTTTGTTTTTTTAAAACCTTAATTTTTTGACTAGGGGTCTACAGAAAGGAACAGGCCTCAACTATTAACACAGGTAGACTTGGTATCACTCTTTATACATTTTAGTACTCTGACAGCAGCTGCACTCACATTTCATCCACATGGCCTAGCCAGGAAGCCATGGAATCTCAAAAGCTCCATTATAAACAATTTCAGAAGAGTCTAATCCTTTCCTAATTCAATATGCTGCCTGAAAGGCTCCGACATACACTAAGCAAATACTCTTGTTACACTCTATATGGCCTGTCAACCTCTATATGACCCTGGGTACATTATACCCTACAAATGGCAGTTTTGGTCCTACCTAATGGTCCTTTGGGCAAAAAAGCTACAGTGTCACTTTGTCGGCTAAGCCCTTTCACTTCAATCCTATGTTTCATTAAACAATAGCTATTTCAGGCAAAATCTTTGTGTGCAAGGCTCTCTGTCACTGTGAGCCTTTCTAAAAATCAAGAGCACGAATTTTTAGACTTCCCAAAAGAGAGACAGACTGTTCACTTGGCAAGGGTGTACTCCTATCTGAAGCCTAGGGGCAAGGAGATCAAAGGAAAAAGCTGGGGCGGGGGTAGAACAGCACTGCACAGACCCATAACAGGGAGGAACTTTAGAGAAGTTGCAAATCACACTCAAAAGGGAGGAAGTGGAAGAAAGTCACTTCAGTGATCCTCACCACTGATAATCAACACAAGCTTTTGGGATTGGATTGAACCACAAAGAAGGGAGTGGTTAAGAGGAGCCAAAGCTCCTACTCACACAAATGCTTGTGGTGCAGTTGTTTTGGAGAAGCTTGCATCTCCTTTTGAAACTATCTATGCCTTTCTAAAGAAGGGATCCATCTCACTCTGTTGAGTACCATTTTCAAGTGAGACAACACTGCTGGATTGGGATTTGGAAATGCCTCCAGGTATTTCAGTTCATGTAAGATACATTTCAGGTTATTCAGGAATTCAGAAAAATTGTTGTTACACTGCCAAAGTTGATCTCTCTCGAAAGGAAGGTGTTGGTAACTGCCTCCTGAAAAGTACAGATCTTTTGGGTTGATGGAAAGGCAGCAACCTAATTGCCTAAACAGCTTCCTACTCACAGCAATGAAAGCTGTTTATGTGAGCAGTTTTAATCATCAATAAGAAGACTGTTAATTTTTTTAATTTAATGTTTTTTGTGCTTTTCCCACAGAAACACTAGTACATATGGGCCCACATAGCCTTGCTTCCTCTCCTTTCCTTTCAACTGCTTTCCTTTAAGACTAAAGAGCTCGAAGTTGCAAACTTGCGCATACTACGGTACTTACCTAGATAACATGCATGTTACAGTTGTCTTTGGGAAGTTTCAAATAGATGAAAGTGGGGGGGGAAACCCTACCTTACTGCATGAATACTAGTTGAAGCCAATTTCTGATTATTCTGTTTTCATTACCAAATAAATGACATCTATATCCTAGGTCTGATCACCTGTTTCCCAATGTTACTTACATCAAATCCTGTGCATTCTATTTTAAGTATGTCATGGTACTAACTCCCAGCTTAGTATGCACAGGACTGCAATCTTCATCTCATATTATCACAACAAAACCCAAGGAAAATCAAGAGAGAATACAGTTACTCATTTATATCCAGCATCTTCCTTCCTATCATGCAAGTGATGCATTCTGCTACTCCAATCCACATTACTGCCCCTTTCCAGACTTAGGTATGCTTTGGTAGCAGAGAGTTTTCTGTAAAAGACTATGTCCCACTTGCAATGAAAAGAGTCTTGCCAGAACTTTACACACTCAATTATGGGATGTCCGCACAACATCTAACAGCACAAAGAAAGATAACTAAACCACTTTAGCTCTGCAACTGCAGAATTCATCTATCTTTGGTTTTACAGAGATCTACAGAAATAATTATTCACACTCTTAAAACTAAAACTGTAGAAAGTACTTTGTGATTTTAAAAAACAACAACAGATGAAACAGAATGGTGGTCATAATCATTACCTGGAAGAGGGTCAAACTGTTGTCAGTCAGAATGGATCTGGGAGGTGTAATGACTAAAGCAAAACACAAAACTCTCATTAAGAAGACAGAACAAGCAAGTGAATTTAGAAAAAGAGGGGAGGGAGACAAAAGAGACAAATGTGTCTGCGCCATTAAAATAAGAAGATAGCGAAATTGTATTACTTGATCAAGACAGTGAAAGTAGACCTGGTGATGTTGGTTCTAAAATTATGTTTAAAAAATCTGAACTTACACAGATAAAATGATATTTCTGGGTCCGCAAGGTGGCTTTTCACAAAGGCCCTCAGAGCGCCAACTGTCAACAAGATCAAGGAAAGGGAGCAAAAGTAGCATAGTGAACACTATTCTCTTAATGGCAGTGCCCACATCCCCTTTGGTACTGTGATCTGAATACCAATTTAGTCATTGCTTTGAGGAATCATACTGTGGAAGAAGCAAGAGGAGATGGCCCAATTGGTCAGCACCTTTTTTTTTAAATTAATTTTTAATTAATTTTTAAAATTAAACGACATACAATTTCTATATAAAACTTAACAAACATATATAAAAGTGATTCCCTCCACCGAGGGACTTCCCTTTACATTCATCCCTCTTTCCAAAATACCATTGTTTCCAACTCAGGTTTGCTTCCTCTCCCCTTTATTAATACAAATTCTAAAAAATTACTCCATTTTTCACCAAAAACATTCTTATTTAGCCCTCCTTTTTTTTCTTTAACCATATTTGTTAATTTCTCATTTATAGCTATATTCCATACTTGATCATACCATTCTTCTATTTTGTATTCACCTTGTATTTTCCATTTCTTTGCTATTATTAACCTTGCTGCTGTCAGCAGATTTGTTAGTAAATCCTTAACAATTTGAGATTCTTGTATTTTTTCACAATATGATAATAATGCTATTTCAGGGCTTAAAGGTATATTTATCTCCAGTATTTCACTTATTTCCTTCATTACTATTTTCCAAAATTGCTGCACATATTTGCAATTCCACCACATATGAATATACGTTCCCAATTCTTGGCATCCCCTCCAACACTGCTGCATATTTTTTATCTATTTGATTCAATCTTACTGGGGTTAAATACCATCTCCGGGTCAGCACCTTTTAAAGGGTTTCTCAAAGGCAGCCGGCTGGCCTGCCTCTTATTCTAGCATTATTACTGGGTCCTCTGCCTTCATGGTTGGATGTCTCCTTCTGTCACTTGTTGGACCAAACAACCTCAAGCTATCCAATGTAGCAACCTCATTATCTCCAGGTATTAACAGGACTGAATGAGATTACATAGGCCTCTATTGTCTTCCTCTGACTTCAAGGTAAGAGAAAGAATACAATACAGGCACAAAGCTTAGTTAACAAAGCTTCTGACAAAAGCTCCTTTTTACCAAGTCTTTTTACACCTGCCTGCCCCCCTTTTTCCTCTGTTCTTAGCAGCATCAACATTGGGAGGATAGTGAAGGAGGGCTGGAGAAACAAAAACAAAAAAATCAGGGTCAAGATGAAGAAGCTTAAAGTGCATAAGACCTTGGAAAGACTGGGATTCTTTTCTAATCGAACCAACTGTTGCTGTGTGTACTTGCCTACAAAAGGCAAAGTAAATAACATCAGCCTCCAAAATTCCTTACTGAGCATGTATGAGCAGCAAAACAGAGAGAAAGAGGGAAAACAGGCTGACTCACAACTACCACTCAGCATGTCAAAGAAGCACAGATCTATAAATCTGGCCACCAAAATGGAAATTATAAGAAAAGTGCAAGATGGTGAGAGAAAACAAATAATCTGTAGAAGCTTTCAAGTGGCCTCTGGAAGGTTCAAAACATTTCCATTAACTTATACAAGGCTTATCTTTCTGACCTGGTTGTTTCATTTCAAATGTGCATATTGTTAGTTTTGAATTAAAAGTTTGCTGAAATGTGTTGAGCTGCTCTTTGTGTGGTTGTGTGGTAGTGGTGGTGTAGGAACCTATCCCTATCTGTTCCATGTTATTTCTAATTCTGGCATCAAATTTTCTGTTAAAAAAGTAATTACCAGGGACACGTCTATTTTGTTAATTGAGGTATACCTGTACAAACCTGTCGTTGCCTTAGTATAATAAGCAGCAGCCCAACAACAGTATTTTGCCATCAAGTCAGCATTGACTTATGGTGATCCTATGGTGGCCATGGCTGCCTTGACTGAATCAATCCATCTATAATGTGGTCTTCCTCTTTTCCTACTGTTTTCAACTTTATCAAACATCATCACTTTTTTTCAATGAGTCACATTGTTTCATTCTATGTCCAAAGTATGATAGCCTCAGCTTAGTCATTTTGGCTTCTCAAAGCATCAAACTATGTGACAATGAAACAGGCTACTTAAGAAAGCTGTAGAATCTCCTTTGCTACATTTTTTTAAGCAGTGAGTAATTGTTCCTGGAGATGCATCCAACCAGATGATTCTATGTCAGACCTTCTATGTGGAATGTGTGAATTACCTCAATTGGAAAAGATACACATCATACCAAGGAGCAGAAGCTGCTGAAACCTACTTTGGGCAGGCCTGGCAGAGGCAGCTTATGGGACCGGTCACCCGAATTGCTACCTTTGGGTCTCAGAAGGAACAGGCGTTGACTGGGAAAAATGGACACCTGGTTTCATAGACAGGGATGGGTGCAAAACAAAGGCAGAAAGTTGGTTTGTGCCCTGCAATGGAGCAGGACGTTCTAGTCATTTGCTATTTAGAGGTGCAGGAAGCATGGTTTTGCTTTTGGCTCCTGGCACATTTAAAAGGAGTGGTTGATTTAAATTCTCTCCAATTCCAGTATTTCCAACTCTGGAGCTCTGGTTGAAACCATACAGGACCAACACCCTGTTGTTCAACAGCCTCATCTGGGCATGACTAATGCTGCGGTAAATGGCCTGGAAGAGAAGTCACTGGACAGTTGTCAGGAGGAACATACCCTGCTTAGAGAACACTCTCAGCTCTTCTCCATACAACACAGTGCATATGTTCTCAGCTTTGGAAGCACCACCCAAATAAAGCAATGAGTGGCATTAAAATGTAAATTACCTCCAGAGATAAACCCTAGGCCCAACATCAAGGAACGATTCCTCTGTTTCAATGTCTCTTACACTGGCAGCAACAGATAAATTCTTACCTGTTTCACCAGGGTGGAAGAAGCCCTGTAGGATATAACGATCTGGAAAGTAAACTCTCAATACCACCTAGATAAAGACATAGAAGAAGAAATCTACTCAGGTGAACTAGGGGTTGACTTCCTATATTTTGGAGTTAGATGATCTCATTCTCAAAAATCTGCATCCTTCTATGAATGCGCAATTATGCTTCAAGGTTGATCTCTGACTGGGACCAGTCAAGAACAACAGTGGATAGCTGAGGTAACAAAGTGGCTCAGCTGAACCTGAACTATGAATCAAGAAGACCTAGTTCAAATCTTGCTTCTGCTGTGAACTTACCAGGTGGCTTTAGGCAAGTCTCTCTTTCTCTCTCTCACTCACTCACTGACTCAAGCTACTCAGCTACTATATGGGAATAATACTACAGACACCTAAAGTAGGCATAATATTATATGAAAGGTTTTCAGTAGTCTCAAAACCCTAGCTAAGTGTTAAGTATTATCGTAGCTTCATGAGTGGTTCTACCACTGTAGTAAGTGGTAGGGAGCTCTGGGGGCAAAGAACAAGGGCAGTAGAACTTAAGAAACTCTGGCACTTATCCAGCCTTAAGAATCCTATTATGGTGATAGCTAAAGGCAGCCAAGCATGTTTGCCACTTAGGTCATTATCCCAGGTTGAACAATTACTCTGGGAAGTTGAAAGAAACACAAAGAAGGAAAAATCAGAGGTGCCCAAAGTTCTGGTTGAAGACTTTCTTCAAGGCCACAAGTATTTAGCATTCACACACCACCTTCACATTACTTACCTTTGTACATTCCATTTTTGTGTGTGAAAAAATTCACAAATTTCAAAGCAAAAGTTTACCTTTGGATAACGTTCCATCTTATACTTCATTTGAGTTTCTCGCTGTGCCTGTGTCATCAAGGGAGCTTCTTCCAAACGCTTCCTAGGAAAACCAGAAAATTAGCAGGCCAACACAGTCAAGAGACCAAAGCAGCCAGCTGTGTAGCTACTTTACCCAATCTGGTTAACTATCTCATCATCAGCGTGCATACATTCCGACACTCTGCTTCCCACTATCCAACTCTGTGCAAGAAATCTCCCTAACATTCTAAAACCATGCACTTCTACCTGTTCCTAAAATGGAAGGCTAAAGGAGATAGCAATTTAAGCAGAAACCTTAGGACCAAATTGTTTTAACCAACTCTGCACTACTAGATTTCATCTCGCCTAACAACTCTATGAAAGCATCCTTCACATATCTGGCTATGCCTGAATATGCCTCAAAACTAGTAGTTTGCACCAACACTGCATGTCTTTACAGCTAATTCAAATGAACTTTTGAAATAATCAGTTGGACAATTTGCTTTTGGTTGAAATGAAAACCAAACCATTGCTAATAGCTTTTTATGTATTTTTGCCACATTTCCCCCTTGTGGTATAGCAAAAAACCTGTAACAAGTGTGTGTGTGCATGCATGCCTGTGCCTGCCTTCAGGTCACCAGTTGACTTATGACAACCCTATTAATTTCACAGGGTTTGGGGGACAAGGAATACTCAGAGGTGGTCTGCTAATTCCTTACATGGGTACTTATATTTTGGAAATTCCTTGCAGGAGCTCCTCCTAACCTGTATGACTCTGTTTTCAAAGGACATAGTAATTTGAAAATCAGTGTTAGGAATGGGGGTGGGGTGGGTTTTTGAAGGACTTAAAGATCCCAAAAGAAAGTCAAAATTGGAAATACTGCACTGAGTAGAGGGTTGGACTTGATGGCCCATGAGGCCCCTTCCAGCTCTATGATTCTATCAAATTTAAACAGGAAGCTCAATTCAACCTGATTATGGTACAACGAAATGCCATACCACAATACCAAAGGAATGATTGGACGTTTAAAAGGGAAGTTTGATTCATCTGACATTTAACTGAAATTGTTGAATCACTAAGACTGGTGAGAGGGAAATGATTTGTTATTGTAATCAGAGAACATACAAAAACAACTTAGCGGTGTTCTTACAACTTTCTCACTTAAATCCCAGCTCCATAGCTTAATTCTGTCTGCTCTAAGAAATGATGGAGCAATCTTTGTTGAAGTTATCTTTTTTAGTTCATCACTATCAATTTTTTAAACTTTATATGTTTTTTCAAAGTTGTTTTCAAGGGAAGAATAATGCATGAAAACACAGATATAGTCCATAATATACTTCAGTAAATGTCAGTAGTTCACAAGCTTGCAGAAGAACAGCTTGCTTATCTGTAACTGTCTCTTCAAATGTTCATCAGTGAATTCACACTAAGGTTGTTCAGCCCTAATCCAGAACTGATCATAATCGTCTAGAGCTGGGTGTCGTATTTTTGGAAGGAACCCTCCCTCGTTCCTAGTGCACATGTCTAGATGAGATTTCTGCTGATCCCCTCAGTTCCTGGTCTACAGCAGTGGAAGTATTGAGAGAAAGGAGTAAAAGAGAAAGTGACCACCCTTGTGGAGAGGTTGGCAGGGTGTGTGAGTTCACAGATCTTCATTCAAAGAACTACAGTTATAGGTAAGTAGCCTGATTTTCTTTCTACTCTTGGTGACTCACACATGGATACATTATAAACCAGTACTTTTAAGAGGATGGAGATAATGCCACTTAAGGATTGTAGACCAGTGCATCTCAAGCTATCTGATGTGAGGACTGGCATGTATCAAGGACCATTTCACATCTGTGCCCATGGACTACAATGGTCTTTTTTCTTCCTGGAACCTCATTAGTGACCAGCAGCTGATGATCTGTGGACTGGTACCTGCCTGTGGACCACCACATTAAGTAGTGCTGTTGTAGACTACATCACGCTCTCAAAATAGGTTCTGCCTTGCTCTGGTGTCAATTGGACCCAGGTGGCTGCTCTTCAAATGTCCTAGAGAAGAACTCTCATGAGGAAAGCAACAGAGGCTGCCATGGTTTTGGTGGAATGACTATGGGGACCCAGAGTTCGATTCCCGGGGCAAGTTTGATTCCAGTGGGCTCCAAGGTTCACTCAGCCTTCCATCCTTTACTAGGTTGGTAAAATGAGTACCCAGCTTGTGGGGGCAATTAGCTAACACACATTGGAAACTGTTTAATGCAGTGTAGATGTGTAAATAGCTATTGCTTAAAACAATCTGTAAGCTGCTCTGATAGCCTTGAGGCTGAAGAGCGGGGTATAAATAAATAAATAAATAAATAAAAGAGGGGTCAGCTGCTTGGCCAGTTCATGTGACAGGTGGATAGGTGCTATAACCCACGCAGAAAGATGTTGCTTGGACAACGGAACAGTCTCCCAAGGGCCAGACTAGCAGATGAATAGTCTGATAGATGACCAGAAAGGCCTGGTCTATATACAGTAGCCAACCCCAACCCTTATCAGCAAGGGATACGTTCTAAGATATTCAGTGGATACTTGAAACTGTGGATAGTACGAAACTATATTTTCAGACTATAGTTGACTACCTAAATTTAACCACTACCACAGAGTTAAAGGGGGCTTGGAAACAATGTTTCCCATGGCCAAGAGGAGTCCCTCCTCTGCTCACCTGCTGTCCCACAGAGGGCAAGGAAACTGATCCACTCCCAACTTTCCTCTTGTCACTTCCTAAACAGATACTTGCACAACAAGCAGAAGGTGTAAGGTAACATCCACATACCAAAACTTACCATTGAATCACCCTGGAGGACTGTGAGATGCCCACAAACACTTCTGTTTTCTTGGTAGTGACAACCATGAGTAACTGAAACCGCAGAAAGTGAACCCGCAGATAAGGAGGGGGGCTACTGTATAAAATGCCAGAGTCTTATGAAGGTCTAATGAGTAGAGCTACATCTCCAATGGTAAAGACAGATTTGGTAGGAAGACAAAAATAACAATGTCTTGTAAGATGTGAAACTGCAACATGACCTTGGTAGAAAGGTATTACAGTGGGCCTTCAGTATTCGCTGGGGTTTAGTTCCAGGATCCCCCATGGATCCTCAAGTCCCATTATATACAATGGCATAGTAAAACAGCATCCCTTATATAAAATGGTGAACAGCACAGTTTGCTTTTTGGATTCCCACCACCCAATATTTTTGAGCTGTGGTTGGTTGAATCTGTGGGTGCAGAACCTGTGGATACAGAGGGCCAACTGTACTCAGTTTCATAAGCACTTTTTCACAATGAAACTACAGTTGTTGGGGGTGGTAATGCTTGAGGATATAGAGCTCAATAGCTCTTCTAGCACACATCACCATTCCTATAAGGAAAGTTGTCTTCATTGATAGATGAAGATCACAGGTAACCAATAGCTCAAATGGCTTTCTCATCTGAGTAAGTGTAGACGCTGTGACAAATAAGTCCCACATTGGAACAAGATGAGAAATGGGGATGAACATTTTAAAGTCTTTAGGAAATGCCTCAAACATAGGATGTGAGTACTGGGATCTCCCGAAGGAAATGAAAAATAAGTTGATATAGCCACCAGAAAGGCACAAAGAGAGGAACAATCCTTTGTTGCCAGAAAGAGAAGTACTTCATGTAGCCCTGCAGTTATCTTTCTCTGCTAGATAGATTTCACTTTAGTCAGTATGAACTGCAAGAAGAAGACCTATGAGCTCCTTGGATCACTCTCTACACTCCTGGTAGGAAAGACAAATAAGCCTGTTGGCTTCAACTCTTGAGATCCAGGTGATGCAGCCTACTTTGCTGCTGGATTAACAGGTCCAAGATCACTGGCAGGAAACAAAATGTGTTCTTGGACAGGAGAAGCAAAAAAATGAACCATCTCAGGTGAACTACCATGGGGTCACTAGTACACAGTGGGCATTGTCGCCTCTGATTATAATTAATGTTCTGGTGATAATGAGAATGATGGGAAGGTGTAGAACTGTGGTCCTACATAGCTCTAGAGGAATGCATCTCTTTGCGCATGACCCTGCATTTAGCTCCAGCTGCAGTTACAGAGTGCATTGTGTGTTGCCCAGAGAATAAAAAAAGCTGACCTTTGGAAAAGCCCAGGAACTGAACAAGTGCTAGGCTACTCATAGGACTACCAGTCACTCATGAGAAATCCACCACCGTGTTGGAGGTTCCTGGGAAATGAATTGCCAGTGGTATTATTTTTCTAGAGATATATCACTTTCTTAACTGTAGCAAGCGCCATTCAAGGATCCTCAAACAAGTGGCACTTTTTTGTTCACACAGAAGGCCACTGTGGAACTTCTGGCAACAATTTGTACTATGCATCAGTGGATGGATTGTTTGAATACAATAAAGCCTTCAAAGACAGCCATCAGTTCTAACATGTTGATGTGCAACTGTTGCTCAGCAGTAGTCCACCTGCCACACACTGTAAGATCTTTCAGGTGTGCCTCTACTTTGGCAGGGTGGCATATGAGTTGTTAGACAATGATTGTTAATGGACTGTGAAACACACACTGGTCAGGAGGTTGCTGTGTTTCTTCCTCATGAGGAAAGCAGAGGAACTTGAATGAAGGGTCATATGTGGGGGATCTGAATGAACCCGTTCTAAAGGATTTGGAGCCATAGATGAACAAACAAATATGGTTGTTGCTATCTGTCCCGAAGAGGACCTATACCTGTTGAGCTAGGTACTTAATTTATTGTACCTCCCCAAGGAGGGTGACCAGTCATCTCTCTCCAAGGAAGGCTTGTCCCAGCTTTGAATCCAAATGGGTGATGAAGAACTGAAGAGACTATATGGGTTTGATGTTCAACTTCCAATTGATGAATAGTTCAAGACTCAGTAGGTAAGATGGATGTCCAATACAACTTGCATCTGGATGGAGCATCAAGACACCAGTTGCTAATACATGGAAAGACCATGTTACCAAGGGTTATGAAGTGACTACAATGATCACCATACATTTTGTGAAAACAAATGATGGTGTGGCTAATTCAATGGCGGCACTTGAAACTTGGTATGTTTTACCAAGCATGAAACAGGGGAAATATGACATGATGGATAGACAGAAATCTGACAATATGCATCCTTGAGAGTGGCAAACTGTTCTCCCTCAGGAATGGGAGGATAGAAGACAAGGTAACTGTCTGTGACTTGGAAGGTGTGATAAACTGGCTGAGGCTGTGCAGATCCAGGATGGGTTGGATTCCACCATCTAATTGGAGAAATTGCTTCTCACGATGTTGCTCATTGGAACAAGCTCTATTGCTCCTTTATGGAGTAGGGATTTGATCTCTTTGGACAAAAGCAGTGGGGGACATGTAGTGCATGGTACAAACAGGAAGTAGAGAATTGAACTCAGTAGCATGCTTGTGCTGAATGACAGGAAGTACCCATGAAGCTGTGTTGACAGGTCTCCAGGTGCAAAAGAAATGAAGAGCCTGTGGCCAAAGTAGTATCTTGCATGCTCTAAGTCAGCCTTCAAACATGCTTACCATTTCTAAGTACAGTTGCCCCTCAACATTTGCAGCTTTCACTTTCGCGGGTCCAACTATTCACTGTTTGCTTGGCTGCCCTCCCTCCACCCACCACCCACCTTTCCCGAAGCAGCTATGGGGTTCTCAAGTCCCATTGCTGCTTTGGGAAGGGCCAAGGGGTGGCTGAGGAGACTCCTGGCCACCATCCCCCGGTCCTTACCAAAGCAGCTATGGGGCTCTCGAGTCCCATTGCCGCTTTGGGAAGGGCCGAGGGGTGGTTGAGGAGACTCCCACCTGCCAGGCTGACACCCCCCCGGCCCGTTCCGAAGCGGGAAGCCCCATTGCGGGGAAACCCATAGCCACTTCAGGAAGGGCCAGGGGTGGCGGCCAGGCAGCCAGGAGTCTTGTCAGCCACCCCTTGTGCTTCCCAAAGCTGCAATAGGGCTCTCGTGCCCCATAGCCACTTCGGGAAGGGCCAGGGGCACGGTGGCCAGGCAGGTGGGAGTCTTGTCAGCCACCCCTGAGCCCCACAGACGCTTTGGGAAGGGCCAGGGGGGTGGCAGCCCAGCAGCAGGGAGGCTTTTCAGCCACCCCTGCCGCCCTCCAAAAGTGGCAATGTGGCTTGAAAAGCCCCGTCGCCACTTTGGAAGGACGGGGGGGGGGGGTTGCAGGCGGGCGGGGGGAGACCTATTGTTATTCATGTTTTTTTCACATTCGTGGGGATCTTCCGCCCTTAATCTCCGTAAATGTGGAGGGACTACTGTACCTACCTGTCAGTCCTGGTGCTTACATTGTGGATTTTGCCCAAACAAATAAGACAGTTTTAGTAACAGTTGGAGTGGGAGATCTTTCCACTGAAACTGACATGTTTCTCAAAGTATTACCTGGGGGCCATAAGCCCCAAGGCTCCCCGGAGGCTGCTTCCGACACAATATTGTAATGAGAGGACAACAAGATGCGTAATGACAGAAAGTATGAATGCAAGAGAAGAAGAAAAAAACATCAAATAAAGAAAAAGATAGTGACACAGGGGAAGAGAAAAATTCTGGAGAAAGAGAAAATACTATTAAGAACAAGGGTCCACTCAAAGGCACAAATGGCCAGAGAGTTCTAATGGAGTTGCTGTTGCAGTGGCAGACAAAAAGGAACTGAGAGACTTGGGAATCTCATCTAGGCATGCACACTGAATCAGGAGAGTTCCTGTTGAAAATGTTACACTTAGTTTTAGAGGGTTTTGATCAGTCATGTGTAGGTGCAAAACGACCCAAGTATGAGTCACAGAGACCGTGAACAAGACTGATCACTCTAATCCTTTAAGTGCATTTATCTTTCCACATTCTTTTAAAAACCTGAACAAAACAATCACATCTATTATATTGAAATGTATCATAATCCTGACTACTTTCCCTTCTGTTAACACTATCTGTCTCCTTTAACATTTCCATAGTGCTGTATGTGCTGTTCACATGGCATTTTTGTTCTGATTTCCAAACACAATGATGCTTATGACAATAGTCAGTAAAGTTGTTTCCCTATCTTTGAAGGAACAGGTTGCTTACCTACAAACTATTCTTCAAATAGTCATTGGAGAACTCACACAAATGGGGTTATCTGCACCTGCGCAATGCATCTTTTGGAACCTTCTAGAGCTAAGGAATAACTGTTTTGGCAGTAGCCCCTCCTCCACTTAGTACATGTGACCAATGCAGTTCCCTTTCAATTCCTCAGTTCCCTGGACACCGAAGCAGCAGCACAGGAGAAAAGGAGAGCAGGACATAAGAATAGCAGAACACAAAGAGGGGAGAAAGGGCGGAGTTGTGTGAGTTCACAGATGACCACTTAAAAAACAAGTTACAGGTAAGCAATCTGTTCTTCTTTGTGGTCTCCGTGATTTACACAAATGGGAGATTAGCTAGGTACTCATCATAGGAGGGGGGGGGAGTGTCATGCGATGTAGGAGAAACGGATAGCTTTCCCAAATGTGCATCCACCCTGGAACTTATGTCAAGTCTGTAGCATGTTATAAAGGTCAAAGGCAGGGACCAAGTGGCCACCCTGCAAATGTCCTGTAATAGGATGTCTCTTAGGAATTTGGCCAATGCACCCATAACCCTGGTAGAGTGACTCCACACTTGAGAAGTGAGTTCCTTCCAAGCAGGAGCGTAAGCAAGCCAGATAGTGGTGGTGACTTGCTTGGAGAAGCGCTACACAAACACTGGTAGGCCTTTCTTTTTAGTCGAGTAGTAGAGGAACAGTCTCCAGGACTTCCAAAAAGAAGTTGTATGGTCCATGTAAAATGCTAGAGCCTGTCAAACATCTAAGGAGTGGAGAGAGTGCTCAAAGTCAGATGAAGGGTTTTGCATCAGGGCAGGTAGTACAATGTCCTGGTTAAGGTGGAAGGCAGAAACCACCTTAGACAGGAAAGTTATGTCAAGCCAGAGGACCACCTTGTCCCTGTGAAAGCAGAGATAAGGGGGGGGGGAACCCTGAGAGCACATAGTTCCCCCACCCTCCAGACTGAAGTTACGCCCACGTATAAGGCCAGTGGTTCAAAGGGCTTCCTTAATAACTGGGGAAAAACTAATTCCAGGCTCCAGTTAGCCATAGGGCCAGCAGTAGGGGGATGGAGATTCCTGTATCTCCTTAAAAATCTCTTAACCAAGGGATGTGGAAAGCAAGGGGGTTCCCAATGCTCTGCAAGTTCCACAAAATTATTGAGAGACAGTGTTTTGATTGATAAGAGGCAAAGCCCCCTGTCAGACAAGGAAATAAGGAACTCCAAAACATGGGTAATCTACATATGAGCAGGGGAGATACCACAAGAGGGTAAGAAGGAGAAAAAAAATTCTCCCATTTGTAAGAATACAAGTGTTGGGTGGCAGGCCTAATAGTGGTTGTGAGAAGTGTTTGACAGAAGCAGGCAAGGAGGTTACAGAAAAATCTACACTGTCAGCTGGAGTGTCCATAGATCTGGGTGTCTCACCTGGCCAGACTGGCCATCTGAGGAACTCCCCCTAAGACAAGTGAAGGAGATAAGTGAACCAGAAGGTGTCTAGTCCAATGGTTCTTAACCTGTGGTCTATGAACCCACAAGGGACCCCAGTGTCCTCACAAGGGGTACACGAAGGCTTGAAGACTGCTCGGCCCACCTCCTCCCTGCAGTGGAGTGGCCATATGACAGGAAACAAGGCAAGGGCTGGCTGGCTGGCTTGGCCTACACATTGCCATTTAATCTGCTCCAGCCACAAACTTGCAGGAAGAAGCAGAGAAAAGTCTTCTCTCCCCCTCCAGTGCCTCTAAGAGAAGGTTTAATGGATGGTGTAATGGTATTGTTGTTGTTGTTATTTTAAATCTTGAGTTAAGTCTTGAGGGTCAGCAGCAACAGAAAATATTTAAAGAGGGTCCCTGGTAAAGAAAAGGTTAAAAGCCACTGGTCTAGGTCACCATGGAGTGATCAGGATGCATTGCACCCTGTCTCACTTGATACTGGCTACCAACCTGGTGACAAGAAGAAACAGAGGAAAAGCATATATGACAGAACATTCCTCCCCACAAAGGAGGAGGAATGTGTCTCCTAGCAAGCCCTTCCATTGTGAACTTTCCAAAGTTCACAATGAGGCCCAATGAGTCCAAGAGACAAAGAGGCGGTTCAGCATTTCGCATTCAGGGGGGAAGCAAAGAGATCTACGACTGGTATGTCCCACCACCTGAAGATCTTGTGCAGAGTGCCAGACTGCAGCTTCCACTCATAGCAGGACTCAGGGGTCCTACTTAGGGAGTCTGCTAGAATCTTTTCTCCTGAGAGGTGGATTGCAGAGATGGAGATCCCTCAATGAAGGTACCAGTTCCATAGGAAAAATGTAAGGTGAAGTAAGATATCCAACCCCGTTCCATCTTGTTTGTTCAAATAGAAGACCATTGTGGTGATGAAGGAGACCACCTGAACCATCCTGCTGTGGAGAGAAGGCTCGAAGGCTCAAAGGCTCAGAAAGCCTTTATAACCACGAGCATCTCAAAAGCGTTGATATGTAGGGTGCTCTCCTCTGGTGATGAGCATCCTCACACTGAGAGGCCTGCTGAGTGGCCTCCGTATCACTATCAAGTGAAGCCTCTGTAGTGACCACTACTGTGGCCTGTGGGGGAGGGAACAGCATGCTGGCCTGTACATTTCATGAGCTGATCCACCACTACAGAGAATGATGAATGCTCCTTGGAATTGTGAGCATTTGGTAAGGGGAGTCAACAAGTGGATTGAAGTGTGACAAGAACCAGGGTTGCAAAGGCTGCATCCTGAGTCTTGCAAAGGGTGTCACTGAAGTCGTGAAAGCCATAAGGCCTAAGAGAATGTAATGTCTCTGGCACACACTGTTCAGTTGCAACGGCAACAAAGAGTGGTCCTCTGGAGCACTAGATTCCTAGGTCACCTGGTAGAAAGGTGGCCAGGAAATAGGAGGCCAGGAGGGCAGGCACCTATGAATTGACTCACTTGGATGGCTTCAGGTGGGACTTTCCAAAGTTCACAATGAGGCCCAATGAGTCCAAGAGACAAAGAGTAAGTCAACTATTTGTGACAAGCTGGGTGTGAGAGTGTGCAACAAGGAGCCGGTTGCTGATGTGTGGGAAAAGAATGACTTCTTGTTGATGGAGCCAGGCAGCCATCACCATACACTTCGTAAATGCGGGGAGTGCAAAGGCTGAAGGGGAGGATGCAAAAACGGCAGGCCCTTCTGCCCACCGCAAAGCAAAGAAAATGTCTGTGCGATATTCTGATTATGATGTGAAAGTACATGTCCTTTAGATCAAGAGTTGTGAACCAGTCTCCCTTCTGCATCCGAAGGATGGATCTGAGAGAAACCATTCTGAAACATGTGGGCTCTATGTAGAAATTGACAACCCAAAGGTCCAGAATGGGATGCAGTCCCTTCTCCTTTTTTGATACAATGAAGTATCAGGAAAATAATCCCTGACATAGATGAGATGGAGGGACAGATTCTATGCCTCCCTTGAGTAATAGGGAGTTGAGAGTACTGTAAAACACCCCTAATAGGAGAGTTGGCTAGTTTTGTTTTGTTTTGTGAGTGCTGGATAGGGACTAGATGGGTAAAGACTTGGTGGGAGGAAGGCTCATTAAGTTTTAGGTTTTCTTTATCTGAAAAATTGAAAGCACCAGATTATTTGAGAGACTTTGTTTTTTACATAAAGAAATATAGAATTCATGCTGAGGAGTTGAGGGGGGAAGACAGACGAGGTCAAACCATCAAGAGCATCAAGAGAGGAAAATAGTGAAGGAGATTTATGTTAACTCGTGTTTGCAAAAACGTCAGGCCAAACTAGATTTATCAGAGTACCTAAATCACCAGACTAACCCAACTGAGTATTTCATGGACAAAAAGGTCCCCCAAAAGTTGTGGGACTTGAGGTTGAGACTCTACCATCAGGTTCCTAATCTGAGGGTAAGGAGACCATGGACCGTAGAGGATGAACAGACTTGTCCTCATCTGAAATGTAAAAAGGCTGAGATTTTGAGTAGCGTGGCACAGAAGGAGACGATCAGACATTTTGTCCAGAACTGCCCAAGTGCCCAGGAAACAGGGGAGGAGGTGGCCCGGGTCCTGGATTGGCCAGATTTGGCACAGCAGGCCTGGGATACGGTGCTTTCGGGGACCTAACCTCCGGAGGGTGTCAGGGGACCCAGAAAGTCAGTGGGCCAAAAGAGGAAGAGGAAGGAGTCTGGTTCCACAGCTGTGAGTTTTTGGATAGTGCCCTGGTCCAGGGTGCGCCTGGTAAACCTCTATGTGATGTTAGGGTTATTATTCCAAAGACAAAGGGAGGTGAAAAGTCAAAATCTGCAGGATGTAAAAGGCACTGCTTATTATGTGAAGAACATAATTGGAAATTTAGCTCTGAGTGAAAAAGAGAAATTGCCAAACCATAGTTGGAAAAAGTTTTGGCCGTGGTTTAGTGAGACAACCCCAGCAATAACATAAAATGATATTTTAAATAAATATTTTATTATTATTATTACTGTATTTTTGTATTATTTTGTATTATTATTTTTATTAATCTTTTATTGATTTTTTTCTTTTCTGAATAGGTATAATTATAATGTGTAAATATAATGTGATTATAACGTGTTTAGATTAAGAGGAAAAATATATTAGTGTAAGGATAGATAGTTTTGTTTTTGTATTAGTAAGAAAAGAGGAAAACAATTATTATTTTTGTGTTATTGTTACGGCCTTTTGCGGTTGGGTGTATTTTTCAGTAGAATGGTCTTATTCCAATAAAAAATTCCTAATCCCCCAAAAATTCCTAATAGGAGAGTTTTCCAGAACTCTATGGCATACCCCTCTTCACAATATTGAAGACCCACAAATCTGAGGTGATGGATGCCCAGGCATGATGGAATCTCTGTAAGCTGTCATGAAAAGTGGGGGCTGGGGAGGTGCCAATGCTGTGGAGACCGGTTGTTTAGTCATGTCCTAATGTCTCTTCCTGAATGGCTGAGATCTGTATCTTGTGGTGGAGGAGCCGTTCTTGGTGTATGAAGTTGGAAGAGGAACATTTGGAAGAGGAGATGTGCTTTGGCCAAGAAAAACGGGGTCCTGAGGACAGCTGGGATTGAAAATAAAACCCAATTTTTCATGCAGCAGAATGCATCGTTTGGGTATGCTCCAGCTTGATGTCTGTCTCCATGTTAAATGAGCCCTTTTCATCAAAGGGAAGATCTTCTATAGTAACCTTCGTCTGATGGGAGAAGCCAGAAGAGCAGAGCCACACGTGGTGGCACAAGTCAATGGCATTGGCCAGGGCTTTGCAACTCCAGTCAGCAGCATGGCAGGCCATGTTAATTTGTTGGGCTGCTAGTATATGCACTTCTGCTTGGAGTATTGTAGCCACCTTCTAATCTTCTTCTAGAAGCTTGTCCAGAAAGGCTGTCATTTGTTCCCAAAGGAGCTGCTAATAGGCCTCCATGCATGCCTCATACATAGTTCATAATGGAAAAGGAGAAAGCAGTCGTAGAGTAGAACTTATGGGACATCGCATCCAACTTCTCCTCCTCTCTGTCTGCTGGAGTTGAGCATTGCCACTGGGAAGACTTTGACTGAGCCACATCCACTATGATGGAATTGGGCTGAGGATGCCAAAAAAGCCAGTCTGAACCTATCTTGACCACCCTGTACAGCCACTCAATCTTTTAAAAAGTCGATGGAATGGAAGGCGTGGACCAGGGCCACCTGAAGGAAAGACGGCAGGAGTGGTATCGAGGCTGGTGCTAGGGCTTAGCTCTGGATGCACCTAGGCACCAGATCTGAAAGGGAAGGTTCAGATTGTTTAATCTTGAAATTGAGAGACTTCACCATTTGGAGCATCTGATCTGCAAACAAGTGGATGTCGCTGGTCAGAGAGGTTGGATTGTGGTCTCCCACCACTGTCAGAGGGGAGTCTCAGGCCGGAAAGTTGGAAGCTATTGTGGAGGAGTCTGACTCCTCATCTGAACCAGAGGACTCGAGGTGAGATGTTGTCTGAAGTTATCTAGCCACAGATGTTGATAGAGGCAGCGTTCTTCTCGGGTCTGTTGACAATACCAAAATGGCTTGGGCATGAGGTGACGCTGGTGAAAGTGAGCATGGCCGGGTAAAGACCGTAGTGTGGGATGATCCTGGCAAGGGTGAATGAATCTGACTCAGTACCACAGTAGTTGGTACCAATGTCAATACAGAGCATTGATGTCAACGATGAGAGAGATGCAAGGGATCAATGTCATCTCAATATTTGTAAGTATAATTGTAGTTGTAGTAAAGGGGGTGGTCTCTAGATGGAGATCTGTCATAGTAGTAGCAGGGGGAACAACTGCAATGGTAGTAAGTCTCAGCCCTCTTAGCATTCAACCTGCTATATCGAACTCTCCTGTGACAGTGTCTATGAGATTCTCTCAATGGTTCGTAATGGTACGATTGATGTGGAGAGAGAGATCGGAACATTGGACTTACCGTGAAGGTTCCTTCTCGGCAGAGTGGGGAGGAAATCCTTAAGGCTGGGTTGGCTCCTCCCACGCAACAAGAAAGGCAGGGCAGTACACCAATAGACAGAAAGACAGGCATAGCATTAAGCAAGAGAGCCACCCCCCTTCCCCAGTGATGACAAAGGAAACTCCAGCGAACACAACCAAAACTTTTTTTTAATCGGGTGGAAAAGGATTTCCTCCCCACTCTGCTGAGAAGGAACCTTCACGGTAAGTCCAATGTTCCGTTCTCCAGCAGAGTGGGGAGTCAATCCTTAAGGCTGAGACCTACCCAAGCGGTCCTACTAGGTATGGGGTTTCAATGTTTCAAAACCTGCTGCAACACCCTATGGCCAAAGGCTGCCTCAGCAGAAGCAAACTTATCAATTTTATAATGTCACAAAAAGGTTGACTCCAAAGACCAAGTCACCTCCCGACAAATCTCCGCCAAAGAAGCTGACGCGTACAAAGCCGCTGAAGTAGCAGCACTTCTCACAGAACATGCCAAAATTCCCTTTGGTGCTGGTAAAGAACTATTTACATAAGCCAATTGAATGCACAACCGTAGCCATTGAGATAAGGTGCTAGAAGAAACTTTCCTTCCTTTGTACCTATCAGCAAAGGGTACAAATATCCAATTTTTGGAATGCCTTCGTTCTCTTCAAGTAATATTTTAAAGCATGTTTGACATCTAATTTGTGCCAATCCTTTTCCAATTGAGTGATTGGATGAGGACAAAAGGAAGGCAATATAATTTCTTGAGCTCTGTTACATACCAAATTAACCTTAGGAAGAAAGGTAGGATCTAACCTAGGGAAACATAATCCTTGTGAAAAATGCACAATTCCCCCCTGACTGACAGAGCTCCTATTTCAGAGACACGCCTAGCCGTGGTAATTGCTACTAGAAAAGTCACCTTGAAGGAGAGAAATTTTAAATCCACCGATCTTATGGATTCAAAAGGCTGTTTGACCAGCACATTCAAAACTACATTCAGGTCCCAAGTTGGGAACCTATGAATCACTGGAAGTTTCAATTGAGACAACCCCTTAAGGAAGCTACGGACATGTAGATGAGACCCCAAGGGTACCTTTGTTTACTTTTAAGAATTGAACCTAAACCCGCTACGTGTCTTTTCAACGTATTAGTTGACAGACCCTTCTGCAAACCCGACTTAAGAAAGGCTAGCACTGAACCCACTGAAGCTTATGAGGCCTAATGTCCTTATGCAAACAAACAAACAAACAAACAAACAAAACCCTTGGGAGAGTGTGCTTGTTGCTGAGGGGATGAAGATTCTGTGAGTTTGAATTTTTTTAAGCTCTTGGGAGAGTGTGCTTGTTGCTGAGGGGGTGGAGCTTCTGTGAGTTTGATTTTTTTACTCTCTTGGGAGAGTGTGCTTGTTGCTGAGGGGATGGAGTTTCTGTGAGTTTGATAATTTTTAAGCTCTTGGGAGAGTGTGCTTGTTGCTGAGGGGATGGAGTTTCTGTGAGTCTGAATTTTTTAAAGCTCTTGGGAGAGTGTGCTTGTTGCTGAGGGGGTGGAGCTTCTGTGAGTTTGATAATTTTTAAGCTCCTGGGAGAGTATGCTTGTTGCTGAGGGGGAGAGCTTCTGTGAGTTTGATAATTTTTAAGCTTTTGGGAGAGTGTGCTTGTTGCTGAGGGGATGGAGTTTCTGTGAGTTTGAATTTTTTAAAGCTCTTGGGAGAGTGTGCTTGTTGCTGAGGGGATGGAGCTTCTGTGAGTGAGTGATCCATGACATCAATACTGGAAGCCAGGTGGAGAGCATCTGGATAAAAATTAAAGGGGAAGGAAACAACAGGGATGTTACTGTGGGACTCTACTACAGAACCCCAAATCAGACAGAGGAATTGGATGATGCCTTTCTAGAACAGATGACCACACACGCAGAAAGGAGAGATGTAGTAGTGATGGGTGACTTCAACTATCCTGATATTTGCTGGAAATCTAACTCAACCACAACTTCAAGGTCTAGCAAATTCCTTACATGCCTGGAAGACAATTTCATGGTCCAAAAGGTGGAAGAGGCAACAAGGGGGTCAGCTATTTTAGATCTGATCCTAACCAACAGAGATGAGCTGGTTAATGGGGTGCAAGTGGTGGGATCCTTAGGTGAGAGTGATCATGTTCTCCTGGAGTTTGTTATACAATGGAAAGGAGATGCCAGGCATAGTCAGACTCGCATTCTAGACCTTAGGAGAGCTGATTTCAATAAACTCAGGGAAATACTGGGGGTGATCCCATGGTCAGGAATACTAACAGAGAAGGAACTTCAAGATGGATGGGGACTTTCTCAAAAGCGAGATACTGAAGGCACAATTTCAAACAGTACCATTAAGGAAGAAAAATGGGAGGTGTCTCAAGAAACCAGGATGGATGACTAAAGAACTTTCAATGGAGCTAAGTTTTAAATGGAACATGTATAGGAAATGGAAAAAGGGGGAAATCACCAAAGAAGAATTCAAGCAGATAGTGAACACATGTAGGAGTAAAGTCAGAAAAGCTAAAGCGCAGAATGAGCTCAGGCTCGCTAGAGAGGTTAAGAACAATAAAAAGGGTTTTTTGGGGGGGTATGTCTAGAACAAACGGAAGAAGAAGGAAATGGTAGGGCCACTACGTGGAGAAGATGGCAAAATGCTAACAGGGGACAGAGAAAAGACAGAATTACTCAACACCTTCTTTGCCTCAGTGTTTTCAGAAAAGGAAAAGGGGGACCAACCTGAGGATAATGGAACAGAGGACACAATAGGGGAAATCCAGCACAGAATAAGTAAAGAGGTAGTACAGGAATACCTTCTTAATCTAAATGAATTTAAATCTCCAGGACCAGATGAACTACATCCATTAAAAGAGCTGGCAAATATAATCTCAGAGCCATTGGAAATAATCTTTGAAAACTCCTAGAGAACAGATGAAGTCCCAGAAGACTGGAGGAGGGCAAATGTTGTCCCCATCTTCAAAAAGGGGGGGAAAAGAGGATCCCAACAATTATTGTCCAGTTAGTCTGACATCAATACCAAGGAAGATTCTAGAGCAGATCATTAAACAGAGAGTCTGTGAACATTTAGAAGGCAATGCCATAATCACAAAAAGTCAACATGGGTTTCAGAGAAACAAGTCATGCCAGACTAATCTGATCTCTTTTTTTGATAAAATTACCAGCTTGGTAGATGAAGGGAACGCTGTGGATATCACATACCTTGATTTCAGTATGGCCTTTGACAAGGTTCCCCATGACATTCTTGCAAACAAGCTTGTAAAATGTGGGCTAGACAAGTTAACTGTTCAATGGATTTGTAATTGGTTGACCGGCTGAACCCAAAGGGTGCTCAGCAGTGGCTCCTCTTCGTCTTGGAAAGATGTGACCAGTGGGGTGCCACAGGGTTCTGTCCTAGGTCCAGTGCTATTCAACATCTTTATCAATGACTTGGATGAGGGAATTAGGGGCATGCTTATCAAATTTGCAGATGACACCAAATAAAGAGGAGTAGCTAATACCCTAGAGGACAGGATCAAAATTCAAAATGACCTGGATAGACTGGAGAGCTGGGCCAAAGCTAACAAAATGAAATTCAATACGGAGAAATGTAAGGTACTACACTTAGGGCAGAAAAACGAAATGCATAGATACAGGATGGGGGAGACCTGGCTGAATGAGACTACATGAGAAAGGGATCTAGGAGTCCTAGTAGACCACAAGTTGAACATGAGTCAACAGTGTGATGTGGCAGCTAAAAAGGCCAATACGATTTTGGGCTGCATCAATAGAAGTATAGTGTCTAGATCAAGGGAAGTAATAGTGCCACTCTATTCTGCCTTGGTCAGGCCTCACCTAGAATACTGTATCCAGTTCTGGGCACCACAATTCAAAAAGGATATTGACAAATTGGAGCATGTCCAGAGGAGGGTGACTAAAATGGTGAAAGGTCTGGAAACCATGCCTTATGAGGGAAGACTTAGGGAGCTGGGTAGGTTTAGCCTGGAAAAAAGACAGTTAAGGGGCGATATGATAGCCCTGTTTAAGTATTTGAAGGGATGTCACGTTGAGGATGGAGCAGGCTTGTTTTCTGCTGTTCCAGAGACTAGAACACGGAGCAATGGATGCAAGCTCCAGGAACAGAGATTCCACCTCAACATTAGGAGGAACTTTTAAGAGCTGTTCAGTAGTGGAACACACTCCCTTGGAGTGTGGTGGGGTCTCCTTTCTTGGAGGTCTTCAAACAGAGGCTGGATGGCCATCTGTCAGGGATGCTTTGATTGTGATTTCTGTGTAGCAGGGGCTGGACTGGATGGCCCTCATGGTCTCTTCCAACTCTACAATTCTATGATTCTATGATTACGCTTACTCCATCTACAAAACGCCCTCCATGTCGTCTCATACAATCTAATAGCGGATGGGCATCTACCCGCCAAGATGGTCTCCACAACCTCCTCCAATCCTTTAGCTAATAATCTTTCCCTCTCAACCTCCACACATGGAGTTTTAACCAGCTTGGATCTGGGAGGAGAACCCCATTTTGATGTAGTAAATCCTACATCAAATGTAGGATGTAGTAAAAAACTGAGTAGTAAAAAACTGAGGAAGAGGCCACGGTTCCCCCACCTGGAGAAGCACTAGATCAGGAAACCAAGGCCTTCTTGGACAGAATGGAGCTGATCTCTGCCTTTTCCATCTTTACTTTCCGTAGGACCTGAGATAGGAAAGACATTGGTGGAAAGGGGTAGCATAATGCCCTCAGCCACTTGATCGGAAGAGCATTAAAGTCAATGATCCCCGGGTCCAGAACCTGGATACGTATCTTGGAAGTTTATGATTCTCCCTTGATGCAAACAGATCCACCCAAAGCCAGCCAAACTGTTAGGTAATCATCTGAAAAATGATGTAGTTCAGACCCCACTCTCCCAGGTCCACCCTCTGTCTGCTCAGCCAATCTGCCTGTATATTCAATGACTCTTTTAGATATTCTGCCTAGATTGACAACAGACGCAATTCCACCCATTGAAACAGCCTGGCCATCTCCTCCATCAGAGGAAGGGACCACATCCCCCCTGGTCTGTTCATGTGGGTCTTTGAGGACATGCTGTCCGTACATATAAAAACATGACTCCCCTGCACCAGGTTCTCGAATTGGATCAATGCCAAATGAAGTGCACATAGTTCTAGCCAATTTATACTGCTCTTGGCCTCCTGTTCCAATCAGATCCCTTGGGCCATTTGACCTCTGCAATGTGCCCCCCATCCCCCCAGGCTGGCATCTGTCATTATCACTACTCTCTTGGGATCCCAAATGGGAACCCCTAGAGTGAGCTTCTCCCCAACCACCATGTCAGAGATTCTTTTATCACTGTCGAAATCTCGACTTGTATTTTCCTTTTGGATGCAATATGGTCCTGGAAGGGAAGGAGGAACCACTGCAGAGGCCGTAGATGAAATCTTGCCCAGGGCACCGCATTGATGCATGCCACCATAAGACCCAAAAGTCGTGCCAGACTCAATAACAGAATGTGTGTTTTGTTCAAAGTTGATCAAACCAATTGCTGTAAATTCTCCCTCCTGTCGTCCGGGAGGAAAACCTTGTAGGACTGAGTGTCTATGATACTCCCCAGATGTTGTAACCTTTGTACTGGATGCATTTGACTTTTGTCTCGATTTATCAAAAAAATCAAATCACTCCAAGCAATTGACGGTAGACTGAACGTGCTGCTTGAGCAACTGAAGAGATGCAGCCCTGATGAGAGAGTCATCCAAGTACGGATGCACTTGAATTCCCCTTCTGCGCAGATGGGCCACCAGCACCACTAACACTTTTATGAATACCCATGGCGAAGCCAAAAGACTGAATGGTAGTGCCCTGTACTGATAATGATCCTCCTGAAAAGCAAATCAGAGGAAGCGTCAATGAGCTGGATGAATGGGTATGTGAAGATACGCATCCCTCAAATCCAACGATGCCAAGAAATCTCCCTCCTGAATGCCCTCCAGGATAGACCGGAGCGTCTCCATTGAAAACTACTTCCGTGCCACCCAACGGTTCAATTTCCAAAGGTTGAGAATGGCTCTCGATTTCCTGTTCTTTTTTGGCACCAGGAACAAGTAAGAGTAAACCCCTCGAAACCTTTGGTTCGTAGGGACTGGTTTGATCGCCTGCATCTGTAAGAGATGTGCTATAGCTTGAATGACTAAGTGTCATTTCTGTTTTATCCTAGTGGTGCAAGATTGGTGGAAGGATGGTGACTTCCTTTGAAGGAAGTCTATAGTACAGCCTTTTGTTAGGGTTCTGAGTACCTAGGCATCTGTAGAGATAAGCCCCTAGCGATTGGCAAACCCCAGAAGCAAACCCCAGAAGCCCACACTGGCCTTCTTGACCAGTCAAAGAGACCGACTGGTCTTTGTCCCTGGTTTGGAACCTTGGAATTAAGACCCCTTCTGTGGTGCAGAAGTCTGGGACTTGAACTGGCCCCTTGTTTGAAAGAATGGAAATTCCTCTGTTTATATTGTGGTTTAAAGTTGCAAAACTGTTGACTGCTCATCCTAAACCCTTCTTCTCCTCTCATTTAGGAAGAGAAGGAAGAGCCTTCCTCTTTTCCTTAGTTTCGACTAGCACCTCATCGAGAGCATCACCAAAAAGTTTGGACCCCTTGAACGGGAAAATTGCCAGATTAGCCTTGGCCTTCGTGTCTGCATTTCAATTTTTTAGCCAAAGTTGTCTTCTCGCAGCCACTTTCGCAGCCATGGACCTAGATGCGAACTTCATAGCATCCAAACTGGCATCTGCCATGAAGGCTGCTGTCCACAATCTTGTTTACCCCTTGTTTTACTTTGGGAATACCGCTAGGCAAGGAATCAACAATATCCTTTGCCCAACGAATGGTGGCCCTGGCTAAAAAGGATGTGCCTGCCGCTGTCCTAATTACCAAGGACACGGCCTCATGAGCTCTCCTAAGGTACGTGTTACCCTCAGGGCTCTTTAAATTGTTGTCACCCTCCCGGGGATAGAGAGAGCCCAAAATAAGCCCCGCCACGGGAGCATCTACTGGAGGTAGTTTAAGTTTCTCCGTTATTTGATTTGGAAGGGTGTAAAACTCCTTAGCCAATGCTGGAAGGTTCCTGGCCGCCCCTGGTGTCAACCATTCCCCTTCCAATGTGTCAGGAAAATATTTCTGGGAAGGGTATGACAAACTGCTCTGCCTTAGATTTCTAATTTCAGAGACATGCCCCTCCCCTTCCACCATCGATCCCACATTGCTCTGGAGTCCCAGTGCTTTTTCTGCCTTTTTAAGAATTAACTTGAAAAACTGGCTCAAACAGCCTGGGGGATAGTTGTTGTTGGGATGGAATATCTTCCTCTGAAGGTAACTCCCCCTCCTCCCTTTCTGAGCTTTCTGCCTCAGACTCCTCCCCTCCTACATCTTCCCAGTCAGGAGAAGTCTGCCTGACAGATTTTTAATGGCCTTCCTCAGAGGCTCTGGGGATCCCCAGACCCATTCTGTCCCCCCTCTGCCTTTCCCTGAAGAGGTTTCAGGCAGGGGACACTTTGCTGCCTTGGTTGTGGCCGGCCCTGATGCTTTAGGTGCTGCATTTAGCGACAGCCCGCCCTTTTTCTTTGGGCATTTCAAGATGGCGTCTGTAGAAGTTTTGGCGGACAACTGAGTGTGCCTCCCCTCCCCCTCCCCTCTCACTGCAGCCACCACAGCCTGGTGCGTGACTAGTGTGATCCAGTCAGCCAGCTGTGGTGGCAGTTCCTCCCTGTCGATGACTGGGGGGGAGGGATTGGGAGACTCCCCCTCACTCACAACCTCACATCATGTGCCCTCTTTCAGTGCCATCAGGGACTCCTGGCTGAGCTTGGATCCTCCCGAGAGGTCCGAGCCGCCATGATCTTCCACCTGGCCCGTTAGGGCCTCCCGCTCCGTCTCCTACTCAGAGGAGAGTTCGGGGCTTTTTTCTCTCAGCACCGTTCTCTCAGACATCATTGCCAGAAGATAACAGCAGAGTTGAAAGAATAGTAAAGAACAATAGCAGGGAGAAATAAAGAAGGAAGGCAGCAGGTAGAAAAGCAGTTCAGAAGAAGAAATCGCCGGAGCTCTTCGCCCTGCTCTGTATACCTTGCGAGGCAGGACAGAACTGGAGGTGGGATCGTTCTCCTGCCTAGTGCAATGCCTATCTTTCTATCTATTGGTGTATTGCCCTGCCTGTCTTGTTGCGTGGGAGGAGCCAACCCAGCCTTAAGGATTGACTCCACACTCTGCTGGAGAACAACATGACCATGGGCTGTGCAACTGAGAATGGTAAGATTTTGACCCGGAGTAAGAACTGTAGGAGCCAGAGTGTGACCTGCTAGGCCATTAAAAAACGGCAATGGTGTGATGAGCATGGAACCAGAGCTGGAGGCTGTTCTCAACATGGTGATTGGAGACTCTATCAAGTACGATCCAGAAGAGATGGGCAAAGTGGGGTCTGTGGAGGGGAGTTGAGGATCTCCCCATCCAATGCTGTGCCCACCAGGAAAGTCTGTGGAGATCATCCTGTACTGAAGTGTGGATGCTACCTTCTATCTGGACCAAGGATTGTTGAGACTCAACCAAGATGGGAACAGAAGCTTCCCTGTCCTGGGCACCCTGGTGAGGAAGTTCTGCCTCAGCCAGAGGCTGAGAGGATGGACCAGTTGTCTCGGTGCTAGAGCTTGGAAACATGGGCAAGAGGTGTCAATGTCCTTGGCCCTCTTCTTTTCCTTATGCCTCCTGTGTGTGGAATGCTGAGGTTCTGTAGAAGGCACTGTCTGGTCCCAGTGAGCTGCTCAGTTCCGACACAAGATGGTCCATGCTCCCATGAGTCCTCTAAGCTCTAGGCATCGATTCCTGCAGGGACTTCTTAAGGGTGACTCTTTCAGACAAACCTGAGAAAGTTGGTACTGAAGTAGAGTAGGGATGCTGAGAGGAGACTCCAAGAGGCCAAGAACCACAGCCTATTTTCAGCCACCAATACGCAGATTTCAAGGCATTCTCCCACAGGAGCCTTAAACCACAACAAACAACTGTGATGTGCCTGAGGGGTGACATAATAGCCATGTTTAAGCTTGTTTTCTGCTGCTCCATAGACTTGGACATGGAGCAATAGATTCAAACTACAAGAAAAGAAATTCCACCTAAACATTAGGAAGAACTTCCAGACAATAAGAGCTGTTCAACAGTGGAATATGCTGCCTTCAAGTGTGGTGGTCTCCCTTCTTTGGATGTTTTTAAACACAGGTGGATAGCCATCTGTTGGGAGTGCTTTGATTGTGTATTCCTGCACAGCAGGGGGCTGGACTAGATCGCCCTTGTGGCCTCTTCCAACTCTACAATTCGAGGAAGGCTTGACAGTGGTAAGAAGCCCGTACGCTTTGCTCTTCTCCCAGGCACAAGAGGCACTTCGAATGGCTGTCCTTTACAGGAATCTTATCCTTTTAAAGGAGGCGGCAGCAGCCATAAGCCCCTGAGGGCAGGTGCAAAGGCCAATGAATCAATGAACCAGAAACTAAAACATGATAAGTAAGAAAGGTGAGGTAAGTCCATGGTCTGATAAACTGAAAGATCCAAGATGAGAAAAAACCAAGAGGAAAACTGCTCAGGGAAAGGTTCCAAACAAGGATGCTGTTGTAGCGGATGAAAAGGAACTGAGGAACTGAGCAGGAATCACGCTGTTCACATGTACCAAGTGGAGGGGAGACTACTGCCAAAACACTTTTTTCCTAGGTATAGAAGGTTCCAAATGATGCACTGCACAGGCGCAGATACGTAACCCCATTTGTATGAGTCACAGACACCATGAAGAAGAATAAAATTTTCCCTTTAAAATAGGACAGCACTGGGATCTAATGACAGCATATTACACAAATAGAGATTACTATTTTCCAGTACGTTAATGTCAAATACAAGGCAAAAAATGCACATTTGTTTTAAACCTAATATTCTCCCACAGTTACATGACAGGAATCCCTTTCTAAGGACAGGAAACTGTACAACATAAGAGTCTCCTCTAGGCCACCTTGTAAGTGTGTGGAAAAACAGGGCTGATTTGTCCTCACGGTTTTCATACTCTCTTTGATCTCCAATTGCATTCCACCCTGTTCCTGGTCCCATTCTGTGGGCATAGTGTTTCACCTGCAACTGAGCATTCCAGTTTTCAACTGGACAGTATCACCACTCATTAGAAAAAGGAGAGGGGAAAAAAAATCCTGACTTAAAAGTGACAGGGATTTACTTTTTGGCTTAGCACCTGAGACTTACACTAAGATCAAAGGGAACTAAATGGGACTGCCAATAAACAAACAAGGAAACCATGAGCTTTGTTGTCCAGTCATCTATCCTCTTTCCAGTGTTTATACAAGAGTCATCTAAGCAACTGACAGCAGAGAAAGAATTTCTAGTAACTTTGTGACCTAGATGCATTGACTAGAGTTACTGAAAACCTACAGGGCTTAGGAAACTAAAACATCCCCTAGGAAAATTTTATCCTGTAGAATAAACTTCAAGCCTTGCAAGAGGCACGGAATTGTTGTCCAGTTGTATTTGTGAGTCCCTTAGGTACAGAAGTGTGAGTGTATGGAAAAATTACTGTAGCTTATGCTGAGCACAGATCGCAGAACAGGCTATAAATGAGAGAAAGGCAGGCAGGTTTTTTTCTTTAAAACATTAAAAAAAAACCTACCTGTAATTTGAGCATAAAATCTCTACTGTCCAGATTGCCTATTCAGTGTAAAAATGTTTCACTTCCAGTTCTGAGTCCATGTTAAGACACCAACCCTACATACAAATACGGTACTTGGGATTATATCCCATTGAAATTAGCTCTTCATTTCTGAGAAAACATTGCACCTGTCAGATTTTAGCTAGACACTCATGTTCTTAGAGTGTAGAAATGAAATTCTATGTTAAGAATAGACTTGTTTAGCTGGAAAACAACAGGCAAGCCCCCAAATCTCCAAAAACATGGGGGATGCTAAGCTCAATTACTAAGTGAGATGAATTTTTCTCAGTGTAATCAACTGTTGTAATTGCTTCAGAAATCAGACCGACACAGATCTATATTGTATGTAATACATGTTGCATCAACAAGACCTTGAAAAAGACAATTTAGGAGCAGTAATTTACTTCTAATGAAAAAGAAACCTACCTTTCATTTTGGAGTTGGGCCAAACGTTTCCTCACATCATCTACTGTAACTTCAAAGAATTCATCAGGAAGGTCTTGTGAGACAGAATCCAGTGGCTGCTGCAGGTCTGGATGGCACACAATTGACTCTCGCTCAACACACTGCAAGAGAATGCAAGTTGAAGCTTGAATCCACAAAGAACCAGATATTTGCATTTACAAAACTGTGTCTTTTTTGCAGTGTCTGGTAAATCCCACACAAAAGGACTAGCTGAATAATCTGCAGTGTATTCATTTATTCTACATAAAGGCTTCATTACTGACCATGTTAAAACATAAACTTCACCAAACATACATGGCACAGAACTCAAGGAGCTCTTACCACCTCAGAATTCATGTCTGAATCCAATATCTCCTTGAATATACAAAATGAACATAAAAGGAAGGTTTCCAACCTAAGCTTTCTCATGCAAAAAAAGACAGATTTTTTTGAGAGCATGTGTATTAGTGGTGGCAGTGTATAAGACAAAACAAACATGTCCTTTTACACTTTTGAATTGGCTGGTTAAATACAGAAATTAGCAGGAAATAAATCTTCACACAAAACAAAGTTGGGATATATAAAAGAAAGCATGAAGTTAAAATAAATACAAAATAATAATACAGAAATCGTAATTCTAAAAACTTAATACAAATAATAGTATAGCAAAATGAGAGTAAAATTACTTTGTCACACCTGTAAAAGAAACAAATTACAATTTGAATAACCAAGCACATTTCAACCAATGGTATTAAGTGTATTTTGTTATAGTGATCCGGGAATTAAAAATGGCCCAAATAATCACTAAACCTTCAAGTATAAATATTCAAACATGGAGAAAACCAGCACTCCTTTGTTTTAGAATTTTTGGTCCCAAAATAAAAATAAAATAAAATAAAGGTGGTACTGATTGGCCCACCACTTACCAACCTGTTTACTTCTCAGACAAGGTATGCTGACAGTATATCAAGCAAAATGGCAGCTAGGCACAAGATGGTTTTTAGGCTATTTTTAGTTGCCTAGTCACTATTGCAAAATACACTTTATATCACTAAATAAGATGCTGATCAAAACGTTTTTATATTCGTACAGCAGTTGCACTATAATACTGCTGTGTTACCATTGCAACAGTATAATTTTTCTGAAATTTTCCTGTAATGTTATATTGTTCATTAGATTTCAATATCAAAATTTCTATACTTTCATATTTATCTTTATTTCCTACTTCATTTGTTGTTACCATCCCAGCTTTGTGTATTCAGTTGGTTTGGTAAGTTGTCTCTGTACTTAGAGTATGAAAGGGACTACTTTTCCTACTACAAGAAAAATGTTGTCCGTGAACAACTGCCAGGTAAACCATCAGAATGGCTATAGATGGCCACAGACTGTAGGGAAACTGAACAACTTAGAAATCCTCCTCCAGAAGCGATGAACAAGAAAAACAGATTGCTTTCACCACACTCACAGGCCAACTGACTTTACATAAGTAGAACAAATTTTATAGCACAGCAAAATTACAGCTATGTTGTTCTGTTTCCTGTTGTTATGTGCCTTGACTTCAAGTCAAGTCTGACTTATGACAAAGTTTTCGAGGCAAGATTTATTCAGAGGATATTTGCATTGCTCTCCTCTAAAATGGAGAGAGTGCCCAAGGTCACCTAGTAGGTTTCAGTGGTTGAGCAGGGACTTGAACCCTGGTCTCCCAGAGTCCACGTCCATCACCACTGGCTATGTTGTGCTGTACTCTAGATTATATTCCAAGCAAGAATCTGACCAACTCTGTGAATCTAGCAGGAAAGGGTGATGGCACCACTTGGCCTGTATGGTTAATATGATGCTTTGAAGGCCAGCATCCTTAACTGTCAATGATCTGCCTGATCTGACCCCAGACTCCATGAACTTGGATTTTTCTATTTATAATCACACCCACATCCCCACGCCTTAACGTCTCTAGCACATCCCTGTCTCTACTTTCTTTCCCACCCACACATCCCCGGACATCTACTGTCCTATCTTACCCTCACTTTGCATTACCACCCCTCCCGCACCATGAACTAGCCCTCTGGGAATAGAAGGAGTCTCTCTCAATTGTCAGTAGAGACAACACAAATTACAAGGCAAGGTTTCCTCTATTTGTGGGCACCAGAGGGTAATTTGGGAAGTTAAAAGAATGAGGTTGCGTGGGTGGGACCCTCTGCTACTTTTAGAAAGTCGACAAGAGTTGGGCCTAACTAGAGGGTGAAGGAGCCTGATTGTAGCTTTCCCTGGGCAGAAAGCACAAGGAGTACCCACGAGCTGCCAATCTGTCCTCTTGCAAAGACAACTGTTGCCTAACTCTGGCTGTTTAGACACTGGAAGCAGCAGCAACAGAGAACAGAACAGCCAGAGACCCCCCCCTCCTGGATTACCAAGAAGAAGGGTGTCCACCTCATAAAACCTGGGTGCTTTGTTACCCCCTCCCACAACACTAGATATTAAGAGAGTTGATACAACTGTTTTCAGTTAGTGAAACACAACTGCTAATAAAAGAAACCGACCACTAGAGGCATTCTCATCATAAAGTGATGGTGAATGGGTCACTAGGTACCATTCTATTTTCTATTTTCTTATTTCTACATCAGAATTCCACACAAAACTTACATGGGAGGGAGCAGCTTCAGTTACAAGACTAAAAGTCATATATGGTCAATATACAAATTCCTTTTAGTAAGGTTTAGAGGAAAAGATTAATCCTACATTATATCCAGATGCTCCCCTGAGACCAAGGAGAGAAACCAGAATCAAGATCCATCAACTAACATCCACCCAGAAAATCTTTCTTTATTCTAAGAATGGCAAACTAAAGGACCTAGAATCATAACAGACCCCACAAAGAGAGCTCAGCATATACAGAAATGATTAACAACCTAAGCCAGTGTTCATTACGGAAGACAGAATGAGACAACTAAAATGACAACTTTGTGTCACCAGTGTCACACTTCTTTAAGTACAGCTCACTTTCTAATTTCTTACTATCTATCTCACCAAGTTGGACTTTTGTGTTCTACTTCTTTACTTCAAATGCAAGACTGCTGACTTAATAATCAGACAAATGCCATTCTCCAATGGCAGAAGGAAACTAAGTGTAGATTCCTCAAGAAGTATGTTCTAAGATCTTTTAAAACATTTTTATTTATTTTATGCAATATACAAAAACACAACCATCACAATTCATTTGATAAGTGTTAAGTAGGACTGCAATACAATTCATCAAGCTTGCAACCTGAAGGGGACAAAGACAACATTACAACAGGAAGCAATGCAGCCATTTCATGTCAGTACATTCTAGGATCTTGAGGTCTTTTCCAGACACTTGTGCAACTGGCTTGGTATGACCTTCTTCAAAATTCAGAGTTGCCAACATTCAGTTCTTAACAGCACTGACTGCTCAATAACTGAAGCAAATCCCAGAATGGTTATGTCTAGAAAACAAATAATTGACTTGAAAATAGAAACAATGCAGCACATTCATTTCAACTGACTGTTAAATAAGCCGAGGACACTGACATCTTCCAATTTTGCTAAGAATGGCTGCCAAAAATGGAGACAAAGCAAATAAGACCTTCTGCATACCAAGCCCTTCCAGCAGATCACATGTGATGTCATTTAGCAGGTCAGCTCTTGGCTTTGGATATGGAGCTGCAGTTGGGCTTCTGGGCAGCATTTCAGTGCCCATCATCATCATACAATGACTAGAAGGTGCTTCATGTTCTGATCATATCAGAGAAAGAGGACAAGAACCAGCCATGACGCATATATGTAGCATGTGCCACTACGTTTTTAAGCGATGGTCATTTTGAATGAGACGGTTCTTCCATTCTTGGAACCCATTACAAAAGGCACTGAAAGGGAAATGACTATGAAAGAACTACACCCTTTCACCCCCTTCAGTTTGGACAGCCAAATTTAGCCCAAGAATTTCTTCAATCAACAGAATTATTATAGGCTATCTATGAGCCCAGTTACTCTGGCCATGACACTGAAAGCTATATATTATACCCCTGCTGAATTACTGTGGTACACAGTTAAAAAAAAAACAAGCAAAACAAAAACAAAACAAAACCATCATAGTGCATGCTGTGCCTTTAAAACAAGGTGCTGGGTAAAACCAGCTCCTCTAACCCTGCATGGAATTCTCTGATCTCTGGGGGAATTTGGAGAAAAGCTACCTACTAATAATTAATGTTTTGACATCAAAGTCAAAGCATAGCTTGTCTGTAAACCATCCCAAGCACAGAAATGGAGGGACGCCGGCACAGATTTTATCCAGCCTCTTCCATCAAATCCAAAAAACCACACACAGGCACAACATTAATGGGAAGAGTCTTTTGCTAAAATGGACCTTTGATGTTTAAAAATAATTTGTTTTGTTTTGGGTTCTCTCTCTCTCTCTTCTTTCCCCCTCTGGACTAAAAAGGGACAAAAAGCAGATGCCATGTGGCCAGGCCCATTCTGAGGCTGCTGATGAGAGCAAGGAGAGGGAATGGAAGGAATGGAGAATGGAGTGAAACATAATCAATCAGCGGCAAAGGCACCCAAGATCAAAGGGCCTGAAAGCAGCAGTCAAAGTCTCACACTGTTTAATATGAGAGAGGGAAACCTCCAACAGAACCTGCAGCTGCTCCCAAGACAGCATTCTGCTATATACCCTGAGAAGGCGAACTCCAGGGGCATCTCTTAAGTGCTCGACAGTTTAGGGAGCAAAAGGACCCCTCTCAAGGTTTCAGAACAGGTTTCCATAGTGACAGGCAACACAATGTAAGAAGAGTTAGCACTGGCATCAGTCCAACATTAGAATGAAGCAAACTCACCACCAGCCAGCCAACACTTCATCCCTGTCTTCCCTGATGAAATGAAGTCCATCTTCCATACCCAAATACCAACCAGATAGCACAGTGAATTATATTACACCTAATCAGGTGGCAGGTTTAAGAAACTGCAGGAAGGGGCTAGGAGTGGACAAGTATTAAATCCCACAAAGTAATACTAAATACCACAAAAGACACCCCAATTCTACATGCTCATGAACATTCATGGCTTTGCTAGCAAAACGTTTGTGATTCATAACATACACTATTTGGAAGAAGATACCAAGGGCTAATCTCATTTTCAAGTATGCCTGAAAGATATGTTTAGACTTGGGCTGGGGTTGCAGATGCTATTCTAATATATTAGCACAATTCCACAGGAGTTCACACATTTTTTTCTGCTGCTACCATTACTAGTCATCTTCTTTACTTCTTTTTCTTGAGCTACTCAGTCCCCAGTGAGAACAAAGGGTGAACCAGTAAGAACAAAGACATGAAGACATGAAGAACTCCACAGTAAAAAAGATTTCTGGAAGAAAATGCTGCAATCTTGACAATTAAAGGCAAGACTTATCCAAAGGGAAAATAATCACCCCTGCAAATCAACCCTAATTTCTGGAGGATAGCATCAAGTAAGGCCTCACTGTCATCATCTTCTCCACTGTCTTTTGATACAGTTCCATATTGGGGAAATTTTGCAGCAACCAACTTCTCACAAGTTAAGAAAGTTAAAGAACGTCTCAGCAATGGAAGCCATTCTGAAAATACAGGCAACATTGAAGGAAGCTTTGATAAATGAAGCTCTATTTCTGTTTAGCACAAGTATGCAGTTAACACTGCCTCTGGTCATAAGCATACAGTTCAGTAGTTGTGCTTAAACTTGCAATCTGTGCAGGAAAGTCCAAAAACCTGTGTTGCCAGCTCTATCATTATCACCTAACCCTTACCAACTCAGAAAGGTGTTAAAATACACTTTGATGAACAATATTAGTTCCCACTTTCCCCACCATCTTGTTCCTCTTCAATCAAAACACTGAATCAAGCAGTTCAGAGACCAATCTCTGCCCAAGTTACCTCCCATTCATCAATGTCAGAGGCTTTAGGCCACTAGTTTGTCCTAGGATTATGACAGTGGAATCGCCAAATATTAACAAATCTTCACCTCTTCAAAAACCATAATAGAGGAGGAGAAGCAGACAGAAAATAATTCTACCCCAGAACACTGTAACTAAGCCAAACCTCTACCTCTTTTTCTTCCTTTAGTTTTTCTTGGCTGTTCTTTGACTTCTTTGGCTTGGAAGGCCCTCCAGGACTGGACAGAGATGGTGGTAGATTTGACAATGGCACATCTGACACTGGGGATATCATTGCTACAGGAGAGCTGCCACCACCAAGACGCTGTCCACCACCTACAAATGGGACAAATGGGGAAGGCACAGGCTCTGAGGGAGGATGATGCTCCACTGAGCTGTCCTGGGATTCTTTATTCCAGTCCTGCTTATCAGTACATTTCTCGGCAAGTGCAGGATCATCACTGTAGGCTGAGTGTGGCACAGGTGCACCTACTAGCTCTTTGCTAGAGGATGTACTTCCTGCTAACTCTTTAGAAATATATTCACTGTTCCCTGTCTCTGTATGATCAGAAGAGGCGGTTGTCTTCTTTGTGACTACCCTAAAAAAGACAGAAAGGAAAGAAGTGGAGTAGTTATTGGCACTGAAAATGTTGACTTTTTCCCTTACTTACAAGCAGCCCAGGTTAAATAAATCCCCCAGGTCATTTCCTCAAGAGAGGAACAAACAACAGCTTCTGAAAATCTGAACACATCATGCTCCACAGAAGTGATGACTAAAAATAAATGCCACCTTTTACATGGACTAAAGTAGGCATTTTGACTGAATGGCTCCAACTCTTTGGTGATGAGAAGTGGGCAAGCAAGCTGTAGACTGCAACACAAGGTCACATCAGATGATACAGAAAAAGAGACAGGCATACTTGTGTAATATTCAAAGAAGAGAAACAAGCCCACTTCTATTCCCATATTAGCCACAGGCTGCAACAAAAAGACAAAATAAAGCATAAATAATTAACAATAAAATAGGTATTGGACGGAAGAGCACACAAAAAAAATGGAGGGAGAAGCATACAAAAAACATATCCTCTAATATCAACAGCCATTAGATAAGTTCTCCCAGCCAGATAGAAATGTTGCAACACATGGATGTCTACTCTGTTAGAAGCAACAGCAGAGTCATTAAAGATTCGGGCTAGAGTTTTCCCTGTGCTCCCTTTTAAATAAAGCAAATGAATGGGTCATAATGCTCAGATTCCTTCCAGCAGCACTGAAGGTTCATTGCCAGCAGTGGCAGCAAGCATATCTGAGCAACAACTGACAAATACAATTATCAGCATCTCTGGGCATTTCCTAAAACGCACCTCTCAATCCATTACAAATATTAAATTAAAATAACAAAATGTAATGTAATAAGCAAAGCAGTTTGGGTCTCCTAACCTGATAATAGCATTGCCTCCTGTCAAGCCAAGTGACTTCAGACTTGTCTTCTCCAAAGCAGATTTCCCAGTTACCTGCAATACAGATGGCCCCATATACTCTGTTTATATACTCAACTTTTAGAAGGGGTACCAAGGACAAATACAGGATCTAACTCTTAGGTACTGTTCCTACTATACTTGTAAGCACCTCTATGTCTCTTAAATATCTTGCCATGAAATCAGGGAAGATCCATAGTTCAGGCTTAGAAGATGTGCTGTTATTTTTTTTTAAATGGCTCAGGTCCAGTTCTTGGTACCTCCTGTTATAGAATTCTCAGATAGCAGGGCTAAGAAAGACCTCAGCCCAAGGCATTGGAATGTTATTGCAATATGTGGCCAGGAAACGCAATGCTTCACATGGTCAGGGTCTTCATGTATTCAAGTAGTATTTTAAGTATGCCTAACTTAGTAGTAGTAACTTAAACTTGCCTAATATTTGGTTATAGTTTCTAACCTGAAGGGAAAAAGAACAGAAGCTTCAACCCAGTAATCCACTTACAAGATGGCAGAATTGGGGCTCACCATCTTATACTCTCCACCTAAGCCAGGGCTAAAACTGTGGAATTTGTGGCCCTCCGAATGTAGTTGGTCCATAGTTCCCATCATCTCTGCCACTGCTGCAATGAATAGGGCTGATGGGAGCTGCAGCCCAAACACATCTGCAGGTCTACATGTTCCCCAGCCCTGGCAAAACAAGTGATCTGTGCAAATCCCAGCAGGAAATATAAGGGAAGGTTGACATTTATTTGTGTGCAGGGGGAGGGGAGTGATTCTAAAATGCTGACATATAAAAGTATTAAACAAAAACAAAAATGCTGCAGAGATCAAAACATGGAAAAAGCAAATATTTATTAAAATGAAACCACTGTTGTGACTCTTGCGCTTTAAAAGAACTTGAAGAAACAGACAAACAGGTCATTGAGAATGTTTTATGGGCTTAGAGCTGAGCGACCCATGATTATGTTCCAACAGAGTTTTTTTTTTCTTCCCCACACAAACACATCTAGCTTTGAAGAGACCAAAGCTCTTCCATTTCCCTTCTTTAGTGAGCCCAGAGAAGGAACACATTTTCCAGGCTGGAAAGCTGTGCAGGGTATATCTTGTTATTTTCAGTGGCAGATGAAGGGGGAGGCAGAGAACAGGGTTTGTTGACTTACCTCATCTCGCATGTAAATACAGACAGGGGAGAATTCACAGTGTTGCTCCACGTACTCCCTGCAAAGGAAGGGAAAAGCAAGCATGCCCTGTTAAAAGAGAATCCTGTGCTGACCTCAGATCCATTGAAAATAGCTTGACCCAAATCCTATATTCCTTTATACACATACAAATATAGCTATGTGTGATTTCCCAAGCCTAGCCCAACCAAATAGTCCATCAAAGTAGGTATTCCAAGCTCAACCTACATCTATCAACATTAAGATTTGAAAGAGTTCCGTGGATACCATGGGCCACTAAAAAGACAAATAAATGGGGTCTAGAGCAAATCAAGCCTGAACTCTCCCTAGAAGCCAAGATGACTAAACTGTGGCTGTCATACTTTGGATATATCATCAGAAGACATAACTCACTAGAAAAGACAATGATGCTTGGTAAGGTAGAAGGCAGGAAGAAAAGAGGAAGGCTCCATTACAGGTGGATACACTCAAGGAAGCCACAGCCTTGAGTTTGCAAGACCTGAGCATAGCTGTTTTTAATAGGGTGACTTGGAGGTCTCTCATTCACAGGGTTGCCCCTAAATCAAAGTTGACTTGATGGCCGTTAACAATAACAATGCAACTCACTACTTTCTCAGCTTTGTGCCTCAGAAAAACCAATTCACAGTAAAGTAACAGTAGTATACAGCACCAGGGAAGTAATTTGAGAGCACAATAAATTATTAGAATACATAAGCCTGATGTGCCCCAAGTCAGCTTTCTAAAAGAAAAGGAAAGAAAGTACAGTATCTATGTACCAGCGGCCACAAATGTTCATTTAGGCAAACCTGGACACGTCTTCACTCAGCCAAACTCAGGTTATCCAATTCAGGAACCTCACTTCTCCAAGTACTAACAGAAATGAACAAGATTAAGTAGGCCCCTAGTGTCTTTCTTTTACATCAAGGTAAGGCAAACAATACAGTACAAACTTGCTGTCTCTCCCTAGCATAATAAAGTGACAGCCAAACTTTTTGATAAACATTATTTTGTCCTCAGTCAGCTTCGACTTATGGCAACCCTATGAATGAGAGACCTTCATGAGCCCTGATTATCAAGTCCTGTGCAGGTCTTGCAAAACTCAGGGCTGCTGCAGGTTAAATCTCAAGCATGCAGTACAGGACCCCCATATCCACAGATTCAATTCTCCACGGGACACAAAACAGCACACCTACCATAGAGTCTTCCTAGAAAATGTGTCCTCTCTAGCCATTTTCTAGGTCCTCTAAGGCAACTCTATGGTATATTAAAGGGGAAGTCCCATTATTTTCAATGGCATTTGTTATTATCCATGGTTTTCGGTATCCACAGCCCCCCCCGAACCAATTCCCAGCACACACGGGGGTCCTACTGTAATGACACTTTAGTATATGTTCATCATGTACTTCTTGACTGCTTTTGTATATACAAAGTAGTCAGAAAAGTAATGCTGCATGTACAGTCTAGAATGCTTTATTAATCTAAATTACATCCCAGTTTTCATTTCATTGTAGAAGATGAGAAGAAAAACCATAGAAAAATGAAGATAACAGGGAGAAAAGGACAATGAAGGTAAGAAAGGAGGATGAAAGGAAGGAAAGATCAAGGAAGCAGAATGAGGAAGGGAGGTGTTTATGGGGCTGAAGAACAAGAGAGGCTCGTAGTGTTAGTGCATTTTTGTACATCTAGCTATTTTATCCTCTAGACTTACTGTTCAGGCAGTGAGATGGTGTGCATAAGTGCTATTATACTGTTGTTATTATTATGTTTTTGTTGTATGTTTTTAGATTTTATTACATTTTATTTTGCATTGCTGATTGCCATGGAAATCCCAGTGGCTGATCTTTTATTTTAAAAATGGAATGTTTTCACCATTATTTCCTTTTCATTAATGGGGGGGGGGGGCATACCATGAAGCGGCTCTTTGGTAGAGGAATAACATGGCCCTGGTGTCCCAGGTCCCCATTTACTCTGACAGAAAAAGCCACCAACTTTAAAAGGAGGTAACATTTATGCCCTGTCACTATTTGAACATACATTTACCTCCTTTTAAGATTATCAGTTTTCTTATCAGCTGTTATTCTCATGCCTTTTCACAGTAGTCTGATATGAAAATATTCACATCTGACAATGTTTACTTTCATAAAAATAATGATACTGGATAATGAAAGTAGATATTAACGGCAGCCCAAGGTGGGTATATCTGGTCAGTTGGCAACATTGCCTCATTTTCAGTATCCTGTTATGACCTCTCATAGAAGGAGTAGATCTACAGGGTTTTCCTAACATTTGTAAACCCTTCCTGGCTCTTAGGAGATACTCCTGGAACAAAACTCTATTTAACAAGAAAAAAAGCAAAAAAATACTCAAGACCCAGTGAAAGCCTTCATTCTACACTCAACATTAATTGCTTTTTAGGAGTAAAATAAATCTAGGAAGACAGAATGTTACTCTTTCCCAAACAGAATCAGCTGTGCCTGGGTTTAGCTTAGAAAAAGAGATTTTAGTAACAACAACTTGGTCAAGACAGGAAAATGGAGTGCATCAGTAAAGAAACCAAAAGTTTTCTATGTTAAATTGCCTGCACCACAAAAATAATGGTCAGCACTCAAAACTGAAAGAAGAGGATCAACAGTCAATATTGGATTGGATCTTACCGTGTTTTCACAACCACCAGAAAAGCAATTAGTACAGTACAATGGGGGACACGTGGGCCATGGGACCACATGTTACCCCTGGGGCCATATTTACGGCTGCTATGGGCCATATTATTTTTACTTCATGTTCAATTAGATCACTACAAGGTCAAAGAAAGGCTTCTCTTGGCCTTAAATGTCCCAGAGAGGGCAAAAAATGTGGATAAATTGCCCCCACAACTCCTAAAGGATTTGGGTGGCATTTGGGGGCAAATAAATAAATAAATAAGAAACTGCAGCCCTCCAAAGTCCCCGTACTCTATCCCATAACAATGATTTTTTACATAAGAATATTTTCAGGTTTGGAGTTCTCTCTCCCCAGACCACCACCCTAAGATGTATTCTTTTATTTCTCTACACAGCTCATTATTTTCTGCCTCCTTCCCTCTATACACATTAATTTACCCACAAAAGCATATTTTCTTGAGATCCCCAAGATGGTTTGAAAGTTGTATCTGTGGCCCTTGGGTCATTCTGTTGTGCACCATTGATAGGGGAAAGTATTGCTGAATTCTTTCTCTATGAGCTTTATCGGTACTGGTAGCAAAATTGATGCCCTGCCCCCGTTCAATAAGATTCTCCTACCTACAGTTTGGTGGTATAGGTAGCAAATGAGGTCATTTACAGTCTACTTCTTCCAAGTGGAGAAAACAATTTCTTACTTGATTAGCAAACATTTGCTTGAACAAAAGAAGCAGCACAGTAACATGAAGCTTTGAATGGTACTTACTATAGCACAAGCTCTGTCTCTGTGGGAGAATGATCATACATCCCACAACTACAGGCTTCAGAAACTGAACCCACTTGTAAATATCAAGCAGAAACTTGAAAAAGCATCCTGCCAGTGAAACCCATGTGGCAGATAGGAACCCATAGGCTTGTTCAAATCTCAACTCTGAATGTGATGTAAGTATAAGAATCAATGTCATTCTAAAGAGGGAGTGCAAACCACAAAGCCAGAAAAATGTCTGTCTTTAGAGAATGTTTTAAACAATGTGTGTCCGCAACGGAACCCTTTGAGTTGTATATTGCTGCACAGCATCTCCCTGTTTAACCATGGGATGTCTAGTAAGAACCAGCAGCCTAGGTTTCTATGTAACTTCTTGCTCTCAGAGCAGCAGCTCTAATAAACAAGTATCCAGCACTCTGGTGTGGACGGATGTTCCCTGGTCTATTTTGTGCACTTCCATTCTGCAAAGGAAGGATGCCTAAAGGCCTTACTTTGCAAGCTGCTGTATTGCTTCCCTGTGATTTTGCTCTTACACCCTTACCTTACACAGCACAGGGACTCTCTAATCAAAGAAGAATGCCTATGATATACTGGGCACTTCCTTAAACTTCTAATAAAATTCTTCACAGATAAATGAGGGCACATTATAGGAATGTTGCGATCTGACAGGCAAGCTATAAGAGAAAAGAGCCACTAGTCTACGTAAATCTGGATATGCCGGGCATTATTATCCAAGACTGTGTCACCCTGATCAAGGCGCCACAAAAGATGACACACACAAAGATCCCCAAGAGATGAGACTGTAAGCAGTGGTGGGAAGCCATCAGGCCCCTCCTTCAGCTGGGGCTAATCCATTATGGGCATTCTCTGAGGCAAGCAGACACATCAAACAGGCTGTCATTTCTTTGATGTGCTGTTCTTCAGAAGGGGAACAGCAGGCAGATTAGATTCCCCCATGTAGGGATCTGACAGGGCCTGTAAACATCTTGTGTAAGGACTAGAGCATGCTGGAAGAGGAGCTCACAATAGCTTCCAGACTTTCTTCAGACCCAATTAGGAGAAATGGACACTAGGGACCTAGGGGGAAATTCCAGTGGGTTTACCACACTTGTGCTCCAAGAAGACTTGTGCAGAACTCGAAAGAAAATTCTCCTTATGTGACAGCCAAAGAAAGATGAAGAGTAATCAGCAGCCAGACAAATGGCTGTGGCTACCAGGATCAACCCTGAAACAACTACTAGGCCAGATAGATTACAAAATATAGAAGCACCCCCACATTACATAATGGCAAAATGTAAGCTATTCAACCAGCTCACATATGGCTTTTTAGTGTTCTTAGAATTAAAAATGAGAAATCATCCAAATAGCTGCTTTCCTATCCCAGTGGGCAGGAAATCCCAGCTGTGTCTCATGGACTGGTATTAGTAATAATTAGCACTTCTCTTGTACTTCTCATCTTCAAAAGAGTTGCTTCATTAGCACTATAATACCTTAAGCCTTTATCCCAAACTGGTGCCTTCCAGATGTTTTGGACTTCAGCTCCCATCAAGCCTAAGTAGCTGGCCAGTGACCAGGAATGTAGCAACTTGCAATCCAAAACATCTACAGGGTGTCAAGTTGAGGAAAGCTGTCTTAAAAGAAGTAAAAACAAATCTGTACAAGAAAACAGTTGTTATTCAAGGAAGCAAAAAGGGACACCTGATGAACAAGCATCAATTCTGCAGACAGCAAGGCCTTTCCTCAGGTAGACACATGATGCAGCTTTAGACGTACAACGATAATACCCAAGCCTATCCTTTCCATCTAAAGCTAAGGAAGCTGTTCTACTTCTAAACCAATGTCTGATATCAGCAATGGGCTGGATGAAGAAGAACATACTGAAGCTCCCTTTGGATAAGGCAGAAGTTCTCTGGTCACTAGAAAGCCACATCAAGGAACATTCATCCTGTGTTTGATTGGATTACACTGCCCCTGAAGATTCAGGTTTGCAGTTTGGGCGAACTTTTGAATTCAGCGCTGCACCTGGATTCAGTGGTGGCAAGGAGAGTGCTTGTGAAGTGCAAGCTAGTAAACCAACTGTACCCGTTCCTGATCCAGCCACATATTTGGATTAACATAATGCCCTCTACATAGGACTGCTTTTGAAAAATGCTTGCAAACTTCAGTTAGTCCAAAGACTATGGACTAGAGCCAGTTACAAGGAAGACATGACTCTCTTGTTAACAACAGCTTTACTGGTGATTCATCTGTTTCTGGACACAATTTGAAATGCTACTGATAACCTATATAGCCCCACTAAACTTGGGATCCAGGCTATCTGAAGGATCATATTTTCCTGTAACAAGCCTGCCCAGCCTTTGGGAACGCTGGGAGAGGCCATTTTGTTAGTTCTGCCACCCTCAGAGGCACATCTCAATCAAGAGGTTTCTTGGCAGCTGCTTCCAGGCTCTCAACTCCCCACTAAGGGAGGCTAGACTGGCCCCTTCCCTGTCATCTTTCTCTTGGCAGGTAAATACTTTAAAAAAACATCTAGCAAACCTTTGTTAAATCACTATCTACTGAACACATGGGCGCTTCCAAGTTAGGGGCTATACTTTCTCAGGAGCATCTTTTTAATGCGTGTATTGAACAGTTTTAAATTGTGATTTTAATATAATTCTGCTTTAATGGTAGATCATGTTTTGCATTTTAATTGTATACTTTTACTTAGTATTACTGTGACAGCCTTGAGTCCCATCTTTGGGAGATCTATCAATCAAATTAAATGGATTCAGACCACAAGACAGTCTGCTCTGTAGTGTACTGCCTATTTTGACTAGCCACCATTATTTAAGTCCTTGGACAATGTTCTCACTGAGCGGTGGTATCTGAGATTCCTATGTGTTTATCTGACATGCTAGGGACTGAGCATCGGAGCACATATAAAATATGTTCCCTGTCACTGAACTAAGGCTCTTTTCCTAGGGGAGCCCAAGTGGAATTAAGATGAATGAACTGACCTGTTGCATTATAGTTTGTTTTGAGACAGATGTATTAGTACAATTAAACACAACAGCAGTGGGAGAAAGCTAACCAGCTAACTGGTCAACAGGTAGAGCTTGGGAAAGTTATTTTTTGGACTATAACTTCCAGACTCCTTTAGCCAGGAGTCTCAAGTTTAAAGTTTAAAGGAGCCCTGGTGGCACAGTGGTTAAATGCCAGTACTGCAAGTCACCATGTTGCAAGTTGGATTCCAGCGGGCTCCAAGGTTCACTCAGCCTTCCATCCTTTCGTAGGTCGGTAAAATAAGTACCCGGCTTGTGGGGGCAATTAGCTAACAAACATTGGAAGCTGCTTAATGCAGTGTAGATGTGTAAATTGCTATTGCTTAAAAAAAAAAACAAGTTGTAAGCTGCTCTGATAGCCTTGTGGCTGAAGAGCGGGGTATAAATAAATAAAATAAAAGTCAGTATGTCTCCAAAAGCATGTTTTCCAAACTCTGCCAAAAGGTATTATGCTTTCAAACTTTTAATAGCTTCCAAATTTTACTGCAGGCAACATTACAAATAAGTAGAGCAAACTTCCAATTATCCATGTCTCCTCTAATATTTTATAAATCATAGAATCACAGAATTGTAGAGTTGGAAGACACCACGAGGGCCATCCAGTCCAACCCCCTGCCACGCAGGAAATCACAATCAAAGCATCCCCGACAGGTGGCAATCCAGCCTCTAATACCCTAGAGGACAGGATCAAAATGCAAAATGACCTGGATAGACTGGAGAGCTGGGCCAAAGCTAACAAAATGAAATTCAATACGGAGAAATGTAAAGTACTGCATTTAGGGCGGAAAAATGAAATGCATAGATATAGGATAGGAGAGACCTGGCTGAACGAGACTACGTGCAAAAGGGATCTAGGAGTTCTAGTAGACCACAAGTTGAACATGAGTCAACAGTGTGATGCGCCAGCTAAAAAGGCCAATGCGATTTTGGGCTGCATCAATAGAAGTATAGTGTCTAGATCAAGGGAAGTAATAGTGTCACTCTATTCTGCCTTGGTCAGACCTCACCTAGAATACTGTGTCCAGTTCTGGGCACCACAATTCAAAAAGGATAATGACAAATTGGAGCATGTCCAGAGAAGGGCAACTAAAATGGTGAAAGGTCTGGAAACCATGCCTTATGAGGAGAGACTTAGGGAGCTGGGTATGTTTAGCCTGGAAAAAAGATGGGTAAGAGGCGATATGATAGCCCTGTTTAAGTATTTGAAGGGGTGTCACATTGAGGATGGAGCAGGCTTGTTTTCTGCTGCTCCAGAGACTGGAACACAGAGCAATGGATGCAAGCTCCAGGAACAGAGATTCCACCTCAACATTAGGAGGAACCTTTTGACAGTAAGAGCTGTTCCGCAGTGGAACACACTTTCTTATTACCTCATCAAATGGAGGAGGGTGAGTGAAGCAAATAGTGGGGAGAGTACCAGATGAAGAAAAACTTGGCAACTTTGGGAGAGAGAAAGGTGGACCAGAAGCATGCAATAAATCCCTTAAACTAAACACACACATTTCCAGCTTCAGTGGCATCACTGAGCAGAAAAAGAAGCATATGCCTATGGCACAAATGAGGAGACTGTAAATCTCAGTAAATAAGGAACATCCAAAGAGAACATTATGTAAGAGAGCAACAACGTACAAACATCAGAAGCATGAACAGAGTAAACTTGTGTACTACTTTATGATGAGAAGCCAAGCCAATTAGATTAAAAAACAAACAAACCAGTCAAAATTAAACTGATTAAGCCTGCTAGACCTATGAGGTACATTCAGTGTTTGCTCATGAGGTGCGCTGCACAAAACATGTTCCATGCAACATGAGATTCCGTCCAACATGAGATGCTCTAGAATCATTGTTGGATCAAAATTGAAGCCATGGCCTAAATTCAATTGTTAGTCCGAACCAGAGCAGATCCAGTGAATCAATGGGAAATTTCTATGTCCATACTTAATTACACTCCAGTGATTCAGTAGGTCTACTGTAATTGGTACTAGCAACTGGATTAAGGCCCAAACATTTAAAATTTGGTCAAGGGCTTAAAATCATCTACTTTGACCATCTATACTAAAGCAAGATTTGCCATAAATAAAGCTCTTTGAAGAAATTAGCTCAAGAAAATAAGAGTTCAGCATGCCACAAACTGAAAGCAAAGGGATGTCTACTGAATGAAGCAAACTTTAGTGAAGCAAATCTTTACTGATTAAAACAAACTTGTGTTTCTAATATGTCACAGAATTCTGGTAGAAATTTCTTCCAAAACAATACAGCACCAAGATCTGATGTACTAGTGGACAAGGTCTCCAGAGAATTGGGTGTGAAGTGCTTTTAAAGCAAGAGATGAAACATTTTAAAAGTTGTTATAGGTAAACATTTCTCAGCTGGAGAATAAAAGGTATGTCTCTCTCTCTGGCTTTTCTTCGCAAACGAAGATTCAGGAAGGACTCATCCCGCGCTTTCTGCAAGCGCGCTGATGACTAAAAAGGCCAATCCGAGATAAACAAGTCCGGTTGCAAAAAGCACAGCAGAAGGTCTCCTTGGGTGATGTTTTTGGGTTGTGATTCTTTCTGCGTTGTCGTTTCTCTTCAAGACTTGTTCGGCGTGAGTTCTCAAATAAGGCTGCAGCATTGTGGATAGTGCGTCTCCATGCCTCCCGATGTGAGGCCAGGGCGGACCACTGTTGGTGATCAATTTGGCCAAGCCTGAGATGTTGTTTCAGGGAGTCTTTGTATCGCTTTTTTGGAGCACCCCTCTTACGCTGACCCGTGGCGAGTTCACCGTAGAGTAGTATTTTTGGGAGGCGATGGTCCTCCATCCTAGAAATGTGCCCTGCCCAGCGCAGCTGTGTTCTCAATATCATGGCCTCAATGCTGGTGATCCCTGCTTGCTCAAGGACAGCAACATTCGTCACATAGTCAGTCCAGTGTATATTTAGGATTGTGCGTAGACAGCGCTGATGAAAGCGCTCGAGGAGTCGTAGGTGGTGGCGATAGGTGACCCATGTTTCAGATCCATAAAGGAGGATAGACAGTACGATGGCTCTATACACACTGATTTTTGTGCTTTGCCTCAGGTGTTTATTGCTCCAGACTCTTTTGTGAAGTCTTCCAAATGCACTATGTGCCTTTGCTAATCTGTGATCGATCTCTTTGTCAATCTTGGCATCTGAGGAGATGATGCTTCCCAGGTAGGTGAACTGCTGAACGGACTTGAGCACAGATTTGCCGACGGCAATGTGGGGATGGTGGTGTTCGTCCTGTGGTGCAGGCTGGTAAAGAACTTCTGTTTTCTTCAGGTTGACTTCCAGCCCAAACAGCTCTGCAGCTGTTGTGAAGCAGGATGTTAGGCGCTGCAGAGCTGCTTCTCTGTGGGCAACAAGGGCAGCATCATCAGCAAAGAGCAGCTCACGGACTAGATAGTTTAGAGTCTTAGTGTGAGCCCTCAGACGGCTTAAGTTAAACAAGCTACCATCAGTACGGTAGCGTATATAGATGCCATCTTCTTCTTCAAGCTCTGCCATAGCCCTTTGGAGCATCGTGCTAAAGAAGATTGTAAATAAAGTTGATGCAAGAACACAACCTTGCTTCACTCCATTAGTTATTAGAAAGGGCTCTGAAAGAGCATCGCCATATCTGACTTGACCACGCTGTCCCTCGTGTAGCAAGATAATCATTTTAAGGAATTTGGGGGGACATCCTAGTCTTTCCAGGATCTGCCACAGACCTTTTCTACTTACAGTGTCAAAGGCTTTGGTGAGGTCGACAAATGTTACATAGAGACCCTTGTTCTGCTCCCTACATTTTTCTTGCAGTTGCCTAAGGGCAAATACCATGTCTGTAGTACTCCTATTGGCTCTGAAGCCACATTGGCTTTCAGGGAGAAGTTCTTCTGCAATAGCAGGAACTAATCTGTTCAGGAGTATCCTTGCAAGGATTTTTCCAGCAATAGAGAGCAGTGTTATGCCTCGATAGTTTGAGCAATCGGATTTTGCTCCTTTTTTCTTGTACAGGGTGATGATGACTGCATCTCGGAGGTCTGATGGCAGTTCCCCTTTTTCCCAGCAATTCACAAGGAATTCGTGGAATTTTTTGTGGAGTGCATGACCTCCGTGTTTCCAAACTTCAGGTGGGATTCCATCAATCCCAGCTGCCTTGCCGTTTTTCATCTGCTGTATGGCCTTAAGGGTCTCTTCCAAAGTGGGAGCTATGTCCAATTCATTTTTCATTGGTTTTTGTATCATATGTTGGATAGCTGAGGCTTGGACTACTCGGTTGGCGCTAAAGAGACTTTGAAAATGTTCAGCCCAACGATTTAGGATGGAGGCTTTATCAGTAATTAATGTTTGACCATCTGTACTGTATACGGAGCTTTGGACCTGATAAGTAGGTCCAAACGCTGCTTTAAGAGCTTCATAAAATCCTCTATGATCACCCAGATCTGCACAGCGTTGTGTCTTTTCTGCTATACTGATCCACCACTTGGTCTGCATGTATCGGAGTTTTTGTTGTAGTTTGCTACATGTGAGACGGAAAGCTGCTTTTCTTACATGACAGGTTGGCTGGGCGAGGTATGCCTGGTGAACAGCTCTCTTCCTTGCCAACAGCTCCTGGATCTCTTGGTTGTTTTCATCAAACCAGTCTTGATTTTTCTTGTGGGAGAACCCGAGGGATTCTTCTGCAGACTGGAGGATACTGTTTTTGATATGTTGCCAAAGCACTGTAGGAGAAGGATCTGTAGGATGGTCTTCAAGTTTCGTTTGTAGATTTGCCTGGAAGTTGTCTCTCATGGTAGCTTGTTGAAGATTGTTGACTTGGAGTCTCTTCTTTAAGATGCCACCCCTCTTAGGTTTGAACTTAAGATGAAGATTTAGTTTACATCTGACGAGGCGATGATCTGTTTGGCATTCTGCACTGGGCATCACTCGTGTATGACGGACATCACGAATGTCTCTCTGACGGACTAGAACGTAGTCAATGAGGTGCCAATGTTTGGATTGGGGATGCATCCAGGTTGTCTTCAAGCTATCTTTCTGCTGAAAGATTGTGTTTGTAATAGTCAGCTGTTGTTCTGCACAGAACTCTAGCAGGAGGCGTCCGTTATCATTGCAATTTCCAACACCATGCTTGCCTAAGACACCTTTCCAGGCTTCGGAGTTCTTTCCTACTCTGGCATTGAAGTCACCAAGGATAATAATTTTATCTTCTACAGGGACTTTTTGTATGAGTTGGCGTAGGTCTGTGTAGAATTTGTCTTTCTCTACAGGGTTGGCTTGCATAGTTGGGGCATATATACTAAAGAGAACAACATGTGGGAGGCGTAAGGAAATAATGCGATCAGAGTGTCCTGTTGGCAAGGTTTCGAGTTTGGAGGCAATGGAGTTTTTAATCATAAAGCCTACTCCTGAAAGATGTTTTTCGGTTTTGGGTTTGCCAGACCAGTAAAGTGTGTAGCCGGCGCCATGTTCTTTAAGGCTGCCTTCCTCATGGAAGCGAACTTCACTAAGAGCAGCGATGTCAATATTAAGCCGTGATAGTTCAAGGGCTATTAGGGCAGAACGACACTCAGGCCGTCCACTATCTTCAGAGTCTTGCATGGTTCTGATGTTCCAGCATGCAAGTGTCAGTTTATTTACACCTTTGGAGGCCGGTGTGTGCCTTTGTTTCTTTGCCTTGGTTTGACCACATCAGAAGATTCCCGTTGGCCGCAGCTAGCCAACCAGGTAGTTGGGGATGAGCTTTCGTTAGGCCACCTTTTCTAGGCCCCTCTCCATATGGAGCAAGCAGTGCTCTCCTTAAAAAAGGCTGCTTGGTCGTTCAGGATGTTGCCGAACAAGACTGTCATCTCCCGGGTCAGGCTTGAGCGACCAATGTCCTGAACCGCCTGCATGCAGGGTTGGGGCTGCGGCTTCCAGTGCATCTTTACACCTGCCGGTTTCGTCCCTCGCCAGTCACTACAGGGCTTTTTTGGAAATGGATTTGTCCTTCGAGCCTGTGCAATGGATTTTTCTGGTGGAGCGCAGCATGCACAGAACTGGCCTCACCCTTTAAACCAGAGATTCATCTGCCGTGGCCTTGCAAGCATGGACGTGGCAGTGAGGTCCTCGGGACGTAGGTTTGATTAGAGTTTCCTTCTCTTTCCTTACAGGGTTGGACGAGCACCATCTACCCGGGTTTGGGATTGGAGTTTTCCTTCTCCTAGGACGGTTGCCACAAGGCTAGAGAGCCCATCCTGCCCTTTGATGCTCTCTGTCAGACCCTTCGGTTTTGACCTGTCTGGCATGGGAGACCCTACCAGTGGCTATTATGCCACCGCCAGCATAGCTCAAAACATCATTAGGGTACGCAAGCCTCTCTCCCACGACAAGGGGGCGTCAATGGAGAGGAAAAGGTATGTACATAGGCATGAAAACTACCCAAGCTAACTCCTAGAATAGCAAAGCTGAACTGTCACCCAGTTGGTAAGAGAAGATGAATGCTGGAACATCCCATCACCTTTGGCTTTTAAGAGAATAAGGATATGTAAAGATTAGTAGACAATATCATAAAGCAGACCAAATAAAAGGTTAAAATTTAGAGAGGAAGATACACATGGTCCCAGATTAAATTTCCAGCATTCTCCAAGCAGAGTTGGGGAAAACCCCTACCTGAAACCAAGGAAAGTTGCAGCCATTTAGCACAGACGATTCTAAGCTAGATGGCTGAAAGGTTTGATTCTACTTAGGGCAGTCCATATTCAGTCCCCAGCACAGTAACTCCCATGGCCCTGAGCTCAGGAACGAACATGGTGTAGCGGTCTGAGCGTTGGTTTAGGATTTTGGGACACCAGGGTTCAAATCCCCACTAAGCTATAAAAACCCACTGGGTGACCTTGGGTTTGTATGGCTTATCACACCCTCTCAGGCCCAACTGCAAACCTACTCTGAACAAATCTTCCAAAAAAAGCCCCACAAAAGATTCACTACAAGATCATCTCAAACTGGAAATGACTTAAAGGCACACAACAACAACAACCGTGATCAGAAGTAACTAATGGATACATTGTGCAAAATATCGTACGAGCATGTTACAAGCTAAAGAAATAAAGGCTCTTGTAAACCCAAAGTATCACCTCATGCAACTAACTGCTACTGCATTCCTTGTGTAATCCACTGTTCCAATCTCACCTCCTTCCAATTAAAGTCTCTGTTGGAGGTGGATAATTCTACTGGGTTGGACCCAGTGGAAGATTTTTAATCTGCTGGATTAAATCCACTGCCTAAATGGGGGAGGAGATGATAATTGATTTCTCTCTTCCCTTCCAGTCCCTATCTCCCCTGAAAAACTGCTCCCAAGGTTGAAAGGCCTTCCAGAATAGTGGGGAAGGTGGCACTAGGATATGCAAGATGAAGAGGAAGAACATTCAAAATTGTTTCCCCTGTATGGCAGCAGGAACATTCTCACCAGAACCCTGCTCAGGGATACTCCAGCCAGCAGAATAAGAATTCTGGGCCCAATGTACTGTGTATCATGTTGGGTATGATCACACATTTTCAAATGCAAAAACACAATCTGAAATTCAGAGGAGGCTGCCTGTTGTTTTCAAGAATACCAAGATGAACAATGCATACTCACCAATAAATGGATGAAATCTGGGAAGCAATGGTTTAGAGATGTGATAACTGTAGCAAATTACTGCATGCCAGATTCTTCTGATATAAAATATATGCTCTGTACACATTCAGAGTTGGAAGACCACTTTGAAAGAAGAAAAGCAAAGACTGCCATGTGGTCTACTAAGGAAAGAATTCAACCCTAGGTTAGGCACATCTTTATTTGGATCAAGACAGATGTCACAAAACAGTGAGTAAGCTTTGATAGATGTAAAAAGATTTTTACTGGAAGAAGCTCAATTTAGCTTGCTCATACATTACCCAGATGTAGGAGTGAGCAGTAAAGTAGCCAAGAGTGCATAACATCATATTATTCAAAGCTATTAAAACAAAACAGAATCATGAAGGCCTCCAAAAGGATTTCTCTGGACAAGGTAAATGGGCATCAGAATGGCAAATGCAGTTCAAATATATAAGAGTAAAGTGATGTGCCTCTTGACAAAAAAAACCCATGTGACTTCATGTCTACTTTAATGGGGTTCAAAATAGGAGAGGATGACCATGAAAGAGATCTTCAAGTTGTGGGGGATAGCTCAGTGAAAATCTTGGCCCAGTGCAAGGAAAGAGACAAAATCCATGTTGGGGATCATTAAGAAAGGAATAAAAAAATAAAATTGCCAAGGTCATAATGCCTTTGAACACATTTATAGTGAAAGTACTCTTGGAAGGCTTTATACAGTTATGGTAAGCACACATGTAAAAAAAATATATAGTGTAGAGATGGAAAAAGTGCAAGAAATTGGAAAGGACTATGTGTCATGCACCGTGAAAAACTAAACTGACCTTTGGGATGAATCCCAGATCTGGCTGAACAACTACTCCATCTGGCAAGAATGAACAGAGCTCCTCTCAAACTGAACATGATGTCAGCTTCCCCACTCTTTTGGCCAAAGTCAGGGCCACTAAGATAACCCTCCATGTGAGTTCCTGAAGAGGGATGAAACAAGGAGGCTCAAAGAGTGGTCAAGACTTACTTACAGCACCCGTGATATGTCACACAAAGAAAACATGTATAACCAAGGCCGAAACCAATGTAGTTCCTAACAAGAAGTGTTTCAGTTGTGGCAGAATAGATAAAGAGCACCCCCCCCATGCATTTTCAGTACCCTGCCAGTAAGTATTAGAGTCATGGCCTTCTCCAGTCCCCCTGGGATAACGGCAAACACTCTTGGAACCAGAGCTCTGAACTCTGAATTATTTCTGGAACATCTTCCAGACAAGCTCGTAGATGTATGTAACAAGCAACATGAGGTAAGGATGGTACTAACCATGATTGAAGAAAACCCTGTTCTGGTTGGTTGGACCTATTCAGTGGTCACATATGGACATACAGCCAGTCTGGATTGCGATACAGAATTAGTTCTCGAGAAAGAACTTTCTCCAAGTAGAGGCCACACCGAGGTCCATTTGGTCAGAAAGCCATGGCTGATAGGCTAGTACAGTATTATCAGCAGACACTGTTACCCATTAATTCTGATTTTTATAGTATTCTTGCAGTGAAGGAAAATGGCAAAAATGCATAAAGGAGACAGGATAGCCAATTGATGAATAGTGCATCCAATGCGTCCATCTTGGTGTTCTAATAATTTGGAGAAGAAACAACTGACTTTTTTGTTGTGGTATACTGCAAAAATATTGATTGCTGGTTTCCCCCAGCAGTTGAGTGATCTGAAGTATTTCTAAATAAAGCAGGTACTCACTTTGATTCATTTGCTCCCTTGTAAATCCGTGTGCCATAGTTTTATGAATTCTTTCAATACTTTCTGTCAGCAGAGACTCCAGGATGCCCTCTACTGAGGAACAAGAGTAGGCTTTCGTCCTTTAACTCACTATAGCCTCACCTTGCCAACCAATGTTGTGGGACCAGACTAGCAAATGTTTCTGAGACACCAAACATGGAAACAGAAATGGTGCCAAATGGATGTTCCTCAGCTTAATTTAACTGAGCAGATGCTCTCTTTAAGTTGTTGACCATTAGCCCTAGGTCACATTCCCTTGTAGCAGTGAGTTCTTCAGCCAATCAGACTGTCATCCATGGTGACTTGTAACAGCTCTTGGAAGGGCTTTTCTGTGCCCAGGTATTAAGAGCCCAGCTACTAAAGATGACATTTATTCAGAAAGAATCATAGAATCATAGAACTGTAGAGTTGGAAGAGACCACGAGGGCTATCCAGTCCAACTCCCTGCCACGCAGGAAATCTTGATCAAAGCATCCCAGACAGATGGCCATCCAGCCTCTGTTTAAAGACCTCCAAGGAAGGAGACCCCACCACGCTCCGAGGGAGTGCATTCCACTGCCAAACAGCTCTTACTGTCAAAAAGTTCCTCCTAATGTTGAGGTGGAATCTCTGTTCCTGGAGCTTGCATCCATTGCTCCGTGTTCCAGTCTCTGGAGCAGCAGAAAACAAGCCTGCTCCATCCTCAGCGTGACACCCCTTCAAATACTTAAACATCTATCATATGTTTAAGTATTTACATATGGGTAAGAGGGCTATCATATCACCTCTTACCCATCTTTTTTTCCAGGCTAAACATACCCAGCTCCCTAAGTCTCTCCTCATAAGGCATCGTTTCCAGACCTTTCACCATTTTAGTTGCCCTTCTCTAGACATGCTCCAATTTGTCAATATCCTTTTTGAATTGTGGTGCCAAGAACTGGACACAGTATTCTAAGTGAGGTCTGACCAAGGCAGAATAGAGTGGCACTATTACTTCCCTTGATCTAGATACTATACTTCTATTGATACAGCCCAAAATCGCATTGGCCTTTTTAGCTGCCGCATCACACTGTTGACTCATGTTCAACTTGTGGTCTACTAAGACTCCTAGATCCCTTTCACACGTAGTCTCGTTCAGCCAGGTCTCTCCCATCCTACTATATCTATGCATTTCATTTTTCCGCCCTAAATGCAGTACTTTACATTTCTCCGTATTGAATTTCATTTTGTTAGCTTTGGCCCAGCTCTCCAGTCTATCCAGGTCATTCTGAATGTTGATCTTGTTCTCTAGGATATTGGCTACTCCTCCTAATTTGGTGTCATCTGCAAATTTGATAAGCATGCCCCTAATTCCCTCATCCAAGTCATTGATAAAGATGTTGAATAGCACTGGGCCCAGGACAGAACCCTGTGGCACCCCACTGGTCACATCTTTCCAAGACGAAGAGGAGCCACTGCTGAGCACCCTTTGGGTTCGGCTGGTCAACCAGTTACAAATCCATTGAACAGCTAACTTGTCTAGCCCACATTTTACAAGCTTGTTTGCAAGAATGTCATGGGGAACCTTGTCAAAGGCCTTACTGAAATCAAGGTATGCGATATCCACAGCGTTCCTTTCATCTACCAAGCTGGTAACTTTATCAAAAAAAGAGATCAGATTAGTCTGGCATGACTTGTTTCTCTGAAACCCATGTTGACTTTTTGTGATTATGGCATTGCCTTCTAAATGTTCACAGACTCTCTGTTTAATTTCTGCTCTAGAATCTTCCTTGGTATTGATGTCAGACTACCTGGACGATAATTGTTGGGATCCTCTTTTTTCCCCTTTTTGAAGATGGGGACAACGTTTGCCCTCCTCCAGTCTGCTGGGACTTCTCCTGTTCTCCAGGAGTTCTCAAAGATTATTTCCAATGGCTTGGAGATTACATTTGCCAGCTCTTTTAATACTCTTGGATGTAGTTCATCTGGTCCTGGAGATTTAAATTCATTTAGATTAAGAAGGTATTCCTGTACTACCTCTTTACTTATTCTGTGCTGGATTTCCCCTATTGTGTCCTCTGTTCCATTATCCTCAGGTTGGTCCTCCTTTTCCTTTTCTGAAAACACTGAGGCAAAGAAGGTGTTGAGTAATTCTGCCTTTTCTCTGTCCCCCGTTAGCATTTTGCCATCTTCTCCACGTAGTGGCCCTATCATTTCCTTCTTCTTCCTTTTGTTCTAGACATACCCCCAAAAAAACCCTTTTTATTGTTCTTAACCTCTCTAGTGAGCCTGAGCTCATTCTGCGCTTTAGCTTTTCTGACTTTACTCCTACATGTGTTCACTATCTGCTTGAATTCTTCTTTGGTGATTTCCCCCTTTTTCCATTTCCTATACATGTTCCGTTTAAAACTTAGCTCCGTTGAAAGTTCTTTAGTCATCCATCCTGGTTTCTTGAGATACCTCCTATTTTTCTTCCTTAATGGTACTGTTTGAAATTGTGCCTTCAATATCTCCCTTTTGAGAAAGTCCCATCCGTCTTGAGGTCTCTTCTCTTTTAGTATTCCTGACCATGGGATCACCCCCAGTATTTCCCTGAGTTTATTGAAATCAGCTCTCCTAAAGTCAAGAATGCATGTCTGACTGTGCCTGGCTTCTCCTTTCCATTGTATAACAAATTCCAGGAGAACATGATCACTCTCACCTAAGGATCCCACCACTTGCACCCAATTAACCAGGTCATCTCTGTTGGTTAGGATCAGATCTAAAATAGCTGACCCCCTTGTTGCCTCTTCCACCTTTTGGACCATGAAACTGTCTTCCAGGCAAGTAAGGAATTTGCTAGACCTTGAAGTTGTGGTTGAGTTAGATTTCCAGCAAATATCAGGATAGTTGAAGTCACCCATCACTACTACATCTCTCCTTTCTGTGTGTGTGTCCATCTGTTCTAGAAAGGCATCATCCAATTCCTCCGTCTGACTTGGGGGTCTGCAGTGTTCTAAGATTTATACAGTAGGACCCCTGTATCTGCAGGGGTTCTGTTCCCAGACTTACCATGGATACCAGAAACCATGGATAACAGCGAAAGCCATTGAAATCATGGGACTTCTGGTTACAAATACCATACAGTTGCCTTGGAGGACCTAGAAAATGTCTAGAGACGATGCCTCTCTAGGCATTTTCTAGGAAGACTCTATGGTAGGTGTGCTGTTTTGTGTCCTGAGGATAACTGAAACCACAGATATTGGTTCCACCGAAACGGTGGTCCAACTGCAGTTCAAAAGAAACCATCAAAGTCTGTATCATGAAGCCAAATTAACTGGTGTTATCACTGAAGTCTATGAGGGAAAGACAATTTCTTGCCAGTGCCTTATGTAAATTAGAGACAACCCTGACAATATGCTCTTGAGATTTTTTTAAAAAAGGTATTTTCTGTTGTACCGAAGCATGACTCCCAGGTTTTGAAGCCCTTGTGCAGATGTTATTAGTTTGGTTGATTACAAAACCATGTCTCAACAACCATGGATATGGTGTTGGTTATATCTGCCTCTACCCTCTCCTTGGAGATGACAAGGTCAAAAGGCCATTCAGGTAGTAACAGATGTGAATCCCCTTTACCCAGAGGTGCAGCACTAGTACCAACATGACCTCTGTAAAATGGTGCTTGTTCTTGGAATTGAGGATACTCCAAAGGGAAATTTCCTATATTGGAACTACATGAACCATATGTAAGTTGAAGGATCCGCCACTGGATCACAGTATGAGGATATAATTCTCTGAGATCAAGAGATGTCATGAAACTCCCAAGATGGATGGCTTTGGCAACTGATCTGAAAGTCTTCATTCAGCCATCCCTCCATATTTGCGGGTTAAACATTCACGGGTGTGGTTATTTGTGGATTACTAAATATGTGTTCTCTAGGCATTTTCTAGTTCCTCCAGGATGACTCTATGGTCAACTTCCAGTGAAAGCATACGTACCATAGAATTGTGCTAGAGGACGTACAAATGCCTAGAGAAGTGTTCTCTCAAGAAAAAAAAATCAGGCTTATATTTGTGGTTTTCCTACTTCTGTGGGGTGACTCTGCCCATAACAAGTTCCAATGCATTGCTATCCCAGAATCCTTCATGCCATTTAGAAAGGAGTTGGCTAAGAATCTGGTAAAACAAGTGAGATTTGCTGAAACCTTCTCTAAGGTGTTTGGCTTCAGCTGGAACTGCTGAGGGAAGTGCCCTCACTCACAACACTGATGCTTTAGATGATTTTTTAACAGCAAAGACAAATGCTTTACAGATGCCTGAGAACACTGTTGTGCTTGCAATCACTTGCTTATGACATGGATTCTGCCCCTTTCCTTGACAAAACTGTTTCTGACAAAAGAGCAGCCATTTCCAATGTAACAGTTATGAGCATCAATTACAGCTGAGAGGAGACTTTAATGAAGGAGTGGGAAACTTCCAGGGTTTGAGGGGCACAATGAACTTCCATGGGACCTTGGAAGGCCACACCACCACCTCACACAATTTGACTTTAGCCTAAAATAGCCCCCCATGCTCCCCAGAGTTAAATTTTTGCAATGTTTTTAGTCTTCCCTTGGACCATTTTAGGTTCAGAAGAGGACCTTTTTCAACCTTCTCACATGGCCATTTTGGAACTAGAGGACACGGGGACCATTATAGGCTGAAAGTATAAAATAAAATAAAATAACCCTTTTTTCCAAACATTTTTGGTGATATTGGATGAATGGCCTTATCTCACCAATGGACCAAACTATCCTCACAGCTGCTCTAAAGCAGGGCTGGGAATCATGCAGTCCTCCAGTTATTTTGGACTGCAACTCCCAGCATTCCTCACCATTGGCTATGGGGGTTAGGGCGGCAAGAGTTGCCATCCCAAATCACCTGATGAATTGCATGACTCCTGCTCCTGCTCTAAAACTTCCTATGAAAATTGTAGGAAGTCTTTGACCTAGTAACATCCATTAATTTTAAAAGGCCTTAAAGCAGTTATGGGTAGATGAACTATTTGGGGGGAAACACAATAGAAGCACCCCTGGGAAACTGAAGTGCAATGTCTTACTCATCTTATTGAGCAGAAGGGATTAAGTGACTAGGACTGAACCCTGAAGTGTCCAGGGTTTATTGTGAGCCACGCTGAGAACTTTAAAATGAAAATTGGCATGTAAATGATGGGAATAAAATAAATAAAAGGAGGGGGAAACATTTGGCTGTCACTTTCAGAAAACTATCTTTCTGAGAGGCTGGACCTTCTGCGCTGGAATTCTGACACCTCATAAAACTGCCCTTAGCTGGCTGAGAAGGACCCTGGGTCATCCTTTCTGGATTGACAAAGAAACAGTCCCCCTTTTAATTCCTTCTTGTTTTGTTCTTGATGCACCAAGGTGCTTAACTGGGGTGGGGGTGGAGAGATGGCAGAACTGGTGTTGCATTAAGAACCCTGTTCACAACTGCCCTTAAGTCTGGAGTGGTGGCATGTCCATTGTCTCCTGCCCTATTTGGAATGAGAACAGGAAGGGAAAGACAGGGAAGGGAAACTGCTAGTAGAAGACAATTCCCACCCTTCTCTTCTTTCATACTCATGACACCCCATCCCAGGTTTCCTAAAGAAGCCCAAGTGATTCATTTAGATGAGATCTTAACCTTTTCTTTACCAGGGACCCCTTTAAATGTATTTTGTTGCCACGGACCCCTAAGACTTAACTCAAGATTGAAAACCATAATAACAGCAGCAGCAACAACACATTTACATCATCCACAGAGCATGGGAAATAAGCAAGATGAACTTGAACTCCTCGCACTACAAAACAAATATGATATAATAGGCATTACTGAAACCTGGTGGGACGAGTCTCATGATTGGAATGTAGGAATAGAGGGGTATAACCTTTATAGGAGAAACAGGCCAAACAGGAAAGGAGGAGGAATAGCATTATATGTCAGGGATATTTACACCAGTGAAGTGATCCATGACATCAATACTGGAAGCCAGGTGGAGAGCATCTGGATAAAAATTAAAGGTGAAGGAAACAACAGGGATGTTATTGTGGGACTCTACTACAGAACCCCAAATCAGACAGAGGAATTGGATGATGCCTTTCTAGAACAGATGACCACACACGCAGAAAGGAGAGATGTAGTAGTGATGGGTGACTTCAACTATCCTGATATTTGCTGGAAATCTAACTCAACCACAACTTCAAGGTCTAGCAAATTCCTTACATGCCTGGAAGACAATTTCATGGTCCAAAAGGTGGAAGAGGCAACAAGGGGGTCAGCTATTTTAGATCTAATCCTAACCAACAGGGATGACCTGGTTAATGGGGTGCAAGTGGTGGGATCCTTAGGTGAGAGTGATCATGTTCTCCTGGAGTTTGTTATACAACGGAAAGGAGATGCCAGGCATAGTCAGACTCGCATTCTAGACCTTAGGAGAGCTGATTTCAATAAACTCAGGGAAATACTGGGGGTGATCCCAGGGTCAGGAATACTAAAAGAGAAGAGACCTCAAGACGGATGGGACTTTCTCAAAAGGGAGATACTGAAGGCACAATTTCAAACAGTACCATTGAGGAAGAAAAATAGGAGGTGTCTCAAGAAACCAGGATGGATGACTAAAGAACTTTCAACGGAGCTAAGTTTTAAACGGAACATGTATAGGAAATGGAAAAGGGGGGAAATCACCAAAGAAGAATTCAAACAGATAGCGAACACGTGTAGGAGTAAAGTCAGAAAAGCTAAAGAGCAGAATGAGCTCAGGCTTGCTAGGGAGGTTAAGAACAATAAAAAGGGTTTTTTTGGGTATGTCCGCAGCAAAAGGAGGAAGAAGGAAATGATAGGGCCACTACATGGAGAAGATGGCAAAATGCTAATAGGGGACAGAGAAAAGGCAGAATTACTCAACACCTTCTTTGCCTCAGTGTTTTCAGAAAAGGAAAAGGAGGACCAACCTGAGGATAATGGAACGGAGGACACAATAGGGGAAATCCAGCACAGAATAAGTAAAGAGGTAGTACAGGAATACCTTCTTAATCTAAATGAATTTAAACCTCCAGGACCAGATGAACTACATCCAAGAGTATTAAAAGAGCTGGCAAATATAATCTCAGAGCCATTGGAAATAATCTTTGAGAACTCCTGGAGAACAGGAGAAGTCCCAGCAGACTGGAGGAGGGCAAACGTTGTCCCGATCTTCAAAAAGGGGAAAAAAGAGGATCCCAACAATTATCTTCCAGTTAGTCTGACATCAATACCAAGGAAGATTCTAGAGCAGATCATTAAACAGAGAGTCTGTGAACATTTAGAAGGCAATGCCATAATCACAAAAAGTCAACATGGGTTTCAGAGAAACAAGTCATGCCAGACTAATCTGATCTCTTTTTTTGATAAAGTTACCAACTTGGTAGATGAAGGGAATGCTGTGGACATCGCATACCTTGATTTCAGTAAGGCCTTTGACAAGGTTCCCCATGACATTCTTGCAAACAAGCTTGTAAAATGTGGGCTAGACAAGTTAACTGTTCAATGGATTTGTAATTGGTTGACTGGCCGAACCCAAAGGGTGCTCAGCAGTGGCTCCTCTTCGTCTTGGAAAGATGTGACCAGTGGGGTGCCACAAGGTTCTGTCCTGGGCCCAGTGCTATTCAACATCTTTATCAATGACTTGGATGAGGGAATTAGGGTCATACTTGCCAAATTTGCAGATGACACCAAATTAGGAGGAGTAGCTAATACCCTAGAGGACAGGATCAAAATTCAGAATGACCTGGATAGACTGGAGAGCTGGGCCAAAGCTAACAAAATGAAATTCAATACGGAGAAATGTAAAGTACTGCATTTAGGGCGGAAAAATGAAATGCATAAATATAGGATGGGAGAGACCTGGCTGAATGAGACTACGTACAAAAGGGATCTAGGAGTCCTAGTAGACCACAAGTTGAACATGAGCCAAGAGTGTGATGTGGCAGCTAAAAAGGCCAATGCGATTTTGGGCTGTATCAATAGAAGTATAGTGTCTAGATCAAGAGAAGTAATAGTGCCACTCTATTCTGCCTTGGTCAGACCTCACTTAGAATACTGTGTCCAGTTCTGGGCACCACAATTCAAAAAGGATATTGACAAATTGGAGCATGTCCAGAGAAGGGCAACTAAAATGGTGAAAGGTCTGGAAACGATGCCTTATGAGGAGAGACTTAGGGAGCTGGGTATGTTTAGCCTGGAAAAAAGATGGTTAAGAGGTGATATGATAGCCCTGTTTAAGTATTTGAAGGGATGTCACGCTGAGGATGGAGCAGGCTTGTTTTCTGCGGCTCCAGAGACTGGAACACGGAGCAATGGGTGCAAGCTCCAGGAACAGAGATTCCACCTCAACAATAGGAGGAACTTTTTGACAGTAAGAGCTGTTTGGCAGTGGAACACACTCCCTCGGAGCGTGGTGGGGTCTCCTTCCTTGGAGGTCTTTAAACAGAGGATGGATTGCCATCTGTCGGGGATGCTTTGATCAAGATTTCCTGTGTGGCAGGGGGGTTGGACTGGATGGCCGTCGTGGTGTCTTCCAACTCTGCAATTCTATGATTCTATGATTAAACCTTTGCTCAGAAGCACTGGAGGGAGAGAGAAGACTTTTCTCCTGCTTATTCCTACAACCTTGTCGCTGGAGCAGATTGAATGGCAATATGCAGGTCAAGCCAACCAGCGAGACTTTGCCTTGGCTCTTGTCTTGTGGCCGCTCCACTACAGGCAGGAAGTGGGCCAAGCAGCCTTCAAGCCTTTACAGACCCCCTGTGAGGACATTGCAGCCCCGGGGGGGGGGGTCCACGGACCACAGATTAAGAACCACTGATTTAGATATTAAAAATCGTAAGAGACCAAGTTGTGCCTACAGAACCATATACCACAATTATTAAAAGGTAGAGAAAATTTTTTCCCAGTGCCACTTCCTGAAACTAACCCTGAAGGTCAGAGCACATCCATAGCAATCCAGTGCTCTCTCACAGTTCTATTGAGGACACTGTGGTCAATTGTATCAAAAGCCACTGAGAGATCAAAAAACAGGAACAGGTTCAAACTCAATGTGTTCTTCTCCTGATGCAGGTCATCCATCAAAGCAACCAAAGCCCAGGTCTTTCTAGAATGCTGGATGGGTATTGTATGTTTTTAACCACTGGACACAGTTTAACATTGTTAAGGAGACAAAAGCACATCTTTTGTAAATGCCTGAATTTAGAGTTCTTTGTAGCAGTTACACAACAATGAAGACTGAGATTAGTGCCTACAATGTGCTGGAAGAAAAAAGCCTACAAGAGTAGCAAATCCACTGCTTGGCAAACAAAACAATACTCATCTGCTTGTTGTTATTTGTACAAGAATTCAGCTGGCCCACCCACCCCTTTCCTGGTAGTTCTATCATCCCAGCTTTCAGAATCCTAGTATGACAGTAGGTCACTGGACTCCTTTAGATGGTTATTGGAATGATTTCTGAGCCTGAAATAAATAGCTGTCAATTACACAATCTTACAATGCTGTAAGTGGATGATGAGAAAAGGCTTTCAAGTGGAACAAGAGTCAAGAAGTCTCTTCAACACAAGGAGAACCTGGGGCAAATATTTGAGGGTGGCCAGGGAGAACATAAAGTACTGTATACTGTATGGACAACTCCTTCCCAAGTGCTAGGCAAATCTCCTAGCAAGTATGTGGGGTGGGTTTGTTCTCTCTCTCTCCCTCTGTGTTACCAGACTCACCAACAGAATTTGTAGCAATTGTCTATGATTCATGTAGCTCAGCCCTCTAAACCACAAAAGAAACAAAGTTAAGTAACAAAATTGTCTTTGGAGTACAGATTATTAGTTTGACATTTGTTTTTGAAGAGCGGCTATTGTTCTTGAATCCACTTCAGAAAGAAGGAAGCACTAAATGTGGGCTGCAGCAAGAGGGAGGCAAACCATCACAGAAGCTTCCTAATATGTAGACATTACATATGAAACACAGGCTGCTTCTGAGGCAGGACAAGGCGCAAGGCAGCAACAAGAAAGTCCCTCTCCTTTGAAACAACACCTCCGAAGGTTTGAAATTGCCCATTCAGCCAATATTCTGAACCACATGCTTGCCTGGAACCCTTCTGCCCACTCTCAAACACACCCAACTGAATTCTAGCTGCGGTGCAGTTCTCCTACACATCTCCTTTTGATCTCATCTGCACCTTGGAGATTGCATGTAACATAACCTTTCTTTAAAAAAACAACAGAAATTTGGCTACATGTATGCTTTAATGCAGAAGAGAGGGAACACACAGCCATTGAAGAGTGAAAATAAAACTGCCTCAGGACAGGAAGTGAAGAATTGTGTTGCTCTCATTGGTCCTACTACGCAATATCAGATGACACTTGTGCAACCATGTTTCACAGAGCAACTAAAAATAGCAAAAACAAACCCCCTCTCAAAAAAGCACTCTCTGCTGGAAAAGCCATGTTGTCTTTCGGTCAAAGATTTCTGGTGAGCAACTGCGCAGCCACAGATGTGTAACAATGAGGGAAACCTTCTCAGATAGGCAAGCTATATATACAATCATTAGGAAGCAAATGCACATTATCTGCACAACAAACTGAGGGGGGGGAAAGGCTTGTGGGGCCTAGAGACCAGTGCATCCATTGTAGGTAAACATATGCAAGTGTAAGTTTGTAGGTATGAGAGTGAGTGAGTGAGTGACAGACTCTCTCTCTCTATCTCTCTCTCTGGCTTTTCTTCGCAAACGAAGATTCAGGAAGGACTCATCCCGTGTTTACTGCAAGCGGCTGATGACTAAAAAGGCCAATCCGAGATAAACAAGTCCGGTTGCAGAAAGCACAGCAGAAGGTCTCCTTGGGTGATGTTTCCGGGTTGTGATTCTTTCTGCGTTGTTGTTTCTCTTCAAGACTTGTTCGTCGTGAGTTCTCAAATAAGGCTGCAGTATTATGGATAGTGCGTCTCCATGCCTCCCGATGTAAGGCCAGGGCGGACCATTGTTGGTGATCAATTTGGCCGAGCCTGAGATGTTGTTTCAGGGAGTCCTTTACCGCTTTTTTGGAGCGCCCCTCTTACGCTGACCCGTGGCGAGTTCACCATAGAGTACTATTTTTGGGAGGCGATGGTCCTCTATCCTAGAAACGTGCCCTGCCCAGCGCAGCTGTGTTCTCAATATCATGGCCTCAATGCTGGTGATCCCTGCTTGCTCAAGGACAGCAACATTTGTCACATAGTCAGTCCAGTGTATATGTACAACTGATGGCAGAGAAGGATCAAGGGCAAGGGGAAGCTTAATCCTTTTCCTATTATCTCCCCACTCGAAAATTTCTCCACAGCAGTCCTTGCCCCACAAAGATGTTTAAAATATGTATTTGGACAAGGACACATTTAAATCACATGAGGCAGAAGGGGGGGGTCTGAAGTAGGGAAAGAGCAGATGAGGAAAGGGTTAAGTAATGCCTTCCTTCTTGAGTGCTATTCCCACCCAGCCCTGATTCTCTGCAATCAGTTGAACCCTTCTACTGTAACTTTAGGCAGACAAAATGGCCACTGACCCTTGGCTGTGTGCATCTGAGTGTAGCATGTAGTTTAGACCAAATGGTGCCTCTTTCCCTCTTTATGTGTCTGGCTAACAGAAGGAGGATAAAAGCATCATGAGTGGTGCAAGTGAAGAATATTCTGTCCCAGTACCATTCTCTCCAAAGGCAGACAGCAGATGCACAATCCAAACAAAGCTTATGTCAAGTTGCCATCTGCTTCCCCTGCTAAGACACTAGTTTTTAGCAGTGATGCCACCCAGATGGTTTAAAGGAAACTGAAAGGAACCAACCGAATGAATCACAATTCCAAGAAAATATGGCAGGGTGCCCAAACTTAAAGTATAATCTAGTCCTGTCTAAAGTAGTAGCCATTACTATAGATCTGTTCGACAGAGTTATAGAGCAAGACAACAACCCAATTAAATATATCTGTAAGTCTTGCAGGAATCATGGATGGAGCCTCCCTGAAGCAACATTACAGCCATCTATTTATTCAGCATCATCCCCATAGCTTGTGTTTCATGTCTTTGGCTTTTTGAAATATTTGTCTTGTTTCCTCTTTATACTCACCTGCTCTGTGGAAAATGATGAAGAATATCCCACAAAGTCTGGCTGGAGGAAAAGGTGTCTTGAAGCCTAGAACCATCATCCAACTGCAGTGCAATTCGTACCTAGGAGGTAGAACCCACTGAATTAGAACAGGAGCATATATGTCCCACATAACTACCAGTAAACCCGATTGTCACTGTTCAAGGTCACATCTGGCAAGTCAGCCCATCCAGGGTCACATCTGGCAAACAGAATCCTGGCCCCCTCTGCTGGGTTTTGACTTAAACTTCAGACTTAGAGACATCTGTGTCACTTAACACTTACAAACAATGACCCCAAAACAAACAACTGACAATGTGGATCAAGTTTTAGTTAATGCCTCAGCAGAGACAAAACTATAAACAGGCAGCTCTTGAAGAGGAGCTCCCCATATTTAACAAAATCATACTGGAGAAAACATCATGGATTGACTGTAAAGAGAGGGATTACATGATGAATGCTTCTACCTGTAGAAAACTAGCTCTTCTTTTACAGCAGCCAGGCTCTAGATGGCTTGAGGTCACTTTTTGTCACTGGGCCTCAAAAATTTTGATTTTTTTAATCGTTTGAAGCCTAATCTTCTAGCTATCTCACCTGGAGTTAATCATGGGAAAAACCCTAAAAACAGCAACCTCGGGGGCTTTTTTTGGTAGTATGATGATGGGTCCCATCATCCTATGAGTTCAGAGATTGTCTTGCCAGCACAGTTATCAGGTAAATAAAGGGTTAACTGGAGCTCTGGAGGAAAGATAGAGTCCCCGTCATCCAGAGCTACCTCAGTAATGATGTCACATCACCAGATACAGAACTCACCAATTAGGACTGTCAGAGGGACAATTTGAAAAAAGGTATAAATGCTTTGTGTGCAGCACAGGTGAGTGAGACAAAGAGAGACAAAGGAAGCTCTGAGGTGAGATAGCATGGACCTCAGAGAGACACTCTGAGTTGAGCACATGGCTGCTGGGCCTGGCTTGGAAATAAGCATGTGGCTCTGCCAAGCCCTGGATCTACAGACAAAACACCTTCTCAAAAATGCAAAATTAATTCTTTTAAAATATTAATTTAATATTAATGCTTCTGAGATCTATTCCCAGTCCTGACATGGGCTTTAGTTCCTGATTCCACTTTCCTAAGTACCTTTATCTCATATAGTTTCCTTATAATTGTTAACCATTTTGCAGCGCCATTCCCTTGTCTGCTGGTCCTGAAACAGCAGGTAACTAGACTGTTAAATGGAAGGTTTATGAACTTGGGCTTCTATGCCACCATATTCTGGGACCAACTCTGGTCTACATACTGTGGCTGGACTATAACACTTTTCAAATTACCAATAAGCAGGTGTACGTCATTTTCTTCATATTGGGGAGCCAGGGTAGTATAGTGGTTTTACAGTTGAATTAGGCCTCTGGAGACCAGGGACCGATCAGGTATGGAAACCCACTAGCTGGCCTTGGGCAAGTCATACTCTCTCAGCCCCAGAGGAAGGCAGTGGCAAACTCCTTCTCAACAAATCTTGCCAAGAAAACCATATGATAGGTTTGGTTCGGTTCGGCTTAGAGTTGCCTTAGGAAACAACTTAAAGGCGCGCAACAACAACAATGAATGCTTTCCTGGGCTCAGCTAGAAGGGAGAAATAATAGCGAAAAATAACGCCATACCTCCCTATCACAGCAGCCTTCATTTGTGCCCACGACTCATTTGCAAGATCGCTGGCATGGAAACTTGGTCGAGTTTGCAGTTTACACAGAGCATGCCGCAAAAAATGATGGTGGCCGCGAGTGAATTGCCTCCCGAAAATCTCCCTCCATTCTCCCCCTTTTTTTCTTTAAACGACAGGTACAGAAGAGCTATTTTCCACTTTGAAAAAACTTGTTTGTTGTTGTTGTGACGCTTGAACCATTGTGCACACGATTGTTCACCCAGCCAAAAAACAATGGCGGCTCCGGCCACTTCTTCCCTTGCAAGCCTGCCCACACCGAGGTCTGACCAATCACGCTTCAGCTCTTCTATATGCCCCTATTCGAACTGATTGTTCAGACAGCCTGTTATGCACATATTCGCACAATTTTTAAAAAAGATCACAAGAAACAGCAAATGCTGTTATTGCAATCTATTTGGGGTTTTCAGCCCCCCCCTTCTGAATATGGCAAATCCTGGCAAGAGCTAATCTAAACAAAAGGTATTTTGCCCACATTCTTTGTGGATTTTTTTTGTTGTTGTCTAAACAACCCCATACAATCCATAGAAAAATGGAAGACATGATATGGGCAGGTTGCATACCTATAATTGTGGTTCTTTGAGTGGTCATCTGTGAACTCGTACAAATGGATTATCTTTGTCTGCACAATGCATCATTCAAAACCTTCTAGAGTGTTATGTAAGGGTTTTGGCAGCCGCCCCTCCCACTCCTGTCATTCTCATATAACATGCTTCCTGCCTAAACCCACAGTTCCCTGGACACCGAAGCAGCAGCCAAGGATCTAAGGAGAGGCAGGACACAGCAAGGGGAGGAAGGGTGGGTGATGGACATGGTGACTGATATGGAAAACTGACACTTTTGGTAAGAAGGAAATTTCCAGTCTCAGGATGACTTTGTCTTTGTTGTGGAATTTTAAGTAAAGCAGATCTACCCAAAGGGCGCAAAGCTCTCCTGCCCTTCTGGCTGATGTAATCAACACCAAGAATGCTGTCTTCCAAAGTCAGTGGACATTGCAGGATGTCATGGGCTCAAAAGGTTTCCTGGAGAGTTGTGTGAGGACCAATTCCAAATTCCATTGAGGTGTTGGGTCTGACACTGGAGGATGAAGTTTCTTGTAACCTTTCAGAAACCTTTTAACCAATGGGTTCTAGAAACAGGAAGGCAGGCTGATGATCTGGAAGTCAGATGAAATTGCTGCCAAATAGCATTTGATGGAGGAGAGAGATCTCTGACAGAAACTAGAGAAATTCCAGCACATGATCAGCTTGTGCCTGGGCCTCAGAGATCTTTTGAAGCAATAGGAAGGACAGGGACTTCATGGGAACACTGGGTAGTAGGCCTATGCACTTCTTATACATGCACTGGATGGCATCGGGGAGAAAAGCTAGAGAAATAGCTTTCAGGCAGTCAGCTTGAGAGTGTCTACATCTGGGTGCCTCACTTGTTTGTTGTGTAGCATGAAGAGGTCTGGACAGTATGCAGCTTAAAATGGACACCCTGAGAGAGGTGCAGGAGCAGAGCAAACCATGGCTGCCTGGTCCACCACAGTATGACCAGGATGCACCTTGTCCTGTCCATCCAAATCTCAGCAATCACCCTGGTGATGAGGGGAAATGGAGGAGAAACATACACAATGGAGCCTCCCCAATGAAACAAGAAGGCATCCCTGCACAAGCTCTTCCCCTAATGAGCCCTGGAGCAGAAGATCTGACACTGGTTGTTCTGGGCTGATGCGAAGAGTTCCACCTCCAGAGTGCCCCACCTTTTGAAGACTTTCTGTAAAGTGCCCAGATGCAGCTTCCACTACTGGCAAGAGTCCACGTTTCTGCTGAGGGCATCTGCTAGGACATTCTCTTCTCCTGGAAGGTGGATCATGGTACACAGAGATGTCTCTGTTGATGCACCACTCCCATAGCTGAAGCATGAGGCAAAGCAGGGTGCCTGACTTCATTCCACCCTGTTTGTTCAGACAGTACATCACAGTGGTATTGCCTGTTATTACCTGAACCATCTTGCCACATAGAATGGTCTTGAAGGCCTGAAAAGCCTTCTTCACTGCCAACATCTCAAGAGCACTGATGTGGAGAATGCTCTCTTTGAGAGCCCAACATACTCTGACATGGAACCCCCCACCCCCCATGAGCTCCCCATCCTTCCATGGAAGCCTCTGTGGTGACAGCCACCATGGGCTATGGAGGAATAAAGGGTATGCCAGCCTGGACACTCCTGGCATTGATTCACCACGCCAAGAAAGAATGGACATTCTTTGGGATGGTGAGATGTAGTTGAAGAGAACTGATGAGAGAATCAAAGCAGGAGGAAATGCAAGCCTCATCCTGAGCCTTGCAAATGGAGTTACTGATATTGTGGTGGCCACGTAGCTGAGAATAACTTGTGTACCTCTTGCAGAAACCTTATGGTTGCACCAACACCCTAGGGTGGTCCTCAGGAGCACCTGATACTGATATACACCTCACTTGTTGAGATAGATCCAGGTGAGACTTCTCAATATTGACAAAAAGTCCCAAGGAATCCAGAAGGCAAAATGTAAGATCATTGATGTATGGGAAGACAGTAACCCCTTGCTGCCTGAGCCACGCCGCTATGACCTACATTCTCTCTGAGGCCCAAGCAGCCTTTGGAGAAGGTTATTCCACTTCTGACCACTCTTCCACACCTTGAAGAGAAATATTCAAGACCTATGCATGGTAAGCTCTTCGTAGCTTTTATGGATCTGAAGGTTCATTTGATTCTATTCCCAGATCCAAGCTCTGGGCCAAGTTGAAGTCTATGTTAACAGATACCAGACTCTATAGCCTAATTAAGGTGCTATATAATAATCGCCAACTTCGTATAAGATGTAGTAACCAAGGCCAGCTCTCCAGAGTTGTACCCATGGTAAGAGATGTAAGACAGGGATGAATTCTTGCACCAACCTTATTTAACATCTATCTAAATGATCCAGTGGATACCATGATGGATGAGAATGGCCACTTACCTAAATTAGGTAATAAGAAAATCCCTGTTATGCTTTATGCTGATGACACCACAATTCTTTCAAGATCTAGAAAGGGGCTTAAACTCATATTGTGGAAATTTTCAGATTATTGCTTTGAGAATGAGCTGAAGATAAATACTGCACAATCTAAAATTCTTGTTTTTGAAAGGAAATTTACAATATCTAGATGGAGTTTAAACGGCTGTCCCCTGGAACTGGTCACAAGCTTTCAATACCTTGGGCTTGTTTTTCATCATAAAACCTTATGGTCCTTTCAAAGATCAGCAGCAATCAGCAAAGCCCTAGGTTGCAACTCAGCCATCTTAAAAGAATTTCACACGAAGGGGAATCATTATGTACCAATTGCTATTAAGGTCTACAATGCTAAGATTATGGCTAAATTGCTATTTGCAGCTGCAATTTGGATTGAGGGGTTTAATTCTGAGCTAGATAATTTTTATGCCAGATTTTAAGGGCCCTCCTTCAGATGCCAAGAGGTGTTGCTAACTCAGTTTTAATGCTTGAAACGGGGGAAAGCCCTCCCTCTATGAGGGCATGGCAGACAGCCATGAAACTTTGGCTTAGAGTCATACTCTTCAAGCATGGTAAGGGTCTACTTAACCATCTTACAATGGACACTTATGAAAGGAGATGGTCCAAGTATATTGCCCAAAAAGCAACCACAATTGGGCTTTCACCATCCTTCCTTCTAAACCTGGGTTATGACACAGCCTTGAAAACGGTTAAACAAAGACTTCAGGACATGACCTTTTGCAATTTATGGGCTAAATCCTTTCTGTCATGCTCACCTAGTGCATTGCATATACCATATTCAGGTTCATTTGCTCTGGCTGATTACATAAAGAACTTGACTGTGCCAAATCTATCGCATATTATTTATGAAGGCCAGATGTAATGTTTTTCCTTCAGCAATGTTGTATGGTAGATATGCGGGGCTGCCATTTGCATCAAGGCTCTGTCCATGTGGGTCACAGGAGGTGGAAACCATGTCTCATATCCTACTACCCTGTGTCCTTCATTCTCAGAGTCGCAAACAACTGATTTCTCCCTTGCTATGCCATCTACCTGGCCATTTGGAGAGGTTCTATGTCAAATTCTTACTAGAGGATAAATGTCCTAATATTACCTTGTCAGTTGCTAAGTTCTTATCTGTGGGCATTAAGACCAGTGAGAGGGACCAGTGAGAGGGAAGTTAATAGCTGAGTAAGTTGGATGAGCTCCAAAAAAGTTTATCAATAAGTATCCTAATTTTATTGGTTTGTATTATGGTTTTATCTATTAATGTACATCATGTCTGTTATTTGATGGGTCTATGGACTGTATGAATAAATTGATCTTAGCCCCACAAGAAAAATACTTCTTAAAAGAGAGGTGAAGCCATTGCAATTAAGGCAGACAATACCAAATCAAGATCCGAAGATGAAGTCAAAACACAGTCCAATGAAGTCACCTTCATTGTCCAAAATAGCCAAAATGCAATCCAAAGAGTAGTCACCCCCAAGATGCTGATGCTGCGGTGGATGAAAAAGAACTGAGGGTTTAGGTGGGAAGTATGCTATATGGCTGCACCGGGAGTGAGCAGGATTATTGTCAAAATGTTTACATAACAGCTCTAGAAGCTTCTGAATTATGCACTGTGCAGGTGAACATAACCTATTTGTGTGGGTCACAGAGACCATGAAGAACAAAGAAGATTTTATATGAACTCTGGCTCACAGAGTTCTTTATAGTAGCTAAATTCTAAATCATTAAAATTTGTGAATAATTTTCACTCTGGGCAAATTCTGACATCTTCCAGTGTGACATGCCTATTCAGTTTTAAATAACTGTGGCCCACAAAACAGATATGAAGGCATGCATATGTGTGTGTCAGACAGAGAATGAGAATGAGCACTTTGGGCAAATGGAATGTTAAAATTCAGCAGCTTCCTTCTGCTAGATAGCCAGCCAAACAGTTGGACCAGGCTACAGACATGATGCACAGTAATGATTTTTCCCCCATAGGCAGCGAAAGCAAGTTTTCTTTATGCAGGTGGTAACAAAGGAACACCAACATGACCACAGTATCAACAGCAGAGGAGCATAAGGATGGGACAAGAAACAAGAGAACGCTACTATGAAATCCTTAGACACACCTCAGTATCTAAAATAGGTGTGGTCACTGGTGCAACCATGTGCACACACGCATGTGCACATGCACACATCATAATTCAGAAGTGGTGATCAGATATCTCCATGCAGAGTATTGTCCTGGCCAGCATAACAGAGTTCATAATTTTAATCACTGAATGCCAATGACATCATTTTTGGACGATGTGTTTCTCTTTTCTTCAAGAGTTCACATGTCATTTAGAGCCACTAAATAAACTGGTTTCTTTGAATCTAGAAGAAAACATTATTTCTTTCTTTATTTCTTAGTAGGGAATCATGTGGCCTTCCAAATGTGGTTGGGATACAACTTCGGGGGACGCGTGTGGTGGTGGTGGTGGACTCCTTGCTACGGGTTACAGAAGCAGTGGTTTGTGGGCCTGACAAGATGTCTCGGGAGGTGTGTTGTCTCCCTGGAGAAAAGATCCGTGATGTGACCAAGAGGCTGACAAGACTTGTCAAGCCTACGGATCATTACCCCTTCCTTTTGGTCCATGTGGGAACCAATGATACTGCAAGGCACAGCTTTCCAAAGATCAGAAGAGATTATGAGGCTCTGGGAAGGAAGCTGAAAAAAATGGATGCACAGGTTGTCATCTCGTCTCTTCTGCCAGTTGAAGGGCATGGTCCAGGAAGGGAGAGGAAAATAGCCAACGTAAACAACTGGCTCCACAGATGGTCGGTGAGAACAACTTGGATTCTTGCATCATGGGCTGCGCTTCCATGAGGGGGGACTTCTGGTAAGGGATGGGGTGCATCTCACGACAGTTGGCAGAAACATTTTTGCCAACAGTCTCAAGAATTTGATCAGGAGGGCTTTAAACTGAGTCATATGGGGGAGGGAGACAGTATTCTGGAAGGCAAAAGGGCTGGAGAAAATACTCAAACTGTCGTAGAGGAAACAAGGCAAACAGCGCAAGGACCCAACAGTGGGAGGGGAAAAAACCCTGCACAGGCAGCAAGTAAAGGGAACACATGGACTTAGACGTCTCTACACTAATGCACAGAGCATGGGAAATAAGCAAGATGAACTTGAACTCCTAGCACTACAAAACAAATATAATAGGCATTACTGAAACCTGGTGGGATGAGTTGCATGATTGGAATGTAGGAATAGAGGGGTATAACCTTTATAAGAGAAACAGGCCGAACAGAAAAGGAGGAGGAATAGCATTATATATCAGGGATATTTACACCAGTGAAGAGATCCATGACATCAATACTGGAAGTCAGGTGGAGAGCATCTGGATAAAAATTAAAGGGGAGGGAAACAACAGGGATGTTATTGTGGGACCCTACTACAGAACCCCAAGTCAGACAGAGGAATTGGATGATGTCTTTCTAGAACAGATAAACACACACACAGAAAGGAGAGATGTAGTAGTGATGGGTGACTTCAACTAACCTGATATTTGCTGGAAATCTAACTCAACCAAAACGTCAAGGTCTAGCAAATTCCTTACTTGCCTGGAAGACAAGTTCATGGTCCAGAAGGTGGAAGAGGCAACAAGGGGGTCAGCTATTTTAGATCTAATCCTAACCAACAGGGATGACCTGGTTAATTGGGTGCAAGTGATGGGATCCTTAGGTGAGAGTGATCATGTTCTCCTGGAGTTTGCTATACAATGGAAAGGAGAAGCCAGGCATAGTCAGACACACATTCTTGACTTTAGGAGAGCTGATTTCAATAAACTCAGGGAAATACTGGGGGTGATCCCATGATCAGGAATAGTAAAAGAAAAGAGACCTCAAGACGGATGGGACTTTCTCAAAAGGGAGATACTGAAGGCACAATTTCAAACAGTACCATTGAGGAAGAAAAATGGGAGGTGTCTCAAGAAACCAGGATGGATGACTAAAGAACTTTCAACGGAGCTAAGTTTTAAACGGAACATGTATAGGAAATGGAAAAAGGGGGAAATCTCCAAAGAAGAATTCAAACAGATAGCGAACACGTGTAGGAGTAAAGTCGGAAAACCTAAAGCGCAGAATGAGATCAGGCTTGCTAGAGAGGTTAAGAACAATAAAAAGGGTTTTTGGGGGTATGTCCTCAGCAAAAAGAGGAAGAAGGAAATGGTAGGGCCACTACGTAGGGAAGATGGCAAAATGCTAACAGGGGACAGAGAAAAAGCAGAATTACTCAACACCTTCTTTGCCTCAGTGTTTTCAGAAAAGGAAAAGGGGGACCAACCTGAGGATAATGGAACAAAGGACACAATAAGGGAAATACAGCACAGAATAAGCAAAGAGGTAGTACAGGAATACCTTCTTAATCTAAACGAATTTAAATCTCCAGGACCAGATGAACTACATCGAAGAGTATTAAAAAAGCTGGCAAATGTAATCTCAGAGCCATTGGAAATAATCTTTGAGAACTCCTGGAGAACAGGAGAAGTCCCAGCAGACTGGAGGAGGGCAAACGTTGTCCCCATGTTCAAAAAGGAAAAAAAAGAAAATCCCAACAATTATCATCTAGTTAGTCTGACATCAATACCAGGGAAGATTCTAGAGCAGATCATTAAACAGAGAGTCTGCGAACATTTAGAAGGCAATGCCATAATCACAAAAAGTCAACATGGGTTTCAGAGAAACAAGTCATGCCAGATTAATCTAATCTCTTTTTTTGATAAAATTACCAGCTTGGTAGATGAAGGGAACACTGTGGATATCGCATACCTTGATTTCAGTAAGGCCTTTGACAAGGTTCCCCATGACATTCTTGCAAACAAGCTTGTAAAATGTGGGCTAGTCAAGTTAACTGTTAAATGGATTTATAATTGGTTGACCGGCCGAACCCAAAGGGTGCTCAGCAGTGGCTCCTCTTCGTCTTGGAAAGATGTGACCAGTGGGGTGCCACAGGGTTCTGTCCTGGGTCCAGTGCTATTCAACATCTTTATCAATGACTTGGATGAGGGAATTAGGGGCATGTTTATCAAATTTGCAGATGACACCAAATTAGGAGGAGTAGCTAATACCCTAGAGGACAGGATCAAAATTCAAAATGACCTGGAGGGCTTCCAGCAGGGGGAGCAAAGACGCAGGACCGGTTCAAATGGGGCTCCGTGGGGGCCAGCTGTCTAGGGACGGCAAGTGGGGTCTGGGTGGAAGACTCCCACAACCCGATTATCTGGGAAGGTAAAGGGGAACTGGGGCTTGCAGTAGTTGTCAAAGTGTGTTCTGGGGAGTTAAGGGAGGAGTCCCACTTTCCAGTTACAAATGGCAGGCTGAGCAGCCATTGCTGTTCCTAGAGCCTTTTGGCACTTAGTCTTCATTTCTCCCCCTACTTTTAAAAGCAGAAATTCTGCTGAAGCTAAAAGTCTGGGATAAAAATAACCCAAAGAAGTCTGCTTTATTCCCAATGGGAAGCCTTTCTTCTGAGGTTAACATTACAGGCTGGTGGGAAAAAGAAAACAATTTGGGGGAAAAACCCTGCTGTTAGGAATTGGATTTAATAAGGAGGGAACCATGCGGTGAAAGTTGATAATATTGCGAAATAAGATTAAATTAATTCCCCTCTCAGAGAGATATCAACAGGAATAAAACTATAGTGATTTCGAATTGAGTTTGAGCAATTGGGCTAATAAACTTTCTGCGTAGGAAATTGTAGGTACGCAGTATCTAGATACTAGACTTTATACGGGACTTTAAAAAAAGCAGAGGAGGGAACGAAAGGGGGAGGTGGAGAAGGCAAAGGTTACTGCAGCAGTGATAGAAAGAGACTGAGACCTGAGAGGCAGAGGAGAGACGGAAGTGCGGAAGGATCTGATAGAGGGAAACCAGAGCGTGCAGTTGGGGCAGACAGATAAGGGCAGACGGGGAGCAGGCGGAGCGGACAGAGCGACTTGAGCCTGGGAAAGACTTGGAAACAGACGGGCCATGAGGATCAGACAGGGGACGAGGTAGGCGGCAGATGGAGGATCTATGTGGTGGAGCAGACAGGGCAACAAAGCGGGAGGTTTTTGGAAGCAGACGGATCGAGACAGAGATGGAGTAGGAGCAGACAGAGTAGACGGTGCGATTCGAGCCTGGGAGAGGTTTGGGAGCAGACGGGCTGGGAGGATCAGACGGAGGACGAGGCTTGAAAACAGACGGGCCGTGAGGATCAGACGGGGGACAAGGCAGGTGGCAGACGGTGGATCCAGGTGTTGGAGCAGACAGGACAGTAAAAGTGGGAGGAGGTGTTTGGAACGGGCGGGTCGAGATGGAGACGGGTGAGGAGCAGACAGAGTAGATGGAGCGACCCGCATCTGATTTAGAGTCACGAAGGAGATGGAGAGATATAAGAGGGTAAAAAGGGAACCGTGCAGAAGACGGGCTGGAGAATAAAAGGAACAGAAGGAGATAACTGAGCGTGACTTTGACAGGCGGGGGTGATGGAGAACTATAAGAGTGTCAATATGAATGGTGATGGAGTGGAAGATTGGAGGTGTAGATGGACTGAGGAGTAGATAGAGTGCTTTGAGATAGAAAAAACTGAAAATTGCTTGGTGGGAAAGTATTAGGTGAAGCCACAAAGATTTGAAGAAAGGATATAAGAAATATTGTTATAAGAATTAAAAAATTGAGGGGTGAGGTGAAGAGATAAGAAAAAGGGATAGATATTGGGAATAGACCCAAGGCACTCAAAGTAGTTAAGATATAAATAGAACACAGCTATTAGGTAGCTCCAGTGATTGTGATTGTAGGCTGCTATAACTGCAATCCTTATAATAGGAGCTATCTATGTTTTACCCCATTACAATACTACCACAGCTCAGTGACGTTGCTAAGTGGGCATTGGGAACTTCGAGAAATCTTTGAACTTAACAGAGGGGTATAAATTAATAGAGTCTATTATTGAATATTTAATCATTCCTAATTATTCCTGAGTGGTAGGTAAATGGCTTCTGGGTTAAGGCCTAGGGCATATACAACCTCGCAAGTGACAACAGCTAGAAGGGGATCAACAAAGATGCCGCCTAAACAGATAGATATCAACACACAAATCCTGGAAGAATTAAGATCATTTAAGAAAGAGATAAAGGAAAATTTGAGAGAATTTAAGAAAGACATAAGACAAGATTTGGAGAAAATCGGCAAGAGGTTAGATAAGATGACTACTGAGTTAAAAGACATTAAAGATGATGTAGAAAGTATGAAGAGTAGAACGGTAAAGTTGGAGATTCAAGCAGAAAATATTACTGTAGATTTAGAAAAAGAAAAGCATGCAAGCCTCATACAAGAAATAAGATATAGAGAGAAGTGCGTTAAGTTAAGAGGACTTTCAGAAAAAATGTATGAAAATTTACAAGAAAGGATAATACCTCCCCTGGCAAGCTACATTAATGAACCAGAGGAAGACCTGATGCAAGAGGGTGATAAATGTTTCAGGGCTAACTCGGCCATAGCAAGGGAAAGAAAACTACCAAGGGATATTGTAATTTCATTTATAAGAACTAAATACAGGGATAAAATAATTCAGAAAAACTATACAGATCAACTGATAATAGAGGGGAAAGAAATTCAAATTTACAAAGATACCCCGGTGGAGGTTCTTAAAAAGAGGCAAAATTACAAACCACTTATGCAAATGTTAATGAGGCTTGGCATAAACTATAGATGGGAACGAATTGAAGGCATCTCATGTACATATCGACAGAAGAAATATAGAATAAATTTGACAGAAAAAGCGAAGGAATTTTTGAGGAAATTAAATAAAGATGAACAAAAGTACCAGGAAAAAAGGAGAAGGCAGCAAGGGGATATGGAAGACAAGAGAGAAGACAAGGGGGAACGAACGGATAACGATGATGACAGAAACTTGGAGGAAGCTGAGGGAATGGGAAAATATCCAGAGGAGGAAGGAAAGGAATTCCAGGAACGGGAGAATGACAGAGATGGAAGTGAGGAAGGTGAAGTGGAAGAAGGTGAAGAGGTTACTGGTTAAAGAACATGCCCTTAAATATAGCATCATGGAATGTCAAGGGGTTGAATACATTAGCAAAAAAAAAGACGGGTTTATCATTTTCTGGAAAAAAAATAAAGCTGAGATCACATGTTTGCAAGAAATAAGGATAAGGCAGTGACAGTAAATATCTAAAGAATTCAAAATTAGGTCAAGAATTTTTCTCCTTAGCAGCTAATAAAAAGAAAGGTGTTGTGATATATGTAGACAGAAAATATGAAGCGAGACAACTATTTAAAGATAATGAAGGCCACTTGATAGGCCTAGAAATTAACATTGCTGGGATGGAGATGTATTTGATCGTTATTTATACCCCATTAGAGAATAAACAGAAATTTTTTTAAAAGACTTCAAGAGGAGATGGGAAAATTGGAAAAAGGGACTATAATTATCACAGGAGACTTTAACGGAGTAATGGATGGTAGACAAGACTGATCAGGAATGAATAAAGAGAAACAAGGTAGACTACCAAAGGTCTGCTTTGAATTAATGGAAGAATTCAACTTGGAAGATCTGTGGACTACAATGTACCAATCGGAGAAGGGATACATCTTTCATTCGGATGCCCACAATACGATGTCGAGGATAGACATGTTCTGGATATCAAAAAATCTGGTTTCCAAAATTCGATGTATGGAGATAATACCAAAAATAATTTCTGATCATAATCCTATAAAAATGAGTATGACTGTACCCAGGAAGACATACACTTGGAGATTAAAAGATAACTTGTTAAAGGATGAAAGATTTGTGGAGAAAATTCACAATTTATTAGATTCACAATAGTATTAGATTATACTTTAAAGAAAACAAGAAAGAGAAAACTAAGATGAGTATTATCTGGGATGCATTTAAAGCAACACTCAGGGGATTACTATTACAAAGAGGGGCGGAGATGGTTAAAAGTAAGAGACAAAAGAATCAAGAACTCTTACAAAAGCTAAAAATACAAGAAGACAAATTAAGAGAAAAACCCCAAAATCTAATTCTACAAAAGGAAATAGTGTTAATAAAGAAGATCAACTCAGAAATGGTCGAGGGGATAGGAGCTAAACTAAGAAGAATTAAGCAGAAACAATTTGAATGTGCAAATAAGACAAGGAGGTGGCTGTCATATAAACTGAAAAAAGAAAAAGACAGAAAAGCAATCACGAAAATTAAAACTGGAGGGAAATTATTGACAACACAAAAAGATATAGAAAAAGTGTTTCTTGAATTCTACTCCTCACTATATAAATCACACATCCAAGAAGAAGGCTGGGAAAAAGAGTTGGTGGATTACATGAAAGAAAATAAATTTACTATGGTAAGGGAACAACAAAGATCTTGTTTAATAAAACTATTCGATGAAGAGGAATTAATGGCAGCCATTAAAAATCTTAAGAAAGGAAAAGCACCAGGACCAAATGGCTTTACGGATACATTCTATAAAACCTTTGAGAAGGAAGTAGCATCACACTTATTGGAAGTAATAAATAAAATTCAAACAGAGGGTATGCCTGAAACATGGAAGACAGTTAACATTGTAGTGATACCAAAGGAGGGGAAAGATAAAACCGACGTCAAAAACTATCACCCGATTTCGCTGTTAAATGTGGACTACAAAATATATGCTACTATGATAGCTAACAGGTTGAAGATGGTATTAAAAGAAATTATTCATATAGATCAAAACGGTTTTTTACCAGGTAGATCACTGTCAACTAACATACGGAATGTAGTAAACATACTGGAATTCCTGGAAAAAAACAATGAAAGGAAAGCAGCGATAGTCTTTGCAGATGCGGAAAAAGCATTTGATAACGTTAACTGAAGCTGTTTGACTCAGACGATTAAAGAAACAGGATTTGGACAATTTATATCAGCAAATATAGAAAGAATATACATAGAACAAAAAGCGCATATTATAATAAATGGTGAGAAGACATCGGAAATAAAGATACAAAAAGGGACTAAGCAGGGATGTCCACTGTCTCCGCTGTTATTTATTGTAGTTTTGGAGGTCTTAATGAATAAAATTAGAAAAGATAAGACAATTCAGGGACTGAAAGTAAAAAATCAGGAATACAAGGTTATGGCATTTGCTGACGATCTTGCTATAGTATTGGAAGATCCCCTGGAGAATATAGATAAATTAATGAAGACTATTGCTGAATTTGGGAAATACGCGGGCTTTAAGATTAATAAGGAAAAAACTTTAATACTATCAAGAAACATTATGAAAAAAGATGAAGATATTTTGGAAAGACTATCGGAGTGTAAAATTGAAAAAAAAAGTGAGATATTTGGGCATTTGGATCTCAAATAGAAGCCCAGACCTATATGACAATAACTATAAGAGAACGTGGGGGAAAATAAAAGAAGAATTAGATAAATGGAAAAAATTGAATCTATCATTGCCGGGCCGTATAGCTACAATAAAAATGTCTGTGCTTCCCAAATTAATGTTCTTGTTCCAGAATTTACCAATCCTAACAAATGATAAGCCATTTAAAATCTGGAAAAGAGATTTGAGTGATTTTATTTGGAACGGACAAAAACCAAGAATAAAATGGCAGACACTGATGGAAAGAACCGAAAGAGGAGGGACGGCCTTGCCTGACTTTAATTTGTACTATAGAGCATATGGACACTTGAATGGATTAAACTGAAAGACATTAAATTATTAACGTTGGAAGGAGCCGGATTGAGATTGGGCTGGCACGCTTATCTGGGATACAATAAAGCAGTAGTACATAAAGACTTTAACAACAATATTGTCAGGAAAGCTCTGTTACAAAATTGGAAAAAGATCCAACTGTTACAGTCATCCCTTCACATTCGCGGGGGTTAAGGGCAGCCAACCCCCGTGAATGTGAAAAAAATGCAAATAAGAAATGAGCCTGCCGGCGAGTGGTTTTCTGTCCCAGTCCCTTCCCAAGGCAGCGAGGACCTTCCTGAGAAGCCCCTGGCTGCCTTGGGAAGGGAGTGGGGTGTAGCTCAAGTGCGCCAGCTGGTTCCCACCCCCCCTTCCCAAGGCAGCGAGGAGCTTCCTGAGAAGCCCCTGGCTGCCTTCGGAAGGGAGTGGGGTGTAGCGCGAGCACGCCAGCTGGGTCTTACCCCCCCTTTCCCAAGGCAGCGAGGAGCTTCCTGAGAAGCCCCTGGCTGCCTTCGGAAGGGAGTGGGGTGTAGCGCGAGCGCGCCAGCTGGGTCTTACCCCCCCTTCCCAAGGCAGCGAGGAGCTTCCTAAGAAGCCCCTCGCTGCCTTAGGAATGGAGTGGGGTGTTGAGCGGGGGGGCAGGCAGCTTTCCGTGAATGATCAAAACCGCGAATGTGAAAATCGCGAATGTGGAGGGGCAACTGTATATTACAATAAACTGCCAAGGTGGCTGTCGCCAGCTGAAGCTTTTTTCGGTAGATGGGGACAAGCAGGAAGAATAAATAAATAGATTACATATGCAGATTTAATTAAGAAAAAAGGAGATGGAATGATAGTAATTAAAACAAAGGAAGAATTGAAGGAGGAAGGATGGGATGTAAACTGACTGATACATCAGCAATTAAATAATAGATTCAAACAAAACAAAGAAAATATGGGCTTTCTGGAAGAACAGACAGAAGTGCATAAGATATTATGGGGAGAGGAAAAGAAGAAAATAGCTAAACTTTATAACTTATTTCTGTCCAGACAACTCGAGGCAGAGACGGTGAGGGAAACAATGGTTAAATGGACGAGAGATGTTGGTGAAGTAATAAATATGGAAGAATGGGAAACACCTTGGAAACAAACAAAAAAGTTTACGGCGTGTCAAGCACTGAAAGGAAATTATCTTAAAATGAGTAACTGCTGGTATCTAACTCTGGTAAAGTTATATAAAATATTTGGAACAAAACAAAAAGCATGCTGGAAATGTGAGAAAGCAATAGGTACAATAATGCGCATGTGGTGGCAATGCCCGATCATGCAGAAGTACTGGAAAAAAGTACATTTAATAGTACAGAAAATACTTAACGTGCAATTTGAACTCAGCCCCAAACTGTATGTATCTATTGAATATCACATCGATGATAGAAAAGGAAGTTGAGAAGAAACACTGGAGAATGCTACTATATATTTGTACATCAGCGTGCTTGAATGCCGCTATAAAATGGAAGAGCAAAGAAATGCCGCAAATAGATGATTGGTTAAGACAAAGCTCTAGAGATGAGAGATAATGACAAACTAACACATATACTGAGCAAAAAATCAACTGAAAAACTGGAAATGGAATGGTCCCCACTAACTAACTATTGTAAAAAAAAAGATGGAATGTCAGCAAGAGTGCAGAGGTTTAGGAAAGAAAAAGAGATACAAAGAAAGATGAGTTATGTAACATTAGTGGCAATAAGGGTGAAAGGGAGGAAGGAGTGAGTAACAAACTATTAGCTGACAATAGAAGGCACGATTAAAGTTGTAAAAGGGAGATAGTGTAAATTAACCAGGTTGAAAAAATCTTTGAGTTATTTTACAAAGGAAGTCAGTTGATTTTAATATATAGAATTATAAGATTTGTGTGAAGGATATGAACTGGAAATAAGCAGTGGATGATGTATAATATTTTTTTATGAATAAAAATTATAATTAAAAAAAAAACAAAAAACAAAATGACCTGGATAGACTGGAGAGCTGGGCCAAAGCTAACAAAATGAAATTCAATACGGAGAAATGTCAGGTACTGTACTTAGGGAGAACAAATGAAATGCATAGATATAGGATGGGGGAGACCTGGCTGAACGAGACTACGTGCGAAAGGGATCTAGGAGTCCTAGTAGACCACAAATTGGAACATGAGTCAACAGTGTGATGCGGCAGCTAAAAAGGCCAATGCAATTTTGGGCTGTATCAATAGACGTATAGTATCTAGATCAAGGGAAGTAATAGTGCCGCTCTATTCTGCCTTGGTCAGACCTCACCTAGAATACTGTGTCCAGTTCTGGGCACCACAATTTAAAAAGGATATTGACAAATTGGAGCGTGTCCAGAGAAGGGCGACTAAAATGGTAAAAGGTCTGGAAACCATGCCTTATCAGGAGAGACTTAGGGAGCTGGATGTTTAGCCTGAAAAAAAGACGGTTAAGGGGCGATATGATAGCCCTGTTTAAGTATTTGAGGGTGTGTCACGTTGAGGATGGAGCAGGCTTGTTTTCTGCTGCTCCAGAGACTGGAACACAGAGCAATGGATGCAAGCTCCAGGAACAGAGATTCCACTTCAACATTAGGAGGAACTTTTTGACAGTAAGAAATGTTCGGCAGTGGAATGCACTCCCTCGGAGCGTGGTGGGGTCTTCTTCCTTGGAGGTCTTTAAACAGAGGCTGGATGGCCATCTTTCAGGGATGCTTTGATCGTGATTTCCTGCGTGGCAGGGGGTTGGACTGGATGGCCCTCATGGTCTCTTCCAACTCTACAATTCTATGATTCTATTCTCTCTGGCTTTTCTTCGCAAACGAAGATTCAGGAAGGACTCGTCCCGCGCTTACTGCAAACGCGCTGATGACTAAAAAGGCCAATCCGAGATAAACAAGTCCAGTTGCAGAAAGCATAGCAGAAGGTCTCCTTGGGTGATGTTTCCGGGTTGTGATTCTTTCTGTGTTGTCGTTTTTCTTCAAGACTTGTTTGTCGTGAGTTCTCAAATAAGGCTGCAGCATTGTGGATAGTGCGTCTCCATGCCTCCCGATGTGAGGCCAGGGCGGACCATTGTTGGTGATCAATTTGGCCGAGCCTGAGAAGTTGTTTCAGGGAGTCCTTGTATCGCTTTTTTGGAGCGCCCCTCTTACGATGACCTGTGGCAAGTTCACCGTAGAGTACTATTTTTGGGAGGTGATGGTCCTCCATCCTAGAAATGTGCCCTGCCCAGCACAGCTGTGTTCTCAATATCATGGCCTCAATGCTTGCTTGATCCCTGCTTGCTCAAGGACAGGAACATTCTATGATTCCAGCATTCCATAACTTTGGCTATGCTAGCAAGGGCTGCTAGGAGTTGCAACCCAACAACATCTGGAGGGTCACATGATTCCCACCTCTGTATTTAAATTCCAACAACATCTGGAGGGTCACATGATTCCCACCTCTGTATTTAAATTCATCCTCAGCACTGCACAGAAAGCTCTAGTGGAAGACCCTGTCACAAGCCACCACAAATTACTTTCTACTGAACACATGCCCTGACTGCGCCCAAAATATTGGCATACACAGACTGTTTTCCTTGTTTCTATAGGGTTATCACATGCTGAAGTATAGTGGCAGGGCAGCTGGAAGGTTCCGCTTTCCGTGCTGCCTTACTGCATGACACTGTTGTTCTTTTGGTGTTCTACTTTGGCATGCGATAAGCCTTCTAGATGCTAAACAAGAAAAAGAAATGTTTTCCAGATAAATAATTCTTTCTTTTTTTAAATGAGAAATTCCACCTACAAAGGTGAATAACAGCAGAACACCTTAGTGGTTCTCAAACAGAAAGCAGCACTCATCCTATTGTTTTGAACTCAAGGCATGTTGACCAGGGCAATCATGAGCTACAAGGGTGGGGGGGGTGGAGGAAGGAGAAGTTTTGCAAGAACCTGTAATCATTTTCAGCCACCCACAAACTAGTTTCCATTTGAAATCTTTCTCCATTTGCTTCCATAAGACCTTGTGATATTTTGGCATGCCACACAGTCAACTCAGCCCTTGGATTTTTGCAATATAAAATAATCCATTACTAACATGAAACAACCATGTGATTGGTTGTAGATACACATGGTCAGTTACTGGTATTTTAAAAACAGTAACAGCAACAGCAGCAACTACTATTTGGGCATAGTAATGCTCTTGCAGCTGTTTCAGCCAGGAAGATTTCCAATATTGTGACAATACGAAACTCCCAGCACCCAAGCCATGGATTTTTAGGACTCTCGATACCACCAACTTCAGTCAGAAAACCTGAGCCAGTAGGACCTGTATGGGTGGTCAAATGACTTCTACGAACAGTCAAAAATAACAAACAAGCAACTCCTGCCTTGGTATTCTTTTTATCTGCCTCTTGGCTTTTGATTCTGAGTCACTAGAGGGCTATGTTTTCATGCTTTTAAAGAGTAATGTCTTTGAGAAAACACCAATGAAATCTCCCTAGCTGGCAATGCTGCAAGAGCACTGAACCACCACTCTTAGCTCTGTCTTGCTCTTTCCACACATAGCCCTCATCACTGAAGTAATCCAAGAATCTGAAGAAAGCGATGGAGGCAGACACAACAAAATCTTCGTAACATTGTAACAATAGTTTTAAACTAAACCCTAGACAGCACAAAAGCTAACAGGCATCAGTGCTTTTGTTGCCGAAGCGGGGCGTGTGTGTGTCTTTGCTGTCATTCTTGCAGCACAGCCAAAGATGTAACCTGCTGGAAATGAAAAGCTTGTCTGTAGGAAGTAAAACTCCCAGGTACAAGGGCTGACGTAGACTCATCCCTTCACCGAAATCCCTTTCCCAATGTCTCCATGGCCCAAGATCAGCCTTCAGATTATCCTTGGCTGCGCAAGAGTGCCGACAGCTGACATCACCAGGCTACAAGACTCTTGCCCAGAAATCCACTCTGCCAATTGCATCAGTTTTTCAGGCAACAGTTCAAAGCCAAGCATGTCACGAAAGTCATATTCAGGCAATTAAAACTTCACAGAAATCCCAAGCTACATATAAATATTAATCTCTTATTCACCAAACAGAGAGCCCATGCCAATTAGTTTCTAAGTTTACAAACATGTGAGTACAAGACTGATTAATGGGTGAATTGCCATGTTACTTCTTTGTAATAACGTACATCCCCTGACCACAGAGGACTCTGCTTCCATTGAGCTACATATAGGGATTTCAAAAGCCAGAAAGTGTTGTGGGGCAATCTTTGGGCACAAAACCAAAACTAATTACATTGCTTACTATAGTTCTTAACATAACGGGTCTAGAAAAATCTCCTGAAAGTCTCCAGAAAATAGTCTGTCTCTTGCCAGGCTATACATATTCCATGATTTCAGCATGTAAGCACTGCCTCCATACCTAAGCTAAAATCTTTTGCAGTTACACAAACACTGCTCAATAATTAGAGGGACTAAAACATACATAACTGTATCCAGGATCACAGCCTCAGAATGATATTCTGCCAGTACATGACACATGCTGACTACCTAGAAAGTATGCACCCCTTTAAAAAAATGCCTCTTCGTTTTGTCCTTAGGACAAAAAACAAAACAAACACTGAAAACCATATATTGTCAAATAAAACAATTTTTACTTTTTATAATTTATTTTTTTCCAAATAAAACAATTTTATTATGATTTCCTTCCTCAGGTATGTGTGTGTATCTGCCTTCAAGTTGCCTATCAACTTATGGCAACCCCATGAATTTCATTGGGTTTTCTTAGGCAAGGGGTACCTGTACTTGTGGTTTTGCCAGTTCCTTCATCTGAACTATTATTGTTGTTATTATTGTTGTTGTTGTTGTTGTTGTTGTTATTTCTTACCCGTCTCTCCCTATGGATCGAGGCAGGGAACAACTAATTAACATACAAAAACACATATCAGTTAAAACCTATATCAATTTAAAAGAACAGGTAAGACAGACATTTTAAACCAATCAATACCCAGTTTAAAATTCACAATTTAAAATCATGTGGATAAGCCTGTCAGAAGAGACTGGTCTTTAATGCTGCTTTAAATTCTGACAGCCTATTCAGCTGTCGTATCTCTTCTGGAAGGCCGTTCCACAGTCTAGGGGCAACTAAAGAAAAAGTCATCTGGGTGACAGTTGCCAACCTAGTCCTAGCTGGCTGGAGTAAATGTCCCCCAGAGGACCTAAGTGTACGGGGCAGATTATGCAGGAGAAGGCAATCTCGTAGGTAACCTGGACCCAAACCATGTAGAGCTTTAAAGGTAATAACCAACCCTTTGTACCTTGCCCAGAAACTAATTGGCACCCAGTGGAGTGATTTTAGTATTGGTGTGATATGGTCATTCCTGGATGTACCAGTGACTAATCTGGCTGCCGTGTTTTGGACCAATTGAAATTTTCGAACTTGGTACAGAGGTAGCCCAATGTACAGTGCATTGCAAAGGTCCAGCCCTGAGGTTACCAGTGCATGCACTACCATCTTTAAGTATTCCAACGTTAGGAAGGGGTGCAGCTGGTGTAACAGCCGAAGCTGGTAGTAAGCACTTTTGGCCATCGCATCTATCCCAGCTGTGATTTGGAATGATAGATCCAGAAGCACTCCCAGGCTGCAAACACAGTCTTTCAGGGGGAGTGTAACCCCATCCAGGACTGGTTGACACATCTCCAAACCTAGGTTAGGACCCTTGACAGTCAGCACCTCCATCTTGTCTGGATTCAGCTTCAATTTGTTTCTTCTCATCCAGCCCATTACCTCCTCCAGACATTCATTCAGGAGAGTCACATTATTGTTAGTTGAGGCTGTTTTTGAAGGCATGGAGAAATATATTTGGGTGTCATCAGCATACTGATAGCACCCTGCCCCATGCCTCCAGATGATCTCTCCCACCAGTTTCATGCAGATATTGAATAGCATTGGGGATAGAATAGCACCTTGTGGGATGCCATATAACAGCTCCTTTTTTTGAGGAGCACCTATCCCCAAGCACCACCATCTGGAACCTGCCTCAGAGATAGGACCGGAACCACTGAAGCACAGGGCCTCCAATTCCCAAATCCTCCAGGCATTCCAGAAGGATACCATGGTTGATGGTATCAAATGCCACTGAGAGGCCCAAAAACACCAGCAGGGACACACTCCCCCTGACAGTGCTCAGGTGAAGATCATCCACTAAGGCGACCACAGCTGTCTCAACTCCATATCCCGCTCTGAAGCCAGTTTGAAATGGGTCTAGATAACTTGTATCATCCAAGACCGCCTGGAGTTGGGAGGCAACTGCCCTCTCATCACCTTGCCCAGAAAAGGGAGATTTCATACTGGTCTATAGTTGTTTACATCCAAGAGATCCAGAGAGGACTTTTTTAGAAGCAGCTGTACTACCACTTCTTTTAGCTAAGATGGAAAACTTCCCTACCTGAGTGATGCATTGATAATATATTGTAATTGGGATCTAATTGTATCTTCTTCCTGAACAACCAGCCAAGGACAGGAATCGAGAGGACAAGCTGTCTTCCTTACCTGCCCCAGCAGCTTATCCACATCAGTGGTACTCACCAGCTGAAACTGACCCAGTATAATCCTACTCACAGAGTTGCTGGACACCCCATTGTCAAGTTCTGCTATAATGACAGCATCTAAGTCAGCTCTTATCCAAGAGATTTTATTTGTGAAGTGATCGTTAAAAGCATCACAGTGAACTTCTGATGACTCTAGAATGGGATTTAGGGGAGAGGGTGTCTGAGTTAAACTTCTCACCACCCTGAATAGTTTGGCTAGGCACGGATTCGCAGACGCAATACATACAGAGAAGGCAGCTTTCTTCGCCGCACATGTTACCACCTTATAGGAACAAGATGTTTTCTATATCATGTCTTCTCGAACATAAGTCGAATTTTCCACCATCTGTGCTCTAGTTGTTGTACTTCCTGTTTCCGCTCCCTGAGGTGCCCTGTATACCAAGGAGCCTGATTAGTCAGGTCAGAGAGGACATTTGGGACTGATCGTGTCAACAGCCATAGTCAGATCTTGATTCCATCTATCGACCAGGGCTTCAACAGGATCGCCAGTGGTAACAGCCATAAAACCCTCTAAAGCTTTCTGGAATCCTAAAGGATCCATTAGCCTTTTGAGGGCAGATCATCTTAATAGGTCCACCACCCCTGCAAGGACAGATCGTAGCCATTATACTAATTCTGACTAGAAAATTATCTGTCCATGACAACTCGGAGGTATTAATCACCTCCGCCCACAGATCCCTATGCTCCGAAATAACAACAGCATCAAGGGTGTGACCTGCTGAATGTGTGGGCCCTGAGACCAGTTGGAATAGGCCCATCTTTGTCATGGATGCCATGAACTCTCAAGCTGCACCTGACAGACTAGTCTCAAATGGGAATGGTGGAAATAAAGCCTGCTGGCTGTGTCTCTACAAAGACAGCTGGTGCTTCCTTGGAGCAAGGTGGCTAGTCCCACAGGTAAGGCAGTTCTTACCAACACCAACAGCACCTGGTATTTGTTGATGGCTTCCCATTCAAGTACTAACCAGGCTGACTCTGCTTCCAAGATCAGATGGGATCTGGTACATTTAGGTATTTAAGCCCCTCTTCCTTCTAGAGCTCTCATTTGTAATACAATAGAATTTACAATCTATCACTTAAGCCTTTCTTATAAAATAAATCTCAAAAAGCTAAAATCTATGACCAGGTCACTTAGGATAACATTTAATGCATCTGCTAAACTGCATAATCTCTTTACAAATTACACAAAAGTACAATATACAAACAAAAGCCAAACACCACAAGTGCCTATCATGAGATTAAACACAAGAAACTTTCAACCTGCCTTGAAGCCTCCTCTACTTTTGGAGGTTATCTAATACCATTTCCTTATTCTATATAATACAGCATTTGTGTTCAGGAATCTATGTTATTCCACTTCAAATTAAAACATATACAAGACAAGTTTCCTTCTTTGCTATCTCAGGCACAAAAAAAAACGGAGACCCCATAATGGAAGATTTATAGCATTAATAGGAATATAGTATCTAGATCAAGGAAGTAATAGTGCCACTGTATTCTGCTTTGGTCAGACCTCACCTGGAATACTGCATCCAGTTTTGGGCACCACAATTCAGGAAGGATATTGAGAAGCTGGAACGTGTCCAGAGGAAGGTGACCAGGATGGTGGGAGGTCTGGAAGCCATACCCTATGAGAAGCGGCTTAGGGAACTGGGCATGTTTCGTCTGGAGAACAGAAGGTTGGGAGAGGGCACGATAGCCATGTTTAAATATTTGAAGGGATGTCATACTGAGGATGAAGCAAGCTTTTTTTCTGTTGCTCTGGAGACTAGGACATGGAGCAATGGGTTCAAACTACAGGAAAAGAGATTCCACCTAAACATTAGGAAGAACTTCCTGACAGTAAGAGCTGTTTGGAAGTGGAATACACTACCTCGTAGTGTAGTGTAGTCTTCTTCTTTGGAGGTTTTTAAACAGAGGCTGGATGGCCATCTGTCAGGAATGATTTGATTAGGTATTCCTGCATGGCAGGGGGGTGGACTGGATGGCCCTTGTGGTCTCTTCCAACTCTATGATTCTATTATTTCAGCAAGAGTAAAATCACTGAAATATAATCGGGCAAGAAGTTCAATTCTATCATATATGGGGTTTTATCACAATAAAGGTGTTAATTAGGTTACTAATACCAAGTTGTTTAATATTATGATCAACACTGCTTTGTGACAGGCAATGAGGCTATCCTACACAAGTTTAAGCCTTAACCCATTTAAACCTAATTGTTACAGTCTCAATTTTGTATTTATTTATTTATCTATCTATCTATTGCATTTAATTTCTATCTGATCTCAATACTTATGGTTCCACACTCGCATATAAACAGATCTGGCAACTTAGGATAATACCAAATGTATCTGCTGATTTGGACTGTGCTCCACAAAAATGTATGACATAATAAACTGGACCAGATTCTTCATTGCTTTCAAACTGAAAGATATCCAAGTATTATGGTCAATAAAGTCAGTTTCTCCAGATTTGTAAACAATATAGTAATGAAAATGTATAATGATCTGTATTAACAGCTCAAGAAGCCAGAACTCAGCACAATGAACTGAAAATAACACTACTCCTCTCCCACCTGTTATGTGTGCTTAGGTATTTCTTTGGTAATATTCAATTCTCTTCAACAATCTCTCACTAATTTTAAACAAAATGCTTCTATAACAAACTGAATCACATTTCTTTTATTAATGGTTTGGAATTGATTGAATTTGACACTGTTGTTCCTTATGACAAAATCAACTGATGTTCTGGAGTTCCCCAAACTAGTTTGTCCCATATTATAAACATCCCTTCTCTTTTATTTAATGAGACAGAAACTCAGCAAATTTTTGTTAAAGGATTACAAATTAGCAGTACCAGCAACAATATTAAATTATTTAAACTTGAACCTTTCTCAATTATTCCTTATTTAGAAGTAAAATATATCGTAAGATAATTTATATTTGAGTTAATAACCAAGTTTGATTTTATCTAGCTTAGTACATGATATGAATTCAAGTTGATTTGGATATTACTCTGGGTACAATCCCCTCCCCCAAACACAAACACCCCATCCACAATTTTATTTGTACAGTATATTCTAATGAGCTTAGGTAAATTTCCTACTTAAGCTTACTAACAGATTACCATATCATGGTGCCATATTATAGACAGAACCATAGAGCTGGAAAGTACCTCAAAGGTCATTTAGTTGAACTGATTGTCAATGTAGGAAAGAACAGTTTGTTTCCTTTAACTGGGTTAAATATTTGAATATTTTTACTGTTTAATGTTTTCAACCTATAAATAGCTTATTTTAAAAATATTTATAATTTTATATTGATACATATAATATTTAAAATGTAATTTTCACTTTAGTATTGTTTTAAAAATGTTGTTAGTCTCCTTGAGTCCCACTGGCGGGAGAAAGGCAATATATAAATGAATATAAACCATCATCATCTATTGAGTGTTTGTTGATCATGTTTCTGTCTCAAGCCTAGCTTCAGCATATCTGAGTCAGACTTCCTAGGAGGAGGAAGGGAAGTGATATCCCAGCCCACAGATACTGAAGGCACTACAGTAACTGATGATGCTCTATGAGCCATTTCCATGGAGGAGCTCACTCCTGAAGGTGCCAGTTCAAAGAGGACTAGTGTCAACATTGGTCTTTAAGGGTTTGGGCTTAAAAAAATTATTCCATGATTTTTTTGAAGGTGAAGACCAGCATTTTCGTATGTGATGAAGACCCATTTGTGTGAGGCACAGAAGCCACGAAGAGGAATCCATGACTACATCATCCTTAGAGCTTGGTGATCCAGCATCTGCTTAAAAACCTCTAATGAAGGAAAGACTGCAACCTTCAAAGAAGCCCTGCTGAACAGCTTGTATTGGCAGGAAATTCTTGCTAAAATTTAGAGTAAAAAATATTACTGTAATTTGAATCTGTTTTGGTCCTCCAATTTAGAGCCACAGAAAATAAGTTTCTTCTACCATTTGTAGATAGAAGCCCTTCAAATACTTGAAAATGGCAACTGTATTACCTCTTCTCCCAATTTAAGACACTCATCTCCTTTAAAACTTTTCTTGCAGTACTTTCCCTCACCATCCTGCCCCACTGACTTTGAAATATATTGATATCAGCTTGTCAAAATCTTTCAAATCATGATGCTCAGAACTGAACACAGTATTCCAGGTAAGATTTGACCAAAGCAAAACAGTACTATTATTTCTTGCAATCTTGATTTTATACCTCTGTTTTGTTCATGTGTGCCTTCAAGTCATTTCCAACTTATCATGACCCTAAGGTGAACCTATCTTTTTTTTGGGGGGGGGGAGATTAATTCAGAGGGGGTTTGCCTTTGCCTTCTTCCTCTGAAGCTATGTGACTTGCCCAAGATTACCCAGTGGGTTAATGGAGCCTATAACTGCACATGTCTTTTCAGGTGCCACACTGCAATCCCAGGTAAGCCTGTGATCTATCAAAATCCCCAGAACAGGGGCAAACAACAAATTGCAAGCACCCCACCTGATTTCTTCATCCTGCATCACCCCTGCTGATTTTGCTGGCAAGTTCCTGAATTGCACTTCTCCACAGACTTTGTTTCAAAGCAAAATGGTGGCTTCCTCTCCCACTCTTCCCACTGAAATGCCAAACTGCAGCAGCAGGTGGATGTGGGCTCCCAAAAGTTCAGAGGTGGCAATGCAGGCCTCCACCCAATTAAAGCTGCTCACATCTGCCCTAGATCTTTCTTCACATGTACTTCTGTCAAGATATATTATCATCCAATCCTTAGTGCACATCATTGTTCTTATATGACTAAAAAAAGATATTCACGTTTGACTCCACTGAAAATCATTTTGTTAGTTTTGGCCCAGTGTTGATTCTCACCGTAATCCTCTTCAGTCTTGTTTCTGTCATTCAGAATCATAGAATCTTAAGAGTTGGAAGGGACTGCAAGGATCATCTAGTTTGACCCCCTGCCACTGTGCTTCATCTGCAAGTCTGATAAGCATCCACTCTACCTCTTAATCCAAGTCATTTATAAAGATATTAAACAGTTGACCAAAGAAAGAACCTTGCAACCTCTCCATTGTCATTTCTCTCCATGGAGATGAGCCATTTATAAGTGCTGTTTAGGTACATTCCATCGACCACATACAAATCCACCTCACAACAGCATCTTCTAGCACAGTACTGCTCAAAAGTGGTGGTCCACAGACCTAAGCTAATCCCCAAGCCATTCACTTCCAGCCCACAGTGAGTTTGCAGGAAAGAAAGCAAATATAATAATAATACTATGGCAAAAACATGGTACTAGTTCTTGGCACATTGGTGGGGGGGGGAGGCCAAATTATATAGTTTGAGAAGCACTGTTCCAGTATACTTTTTACCAACTGAAATCGAGATATACATATTACGTCCACAGTATTCCATTTACTAGGCTAGTAATTCTATCACGGGAGCCAGTGTGGTAGACTGTGAATCTAGAGATCAGGGTTGGAATCCCACCATGGAAACCCACTGGGTGACCTTGGGCAAGTCACACTCTCTCAGCCTCAGAGGAAAGCAAGGGCAAACCCCTTCTGAACAAATCTTGCCAAGAAAATCCCATGATAGCTTTTGCCTTAGGGTGCCATAAGTCAGAAATGAATTGAAAGCACACAACAACAATCCTATCACATAAAAATGGTAGGGTTAGTCTTGCCTAAACTATGTGAGTTCTTTGCGATCATAATGTGTTTTACTAAATGCTCACAGACTAACTACTTAATCATTTGCTCTAAAACTTTTCCAACTTCAAACTGACCACCTGGCATATTCAATATGAGATTATTTTCCAGAAATAGATGTACTTTTTAAAATCTCATGCATTCTGGGTGCTAGCCCTATTAGCTTCACAACTAACAGGTCTATGCATGTGTAATTTCCAAAGGTATTTTTAAAAAAATTAATATAAACATTTTTGTCTTAGGAAGTCAGTTCTTTTAGGGTTTTTTCAAAGGGTGGGATTATTAAAGGCCAAAAATATTTCTGGGAAGTATCAGTTTGGGGATATAATGCTACATAAATTTACCTACAAATAAGCCCCTGTGAAGACAATGGAACTTATTTTTTTAATAACCATACATGGGAATATGCTGTAACTCATTTCATAAGCAAAGCTTAATCCATACTTTTATATAATAACCAAAACTGTTGAAATTTGGCAACCACAGTCATTCCTTGATATATACAGTTTCCAAACAATCCTTTTGTGTATTTTATTTCAAATTACTCACAGTGCTTTTTTTGTTGATAGGTGAAATCTAAGCAGCACGTCTCATGGTAATGTTAACAAACCCTTGAGGTGACTAAGTATGATACCTCATTTAAGACATTGGTGGTGAACCCTTGGATCTCTAAGTGTTTTGAGCTGACATTTCTACATTCCCTTCCCTACGCTGGGTAGGACTGATGGAAGTTGTAGGCCAAAACACCTGTAGGACCAAAGGTTTCCCACCCCTAGTTTAAGAGAACTGATCCCCTTCTTTAAGACCACCATATGAAATTCAGTACGTTACTTGGGCAGATAAGTAAATTCACTCTCTTTTCATAATTTTGTTCTGACTGTACTCGTTTTAGGGTATTTTTTTTCTCATACCATTGAAATACTCAGAGAATATGCCTTTTTGAAGCTGTTTACTGTACCTCAATCAGTAAACCACATAGAAGGCAATTTAAACACAACATATATTTATTTTTATCATATTATCTTTGCCGCAAAGGGAAAAGCTATGAGTTTACCACAAGCTACAAAAATTCTAATCTTAAAAATAATTGCATTTATACTAACTTCTACTAACTGATCTGAGTATTATTTGCCTAAGAAACCCTATGAAATTCATCAGGTTGTCATATGTTGACAGGTGACTTGAAGGCACAAATACACACACATACACAACCTACCTGTACATTAAATTCTTCAGTTGGGAGGCATCTTGTGGATGCTCCTGCCATCTGCACTTCTTGGGGGTGGCAACTGCAGAATGCAGACCTGAGAACTTTGCCAGGTACCTCTCTTATTGTATTTTCAGCAGCAACAAAGACCTTTTCATGTTCTCAACCTTTGTGGATACAATTTTAACTTTGCTGACTATTTTACAATGCTTTTGAGATGTTGCGGCTTTTACATTTTGCTTCTATCAGGGATGGGCTGCATTTCCCACCACTGACTATGCTGGCTACAGTGCTGGGAGCTGCAGTCCAACAATAGCTGGAGGGTAGCATGATTACCACCCCTGATTTACATTATTTTAATCTTTTCTGTAGGAGCCAGTGGGGGTAGTGGTTTGAGCACTGGACTATGACTCTGGAGACCAGGGTTTGAATCCCCCCACTCAGCCATGGAAACCCACTGGGTGACCTTGGGAAGTCACATTCTCTCAGCCTCAGGCAAACACCTTTGGCAAAGGTTTTCCATGGGTTTTTTCCAGGCTATGAGGCCATGTTCTGGAAGAGTTTATTTCTGATGTTTTGCCTGCATCTGTGGCTGACATCTTCAGAGAATGGTTGGGTAGGAGTATGTGTGGGGTTTATATACTGTGAGCCCCTTGGCATATCTTACCAAGAAAACCCCGTGGTAGCCTCGCCTTAGGGTTGCTGTAAGTTGGAAATGGCTTGAAGCCACACAATAAAAAATCTTTCCTGTGAACTACATTGGGGATATGATGATGGCAGTACTAAAATATCTTAAATCAATAAGTTAATGTTACAGAAATTTAAGCACAAATCCCCTTAAAGAATTCCTATGATAGTATCACAACTACGTATACCGTACTGATGGTAGCTTGTTTAACTTAAGCCGTCTGATGGCTCACACTAAGACTCTAAACTATCTAGTCCGTGAGCTGCTCTTCGCTGATGATGCTGTCCTTGTTGCCCACACAGAAGCAGCTCTGCAGCGCCTAACATCCTGCTTCGCAACAGCTGCAGAGCTGTTTGGGCTGGAAGACAGCCTGAAGAAAACGGAAGTTCTTTACCAGCCTGCACCACAGGACGAACACCACCACCCCCACATTGCCGTCGGCAAATCTGTGCTTAAGTCCGTTCAGCAGTTCACCTACCTGAGAAGCACCATCTCCTCAGATGCCAAGATTGTCAAAGAGATCCATCACAGATTAGCAAAGGCACATAGCGCATTTGGAAGACTTTACAAAAGAGTCTGGAGTAATAAACACCTCAGGCGAAACACAAAAATCAGTGTGTATAGAGCCATTGTACTGTCTATTCTCCTTTACAGGTCTGAAACATGGGTCACCTATCGCCAACACTTACGACTCCTCAAACGCTTCCATTAGCGTTGTTTACGCACAATCCTAAATATACACTGGACTGACTATGTGACGAATGTTGCTGTCCTTGAGCAAGCAGGGATCACCAGCATTGAGGCCATGATATTGAGAACACAGCTGCGCTGGGCAGGGCATGTTTCTAGGATGGAGGACCATTGCCTCCCAAAAATAGTATTCTACGGTGAACTCGCCACGGGTCAGCTTAAGAGGGGCGCTCCAATAAAGCGATACAAGGACTCCCTGAAACAACACCTCAGGCTCGGCCAAATTGATCACCAACAATGGTCCGCCCTGGCCTCACATCGGGAGGCATGGAGACACATTATCCACAATGCTGCAGCCTTATTTGAAAACTCACGCCGAACAAGTCTTGAAGAGAAACGACAACGCAGAAAAAATCACAACCCGGAAACATCACCCAAGGAAACCTTCTGCTGTGCTTTCTGCAATCGGACTTGTCTATCTCGGATTGGCCTTTTTAGTCATCAGCACGCTTGCAGAAAGCGCGGGATGAGTCCTTCCTGAATCTTCGTTTGCAAAAAGAAGCCAGAGAGAGAGAGATCACAACTACGCAATCCAAAATATTATTTGGTATTTTAAAAAGTTATACTTTACAATTATATTGCTCATACCAACTCAGTCTCACTAGTATATATGTACATATATTTAATAGGAAAAATTTTAAGCAAATTTACTCAAGAACAAGTCCAATTAAACATACTTCGAAGGAAGTGTGCATGGGATTACATTCTTTTTTTTTTTTAATTTAATTTTTTATTTTTTTGCCATTTTGGAAGTCCATTTATTGGGGAAAGTTCCAGTTAAAGTGAACATAATAGGAATGCTTCTGATTTTATTCCAACTAACAAAGATGTCATGAATCATGTAATATAAAATATGTGCCCAAGGATCATGTGACCCTGCTGAACGAGGTGAGCTGTGGCACAGAGGGCTGAGAGGGAAGGGTAGGATTCTGACTATAAGCAATGCCTCTGTCCTATCCCATTACGCATTGGTCTTCCGCCTCCTTCCATGCCATACACACCCCATTCAGCAGGGCCCTCAATGTTTATTGTAGCTTTTATCAGGCAGGGGTGGTTGATATGAGGAGGAAGGGCAGGGAAGTCAGGTTCCATCAGTCCCATGATGTGCACTTGAAACTGGATTTATCCCATTTTTTTTTCTTAATTCCTTGGGCTATTCCCACCCAAAGTATAACTGGAACATAAGAAAACCCAGTAGATGCAGACTTAGCCATAGAAAACTTGGAAGTGAAAGAAACAACTATAAAAGACTAGTACCCAACACTTTGGGAAGCAAAACATCAAACACACATAGAATAATATTTATAGTACAAAATAACTGAATGAGATCAGCTGTGCTTCCTAGGTAATAGAAGAAGGTTAAAATTAGACCTAACCCTACTGGAGATGTAAGTCTCCCCCACCCCCCGCATTACACAAAAGATCATATGATTTCACACGTTATGGAGCTATCCAGTTTTTAAATGCTTTTGGCAGGAATTCAGTCATGGAAGAAATTATGTAACTCATTTGCCAAAATATATTCATTCCAACAGCTCATTTAGGCTACATTCCAGCAATCTAGTCAATTCCTAAACACCACAAGTGGTTTCTCCTCCAAGTACTGCTAACAGCTAAGTGCCTAATATTGATGGCCTGGAAATCCAAAATTCTCCCACAGAGTAACAAACGGTAGCAAGCAATATTTTAGGCAGCTATATACCAAACTTTTAGGTATACTCAAATCTGATGATAATACTGTACCTTGAAGCATATTGGAATGTTGCCTTAAAGAACCATTCTACAATGGTATCCTATCCATGAATTTATTATTATTATTATTATTATTATTATTGCTTTCCCAATCATTCAGTTATATATTATAAATGTAGAGATGGAAGGAGTAGGATTAGAAGGAGTGGCAATTGCAGTATAGCCTGTATCCTGAGGGATTTCATTACACAGTTTTTAAAGCAACAAAATACCTTACTAATTCACTATGCACATCCACCTGCTTCCTGCTCAGGGGGAACAATATGATCTTCTCTCCAAAAAGCCACTGCAAAGATCTTGGTCAGAATATGAGCTGTAATCATATGATAAAGTATAAAATAACATACTGCGGTTTCGGTTCCTGCTCTATTACGAGAGATTGGCACCATCTCCAGTTTGGCATTGTTGGGCAGGTTGGCAAATCTCCACTGAAGAGAAAGATCCAGCACAGTCCTCTGAAATCTGCAAAAGCCCAATAGAAACTTTTTTTACCCAGAAGCTGCATCAGTCAATTTATCAATACATTATTTCAAGCAAAAACAGATTCTGTCAGTAATAACCATGGAATGCCAAGCCGTTATTTTGAAAAACAAACTATGGAAATAGAAGTTTTGTGTAGCAGTCACAGGTTGAGTCCTGGCCATCCCTGTGTTAACCTAAGAGGTGGGGGGGTGCTTTAGAGCCCCAGCTGTTATGCCCAAAATCTCTATTATTATCTGGAAGGAATTATTAGCTCAAACAGAAGCCTGTGAGAAGAGGGTAACTTCAGGGATCTTTTCACCTATGTATACCAGTGTTAACTGTAGACAGCACTCCAGTTAAAGTGAAATAAAGCATTTTTATTGGAAATAACACAAAGGATATACTAGCATACAAAACATACACTCTTAAGTACCATACAAGGCTATTGGAAATAGAGGCAGGGAGGTTAGGTAGAAAGAGGTCCAGGAAGATAAAGTTATAGTTACCAGTCTTGAAGAGAAGAGTTCCATGCAAAGAAGATGCTCAGATGGGTATCTGAGGGTGACACAGATAATCTGGCAGAATGTCTGTGTCTGTCTGTGGCATACTTTACTACTGTTGGGGGACTAATATTTATATCCTATTTCATATCTTAAAGGGGTACTCTGGTTATGACAAAGCCTAGATGGCTTTTCCATGGGATAAACAAAATTCAACTGATTGCTTTAATTGCTGGGAGATAGAAATTGATGGGTTTGTGACAACCTCGGAAGACAGGAGGGGGTATAGGAGAGATTTCTGTAGCAATCAATTAAGGAATGATCACTTAATTGCTTGACCGAATCATTGCTGAAACACTCAGGACTGGAAAAAAGGATTAGCACATACCTCCTTAACTACTGTGTTTACTAAGGGGCTTTCCACATAGTCCTAACTTGGGTTTTCTTACCATTATATTTCTAGATGCATCCCATGTCACTTTGACCTCCAACTGACCTTTGGTTTGCCCCAGCCAACCTGACCCTGAAAAGTGTCCAGTATTTCCAGTTATGAGATACAGTGGGGAGAGGGCAGTAGGGCATACTAACATCAGACTCTGGTAAGAGAACTGGAAAAGAACTCTGCCTGAGATTTCAAAGCGCTGCTATCAGTCACAGCAGGGACAGTACTGAGCAAGACATTCCAGCTTTGGGAAAGGAAAGTTCCAGGGCAAAAAGCTCACCAATCAGTAGGCCAACACATATTTGGCTTCACAAAGAATCAGTAAAAGTAAGAATTAAAATCTGTTTATGGAGATCATAGGTGTTACATGAGCTCAATCTCCCCAAGATTTGCTTCATTAGTTAAAACAGGCACACACTCCAAGGGTTCATTATGACTGCCTCTGCCAAGCATCCCTTCTTCACCTTTGACTTCATTCAGACAATCAGACCTTCCAAAGTTCATTGTGAACCCAGAAATCCCACTGTCCTTTGGAATTCAGGCAATGAGCAGAGATGTTTTGGCAAAAGAAGTGACTCCAACGTGTCATATAAAATCAGAGACAAAACCCTGCCATTCTCCCACATCCACTGTTTGTGCCAGAGGACTTCAGTGGAAAGGGCAGCAGGCAGCTAGTAAACAGAAACAACAGCTACCTTCCAGCCCACGCCATGACAGACTATTGATCCTTTCTCATAAAAATCAAAAGAAATATAACTGAAGTCTACTTTAAATATTATCACTGTATACAGGGGCCTAGAAAAGACTATGTAGAGGGCTTCCAGACAAGGCTTTCATTTGTACAATTGCCCTTCTTAAGGGATCCTGACAACATCTTCCATTTACAATCTTTTTGTGTTTCTTTCTGCTTGATCTATTCCCCCCTCACCCAAGAAAGGCCTTGTTAAAAAGAAAAAGACAGAATTACTGTATTATGTCTCTTGGCTGATAGAAGTAGAAGCCATCCAGGTAGAAATCCCTAGAAATACAGAGCAAATCATCAACTGACATGGAACCAAAGTGTCCAGCAATCAGACAACTTAGGCATAAACTTCCATTTCTCCATCACCCTTAGCCATTAACCACTGATACATATTTCTTCCTAAAATGTGTTGAACTTAAACAGAAGGAGTAGAAATACTAACACCCCATGATACTCAAGCTGCCTAATTAAGGTGGCTCTTTGAACCACTCTTCCTTTCAAGGATCAATCAACATACATTTGATTCTGGAACACAGCCTCCAAAGGCAAATACTGTACTGTACCACTGACTCTCACTGAGGGTTCCACACTGACTACAAAACATCAGAATGCCAAGCTGTAAACAAATTAATAGACCAGACTCACTTCAAATCATATTCATTGGGACTGAAACTCTGCTTCCTGCAAACTTCTTCCAGGACCTGAGTGGGGGAAAGGCAGCATGTTAATTGGAAATGTAGAGCTGTTTCTCATTCCAAAGGACAACTCATGAAGATCAGTTACTTGTTTTCTTTAACTACAGAATTTGCAATATATTCCTCCTTCTATGCAAGCAGAGGCCCTAATTTGTACTACCAACTGAAACTACATGAGGTGGAGATCCCTCCTCTGACAACTTTTTCCAACAAACTGATAACTATATTTATTTATTTGATAATTTATTAAAATATGTTTATCTTACCCTTTTATCGTGAGATCTCAGAGCAACAAACAGATAAAAAACAGTATAAAAATGTGAAGGAAAATATGTGTTCTGGGTTCACACCACAGACTACCCCCTGGATGTTAATACACTTCTGAAAAAAGTGGAAAGATTTGAATCAAAAGGTGGGTTGACTTTGGGACAAAATGGCCATGTCGAATTATGGCCATGCAAAAGTTCAATAGACTACGTTTAATTATTCTTTTTCAATATTCCATCGGGCCCTGTATAGTAGATAGTATAGTAGCTTAATTTAAAAGCATAATTAAATAATTTATTATGTATATTCATAGGCCTAAATCCAGTTATTAGCCCCCAACTATACTAGACCTACTGAATCAATGAGAACTTGGTATGTCAGCAGTTATACAAGTCCCATTGATTCACTTAGACCACAGTAAGAGGAGCAGGAAAGAAAGTTACTGTAACAAGATCTCACATTATTTTGATCAGATAAGAGAAAGCTAATAAATTACAAGGCCTAACCAAGAGACAAATACAGATTGCGTGGCATGGAAGAAATTTCAGCATTTGAATCAAGGGACTTCACAATTTTTTTACTTGCACCTGCCTCCCATCAGAAAGTTTTATTTTATTTTATCTCTCCATGTGTTTAGTACAGTGGTAATTGGGTGGTGGATTATGATTAAGTGGTCACTCTCTGGGAGCTTTCCAATAGAATTTGCAAGGGGTTTTGAATGCCAATAGCTTAACAACAGCAACAAGATGGCTCACACATACAATTTTTAAATGTAGCCTGCTGAGATGGAGCGGAGCACTGGGAGTGGATTTTTTAAGAAGCAATATAAATTCTGATACTAAAAGCAAAAGCATAATTTCAGCCAGGCCCACAGTGGCTCCCAGTTGATGTTTATCTACAAGTTTATGTCTCCTGAGGCACTGATTTTCACCTTTTCTGAGCTTAGTAGGCCTTAATATCCTAGTGACAAAGAGAGTAAATCCCAGAAGCCTATAGTCTGCCCACCGTGGGGACAGAAGTACATTTTCCGACCTCATTCGGGCTGCAACCCTTAAGACAGTGAGTGGCAAGTAGGCCCAGCAGAACTTGCCACCAAACTTTCAGCGGCCATTTCTGTTCCTCGCCAGGTACAAAAAGAGAGGGTATAGTCCACCCCCCTGAAAAGCGAACACTCTTCCACTGTACAGCACATTTTCTTTCCTGGCTTCAAAAACAACCAGCCCCCTACGGTTATCAGGGAGGGAGGGAGGGAGGGAGGGAGAGGGGGGCTGCCCCCCAGCAACTCCCTCTGCTAACCCCCACATTCCCCCAACCCCACTCCCCCTCGAAGCAGGAAAGCCTTTGCTGCCCTCCTCCCACCAACGAATATGGAGGCGAGAGGAACGGTGGGCAGTTAATGGGTCCTCTGCGCCAATCAAAGCAAGCGAGCGAATCCCACCCCCTTCCCTCGCCCCAGCGCCAATCAGAGCAGATGTAGCTTTGCGGGCTCCTAGGCCAGACCCACCTGGAGGAGCGTCGTGCTGGGGCCTACGCGCACCGTCACCCGCCTCCCGTTCGGGGCCAGCACCCAGACAGCGGAGGAGACCCCGGCTCCCGACATCTTCCCTCGCCGCCGCCGCCGCCTCCGCCGCCGCCTCCCACGCCCTGAACAGGCAGGCAGGCAGGTCGGTCGGGCTCCTTGCGCTCCTTGCGCCCGCTGCTGTCACCGCCGCCCGCCGCAGCTTCTGTAGCGCCGCCGAATGGCCACGGCAAGGGGGCGCGGCTAGCACACGGGCCGCCCCGCCTCACGCTTTCTTGCCCGCGCCAAGCCCGGTCGGGAGTCCGCCTTTCCTCAGTTAAAGCCTTCTATCTAGCAGGTCTCTCTCTCCTCGCCGATGGGTTGGGGAAAGAGTCAGTAGGGTGTAGTGCAGTGGCCCTTAACCTTTTCTTTACCAGGGACCCCCTTTAAATATCTTTTGTTGCTATGGCTCCCCTAGACTTAACTCAAGAGTTTAAAACCCAAATGATAATAATAACAACAACAATACTTGATAAGGATAATAATAATAATACAATTACAGCATCCATTCGCTCGGAGGCACTGGAGGGGGCGGGAACATTTTTCTCCTGTTTCTTCCTGCAAGTTTGTGGCTGGAATGGGTTGAATGGCAATGTGCAGGCCAAGCCAGCCAGCGTTTGCCTTGGCTCCACTACAGGTAGGAGGTGGGCCAAGCAGCCTTTAAGCCTTCATGGACCCCCTGTGAGGACACTGCAGACCCCTGGGGGTCCCCAGAACACAGGTTAAGAACCACTGCTGTAGTGGATTGAAAAGTCTCTGGGAGGCCAGGATTTGAATTCCTGTTCATCCATGGAAACCTACCAGATAACCCACTTAGGCAAGTCATGCTCTCTCAGCCTCAGAGGAAGGCAAAAGCAAACCCCCTCTGAACAAATCTTGCCAAGAAAACCCCATGATAGGCTCACCATATAAGTCAGAAATGATCTGAAGGCACACAACAACACAATACACATAAGGATTGGGGAACAGCTCTTTGGTCTTTCCTGGTGGTGCAGTGGTTAAATGCCAGTACTGCAAGTCACCACGTTGCAAGTTCTGTTCCAGCGGGCTCCAAGGTTCACTCAGCCTTCCATCCTTTCATAGGTCGGTAAAATGAGTACCCAGCTTGTGGGGGCAATTAGCTAACACACATTGGAAACTGTTTAATGCAGTGTAGATGTATAAATAGCTATTGCTTAAAACAATTTGTAAGCCTCTCTGATAGCCTTGTGGCTAAAAAGCGGGGTATAACTAACTAACTAACTAACTTTCTTGTTAAAGAGAGAGCTTGTTCTGACTCACTGTTGTACATTTCCACGGGTTTTCCCCAGTAAATAAATACCACACCCCTCACAGCATTTAGTCTTACAGGTCTTGTGCATCCCTGCAGATGCTCAAGTATTGCTGCCTTTGGGAGGAGAAACTTATACCAGCATGCAGCTCCAGTTCTGTGGAAGCCTCTCCATTAACATTCTCCCTGGCAGGTAATAAAAATACAGAAACCAGGAGGAGAAGTAAACATTGGCATCCTATACCCTCTTTTTTAAAAAAGCTTCCTTTGTCAGAAGGCTAGTGGAGAAAGTTGGACTGTGACCTGGGGTGGGTGGGCCGAAGTTCCATTCCAGAAATTTGACTTTCATAACCTTGGACAATTCACTCTATTTCTCAACCTTCGTTTGCCATCTGTGGCATGAGATTGATACAGAAATCTACCGCACAAGGTGGTTGTACTAAGAAAATAATATGATATATTATGCACAGATGTATTGTAAAACAATCAGTAGTACAGAAGTTGTATGCAAGACATGCATATAAAATATGTACTCATCCTCCATTTTTATTTCAAGACTTTAGTCCAGGTCCATTTGAGCATAAACTAATCATTTCTGTCTTTAATATATTTTTTGAGAGATCACTTCCATATAAAATCCAAGTTACGAGAATAACCATGTAAGAACCAATTCAAATGTACATAATTAGCAAGCATTCATGTTCTCAGAAAAATTTGGTTGATACATAATACCATCAGTTTGCATGCATGTCTATTTTACCATATATACATGACAGAATACCCTAATACAGTTGTCCCTTCATATTTGCTGGGGTTTGGTTCCAGGACCCCCTGTGGATACCAAAATCTGTGAATACTCAAGTCTCGTTATATGCAATGACATAGTAAAACGGTGTCCCTTATATAAGATGGCAAAATCAAGGTTTGCTTTTTGGATATTTTTTAAAGAATATTTTCAAGCCGTGAATACAGTACTTAAATCCGTGGATATGGAGGGACAACTGTATTGTCAAGTGTCAGCAGCATGCTTCAGTGCAGATATGCATATCACATGAGATGGACTTACACATGGGTTACCTGCAATTTCTGACAGGAGATAGTCTTAATAAATTTGTCATGAGTGAAGGTGCCCTGAGAGATTATTGTCATTAATGTTCTTGAATTCTATATCATGACCATGCTCCAACACCTACAAAAGCTAGAGACCCAATCATCAACAAACAGCAG